>BSBN01001292.1:0-1248851 GCA_027924645.1 Cunninghamia lanceolata | reverse complement strand
AAGACCAACTGAAGCTGAAGAGGAGTTCAGCTTCTCCATTGTTACTGCCTTTGTAAACATATTCGTTGAATTTTCATCTATATGGATCTTTTCCAGTCATAACTATCCATCATCCAACACCGACCAGATGAAGTGATACCTTAGCTGTATGTGTTTGGTCTTTGAATGCAAGGAAGAATTCTTTGCAAGATGTATGGCACTCTAGCTATTCATAAACAAATAACTATTAGCCTATTATTTTCCCAGTTCTTCCATGAAAGATTGTAGCCATATCATCTCCTTGCTTGCCTCTGTTGCAGCTACATACTCTACTTTCATGGTGGATAAAGTAACCACCTTTTGCAACCATGAGATCTAACTCACGGTTGTCCCACCTATAGTACTCTTCCTGACATCAATATCCCCTACCAAATCTGAGTCTACATAACCTGCTAAATCAGTATTAGAGCTCCCAAAACATAAGTGCTTATTGGATGTACCTCTCAAATATTTGAGAATCTATTTTACCACATTCCAATGCTCCAATCTAGGATGACTCATATACCTGCTTACGACTCCTACAACATGTGCAATATCTGGTCTCGTGCATACCATGGCATACATTAAATTTCCTACAACTAAAGCATATGGTACCTTGGACATTTTTTCTTCTTCCTCTTGTGTCTTTGAACACATCTCTTTAGTCAATTTCAAATGACTAGGCAAAGGTGTGCTGACAACTTTTGCATTCTCCATATGGAATCTCTACAACACCTTTTCAATATAATCAGCTTGAGATAGTCAATTTTCTATTCTTCCTATCTCTGCAAATTTTTATACCAAGGATTTATTTTGCTACCCCCAAATCCTTCATAGCAAATGACTGTGCTAACTACTGTTTTAACTCTCTTATGTGATCTGTGTTAGACCCTACTACAACCATGTCATCAACATATAAACATAAAATAATGTAGCTATCATTATCCAACCTCTTAAAATAAACACAATGGTTAGAATTACAATAGATGTAGCCTTGCTCAGCCATAAAACTATCAAATTTCAAATACCATTGCCGAGGTGCTTGTTTCAAGCCATATAAACTCTTCTTCAATCTGTACATCAGTTTCTCCTTACCTCTAACCTCAAATCCCTGTGGTTGTTCCATATAGATCTCCTCCTCCAAATCACCATGGAGAAAGACAGTTTTCACATATAGTTGTTCCAAATACAAATCTTCAGCAGCCACAATACTCAAAACAATACGAATAGAAGTCA
The DNA here is from genome assembly GCA_027924645.1 of Cunninghamia lanceolata. Taxonomy (NCBI): domain Eukaryota; kingdom Viridiplantae; phylum Streptophyta; class Pinopsida; order Cupressales; family Cupressaceae; genus Cunninghamia; species Cunninghamia lanceolata. The sequence goes on along the minus strand of BSBN01001292.1, from coordinate 1,247,597 downwards.
TCTTGACAACCGGAGAAAATATTTCATCAAAATCAATACCTTTTTTCTATGCAAATCCTTTTACAACTAACCTGACTTAAAATCTTTTCTTACCTCCATCTTCCTCTTTCAACTAATAAACCCATTTGTTTGGTAAAGCCTTTTTACCTGCAGGCAACTTACATAATTCCCAAGTCTGATTTTTCAGTAAGGAGTCCATTTCTTCTTTCATTACAAGCTCCCACTGAACCTTTATATCCACCTGCATAGCTTCATCATACCCTTCTGGTTCACTAGCATCTATTAACAAAATAGAATACAAAGAGGGAGAAAATATTTCAGAAGGTCTACTTAGCCTTGTTGAACGTCTAACATTCACTGGAGTTTGTGGTATTTCTTGTTGCTGTTGCGGAGCATGAGGAACCACTAGAACATCACTATTTAGAGTATCATCTAGCACCACATAATCCTTTCCTTTCTTCTCATGTTGCTGCAATTGATCTTTGTACAACACCTTCCCATTGAATACAACATCCCTGCTTCTCACAAATTTTAGATTTTCAACATCCCAAAGCCTATAACCAAATTCATCAATGCCATATCCAATGAAGATACACTTTTTTGATTTTGCATCCAGCTTGGTTCTATTTTTATTTTTAGAATCTACATGTGCAAATGCTTCACATCTGAAGGTTTTGAAAAAAGAATAACTCACTTTCTTACATGTCCATGCTTCCTTTGGAATACCACAGGCCAAAGGAACTAAAGGACCTCTATTAATTAAATATACAGTGGTATTGATAGCCTCTACCCACATGTTTAAATGCAGCCCAACATGCAATCTCATGCTCCTTGCACACTCCATTATTGTCCTATTCATGTGCTCAGTCACTCCATTTTCTTGCGGAGTCTCTGGAACCATTTTTTTCCTATGAATTCCATTAAAGGAACAATAATCCTTAAATTCTTTGCTGCAATACTCACCACCATTATCAGTTCTGTGACATTTTAATTTATTACCCATCTCATTCTCAACCAAGCTTCTCCATTTCTTAAATGTTTCAAATACATCAAATTTCTGCCTAAGGAAATAAATCCAAACCTTCCTAGTTGCATCATCTATGAATGTAACATAATACCGAGAGCCACCAAGAGAAGATACCTAAGCCAATCCCCATACATCTGTATGCACAAGCTCCAACTTTTCATCTTTCTTTTGCTTCCCATCCTTGAGAAAACTAACACTCTTTTGTTTACCATACACACAACTTTCACAAAAATCTATATTAATACATTTTAGACCTGGTAAAACTTTCTTAGAATGAAGTACCTTCATACTTTTTTCACTCATATGCCCAAGTTTGTTATGCCATAGCGTTGTCTTAGAACTTGCAGCAACTATTTTAGTCTCTTCCTGCAAACCCACATCAACTGTTCCTGAACCTGTTTGTTTTTTCTCTACAACAACTAAAGTAGAAGGAACAATATGACTTGTACAAAGATATAAGGTGCCTACTTTCACACTTTTTTCTACTATTAAGGCACCTCTTGAAACCTTCTAATTTTTATCACTGAAAGTAACTATGCAACCTTCATCAGCTAGCTACCTTACTGAAATTAAATTCCTACTCAACCTTAGAACATGCCTTACCTCTTGTAGTAGCCAGTGATTCCCATTTTGCAACTTAATCTTGATTCTTCCCTTTCCAACAATCTGACAAGGTTCGTTATGTCCCAAATAAACTAGCCCAAAATTACCTTGGACATAATCAAGAATATAACTTCTATGGGGCATAGCATGAAATGAGGCCCCTGAATCTAAAACTCATGAATCATTAGCATTATATAGGGAAAGAATCAAAGCATCATCTTTAGATTTATTACTTACCACATTTGCCTCCTTATTGTCTTCTTGTTTGTCTCCTTCTTTATTCTTCCAAGACAAGCAATATTTCTTCAGATGACCCGGTTTCCCACAGTACCAACAATCTTTCTATCCTCTGGATTGGGATCTCTTGTCCTTTCATTTTCCTCGTGACTTCCCATGACCTCCAGAACCTTTTCCTCTCTCCTTTGATTTGCCCCTGCTTTCTGCCACTACCTGATGTGGACCCTCCTGAGATTTTCCATCACATTTCCTCGCTAAGGATAACACCAACAACATCATCAAATTTCAAAATGTTTGAACTAGAGATAGAGTTACTTACAGCCATTACCAAGCTATTACAACTTTCTGGCAAAGAACATAATATCAAGAGAGCCCTCACCTCTTCATCAAATTTTAGTTTTACAAAAGTTAACTGAATGGTAACTGTATTAAACTCATTTAAATGATCTGTCACAGATCCACATTCAATCATTTCAGATTAAACAAACACTTCATTAGAAATACCTTATTTGAGGATGAGGGTTTTTCATACAATTTATCCAAAGCTTTCATCAGTCACTTGTTGTCATCGCTTCTATTATATTGAACACCACAGATGGTGCCAGGCACAACCGAATGGTTCCTAGTGCCTTTCTATCCAGAAGATTCTAATCCTCATCAGTCATTCCTGCCAGTTTCTTGGCTATTCCTTCCAACGGCCTCCATAAATCCTTCTGATAGAGATAATCCTCCATCTGCATCTTCCATAATTGATAGTTCTACCCATTAAATTTATCTACATTCAATTTACCCTCATTTGCCATTGCTCCCACTCAACCATGAGACTTTCCTGCAAATGATAATCAAACACAACCCACTCTGATACCACTAATGTGGTTCACCCAAACTCAGGCTACATCCACCAATAGAGAGTCCAATATTATTATCCAGTAAATCAAACTGATTACAACTAACAATCCTTGCAACTCAATACCGCTGCAAAATGCTACAATATATCAATAGAAACCCTAACCCTTAGCCAGTTTTATCAAGCCTTATGTTAGTTACAAAAATAGGGTCTTTTTATGTCATCCAATAGAAAAATAACCCCTGACGCTGCTCCTTGACCCTGTCTTGGGGGTGTTGCCCCCAAACCCTCATAAGGGGAACTGCCCCTTGACCCCGTTAAATAATTTGGGAGGAAACCGTGCCAATAAAAGTGGGGTAAATTTAACCTCCGAGTCTGATTAGGCTCCATATAACAACATACATCATATTTAAATTTTTTTTGAAGTTGAGCATAGAAAAAGGGAACATGATGGAGTGGGTGCATGCTTGAAGAGGGCTCTTTTTAGAGAACAACTAAAGATTAGAGGTTGTGCTATATTTAATATGTAGATTCTATTTTAAAGTGGTGTAACTATGCATTGTCACAAGGAGTGGCTCTTGATTCAGAAGTGCGCAGGTTCTTTTGGTTGGTTGGTGAGGGGATAGTGATAGAGAAATTGGATTGTTAGAGAATCAATGAATCATCAAAGATGCATTCATTTTGAAGATTAGATGCAAGTGCATAGACTATTTGGACACTAGAATTAGCTTGTTTTTGTCAGAGTTGTATTAAATGTGATTGGGTTAATTATGAGTCAAGTGGGTGGGTAGATGCATGGATTCCACAATATTTAACCCCTTTTATCTCAAGGTCAATCATGTTTACTCAATGACATGGAGAGTTCATTTGACTATGAACATCTTTCATACCTTTTACAACTAGGTCATATTTATGCAATTGTTGCACCACATGGAAATGAAGATAGATCAGACTATTGGTTGGCACAATGTGTATAGGGAAAACAAAAGCTAACACAACCTACAACAAATGATGATGGGTTCACATATCCTACAAGATCAGTTGTTATTGTTGGGACTTGGTTACGAACATATATGATTAGAAAGAATGGCATCCCTGCATTTGAAGACTTTGAGAAGCACAAAACCATATTCATGTATTCGCACCTAGTTGTAGTAACAAATGTTAAGTTATTAAAGAATCATGCAAAACCAAAAATAAAACAACTATGGACAACTAGTAATTTGATCATGAAGCAATATTGGATGCTCTAAAGGTAAGAGATGACCCCTCAGGTACACTTGACTAGCATTTAAACTTCCAGATGGGACAGGTATGACAATTTTTCTCTTAACTTATTATTGTTTTTTCTATATTTTAGAATTGTTTTATTAAAAATCTTGTTTCTTTAACTATAGTGCATGCTTTTGACTATACATGATTGTGAATGAGGTTATTTTGCATGGCGTCATAGATGCCAGGTACAATTTTTAGTGTGCATTTATGTTTCTTAATATTTTGCTTTCTAGCTTTTTGTACACACTAATTTCTAAATTCATTTTGTGCATATGATGCAATCAAGGCATTCCATGAGATGACATCTTTTTGATGTGTTCTGCCAAATAGTTCATGTGCCTTGTAAATGCTTCCACATTTTACATACATGTCTCACAGGGTAATTGCAACTACAACATCTGACAAAATTCTCATATCCTTCATGCTTTGATAGATGTCCATACCCTGTTCCAAAGATCCCATTTTGAAACATGTAGGGGGGATGCTGGAAAAGGTTGTGGAATTTGGATTTACACCCACAAATTGCATTTTCTTAAAGTTTTCTAAAGCAACAAATCTATTTTGTGCATATCTTGCAATCATTGCATTCCATCAGACTGCATCTCTTTGAGTTGTTTTGTCAAATAGTTCACGTGGCTTGTCTACGGTTTCACACTTTGCATACATGTCTACCAAGGCAGTTATGACTAAAACATCTGAAAACATTCCCATATCCTTTATGCTTTGGTGGATGTCCATATCCTATTCCAAAGATCCCATTTTGGCATAGGTAGGGAGCATGCTGGAAAAGGTTGTGGAATTTGGCTTTACACCCACCAATTGCATTTGCTTGAAATTTTCTAAAGTAACAAATCTATTTTGTGCATTTATTGCAATCATTGCATTCTATCAAACAACATTTCTTTGAGGTTTTCTATGAAAAAGTACATGTGCCTTGTCTATGTTTCTACACTTTGCATACATGTCTACCAGGGTAGTTGCAACTAGAATAAACAAATTTTATTCAAGGAAACTTTACTTTCCACAAACAAATTTCATGAAGTAACTCCTCTAACAACATCTAGGTTCCTTAAGAATGCAATTTTCAAGGTGATGACTTTGTTAGGAAGGCATGTGCAGATCTAGAAACTTCTTAAAACCCCATATGCCATGCCTACTTGCCATATCTCAAGCATAAATAACAAGATAGCAAAGTTTGTTATCAATACTTCCCTTTTAGCATTAGGTTCTCATGTTTTAAGGATATATATTAATATGCAGCTATAGTATGTGTAGTTTTGGCATGTTGCAATGTTGCAATAGTAGAAAACAAGGCTTCAAATTAGGTATGTAAGCAACAATTTCCATCTTGTTTCAACTTTATGATTTTGTTTTCTTCCTTATTAACATTTTTAGCTCCATTTGTGTAGGCACAACAATAAGTTGCATCCAAACAATCTTAGGATCATGATGTTTCCATCATGGACCAGCAACACATCAACACACTAACAATATAATCATGCAAGAAAAGAACACAAAGCATGAAATTCTTCAAAAACATATCATTTTTCAATCATAAATTAGTAAAACATTGTAATCCATATTTAAATCACATTTATCCAAATGATATGAACTTGATAGTACTTAAAAAATTCCATTTGTTGTTGTTACAGTCATTATGGCTGAAAAGTCCTTTATCTTTGACTATGCCAATTCTGAAACCCAATTCATTCCATCCAAACCCCAATTCTGAAACAATATTTCCTTCTACCACCAATCTCACTTCCTAATGATGAAAGCTATTGATTTAAGAGAATAACCCTTATGGCTTTAATAACTATCTATAAACTATTCATACTAGATGTTGCTCATGTTAGATGCTACGATAGTCCATGCAAAGTTGATAATGAGGTTTCTCCATTGCATGGTGATGATGATTCCTACAAACCTATCTTAGATCATCTTAATTATTACTTTATGAGTGTTGTTAAAGTTTTCTTAACCATTTTAGATTGTGACTATCCTCTTTCTTAACCCTACTGTCATAATCATACTCAAATAGAGAATCAAAACATACAACATATCCATTGTGATGCATCACCATTTACCCCTATAATGTTTGACATGACTCATATAGCATAGAGGTTAGATGATCATTCTCTAGGATCAATAACAAATTCCCTCATGACAATTCATCAAATAGCTTCAATGTTATGTGTAGGACATATTAGATGGTCTTGTTCTCAGTGATGATCTCTTACAACATACATTTGGTATTGACTCTCAAGTAATTTGTTACAAGTTTCATCTTGATTTAGTATATTGTTATTTAAAATTTGTAATTAATTTTATATGATTATCTATATTATAAGTAAAAAATAATGTATGTAATTGTTTGCGCAATGAAATTCCAGGGTCAGAGTCTTTATCCTGCCTCTGTTAGCCGTCCATTGGTGGCTTATGAGTGGAGGTCAAGTCAGCAGGTATGTAATTTATCACATTATCATAATTATTGTAGATATGTCAATGGTAATATTATATTGTGACTTGATTTGATGATTTCAACAGTCACCAGCACCTCCACAGTTTCCTTGGTCCCTTGGATGCCAAACCACCAGTTTTATGGAGGTAAATTTAACCATTTCTAATCATTATGCATTTTAAAAATAATGTTATGTATTTATTTTGTTTCAATAATCTTGAACTTGATTTTCAGATGCTGAATATAGTGGAGACTCCTCCTCATCTTTATGAGTTAGCACAAATAGGTATTGATGCAGCCATGATGCTTGCAAATCCTTTGACTAAGGTATGAGCCAATAACATGAAAATATCATAATTTTGTATTTCTTTTTTATCTCATGTCATTTGATGTACATAAATGATATTTATGTTTAGTCAATTTTTCTTCTTGATGCTTCTCACAGGAGGTCACAACTCCAGTCCGTCCAACTACGGACGAAGAGAGAGTCAAGATGATGGAGAACGATTATCAGTTGGTGGTAAGTGGTCAATTACATATGTGATGTTATATATTTCATACATTTTCTATACTAATGCGCATATTGTTTGTTTGTATTAAAAGGTGCAGCTAGATGAACTTTATTCGAAGAGGTCTACGTGACGGCAGAGAGAGGATATGTCACTTACTAGCTCTCCATCTTCACAGTCAAAGAAGGGCCGCCGACTATTTCCTAAAAGTCCATAGGAAACTAGTTTTTGGGAACTTTTTTGTATGCCTAGATGGCTTTGTATACATACTTTTGTATGTTAATCCGATGTATATTTTTGTATATTTACCTATATGGCTTTTTATATAAACTAGATGTTATGTTCATGACATTATGTATATGACAGTTTATATTAAATATTTAATATGATAATCAATTATTGTTATAGGAATTTGGTTTTACAAGTGCCAATTGCATTTGCTTGAAAGTTTATAAATCATTTTCAAATAATCCATTTTGTGCATATCTTGCAATCATTGAATTCTGTCGGATTGTGTATTTCTTTGAGGCATCATTTTATATAGTTTGCGTGCCTTGTCTATGCTTCCATACTTTCCATACATGTCTACAAGGGTAACTTTGCAAATACAATACATATGATAAAATTCCTATATCATTTATTCTTTGATGGTTGTCCACACCATGTTCTCTAGATCCCATTATAGCATAGTCAAGGAAGAAGTTGGTTAAGGTTGTGCAATTTGGTTTTAGATGTGCAAAAACTTGCATAAATGGTTGAAATTTATTTTTGTGCATTTGCTTGAGAGTTTTTAAAGCCTTATAAAAAATCCATTTCATGCATATCTTGCAAACATTGCATTCCATGAGACAACATTTCTTTGAGGCATCGCGTCTAACAATTCATGTTCGTTATATATGCTTCCACACAAGTTGCATACATGTCTTGCAGGGTACTTAAAACTATGACATTTGACAAAATTCCTATATATCCTTTATGCTTTGATGGATGTCTATATCGTGCTCCAAACATACCATTTCTAAGGTTTTGAAATTTGGCTTTACACTTGCTAATTGAATTGTCTTGGAACTTTCTAAAGGCTTATTAGTAAATCCATTTTGTTCATATCTTGCAATCATTGTATTCCATGAGGCGACATTTCTTTGAGGCATCATGCCAAACAGTTCACGTGCCTTGTCTATGCTTCCACACTTTGCATACATGTCTCTGAGGGTAGTTGCAACTACAACATCTAACAAAATTTCCATATGTTTTATCCTTTTAATGGATGTCCATTTTGGCATAGGCAAGGAGGATACTAGCTAAGGTTGTGGAATTTTTCTTTACACTCGCCAATCACATTTGCTTGATAGTTTCTAATGCCTTATCAAAAAATCCATTTTGTTCATATCTTGCAATCATTGCATTCAATGAGGTGACATTTCTTTGGGGCATCATGCCAAATAGTTCACGTGCCTTGTCTATGCTTCCACACTTTGCATACATGTCTACAAGGGTGATGTAGTAGGTAAGGAGGATGACTCAACACCATGGAAACATATTTCATGGTGCAGGAGCACCTTAGCCATAACCAATCTTGGCTAGGAGCATGTCATAACAAGGTCCTAGGACATCATAGGACAAGTTGATGGTCTTATGTCATCATTTTACATGTAATAAGGTCAAATGACCAATGTCATTTATGTTTGGAGTCATGTTTTATGTTGTTGTCAAACAAAAAGTCTAATAATGCAAGTAGTGGTAAAAAGTTGCTTTGTCAACTTAACAAATCATGTAATAAGGAGGTTACCCAACGATCAAACAGGTTGAAAGTTAGTTATGATCAATTGGAACTATTGTCAACATGTATAAAAACCTTCACACACACAGAGGAGGGGTTGGTGAAGAAGGTTTTGAAGGGAAAAGTTTAATCACTATAGATTGGTGGAATGGGATGGAATAAGGTAGGATCACTATTTGCAATAATCCCTAGGTCAAGAAACAAGAATATAGCAGAGTATGAGGATGCAATGGCCTAATATGACCATGTATTAGGCAAAAAGAGGGTGCAGTTCATACAATAGTGCCTTAACAAGTGTTTCAAAGGCCAAAACCAGTGAATTTGGTTCCTTTTCCATGCATGCTAGGGTTCCCAAGTGGTTTGGTGTGGTGGGTTTGCATTGGCATAGTAGTTGCCTTGTAAAGGAGGCCTAATTAGGCCTAGTCTCAAACTGAACTATCATGACTTTGGAGCCTTTTGTCCAAAACAATCCATTTCGTGCATATCTTGCAATCATTGCATTCCATGAGACAACATTTCTTTGAGGCATCATGTTAAATAGTTCATGTTCATCAAGTATATGCTTCCACAATTCGCATACTTTGCATATATGTTTAGTGGAATGGTTTGGTTTGGATGTGTTTTAGATGCCCATGAAGTCAGGGAAGCAATAAATGGAGTTTGACCAAACTATGGTGTTGTCCTAGGCAAGTTTTGCCTTGTTTCCAAGAAAGAAAGGGTGGTTTTAGGCTAGGGTTTGTTAAAACAAGGTTGGAAAGTACTAGGAGATGGTTCCTAAAGCATATGCAGACCATTTTTGAAGTGTTCCAAGTGTTGGCAAAGTCTGAGAGTGTGTGGAAGGTAGAGTTTCAATAAACCCTCCTCAAATTGGCCTAGATTGAGGATTTTTGGGGTTTGGTATGTTAGTGAGGGTTTCTCCTAAAACTAATTGTGGTTTTGAGAGTTTGGACACATGGGAGATACTGCCCCATCAAGTCTAGGGGGTTGTTGGATGTTTAGAGGTATGTTTCTTCACAAACTAGGCCTAATTAGCCTATTTTAGACAGCAAAAAATGCCATTTTTGAGGTACATGGTCCAAAGGAGTCACTATTGGTTTTGAGATATGTTATGTAACTTGGAAATGAGTATCTAAATCTATATTTATTTTGGGAGGTCTTTTGGAAAGTTTGAGAGAAAAACCCCAGAAATAGGTTCTGTTGTCCTACTAGATTAGGCCTGATTGAAACATGAAAAGTATGAAGATTGAGACTAGGCACTTTGAAGGTTGCTTGATTCACATGTAATTGAGTTTTTTTGGGTCTAATAAGGTTATAATAGACCATGTGCAAGGTCAATAGAGTCATTTTGAGTTCATTTTACAAAAGTTATGAACATGTATACAGTGGAAATGTGCTAGGAGTGACATTTTGTATTCCATAGCTTATGGGGCCAAACAAACTTTGCCAACACATTAGGGTGGGTGGATAAATACTAGGGGAGGTCTCATTTCATGTGCCAAGCATCGCAATCATTCAGGGTAGTAGGCTATCGGCAAAGTCCCTTAAGATCCCTAAGACAAAAAAATTGCTAAACTTTGATGGAGCAATTCTCAAAATTCATGGTAGATGGGAACATTCTGTTTAGACCTACAGGTGCACGTGGGGTCCATCTACAATAACCTCTCTCAGTTTCATTCAACTCCTATCTATTTGATCGTGCCAGAATCAAACACATTCTTATAAAATGCTTCAGTTTCATGCAGTGGAAAGGTGCTAGGAGTGACATTTTACATTCCATAGCTCATGGGGCCGAATGGACTTCACCAACATGTCAGGGTGGGTGGTTAAATGCCAAGGGAGGTCTCATTTCATGTGCCAAGCATCACAGTTGTTCAGGGCAGCAAGCTACCGACAAAGTCTCTTAAGATCCCTAAGATGAAAAAACTACCAAACTTTGATGGAGTAGTTCTCAAAATTCGTGATAGCCGAGAACATTTCGTTTGGACCTACAGGTGTATGTGGGGTCTGTCTACAATAACCTCTCTCAATTTTGTTCAACTCCTATCCATTTGACCGTGCTAGAATCAAATGCATTCTTGCAAAATGCTTCAGTTTCATGTAGTGGAAAGGTGCTAGGAGTGACATTTTGCATTCCATTGCTCGTGGGGATGAACGGACTTCGCCAATGCATCAGGGTGGATGTGTAAATTCCAGGGGAGGTCTTGTTTCATGTTCCAAGCGTCACAATCGTTCGGGGCAGTAGGCTATCGGCAAAGTCCCTTAAGATCCCTAAGACGAAAAAACTGCCAGACTTTGACGGGACAGTTCTCAGAATTCATGGAAGATGGGAATGTTCTATTTGGACCTACAGGTGCATGTGGAGTCTATCTACAATAACCTTTCTTGGTTTTGGTCAACTCCAGTCTGTTTGACCGTGCTGAAATCAAACGCATTCGTGCAAAATGCTTTAGTTTCATGCAATGGAAAGGTGCTGGGAGTGACATTTTACATTCCATAGCTCGTGGGGCTGAACAGACTTCGTCAATGCATCGGGGTGAGTAGGTAAATGCTAGGGGGGTCTCATTTCATGTGCCAAGCATCACAGTCATTCGAGGCAGTATGCTATCAGCAAAGTCCCTTAAGCTCTCTAAGATGAAAAAATTTCCAAACTTTGATGAGACAGTTCTTAGAATTTGTGAGAGCTGGGAACATTCTATTTAGACCTACAGGTGCATGTGGAGTCCATCGACAATAACCTCTCTTGGTTTCGTTCAACTCCTATCCATTTGACCGTGCCAGAATCAAACACATTCTTGCAAAATGCTTCAGTTTCATGCAATGGAAAGGTTGCTAGGTGCCATATTTTTTGTTCTTCTCATCATGGGGCCGAATGGACTGTGCCAACACGTCGGGGTGGGTGGGTAAATTCTAGGGGAGGTCTCGTTTTATGCACCAAGTGTCTCAGTCATTCTAGGCTACAAGCTACTGGTAAACTCAAAAAGTGCAAGGTCCTGGTAGCTTGCAGCCCAGAACGACTGGGACGCTTGGTACACAAAATGAGACCTCCCTTAGCATTTACCCACCCACCCCGACATGTTGGTGTAGTCCATTCAGCCCCATGATGAGAAGGACAAAAAATATGACACCTGGCAACCTTTCCACTATACGAAACTAAAGCATTTTGCAAGAATGTGTTTGATTTCGGCACAGTCAAACGGACTGAAGTTGACCAAAACTAAGAGAGGTTATTGTAGACAAACTCCACATACACCTATAGGTCCAAACAAAATGTTCCAAGCTACCACGAATTCCAAGAACTGTCCTGTCAAAGATTGGTAATTTTTTCATCTTAGGGATCTTAAGGGACTTTGTCAGTAGCCTGCTGCCCCGAACGAATGCGACACTTGGCACATGAAATGAGACATCCCTTGGCATTTACCCACCCATCCCGACATGTTGATGAAGTCTGTTTGGCCCCACGAGCTATGGAATGCAAAATGTGACTCCTAGCACCTTTCCACTGTATGAAATTGAAGCATTTATAAAGAATGCGTTTGAGTTCGGCATAGTCAAATGGATTGGAGTTGAATGAAACTGAGAGATGTTATTCTAGAAAGACCCCATGTGCACTTGTAGGTCCAAACGAAATGTTCCCAGCTACCACGAATTTTGAGAACTGCTCCATCAAAGTTTGGCAATTTTTTCGTCTTAGGGATCTTAAGGGACTTTGTTGGTAGTCTGCTGCCCCGAATGGTTGCGATGCTTGGCACATGAAACAAGACCTCTCCTAGAATTTACCCATCCACCCCGATGTGTTGGCGAAGTCCATTCGGTCCCATGAGCTATGGAATGCAAAATGTCACTCCTAGCACCTTTCCACTGCATGAAACTAAAGCATTTTGCAAGAATGCGTTTGATTCTGGCATGGTCAAACAAATAGGAGTTGAACGAAACTGAGAGAGGTTATTGTAGATAGACCCCACATGCACCTGTAGGTCCAAAAAGAATGTTCCCAGCTACCATAAATTTTGAGAAGTGATCCATCAAAGTTTGGCATTTTTTTCATCTTAGGGATCTTAAGGGACTTTACTAGTACCCTGCTACCCCGGATGAATGTGACACTTGGCACATGAAACAAGACTTCCCCTAGCATTTACCCACCCATCCTGACACATTGGTGAAGTCCGTTGGGGCCCACAAGCTATGGAATGCAAAATGTCACTCCTAGCACCTTTCCAAACATAAGAAGAACCACAACCCAATCTAACTCCTGAAAGCATGAAGACACTGAGAACACTGAAGACATGGAGTACAAAGAAGAATGAAGACATGAACAAACTCCTATCATGAAGACATGAACAAACCTTGTGACATGAATCTTGATATGACATGAGTGAAACATGAGTGAACAGGATTAAGACCAATTAGGATCAACTTCATCCATTACTTAGATCTAACCCCATGAAGCATAACATGATGATTTAAACATCAAATGTATACCATAGAAAATAAATCAAACAAAACATGAGGCCTTCACTACCCACAATTCATACCACTACTTAAGGATAATCTATCATCATATTAAATATTTAATATACATTGTTAATACAATCAAACAATATGCACATTACTATAACAAAATGTACATGAAATATATAACATCACTTATGTAATCGATCACTTACTACCATCTGATGATCACTCTCCATCATCTTTTCTTGAGCTTCTTTGTCCATATTTGGATGGACTGGAGTCGTGACCTCCTGTGAGAAGCATCAAAATGCAAAATTGACTAAACATAAATATACTGGAGGGAAGCAATTCATACTAATATTTCATGCATTTTCCAAGTGGAAAGGGTGGCTAAATAGTGGTTCTTTGTGAATTTGAATGCAACCTGCCCAATTAAGTGTTCTATAGCATATGCAGGCCTATTTAAAGGTGAATCAAGTGTTAGTTTGTTCTAGGTTGGAGTGGATATGAGATTTTCATTAAAACCCCCTTATTTGTGAAGAAATGAAGGGTTTTCTAGTTTGCACCCTAGATGAGCATGGATATACTAACCAATGGCGGAATTTGAATTTTTTGACATATAGATATGTTGTTTTGGGGTTTGGAGTGGTTATTGAATGATCCTAGGGTACTTTCTTTGTGAATTGGACCAAATTAGGCCTATTTCTAGAGAGGGCCAGTCATAGAACTCACATTTTTCTTGAAACAAGGGCATGAAATCTTTAGATATGTTGTTCTACTCCATAATGGGTGTCTAAATACTTTTTGGTTTGTGTGTTGGTTGAGTTTACACAAAGTTACACATATTTTTCAGGTTTGGAAGGTTACTAGGCCTTAAGGAGTGATTTGTGGATTAGACATTGGTTGATGTTTCCAGGCACTAAAAGTGACAAAATTAGTTTGAATACATTATATTGATATGGTGTATGCTTTTGTTAGGGTTGGGGAATAGCTTGGAGCCCTTATTCCTTATGATGCCCTTAAGCACCTAGTTGGGCCATTGCAAGATTTTATGGTTGAGTTGATTTGTGAAATATGGTATCAATGCTTTGAATTCCTTCTAGTGTTTGCATCATAAATGATCATGCCACTTGAATGTGAGTGTGGATTTGGGAGTTTGGCAACCTGAATAAGGACTATTTACTGAGTTTAGGGGTATGTGAAAAGTTTGAAGGCAAGTTCCTTTATAATATATGCCTAATTAACCCTTTTAGGACAGTGAATAAGATCAGTTTTGAGGCATATTGTCCAAATGAGTCTATACTGAGTTCAAGATATGTTATACAAATTCGTAATGGGTATTCTAAACATTCATTGAAGCTTGGGTTTGAAACATTATGGAAAAAATAAGTCAAAAAAACCCTGAAGTAGGGCTACTAGGATTTGAGGGCTTGGGCAGATTGGTTGCTACAAGGGGATCCTTGTGACTTGAAGAGTGGTTTAGTTGGTTCTAGTTGGTGAACATAATCTTGTTAGATGCCTTATATAGTTCATATGTACAAAGCTAACAACTATAGGTCTTATTTCGAGGTTGGCGGATATTGTTATGGCAAGTGTTGGAAGCTTCATCTAGAGATTCACCCAAATGACAAACGCAAGAGTAAGAAACCACAAAGGAAAAAAAAGCACACTAAAACATCAAATTCAAAGAGAGAATAACTCTCACATGAGTTTACATGCACATTGAATGATGTTAGTATGTAATGATACTTGGATAGAGTATTTACTTGATTTTCAAAGGAGATAAGCGTGAGTTGCTTTCATTTGTAGGGGCATTTGATTAGCACTCCAAGTTTTTCCTATGGATTGAGTTGTGTTCAAGTTTTTCACTTGTAGAGCAAGCAAGTAGTATGTTTCACTCACTATTGGTGAGTATGAGAAGTATGGCCACTCGGAGGTCAAGAAAGGACAAGGAAAATAGAGAATGTAAGAGCTAGCACGATGACATGTTTTGGGTGTTGTAAGCATGCACATTTGTGTTCCATAGTAACATAAATGTTGTAGCATGTAACATAGATTACTTGTAGCATGTTGTAGCATAATATTGATGGTTTTCATTATTGTAATGTGCACAAACTCTTATCTCAGTTGTAGCATGTGCATAGTTGTAGGAAGAGAACTCTTTACACATTCATTGTAAATAGTGTATAAATGTATGAATTTCATTATACATAGATGCAATAAGAAGGACCACTTTGTAATAAATTATAACTTTCATAGCATTGTAAAATTACCTTTAAATGCAAGGAGGATCATACATGGCAGCAGGGTTATATAGACTATGATAGTGGACTATTATATAGACTTACATGACTGTCCTACACTCGTGAAAACCTCCTTTTTGGTGTTTTATCTCCTTGTAAATCCCTTTGTATCATCTTGTGTGGTATCAAAGTGAGTTGTAACAATTTGTCAAATAGTTTGTGGTGCTTATTCCCTCCATTTTTGTAAGAAAACTATAATTTCATGCATGGTTCTATTAAATGAATTGAATTATGCATGTATTGAGGAATAAATCCTTCTATATCATCCTAGGGTAAAAGTTAAGAGTCTTCAAAAATCAATTTTGGCTCCATGTATACACTCGAATATGAGTATGACAAACAATTGTTCACTAAAATTATTTTATGAAGTATTTGATAATGTTTTTCTCTTGTATAGCTAAAAATAGGTGAAATAAAGGCATGAAGGGCCGAAACAAGTTGGAAACATGAGGAATTTGGAGTCTCTTTGACTGAACTAACTAATATACCTAGACACATATATGTATTAGAACATAAAGAACAAAAAAACACATAAAGACATTTAAAGACATAAAGAACATAAGAACATATATATGTGAATTAAAATTGAACATACCTTAGAATTTGACATTGCAGTTGACCAATTCTCCAAAAGATGGCTTCAAAATCCTTAAATTCTTGTTTTTCTCAAATTTGATTATGAATTCTATATAATTCTAGAATAGGATTAGTAAAATTTATGTAAAAAACAAACATATATCATCAAATGCAATCTATATATCAATGGTAATTATCTTTGAAACAAAATCACACATGAAACATGAAACTTTCAATTTAAATAATCAAATTTTCTCTAAAAACATGAAAAATCACTTCTTCTACGTTGAAAAAACAAAAAAAGGTGGTGGATTCATATAAAAATGATTCTCAATTAGTCAACCAACATGAAAAGCATTTTCTTGTCTGATATACTCATGAAAAGTACGAATAATAGACATGTGGGGTCTGAAACATGGATCCCACATGCTTTTTTATCGTTTTCCATGCTTCCAAGAATGTAATCATGTTATAACATGAGCGCATTCTAGGAAGCATGATAACATATTTAGGTAACCTTGTATCTACATGAGAGAGTCTCTCTCTCTATCTTCATTTCTCTATCCTATATATAAAGAGGGATCGGGAATCATGGAGATAGAGATGGGGAAAGGGAGAGATGGGGATCGAGATAGAGAAAGGGGTCTATAGAGGGAGAAAGATAGAGATACATATATAGAGAGAGGGGAGATATAGGGAGATAGATCTATCAAGGGAGAGATAGGGAAATACAGAGAGAGAGGTGGAGAGGGGTATATTAAGAGATGGGGTTATGAGGATAGATAGCTCGATAGGGAAAGAGATCAAGAGATGTCTAGAGACATAGGGAGAGAGATTTAAAGAGGTGGAAGGATGTGGAGAGATTTAGAGGAGGATAGAGAGGTAGCGAGGGATAGATTAAGAGATAAGGCTCCATATGTCCAGAGAGATAGAGATAGGGATCCCTATTCTCCCATCTACCTAAACCATAAACCTAAACCTCTAAACCATAAACCCTAAACCCTAAATAATGCCCCTATCCCCTAACCCTAAACCCTAAAATCCAACAACCCTAAATCCCTAAACCCCGAAGGTCCCTAATCCATAAAACAAGGAAGCAAAGGTAGGTATAGTTGGAGAGAGGGATAGAGGAGACAAAGATATCTCTCCCAGGCTCGGTCTCCTCTATATGTCCCTATTTGCCTCTCTACCTAAACCTCTAAACCTTAACCCCTAACCCCTAAACCATAAACCCTAAACCCTAAATAATGTCCCTAAACCCTAACCCCTAACCCCTAAACCCCCAAAACCCTAAGGTTCCTAAACCATAAAACCTGGAAGCAACCCTAAACATCTATCTCCCTATCTCTCCCAATCTCTATTGGTCCCCTTGCTCTATCTCTCTCTAAACCCTAAACCCTATCCCCTAAACTCAAGCAACCCTAAACCCCTAACCCGTAAACCCTAAACCTCTATCTCCCTATCTCTCCCAATCTCTATAACATGAAAACATGAAAACATTAAGCTTTCATTCCAACCAAATTCATTCCTAATCAATCCCAAATCATCCCTACTCCATTCAATTTCATCTCTAATCATCCCTAAACCATTTCTAATCAGCCCTAAACCACTTCACACCATTCCAAATCACATCCAAATCAATTTAACTTCATCCCTAATCATTTTCCAATCAACTTGGATTTCATCTCAAATACCATCCCTAAACTATTCCTAAATCATTCTAATCATTCCCTAATTAGCACTAAACCACTTCAGACCATCCCTAAAACCATTCTAATCATTCCCAAATCATTCCTAATCTAGTCCTTTTCACCTCTCATCATCCCTAAACCAATCCATTTTATCCCAACTCCATCCCAAATCAATCTAAGCTCCATCTCAAATGATCCCAAAAATAATCAAAATCAAACAAATACCTCACCAGGAGCCATTAGAAGATCATAGTGCCAATCTGTTAGTCATTTGCACCATTTTGTATATTGTATGTGCAAATATGCTCCTTAGTAGCACCTACCTATCAATCACAAACATCATTCTACACCTAGACAATCACAAGTGTCATTCTACCCTCTGCCAGCCACAGGAGCCATCAGAACATCATAAGCACCAATATGTTAGTCATTTACACCATTCTATACATCATATATACCAACCATAAACCCTAAACCTAATCAACCCTAAACCCTTATCTCCTTATCTCTATCATCCCTCTACCTCTCAATCTCTTTGCCTATGTCTTTGGCCATGTCCATCACCCTATATCTCCCTATCTCTCCCTCTGTAAACTCCTAACCCCTAAACTCTAAACCTGATCAACCCTAAACCCATATATCCTTGTCTCTATCATCTCTCTACCTCTCAATCTCTCTGGCTATGTCTCTGGCCATGTCCCTCACCCTCTATCTCCATATCTCTCCCTCTCTAAACTCCTAACCCCTAAACCCTAAACCCGATCAACCCTAAATCTGATCAACCCTAAACCCTATCTCCTTGTAGATCTATCATCCCTCTACCTCTCAATCTCTCTGCCTATGTCTCTAGCCATGTCCCTCACCCTCTTTCTCCCTATGTCTCCCCTTGGTCTCCTCTATATCTCCCTATCGGTCCTCTCTCTAAACCTCTAAACCTTAACCCCTAACCCCTAAAACATAAACATGAAGTTACCCTAAATAATGCCCCTAAACCCTAACCCCTAACCCCTAAACCCTAAAACTGAGCAACCCTAAACCCCAAACCTCTAAACCATAAACCCTGGAAGCAACTCTAAACCTCTATCTCCCTAGATCTCTCCCAATATCTTTTGATCCCCTCACTCTCTCTAAACCCTAACCCCTAAACCCTAAACCTGAGCAACCCTAAATCTGTAACACCTAAACCCTAACCCCTAACCCCTAAACCCTAAACCTAAGCAGCTGTAAGCCCCTAAATCCTAAATAATTCCCCTAAACCCTAAAATTAAGCAGCCCTAAACCCCTAAACCCTAAATGATTCCCCTAAACCCTAAACTTAAGCAACCATAAACTCATAAACCCAACCCATCCTCTCTCTCTCCAAAACAAGAAAACTAGGACTCTCTATCTCTCTCTCCCAGGTTTCTCTCCCCTCCATCTCCATCCTCTCTCCTTTTTCCTCCCTCTCACTCTCCCTTGTCGACAAAGAACATGGAAATGTAAGAAAAATAGTACATGTAAAGATGGATGAGGATATAAATTGGGATTCAATGAAATGGAAACAAGATAATTTATGAAATTTCATTGGATGGGAAGAATGAGGAGGAGAGGTAGAGAGGGGAGGGAAGTAGAGAATGAGAGAGAGGATAGGAGGAAGAGACAAGATGGAAGTAGAGAGTGGGAGAGGACTGTAGGAGGTAGACAGGGCAAGGAAGAAGAGAGAGAGGGTAGGAGGTAGATAGGGGAGGGAAGCAAAGACTGAGAGAGAGGGTAGGAGGTAGATAGGGGAGGGAAGTAGAAAGTGAGAGAGAGGGTAAGAGGTAGAGAGGGAGGGGGAGAAGAGAGTGAGATAGTTGTTCGTAGAGTAATAACAACCTCAATAGTGAGAAAACAATTAAGAAAGGCTTGATTAATGAGGCAAACTTGTGTTGACTGAAGCTTGAATCGTAAAACATTGTCAAAGGCACTAGTATTAAGATCAAGACTAGATAGTCCTCTTGGTAATGATACTTAGGCTTTGAGTAGTAGGCTTCCACGATTTGATAAGAAGCTAATCAATAGCACAAAGGAAGAAATTGAATGATTTTGGTACACTAACTCTAGGGTATCACCGAATGCAAAAGATGTTTTAAAGTTAAGAATTGGTGATAAAGACCACACACCACATCCTAAACATTACTTGGAATGTGGCCAAACAACATTGTACAAACAATATTGTGAAACACACCTAGGTATGACAATCTGACAAAGAGAATTTGAATCTTGTAAGCCATTTTATTGTGTTCCTCTTAAAATACTTAATACATGTTGTGAATACCATGTAGAGTTTTCTATGTATCATGAATTATTATGCAATATTCATTCCACTTTGCACACTAATGAAATGTTACAGGAGTGTGTTGCAATTCAACTACCAAAGTCATTTAGGGACTTATTAGATTTATTTCAATGTATTAGAGATGATGGTTACATTTTCTACAACAATGATTGGTTAAATGAAAAGTGTTTACAATGTGGTGGGTTATCAAAGTTTATATCATGTACTCATGAGGGTAGTAAGCATGATTTTGGAAAGAAAATGGTTGAGAAAAAAGAGATATGAGATAGTGAAATATAATTTGAAAAGTGGAGGTGAAGGTTCTTGATGTGAGTTGATTGCAAGAGAGGTAAGTATTGCTGATTTTATTGATGATTTTAAGAAAAATCTTTTTTACAAGTATGCCAAACACATCCACAGGTCTCGATGGTTAGATCAACAGTTAGGATGTGTAAAGACTTTTTCCTAATTGGAACTATTGTCTTTGTAGTTGATTTTGTAGAAAACTACACGTTGCAACCCCAAAATGAAGTGCAATCCAACTACTACAATTCTATTCAAATTGTTATTTTTGTTCACATCACATATAGACATGCACCTAAGAGCATAGAAGAGAATAGGAAGATTGTCAAAGAATACCACTTTTACATGAGTGATGATCGATCTCATTCATCAGAGTATGTGCAATAGTAATTTCAACTATTTTATGGGTTCTTGCAAGAAAAATATATTAGAATGGATCAACATTTCATTTGGTCAGATAATTGCACTGGTCAATTCAAGAATGCTCGTATGTTCTATTGGTTGAATAGAATGCATGCAAAGAAGGGTATACCTTGTTAGGGTTAGCCAAAAAAAGATATCAACTAAATGCAAATAAAGATTAAACAAAAGAATGGAAATACACAGAAATAATAATAGCAAGAGACAAGGTTTAACATGGTTCACCCAAACTTGGGCTACATCCACCAACAGAGACTCCAATATTATTATCTAGTAAATCAAACTGATTACAACCAGCTATCCTTGCAACTCAATACCACTGCAAAATGCTACAATACATCAACAGAAACCCTAACCCTTAGCCGCTATTATCAAGCCTTATGTCGATTACAAATTTAGGGTTTTTTTATGTCAGCTAATAGAAAAATAAATTCTGACACCTTAATAAAATAATAAAAATCATTGGAGGCCCTACCCCTTGACCCTGTCTTGGGGGATCCACCCCCAAACCCCCGTAAGGGGCACTACCCCTTGTCTCTGTTAAATAATTTGGGGGGAAACCGCGCTGATAAAATTGGGGTAAATTTAACCTCCAAGTCTAATTAGGCTCCATATAACAACAATCTCCCACTTGGAGACTGATCATAACACCGTTGACCCTATAGTTCCCACTAGAAATAAGCACCCTAGACTCTGTTGTTGTGATTTTATTGTTTTTTCAGTCTTGAAGACCAATCAAAGCTGAAGAGGAGCTCAGCTTCTCCATTGTTACTGCCTTTGTAAACATATCCATTGAATTTTCATCTATATGGATCTTTTCCAGACGTAACTATCCATCATCCAACACTGACCGGATGAAGTGATACCTTATCTGTATGTGTTTGGTCTTTGAATGCAAGGCAAAATTCTTTGCAAGATGTATGGCACTCTAGCTGTCCATAAACAAATAACTATTAGCCTATTGTTTGCCCAGTTCTTCCATGAAAGATTGTAGCCATATCATCTCCTTGCTTGCCTCTGTTGCAACTACATACTCTGTCTCTGTGGTGGATAAAGCAACCATCTTTTGCAACCATGAGATCCAACTCACTGCTGTCCCACCTACAGTAAAGACATAACCTATAGTACTCCATCTGGTATCAATATCCCCTGCCAAATCTGAGTCTACATAACCTGCTAAATTAGTATTAGAGCCCCCAAAACATAAGTGTTTATTGGATGTACCTCTCAAATATTTGAGAATCCATTTTACCACATTCTAATGCTCCAATCCAGGATGACTTGTATACTTGCTTACAACTCCTACAACATGTGCAATATCCGGTCTCATGCATACCATGGCGTACATTAAACTTCCTACCGCTAAAGCATATGGTACCTTGGACATTTTTTCTTCCTCCTCTTGTGTCTTTGGGCACATCTCTTTAGTCAATTTCAAATGACTAGGCAAAGGTGTGCTAACAGCTTTTGCATTCTCCATATGGAATCTCTGCAACACCTTTTCAACATAATCAGCCTGAGATAGAGTCAATTTTTTGTTCTTCCTATCTCTGCAAATTTTTATACCAAGGATTTATTTTGCTGCCCCCAAATCCTTCATTGCAAATGACTGTGCTAACTGCTATTTTAACTCTATTATGTGATCCATGTTAGACCCTGCTACAAGCATGTCATTAACATATAAACATAAAATAATGTAGATGTCATTATCCAACCTCTTAAAATAAACACAATGGTCAGAATTACACTAGATGTAGCCTTGCTCAGCCATAAAACTATCAAATTTTAAATACCATTACCGAGGTGCTTGTTTCAAGCCATATAAACTCTTCTTCAATCTGCACATCAGTTTTTCCTTACCTCTAACCTCAAATCCCTGTGGTTGTTCCATATAGATCTCCTCCTCCAAATCACCATGTAGAAAGGCAATTTTCACATATAGTTCTTCCAAATGCAAATCTTCAGTAGCCACAATACTTAAAACAATACGAATAGAAGTCATCTTGACAACTGGAGAAAATATCTCATCAAAATCAATACCTTTTTTCTGTGCAAATCCTTTTACAACTAACCTGGCTTTAAATCTTTTCTTACCTCCATCTTCCTCTTTCAACCGATAAACCCATTTGTTTGGTAAATCCTTTTTACCTGAAGGCAACTTACATAATTCCCAAGTCTGATTTTTCAACAAGGAGTCCATTTCTTCTTGCATTGCAATCTCCCACTGAACCTTTGTATCCACCTGCATAGCTTCATCATACCCTTTTGGTTCACCAGCATCTATTAACAAAATAGAATACAAAGAGGGAGAAAACCTTTCAGGAGGTCTACTTAGCCTTGTTGACCATCTAACATTCACTGGAGTTTGTGGTTTTTCTTGTTGCTGTTATGGAGCATGAGGAACCACTGGAACATCACTATTTGGAGTATCATCTAGCACCACATAATCCTTTTCTTTCTTCTCATGTTGCTGCAACTAATCTTTGTACAACACCTTCTCATTGAATACAACATCCCTGCTTCTCACAATTTTTAGGTTTTCAACATCCCAAAGCCTATAACCAAATTTATCAATGCCATATCCAACGAAGATACACTTTTTTGATTTTGCATCTAGTTTGGTTCTATTTTCAGAATCTACATGTGCAAATGCTTCATATCTGAAGGTTTTGAGAAAAGAATAACTCACCTTCTTACCCGTCCATGCTTCCTTTGGAATACCACAGGCCAAAGAAACTGAAGGACCTTTATTAATTAAATATATAGTGGTATTGATAGCCTCTGCCCACATGTTTAAAGGCAGCCCAACATGCAATCTCATGCTCCTTGCATGCTCCATTATTGTCCTATTCATGCACTCAGCCACTCCATTTTCTTGCGGAGTCTTTGGAATTGTTTTTTGCCTATGAATTCCATTAAAGGAACAATAATCCTCAAATTTTTTGTTGCAATACTCACCACCATTATCGAATTTGAGACATTTTAATCTATTACCCATCTCATTCTCAACCAAGCTTCTCCATTTCTTGAATGCTTCAAATACATCAAATTTCTACCTAAGGAAATAAATCCAAACCTTCCTAGTTGCATCATCTATGAATGTAACATAATACTGAGAGAAACCAAGAGAAGATACCTGAGCCGGTCCCCATACATCTGTATGCACAAGCTCCAACTTTTCATCTTTCTTTTACTGCCCATCCTTGAGAAAACTGACACTCTTTTGTTTGTCATACACACAACTTTCACAGAAATCTATATTAATACATTTCAGACTTGGTAAAACTTTCTTAGAATGAAGTACCTTCATACCTTTTTCACTCATATGCCCAAGTCTGTTATGCCACAGCATTGTCTCAGAACTTGCAGCAATTGTTTCAGTCTCTTCCTGCAAACCCACAACAACTGTTCCTAAACCTGTTTGTTTTTTCTCTACAACAACTAAAGTAGAAGGAATAGTATGACCTGTACAAAGATATAAGGTGCCTACTTTCACAAATTTTTCTACTATTAAGGCACCTCTTGAAACCTTCCAATTTTTATCACTGAAAGTAACTATGCAACCTTCATAAGCTAGATGCCTTGTTAAAATTAAATTCCTACTCAACCTTGGAGCGTGCCTTACCTCTTGTAGTAGCTAGTGATTCCCATTCTACAACTTAATCTTGATTCTTCCCTTTCTAACAATCTGACAAGGTTCGTTATCTCCCAAATAAACCAGCCCAAAATTCCCTTGGACATAATCAAGAAAATAACTTCTATGGGGTGTAGCATGAAATGAGGCCCCTAAATCTAAAACCCATGAATCATCAGCATTGTCTATGGAAAGAATCAAAGTATCATCTTTAGATTTATTACTTACCACATTTGCCTCCTTATTGCCTTCTTGTTTGTCTCTTTTATTCTTCTGAGACAAGCAATCTTTCTTCAGATGACCTAGTTTCCCACAGTACCAGTAATCTTTCTATCCTCTGGATTGGGATCTCTTGTCCTTTAATTTTCCTCGTGACTTCCCATGACCTTCAGAACCTTTTCCTCTCTCCTTTGATCTGCCCCTGCTTTCTACCACTACCTGATGTGGACCCTCCTCAGCTTTTCCATCACATTTCCTCGCTAAGGATAACACCAACAACATCATCAAATTTCAAAGTGTTTGAACCAGAGACAGAGTTACTTACAACCATTACCAAGCTATTCCAACTTTTTGGCAAAGAACATAATATCAACAGAGCCCTCACCTCTTCATCAAATTTTAGTTTTAGAGAAGTTAACTGATTGGTAATCATATTAAACTCATTTAAATGATCTGTCACAGATCCACATGCAATCATTTTCAGATTAAACAAACGCTTCATGAGAAATACCTTATTTGAGGCTAAGGGTTTTTCATACAATTTAACCAAAGTTTTCATCAGTTCACTTATTGTCATTGCTTCTATTATATTGAATACCACAGATGGTGCTAGGCACAACTGAATGGTTCCTAGTGCCTTTCTATCCAGAAGATTCCAATCCTCATCAGTCATTGCTACCAAATTCTTGGCTATTCCTTCCAATAGCCTCCATAAATCCTTCTGATAGAGATAATCCTCCATCTACATCTTCCATAATTGATAGTTCTGCCCATTAAATTTATCTACCTTTAATTTACCCTCATCTGCCATTGCTCCCACTCAACCGTGAGACTTTCCTGCAGATGATAATCGAACACAACCCGCTTTGATACCACTTGTTAGGGTTAGCCAACAAAAGATATCAATTAAATGCAAATAAAGATTAAACAAAAGAATGCAAATACACAGAAATAATAGCAGCAAGAGATAAGTTTTAATGTGGTTCACCCAAACTTGGGCTACATCCACCAACAGAGAGTCTAATATTATTATCCAGTAAATCAAACCGATTACAACCAACAATCCTTACAACTCAATACTGCTGCAAAATGCTACAATAAATCAATAGAAACCCTAACCCTTAGCCGCTTTTATCAAGCCTTATGTCGGTTACAAAAATAGGGTTTTTTTATGTCAGCCAATAGGGAAATAACCCATCACACTGCTCCTTGACCCTATCTTGGGGGCGCTACCCCCAAACCTCCATAAGGGGCACTACCCTTTGACCCCATTAAATAATTTCGCAGTAAATTGTGCTAATAAAAGTGGGGTAAATTTAACCTCTGAGTCTGATTAGGCTCCATATAACAACATACCTCATATTTGGAATTTTTTTGAAGCTGGGTATAGAAAAAGGGAACATGATGGAGCGGGTGCATGTGTGAAGAGGGCTCTTTTTAGAGAACAACTAAAGATTAGAGGTTGTGCTATATTCAATGATGTAGATTCTATTTTTAAGTGGTGTAACTATGCATTGTCACAAGGAGTGGCTCTTGATTCAGAATTGCGCAGGTTCTTTTGGTTGGTTGGTGACGGGATAGTGAGAGAGAAATTGGATTGTCAGAAAATCATTGAATCATCAAAGATGCATTCATTTCAAAGATTAGATGCAAGTGCATGGACTATTTGGACACTAGAATTAGCTTATTTTTGTCAGAGTTGTATTAAATGTGATTGGGTTAATTGTGAGTCAAGTGGGTGGGTAGATGCATGGATTCCATGATATTTAACCCCTTTTATCTCAAGGTCAATCATCTTTAGTCAATGACATGAAGAGCTCATTTGACTATGAACATCTTTCATACCTTCTACAACTAGGTCATGTTTATGCAGTTGTTGCACTGCATGGAAATGAAGATAGATCAGACTATTGGTTGGCACAATGTGTATAGGGAAAACAAAAGCTAACACGACCTACGACAGATGATGATGGGTGCAAGATCAGTTATTATTGCTGGGACTTGGTTGCGAACATATATGATTAGAAAGAATGACATCCCTGCATTTAAAGACTTTAAGAAGCACAAAACCATATTCATGTATTTGCACCTAGTTGTAGTAACAAATGTTAAGTTATTAAGAATCATGCAAAACCAAAAACAAAACAACTATGGACAATTAGTAATTTGATCATGAAGCAATTTTGGATACTCTAAAGGTAACAGATGAACCCTCAGGTACGCTTGACTAGCATTTAAACTTCCAGATGGGACAGGTATGACAATTTTTCTCTTAACTTATTATTGTTTTTTCTATCTTTTAGAATTGTTTTTTAAAAATCTTGTTTCTTTAACTATAGTGCATGCTTTTGACTATACATGATTGCGAATGAGGTTATTGTGCATGGCATCATAGATGCCAGGTACAATTTTTAGTGTGCATTTATGTTTCTTAATATTTTGCTTTCTAGCTTTTTGTACATACTAATTTCTAAATTCATTTTGTGCATATCATGCAATCAAAGCATTCCATGATATGACATCTTTTTGATGTGTTCTACCAAATAGTTCATGTGCCTTGTAAATGCTTCCACATTTTGCATACATGTCTCACAGGGCAATTGCAACTACAAAATATGACAAAATTCTCATATCCTTCATGCTTTGATAGATGTCCATATCCTATTCCAAAGATCCCATTTTGGTACATGTAGGGAGGATGCTGGAAAAGGTTGTGGAATTTGGATTTACACCCACACATTGCATTGTCTTAAAGTTTTCTAAAGAAACAAATCTATTTTGTGCATATCTTGCAATCATTGCATTCCATCCGACAACATCTCTTTGAGTTGTTTTGTCAAATAGTTCATGTGGCTTGTCTATGCTTCCACACTTTGCATACATGTCTACCAAGGTAGTTACGAATAGAACATCTAACAAAATTCCCATATCCTTTATGCTTTAGTGGATGTCCATATCCTATTCCAAAGATCCCATTTTGGCATAGGCAGGGAGCATGCTGGAAAAGGTTGTGGAATTTGGCTTTACACCGACCAATTGCATTTGCTTGAAATTTTCTAAAGAAACAAATCTATTTTGTGCATTTCTTGCAATCATTACATTCCATCAAACAACATTTCTTTGAGGTTTTCTATGAAAAAGTACATGTGCCTTGTCTATGTTTTTACACTTTGCATACATGTCTACTAGGGTAGTTGCAACTAGAACAAACAAATTTTATTCAAGGAAACTTTACTTTCCACAAACAAATTTCATGAAGTAACTCCTCTAACAACATCTAGGTTCCTTAAGAATGCAATTTTCAAGGTGATGACTTTGTTAGGAAGGCATGTGCAGATCTAGAAACTTCTTCAAATCCCATATGCCATGCCTACTTGCCATATCTCAAGCATAAATAACAAGGTAGCTATGTTTGTTATCAATACTTCCCTTTTAGCATTAGGTTCTCATGTTTTAAGCATTTATATTAATATGCAGGTATAGTATGTGTAGTTTTGGCATGTTGCAATGTTGCAATAGTAGCAAACAAGGCTTCAAATTAGGTATGTAAGCAACAATTTTCATCTTGTTTCAACTTTAGGATTTTGTTTTCTTCCTTATCAACATTTTCATCTCCATTTGTGTAGGCACAACAATAAGTTTCATCCAAATAATCTCAGGATCATGATGTTTCCATCATTGATTAGCAACACATCAACACACTAACAATATAATCATTCAAGAAAAGAACTCAAAGCATGAAATTCTTCAAAAACATATCATTTTTCAATCATAAATTAGTTAAACATTGTAATCCATATTTAAAGCACTCTTATCCAAATGATATGACCTTGATAGTACTTAAACAATTCTATTTATTGTTGTTACAGTCATTGTGGCTGAAAAGTCCTTTACCTTTGACTATGCCAATTCTGAAACCCAATTCATTCCATCCAAACCCCAATTCTGAAACAATATTTCCTTCTACCACCAATCTCACTTCCTAATGATGAAAGATATAATTGATTTAAGAGAATAACCCTTATGGCTTCAATAACTATCTATAAACTACCCATACCAGATGTTGCTCATGTTAGATGCTATGACAGTCCATGCAAAGTTGATAATGAGGTTTCTCCATTGCATGGTGATGATGATTCCTACAAACCTATCTTAGATCATCTTAATTCTTAATTTATGAGTGTTGTTAAAGTTTTCTTAACCATTTTAGATTGTGACTATCATCTTCCTTAACCCTACTATCATAATCATACTAATGTTATTTATGATTGTTGAGGGGTTAAATGATTGTAATCTTGAGTTAAACTTTTGCAAACATTGTGTATATGGAAAGCAAAACCATGTTCAATTTTACTCTAGTTCTCACAAGTTTTCTGGTGTGTTGGATCTTATTCATTCTGATGTGTTTGGTCCTGTTAGTGTTCCTTCAATCTCCAAATATGTATATTTTTTATCTTTTATAGATGACTACAGTACAAGGACATGGATTTATTTTCTCAGAAGAAAGACTAAAGTCTTTAGTTGGTTCAAAGAGTTTAAATCTTTTATTGAGAATCAGACTAGTAAAAAGATTACGTGTTTGAGAACTGATAACAGTGGTGAGTTTTGTTTAGCAGAGTTTGATAAGTTTTGTAAAGAGGAAGGGATTGAAAGACATAAGACAACTCCATACACCCCGCAACAAAATGGAGTTGCAGACAGGATGAATAGGACACTGATGGAG
This sequence comes from Cunninghamia lanceolata, assembly GCA_027924645.1. Lineage (NCBI taxonomy): Eukaryota > Viridiplantae > Streptophyta > Pinopsida > Cupressales > Cupressaceae > Cunninghamia > Cunninghamia lanceolata. The sequence goes on along the minus strand of BSBN01001292.1, from coordinate 1,218,241 downwards.
AGGGCTAGGAGTATGCTTAGTGGAGCAAGCCTCGAACAAAAGTTTTGGGATGAAGCTGTAGCAACTGCTTTCTACCTGGTAAATATGTCTCTTACATTAGCTACTGTTGGTAAGACACCTATGGAGGTGTGGTCTAGTAAGAAGCCTTTAGTTAGACATCTTTGTGTTTTTGGCTATGAGGCATATGTACATGTGCCTAGGGAGAAATGGTCTAAGTTTGAGAACAAGGCTATTAAGTGTATTTTCATTGGTTATGGTGTCGATGTGAAAGGATACAAGCTTTGGGATCTAGTGGCTGAAAAACTGTTGTATAGAAGAAGTGTTATCTTCAAAGAGCTAACGCCTTCTTCCATTGTTCTACAACCATAATAGATAGAAAAGAAAGAAGATGTGGTTTAGTTTCCTTCTACTCCTAAGAAGACTGAACCGACAAACCCTATGAGACCTAATGATGAGGAGAGATCTAGCAGCTCTAAAAGTTTATAAGAAGAAGAAGAACCTCAACCTCAGCCATTAAGGAGGTCTACATGAACAAGGAAACAACCTGATAGGTTTGGTTATTCATTACTTGATTCTAGTTGTGCCTTTTCCTTGCTTATTAACACTGATGAGCCTAGAACTGTGACAGAGGCTATGTGAATGAAAGATGCAGGTTCTTGGAAGGAGGGCATGTAAGATGAGATGGCTTCTTTGGAAAAGAATAAAACATGGGACTTGGTGCCTTTGCCCAAAGGATGGAAACCTGTTGGATGCGAAGGGGTATTCACAAGTGGAGGGAATTGGTTATGGTGAAATTTTCTCTCCCATTACAAAGATGACATCTATTCGGTTCCTATTATCTCTTGCACCAGCTTATGACTTAGAGGTGCAGTAGATGGATGTGAAGACAACATTCCTTCATGGTGATTTGGAGGAAGAGATTTACATGTCATAGCTAGAGCATTACATAGAGAAAGGTAAAGAAAATTTGGTTTGCAAGTTGAAGAAGTCTTTGTATGGTTTGAAGCAGTCTCCTAGGATGTGGTATATGAAATTTGATGCCTTTGTGTTGTCAGTTGGATTTTTGAGATCAAAATCAGATCATTGTGTGTATTACAAATTTGACAATGATCACATTCTCATTATTGCATTGTATGTTGGCGATATGTTGTTAATTGGGAATGGTAAGAATATGATTTCTGATTTGAAGTCTCAGTTGTCAACACAGTTTGAGATGAAAAATCTTGGAACAGTTAGGTACATTCTGGGAATGGAAATAAGAAGAGACAGAGCTAACAAAAAACTTTGGTTAAACCAGAGTAAGTATGTGAAGACTGTGTTGGATAGGTTCAAAATGGTAGATTGTAGACCATTGTGTGTTCCTGCTTCGTTGGGGACAAATTTGTCTATTAATGATTGTCCAAAATCTCCTAGTGAGGTGGAGGACATGAGCAGAGTACCTTATTGATGCAGAACAACCACCACTAATAACCCTAACATAAAATTATCAATGTATGTTTACGCATTTCCAAATATGCACACAAACTTTAATTTATAAAGTCCCCTTTTTGTTTTCCATCGGCAAAACATCCTCCATCGGCTGGACAAAATAACCATGCCCCGATCACCTATGTTTCACCGATGGATACTCGACTTTTCGCCTATCAGCGAGAGCTTCGCTATCGGTGAACACCTTAAACCTCCTGCTGATCTCCTTTGTCACTCCGACACATCGGCCACATACATACAAATTTCAATCTGCCAAACCCATGGTCCCTTTGTATCTGTCGCTTCCTTTACATAGAACATGCAAACTCTGACCTATTGGCGCCAATCACCTTCACCCGATCTATCGGTCGACTTTTGTATCTAGCACTTGTATCTTCACATTGTATATTTCCAATATACAATCGATACATACAAACCTTTACCTACTCTGTCGGTGCCCTTACCTCCTACTGTCAGTCGCACCTTGTATCCGCAGTCCAACAATCCACCCAACATACATTCGGGCTACTGCCCTGACCAGCCACCTTTTGCATCAACCCGATGCATCTACTTCGTTGTATCTTTACCACATACAAACCAAAATATACATTCACCGAATATTCCTTCAGATATGCCTTCGATGTATGTTTGACCCACTGACTGCCTTTTGTATATTCTCTATGTACATGTCTGATGTACATTTAACACATACAATCTGCCCGTTACAACTAATGGATACATAGGAACTGTATCCAACATACAAAAGATGGATACTCACAAGTTGTACAACCCGATATATAATTGCAATATATATAGATATTGTATATTCAAACTTGTATCTCCTTAACATGCATTTTCAAATGTATCTTTGACCAACCCTTGACTTCTTTGTATGCCGATAGGAAATCTTAAACTTTCTCTCTCCTATGTATATGTGATAGACTTGTATATCTCAATGTATGTTTCAACATACAACAACGATGAAACAAAAGTGATATACTCATGATATACGAAAACAATATACACACAGATTATATATCCCGCATACAAAAGCAATATATACATAATTTGTATATTTTTGAGAACTTCACAGATTTTCACAGTTTGATCCACGCAATCTCTAGCGATGGCCCGATCCGTTTCTTGGGTGGTTTCTCACACTCTTTCAACCTGCACAACCTAGCACATACCCATGCTAGGGTTCTCAACACCTCTGACCTGCGATCCTGCAAACATGCATGCGAACAGAAACAGAAAACACACAACTAAAACCTAAACTATTGTACATGACCATTCCTCTGATTCACATAATCAACTAGGGGAATGGATAATCAAATCCATTCAGCCTCAGTATAGGAAATCAATTACATAGTGAATTCAAATGCAACAGGATCTTATTAACTTTCAAAAGATGCGATTACAGTACTCTGTTTTCCAACAGCACAACTCAACTGATTGATTTCAGCTACTACAAAACCTAGATTCTCTCATCCATCAAATCCTAGGGTATTTATCTAGTTACCACTGGTAGTACAGACTTGCCTCCAAGCAGCTGGGAAATCTCTCCAAGCGGCTGGGAACTACAGCTATTGAACAGACTCTAACTAACTCTAACCATCTGATCTAAAAATAGCATATCTTGGTCAAATAGACCTTATTACATTGAATGTCCAATTAGGACCTTATTGAAAACATAAACAACCTTAAAACTAACTAACTGCCTCATGTAGGCCATTGTAGGATAGGTGCTCTTGCACCATACTCCCCAACAGAAAAAGAACTCATGTCCCATGAGTTAGGTTGTGGAAGAATTCCACCTTTACTCTTTGTTATCTCAGTGTTCTGAACTGTAACTTACTATCTTGCAAGTAAACCCTCATGCCTGTCAATGTAGGCTCTGTTCATACATACCCTGTGTTTGCCAGTTTGTCTTACCAGCACCTCTGTCTGAATATCTGAATGGATAACCTTAGGAATGGCTTCTTGAACTTCTGCAATGTTCAAATCTGTCTTCCTTTCAACTTTTGTAGGACAAACAATAGTCCCAACTACAATCACATCCTTGTCTTGCCAATCAATTTGTGGCTACTCATAAACCTGCTATTTGGTCTGTTGCTGACCTCTATCAGTCAAAACTAAACCTTTCTTCAAACTATTGTCCTTAACAACTTCTTTCCCTGCAGTATCCTCAACTACCTTTATGCCTGCTGCTGTAGCTATCTTCACAAACTCCTTCTTTCCCACTAAAATGATTTTTTGCTACCTTCTGTGCTACAGCTTCTTCCTATAATGGTATCAACATAATAGTTTTCCCATCTTTCTTGATGGTGTAGGTATTTACATACCCATCATACAATGCTCTCTTATCAAATTGCCATGGCCTACCCAACAGTAGGTGACAACATTCCATGGGCAATCTGTCACACAGAACTCTATCATGATAATCCCCAATTTGAAAATCAACATATGCCTGTTCATATACCAAAAGTGATTGACTATCACTCACCCAAGATGCTTTGTAAGGGTTTTGATGTGGAATCCTTTCTAAATTCAGTTTATCCACCATTTCCTGAGACACCATATTATCTGTTGAGCCAGAATCAATTACAACCTTACATACTTTACCTTTGCTCTTGCATGTGGTCTTGAAAAGAGCTCTTCTTTGCATCATATCCTTTGATGTCTTCAAGATTGTCCTTCTTAACATCAATGCTTCTCCCTCCTCCAGATACCCATAATTATCCTATGATGTAGAGCAACCACCACCAATTACCCTAACATACAATTATCAATGTATGTTTATGCATTTCCAAATATGTATACAAACTTTAATTTACAAAGTCCCCTTTTTGTTTGCCATCAGCAAAACATCCTCAATCAGCCAGACAAAATAACCATGCCCCAATCACCTATGTTTCACCGATGGATACTCGACTTTTCGCCTATCGACGGGAGCTTCACTATCGGTGAACACCTTAAACCTCCTGCTGATCTCCTTTGTCACTCTAACGCATCGGCCACATACATACAAATTTCAACCTGCCAAACCCGCGGTCCCTTTGTATCTGTCACTTCCTTTACATAGAACATAAAAACTCTAACCTGTCAGTGCCGGTCACCTTCACCTGATCTATTGGTCAACTTTTGTATCTAGCACTTGTATCTTCACATTATATATTTCCAATATACAATCGATACATACAAACCTTTACCTACTCTGCTGGTGCCCTTACCTCCTATTGTCGGTCGTACCTTGTATCCATAGTCCAACAATCCACCCAACATACATTCAAGCTACCACCCTGACCAGTCACCTTTTGCATCAACCCGATGCATCTACTTTGTTGTATCTTTACCACATACAAACCAAAATATACATTTGCTGAATATTCCTTCGGATATGCCTTCGATGTATGTTTGATCCGCTGACTGCCTTTTGTATATTCTCGATGTACATGTCCGTTGTACATTTAACACATACAATCTACCTGATACAACTGATGGATACATAGGAACTGTATCCAACATACAAAAGATGGATACTCACAAGTTGCACAACCTGATATACATTTGCAGTATATACAGAAATTGTATATTCAAACTTGTATCTCCTTAACATGCATTTTCTAATGTATCTTTGACCAACCCTTGACTTCTTTGTATGTTGATAGGAAATCTTAAACTTTCTCTCTCCTATGTATATGCGATAGACTTGTATATCTCAATGTATGTTTCAACATACAGCAGTGATGAAACAAAAGTGATATACTCACGATATACGAAAGTGATATACACACAGATTGTACATCCTGCATACAAAAGCGATATATACACAATTTGTATATTTTTGAGAACTTCACGGATTTTCAGAGTTTGATCCATGCAATCTCCAGCAATGGCCCGATCCATTTCTTGGGCAGTTTCTCACACTCTTTAGACCTATACGACCTAGCACATACCCATGCTAGGGTTCTCAACACCTCTGACCTGCAATCCTACAAACATGCATGCGAACAGAAACAAAAAACACACAACTAAAACCTAAACTATTGTACATGACCATTCCTTCGATTCACAGAATCAACCAGGGGAATGGATAATCAAATCCATCCAGCCTCAATACAGGAAATCAATTACATAGTGAATTCAAATGCAACAGGATCTTATTAACTTTCAAAAGATGCAATTACAGTACTCTATTTTCCAACAGCACAACTCAACTAATTGATTTCAGCTACAACAAAACCTAGATTCCCTCATCCATCAAATCCCAGGGTATTTATCTAGTTACCACTGGTAGTACAGACTTGCCTCCAAGCGGCTGGGAAATCTCTCCAAGGGGCTGGGAACTACAGCTGTTCAAAAGACTCTAACTAACTCTAACCAACCGATCTAAAAATAGCATATTTTGGTCAAATAGACCTTATTACATTGAATGTCCAATTAGGACCTTATTGAAAACATAAACAACCTTAAAACTAACTAACTGCCTCATGTAGGCCACTATAGGATAGGTGCTCCTGCACCACTTATGCTAGTGTTGTTGGTAATTTGATGTATGCTATGGTCTGGACAAGACCAAACATTTCCCAAGTAGTGGGAGTCCTTAGTCGATTTATGGCTAATCCTGGATGGGTACATTGGAATGCAGTTAAGCGAGTGTTCAGATATTTGAGGGGTACTTTCAAGTATTCCATATGCTATCATGGTAATGTTACAGGACCTCTACATTCTATTTGTATTCATGGATTCGTGGATTCTGATTGGGCGCGTGACATTGACAACAGGAGATCCACCAGTGCTTATGTGTTCACTATGTTCAGTGGTGTAATTAGTTGGATGAGTAAGTGACAACCTATGGTTTCTTTGTCCATGATAGAAGCTGAGTATATGGCAGTAACTCATGCTTGCAAGGAATCCATTTGGCTTAAGAGATTGTGTTTAGATATTGGTGTTGATGCAGGATAGATTACAATTTGTTGTGACAGTCAGAGTGCGATTTGCCTAAAAAAGAATCCAACTTTCCATGCCAGAACAAAGTATATTGATGTATAGTTTCACTTCGTACGAGACATGGTAGAGGATGGGAAGGTGAATTTGGAGAAGGTAGACACTTTGAAGAATGTTGTGGATGCATTGACGAAACTAGTGGTCACAGATAAGTTCAGATGGTGTTCTAAGTCTATGGGCCTCTCTGCCTATAGCAGTTAAACGCTGTTATTTCCATTGGCTCTTACAAGGTGTTCGACAAGTGGAAGAATGTTGGGAATTAAGGTGTCTCAACCTTGGTAATTCCTTGTAATATTTCATTGTATTTATTTATTTATTGCCTATTATGTAATTAGGATGCAAATCCTATTTTGTCATCTTGTGGGAGTTGGCACAGTGATGTGTCATCCTACGTGGAAGGTGATAACATGTAAATTTGTCCTCACATGAGGAGATAGGTGTCCCACTTAGTGGTAGGAATATTTTGCCATGTGTCAGCATCTTTGATAGTTTGTAAGGGAATATTGACCGAAACAGTCATGACAGATTCCTATGACAAATATATGACGCGTAAGAGTCGTAAATGGAAGATTCTATGACAGGTGAAGACATGTGTCACAAGGCATCTTGGAAGAAGGCATTTTTGGGTGCCCCAATGAGGGTTATGACATGTTGTAAGAGAATATGCTATTTATAGCCTATGTATGACAGATTCTTTTACAGCTGTAAGATATGACGAGTATAACAGATTCTATGAAAGTCGTAAGTGTCGTAAGAGTATCTGTCATTGCCCAACTTGGGAATAGGTGACCTCTTTGGGATGCCGTGACTTGACAAGTGTCATGAACATTATACAGTGTTGGACAAGTGTCCGTAGGTGTGGGTTTTAGGCCATGAGGCCATGTTGGACGCCCATCTCAAGATAGAGTCATTTTTGCCTTGTATCTTCTATATAAACAGGTGCTTTGGAGAGGAGATATATTATGTGATTAATAGGTACTATTATACTGCCAAATTATCTCCAAATACAAGTATCAAAGACTTCTACAAGAGCATTGGTTCTATAACTATATTGTAAACCTCATTGTTTAGATAATACATTTGAGCTGTGTTTTGAAGTGTGGGGTTTTTCACCCGTAAGGGTTTTCCCCACGTATATCTTATCTCTCTCTTCTTCTGTCTTACATTCTTGTGTATGTGTTTGCTGTAATATCTCTATTATTGGGTTAATAACACTGTAATTGTAAAGGTTGGAAAGAATTTGCACTCATCTCTCCTCATTAGATTAGTGTAGGAAGTGTTTTCCGCACACATTGCTTCCTTTCAATTGTCAACATTCACATGACGATCATTTTGAATTTGAAGAGAGAGGGACCATCAAAGTCCATACAATAGTCCTACTTATATTTCATGTCATGTCATAGGACCATTATTCCTAGAAGAAACACTCATCCATTTGTTAGAAAACTCATGGGTACTATTTCCATTATTAAGTTAATGATTATCATGGTCTAAAGGCAACCATAACAGTTATAAGTGAGATGAAAATTAGAGGACATCCCAACATCATAATGCTAACAATAATAAATGTCAACCTCCATCAATATTGATTTCAATGTTCTATTATTTCCTATTACTTAAGAAATCCCCTCATAAGAATAAAAGTGATCCTATTGTATCATTCATTTTAGATAATTTGAAGATACCATCAACTATAGATAGAGAGGACAGTCCATGTAAAGGAGAAGAAGACAATTTACATAAAGGGATTCAAGACTATTTGTCATTGTGATAGTCATATATATGATTTGTATCATACCCATTATCTAATAAATATCCATGAAAAAGAGGTTTAGGGGTTGTCTTAGGTTATATACAAGATGATACAAAGGGAGTTATAAGGAGATAAAACACTAAAAAGGAGATTTTCATGAGTCTAGGATAGTCACAAGTCTATATAATAGTCCACTATCATAGTCATGACCATCATGAAGTTGTTTTTAATGCATTACTTAATATGTCTTTGATATTTTGTCATGAGTATGTAGAAGGTATAGATAGACCAGTATTGCAACTTGCTATATCAATATCCAGGAGGTATCTAGAAGGTATAGATGAGTATCTAGAAGGTATCCAGAAGCTCTAGATAGATAGGTCCTTTAATTGATGCCCTAGAACATATTGGATCAACCTTTATTCTTCTCCACACCTTGACAAATGATAAGATTACCTTCAAGGGTTAATGTTCTTTTGACTATCATAAAGTTTTTGGACTGGTTTAGGACTGTTAGGATAGTCAAAATGTTGATTAATAGTCCCCTTTGATAGAATTCATTTTTTCATCCTTCAAAATCACCTCCATAAAACTCATATATTCAAAAAATAAGCCATACAATGCATGATTTCTAAACCTAAAATAATGATTTAATACTCATAAGAGTCCAAATAATGCCCTTGAAGGGGCAAGACAGTCAAGATGGCAATTGGGAAGTTGCATAAATGTGACAGTCTAGCCATTTGCATGATTGTTAGATGCTACTAGACCCTTAACTTCACTAGGTGATGTTCTTATGACTTGATAGGGTCAAAGGGAGGCTTAGTATTAGAGATATCCTTGCATGGAGGATGGTCAATCATCAAATGAATCAAGGTTACAAACATGACCTTATGATTGTTTCTTGACTATGATAGTCCCCTATGGCACTTGATCAACAACTTATGCATGTACTTTTACTTTGAAATAGTGATCTCTCAACACCTTATGGTTTCAAATAGTTTTGAAGTCTCTTGGTAGCCCTATTTTCCTTTATGGAAATACTCATGACAGTCTTGAAGGAACAAAACTATTTATGTACATTAGTCCACTATGACTATCATAGTATTATAGTCTTTTGGAAACCTTCCTTCAAAATTTATCCTTCATAATCCTTAGTGTTTCTTAATCTTCATTGGCCCTTGGATGGTCTTCACACTTCCTATGAACTTCTTCTCATGACAACCCTCCCTTCATCACTCCATCTTTCCAATATGACATAGTCTACATGAAAATCTCTAGACTGTCTTAAGGTTTATAACTATTTAAGATTGTCTAGGTATAACAGTCCCCTATACCTCAGTAAAGATAGCTTCCATCATAACTATAACATTCAAGAAATGAGGGTTGACATTGTGCACAAAGTCTTAGCATCATATCATCATCACTCATCACCTTTTCACAGATATCTCAAGACTTATGGGCCCCAAAATAACATATAAACTTAGTCCATTATGATTGTTATAGCCATGGACTCTTTAAAAATATTATGCTAACCTTCCTTGGTTTATCTGGGGTCTCAAAACTCCATCATCTTTACTAGTAATGTGCTTGGAATACATGGATATCACAAAGGATTGATTATATTATAATGCATTGAATCTTTAGTCATGAATGTCCCAGGTGTGAGGGTTTTATTGGGTTTTATGATAATCTTTCCAACACCCTAGATAACATAACAAATCATGTAGCAAGAAATGACGAAACCACTCCATTTACATCCATACTTCCTTTGATAGCCTCCCTCATGCAAAAAATTCAACCTCATAATATTCCTCAGATGTTATTGTCATGGCTGCAAGGTGGCTTGACAACTAAAATTATGCCAAATGACCTTGTAACACTGAAACAAACGTTAGATCTAGATTCAAACCACAAGGAATCAAACATTTACATTGTTAGGCATAAAAAAAAGTGATCCTTAAACAAGTTTGACCCTAGGGTTTGGTGAGTTTCCATTGGTAACCAAATCCTAAGTCTATTCTAAGACCATTCCAGTTGGATTTTTAGAATAAATCTCTTTGAACCTTAAAGTTTACCTCTCTATTCACCCTTAGATCCATTTTATGGTATATAATAGGTCTAAGAACAAGAGAATTTGATGTATTTGAGATTTGGTCATAGTTTAGGACTGTTATGACAATCACCACAATAACTATCTTCTCCTTGTCATGCCAAAAAAAATGGTGACATAACTTTGATTCATCTTCTAAACACCTTATCTTCATAAAATCTAAAAAAGATCAGTCATAAATGAAGGTGGTGGGCAAATAGGGGTTTGTTGTTTGTGAAGTAATCGTCAAATTCAAGGACTGGTAGAGATTTTTAGGATACATCCACCATTCCTTAGTTAATAGTAGGTTAAAGTTTTTTTGCTTGACAAATTTTAAGACATAAATACAAGTGTTTTGGAGAATAGAGCTATTGTACATTCAAGGGACTAAGATTTGTGGTTAAAACATTTAGCTTTCATTTGGGAGACATTCGATATATTTCCTAAGGTGGCATATAAGATAGAATTCTAAACTTAGTGTTTCTTAATCTTCCATCAAACTTCTTATTATAAATTATTTTAAGTTAATTGAAATTGATAGTGTTTAGTTTGCTTAACAATTTTTTAGTGCATTATAAATGCATGTGTATTTCACATAGGGTTGGAGTACTTAGATCTACTTATGCAGTTGGAAACAACAATTTGTGTATTCTACCTAGACCATGACTATGTTTTTAGTATGACTTGTGGTTACAATGGAAATACAATCACCATTGCTAAGTTAATAGTAGGTTAAAGTATTTTTTTTGCTTGACAAATTTTAATATATAAATGCAGGTGTTTTGGAGAATAGAGCTATTGTACATTCAAGGAACTAAGATTAGTGGTTAAAGCATTTAGCTTTCATTTTGGAGACATTCGATATAATTCCTAAGGTGACATATAAGATATCTTTCATCAAACTTCTTATAAAAAATATTAAGTTAGTTGTAGTTGATGGTGTTTACTTTGCTTAACAAATTTTTAACTTATAAATGCAGGTGTTTGGGACTATAAATCTATTGTATTCAAGGGATTGAGATCAGTGGTTAAATAATTTAGCTTCCATTGTGGAGACATTTTTAGGACATTTTGTATTTTTGTTTATATTTTAGATTTGTATATTTGTATATTTTGTATATCTAATGAGGAGATTATGACCATAATATAATACTGTTTCCATCTTACATATCCTCTTAGTGTTTCTTCACATTTGGTGCTAAGAATTGATAACCATTTCATGTGATTTTAGTAGCACACTCTTTAAGGTGTATTTTTCATTATGTTTTATGCTAAATTTGATGGTGAGGGTTTTATGAAAAATATATCTTCTTACTACTACTACAGTCTTAGGGATGTCACAATTTTGCATTCTTTTGACAGGGATACTAAGAATTTTGGATGCTCAACAAGGTTACCCTCCACTCATGACATGCTGATGGTATCCTGACATTGCTTTTAGTTAGATCCCATGGGGTGAAGAATGCAAAATATGGATCTTGACACCTTTACAGTAAATGGTACTGGTACACCATATCCTGATTTGATTGGGACACATGGCGAATGAAATAGGGCCTCTAATAGCATAAACCCACCCACCCTGACCTATTGGCACCGTTAATTAGGTCCCATGAGGTGAAAAAAGCAAAATATGGCTCTTGGCACCTTTACACTAAATGACATTGATGTATTTTCAAGAATGCATCCACCGTTGACATGGTCAAATGATGTCGAGTTGTTCAAAACTAAGAGAGGTTATTGTGGAAGGACCTAACATCTAGTTGTAGGTCTAAACAAATCATTTGTAGGTGACACAAAGTCTAAGAACTACTTTGTCAAAGTCTAGAAATTTTTTGCTCTTAGGTCTCTTAAGAGACTTTATTGATACACTATATCCCAATTTGATTGGGACACCTGAGGAATGAATAGGGCCTCCACTAGCATAAACCCACCCATCCTAACCTATCAGCACCGTCAGTTAGGTCCCACAGAGTGAAGAACACAAAATATGGCTCTTGGAACCTTTAAACTAAATGACATTGATGCATTTTGCAAGAATGCATCCATGGTTGGCATGGTCAAACCCAAGAGAGGTTATTGTGAAGGGACCTAACATCTAGCCATAGGTCCAAATAGATTATTCATAGGTGCCACGAAGTCTAAGAACTACTCCATCAAAGTCTAGATTTTTTTTCTCTTAGGTCTCTTAAGAGACTTTACCGGTATACCGTAGCCTGATTCGATTGGGACACATGGGGAATGAAACAAGGCCTCCACTAACATAAGCCCACCCACCCTAACCTATCGGTACTGTTAGTTAGGTTCCACAAGGTGAACACAAAATAAGATTCTTGGCACCTTTACACTAAATGACACTGATGCATTTTGCAAGAATGCATCCGCCGTTAGCACAATCAAACAATGTTGAGTTGGTAAAAAATGAGAGAAGTTATTGTGGAGGGACCCAACATCCAGCCATAGGTCCAAACAAATCATTTGTAGGTGCCACAAAGTCCAAGAACTACTACGTCAAAGTCTAGCAATTTTTTGTTCTTAGGTCTCTTAAGAGACTTTGCCAGTACATTGTAGCTTGATTCGATTGGGACACATGGGGAATGAAATAGGGCCTCCACTAGCATAAAACCACCCACCCTAACCTGTCGGTGTCGCTAGTTAGGTCCCATTGGGTGAAGAACGTAAAATATGGCTCTTGGCACCTTTACACTAAATGACATTGATGTATTTTGCAAGAATGTATCTACCGTTGGCATAGTCAAACAATGTTGAGTTGGTCAAAACTAAGAGAGGTTATTATGGAGGGGCCTGACATCTAGACGTAGGTCCAAACAAATCATTTATAAGTGCCATGAAGTCCGAGAGCTACTTTGTCAAAAAGCTGACAATTTTTTTTCTCTTAGGTCTCTTAAGAGACTTTACCGGTACACTATAGCTCGATTTGATTGGGACACCTAGGAAATGAAACAGGGCCTCTAATAGCATAAACCCACCCACCCTAACCTATCGGTGCTATCAGTTAGGTACCATGGACTGAAGAACATAAAATATGGCTTTTGGCACCTTTACACTAAATGTCACTGAGGTATTTTGTAAAAATGCATCCACCGTTAGCATGGTCAAATGATGTTGAGATAGTAAAAAATGAGAGAGGTTATTGTGGAGGGACCTGACATCTAGCCAAAGGTCCAAATAGATCATTTGTAAGTGCCACAAAGTCTGAGAACTACTCTATCAAAGTCTAGAAATTTTTTTCTCTTAGGTCTCTTAAGAGACTTTGCCGGTACACTATAGCCCGATTCGATTGGGACACATGGGGAATGAAAAAGGGCCTCCACTAGCATAAATCCACCCACTCTAACCTAGAAGTGCCATCAGTTAACTCCAATATGGTGAAGAATGCAAAATATGGCTCTTGGCACCTTTACACTAAATGTCACTGAGGCATTTTACAAGAATGCATTTGCCATTAGCACAGTCAAATGATGTTGAGCTGGTCAAAACTAAGAGAGGTTATTGTGAAGGGTCCTAACATCTAGCCATAGGTCCAAACAGATCATTCATAGGTGCCCGAAGTCTAATAACTACTCCATTAAAGTCTGACAATTTTTTGCTCTTAGGCCTCTTAAGAGACTTTGCCGATACACTGTAGTCTGATTTGATTGGGACACATGGGGAACAAAATAGGGCCTCCACTAGCATAAACCCATCCACCCTGACCTATCAACACTATCAGTTAGGTCCCATGGGGTGAAGAACGCAAAATATGGCTCTTGGCACCTTTACACTAAATGTCACTAAGGCATTTTGCAAGAATGCATCCGCCATTGGCATGGTCACAAGATGTCGAGCTGGTCAAAACCAAGAGAGGTTATTGTGGAGGGACCTGACATCTAGCCGTAGGTCTGAATGGATCATTTGTAGGTGCCACAAAGCATGAGAACTACTCAATCAAAGTATGGCAATTTTTTGCTCTTAGGTCCCTTAAGAGACTTTACCGGTACATTGTACCTAATTCGATTGGGACACCTGGTGAATGAAATAGGGCCTCAATTAGCATAAACCCACCCATCCTGACCTGGAAGCATTGTTAGTTAGGCCCATAAGGTGAAGAACAAAAAATATGGTTCTTGGTACCTTTACACTAAATGTCACTGATGCATTTTGTAAGAATGCATGCACTGTTAGCACGGTCAAATGATGTTGAGTTGGTCAAAGTCAAGAGAGGTTATTATGGAGGAACGTAACATCCATCTGTAGGTCCAAATGGATCATTCATAGGTGCCATGATGTCTGAGAACTAGTCCATCAAAGTTTGACAAGTTTTTGCTCTTAGGTCTCTTAAGAGACTTTACCAGTACACTGTAGCCTGATTTGATTGGTACACCTAGGGAATGAAACATGGCCTCCACTAGCATAAACCCACCCACCCTAACCTATTGGCACCATTAGATAGGTCCCACAGGGTGAAGAACACAAAATATGGCTCTTGACACCTTTACACTAAATGAAACTAATACATTTTGCAAGAATGCATCTGCCATTGGCATAGTCAAACAATGTTGAGTTGGTAAAAAAGGAGAGATGTTATTATAGAGGGACCTAACATCTAGTTGTAGGTCCAAACGAATCATTTGTAGGTGCCATTAAGTCCAAGAACTACTCCATGAAAATTTAGAAATTTTTTGCTCTTAGATCTCTTAAGATACTTTGTCGGTACTGTTGTGCCCTGCACACACACCCCATTTTACCAAATGGAGACCCCCTCTTTTTTCTTTGGCTTGGAGTCTCAACCTTTCTTCTTTGTGATGATGAGAAGGTGAAATTGTGCTTAGGATGCAGGATTTGTTCCAAATTTGAGTATTTGGCATGTTAGAGGTTGTTTGATATCTTTCTTGATTGATTTGGTGGAGTCTTGATTGGGTTTGTGCTTAAAAAGTAGTCATTTGTTGCCTTTTGTGCTGAAATTGGGTGTTATAACAATTTGTGCTAAAATCCTATGTCACTAGATATAGTCATTGAAACTGCTACTGCAGGTTGTGTCATGTTGAAAATCCTAGTTTCCATGTCTTAGAATTGCAAAATCATGTCAAATTCCACAACATTTCACCAAGGGGTCCATATGCCTTCACCCTGACACAGGTCTCTGAAACCCTGAAAACTTACTAAGTCTGAAATTTGGTGGATTCTCAAAAATCTAGAATTTGCATGTTAAATCCCATGGATCTGGGACCTATCTCAAACATCCTGACAATATATTTTAAAATATTTAAAGTATAGGAAATTCAATATCTAAACATATACTTAAATATATTTACTGTCAGCTAGGCTTTCCCAAATCTGGTGGAAAAATTGACCCTACTGTAGTTTGCAGGAAAATTGCCCTCAACTGGATATTGTGAGAAAATAGCCTCCAACAAGATAAGCACTAAAAACCCACTTCATAGGATCAACGCTAAATATCGCGCTCACATGATATATCCTGAGCACACCAAAAACTCTGCCAATCATGGTGTTCCAAAATTCCCTGCTGAGAAGGTTTTGTGCTAAAAATTGCTTTGATAGGACTTGTGTGGAAATAGCTCCTCATTGGACATATCCGGCAATGCCCAAAATCTCCGCAGATCCTGTAGTGCTTGAAATTCCCGCCAACGAAGGTCAAGTTCTTAGTGCTAAAAGTTGAGTGCACCAGATGAGCACTTAAACATGCATACACTAGACATATCTGGTGAACAATGAAAACCCCACCGATCCTGTGACACCCAAAATCCCCACTAGAGCATTAAGGAGAGTCAGCGCTAAAATTGACCTCCACTGGATATATCCAGTGAGGGCCAAAACCCCCGCTTTTTGCCAATTTGGCTTGAAAACCTTATTTTTTGAAGATGAAACTTGGATTTTATTGATGAATTTGAATTGCACATCCTTCTATTACATCATGACCAACATTTTTATCAGGTTTTTGTGGATTTTAGGCATGTTTTGCATTAATTAATGCCACTACACATGAATATCCAGTGACCCTCAAAAATCCTGCTTTTTGCAAAAAAGGCTATAAAATGTGAAATAAAAGCCTTCAAATGGATCCAAATGACCACAAAAACATTCCAAATCACTATAAACATGAAATGGGTAGTCAAAAATGATGGAAAATGGAGAAAATCATGAGAAATTCACTAGATTTGTGAAGTTGTCCATGACAACCCAAGTTGATTTTTGAGTTGTTCCTGAGTGATCCATGGTTGCAAATGGACATATTTCTATTCAAATTGATGGAAAATGAGTTGTTATGATGAAATTGATGCTTGGCATTGTAAATTGCAGGTCTAAGAGGATAAAGGAGCTTGCTAGAGCTGTCTTGGAAAGATGAACACACAGAGATATCTTGCTGACCTGAACATGTAGAATCTTCATTTTGTCAACCAAATTGTTGCTCCACCTACAAGAGAAAGTCAGTATAATGTCCAAGATGATGGAAATAAGTTCCAGAAGCTAGAAGACACTGAAGATCAGGCCTACATCACTGTTATTCCTATAGATCCAGTCCAGGGTCCAAGACATGTTCACAGTCGTCCTAGTCATCCAGTCATGCAATGCCAATCCAGCAAGCATCTAGTTGGATATGACTTCTTCACAAATGTGCCACATACTCTTCTTGACTATTCAACTCATTGGAAAAGAGTTTTTGGACAACTCAAAAGTGATGAGAGGTAGAGTGATCCAGTCAGCATATGAAATCTTGTCAAGCCACATCAGCCCATATTTTCAAGTGTCATGTGACTTCATTTTGACTTTCTTTTATCTTGAAAATTGGCTCTTTGTCATATACATTCAAATCAGTACTCATTTTGTCCAAGTTCAATGTATTTAAAGGTTGTATTTTGTCTTTTTCTGCCAAGACAAAGATAAATCCAAGAATGTAACAAACTGTTATCTTTCATTAAATGCTATGTAAATCTGAACCCTTAGTGTTGAGTTAATCTCCACTGTCCATGAAAAACTTGGTATGGTACCTTCTCTATAAAAGGGCCATCGTTTTCTCTCACTATAACATATTTTTGATGGTGAATTGTTGAGACTTTGCTGAATTGATCAATACAAACAGATTTTGCAGGATTGCTGGAAATTTGTCTACTGTGTTATCTCTTTTGGTTTTCATGGTTCACATCAATCTGGAATTAGTTAAATGTGCTTTGCAATGTTGGTTGAATGCTAAAGATATCTGATGAATGCTTTGGTTCATACTATTAGTACCTTGCTAATTGTAAGTTACTGTGCATAGTTAGCCTGAACCTTCACTTTGAGTTTAGTTCGATTGCATTTCACCAATTGGACTGTTTGAGTTGAGTTTAGTGATGGCTTGGAAGCTTTTTCATGTCAATCACTTGATTAGATAATCAAGTTGGTATCAACAATGAGTAAAGATATGCTACTACATGGAAATTCACCACACATGTCAGATTTTTCTTTAGCTAATTCATGCATAATTCATCCAAATGATCCACATTCTAAAGAATGTTGTCCAGACTTCCTATTTGCTTGGGAAGTTGCTACAACATTCAATGACCCAGAAGTACTAGATGTATAGGATATGACACAGCACGAGCTGAAATCTCCCGAAGGTGCAAAAGTAGGTGGAAAAATGCAGCAAGGTGATGAACTTACATCTCCAATCGATGGTACTGCAAATTAGGTTGTATATTCCCTTTATTCACTCAATTTCAATGGTTATAAATTTGATTATGGTAACATGGGTAAGACAAATTACATATGGATTAATCATGGCCTTAATGAACTATCCCAATTACTGATCTTGTGTAACTGGTACCATGAACATGAACTTAACCTGTCCATACCTTACTTTTCAGAGTATAAAGATAAATTTGCCAGGCTTAGGACATTGACCCACACCTTGTTACTCCTACATGTCTTGAGAAATAAATCATGGGGAAGTGCAAATACTTGCTATCCAAAGTCTTTGTACATAGTTCTTCTTGTTTCTAGTTAGGTTTTAGTAAGTAGTCTACTATTTTAGTTTAGTTGTCTACTTTCTTTTTTCACTTTTCCTTAGTTGTTAGTTGTTAGTTGTTAGCTGTTAGTTGTTCCTTTCATTTTTCTTTGGTTAGAGTAGTTTTCTTGGTTTAGGTTAGTTCCTTTGCTTGCCTTTCTTTTGCTTTCTGCACTTGCTTTACTGGGGTTCTCCATTTATTGAATAAGGTGGCAGCTATGCAGTCTTGTAAAAGGTCCTCTTTGGGTAAGTAATCTGGAGGATTTCCTTGAGAAACCTTGGTTTTCTACTCAGGTCTTCTTGTGGGTTCTATTGTTACTCTTAGATGGTATGATGCTTGTTCATGGGAAAGGATTCATTAGTTTGGTTCACTTGAAGTATTTTCTAGTCCAATATCTCTCATATCTTTAAATAATCCTGAAGCTTCTAAAAGAATCTTGGTGATCTTGGGTTCAGTAAAAAATCTATAGGATCACCTTTGCCACCACTATGATTCCCAACCCAGCAAAGTTGAACCAATTCTTAGCCCATGTGATATTTATCATGTGCTGCAAGGGTATACGGTGCTTTTAGGACTCATATCAAGAGATAAGCGCAATGCATTATCAAATAAATACTCTACTAAATCAATACTTCCTAATTTCATTACAAAATGTTCAATTAGTTAGAGGAGTCAATTGATCTATCAGGGGCTATGGATGCCTAATAGGTAGTAGAGCAATGCTTGAGGGAATCATAGAGACAACTCTGTCAGGGCTATAGACTCCTACTGGCAGTGGAGCAATGTCCAAGTTAGTTCAAAAGGTGTGTATCTTTAAGTATCTTAATGCAAGTAAGCCTCAATAATATTGGTTGCAGAAGGATGGGAATGAATGCAACTACACACACTTAGACTTTCAGGATATGGAGAGTTATACTAAGTTAATGATATCTGCTCCTTTGATCCTGTATCATGTTGTCTAGTTTAATAAGTGAGAAAGACAAAGATTCTAGGTTTGAAACTATCGTTTATCTTAGAAATGCTCTGGAGCATTTCCCCAGTAGAGTCACCATTTATTGTGCCCTGCACACATGCCCCATTTTACCAAATGGAGACCCCCTCTTTTTTCTTTGGCTTGGAGTCTCAACCTTTCTTCTTTGTGATGATGAGAAGGTGCAATTGTGCTTAGGATGCAGGATTTGTTCCAAATTTGAGTATTTGGCATGTTTGAGGTTGTTTGATGTCTTTCATGATTGATTTGGAGGAGTCTTGATTGGGTTTGTGCTCAAGAAGTAGCCATTTGTTACCTTTTGTACTGAAATTAGGTGTTACTATAGTTTGTGCTAAAATCCTATGTCACTAGATATAGTCCTTGAAACTGCTACTGCAGGTTGTGTCATGTTGAAAATCCTAGTTTCCATGTGTTAGAATTGCAAAATCATGTCAAATTCCACAACATTTCACCAAGGGGTCCATATGCCTTCACCCTGACGTAGGTCTCTGAAGCCCTAAAAACTGACTAAGTCTGAAATCTAGTGGATCCTCAAAAATCTAGAATCTACATTTTAAATCCCATGGATCCAGGACCTATCTCAAACATCTTGACAGTATATTTCAAAATATTTAAAGTATAGAAAATTCAATATCTAAACATATACTTAAATGTATTTATTGTCAGCTAGGCTTTCCCAAATTTTGGGGGAAAAAATTGACCCTATTGCAGTTTGCGAGAAAATTACCCTCAATGGAATATTGCAGAAAAATAGCCTCCAACAGGATAAGCGCTAAAAACCCACTTCACAGGATCGACGCTAAATATCATGTTCACAGGATATATCTTGAGCACATAAAAAATTCTGCCAATCACGTTGGTCCAAAATTCCTCGTTGAAAAGGTTTTGTACTAAAAATTACTTTGACAGGACTTGCACGGAAATAGCTCCTCATCGGACATATCTGGCAATGCCCAAAATCTTTGCAAATCTTGTAGCGCTTGAAATCCCTACTGGCGAAGGTCAAGTGCTTAGCGCTAAAAGTTGAGTGCACCGGATGAGTGCTAAAACATGCATACACAAGACATATATGGTGAAAAAGGAAAACCCCGCCAATCCTATGACACCCAAAATCCTTGCTAGAGCATTAAGGAGACTCAACGCTAAAATTGACCTCCACTGGATATATCTAGTGAGGGCCAAAACCCCCGCTTTTTGCCAATTTGGCATGAAAAACTTATTTTTTTAAGATGAAACTTGGATTTTCTTGATGAATTTAAGTTTCACATCCTTCTATTACATCATGACCAACATTTTTATTAGGTTTTGTAGATTTTGGGCATGTTCTGCATTAATTAATGCCACTGCACATGAATATCCAGTGAACCCCAAAAATCCTGGTTTTTGCAAAAAAAACTATAAAAATATAAAATAAAAGCCTCCAAATGGATCCAAATGACTACAAAAACATTCCAAATCACTATAAACATGAAATGGGTAGTCAAAAATGATGGAAAACAAAGAAAATCATGAGAAATTCACTAGATTTGTGAAGTTGTCCATGATAACCCAAGTTGATTTTTGAGATGTTACTGAGTGATCTATGGTTGCAAATGGACATATTTTGATTCAAATTGATGAAAAATGAGTTGTTATGATGAAATTGATGCTTGACATTGTCAATTACAAGTCTAAGAGGATAAAGGAGCTTGTTGGAGCTATCTCGGAAAGATGAACACACAAAGATTCAACCAAATTATTGTTGTACCTACAAGAGAAAGTCAGTATAATGTCCAAAATGATGGAAATAAGTTAAAGAAGCTAGAAGACACTAAAGATTAGGCATACATCACTATTGTTCCTATAGATCTAGTCTAATGTCCAAGACATGTTCACAGTTGTCCCAGTCATCCAGTCATGCAATGCCAATCCAGCAAGCATCTAGTTGGATATGTCATCTTCAAAAACACGCCACATACTCTTCTTGACTATTCAACTCATTAGACAACTCAAAAGTGATGAGCAGTAGAGTGATCCAGTCAGCATATGAAATCATGTCAAACCACATCAGCCCATATTTTCAAGTGTCATGTGACTTCATTTTGACTTTCTTTTGTCTTGAAAATTGGCTCTTTGTCATATACATCCAAATGGGTAATCATTTTATCCAAGTTCATTGTATTTAAAGGTTGTATTTTGTCTTTTTCTGCTAAGACAAAGATAAATATGAGAATGTAACAAATTGTTGTTTTTCATTAAATGCTATGTAAATCTGGACCCTCGATGTTGAGTTAAGCTCCACCATTCATGAAAAAATTGGTATGGTACCTTCTCTATAAAAGGGCCATCCTTTTATCTCATTGTAATAGATTTTTGATGGTGAATTGTTGAGACTCTGTTGAATTGATCAATACAAATAGATTTTGTAGGATTGCTGGAAATTTGTCTACTATGTTATCTCTTTTGGTTTTCATGGTTCACATCAATCTGGAATTAGTTAAATGTGCTTTGCAATGTTGGATGAATGCTAAAGATATCTGATGAATACTTTGGTTCATACTATTGGTACCTTGTTTATTATAAGTTACTGTGCATAGTTAGCTTGAACCTTCACTTTGAGTTTAGTTTGATTGCATTTTACCAATTAGACTGTGCCATAATTTGGGTATTTAACAAATGAGTGTGATTTGAAAATCTTTAAATTCCATTGAAGATTGTATCATCTCTTATAACATTGTGGTTTCTCCAGCCTGGTAAAATAAGAAGTGGTTTCATGAAAAAGCATTTGTCTATCTACAGTATCTCCCTTCATTGTGATTACCACTTAGGATTTAACATTCCCTCTCAACCCTTTACCTTTTACATTTATTTAATCAAGCTCTGTTAGATTTAGGTTTTAAGTAGCACCTACATTGTCTATCTGCAGAGAATATCATAGGGTTTTTGACACTTTGTTGTAATAGTTTATAAATCATGTCAATGCATGGAAGTCCCCTATGTTGGTAAAGTTGAAACATCCCACTGAAGTTATTCCTACAAGCTAAGACCTAGCTAGATAAACCTTGGGGAGGTCTTATCTAGGATAGGATGCCTTTCAAGAGAGGTGAGATACCCTTGTATTTCATCTGCGTTGTTGCGTGCTAAAAACACCATCAATAGGTACACTGTAGCCTAATTTGATTGGGACACTTGGGGAATGAAATAGGGCCTCCACTAGCATAAACCCACCCACCTTGAGTTATCAACATTGTTAGTTAGGTCCCATGGGGTGAAGAACACAAAATAAGGCTCTTGGAATCTTTACACTAAATGTCACTGAGGCATTTTGCAAGAATGCATCCGCCATTGGCACAGTCAAGCGATGTTGAGTTGGTCAAAATTGAGAGATTTTATTGTGGAGAGACTTGACATCTAGTTGTAGGTCCAAATGGATCATTCATAGGTGCCATGAAGTTTGAGAACTACTCTGTCAAAGTCTAGAATTTTTTTTCTCTTAGGTCTCTTAAGAGACTTTGCCGATACACAATAGCCCGATTCGATTGGGACACATGAAGAATGAAATAGGGCCTCCACTAGCATAACCCCACCCACCCTGAGCTATTGGCATTGTTAGTTAGGTCCAAATGAGAATCATGCCAAATGTATCTATGTATCTATGTATCTATGTACCTATGTAGTCATCTTCGTCATTTGCAAGGGAAAAATGTTCACTCCCCCACAAACATTTGAACGCAGTGAGAGCACAACTCATTCTACTCTTTCCATAACCCATATAGAAGGTGAAATGAGGGTATACTAGACCTATAGACAATGAAATGACAATAGAAAATCATGTTAAACATATAGAAGGTGAAATGAGGATAAGAAAATCATGTTAAACATGTAGACGTGGGGAAAATGAGGATATGCAAAGTATGTAGACCATATAGAAGGTGAGATGAGGATTGTGAATCATGCCAAATGTACATCTCTCTCCCTATGTCTCTCTCTCTCTCTCTTGTTCTCTACATCATTCTACTCTTTCCATAACCCATATAGAAGGTGAAATGAGGATAAGAAAATCATGTCAAACATGTAGACGTGAGGAAAATGAGGATATTACAAAGTATGTAGAACATATAGAAAGTGAAATGAGGATTGTAAATCATGCCAAATGTACATCTCTCTCCCTGTGCCTCTCTCTCTCTCTCTTCTTGTCTACATCATTCTGCTCTTACCATAACCCATATAGAAGGTGAAATGAGGATATACTAGACCTATAGATGATGAAATGATTATAGGAAAATCATGTTAAACATATAGAAGGTGAAATGAGGATATGTTATACATGTAGAGGGTGAAATGAGGATATGTTATACATATAGAAGGTGAAATAAGAATACATTATACATATAGAAGGTGAAATGAGGATATGCAAAGCATGGAGACCATATAGAAGGTAAAATGAGGATATGTGAATCATGCCAAACGTGTCTCTCTCCCTATGTCTCTATATCTTCCTCTCTACCTCATTAGATGCTCTTTCCATAACCCATATAGAAGGTGAAATAAGGATATGCTAGACCTACAAACCATGAAATTAGGATATGATATTGAAACATACTTCCATTTAATATGTACACCTATTTACAGTTCCAAATGCAACGGCTATTGAATTTGGGTTGTGGATGATATTTCTTTACATAAACTAGATAATGAAATGGGTAAACACACAAACATGTCTTTACTCATTAATACAAAAATAACTATCTTGGATTGAATTAAAAACATCATAAGTTTTGTCATTTTTAACATGTATCTTGCATGTTTAACATGTATCTTGCATGTTTAACATGTAAGATGAGAAATTATCAATGATTATCATATCAAATCTAGTAGTTTTTATATCAAATCTAGTGTTCTAAGAAAATCTAACATGTAAGCTTTGAATAAAAAATCTCACATGTCAAATGTTCTAAGAAAATCCTATATCTATCTATAACTACAATCACATGGTAATTAAGATCAAGTTATGTATTGAGGTATAAAACTACATATATCATCTTTCTACCAAGAAAAATAATCATATATAACAAGAATTCAATCTATAACATGTTATTGATCATAACTCAACCATTGTAAACTAATTATACATTAAAATTTTAAGTTTCAAAGTAGGAATACATGCACATAAGGAATTTAAATTATATTGTATATCAAGGTGTATATATATATTAAAATCTAGTCCATAATGTTAGACATATACAAAAACTTGGCAAATATGCCAACTTAAAACATTTTTTTTACAAAATGTGGTATATGCCATATCAAAATCTATATACAATCTACATGATGAATAGCTACATCAAATACTAAAGGTCCACTTGACCCTATGTCTCTGGTGAATCCTCAACATGTGATGGATCCTCAAAAAGTGCCCTCTTCATGCCATGATGTCTAGTAGTTGATGGATGCAAAGTTGACTACATTAACAAGTCAAACCATAAATTTGATTAATTGGTTCAATGGTAAATATAAATAAGTTAGAGTTAGTAAATAGAATCTTATCTACTACAATTTAGAACTTTCATTTATTAACATACATCTAAATCACTACAATCAACTATAAGACCTCTATAAACTATCAATTATTTAGCAAATTTAACTCAATTACCTCAACTCTTTCTTATCATTTAGAGAGTCATTCTGAAATGATTGCCTCTTAAGATGATCATGTGTCCTACTGAAGCATGATGGCAATGGTGGCACATCACTCACTGTCTCAATTGACTACAAAAGTAAAGTAACATTGAAATAAATTAATACATAATTAATAAGAAAAAAGGAAATACATACATTAAAAAAGGTTAGATGTGTTACACATAAACAATCTAGACTACACTGAACAAAAACTTATCTACTAGAAAAAAAGCACATACCACCAACGAGGCCTCATGCATCGATTGAGAATGACTCATCATGGATGAACCAACTAATATTTCATGTATGAAAAATGACAAGAGTGTAAGACTCTATGTATACAAATAATCATAATAACTTTTAAATTAATAGATCAATTTAAACAAAACAAAAAAAAATGCTCACTAGTATTAGGGAAGAGGAGGTATTAGTCATTAGGGATAACTTTACAACCATGTAGAAGTTACATGGAATATTGTAGGACCTCTATTTTTTTAGAAATGTGATATGGACTCTTATCTATCTACAACTAAGGTTTAGAGGTATGACTCATCATGCAACTCTCCACATCAGCACATCTAGTGAGAAGTGTCCTTAAAATGAATTTTTAAAGATTCAACCAAAATGAGCTATCAATTTTTTTACAGCCTCATAGATTTCATGAGAAAATACAAGGTATTTATTGTACTCTCCATTTACATTTGTCATAGGATAAACATATAATATGAAGTATTCCAATGCATGTATATTTCCACCCCAGTAGTTCTACACATAATAATAGTATTTTTCCACATATTTGGAATATTTTCATTATAAGTGGATCCTCAAATAGTTTTTTATCTAGTAGGATTTTCCCCTAAAACCTAAAATATATAGGAGGCACCAAAACTCACCACTTAGGCCTTGGGAGATAGATAGACCACCATTTTCAACTCACAAATTTACTAATGATGATGATGGAGATGAGACAATTAAAGTTGTAGTTGAGGATGATATAGGGTCAAAAATGCATAGAGATTATTAGCATAAGATGTGTCCCCACTATTATATCCATTAGATGTAGGTAGAGGAGTGGGTTCAAGAGGATCCAAAGGATCCAAAGAGGATTAGAAGATGTGTCCCCACTATTATATGTGCCTGATCATGTTATGAATTTTGTTATGTTGATGACATTTGGTATTGGACACTATGATATGTATGGTTGGTCTTCATATTTATTGGTTTATGGCATGGGCATCTATATGATCTATATTTTTTATGTAATTTTAGTTTCCTTGTATATTTATGTGTTTTTATATGTTGATGTGTGTATGTAAATGATATAGCATCAATTTATCAATACACACAATTATCTTGGCAATAGATGAACATTGTATGGCATAATGGAATCCTCATAAGATGAATCAATCAATGCACTAAAATGGATCACATAATCATTAGCTTCAAATCAATTGCAAAATTTGTATGAATATTTAAATGAATAATTGATGTGTTAGTAAAGCTCAAATCTATATTATGAATAATGGATAATACATGTTTCTTTCTTTCTTTCTCATTTTCATTCTTTTAACCATTATTTTAGATGATCAAACATGTAACAAACACCATGATTCTCTATTTTATTATTTATCTAAATGACTATAATCAAATATTTAAGTTTTCTAAATTATCAATTAAAGTACAATTCAATCAAATTACCTTCACCATTTGTTGGCATTTAGAAAGTTGTTTTGTGAATGATGGTCCCTTGGGTTGATCAAGAGTTTGACCTAAGAATATTGGAAAAGATACCACATCATTCAAATTTTGGATTGACTATAAAAGTAAAGTAACAGCAAGATATAAATTAATATATACTTACTCACAAAGAATTAAATGCATATAATAAAAAAATTAGATGTGTAGAAAAAATTATATTGGCAATTCCAAGCCAAATTGAATGGTAGAAAGAGTTCCATGATGATCTTCTGTCAACTCCTCCTCTATCATCAATTGTTATTCCCCTTAGATACATTAGTACTAATCTTTGTTTATATTATTCAAAAGTAATACACCATGAAATTTAGCTTTAAATTTTACCTCTATAAAAGATTGGCCATGCTCCTCTCCTTCTCTACCCCCTAATGCATATGCTTCTACTCTTGTTCCTGACCCCTCAACTTGAGTTTTGGACCTTGTTGCCTCATCTCATGAAGGTGATGTATGATGGACATCATACTCTGAAGTGTTTAGGGCTGGCTCACTACTCTTTTCAAGAGGACCTAAGCACAACTGATTGCAAAAAATGCAATAATGAGGCACATAAACATGTGTAGACAAGGAGGGTCTAGTAATATCAAGTGATCCAACATGACCACCAATATCATGTGGTTGTACAAACTGAGAGGTCTATGTAATCAAGTGCTCAGTCAAAGAGTGTATGGAAATGAGGCCCTGTTGTGTTGCATTTACAACAACATCCAGGTGTTGAATTAGAGGTGGAGAAGAGATAACAGGAGGGGGAATAAAAGAACCTTGCACTTGTCTCATTGCCCCAAGTCTATCTTGAGGCATTCCCTTACCTACTCCCTAGAACTCTCTAAAATAAAAATAATTCACATGGTGACCTATTACAAACTTTATATATAGCTTACAAATGAAATACAAAGGTACATATAAATTGTTGTTGGGTGGTTTATGAAAAACCATCCACCAACAATCCTAAAAATTCTTACTAATACCTTCATGTGTACATTATTTGATTGAATACTTAGGCTTACGAACATCAACATGCAATTTAGTTTTAGGATTGACAAAATATTGGGCTAACATAGCTTTGGTAATGCCTAACTCTTTCACTTGATTGTATGATAAACCATTAGCATATTCCACCTTCTTGGTTTCTCGTCATTGCCTAAATGATTCATGTTGTCTTGTGAGGGTTTGAACAGGAGTAATAATCCCCTCTAAATTTGATGTCATTGAAGAAAATTGAGGGCGGCGGTGATAAATTTCTATAATCCTACTTATTTGATCAATATTTATTTCAATTTTCTCTTGGATTGTTGGAAGGGGGGTTGGTGGGGGAGGGTTTGGGCTTTCATGTTCTTCATCTGTTTTACCTATTTAAAATATAAAACATACCAATTTAGGATGTAAAACAAAAAAAATCATTTCATTTACAAAAAAAATCAAAAAAGAGAAGAATCACACTTTACCTCTTTGATTTGGCTTCCTCCTTGAATCAGATATCCATTTTTAGAGAGCTCTATGTTTTGCAAGCCGCAGGTTTGTAAAACATAGGCCGTTTTTTTCTTTTTATGTTTTCCAAAACGGATATCCATTTTGGGTCACACAAAATGGATTTCTATTCCAAACAAATATCCATTTTGGTTGGGTATTCCAAACAAAATGGATATTCTCTCCAACCCAAAAAAAGTCAAACTTTTAAATTTTATGATTTTGGCAATGCAAAACATGCTTTTTCTTCCTATTGCCACTGTTTGGTCCGTGATGATCCTACACTCACCCTAAGTGTACTTTCTTTTAGAAAGAGATACAATATCTAGGACATATAATATCAGCTAAAGGAATTTTAGTAGATCCTATGAAGATCAAAGCTATACTTGAGTAGCATGTGCCAAAGAATGTGCATGAATTGCATAGTTTCATGGGGTTAGCTAGTTATTATAGGAAGTTTGTATTGAATTTTTCTAAGATCGCAAACCCAATCACTTCTCTTCAGAGAAAAGGAAAGTGTTCTGACTAGTCAAAAAAGTGTCAGGAGGCATTTAACCAATTAAAAGAGAAGTTGACAACCACACCAATATTGAAAGTTCCTGATCCAAAAAGTCAATTTGTTGTGATCACTGATGCCTCAAGGGAAGGTTTAGTGCTTATGCAAAATGGGTGAGTGGTATCCTACAAATCCAGAAAGTTGAGAGCATATGAGAAGAATTATGCTCCTCATGACTTAGAGATAGTAGCAGTTATTCATGCTTTGCAAGTGTGGCGACACTACTGGCTAGGAAATCCTTTTGACTTGAAGTCAGACCATCAAGGTCTTAAGTATATATTTTCCCAACCTCATCTAAATGCTCAACAAAGAAGATGGTTCGAATTGATATCTGACTATGACTTTGAGATAAGTTATATCAAAGGCAAGGAGAACTGAGTAGCAGATACTCTTAGTCGACAGAGGCATATCTCATCAATTGTCTATATCCACTCAAACTTCAAGGATTTAGTGTTACAAAATTCTGCAGGTGATGAGTATTATGAGTAAGTTAAGAAAGCTCTTACAGTAAATCCTCAAGACTCAAGGTACGATGGGTTCTATTTTGAACTAGATCAGATTTTAAGATACAGAGGAAGGATATATGTTCCAAACTCTGCAGAATTAAGAAACCTTATGTGGAAGGAAGTTCATTCCGCACCATATCCAGGTCATCTTGGAGTAACCAAACTCCTAGCCGATGTGAAACCTCTTTATTTTTGGAAAGGAATGAAGAATGATGCTGCAAGATTTGTAGCAATTTGCCTAGAGTACTAGAGAGTCAAGGTTGAGCATTAGCATCCAACAGGACTTCTATATCTGCATGATATTCTAGAGTGGAAGTGGCAGGTCATTAGCATGGATTTTGTGCAAGGTTTCCCAATGTCTCGAAATAGACATGATGATGTTTTTGTGGTGGTGGACAAACTCACCAAGGTAGCTCATTTTATACCTAGGAATTTAATGGATGAAGAACCAGTTTTGGCTCGCAAGTTAGTACAAGAAGTGTTTAGATTGCATGGAGTTCCTAAGAAAATTATCTTAGACAGAGATGTGTGCATGACATCAAGATTTTGGAAAACTTTATTTTCAGTGATAGGAACTCAACTCAATATAAGCTTGTCTTATCACCCTAAGATAGATGGATAGACTAAGAGAGTAAATCAAGTCCTAGAATATTTTTCATTGATGTATTGCATGTATCAGCAATACAAGTGGGAAGAGTATCTACCGCTTATGAAGTTTTCTTATAACAAATGCTACTATTTTGCTATCAAGATGGCTCCATTTGAAGCATTGTATGGAAGAAGATGCCAAACTCCTATAAGCTAGGACAAGCTAGAAGATAGGATTAGCATTGGTCCAGAAATGTTGTTAGAAATGGAAGAACAGATCAAGCTGATCAAAAATAGATTGGCATAAGCAAATGATAGACAAAAAAGTTATGTTGATACCAAGCATACACCAAGGCAATTCTTAGTTGGAGAAACAGTTATTTTGAGAGTTAAATCTCATAAGAGTTCCATAAAGTTTGGAAAGTCTTCCAAACTAGATCCTTGATATGTAGGACCCTTCTAAGTTCTCAAAGTAATCAATCCGGTTGCCTACAAATTCTCTCTACCACCAGCTCTTGTCAGGATGCATAATGTTTTTCATGTTTCATATTTGAAGAAGTATATAATAGGTGATAATCATATTATTGATTGGAATGCTTTCAAGTACAAGACCTAGGAGTGGTCATGATTGAGTTCTCAAGGTGCTTGAAGTTCACAAGCTCTACTTGTGTAATAGAGAGATTACTCAGTGCAAGGTCTAATGGGACCAATATGTAGAGGAAAGTGACACATGGGAAGATTACCATGATTTTTTATCAGAGATTTCCTCATTCGTTTTACTCTTTTAAAAGTTAAACAAAAACTTTATCTTATTATTGTTTTGGATACACTAAATCATCAAGGACAATAAATCTTGTGGGGGGAGATATGTCACACCCTAAATTTTTACTATGTTTTACTTTTTACTTGCACATAATTACTAGTTGATTATGGATGATTTAATGATTTGACGTTCTGTGAAAATCTCAAGATAAATCAATGATATCATGAATTTATGTTTATATATTTTTAGACAAGTGATTATATGATGACATGATTATTTATTCATAAGATTTATGGGTTGACTAATAATACACTAATCCTAGTTTTGTGATTGTAAGTTGTAACCAGGAAATAAGTTTTTCCACCCTTTGAGAAAAAGAGGGAGAGCATCATCAGAGAGAAGAGAATAGACGTATGGATAGAATAGATTGGTTTCCATCTAAGGCTTGTGCTTTCATAGTTTAGTGAATTTTGTTGAGTTTGGTAAGTAGTATTTGTTCAAATTGGTCTAAGTTTGGAGTTGACTTGACAATCATCAATTTGTCAACTAGATATTTTAAGTATAGGTTTTGTCAAAATTTGAGTCAGGATAGTTTGTGAATGGTGACAAGATATGGTCGATAGTCATTATTTTCCTTATGTTATATGAATATAGTTTATATTATAATAACAAATTAAATATTAGTAGTTAAACTACCTCATTTTCACTAAATTCTGATATGAATTCCATTATGATAATCTATTTATTTTGACGTCAAGCAATCTGAGAGGAGGAGATTATATCAACCCCATTCTCATATCTTACTATGTATTAGAAATAACATATGTATACATTTTATTCAATGATATTATGTTGTTAAATATCTATTGATATGATCTATAGGTTAAACCTTTTTTGCTTATGATGTCGAAGAGCTTCATATAGTAACGTGGTATAGTGGCAATTATGCAAACCACTTCATGTTTTTAAGTGGGCACTCAACTCCTTCCTCCACATTGGTTATGGAGGAAAGGAGTATTTTAAGAGTGGTCTTTAAAGACTAGTTACTCCACTACTTCTGCATGCTAACGTAGCATGAGAATAGACGACGATTCTACCAAGAGCTCCATGGTAATTTGGAGAGGTTAAGCCTTTTATAAGGCTATGTCATCAAAAAAAAGAGGAGAGAGTGTACGAGAAGTGACTTGAAGTGCATAGACAAGGAAAGATTATGTAAGATACATAGAGTTATATGTGTGTTTTGAGATAGTGCGAAGAAGAAATAGAACTTAGTTAAGGTCAGACATATAGATATACATCGGAGGAAGCTTATGGTGAAGACAATGAGATCATTGAGTTTTGTTCAGGTGATTGATAGAGAGCTTTGGTTAAGTACAATGAGCTAGGTAAGAGCACAATGACCTTTGTGAGAGCACAACGAGCTCTGTGAGAGCACTGAGAGCTCAGTGAGAGCACTGAGAGCTCAGTGAGAGCACTGAGAGCTCAGTGAGAGCACTAAAAGCTTCATTATCTTTTGTAAATCACAAGGAAAATATTTAGAATCGTAGAAGAAGGTGTAGCATATCTCGGGAAGTAGAGGTATGGTTACCTCATTTTAATATTTGCTTATTTCTTATTATGATATTTGTTCTTCTGTAGACATAGAGAACTTCTATACATAACAACTATGTTGACACAGAAAACTTGTGAGCATAGTAACTATAAGCACAACCTCATATGAAGTAAATATATTAGCATGTTTAGCTTTGGAATTGCACTCAATGCCATAACACATTTGAGCCCAATTCTTTGATAGCCTTATTATCTTCAAATAATAGAGGAAACTGCAGGTTGTAAACATTAGAATGCTTTTGGTTAAACCGTAGGAGTACTATGAAGACAAATTTTTATGCCTTGTGTTGTATCTTCGAATCCTTATAAGACTGTGTCACTTGGCTATTATAATTTTTTTAATTAGCTGGAAAGACATTATTATGCATAGATAACAACCATGAGAATGCAGAGAAAATACCAAGATATGTTTTCTCTTTTGAACACAAAGTATTGTGGTCAACTTCTTTTATACTCACAATGTTATAACTATTTTAAGTTACATACAAGTTCTTAGATCAACCTTCATGAGAACCCTATTATAAACTTGGAAACCGAGAGGAACAAGATTGTTGAAAATTTTGATAGAGATAGATATAATTTTCCAAATGTTTTGGATAAGTTTTATTGTTTTCATCAAACGATTTTGCGTTAGATAAATACTTATTTTAATATATATAGAAATGATATTTGCATCATTGTAAACACTTAGTAGAGTGATATAATATCACATATGCATCCTACAATAATGATAAGTATTATTGTAATATTCAAAGGATGATATTTAATGAGATCATAACATTTTCAATTATTTCAAAAGTCGTTGGACTTAAGAAGACAAGAGATTGAAAACATCACATTATTTCTTGTAGATGCAAACCTAAGTTGAAAGATTGATTTAGTTCCAAGATTAGATATGATAATATTAGAATTCTTAAGATCTTATTTGAGAGAGGATAAACATCATATTCTATGTTTATATCATGTTATGAGAAATATGCTCAAGTGGTCAAGAGGAGACTAGAAATTTTCATTTCCATGTTATTACTATAAAATTCCACTTTTGGGAAATACAAGAGTATTTGATATACCAAATCGTATTGGGTTAGAGAAGTTAAAACCCTAGAATTAAACCAAAAAGGTTTTGATGCAGAAGCATCCTTGGTTCAAGAGTAATCTTGCATCAACCAAAAACATTTACATTTCAGTTTGTTTGCATTTTAGTTTCCAGTTTAGTACAATTAGTTCAATCAGTAGCAGTTTCTTTATTTTGGTCCACATTCCATCACAGTTGCATTTTAGATCTTATGGAGATGGACTTAGCATTTAGACTCATTCAAGCACATTATATTCAAAATTTAGATCATTTGGATTAGGTACCGATAAGATATCACTATCAAAAGATTGACTATTTTCTCAAAACAAAGCATCCTGACAATCTGAGACAATCAGCTAAAGGAGAAGACCTGAGGAGAAATTCACGACTTGCAGAGCTAAATTACACATCATTCAATGTTGTTTGGTTCATGGCCAACCTTTCCTGAGATCTATACATAGTTCTATTCATTCATGGAGGAGTTATAATCAAATAGATCTGACCTATCTGTGTACACACATTACAGCTCTTCATTGGAGTTTGTGATCTTCCTTGGTTGATGCGGAGGAATCTTATGTTCTAGAGATGATATATATTAATGTAATAGATGCCTAGGAAAGTAGATTTTGATAGTTAGCATAGTTTACAAGTTTGATAGTCTAAATTCTTTGCGAAGGAGCCTCAAAGCCATATCTTGTGCATATTCTATAATTAGGCCTATGATCCCTAAATGTAAGCCCGCATGTTGCCGACTAATTTGTATTTGAATTCTATGATATAATGAATGACTGAATCTGCATTTATTTTATATCTTTGAGTTGTTTCCATTGTGTTTACTCTATTTGCATGGTTTGGATTGTTCTCCTTGAGGACCCTCCTAACTGTGATTGCACCAAGTGGTATCAAAGTGAAATTTTGAATCTTTGGGAGAAATTGAGCAAAGTTGGTGAAGGAATTCCATAAGATCTTGCTATGAACAGATCACCAAATTTGAGGGAGGTTACTTGTGTTGCAACTGATCACCGATTGTGAGGCAGTTGTCACCTCATAGCTCGATCACCAAAGTTGAGGCAATTACACTTGATCCTAGGAAGATGCTGCCAAGGAGAATCCCTGCTATTGGAACAATGGTTGGAAGAATAGATGAGATGATGGAGATGATGAAAATCATGCGAGTTTGCTTGGATTTTTTTGAAGAAGATAGGCGAAGAGGACTTACACCTAGACCTAATGTTGAAAGTGATGATGAGGAAGAATTTCAATCCACTGATCAAAATGAAGTAACCCTAGGAGGTGATGAGGAAGAAGAATCAGATCAAGTCAAGATGTTGTGAGCTATTTCAAAGATTGGAAAGAGACCTAGAGTTGATGTACCGAATTATGCTAGCAATTTGAACCCTAAAGAGTTGATTGACTAGATAAATGATATGGAAGAATACTTTGAATAGAAAGAAGTTGAAGATCTAGAGAAGGTGAAATTTGCAAAGACAAAACTGAAAGGACATGTTGCTATATGGTGGAAAGAAGTTTAGTTGGATAGAAATATAAGAGGAAAAGAAAAGATTACAAAATGGGATAGTATGGTGACAAAATTGAAGAATCAGTTTATACCTGTTGACTATGAGTTGGAACTGTTGAAGAGATTGAAAAACCTAAGACAAAAGGAGAAATCTGTGAAGGAGTATACTGAAGAATTTCATAAGATAATCATAAGAATAGGACATAGTGAAGAAAGCAAGGAGAAAGTGGCTAGATACATCAATGGACTAAGATTGAACATTCAGGAACAACTGCATTTGGTAAGGATGACAACATTGGAAGAAGCATATCAATTTTCTCTGAAGGTTGAAGAAAAGTTGAATAAGAAGCACGATCAAAGACAGAGAGGTAGATGAGGTAAATTTTAGAGAGGTAGAACATTTTTTAGAGGAGAGAGATCATATGTGGAGTAGAAAAAATAAGAGAACACATTCAAGGAGGACAGAGATAACAATGCATACCAGAGAGATGACAAAACTTTCTACCATAGAGGAAACCCTAGTCCATACTGGAGCGAAGGATATAGAAGAGAAGGAAGAGGACCCAATAGGAGAACATTTAGAGGAACTTGTTTTAAGTGTGGAAGTGAAGGACATGGAACATTTGAATGTAATTAGGGGAGTACAAGCAAGAGGACAGAGAACAGTGGAAGAGCAACCTATGTGGAAGAAGAAGCTATTGAACTAGGTGACCCCTGTTTAGTTGGTAAACTTGAGAAAGGAGAATCACTTGTGATGAGGAGAGCACTATCTCAAACAAAGACAAATGAAGAACCACCGAAGAGGAAAAGTTTGTTCAGAACCAGATGCAAATCAGGAGGTAAATGTTGTAAAGTTGTAGTTGATAGTGGTAGTTCTGATAACCTAGTTTTAGAGGAGATGGTGACTAAGCTGAAGCTGGAAAGATTGAAACACCCTAAACCCTATTAAATAGCATGAATTCAGGATGATCATAAGGTACTAGTGTGAGCAATGTTTGGTAAAAATCTTATCATGATGAAGTATTGTGTGATATTATGCCTATGGATGTATGTCATATTTTGTTGGGTAGACCTTGGCAGTATGATAGAAAATATATACATGATGGGAGAAAGAATACATACACTATAACATCAAATGGAAAGAGAATTACTTTGATTCCTTTGGAAGATGACCCTAAGAATGAAGTACGTGGAAATGCTAGAACTTGTTTGATAGATGGAAGAAAATTTATGGATGTTTTGAGACATGAGAATATGTGTTATGCTTTGATCCCTAAGAAGACTAAAACATTGAAGGAGACTGAAGAATCACAACCGGAGGAGATAACTGAGTTACTGATAGAGTATGAATACATCATATCAGATAATGTAACTGAAGGATTACCACCAATTAGGAGTATCAATCATCACATGGATCTTATACCCAGAGCTAGTTTGCCTAACAAAGTAGCACACAAAATGAAACCGGTAGAGAATGAAGAATTGAATAGACAGATACATGAATTGTTGAAGAAGGGTTTGATCAGAGAAAGTTTGAGTCCTTGTGTAGTGCCTATAGTGATAGCACCAAAGAAAGATGAAGAATGGAGAATGTGTACACACTCTAGAGAAATAAACAAGATCATAGTTAAGTATAGATTTCCTTTACCTAGGATGGATGATATTATGGATTATTTGAGTGGAGCAAAATATTTCACAAAGATAGATTTGAAGAGTGGATACCATCATATCAAAATCAGAGAAGGAGATGAATGGAAGAATGCTTTTAAGACAAATAAAGGGTTGTATGAGTGGTTAGTGATGCCTTTTGGATTGACAAATGCACCTAGTACTTTCATGAGATTGATGAATGAAGTTTTGAAGAAATTCTTGGGTAAGTTTGTTATTGTATATTTGGATGATATTCTGATTTTTAGTAAGACAAAAGAAGAAAATTTGCAGCACCTTAGACAAATATTATAGAGATTTAGGGAAGAGAAATTGCTAATAAACATCAAGAAGTGTAGTTTCATGAAGGAAGAATTGGTATACTTGGGATTTGTGATTTCTGTGGAAGGATTGAAGATGGACCCTAAGAAAGTGAGAGCAATTGTTGAATGGCCTACACCGAAGAGCATTGGAGAAGTCAAATCATTTCATAGATTGGCTAGTTTCTACCAAAAATTCATCATAAATTTCAGTTCAGTTTGTAACCTTATGACAAAGACAATGAGAGGTGACAGAAAAGATTTCAAGTGGACATCAGGAGTAGATAAAAGTTTTGAATTGTTGAATTAGAAAGTGACAGAGCAACCTATTTTGGCATTACTAGATTTCAATAAGGTATTTCAAGTAGATTGTGATGCAAGTGGGAATGCAATTGGAGCAGTGTTAAATTAAGAAGGTAGACCTGTAGCATATTTCAGTGAGAAGTTGAATTATGCAAGGAGAAGATATTTTGTTTATGACTAGGAACTTTGTATGCCATAATTCAAGCCTTAAAAAGTGGAGACATTACTTGTTGCCTAAGGAGTTTGTGTTGTATACATATCATCAAGCTTTGCAATATTTGAATAGTCAAGGAAAGTTGAATCAGAGACATATGAGATGGGTATAATTTATGTAGAGTTATACTTTTGTATTGAATCATAGGAGTGGAAAATCAAACAAAGTTGCAGATGCCTTGAGTAGAAGGAACTTGCTGACAGAGCTGAGAGTTGAGGTGCTAGGATTTGATGAATTGAAGAACATGTATGAAGAAGATCTTGATTTTACAAAACCTTGGAAAGCATGTAAGGAACCTATTGTGATAGGTAGGAGTAAGTGGTTGGACTATTTCATTTAGGAAGATATGTTGTTCAGAAGAAATTAGTTATGCATACCTAGGAGTTCAATAAGAGACAATTTGATCAAGGAGAAACACAGTTGTGGATTGGTAGGACATGTTGCCATTGATAAGAAAGTGGCTTTGGTAAGTGAAAATTACTTTTGGCTTTAGATACATAAGGATTTTAGGAAATTTGTGCAAAGTTGTAGAGTTTGTCAAGTTGCAAAAGGGAGTAGTCAGAATACTAGATTGTATTAACCTTTGATAGTACCGGAGAGACCTTGGGAAGACATAAGTATGAATTTTGTAATGGGATTGTCAAAGACACAAAGAGGACATAATTCAATATTTGTAGTAGTGGACATATTTTCAAAGATGGCACATTTCATATCTTCTAAGAAGACAACTAATGTAGTGCATGTAGCTGACCTATTTTTCAAGGAGATTGTAAGATTGCATGGATTACCTAAGAGCATAATTTCAGACAGAGACACAAGATTTCTTGGATGTTTTTGGAAGACACTTTGGAAGAAGATGAAGATAGACTTGAAGTTCAGTTTAGCATTTCATCCATAGACTGATGGACAGATAGAGGTAGTGAATAGGAGTTTGGGAAACTTGTTGAGATGCTTAGTTGGAGAGAAGGCAGGAAGCTAGGATTTGATTCTTTCACAAGTAGAGATTGCATACAATAATTTAGTAAATAGGAGCACTGGAAGAACACCTTTTGAGATTGTTACCAGAGTAAACCCTAGAGTAGTGGCAGAATTTAGAGATATCAGTATGGAAGATAAGAGAAGTGCAGAAGTAGAAGAATTTGCAAGACATATGGAGACAATGCATAATCAAGTGAAGAAGCATTTGGAGGAGATGAATAGTAAGTATAAAGAGCAAGAAGACGAGAAGAGAAGACATAAGGAATTTGCAGTTAGAGATGAAGTGATGGTACATTTGAGAAAAGAAAGATTTTTAGTTGGGACATATAACAAGTTGAAGATGAAGAAGTTTGGACCTTGTAGGGTACTCAAAAAATTTGATTCAGGAAATGTATATGAAGTGGAGTTACCAGAGACGTTGGGTACATCACCTATTTTCAACATTACAGACCTATATTAGTATCCTAAAGTAGAGTTCAGTGACAAAATTGAAGAAAACTTGAAGAAGCAATTACTACAACAAGCACTGGAGTAGATTGAAGACATTTTGGATAGCAGAGTTGGACGCAGCACCAGAGGAAGACAATACAAAGAATACCTGTTGGTCATGATGTTAGTCATAAACAAACATTGAATAAAAGTTACACATCAACCTTTACTCATCTTGAAAGATACGATGAATTCAAAGAATTCATGATCCCAAGTCTCTGTGGATTAGTTCTTAATCAACTGACGTTACTCAGTGGTTGATGTACGTTGTTGTTTTCCATTCAGGGGCCTTATGTTTTCTCATCAGTAGGATTATGTTTATGTAAAGATGCTACATAGAAGGTTATTCTACACAATATATTTCTTCAAATGATGTGTCTATGCTCAAATCTTTGCATGATATTTATCAATTATACATGCTTTAACTTCAAATATTCTAGGAATTTCCAGTTATCTATGAGATGTCTCCATATTTCATGTAATTTGCTTCTGATTATCTATTATTTGCAATTGTGATGGTGAATTGTTCTAAAATTAAAAGAAATGTAAAAGAATACTTTAAATTATGATGAATCTTAAGCTATTGAGTCACATACACACTTGATACTATCATTAGGAGAAGAAATCAAACCATATTTTCACCAGGATGTTCCACAACTAGATACAGATGATGCAAACTTCAAAGGATGATGAATGAAGACAATATATGCAGAATGATGAGCACTCCAAGGGACACAGCAAATCAAAGCATATATCAAGAATTCAAACACAGACTGCTCAGGATTTACAATGATTTGTAATCAAATTAGTCTTCTCTTTCATTAAGTATGGAAAAACATGTATGCTTACAATAACTTTGAAATAGGCCCTGATATTTCAGCAAACAAATTTCAATTAAGCTTTGAATCTTTAAAACAAGGCATCCTGCACCTTTTATAGAACAAGGTGAGGGAGCGGTTACAAATGATCTACGATCAAGATTTATCGATTAAGATCCATGGTGGATATTCCCTTTTGACTTGGTCAACAATATCTCATGGCACAAGTTGCCAGCTAGCAACCATCTAGGTAACTCATTTTCCTCTAAGTACCTGATGCAGATGTTTCCCTTGTAGCACATCTTCATCTATTCCTTAGGCTCTTCTTCTTCATCATGATCATCATGATCATCACTTTCTGTTTCTTCATCACCCTGATGAATATCCTTTTGTATATGGACCTTTAATGTTGTCCTTATATTTTCATATGCTTCTACTATCTTATCAACTTCTCCACCATCCTAAGTTTTAGCTTTGGCAATGGCGTGCTTGTGGGCCTAATATTTATCTCTGAGGACTTCTAACTTTCCCTTCCTACTGTTTAATGTTTCATTATAGTTCTCCACTCTGACTTTGATCCTCATGATTTTGTTCATTGCTTCTTCTGTCAGGTGGTTGAGAGGGTCGTTAGCCATTGGCTGGAGATTATTATGCAAAGCTTTTATGGCAAAGTCTGCATCTTGTTTTCAATTTTACCCTCTACTTTTCCTTCTAAGGCCTCCAGGACTTCTGCTTCATAAGACATCATGTTGTGTAGCTTCACATTGATATCTCTTAATTTATTGCTGCACTTCTTCAGTACATCACATTCAAACCTGATGTCTTTATACCAAATATCTACCAACATGGCAATGTTATTATTCAGCATCTGATGATTTATCAGGATCTGAGGATTAATCCTCTTTATTTCGCTCAAAGTACCCAAGGCTTTCTCTAACTGGAATGACCTCCTTCTGGCCTTAGTCTGTAATTTATCAACTTTCTTCCTGGAGATACTCAAAGAATTCCACCTCTGCAAAGAGGTTCTCACTAATTCTTCAGCTCCATTTAGTGCTGATGACATCCATTTTCTCATTATCACTGACTCATGCTTCATAAGGTCTAATTTATTAACCTCCTCTTGAGAAATTGCAATCAATGGGACTACCTGATCTGATGATGTATTATCAGGGTTAATCAACCCTTTTATGTATGAGTGCAGTTGAGCAATGTGTTCCTTATGCTGCTTATTCTTCTCTTTCTCTTTCTTCACCCTTTGGGTCAAAGAATCTATTATATCTTTCCCTTCCTGACCTTCTTGGTCTCATTGGCAAATCCTAAATCAACTGTGCTAATCTGGAATTCTTCTAGGGTGATCTTGCCTTTCTCTTTCTCAACAATGGGAAGTACTACCATCCTTCTACCCGTAGCAGGATCTCTTTTGATGGCTGAGGTTAACTTGGCCTTCTTTTTAGGCTTCATGATGGTTTCTAAAAATAATGTTGAAACATCAAACTCTTGAATCTCAAAACCTAATTTTGTACCTATTTCTTTCTCGAGCCATTGAGGTATTTGGTCTCCAGATCCCTATCATCTATCATCATCATCATGTCCACCCTGATCTCCAGTATCAGTCTCAGTTCTCAGTGGAGAGGGTGATGTCTTGATTTCTTCCTCATGATGTTCTTCATGAGGGTGATCTTGTTCTACTTCCTCCTTTTGAGGAGTCTCTCCTTGTGGTGGAGGATCTTGCGGTGCATCCACATGATGATCCTGTAGTTGATCCCATTCTTCATCTTCTTTTGTTTCATCCACCTTGGTAATTTCCT
This sequence comes from Cunninghamia lanceolata, assembly GCA_027924645.1. NCBI lineage: Eukaryota > Viridiplantae > Streptophyta > Pinopsida > Cupressales > Cupressaceae > Cunninghamia > Cunninghamia lanceolata. Next base: position 1,176,853 of record BSBN01001292.1, on the reverse strand, counting down.
CATCCTGAGGTATATTTATATCCATATATATCTTTGTATCTGACTTAGGTGTAGTTACCTGATCTTGGATCACATTTTTCTCCGCACCTGTTGTATCTACCTTCTAAGTCTTTAGGTCATCATGACCTGAGGTTTCTTTATCACCGCCCTTTTGTTGAACTTCAACTATTTTGGGCTCGTCAGATATATCTTGTTGTTGTTGGCCCATATCTAGAGAGTGATTCTTCACTTCTGTCAACTTGACTTCCTCAATATTTTGTGCCTTATCAAGTGCACCTGCTTGATGTTCAGGACTTACATCCTCCTTGTGTGTTAGGTGGATCACTGCAAGGCTAGTTACCTGATCAACTAATTTATCAAGCCTGATTTGTTGGGCTGCCCTCTCTGGACTATCTTCTTTCTCTTGCTTTGTTTGCTTCAACTCTTCTAATATTACCCTCTATGAGGATGTGGTTCCTTGTGGAGTCATGCGAGTGTTAGAAGTGAGGGTCTCCATTTGCTGAGAAGTCACATTCTATACCACCTCATCATCTGATAGGTCCACAGTCTCTTCCAATGAGAAAGGACCACCTTGGCTTGCTTTAGTGGCTTCTTTTACTTGCTCTTTAGCCTTCTCAATCTTAAACTGAATGATGGTAGGAAGTGGCACGTCATGTTGTAATTATTTCCTGAATACTTCACTACTAGCTCCCCTTATTACCATAGGGTCATGTCTTATTTCACCCCTCATAGATGTTCTCTGTCTTTTAGGTGGTGATGCCACTAGGGGTGCTTTCCTCTTCTTAGTGAATGTCACCGGATCATCATCTGCAGGCTCCTCTTCAAAAAGAATATCCTTCTCCACATACTGCTGTGAAGTTTGGCCTTGATCTTGTATTTCTGCAGTATCCACAACCAGCCTTAGGATCTTTTTGGTCTTTTGTTTATCCTCTAGAGGTGGTGCAGATGAGGCTTCTGCCTATCCTGATGCATATGCATCCTCAACTGGTATATCAATTCTCTCAACTATTATCCCCTTGGGTTCATTATCAATCTTCTTCTTCCCTCTGGGAGGTCCTTTTCCTTGTTTCTGGGGTGGTAGCCTTTCTCCATTAGATTTTCTCTTCTCTCCAAGAAAGTCACCATATTCCTCATCAGGAATCTCCTGCCTTTTCCTCTTGTTATCTACTGTGATGGCCATCCCCTTCTTCTTCAGTATATTTATTTGTTTATCCACCCATGACTGGGTCAACTACAGCACCCCACCTATAAACTGATCTAATGAAATGTCTTCAGGTTGCATTAGGTCAGGGGCTAAAATGGTGTCATTATACACCTTATTGTCCTCATACTCATTTGACATGATCTTGCCATCATCCTTCTTCAATTGCGTAGGCACTGGAATGCAATCAAATGTCTTAATCTGATTGAGTGTAAGTCTCTGATATTTTCTTCTTCTGACTTCAACTTCATCCTCACTGTCAATCTAGAAATCCTCCAAGTGCTTCTTATGTATTGGTTGGCCAATGATCTTTTGCATTCTTCCATAAGGGTCATATGATCTGGCCAGTGGAAATGGCTGTAGGTTCATCATGTTCAGACCTGCTATGGCTTTTTTTATGCCATCTGAATCAGGGCATATGTACCACCCTATAGTTATTGGAAACAATACTGGAGCTATTTTATTGTTTGCCTTATATGTGTGGGGGAGAATGTGTGGTTTAATCAAATTAATGAAAACATATAAACCCAAACACCAATGGAAGTTGAAAGCAAAGAGGAATCAAACCAAAATAAGTAAGAACATACGTACAAACTCTTTTACCTTTCGTTTTCCATTGTTTGCCTATCTTTCTTTGATCTTGATTGTGAAGCCCTCAGAAGCTTTCCTCGCTTGCTTGCTTGTTTGAAGATGACAAAGGAAGAATGGCTATTGATATGTGATGTGTTGAATGTGAGCTTCAACACACAATAATGGAGGACACTTAAAAATGGAATGAAAAAGAGAGAATGAGAGAAATTTGGGTATAGTAATTGTGCAAGATCAAGTTCCCCCCTAATGGCTTAGAAGAGGGTTCTATTTATAGATTTTCTAAAAATAGAATGGAGGGTGAGGATCAAAAGATGAGATCAATGGCTCTAATTTTTTGTCAATCTTTAATTCATAATGGATGAATTAAAAAAAAAATTATTTGAGAATGGTGGATTATGACAATTGAATTAAATATTCAATTGGCAAAGGCTAGTGGGGAACAATTGAATTAAATATTCAATTGGTGGAGGCTAGTGGGGAACATTGAATTAAATATTCAATTGGTGAAGGCTAGTGGGGAACATTGAACTAAATATTTAATTAGTGAAGGCTAGTGGGGAACATTGAATTAAATATTCCATTGGTGAAGGCTAATGGGGAACATTGAATTAAATATTCAATTTGGTGGAGGATAATTGATTTAAAGATTTATTTTGGAAAATGGAGGATATTAGCTAATTAAATATTAAGAATATTTAATTATATGTGCAAAATGGTGAGGTGGAAGAAATGAGGTGGATTGATGAGGTGGATTTTGGACTTTAGACATTAGAAGAATTTAGGGAATTTAATTAAATAAAATGACTTTATTTAATTATGGGATAATGAGCCAATTAAATAAATTAATAATATTTATTTAATTGAAAGAAGAAAATAGGAATTAAGATAAATATTAAAATATTTACTTAATTCGACCCAAGCCAATTTTAGGTGTATACATTTTGCCTCTCTTTGAAGCAATGTGTTTTATCACGTTGTTTCAAAGAATAAGAATTTTTGATAGTAATACATGCCCCAGTTTGCCCCTGGTACAAGTTTAATGACAGGATGCCCCCTCGGGAGATTGGATGGGAGGAAGACAGCAGGGCGTGAAATGGACAATCTCACGAAGAAGAAGGCGAAGAAATGGGTTAGGATGGAGAAAAATGGGGTATGGTTTGGAGAAACAGCCATGGGAAGTAGTCAAAGAGTCATACAGTCAGATATGGGTCACTTGCTATATATAGGAGTTGGGTCCACACAATCTATTCATTTGTACACTTGTCCATAGTTGATTTGTCCTCTGGAGAGCTTAGGAGAGCATGGCAGCCAGAGAGATGGATTATTTTGCGCAAGGAGCATCGGTTTGAGAGGATTCGACGGTTCGATCAGCCAGCAGAGGCAGGACCCCCAGTATGTAGTTCTTCAAAACTTGTCGAAAGTTGATTTTTATGTGTATTAATGGCTAGGAAAACCATCTAAGACAAATGCGCAAATACCTTAGTTTTGCGCATATGTGTGCCGAAATGGCGCATATGTTGCAAAATTGCGCATTTATGCCACCAAATGGCACATTTGATTCTATTGCGCATTTGTTTTCGGAATGTGCACATTCGTTCTTTTTGCGCATTTGAGCTTTGAAGTGGCGCATTCATCCCAAATTTGCGCATATGTGCTATGAATCGACGCATATGATAGTATTGCACATGCGATCTATGGAATGGCGCATATGTTGGGAAGTTGCGCATTTGCTATAATAGGTTGCGTATGTGCCAGAATAGCGCATACGTGTCAGGAAGTTGCGCATTCATGGGGACGTTGCACTTTTGGTATGAAATGGTGCATTTGCCACTTGGATTGGCACATTTGCACTTTAGGAAAATTAGTTGACTTAACAAAATTAACCCAATTGGCATCTTGATCGATGCGTCAATTGATTAGCGATCTCTGAGATTGCTGAGAATCGAGTCAAGAGATGATATGTTGTTTTGATTAATTTGATATGTTTGAGCCAATGATAGGATAGCTTGATTGCTTGGAGTAGGTTTTCGATATGGATTTGGATTTCACTGATGGTATGCATTTCTTGGTTGCAGAAGGATATTCGGGACGTTCTGACATCGCTAGAGTTGTTCCCCTTGTCGTTGTTGTAGCGGTATATGCTGACCGAGATGGAGCGAGAGGCTCTAGGTGCTATGGGTTTGTATCATGTGCTCTTCATGCCTGAGGTTCGCACAAACTGGGTGATGGTGACTACCGCCGTGGAGCATTTCCACAGTGAGGATGGGACCTTCCATCTTCTGACGGGGGAGATGGCCATTACTCTAGAAGATGTGTATCAGATTCTACACCTCCCTATTCAGGGAGAGTTGGTTGAGTACAAGTCACAGCGTGACGCTAGGCTGGAGGAGTACAGGCGTGTTTTTGATGATCCCGAGTTGGCAGGGGAGGAGATCTCATGGTAGGACATGCATGACTACTATGACTACTTCCCAGGCATAGTGGCTGGACTGATCGGTGGCATAGTATGCCCCGATAGGAGAGCATACGGCTTCCCCATTGGCTGGGGATGGGTGCTGGAGAGTATGATCACCGACGGGACCTAGTATGCGTGGGGTGTGTGTGTGCTTGCACACCTATATAGAGACATGCATCAGGCAGTGTACCATCGAGGCTCTGGTTTAGCGATAGGCACATTACTCTTACAGTTTTGGTTATGGGAGCACATTGCTATCACATGGTTGATCTATGTATTTCATAGGCAGAGGGGTCAGCCCTATAGTTACGGCTATGCAGGTGTGATTTCCCAGCATAGGCTGGGGAGGCTTAAGTATTGGAGGTATGCCTTTGATGGAGTGGATGCAGTTGTCTAGTGGATGTACCTTGACTGCGAGGTATGGGAGGATGAGGCAGATGAGCTCCCATATTGTTTCCAGACAAGGTGGTTGATTGGCAAGACTCAGTATATTTTGGAGTGACAAATAGTCAGCCGAGTTTAGCAACAGTTTGGCCATGTGTAGGGGAGACCGCAGGGAGAGGCCCGTTTTGCGAGGACCCATGCTGAGAGGGTTAGGTGGGGTCCTGTGGCATCCTATGAGGAGGCATTGGCTGATTTTTAGCAGATTCCTTATGCAGCCTGGCCCCTGAGGAGAGACATAGTGGACGCTGGCATGATGCCAGACTATGAGGAGTGGTTTGCAGCACATCCATTTCCTCGCTACTTAGGTCTTGGAGAGGTAGCTCCTCATATAGATGAGGGTGACTCAGATAGAGGGGATGGAGCTGGAAGGGGGAGGGGTGGATGGTGGAGGAGGAAGAGAGATCAGGGAGATGATGGGAGATAGAGACAGAGGCAGAGAGTCAGAGAGGGGCTCATGGGACAGCAGGTAGTGGGACAGGCATAGGTCCAGGTGCCAGTGCAGCCAGGGATAGCACAAAGATAGATGTCACTGCCTCGGCAGATGGCACAGCTGATACAGGGACAGGTGCCAACATAGCAGGTGGCACAGGCTGAGCAAGCTCCACAGCCTGATGTGCAGCAGTAGGTTCCAGTTTCTTTATAGACCCAGATTAGATAGTTGAGGGCTCATCTGAGGGCTGTGGAGTCATGGTGAGAGGGAGATATGACTCAGATATTTGAGTTGAGCAGGGAGAGAGATGTAGCCTTAGCTAGTATGCGGGCTATGAGATCAGAGCGGGATGCAGCTATGATGGCCATGGGTACCAATGGGACCTCCAGCTTCTTGGTGGCACAGGTGCAGCAGTCCCAGGCCCAGGTAGCGTAGTTGTAGAGTGATCTGACTAGAGCTCAGGCATAGACTCAGTATTACCGAGGCTTATATCACGGTGCTGTGCTAGCGAGTCAAAGAGCCTCGAGCTTCTAGAGCTAGTTAGAGGCAGTGCAGAGAGCAGGTGGGTCTCGGTCTGTGGGCTTAGTGAGGGGCCCATCGCCATCAGGGGTGGATAGAGGAGAGGCTAGTGCCAGGAATAGTGTTCCTCGACAGCAGAGTTAGTCAGAGCCAGACACCTATATTTTGACATGTATTGTGGCACCTTTTTGATTATGGCTGAGATAGACGATAGATGTATTTTTATTCTGAGACATGTATCACCATTTTTTGTATACATTTATGACACAACTCTGGGATTTTGATAGAGTTTGTGATATATTATACATTTGGACATGTGTTGGATGTTTATATGATGATCTACCTATTTGATGGTCTACATGTATGTGTTCTGACATTTTATATGCTATGGATGCAATTTGATTTTATGATGTGTTTGTATATGTTATGCAGACTAGATGAATGTTTAGAATGCTTTTGAGTTATGCAAATGCTAATGTGTATGGATATGGCTATGTAGTTTGATATGTATGTGACCTATGTTTTTAATTTTCTTTTGATATGATGTATGGATGCACAATGTATATGGATGATCTAAAATGTATGGAAATTGATCTCATGGACTTATTATGTATGCAAATGATGTAATCATGCGAATGACTATCTCATGTATGTGATATGCAACTTATATGCTATGTGTTTGATATATCCAGATGTACTCAATCGACACACAGATGATATAGATGAGCAGAATAGAAGAAGACATGGAGAAATACTGACTTTCGTTTTGATATACTGCAGGGTTTGCATTATTGTGTGGATGATATGGAGTTTGCTGGATATGAGACGGATGTGGATATTCATTTGTCATCTTTGCAAGTCTTTTGCTTTCATCATCGGGCACTTTTTGGTATTTTTCATTTTTTGAAATGTGGTAAGAGAATACAAGCATCTAGGTATAGTTAGACCTAGATGTCCTGAGTATCCCTTACCTGGATTTTGATATAGCAATTTGATACAAGCATCCAGCTAAACTTGAATCTAGATGACTTGAGTACTTCTTGCATTTTAACAGACAAGGATTGCCCCTTTCATGTTTAGACCTCGGAGTCTTCGATGATCTTTTGCCGATCACGTCGTTAGAGATAAGTCATCTCATTACTAAAGTTTAATCCACAAGCAGCAGACAAAGAAAAATTATGTCCCCATCATAGCATCTCTAGCTGTTGGCATCCTTGAGTAGCATAGGAAGACATAATTGACAAAAATTCAAGACCTTGTAAGTTAACTTGTTGACAAAACATTCTTGCATTAGATGTGTCTTTTTGCCATAATTGAGATAGAATTGTTTTGAGTGTTTTGGTATGGTGCTTTGCTTTGTTTTTATTTTGGACAGGTTGATGTTATGTGTCGAGAACTTTGTTCTAGGTGTCTAGTGAAGGTATCGCAATCCTTTATTGGTATCCCCTTTTAGAACAATGGCATTCAAGAATCCAAATCCGTAACTAGGTTGAGGAGTTGCCCCCAGTTTAGACTAGGATCAACTTATTATGGGTGAGATGACAATAGATGTGGAGAAATAGACCCTAAGGGACTGACCTAGTGCCTCGGGGGGCTCATTGCTAAATGGCCTTGCCTACGTGACGACACAGAGGCAACGTAGTTCGAGGTCAACCCTGATGGACCTAAGACCTAGGTGATGGTGGATCTGTAGAAGTGGGATGGACTTAGATAGATAGAAAGATCAGATATGGGACTAACAGGACAGTGGATCCTCAGGGGCGCATTGATAATGGCCTTGCCTACGTGATAGCTCAGAGGCGACGTAGTTCAAAACTGGACCATGGATGGACTAAAGGATAGAGGACAAGATATGAGATGGACAAGGAAGTGGGGCCTCGGGGGCACATAGATAATGGCCTTGCCTATGTGATAGCTCAGAGGCAATGTAGTTTGGGAAGGTTCAAAGGACTGGTTCGGTGTGATGGAGACAAGAGTCAATAAAGTCGGCATAGATGGAGGGAGTGGTTTGTCGCAGATAGCGCCTATTTACTAGGTTTTCACCACTTACTTTTATTTGCACGTGTAGCCAAAAGTACACATGATGCATGTTTGCCAGGTTTTCATCATGGTACCTATCCTTTTGCCATTTTTTCTATTTTTTCTATTTTTTTGTTTTGCTTTTTTATTACTTTTTCAAATTTTTTGAATTTTTTCAGGAATCCCTTACATCGGGGTTTTTAGGTATAGAACTTGCAAAGATGCATACTATTGACAGCATCATCGAATAGTTCACCTTCAAATGTGGCCAATTGATATGCCCCCAATCCATAGGTTGTAATGACGACATAAGGACCTAACCAGTTGGGTTTGAACTTTCCTTTCTTTTCTCTATCTGGCTAATTTTTGGGGTTCTCTCTGAGGACGAGATCACCAACTTGGAAGACTCGGGGCTTTACCTTATGATTGTAGCTTTTGGACATTCTTTTCTAATATGCTTTTAGGTGGTTAAAGGCTTGTTGCCTTCTTTCTTTCAGCAGTTCTATCTCTTGTAGTCTAGTGAATCTGTATTCTTCATCGGAGATGAGGCCTCTTAATGACACTCACAAGGATGGGATCTCAACTTCAATGGGCAAGATGGCTTTAGCTCCATAGACCAGGGAGTATGGTGTTGTACCTATGGGTGTGCGGGTGCTTGTGGGGTAGGCCCACAACGCGGGATTTAGTTAAACATGCCAATCATGGCCGGCATCATTGACAGTCTTTTTCAGGATTTTTAGTATGGTTTTATTTGATGCCTCTGCCTGACCGTTGCCTTGGGGGTAATACGGGGTGGAAAAGCTATGTTGGATATGGAATTTGTCACATAGTTCCCTGACATCCTAATTTTTGAAGGGTCATCCATTATTCGTGATAATGGACGAAGGGATACCATAGCGACAAATGATATAGTTTAAGATGAATGAGGTAATTTGTTTGCTGGTGATGTTGGCTAAGGGCACAACTTCAATCCACTTCGTGAAGTACTCAGTGGCAGTGATTATGAACTTGTGTCCGCTGGATGAAGGGGGGTGAATCTTGCCCACTAAGTCAAGTCCCCACTGACAAAACATCCAAGGAGTTGTCAATGGTTGTAGCTCATGTGCTAGTGCATGTATCAAGTTCCTATGGATTTGGCATTTCTTGCACTTCTTGATGAACTGATAAGAGTCTTGTTCCATGGTCGACCAGTAGTACCCTGTGTGGATGAGTTTCTTGGCTAGGGTAGAGCCACTAGAGTGGGTCCCACATATACCATCGTGTATCTCGCTCAGGGCAATTTGATATTCCTCACTATTGAGACATCTAAGGAGAGTACCATCGAGACCTCTGTGATATAAGGTATTAGCAATAATGGTATAACGGGATGCTTGCCAGATAAAGGTTCTTTTTTGGTTATTGGAGAGTTTTGGCGGGAGGGTGTTTGCTTTGAGATAGGTGAATATTTTTCCGTATAGGGGGGAATCTGTTCCAATAATGTGGCAAATAATGTGGGATTCTAGGGTATCATACGCAGGATAGGATACTAGCTCTACCAAGAACTCATAACGCGATTGATTGTCTAGAATATCCAGGAGAGATGCGATAGTTACCATTACATCTGCAGCTTTGTTTTCTATCCGTGGTATCTGTTGAAAAGAGATCTGGTCAAAGTATCCTTTGAAGTCATCTACCATCCATTTGTAAGGGATCAATTTCTCATCCTTTGTTTGGTAGTTGTCATTCACTTGATTTATGACTAGTTGTGAATCCCCATACAACTGTAGCTCTTTGATATTGCATCCTGTAGCTAGCTTGACACCGATGACCAGTGCTTCATATTCTGCCACGTTATTAGTGCAGGGAAAGAGCAGTCTGAAGGACTTTGGGATAGTGTCGCCATTAGGTGTGATCAATAAGATACCTGCCCCCGATCCATGCTGAGTGTATGAGCCATCAAAGTACAGTTTCTAGGTTGCTGTATTGATGTGGAATATAGATTCATATGGGAACTCGAAGCTTAGAGGGCTATTATCCATTAGGGGTGCATCTACCAACTGATCTACAAGCACTTGTCCTTTGATTACTTTTCTATCCACATATTCAATGTCAAACTCGCTGAGAAGCATGACCCATTTAGATAGTCTACCCGTTAGAGCTGCTTTGTTGAGCAAGTATTTTAGTGGATTAATTTTTGCTATTAATCTGACAGAGTGTGACAATAGGTATTGTCTCCATTTTTGGGAGGCAAAGACCATAGCGAGACATGCTCTTTCGATGGGTGTATATTGCAGCTCATACCCAACAAGCATCCGACTGATATAATATATGGCTTGTTCTTTCCCTTCATAGTTGTGTTGGGCCAGGAGAGCTCCTAGGGCTATTGGCGTAGCCAAGATGTATAGTAATAGAGGTTTACCCTAAATTGGAGGCATCAACACAGGTGGTTTCACCAGATATTCTTTTAATAGCTGAAATGCTTGCTCACATGACTCGCTCCATTTAAAAGGTACATTCTTATGTAGAAGATGGGAAAATGGGTGCAACTTGTCTGCCAACTGAGAAATGAACCTTCTGATGGATTATAGTTTTCCTTGCAAGGACCTTAACTGAGTGAGATTCTTGGGAGGTGGCATTTCCATGATGGCCTTTACTTTAGCTGGATCGACCTCAATCCCATTTACCGATACGATGTACCCTAGCAGCTTACCTGAGGTAACCCCAAATACACACTTCTTTGGATTGAGGTGCACCTTGAACTGTTCTAGTCTTGTGAATATTTTATCCAGCACTACTAGATGTCCTTCTCTTGTAAGCGATTTTGCTAGAATATCATCAACATAATCTTCTATTATGGTGTGCATCATGTCATGGAAGATTGTGGTCATGGCTCTTTGATATGTTGCCCCAGCATTCTTCAGACCAAATGGCATGACGCACCAATAGTAGGTGCCCCAAGGACATGTGAAAGCCATCTTGTATTGGTCTTTTGGTGCAATCTTTATTTGGTTATAGCCAGAGAAACCATCCATAAGTGAAAGCATGGTATGACCTGTCGTGAGATCTACAATCATGTCGATGTTGGGCAAGGGGAAGTCATCCTTCAGACAAGCTTTGTTTAGGTCCCTGAAGTCACTACATATTCTGACCCTGCCATCCAGTTTAGCCACTGGTATGATATTTGAAACCCATTCAGGATAATCTATGGGCTTGATAAACCTGACATCTAGCAGTTTCTTCAGTTCTTCTTTGACCATGAGAGCCACATGCGGATGCATCTTTCTGAGCTTTTGTTTAATAGGCTTAGCTCCTGGAGCTAAAGATAAGTGATGCATGATGAGATTTGGATCAAGCCTTGCCATGTCAGCGTATGTCCACACAAAGTTGACATGCTTTCTTTTGAAGAAATCTGTAAATACTGATTTATCAGGTTCTGTGAGGGCCTTTATCATGTAGATCATCCTGGGCTCATCCTCTGTGTTGACATTGGTAGGTTCTGCTGGTTCTATCAATATCGACGATCTCTCCTGATGTGTACGATTGGGGAGAGGGTCAAGCCTTCCATCTTTTGGTGCCTCAGAGAGGTTTTCACTGTTGGATGCATCTTTGTTTTTACTATTTTGATGGTCTAACATTGCCGCGGAGTGGTTTTCACCATTAGACCCTTCTTTTATTTTGACATTTTTATGACTGAAAGGCTTGGTGCTCTCCCCAAAATAGGACTGCGTGTTGAGTTCTATAGCATAGCCAGCTCTATGGTCTCTTGCAGGTATATGATTCCTAAGGTCCAGATAATCAATGATGGCCTCATCATTCTCAAAGGTGTCTAGCTCAAGGGTGGAACCTTGTAGGTCCCAGTTGATAAGTTCAGGATATATCAAAGGTAAGGGATTGCTAGTTGGGTCTGGTTCACTGGCGTTAATGGTTAGGATGAAATTATCACTGGTATGTATGAGGTCTGTGATGGTAGTCTCCATTAACGGATCCGTCAAGAGTGGACTCATTCCTTCCTCATGATTTTCACTATGGTTATCGTGTGGTATGGACTCTAGTGGCCTAGCCCTTGGACTTTGTCTCTCATTTGCGGAGGTCGGGTCATACTCATGGACCACATCAATATCTTTGTCATCACAAGATAGCTCAGAGAGGCTATCCCACTCATACTCATTAGAATCAGTATCGCTCCCCATCTGCATTCTCTAAATGTGTTCAATCAGATTGCTAATAGCTGCTTCCGTTTGTTGGTCTTTCTGATGTTGGTCCTGGTGTCTTTTGATGCTCCCATGTACCCTAGCCCTGTAGTGTCTCGGGCTGCCAAGGTATGAGGTTGGATGGGTTCAGTGATGCAATCCTTGCTTGAATCGAGTGGACCTCACCCTTCATACCCCATTTTCCTTAGTATTTGAAAACCTTGACCATATTGTGTTGTTTGTATGATGGGGTGGTCATGTAATGTTGAGGAACTACCTTCATCCTTGTATATCCATTATAGGATATCTTTTTCCTCACTCTCGTCCTCTAGACTTCCCCATTTTATAAATGGTCCTTTGGTGATCTTCTCTGTGTTTGATGTTCTTAGTATGGATCTCCCATGGGATTTAGGAGATAGAGGTAGTTGTGCCAAACAGAGGGATCGGGAGGCCATGTACTCACCCAGGCCATTATCTTTGAGTTGGAATCTCAGTTGAGATGCTCTTGAAGAGGAAGCAAGTGTCGCTGGGTTTACATGAGATGAAGAGGCAGTAGCAGCCCGGTTGGTTGCGATCACTACTTCCGGCTTTGGCTGAATAGAGTTGTAGTATTGAAAGGGGTTAGGGTCACCTTGAATGGTGATCTCTTGCCCTTCATGTGGGAACTTGATGCATTGGTGGTAGGTGGAAGGTACTACTTTTAGAGCATGTATCCATGGTCTCCTAAGAAGAATTTTGTATGCTAGATCCATGTCTAGGACTCGACAAGCTACATCTTTTACTAGGGGGGCCACTTTGATTGGTAGAATCACCGTTCCTTTGGTCATTCTCTCTTCCTCATCATATGCTTTGATAGTGATTCTCCTTTTTGGATCTATAGCCTTCTCTAAAAATCCCAAAGTAAGGATTAACTTTAATGTACAAATATTTAGACCAACCCCTCCATCTATTAGGACTCTCTTGATTTTATGTTTGTGTATGAAGGCTTTGATATGGAGGGAGGCGTTATGGGGTTGTGTGATAGACATATCATCCTTCTCAGTGAATGATAAGGAAGGTGGTGAGGTGATGTGACCTACCATAGTTTGGAATTTCTCTTCAGCTAGATTTGTGGGAACTGAGGCTTCTGCTAAGGCTTTATCGAGTATGGTCCTATGGGAAGGAGATAGATGCAGCAGTTCCAATATGGAAATATGTGCCGGTGTTTTGTGAAGTTGATCCATGATATTATATTGGTGGGTTAGAGGAGCAAAGGCTCCTCTAAGGGTAACTCTGTTACTACGGGTAGTAACGTTACAATCTAGGTCTTTGTTTATGGTGATCACATTGATATGTGAACCACTTTCACATCTATGGTTAACAATGTAGTCATAACCAATGTTTGTGTAGTTTACGTTTTTAGAGCCATTATTGTTTCTATTAGAAGGTCATGCTTGCTCGTAATTGGGAAGAGGATCCTTGAATGCCTGATGGTTGTTATTGGAGGTATGCCCTTTAACAAATATCTTATTTTGCTCTATTAGGTCTTGGATTGTATGCTTGAGTGTAATACAATCATTTGTCTTGTGCCCCCTGTTTCGATGGTATTTGTAGAAATCATTATCATTCCACCAACGGGGTTTGACCTTTGGTTCGTACTCCCACGCTGAGGGAAGTGTTATGAGATTGTTTGCGATCACCTTCGATAGAGCAGTTTCTAGTGATTCATCTAAAGGCGTGAACGTTCTTTTAGGCTAAAAGTTGGTGAACCTAGATTGGGTATTTGTTGGTTTGTTTTATGTGGGGTTGTTTTTGCGTGTTGACAGGTTAAAAATTGGTTGTTTAGGTGCCACATTTTTGGCATCTACTACCCCGTCATTCACAATGTTTTTGTTCTTTGTCCAAAACCTAGGTTTATCATTATTGGCATAGGTGTTAGGAGTGTCCTTATAGTGTTTGATCTAACCTTTTGCGAGTAGGGCTTTCTCTATGATGAGGCCCACCTCAATGACCTTGCTAAACGAAGTAGGACATTGGATTTGAACTTGGTAGCTTAGGTCCATTTGTAGGTTGTGAACAAACATCTATAACATTTGTCTCTCTGGCATTTGGTGAGGGCACTTGCTTGCCAGTTGTCTCCATCTCTGTAAGAAGGCGGTGAAAGATTCTCTTGCTTTCTATTTGGTATTACAGAGGTCCAATATTGAGGAGTCGTGCTCAATATTGTAGGAAAAATGGGTGACAAATTTATCTATAAGTTCATTGAAAGTTTTGATGCCGGGCGGCAATCTAGAGAACCACTCCATGGCCTGTCCTCCTAAGCTTCAAGGAAAAAGTCGCATAAGATATGTGTCATTATGTGCAACCTCCAGGTAAGCGGCATTGAATTCTCTAACATGATCCCTTGGGTCACCTTTTCCTTGATATTTGTCAAACTTAGGTACTTCAAATCTCGAGGGAAAAGGTATCATGACTAATGCCCTATCAAAAGGATACGGTGCAATATCCTCTAGGGTGTACTGTTTTGTCAGTGTTCCCCTTTCCATGTCTGAAATTCGTTGTTGGAGAGTTTTGACTTTCTGGTTCATCAGACTGAGGGCATCCAAGGAGTCAATTGTTACTTTGCTCTTATTCGTGGGTACTTCATCCTGTCTACTCCCTTTGGGGATTCTCTCTTCGTTAGTTTCCCTTAGAGCCTCTACATCATAATCTTTGGGAAGTTTTACTCCTAGGCTTACTAGGTGTAAGAAGAATTTTGTAGGGTCTTGTGCAAGTACTCCATCTAATAGGCATTGAAATTTTGTGTCATGTTGCACCTTGAGGATCTCTTCCATGGAAGGTTCTTCGTCACTTTCGTGACTACCAAAAATACTTTTCTTGACCATTTCTAACTATTTTTGTTTTTGTAATCTTGTCAAGACCATGCAAGGTGGTAAAGAGATGGGATGAGGTGAGATTGGAAGATTTTGAGCAAGGTGCTAGGATGGAACAAGGTTTTAGCAAGGTTCCTCTTAGATCTAGGTGGTGTCAAACAAGGTGGATATACAAAAGCGATAGTCAAAAGCTAGGATGTTAGGAATCTGTTACTTGACGTTGACTAGCCTTCGCACAATCCACTAGTGGAGTTTTGATAGAGAAGGATAAGGAATCCTTGATACTTGGAGGCTCACTAGGTCTTGTTTGAGATTTGATTTTGATCAAGAAAAATTTGACTATAACCTTGTTGGAAACTTGGGAGAAAGTGGTGAAATTTTGGATGAACAAATAACTATGGTGTGGAAAAGGGAGAAATGGTTGCTTTTGCAAGGTCTTTAATCAGATTTTAAAAACTGGAATAGGTTTGAACTGGTTTTTGAAAAGTATTGATAAATTTTGCTCTTTGGAAGATATGGTTTTTTTGCTCTCTGGTTTAAATGTGCAACAACAGGAGGTAAATGTGCAACAAGTCAATATGCATGCGCAATAATGGTTAAGTTTGTATGTGCAAAAACAAAGTCCAGATGCACAATACTATCAAATGCGTAGAAAGTCAGTTTAAATGCACAAATCTGGCTCTTTGTTTGTGTTTTCTCAGAATTTTGGAAATTTTGTACAGTTTTCAAGATTTTTCAGTGTTTTTGGTTTGAAAACTTTGGTGTTTCTGCTAAGGTTGATATTCAATTATGGCAAAATCACAGCAAACACATAGAAGTTTTCCATGATTTTTATCTTTTTATATATATAATTTTTTTTGTGTTTTTTGGACTATTTTGACTCAAAGACAAATACAACCTAGGCTGGATGGGACAATATTCGTTGAATCCTCTAGCTGTGTCACTCAAAGTGTTTAGCTCCAGGATCTGGTAGCACCGGGTCCCCTCCACGGCACTCACTTCTCACGCATACCAGATCCAGGTTTCCTTAGGCTCGTACCCACACTGAACCTTAGGATTGTCCCTGCTACCTCTACTAAGAGTCACTTGAATCGAGGCTACTTCAAGGGCTCTGCCCTTTGCATCAACAAATAGGGGGTTTTGGCTTGCTATATAATTGGTTCTTAGTTAGGGCAACCGTTCAAGTGGTTACACATGCGACGGCACTACTCTCCATTATGAAGTCTCCCAGCCTCAAAGGGTTGTGCCTATGAGGGTTTTAGGGGAGGTTGGTCGTCGGTGTAACACAACAGCACTCATTGCTTGAGGTTTTCACCCTAAGCACAATTTATTTTAAGTGGCTTGGTAGGGCTTAGCTTTAGCCTGTTACCACTCAGGGTCATTCCCACTTGGACAAGTGTGCATCCAAGGGCAGGCCCCCCTAAAGGTTTGACAAATAGAATGACAAGTCTGGCACTTTGATCACCCAGTTAAGGGGAGAGCATAAGCCTATTGTCATTCGCAAGCACCAAAAACACTTGTTAATCCAACCTAGTTAAAAGTAGAAAAACTAAATGAGTTAAGCTACTTGTGCATTCACATGATTGTTAACTTGGAAGTGTTTAGATCATAGCATTGTTCATTTTCCATTTGTAAAGATAGCAGTGGCCTACTTTAGGAAAATAGATTCGACAATGCATAGATAACCATTGGGTTCAATTACTTCCTTCCTAGTTTAGAAAACTATGTGAAGTTTGTATGAGATGCACTTGTTACTTTCACCCCTAGTTAGTCTAAATGGACTAGACAAATCATCTAAATGACCTAATCTAGCCACTACCCCTGCAAAATAGACATTAGCTCAATGTGCAAAATCCACAAAAATCGTCCAACAAAAATAGAATACAGATGCACAACACTGCAACCTGAATGCGTAGAAACAGGGAGTGTATGCGACTTTTAAATAAATGCGCAAGGATAGAGAGAAAATGCACAAGACTCAGAGGTACAGGTGCAATAACAACATATGCATAGTTTGACAGAATAGATGCACAAAACCAGGGGGTAAATGCGCAACTCAGATGGATGTGCAAGTACACAGAGTATATGCGCAAATCAGACTCAGGTGTCACAGTAATGATTGGATGTGCAACTTAGGAGGTTAGATGCACAACTGTGGAGGTTAAATGTGCAGTATTTTCATATACACAACTACAGAGGTCAAATGCGCAACTGTGGAGGTCATATGTGCAGTATTGTCATATGCGCAACTGTGGAGGTCGTATGCACAAAACAGCTGTCAGAGACCTGTTTCTTCACCTGCATGGACCTGTGACTAAAAACACTAGCTTTTTTAATTAGTAAAGGGGCAAGGGCCCCACGGTGGTCGCCAAAATGTGAGGGGGAGAATGTGTGGTTTAATCAAATTAATGAAAACATATAAACCCAAACACCAATGGAAGTTGAAAGCAAAGAGGAATCAAACCAAAACAAGTAAGAACATACTTACAAACTCTTTTACCTGTCATTTTCCATTGTTTGCCTATCTTTCTTTGATCTTGATTGTGAAGCCCTCAGAAGCTTTCCTCGCTTGCTTGCTTGTTTGAATATGACAAAGGAAGAATGGCTATTGATATGTGATGTGTTGAATGTGAGCTTCAACACATAATAATGGAGGACACTTGAAAATGGAATGAAGAAGAGAGAATGAGAGAAATTTGGGTATAGTAATTGTGCAAGATCAAGTTCCTCCCTAATGGCTTAGAAGAGGGTTCTATTTATAGATTTTCTGAAAATAGAATGGAGGGTGAGGATCAAAAGATGAGATCAATGGCTCTCATTTTTTGTCAATCTTTAATTCATAATGGATGGATTAAAAATTCTTTATTTGAGAATGGTGGATTATGACAATTGAATTAAATATTCAATTGGCAAAGGCTAGTGGGGAACAATTGAATTAAATATTCAATTGGTGAAGGCTAGTGGGGAACATTGAATTAAATATTCAATTGGTGAAGGCTAGTGGGGAACATTGAATTAAATATTCAATTGGTGAAGGCTAGTGGGGAACATTGAATTAAATATTCAATTTGGTGGAGGATAATTGATTTAAAGATTTATTTTGGAAAATGAAGGATATTAGCTAATTAAATATTAAGAATATTTAATTATATGTGCAACTTGGTGAGGTGGAAGAGATGAGGTGGATTTTGGACTTTAGACATTAGAAGAATTTAGGGAATTTTATTAAATAAAATGACTTTATTTAATTATGGGATAATGAGCCAATTAAATTAATTGATAGAAGAAAATATGAATTAAGATAAATATTAAAATATTTACTTAATTCGACCCGAGCCAATTTTAGGTGTGTTCAATATGTATCTAGTATAGTTGATATATGTCTTAGAAATTCCATCAGGACTACCTCATCAATTGGGTACCTAGATAACATTAAGGGTTGTCCCTCAAAACCTTCTACCCTGATGTAGGAAAATGTGGCAAACTGGATGAACCAGGCACCATGCTTGTATATCACCTCCTGAGCTTCCATGCTCAGCCTTTTGGTTCTATCTTCTTCCATTGTTCGGACCAGATGCATAGAGAATGCATCATTCACTAATTTGTAATTAGGGAGATAGTTTGTTCTCTACAACTGAGGATAATGGTCCCATATATGGGCATCATTCAAACTGCCACCAATCTTTCCAACTGTAGTCAATGCATCAAAGGTACCTTTATAAGCACATGAATACACTATATATGAAGTCATATAAAATGAATAGTCCAGGCTCCTTAGGTTCATCAACTGTTCATCTAGAGCATCACTAATGATCTTAGCCCATAATGGCTTGTTATCTATGTAAATGCACATCATGATAACCCCATACATCCAGTCCTTGAAACTTCTAGGAGTAGGCTAGCCTGTCATCCTGCTAAGCAGGGCAATCATATACTAATACTCTTCATCAAAATCAAACTTGTACAGGTGCACTGGCAATTTGGCAAAGGTAGTATAAGGGTTGTTCTTTGCTCTCCATTGGTACATCCTCTTTCTTGTAGTCTTTTTGTTATTTGTATATTCAATCTCCAGTTTCTTCATATCCATACTAGCTACCTTTTTCCCAACTAGAAGGCTGAAAGTAGATGTAATCCCTTTGATGGACAAATCTACATAAACCCTTCCATGTTTTTCCACTTTCCTGGTCTTAGGGTTGTAATTTCTGGTACACTCTACTATTAATTCTAGAGTTTCCATGGAATAAGGAAATCCAGCCACATACCACATTCCTGATACAAAAATGGCATCTAGTAGGGTACTTTCTTTATAGTCGCCCATCTTGGCTGACCATGCTGCCAAATATGTGTTTCCCTAATGAGTATCCCCTAGGACACCATATTTGAACTGTACTCTCTCAGGTTGGGCAAACATAGGCTTAAGAAATTCTGAATTAGACTTGTTCTTCTTGACGTCCGCCATAGATTCCTGCAATGAACATGACTGGTCTTACAACAATATCCACATGCATGCATATACAACATTATACGCTTACGGCATCATACATATTATACCTATTAATCTTCATTTCATCATGATATGCATAAACCCTTCCAGAGCTAAACCATTGGAAAAGCATCCTACCTGGATATTACAGAAAATGATAATAGGAGAGTTACTAATTACTTACCTGATTATGTTTTTCTCCTAGATTAAGCAGATGATTATGGAAAAGGGATTCAGATACTAGTGACAATCACGTGCTCCGTTCTGCTATAAGCTATTTATGTCCGCAGGTAAGTCGTACGAGGATTTGAATGCTCTGCGCTCTGTAAAATCTTGTTTCTTCGCAAGGTAAATGTAGAATGACCCTGTAAATTCACTTTTAAGCCCACTCTTAGGGTAAATTAGGGCAAATCTAGGTTAGATTGATTAGAACCATTGATCTTCTGCCATGAATTTACGGATGCTGCCAGGTGTTTGCATCATGTTTGCAATCAGTGGGAATCCACCTACTGCATTTATGTGCATTAAATGTCATGGGGCAAGATGAGGGGGTGATCTTCAGAAGATCGGGTGATATTCGGAATATCAGGTGATATTCAGAATATGACCCCCTCCGTGTAATATGACCCTCCACCTTTGAGCGGGAAAACTAATGTCAATAGATTGGGTGATGTTTTAAAGATCAGGTGATATTTGAAATATCGGGTCATGTTGGGAATATGACCCCTCAAAACTCAAATGACCCCCTCTCGAAAGATCAGGATGATGTCACCGTCATGTTATTGCAAAAGAGGGGATCTTCAGAATTATACCTCCGCGAGGTAAAAAGGATGATGATGTCACCGTCATGTTGATTTTCTTTGTTAATCGGGATTGGATGATGTCATCAGCATATTGGCTCTAGGGTGATATTTTGTGACAGGGTGATCTTCAGAAGATTAGGTGATATTTGGAATATCAGGTGATATTCAAAATATGACCCCCGCAAAATATATGACACTGTTTGACGGGTAAATACCACTATCACGTAAAATTGACGTCCAGAGCTTCGGACCAAATGATTATCGGGTGATATTACATAAGATGATTGATGTTACGAAATATGACCCCCCTCAGAATATCAGGTTTGACTAGGATTTTGACTTGCAATAACTTTCATTCCTTAAGGAATATCAGGTGATCCAAAAGGCAAACCTGCATGAAATTTTGTACTCTTTCCAACCATGAGGTTATTGACATGAAATATTAACTTTGACTAACTGACCTCATCATGATGACTTACCCAGCCCCCTTTATGCAGGGTCATCTGCATGACTTACTTTTACCAGACCGCCAAAAAGTAGGAAAACCAAGAACAAGCCAAGCAAAAAAGTTGGGTCCCTATTTTGTCAAGTCAAAATGGGGCATGTTGTGTAACCACACAACAATACCTTATGAAGTGGAAAGGTAGACCGGAAGAAGACTCATCTTGGATTTCCTAGGCTGAGGTGGATAGTCCTGGTTTTCCTCTAGCCCCAACAAAGTGAGGGACTCACTTTTTCAATAACCCTGGATGTTTGATACAGGAGCATCCCTAGTTCAAGAGCAATCTTGCATCAACCAAAAACATTTGCATTTTAGTTTGTTGCTTTTCAGTTTCCAATTCAATACAGTCAGTTCAGTTAGTAGCAATTTCTATATTTTGGTCCGCATTCTATCACAGTTGTATTTTAGATCTTACAAAGCTGGACTTAGCATTTAGACTCATTCAAGCACATTATATCCAAAACTTAGATCATTTGGATCAGGTACCGGTAAGATATCGCTATCAGAAGATCAACTATTTTCTCATAACAAAGCATCCTAACAGTCTCAGACAATCAGCTAAAGGAGAAGACCTGCAGAGCAATTCATGACTTGCAGAGCTAAATTACACATCATTCAATGTTGTTAGGCTCGTGGCCAACCTTCCCTAAGATCTGTATGTAGTCGATTGTATATTATGGTCAAGTCAATTATGGCATTGATTTAGTCGATTGTATATTATGGTCGATAGTAAAAAGGTCAAGAAACCATAGATCAAGACAATATAAAGAGTCTAAGAAGCATTTTGATAAATTTTAAATGATTTCTTGATAGAGTCAAACTTGACATATAACACAAGAGTGTTTAATTCTTTGAGTCATTGAGTAGAATGACAGGAAGTCATAGAGCTTGATATTGCAAGACTACAACTAGGGACTCTCTGAAAGGTTAAAATCATCTAAACCTTCATATTGTTTATATATCCTAGATTAAGGATCAAATTCTAAGTTAGATTGACCAAGACCCGAGTTCAGTCAAGATAATTTATGTCTAGAGTTTCTAGTCAAGCAAGTCAAACTGTAGGATGAGGTAGTTTCCAAGTCAAGTTAGAGGTGTGTGTACACATGACTATGTTTATTGCAAATGTCTGTTTATATAGAAACTTGGCCAAAGTGATGCATTTGTCTCTACATGCATTAGTCAGTTCACCATGTCTAGATGGCGTGACCTATCAGAGTGATCATACTTAGCTAGAAGATTGTCTAGAGTTGTATGGTCGATTGAGTTACATAAAACACAACACTAGAACTTAGATGGAAACCTATTGGTTATTTATGTCTATACCCTTAGTGAAGGAAAGGGCCACTTCTAGGAAGGAAGGTGTGCGGGAGACCACTGGTCTATGGTTGGAGGTAAAGCAATCAGATGATACTCTCCCTCTATATTAGAAGACTCACTGAGACATGTGAGATAGATATCAAGATTACAAATACAACACACTTTATGTTATGACTTATGATGTAAAATTTTACTTTTTTCCAAGAGCAACTTATTTGTAAATGTAAAGTGAAATGTTTTCACTATGATTTATCTTTAAATATATTGTAATTTCAAGGTTGAAAAATATTTAGAAAAGATATGTATATATTTCTTGAGAATATGAAAATGATTTAAAAATAACTAAAATTCATTCATGTTTATCTAGTTAATTTACTTTCTTAGTTAATTTTATGAGTAATTCCAAGTAATATGAAATGACATGTTACAATTTGCAAACAACATTAGGAGTAATTGATTATATAGGATTTACAAGATTGATGGCACCTTAATCCTAACATTCTCCCACTTGACATCATAAATTGTAAATTCATCCATAAGAAAATATAAAATAATTAAACACTAGAAACAAGGCCCATGGCCTCCTTGCACCACGTAAACTTCTCTATGCTCACAGGTTTAGTAAGTGAATCTTCAACATTATCCCGAGTGTCAATTTTCTTTAGCTCAATCTATCCATTAAAAATTAATTCATGAACAAAGTGATACTATACATCCACATGCTTCATCTATGCATGATACATATGATTTTTGGCCAAACATATTGCACTCTGGCTATCACAGCCAATCTGAATAGCCCTACAATCAAAAATAATATCTACACACAATCTCTATAATCAAACTGTCTCCTTAGAGACATGGGTAGATTCCATGTACTCTGCTATAGTGGTTGACAATCAACTGTATGTTGCCTCTTACTCATCCAACTCACTACTCCTCCAAACTGAGTAAATACATACTCACTTGTGGACCTTCGATTGTCTGAGTCACCTACCCAATCTACATCAACATAACCATGTATGCACAAGGTATTTTCCACATTTTTAGTACCAAAATAAACCAAATATTAATAAGAAGTACTAGCCAAATATCTAAACAACCTCTTTGCGTAATTCCAATATTGTCTACCAGGGCTAGACATAAACCTTCTCAAAACTTCCATTGCTTGGGCAATACCTGGTCTAGTGCAAACCATTGCATACATCAAACTTGCTATAGCACTAGCATATGGCACCATAGAGATATCCTCTAAATAATCTTCATTCTTAGGACACATATCTAATCAAATCTTAGTACCAACCGACAAAGGAATTCTAACTAGATTGCAATCATGCATACTAAATCTATTCAGAATAGTATCAACATATTTACTCTATGATAACCAAAACTTTTTGTTTACCTAATTTCTTTTGATCTCTATTCCCAGAATATACTTGGTTGCACCTAGATCCTTGATCTCAAATGCACCTGAAAGTTGGGCTTTTAGCTCACTAATCATACCCTTAGTGTTACTAAAAAATAACATATCATCCACATACAAAGAAACAATTAGTATATGATTATCAATAAATTAAATGTAAATACATTGATCCTCTTTACTTATAACAAAACCTAATTTCATAAAGAGACCTTTTTAACTTGCATACCTAGTGGTCCTTCCCTTTTACCTCAAACCCTATAGGTTGTTGCATGTAAATTTCCTCTTCTAATTATTTGTGCAAAAAAGTTATTTTTACATCCATTTGCTCAATCTCAAAATCATTAGTTGCAGCAATAGATAACAGAAATCTAATCAAGGATAATTTAGCAACATGAGAGAATATTTCACCAAAATCAACCCCCTTTCTCTGGGAGTAGCCCTTGACCACCAGTCTAGCCTTGTACTTCTCCAATGAACCATCTACTCCAAACTTCTTCTTGAAGACCCACTTACATCCGATGGCCTTTCTACCTTTGGGCAAATGCACAAGATCCTAGGTGTCACATGAGTCTAATACCATCATCTCCTCCAACATGGCCTGTTGCCAAGAATCTCTATCAACTGAATCTATAGCCTCCCTATAAGACCTAGGTTCATCGTTAGTACTTAACAAAACAAATATACAACAAAAATCTAGTGGGTTATACTTGTCAATTAGATTTTTTTGTCTTGTGGATATTCTGAGAATAGGAGTAAGGGGTTCTTATTGTTCTTGAGCTTGCTCAAATTCTTCTTGGTTATCTTCCCCAACCTCTTCAATTTGCTCAATAACCCCACCTGAACCCTCTTCTTCTTTATTTTTATCCTCATCATCCTCAAATCCATCTCTATGTTCTTTCAGAGGTGCATTTTCCTGCTCAATGTCAAAGTGCTCTCTCCTTTCCTTATCTTTTTCTCTTGGCTATTCAAAATCTGAAATAACTCTAAGTTTCCTAAAAATGACATCTCTAGAATAGATAATCTTATGGGTTAGTGGATTCCAAATCTTATAACCTTTAACATTATCACCATATCCAATAAAAATGCACTTTTCAGCTTTTGGGTCCAACTTAGATTGTTTTTCTTTAGGCACATGAACATAGGACTCATAGCCAAATACCCTTAAATGTAAAATAGAAGGTTTCTTACCTATCCAAACTTCATAAGGAGTTATTTCAAGAGCAGGTTGCAAGGAAATCTATTCAACAAGTAACAAACAATACTCACATCTTTTGCCCAAAAGCATCTATCCAACTATGAACCACTTAGCATACTTCTTGCTCTTTCCATAATTGTTTGATTTATCCTTTCTGCCACTCAATTCTACTATGGAGTATATGGAGTAGTCTTCTGTCTAATAATTCTTGCATGCTTATAGAATTCATCAAAGTCCCCATAATAGTATTCCCCTCCATTGTTAGATTTTAAAACCTTTATTTTACAATCTTATTGCTTTTCAACTAAGGCTTTAAATTCCTTAAGATTAGTGAATACTTCAGATTTATGTCGCATAAAATAAATTGAGGTAAATCTTGAGACATCATCAATGAAGGAAACAAAATATCTAGATTTTCCAATTGATTCAACATCCACAGGACCAAATATATCCAAATGAATAAGTTTCAATTTATTCTTAGATTTATAACTACTTGAAGGAAATGGATTTCTATTTTATTTTCCAAACACACAATGTTCACAGAAATCAAAACTCTCATTAGAATAAGATAAATTATCTAATTTTTTTAATTCAAAAGGGTTTTTAAACTAGTTTCACTTATGTGCCCCAATCTACAGTACCACAACATACAAGTATTTTTAAAATTTTAGTTACATTGGTAGAGTTATAAATAGTAGTGGCTTCTAGCTTAAATAGAGTCCCTTTCCTTATCCCTCTTTCTATCACCAAACTCCCTCTTACCAATGTACAAACATGCTTATAAAATGTTACATGCATTCCAACATCATTCAACTTAGAAACCGAAATCAAATTCATAACTAAACCTAGAATATGCAAAACACCAGAGAGGGTTTTCATCCTTCCATCACTGAAACACAACTATACCTTTCCTTGACCAATGATATGATATGAATTGTTTTCACCAAGGTATACTTCAACTCCATTATACTTCTCGTATGAGGGAAACCATACTCTATGAGGAGTCATATGATAGGAGCAACTTGAGTCAATCAACGAATGCTCATTAGACATAACACTGCTTGAAAAGAAATTAAAACATCATCAGGTCTAAATCTGAGGACTTCTCTATGAAGGAATCAAACTACTTTTTATTCTAGCATTCCTTCTTCACATGTCCCCTCTTTCCGTAGTTCCAACATTTCACTCTATTCTAGGTAAGTGCAAGAAGATGGGGGGCCAAAAAGGGGTCTTAAGTGGCCACTTTTTTTCTAAAATCTGGAAATACTAGCCTTGGATGAGAAATTGAGCATAGTTACACTCAAACTTTGGAGATGCAACCAAAACAATGTTCGTAGTGCTCTGATTCTACTTTCTAAACAACTATTTTTTTTTAAAATGGCATAGATTAAGGGGTTCAAAAGAGGGAGCCATAGAAATTGGTGTTGTTTCTGTCAAAAAAACATAACATAGCATGTTTTGTGGCTCCCTCAAAAGGTCAACTTTTTTTTGGTATTTTTAAAATCGTTTTGGTGAGAAATTACCTAATAGCATGTAGTTTATGCCTGATTTTTTACTAATTTTCAAAGTGGACACATTCTAAAAAATAGAATTTTGGCCATGCTACCCCTATAAATTTTGAAAACTAATTGAAAATCATTTTTTTATTTTTTTAATATTTGTAGAATGGAGTCTAGTTTCTAAATATGTAATTTTTTTGAAATTTCAATGAATAGTTAATTTACAATGAAAAAAAGACCAAACAGTGGTTTTTGCCCAAAAACGGACACACAAACAAAAGAATTTAAAGATGAAAGGCTTAACATTGTTAAAATGTGAAAAAAATCACATTGTCAAATAGCTAAGAGAAAGCCTAACATTACCCAGGGGTTCGATTTGTTTGACCTTGAAACACGTGCAAATCTGAGGGTTAGCACGAATGAAATTATGTGAAATCTTGAAGAATATGGAAAAACACGTCAGTGACTATTCAAAAGGCACTCCAAGCCTTTGGATTAGAAATCCAAAGCAAATCCCAAGCCCAAGGCTTGGGATTCCCAAAGCAAGACATAATGCGAGCACGTTATAATGCGCTCGCGTTATGTTTTGCTTTGTATTTTTCCTTTTCAACCAAAGTCTGTCTTGTTTGTCATGTTTGACATAACGCGAGTGCGTTATAACGTGCTTGCATTATGTTCCCCTTAAATTTTTTTATGTTTAAGGCTATTAATCATGTATGTATGTATGTATGCATGCCTATATGTATGTATGTATCTATGTATCTATGTATGCCTATATGTATGTATGTATGTATCTATGTATGCCTATATGTATGTATGTATAGTGTCGAGAGCAAAGGAGGGTAGAGATGGGAGTGAGCTAGATAGGGGAGGAGAGGGGTGGATAAGGATTTAGTGATTAAGGTTTAAGGTTGAGGGTTGAGCGTTTACGGATAGGATTTAAAGTTTAGGGATAAAGGATTAGAGTTTAGGACCTTGAGGGATTAGGGTTTAGGGTTGAGGCTTTAGGGATATTGTTTAGGGTTAAGGGTCGAGGGATTAGGTTTAAGGTAGAGTGTTGAGGGTAGAGGGATTAGGGATAGGGTTTAGGGTTGAAAGGGGTTGAGGGATTAGGGTTTAAGGTATAGTTTAGTAGTTCTTGTGGATAGAGCTAGTAAACAATGGGAGATTATTTGCCTATTTCATAACAATATACCTTCCCTAAGTGCGGGGTGGACAGCAAGAAACATAGATGTACCCCAATGCAAATCTTTTCTCATAATGATCATCCTTCTAATTTCAATTGTTAATTACTCACTATGGATGTACCATACACAAAGCTTTTCTCATAGGGTTTAAGGTATAGTGTCAAGGGTTGAGGGTTTACTGATAGTGTTTAGGGTTGAGGGTCGAGAGATTAAGTTTTAGGGTTGATGGATTAGGGTTTAAGGTATAGTGTTGAGGGTTGAGGGTTGAGGGTTTAGTGATAGGGTTTAGGGTTGACAGATTAGCATTTAATGTCAAGGTTAGGGTTAGAGTGTCGAGGATAGAGGGATTAGGGATAGGGTTTAGGGTTGAAGCTTTAAGGATTGAGGGTTGAGGATTTAGGGATGAGGGTTTAAGGCTTAAGATATAGTGTCAAGTGTTGAGGGTGTAGGGATAGGGTTTAAGTTTTAAGGGTTAAGGGTTGAGGGATAGGGATTAGGGTTTAAGGTATAGTGTTGAGGGTTGATGGTTTAGGGATAGGGTTTAGGTTTGAGGGATTAGGGTTTAGGGTTGATGAATTAGGGTATAATGTTGAGAGTTGAGGGTTGAGGGTTGAGGTTGAGGGATAGGGTTAATAGTCAAGGGATTAGGGTTAAATAAGAGTGTCGAGGGTAGAGGGATTAGGCATAGGGTTTAGGGTTGAAGGTTTAAAGATTTAGGGTTGAGGCTTTAGGGATGAGGGTTAAGGGATTAGGGTTTAAGATATAGTGTCGAGTGTCGAGCATGTAGGGATAGGTTTTAGGGTTCAAGTTTTAAGGGTTAAGGGTCGAGGGATCAGAGTTAAGGGTTGAGGGATTAGGGTTTGACATTGAGGGTTGAGGTTCGAGGGTCAAGGGTCAAGGGTTTAGGGATAGGGTTGAGGGTCAAGGGATTAGGGTTAAAGTAGAGTGTGGAGGGTATAAGGATTAGGGATAGGGATAGGGTTGGAGGGTTTAGGGATAAGGGATTAGGGTTTAAGGTATAGTATCAAGTTTGTTGAGGGTTTAGGAATAGGGATAGCATTTAGGGTTTAGGGATGAGGGATTAGAGTTGAGGGATGAGGGCTAGGGTTTAAGCTATAGTGTCGAGGGTTTAGGGATAGGGTTTAGGGTTGAGGGATTAGACTGAAGGGTTGAGGGATTAGGATTTGACGTTGAGGGTTGAGGGTTTAGGGTTTAGGGTTTAGGGATAGGGTTGAGGGTTAAGGGATCATAGTTAAGGGTTGAGGGATTAGGGTTTGACATTGAGGGTTGAGGGTTGAGGTTCAAGGGTCAAGGGTTTAGGGATAGGGTTAAGGGTCGAGGGATTAGGGTTAAAGTAGAGTGTGGAGGGTATAAGGATTAGGGATAGGGTTAGAGGGTTTAGGGATAAGGGATTAGGGTTTAAGGTATAGTATCGAGTCTGTTGAGGGTTTAGGAATAGGGATAGCATTTAGGGTTTAGGGATGAGGGATTGAGGGATGACGGATTAGGGTTGAGGGTTGAGGGATTAGGGTTTAGGGATACGGTTTAGGGTTGAGGGTTGATGGAATAGGGTTTAAGGTATAGTGTTCAGGATTTAGGGATCAGGTTTAGGGTTTAGGGATAGGGTTGAGGGTCGAGGGATCATAGTTAAGGGTTGAGGGATTAGGGTTTGATGTTGACGGTTGAGGGTTGAGGTTCAAGGGTCAAGGGTTTAGGGATAGGGTTGAGGGTCTAGGGATTAGGGTTAAAGTAGAGTGTGGAGGGTATAAGGATTAGGGATAGGGTTAGAGGGTTTAGGGATAAGGGATTAGGGTTTAAGGTATAGTATCAAGTCTATTGAGGGTTTAGGAATAGGAATTGTTGCAAGTATGAGGTGAACAAGTGTTGTCATTGATGTCAACATACTCATATTACATCGACAAGAAGGATTGGATGAGCTGTGTGTTGAGGATATTGAGAAAATTACCCTCAGTCAGGAACAGTGAAGAACAGTGATGAGAAGAAGGCAAATATATTGGATAGGTTGAGAACCGGAGGATGCGGATTAAAGGGTTTACAGATATGAGTCTTGAGATGCTTCAGTCAAGTTTTCAGAGGTCCGCATGAAGACCTGAAGAAGTTATGGCTGTCTATGTGGAACCGGTTCCGGCAAGTGCTTAGAGGTGACAGAGGATCACAGAAAGGTCCGGTGAGGTCTGGAATTGTACAATCCTAATCTGCAGATTGGAAAGAGTATTTGGGATGTCCTTGTGATGTGCCATCTCGAGTTGTGTATGATTTGGAGGTCCAGAAGTACCTCTTGCATTATGACAGTGGCGACAGACTGTGTTCTTGAAGTTCCGGATGAGGAAGACAAGAGATTCCAGCAAGTAAAGGAAGTGCGGATGTATCCGGACATTCAGGCATGCTTGTGAAGTTTTCTGGATCGTGTTGAGGTTGTGTTGTTGATCCGCATTGATAGTAGAGCCCAGAATTGAAGTTATTCTTCCGGATGAAGTTCTTGCTCTGTTTAGCCGACCGGATGAGTTGCTCATCCTGCTAATGTTCTTGTGGTGGCTGACCGGATGTGTTATTCATCTTGCGGATACTCTTATGATTGTTTGCCGACTTAGATGTTTGATCCTAAGTTGATGTCTTGTATAAATAACGGTCTGTGAGTTCATTTCGGTGTGTGGTGTGTGGATGTGTGTGGCATAGCGAAGAGAAGTGCGAAAGGCAGAACAGAGGTTTTTGGGCTTAATTGGAACTGATCCGGACATGGTAGAGATGTCATTCTCCAGTTCAAGACTGTGATTTTTATCACTTTGTAGACAGTGTGTCTCCTTGTAGGCAGTGGGCCTCTTTGTGAGCAGTGTGCTCGGGCAGTGAGCCCTAATTGGCATGTGCCATTCATTTTTCTTTATTCTTCTAACAGAGAATAATTCTTGGGTTAATCACCCCGTGGTTTTTCCCTTAACCAGGTTTTCCACGTTAAAATCTTGGTGTTCAATGTGTTGATGCTTATCTGCTCTTGTGTTTATGTATTATGCTTCCATGGATGATTAATTGATATGCTACTAACTAACAACAAAGAATCAAGTGTTTGAAAGAGCAAGAAGTTTTATACAACTGATTCACCCCCCCTCTCAGTTGTATGCCCTAGATCCAACAATTGGTATCAGAGCTAAGTTCCTCTAATAGGAGCTTAACCGCTTGAGGAGATCCAGGATGTCGTCATACAAGAAGGATAGTCCGAAGTTCGATGGAACCAACTTCACTCTCTGGAAAGGTCGCATGAAGTGTCACTTGGAATGTATGGGAAAAGCATATTTGGCTATGGTTTCAAAACCATATGTACCTCCACAAGGTGGTCCGACAACTCTAAATGAAATCACAGAAGCTGAAAACAATCTGCGAACCAAGGAAGCTCTTCTAAGTGCATTGAATGACTCAGATCTCTCGAATGTTATTTACCTACCAACTGCATATGAGATCCTGACTAAACTGGAACTTCTGTATGAAGGAGATGAGTTTGTCAAAAGTGCAAGGTTGCAAAGTCTGAAAGGGAAATTTGAAAGATTGAAAATGAGAGATGATGAAAACATCACTACCTTTATGCCAAGAGTGAATGAGCTGGTATGTGGAATCAGAAATGCTGGTGGAACTTTAGATGAAAATGAGATTGTCTGCAAAATCCTAAGATCTCTTCCTGCTGCCTACAAAATCAAGGTTGCTGCCATTGATGAATTCAGAGCCCACACAACTGTCACAAGAGAACAACTGGCTGAAATGACCGAGTTTGGAGATGATCCTCCCAAGACTGAATCTGCTTTCAAAGCCAGTGCCTATGTGAAAGGCAAACAGAGATTTGATCTGGGAGAAAACTCATCAAGGAAAATGTCATGGTATGATCAAGCAAGAAGAGACATGGAAGAAGAAGAAGCAGAAACAGCTCAACTTGAAGCCCTCATTGCAAAGAGACTGCCAAGAGGATCCGGTAAGTATGAAGGAAAACTACCCTTTAAGTGTTTCAACTACAATAAGATTGGTCATTTTGCTTCAAGATGTCCGGAAAGATCTGCAAGGTCTAATACTAACAGACAAAGGTCTCAAAAGAATTGCTATTATGTTCATGAAGAAGATGACAATGAAGGAGTAACAGATGATGAATCAGAACTAGGAAGTGTTGTGATGTTCACAACACGCCCCATTATGCTCCTTAGCAAAATGGGGACCCCTGCTGATGTCTTGCTTTTTGCTTCTGCTTGTGTTTTTCTGCTTCCTGGCGGTCTGGTAAAAATGAAGGTCAGGTGCATCATCATCATGATATATGATAAGGTAGGTCATCATCATGAGGTCTGTTTGTCAAAGTTCATATTTTGTTTCTGTGACCTCATATTTTAAAAGAGCTTGAAATTCCATGCAGGTTTGCCTTTTACTTCACTTGAAAATTCGTCCATATGTGGAAGTTATGCACGGTCAAAGTCTTGGTCAAACCTGATATTCGCAGGAGGATCATCATATTTTTATATCCTAAGTCATGTTGACAGGATCATCATGATCTTGGTCTATCACCCGCTAAAAATCATGCAGTCGCAATATCCGGACGTCAATTTTAGGTGGTAGTTCCCTTTACCCGTCAAATGGCCTCAGGCGCATCATCAGCATCATGATTTTCTTAGGAGCGTCATATGTTATAAACTCAGTTTTGGTTGCATGATGATGATCATCATCATCATATTTTAAACGCACCCCCCCGATAATATCCTGAGGTTCGAAATATCATGATGACATCAACTTTAAGTCAAGGTAAGTTACCCGTCGAGCTGTCTTTGTATCGCGAACATCATCATGATAATTCAACATTACCTGATCTTATATTATCATGCTGATCACCCAGACTTAGAAAAATCCACCTTCGGCATATTTGCGTGCGCGTGTTATAATCCTATCGCAAGGTCATCATCATGATATTTGCTGAACTTCGAATTATGATGATGACGACTCCATATCATCTTGATCTTTCACAAGTCATTTGCTGAAATTCGCTAAGTGATGGGGACAACATCATCATACATCGAAGAGGATCATCATCTTCATATCCTCCTGATCTCCGGTTAGCGAATATCATGATGATCACCCTATCTATTCAGAAGTGGTCGATATTACATTTCTCAACAGCATCATCATATTTTGTAATATCACCCTAGCGCAAATATCATGATGACCTTAACTCATCTTTGTGCTCCGAAGACAAATTATGATGATGACGTCATCTGGATAACTCGATAAGGAGGATCATCATCATACATTTTTTATCCTGGCATATCGTCAACATCATCATGATCTTGTTTGTCCACCTGATATTTCGCAAAGTCCTCCTGCCGAGAAGAACGACCTTTTCCAAATGTCCTGATGATCATCATCATCCTGATTTGTCTTCGGCAGGATATTTTTTCCCAAACATGATCCGGTTGGCGAAATATCATGATGACGTCATGTTTTAAGTTTAACAAAGGCTCCGAATATCATGATGACGTCATCCCGATCTGATAAACGAAGAAGTAAATATCCTGATGATCAGCATCATCATTTTTTCTTTCAACAGGATATTTTCCAAAACCCGATCCGGTTCCCAAATATGATGATGACGTCTTATTCCAAGTTCGACAAAAGCAAATATGATGATGATCTTCATCATGCTGATTTTTCTCGAGAGGGTTGCCTTGGCCGCAAAAGGATCATATTCACTTCATCATCCTGATCATGCTCCTTAGGTGACCCGATATCACAATTATCCCCTGATCTTAACTGAACATGATGATGACGTCATCCTTAGGATTTCAATGAAGCCCGAATATCATGATGACGTCACCATCATCTTCCTTTCCTCGGCAGCATGATTATATTCGTATCCTCCTTTTCTTCTTCAACATGATGATGATGATGATGTTGTTCGTTTCTCCATATGCAGAAGTCAAATATCATGATGACATTCATCTGAACCTTCAGGAGGGAGAGCATCATATTTTCTGAATATTATCATGATGATGAAGTCTGTCGGCCAACATGTTTTTTTTACACGCCGACAGGGATGATCATGCCGATAGGCGGGAAATGAAGCGGTGGAGTTTTAAAGTGTTTTTTTTGGTGCCTCTGGCATTTTTCGGTCAGCGATGGTTGACCCGATCAATTTTGAGCAGCTTGGGCGCATTTTGGACGCGTTTTTTGGAGTTTTCTGGATCCGATTTCCTCATCTTGCGCTGTCACCTGGATTTGAACGCTTATTTTAATTTCATGCTGTTTTTTGTGATAAATGTGAAACTTATTGCTTGTCTTGTCTTGCAGGCTTGCAGTTGAGGAAGTAGCTGGAAAGTCAGCGCAGTGACCTCATGGAGGCAGAAGATCTGATCTCAGGAGCAAGAAGATAGAGATGAAATGCAAAAGGCCAAGGCCATTCAAGTAAAGAGGAAGGTTGCAGCTGAGGGTATTATCACAAAAGACAAACAGAAGTTATTACCCAGCTGCCGAAACTTCTCAGAAGGGGCAATATTTCACCCAGATTTGACCACTGCTCAGAGATATTTTTGAGAGCTGGTTCACCTGCATTTATTGCTGTAACCAGGGGTTTGAACCAGGGGTTCAGTTAGGTTTTTGCTGTAGTGAGGACAATCAAAATGTCTATATATTGTGCCTCTCTACACTGTAATACTTTACAACAGGGATTTTTAGGGCCTACAACAGGGATTCTAGGAAAACACAGCAAGATAGAATAGCATAGTTTAGAAGTAGAAGAAGGAGGTCGCCTGTTTGTCTGCAGTAAGGTGCGCGTGGAATGTCTGGCTGCCTTACTGTATCTGTAAAGCTTGTAAGTTCTCTGTAGTATGATCAATGAAACTAAGAGTCATTCTTACATTGTAAATCATGTATGGCTATTCGTTTCTAATACAATAGAATCTGGAGTTCTGCATCTATCTTCTGAGTGTTCTCCTGCTCTTCTTTGTATTTTGAAATATCTTCTTTGAGAGCTTGCAATTTTAAATGTATGTTTGTGAAAATGCTCAGAACTTACATTTAGGGTTTTTACTGTGGATTTGATCAAACTACTGTGGTATTTACATAGTGCATAACAGAAACACTTAGATCCTTCGGTAGATTAAGTGAGGTATAGAGTAGATCTTTCTAACTTTTCCCAACCCATCTGAAATATTTAGCTGAAAACGTAGAAATCCAGAGGAAATTGTCTCAAATTTGAAGAAGCATGATAACAGAGCTATAAGTAGACAGTTTTCATAAATAGATAAAGAAGAGAGCTGCAAAAAATCCAAGAAAACCCTCTGAAACTTGCAGCCCGGTATCACTTGTATGCAAATGAACAGAATACTTGTTGAAATATATGACCTCTTTGCATATCCTTAGTCCAGTAAACCACAAAATAAACCTAAACTACGTAAGGCCCCTTGAACATTACAGCTTCACATTGACCAACTGAACTTGACCAACCGAACCATTGTAGACTTGGGATTAGTTGAATCACCAAATGATTCCTTCTTGTCTTTCAAGTATAGTTTCAGTTCATTATATGTGAATTTTAACTTATTGTTATGATTGCATCAAAACAGTCATCAACAGTTTTCTGGCGCTAGAAGGAGGGCTAGAAGGCTGTATATTGTAGTCATCAACAGGAAGCAAATCCGGAAATGAGTGGGTGTTTATTGCCATCAAGGAAGAAGATTCAATACTCTCTGAATCTGTCAATCACAAAGTTGTTGAAAAAGCTTTGGCTGCTCAGGTGGAAGAAAAGGATGATTGGGTTATTGACAGTGGATGTTCTCACCATATGACTGGTGACAAGAATAAGTTCTTGAATTTGGAAAGGTGTGAAGGAGGAATGGTAAAGTTTGGTGACAATTCTGTTGGCAGAATCAGAGGTAGGGGAACTATTTCCTTCGATGGAAAGAGCAAAACAGGTAACGTACTGTATGTTGAAGGATTGAAGCACAATCTTCTTAGTGTTGGTCAGTTGGTGGACAAAGGCTATGATCTCCGGTTCAAAAATGGAAAATGCAGAATCTTTACAAACTCCGGAATTGAGATTGCATCCGGTACTCAGTCAAAAGGTAATATCTTTCATCTGGTTGGTTTAAATAAAAGTTGTTTGTTTGCTCAAATTGATCAGAGTTGGTTATGGCATAGAAGAATGTGCCATGTAAATTTTGATAACATCATCAAGATAAGCAATACTCAGGCCGTAGGAGATCTTCCAAAATTGATGAAACCTACAAATAGTTTGTGCAAAGAATGTCAGCTAGGTAAACAAAGCAGAGTCTCTTTCAAAAGCAAAGATCAGTCTTCTACCGAACTGTTGGAATTAGTACATACTGATCTCTGTGGTCCGACAAGAATCAAGAGTCTGCAAGGTGATAGATATTTCATGTTGTTAATTGATGATCATTCCCGGATGATGTGGGTTACCTTTCTAAAAGAAAAATTAGAAGCATTTGAGAAGTTCAAGATCTTCAAAGCTATGGAAGAGAATCAAACTGGATTGAAACTAAAGTGTCTAAGGTCTGATAGAGGTGGTGAATTTACATCTGGTGAATTCATTGATTTTTGTGAGAAGCAGGGTATAAGGAGACAGTTGTCTGCTCCTAGGACTCCACAGCAGAATGGAGTGGTTGAGAGAAAGAACTGGACCATTCAGGAAGCTGCCAGGACAATGATGTTGGAAGCAAATGTTCCTCAAATGTTTTGGAAGGAAGCTATCAGCACTGCAGTCTACACTCTCAATCGAGTTCAAATCAGAAACAACACCGGTAAGACCCCCTATGAACTCTGGTTTGGCATCACTCCTACTGTGAAATATTTCAGAGTATTTGGTAGCAAGTGTTATATTAAAAGAGATGAAGATCTAGGAAAGTTTGATGCTAGAAGTGATGAAGGAATTTTCTTGGGTTACTCCACTCAAAGCAAAGCATACCGATGTTACAATAAGAGATTGAGGAAGATGATAGAAAGCACCAATGTGAAAGTCGATGAAGGAATTGAGAAGCCTTCAAGATTTTATGAGTTTGATGAAGATGACCAAGACAGTGTTCAAGGACCTCAATCCTCTCCGGTGAGACAGAGTCAGCCTGATCCGGTAAATCAGGAAGAAGAAATAGGTTTGAATGAGCCTGATCAAGAAACAGCAGTGCAGGATACTCCCAAAATTCCAAGGTATGTAAGACTGAACCACTCTGAAGATCAGATCATAGGTGACAAAAGCAGAGGTGTACAAACTAGAAGGAATGTTGCTCAAAATCAGGATGAATGTTGTCTGATTTCAAAGATTGAACCTAAAACAATAAATGAAGCCTGCAATGATGAAAACTGGACCAAAGCAATGGAAGATGAATTGATGCAAATTGAGAAAAATCATACTTGGGATCTTGTTCCCAGACCTAGAGACAGGAATGTAATTGGAACCAAGTGGGTCTTCCGGAACAAACTAAATGAAGCTGGTGAAGTAATCAGAAACAAAGCTAGATTGGTCTGCAAAGGCTACTCTCAAATAGAAGGAATTGACTTTGAAGAAACTTTTGCTCCAGTGGCAAGAATTGAAGCAGTCAGATTACTTCTTGCATTTGCTGCCTTCAAAGACTTCAAGGTATATCAGATGGATGTCAAGTCTACCTTCCTAAATGGTGATCTGGAAGAAGAAGTCTACATTGAACAACCGGATGGATTTCAATTGTCTGCAAGTTGAAGAAAGCTTTGTATGGATTGAAGCAAGCCCCAAGAGCATGGTATGAAAGGTTGGATAAGCATCTTGTGCAGATTGGATTCAACAAAGGTACTGCTGACAGTAACTTATATTTCAAAATTGATCATGAAAACATATTGATTGTTGAAGTGTTTGTGGATGATATCATTTTTGGAGGAAGAGATAGTATGTGCAAAACTTTTGCAAATCAGATGAAAAGTGAGTTTGAAATGTCTATGCTTGGTGAAATGAATTTCTTCTTGGGTCTGCAAATTACTCAAACAAAAGAAGGGATCTTCATTTCTCAGACCAAATATGTGAAAGAATTGTTAAGAAAATTTGGTATGGAAGACTCAAAACCTATGAACACTCCTATGGCAACCGGATGTAAGTTAAGCAAAGATGATGACTCTCCAAAGGCAGATCAGACAAAATATAGATCAATGATTGGTGGATTGTTGTATCTCACTCAAACTAGACCAGATATAATGCAGGCTGTTGGTCTTGTGGCAAGATTCCAGGCTGATCCTAGAGAATCTCATGTTATGGCAATCAAAAGAATTTTTAGGTACTTGAAAGGAACAGTTGAGTATGGTCTATGGTACCCTAGAGATCCGGATTTCTCTCTTCATGCTTACACAGATGCAGATTGGGCAGGAGATGTGGATGATCGGAAGAGCACTAGTGGTGGAGCATTCTTTTTGGGGAAGAGATTGGTTTCTTGGCTAAGCAAGAAACAAGATGCAATATCTCTATCTACAACTGAAGCAGAATACATTGCAGCAGCAGGAAGTTGCACTCAAATCTTATGGATGAAGCAGATGCTAAGAGACATCAAAGTTGAATATGAGGAGCCTATCACAATTTTCTGTGATAATTCAAGTGCAATTAATATTTCTAAGAATCCGGTATTGCACTCTAAGACTAAGCACATATCTATCAAATTTCACTTTTTGAGAGAACAAGTAAACAAGGAAGAAGTCAGATTGGAGTATGTTCCCTCCAAGGATCAGATTGCAGATATCTTTACAAAACCTCTTCCCAAGGACTCTTTTGAATATCTCCGGGAGAAGTTAGGGGTCATGGCCCCTCCGGTGATAAACTAAGATGCACTGATGTGCATCAGTCCGGTGGATATCACAGTCATATCTTGTGATCCGGATTGATGATGGGGAGCTGCTACTAAGGGGGAGCAGCTGGTATGATTCTGATGTATTAGAATTGCAAGTATGAGCCCTTTTCCATTGATGTCAAAGGGGGAGAGAAGACATGTGAAAAACAAGTGGTTAATGATCAAAGGGGGAGAGAAGACATGTAAAAAGTTGTTGTTGATAGGGGGAGCTGTGACAGAAAGGAGAAGTTCTTGTCTTGATGGTTTTTCACATCACATGTTGCCATCAATGACAAAGGGGGAGATTGTTGCAAGTATGAGGTGAACAAGTGTTGTCATTGATGTCAACATACTCATATTACATCGACAAGAAGGATTGGATGAGCTGTGTGTTGAGGATATTGAGAAAATTACCCTCAGTCAGGAACAGTGAAGAACATTGATGAGAAGAAGGCAAATATATTGGATAGGTTGAGAACCGGAGGATGCGGATTAAAGGGTTTGCAGATATGAGTCTTGAGATACTTCAGTCAAGTTTTCAGAGGTCCGCATGAAGACCTGAAGAAGTTATGGCTGTCTGTGTGGAACCGGTTCTGGCAAGTGCTTAGAGGTGACAGAGGATCACAGAAAGGTCCGGTGAGGTCCGGAATTGTACAATCCTAATCTGCAGATTGGAAAGAGTATTTGGGATGTCCTTGTGATGTGCCATCTCGAGTTGTGTATGATTTGGAGGTCCGGAAGTACCTCTTGCATTATGACAGTGGCGACAGACTGTGTTCTTGAAGTTCCGGATGAGGAAGACAAGAGATTCCAGCAAGTAAAGGAAGTGCGGATGTATCCGGACATTTAGGCAGGCTTGTGAAGTTTTCTGGATCGTGTTGAGGTTGTGTTGTTGATCCGCATTGATAGTAGAGCCCAGAATTGAAGTTATTCTTCCGGATGAAGTTCTTGCTCTGTTTAGCCGACCGGATGAGTTGCTCATCCTGCTAATGTTCTTGTGGTGGCCGACCGGATGTGTTATTCATCTTGTGGATACTCTTATGATTGTTTGCCGACTTAGATGTTTGATCCTAAGTCGATGTCTTGTATAAATAACGGTCTGTGAGTTCATTTCGGTGTGTGGTGTGTGGATGTGTGTGGCATAGCGAAGAGAAGTGCGAAAGGCAGAACAGAGGTTTTTGGGCTTAATTGGAACTGATCCGGACATGGTAGAGATGTCATTCTCCAGTTCAAGACTGTGATTTTTATCACTTTGTAGACAGTGTGTCTCCTTGTAGGCAGTGGGCCTCTTTGTGAGCAGTGTGCTCGGGCAGTGAGCCCTAATTGGCATGTGCCATTCATTTTTCTTTATTCTTCTAACAGAGAATAATTCTTGGGTTAATCACCCCGTGGTTTTTCCCTTAACCAGGTTTTCCACATTAAAATCTTGGTGTTCAATGTGTTGATGCTTATCTACTCTTGTGTTTATATATTATGCTTCCATGGATGATTAATTGATATGCTACTAACTAACAACAAAGAATCAAGTGTTTGAAAGAGCAAGAAGTTTTATACAACTGATTCACCCCCCCCTCTCAGTTGTATGCCCTAGATCCAACATGAATAGCATTTAGGGTTTAGGGATGAGGGATTAGAGTTGAGGGATGACAGATTAGGGTTGAGGGTTGAGGGATTAGGGTTTAGGGATAAGGTTTAGGGTTGAGGGTTGAGGATTAGGGTTTAAGGTATAGTGTTGACGGTTCAGGGATAGGATTTAGGGTTGAGGGATTAGAGTGAAGGGTTCAGGGATTAGGATTTGACGTTGAGGGTTGAGGGTCGAGGGATCAGTGTTAAGGGTTGAGGGATTAGGGTTTGATGTTGAGGGTTGAGGGTTGAGGTTAGAGGGTCAAGGGTTTAGGGATAGGCTTAAGGGTCGAGGGATTAGGGTTTAAGTAGAGTGTGGAGGGTATAAGGATTACGAATAGGGTTGGAGGGTTTAGGGATAAGGGATTAGGGTTTAAGGTATAGTATCAAGTCTGTTGAGGGTTTAGGAATAGGGATAGCATTTAGGGTTTAGGGATGAGGGATTAGAGTTGAAGGATGACGGATTAGGGTTGAGGGTTGAGGGATTAGGGTTTAGGGATAAGGTTTAGGGTTGAGAGTTGAGGGATTAGGGTTTTAAGGTATAGTGTTGAGGGTTTAGGGATAGGGTTTAGGGTTGAGGGATTAGAGTGAAGGGTTGAGGGATTAGGATTTGACATTGAGGGTTGAGGGTTGAGGGTTTAGGGCTTAGGGTTTAGGGATAGGGTTGAGGGTTGAGAGATCATAGTTAAGGATTGAAGGATTAGGGTTTGATGTTGAGTGTTGAGGGTTGAGGTTCGAGGGTCAAGGGTTTAGGGATAGGGTTGAGGGTCGAGGGATTAGAGTTAAAGTAGAGTGTAGAGGGTATAAGGATTAGGGATAGGGTTGGAGGGTTTAGGGATAAGGGATTAGGGTTGAAGGTATAGTATCGAGTCTATTGAGAGTTTAGGAATAGGGATAGCATTTAGGGTTTAAGGATGAGGGATTAGAGTTGAGGTATGATAGATTAGGGTTGAGGGTCGAGGGATTAGGGTTTAGGGATAAGGTTTAGGGTTGAGGGTTGAGGGATTAGGGTTTAAGGTATAGTATTGAGGTTTTAGGGATAGGGTTTAGGGTTGAGGGATTAGAGTGAAGGGTTAAGGGATTAGGATTTGACATTGAGGGTTGAGGGTTTAGGGTTTGTGGTTTTGGGTTTAGGGATAGGGTTGAGGGTCGAGGGATCAAAGTTAAGGGTTGATGGTTGAGGTTCAAGGGTCAAGGGTTTAGGGTTAAGGGATTAGGGATAAGGGATTAGGGTTTAAGGTATAGTATCGATCCCATTGAAGGTCTAGGAATAGGGATAGCATTTAGGGTTTAGAGATGAGGGATTAGAGTTGAGGGATGACGGATTAGGGTTGAGGGTTGAGGGATTAGGGTTAAAGGTATAGTGTTGAGGGTTTAGGGATAGGGTTTAGGGTTGAGGGATTAGAGTGAAGGGTTGAGGGATTAGAGTGAAGGGTTGAGGGATTAGGATTTGACGTTGAGGGTTGAGGGTTGAGGGTTTAGGGCTTAGGGTTGAGGGATAGGGTTGAGGGATCATAGTTAGGGATTGAGGGATTAGGGTTTGATGTTGAGTGTTGAGGGTTGAGGTTTGAGGGCCAAGGGTTTAGGGATAGGGTTGAGGGTCAAGGGATTAGAGTTAAAGTAGAGTGTGGAGGGTATAAGGATTAGGGATAGGGTTGGAGGGTTTAGGGATAAGGGATTAGGGTTGAAGGTATAGTATCGAGTCTGTTGAGAGTTTAGGAATAGGGATAACATTTAGGGTTTAGGGATGAGGGATTAGAGTTGAGGTATGACCGATTAGGGTTGAGGGTCGATGGATTAGGGTTTAGGGATAAGGTTTAGGGTTGAGGGTTAAGGGATTAGGGTTTAAGGTATAGTGTTGAGGGTTTAGGGATAGGGTTTAGGGTTGAGGGATTAGAGTGAAGGGTTGAGGGATTAGGATTTGACATTGAGGGTTGAGGGTTTAGGGTTTACAGTTTAGGGTTTAGGGATAGGGTTGAGGATCGAGGGATCAAAGTTAAGGGTTGAGGGATTAGGGTTTGACGTTGAGGGTTGAGGGTTGAGGTTCAAGGGTCAAGGGTTTATGGTTAAGGGATTAGGGATAAGGGATTAGGGTTTAAGGTATAGTATCAATCTTGTTGAAGGTCTAGGATTAGGGATAGCGTTTAGGGTTTAGGGATGAGGGATTAGAGTTGAGGGATGATGGATTAGAATTGAGGGTTGAGGGATTAGGGTTTAGGGATAAGGTTTAGGGTTGAGGGTTGAGGGATTAGGGTTTAAGGTATAGTCTTGAGGCTTGAGGTTCGAGGCTCAAGGGTTTAGGGATAGGGTTGAGGGTCAAGGGATTCGGGTTAAAGTAGAGTGTGGAGGGTATAAGGATCAAGGATAGGGTTGGAGGGTTTAGGGATAAGGGATTAGGGTTTAATGTATAGTATCAAGTCTATTGAGGGTTTAGGAATAGGAACAACATTTAGGGTTTAGGGATGAGGGATTAGAGTTAAGTGATGATGGATTAGGGTTGAGGGTTAAGGGATTAGGGTTTAGGGATAAGGTTTAGGGTTGAGGGTTGAGGGATTAGGATTTAAGGTATAGTGTTGAGGGTTTAGGGATAAGGTTTAGGGTTGAGGGATTAGAGTGAAGGGTCAAGGGATTAGGATTTGACGTTGAGGGTTGAGGGTTGAGGGTTTAGGGTTTAGGGTTTAGGGATAGGGTTGAGGGTTGAGGGATCATAGTTAAGGATTGAGGGATTAGGGTTTGACATTGAGGGTTGAGGTTCAAGGGTCAAGGGTTTAGGGATAGGGTTGAGGGTCAAGGGATTAGGGTTAAAGTAGAGTATGGAGGGTATAAGGATTAGGGATAGGGTTGGAGGGTTTATGGATAAGGGATTAGGGTTTAAGGTACAATATCGATTTTGTTGAGGGTTTAGGAATAGGGATAGCATTTAGGGTTTAGGGATGAGGGATTAGAGTTGAGGAATGATGGATTAGGGTTGAGGGTTGAGGGATTAGGGTTTAAGGATAAGGTTTAGGGTTGAGGGTTGAGGGATTAGGATTTAAGGTATAGTGTTGAGGGTTTAGGGTTGAGGGATTAGAGTGAAGGGTCAAGGGATTAGGATTTGACGTTGAGGGTTGAGGGTTGAGACTTTAGGCTTTAGGGTTTAGGGATAGGGTTGAGGGTCGAGGGATCATAGTTAAGGGTTGATGGATTATGGTTTGACATTGAGGGTTGAGGTTTGAGGGTCAAGGGTTTAGGGATAGGGTTGAGGGTCGAGGGATTAGGGTTAAAGTAGAGTATGGAGGGTATAAGGATTAGGGATAGGGTTGGAGGGTTTAGGGATAAGGGATTAGGGTTTAAGGTA
Organism: Cunninghamia lanceolata; assembly: GCA_027924645.1. Taxonomy (NCBI): domain Eukaryota; kingdom Viridiplantae; phylum Streptophyta; class Pinopsida; order Cupressales; family Cupressaceae; genus Cunninghamia; species Cunninghamia lanceolata. Next base: position 1,133,972 of record BSBN01001292.1, on the reverse strand, counting down.
TAGTATCGAGTCTGTTGAGGGTTTAGGAATAGGAATAGCATTTAGGGTTTAGGGATGAGGGATTAGAGTTGAGGGATAACGGATTAGGGTTGAGGGTTGAGCGATTAGTGTTTAGGGATAAGGTTTAGGGTTGAGGGTTGAGGGATTAGGATTTAAGGTATAGTGTTGAGGTTTTAGGGATAGGGTTTAGGGTTGAGGGATTAGAGTGAAGGGTCAAGGGATTAGGATTTGACGTTGAGGGTTGAGGGTTGAGGGTTGAGGCTTTAGGGTTTAGGGTTTAGGGATAGGGTTGAGGGTCGAGGGATCATAGTTAAGGGTTGAGGGATGAGGGTTTGACGTTGAGGGTTGTGGTTCAAGGGTCAAGGGTTTAGGGATAGGGTTAAGTGTTGAGGGATTAGTGTTAAAGTAGAGTGTTTAGGGTATAAGGATTAGGGATAGGGTTGGAGGGTTTATGGATAAGGGATTGGGGTTTAAGGTATAGTATCGAGTCTGTTGAGGGTTTAGGATTAGGGATAGCATTTATGGTTTAGGGATGAGGGATTAGAGTTGAGGGATGACAGATTAGGTTTGAGGGTTGAGGGATTAGGGTTTAGGGATAAGGTTTAGGGTTCAGGGTTGAGGGATTAGGGTTTAAGGTATAGTGTTGAGGGTTTAGGGATAGGCTTTAGGGTTGAGGGATTAGAGTGAAGGGTCGACAGATTAGGATTTGACGTTGAGGGTTTAGGGTTTAGGGATAGGGTTGAGGGTCGAGCGATTAGAGTTAAGGGTTGAGGGATTAGGGTTTAACGTTGAGGGTTGAGGGTTGAGGTTCGAGGGTCAAGGGTTTAGGGATAGGGTTAAGGGTCGAGGGATGAGGGTTAAAGTAGAGTGTGGAGGGTATAAGGATTAGGGATAGGGTTGGAGGGTTTAGGGATAAGGGATTAGGGTTTAAGGTATAGTATTGAATCTGTTGAGGGTTTAGGAAAAGGGATAGCATTTAGGGTTTCGGGATGAGGGATTAGAGTTGAGGGATGATAGATTAGGGTTGAGGGTTTAGGGATTAGGGTTTAGGGATAAGGTTTAGGGTTGAGGGTTGAGGGATTAGGGTTTAAGCTATAGTGTTGAGGGTTTAGGGTTGAGGGATTAGGATTTAACGTTGAGGGTTGAGGGTTGAGGGTTTAGGGTTTAGGGATAGGGTTGAGGGTTGAGGGATCATAGTTAAGGATTGAGGGATTAGGGTTTGACGTTGATTATTGAGGGTTGAGGTTCAAGGGTCAAGGGTTTAGGGATAGGGTTGAGGGTCGAGGGATTAGGGTTAAAGTAGAGTGTGGAGGGTATAAGGATTAGGGATAGCGTTGGAGGGTTTAGGGGTAAGGGATTAGGGTTTAAGGTATATTATCGAGTCTGTTGAGGCTTTAGGAAAAGAGATAACATTTAGGGTTTAGGAATGAGGGATTAGAGTTGAGGGATTACAAATTAGGGTTGAGGGTCAAGGAATTAGGGTTTAGGGATAAGGTTTAGGGTTGAGGGTTGAGGGATTAGGGTTTAAGGTATAGTGTTGAGGGTTTAGGGATATGGTTTAGGGTTGAGGGATTAGAGTGAAGGGTTAAGGGTTTAGGGATAGGGTTGAGGGTCGAGGGATCAGAGTTAAGGGTTGAGGGATTAGGGTTTGACATTGAGGGTTGAGGGTTGAGGTTCAAGGGTCAAGGGTTTAGGGATAGTGTTGAGGGTCGAGGGATTAGGGTTAAGAGATAGGGTTGGAGGGTTTAGGGATAAGGGATTAGGGTTTAAGGTATAGTATCGAGCCCATTAAGGGTCTAGGAATAGGGATAGCATTTAGGGTTTAGGGATGAGGAATTAGAGTTGAGGGATGATGGATTAGGGTTGAGAGTTGAGGGATTAGGGTTTAGGGATAAGGTTTAGGGTTGAGGGTTGAGGGATTAGAGTTTAAGGTATAGTGTTGAGGGTTGAGGTTTGAGCGTCAAGGGTTTAGGGATAGGGTTGAGGGTCGAGGGATTAGGGTTAAAGTAGAATGTGGAGGGTATAAGGATTAGGGATAGGGTTGGAGGGTTTAGGGATAAGGGATTAGGGTTTAAGGTATAGTATCGAGTCTGTTGAGGGTTGAGGAATAGGGATAGCATTTAGCATTTAGGGATGAGGAATAAGAGTTGAGGGGTGACAAATTAGGGTTGAGGGTTGAGGGATTAGGGTTTAGGGATAAGGTTTAGGGTTGAGGGTTGAAGGATTAGGATTTAAGGTATAGTATTAAGGGTTTAGGGATAGGGTTTAGGTTTGAGGGATTAGAGTGAAGGGTCGAGGGATTAGGATTTGATGTTGAGGGTTGAGGGTTGATGGTTGAGGCTTTAGGGTTTAGGGTTTAGGGATATGGTTGAGGGTCAAGGGATCATAGTTAAGGATTGAGGGATTAGGGTTTGATGTTGAGGGTTGAGGTTCAAGGGTCAAGGGTTTAGGGATAGGTTTGAGGGTTGAGGAATTAGGGTTAAAGTAGAGTGTGGAGGGTAAAAGGATTAGGGATAGGGTTGGAGGGTTTAGGGATAAGGGATTAGGTTTTAATGTATAGTATCAAGTCTGTTAAGGGTTTAGGAATAGGGATAGCATTTAGGGTTTAGGGATGATGGATTAGAGTTGAGGGATGACGGATTAGGGTTGAGGGTTGAGGGATTAGGGTTTAGGGATAAGGTTTAGGGTTGAGGGTTGAAGGATTAGGATTTAAGGTATAGTGTTTAAGGTTTAGGGATAGGGTTTAGGGTTGAGGGATTAGAGTGAAGGGTCGAGGGATTAGGATTTGACATTGAGGGTTGAGGGTTGAGGCTTTAGGGTTTAGGGTTTAGGGATAGGGTTGAGGGTTGAGGGATCATAGTTAAGGGTTGAGGGATTAGGGTTTGACATTGAGGGTTGAGGTTTGAGGGTCAAGGGTTTAGGGATAGGGTTGAGGGTCGAGGGATTAGGGTTAAAGTAGAGTGTGGAGGGTATAGGAATTAGGGATAGGGTTGGAGGGTTTAGGGATAAGGGATTAGGGTTTAAGGTGAATGTCATCCTCCAGCAAGGCGAGATGAAGTGGCTTGGCCCTTCCAATCATGGATCCTCCTGTATTAAAGAGGAATTGTAAGGCTTGGAAGTGTTAGTTGATGAAGCACAGGATGTGGTCATCCCTGCTTGTGTTAAGGAAGATAATGCATAGGATGTGATCAATCTATAGCAGGACAAAATGCGAGCGCGTTATAATGCGCTCACATTTTGTCTTTCTATAGAAACGGTTAAAAAGTGTTGACAGCATGATCCAGGCCCACATGCTCTATTTTCATACTGATTCTTTGCGTGCTCTGACAAAAAAGAAGTGCTTTCATGATGTTTGGAAGTTCACATGCACATTTGACACATTGTACCACCTTTGCATGATCTTTCCACCACCTTTTCTTGTTTGCCAACTTGAGAAGGAGGAAATAACATAGTTTTCACACCAAGTTTGATATATATCTATTCAAGTTTCAATTTTGTAGTGTTGCAATGTTAATTGTGATTCAATTTTAGGAATTTAACATTATAGATTGGTTAATAGTATTGTTGTTAGTAATTATATTTGAGTGTTATTCAATTTAACATTAAAAAGGAAGCAAGTGGTGAAAAACTCAAATTGTTGAGGAGTTTGATGCAAGAAGGAAAAAACGCTACATAATTGGGTACTCTCTCCATTCGAATCTTCATTTTTTAGGTATGTCAAGTCTTACATGCATGTTCTTTACATTTTCCTTAATTTGGATTGAATTACTTTATCATGCTTTATCATACATGTTTAAAATAGACATGTTCCCAATCAAGAAAGTATCCTACAATCTCACATGATGCCATGTATATTTTCTACACTTGGGCTCTTTAATAATTATGTGTAATAAACAGACCTTAACATACCATGATGTCAAACTATACAAGAATAAATCCTTACAACATAATAAAATTACAATCCCACTATTATCTTGTATTAATTTCTTAGGAAGTAATATTGGTCTCTTTATCATGCTACAGACAAATTCTCCATCATGCCAAGGAAATGATCAAGAATTAAACCAACACAGGAAGAGATACACGCTAAGAATGTAAAGAAAGCAGTGGCTATGAGGGAACTTCGTGAGAAGAGGAAATTGGACACGATAAATGAAGACATATCAATTGAAGAGGAACCACAATCATCACAAAGAGATATGGTATTGGCAGCACAAAGAGAACGCATGCAAACACTTCGTGCTACAAGAGATTTGAATACCATAGTTGGAGACACGTCCTTTACCGCAAGTCAACATGTAGGGACACCATCTACCACATTTCAAGTTGAGAGTACATCATCACTCACATGTGATGAAGGAGGTATGCCATTGTTCCCACCTCAACCTCAAGGTATGTCATCTATTCCATCTTCGATCGAAGGTATGCCATCTAGCCCATCTCATTTAAATATTGATGAAATTCTTAATGTTGAGATGAATTTACCTAACTTAACACCACCTAGAATTCTGCATAGAAAGCCAAAGTTTTTGATTGATATTGATGAGAATATTTTGCAGCCAATGGAAGGTAAGATTCTAAAATGCACTTGTAGAAGATATGCTCATAAGATTTGGAGATTGTTCTTTGAAAAATTAAATGAGACTGTAAGATGTCAACTATTCATTGAAATGATGCGAAGTATAAAGTATAGGTCCATCATGAAGATTCTTGGGTTGAGAACATCATAGGCTTCAAGTGAAAAATCTATTGTCAAGAATCTAATGAGTGCATATGAGAGAGTGGGTAACACCTCATGCACAAAAGATAGTAATGCAACACGGCGTGTGATTACATCGACTATAGTAAGTAGTCAAATGAGGAAAGCTCGTCTCATTAGAAAAATGAGTCAAGAATTGAGAATTAATAGGAAAACTTTATCAAGAGCCGTTGGAAGACGCCAAAGAATTGATAAAGTATCAGGGTAGACCTTTGAACAAAATCTTGTGGAAGGTGCGTGAGTCTGACCATGAAGCAATACTTGACACAATAAAGAGTAGAGCAGACCCAGATGGTTCATTGGATTAATTTGTAAGCATTCACATTGATTTTGTAAAGTCATGTTACATTGAGTTGTAAGTCTGCACATTAATTTGTAAGGTTTGTCTTTTTTTTATGTCCTCCTGCATTTTTACAGATATACACATTTTTACATCATCATGTTATGCATTTTTGGTGTCCTGCTCCTGATGCGATCAAACTCATAACTCACCCTACTTCCTCTAGACACCATTTGATGATCTCTCCAACACTCTGGATCCAGGGCGCCCAATCATGATGATGACCTATATACCATTCTCCCAAGGCACTCATAATGAATGAAAAGAAGACCAAGGGCGCTCAAGCTTAATAGACTTATTTCTTTTAATTTTGATGATCCAAACTCTTGCAAAATGACATCCACTTTCATGCCTTTAGATCTTCCTTCACATACAGGGTGCCAAATCAAGTTGAAAAATCTACATAAGGGCGCCAAAATGGATGAAAGGAGATATGAAATGTGCCTTAGGACTCCATGCTAAAGTTTGAGACATTAAAGTCTCTTGATATTAGGTGCTCATGATGATGAAACTTAGAGTTTTTTCCTTTCCTAGGCGCTCATCTAAGATGTTTAAATGATAAGGAGTGCCTAGACCTCTATAATGTACATTGGGTACCAAAATCAAGGTGATTTTAAGTCACTTTGAGTCATTTGGGGTCAGTTTGAGTCTTTGAGTCATGTTGCAAAAAAGTGTCAATGTTGTCAAGTTGCATAAAGCAACTTTTGCATTTTTGGTGTCCTGCTCCTGATGCGACCAAACTGACAGTTCCAACGCATTCGGATGGGTACATTTAGGCTAGGCATGGTTCTGTTCTTCACCCAAACATGTCAAAATAGTCTGAGCTACATTGTGCCGATGATATCCCTAAAGAGTCCAAAGTGCAAAAAGGAAGCAATCTTTGACAAGATGTTACTCAAAAATTGTGTCACTTAGAAACATTCCATCTAAGAAAAATTGTCTACAATAACCTCTCTCATTTTTTTATATCTCTGAGGCATTTGCACATGGTGAAAGGTTTTCTGCTGCCCCAAAAATCATCAGAAGGAGGCAATGTAAAGATGCAAAGGGGTGTAACTTTTGTCCTGCTCCTGATGCAATGAAACTGACTATTCCAACACATCCGGATGAGTACATTTACGCTAGGCATGGTCCTATTTTTTACCCAAACATGTCAAAACAGTCCGAGCTACATTGTACCGACGATATCATGAAGAGTCTAAAGTGCAAAAAGATAGCAATATTTGATGAGATGTTACTTGAAAACCGTGTCACTTAGAAACATTCTGTCTAAGGCAACGCGATCATGTAGAGTGCCTCTATAATAACCTCTCTCAGTTTTTTATATCTCTAAGGTGTTTGCTCGTGGTCAAAGTTTTTCTGCTGCCCCAAAAATCATTAGAAGGAGGCAGTGTAAAGTTACAAAGGCGTGTAACTTTCGTCCTGCTCCTAATGCGACCAAACTGACTATTCCAACACGTCCAGATGGGTACATTTACACTAGGCATGGTCCTATTTTTCACCCAAACATGTCAAAATAGTCTGAGCTACATTGTACTGATGATATCCCTGAAGAGTCCAAAGTGCAAAGAAGCAGCAATCTTTGACTAGATGTTACTTGAAAACCGTGTCACTTAGAAATATTTCATCTGAGGCAACATGATAATGTAGAGTGTCTCTACAATAACCTCTCTCAGTTTTTTATATCTATGAGGTATTTACCTGTGGTCAAAGGTTTTTTGTTGCCTAAAAAATCATCAGAAGGAGACAATGTAAAGTTACAACGGGTGTAACTTTCATCTTGCTCCTGATGCGACCAAACTGACTGTTCCAACACATTTGGATGGGTACATTTACGCTAGGCATGGTCTTTTTTTCACCCAAATATGTCAAAACAGTCCAAGCTACATTGTATCGACGATATCCCTAAAGAGTCTATTGTACCCAACCAAATTTTTTACTTCATTAACGCATTTTGAAACAAGTCTAGAAAATTTTTCTTCAAAAAGTCAAAAAAGCAAAATTTTTAAAAATAGACGTCGAGTTAGGTTTTCTGGGTTTCTTGAGATATGGATGTTGGCAAAAGTTTCTAAAAATAGAAAGTTTCTAAAAATAGAATCTCCAAATCAGGTGTCGCGCTCGATTCTCATTGGTCAATTTTGCTTCACAATTGGCGCAGTTCAGATGGAATCTTCAAATGACCAAGTTTTCCCTACTGGGTCATTTTTGGTTTTTCACAAGGTGAAGCATGAGCTTGAAAGTTATCAACACAGAAAAGTTCACCTACCAGAATTCTTCGATGAGTTTCCAATGCTGTTTCAACGACGCAAAACTGACAAACGGCCGTTGACTCGACGATGCACGCAAAATGATGCAAGATGGATCCAAGGTGAATTGAAAAGTTGGAAAATCATAAATTTGGCTAAGTTTGGTGAAACTGGGCGCCCCAGGAAGCTTGGGATGCCCATCTTCTCCTGTGTTAGTTTTTTTTCATGTTTTTTGAGAAACGTCGAAAATGCTTCCATCAGCTCTTTTTCGATTGGTCAAACTTGGTCAAACTTGGTCAAAAGTTAGTCAAAGCTAGGATTTCATCACAAATATGTTCAAACTACTCAGATCACCCTCCGTCCTACCTCAACAGTCGTCAAAACGACTGAAATCAAAGATCGAATAGGAGCCGTGGGCATAGAAATCGAGAAAAGGTGCAAAATTGAAAATTTTTGAAAATCTTTCTAAGTGTTGACAAACCAGGTGCCCCAGGAGGGTTGGGGCACCCAAACTCTCTAGACTTAGATTATTTTTGATGTTTTTCTAGAAAAACATGAATCTCCTTCCGTCAGCTTGGTCCGGTTTAGTTTTGATGAGTTTGGCACATTTTTCAAGGCAAACAGAAGGTACAATCAGCTCATTTTTCATTAGGCTTGCATATTTTCCAAATCATCAGACTCATTTTCATCCTAGTTGATAGAAATTGATAGCCCAATAGGGGTCCTATGCCACCAGAATGCACACGCAAACCAAGAAATTGAAAAAGTTGGAAAAACTAAAAAAATGGCTAAGTGTTGGGAAACCAGGCGCCCCAGGAGGCTTGGGGCACCCAACTTGAGTAGTGTTAGAATATTTTCATGTTTTCAGTATTTTCTGACATGCCTTGCTACCAATCTTCACCCGTTGGCAGTTTCCAAAAGGTCAAACTTGGTCAAACGATGTCAGATCGTCGAACGGAGGCAGGGGATGGAATCTCAGTTGATCAATCTCCAAAATGTCAGGATCAGTTAGCTTTTTCAGTTCATGATGACATTTTTTCACCTTGTCAAAGTCGGAGACATGCCATATTTGAGTCAAAACAAGTGTTGAAGTGTCAAAAATGAAGAAAATTTTGTTAGCACTTCTTTCAACTCGCACGTTTGATGACATCATCAAAGAAGATTTTCTTTTGTCATCTTGCACATGAGGCCATAGGCTCCTACAAAATAGGGATTCTTCCTATTCGAAGACATCCATTTAGATTTATGCTTTAAAAGATGCTTTCTTCATGGATCAGGGTGAAGTTTTCTTCTCACACAAATAAAGCTGCTTTTTCGACCAAAAGATTTATAAAGACAAGCTTTGGGCTTCTTTATTTCATTATCTTTTGCAAGTTGCATCTAGAGGAAAGATTTTATTTTTCTTTCAACGAAGATTCGAAGACCCAAACCTGGTGTTTTTTCAGTGTTCTTTATAGATTCGGGTTGAGGAAGAAGAGAGGCTTGCTTTTTAAGGGTCCTTGTTTCAAGGAGATCATTTTTTAGAAATCTGACAAGAGCTTTTTCAGTTTTCGTTGAGATGGGTCCATCTAGATTATCATCCTCTTGAAGATTGGGAGTTGTGCTTTTTTTTGGGAAACTACTTTTTTCCTGCTTTTTTGAGAAAATCTCCGCTTTTTCAAAATCTGACAATCTAGGTTGCTTAGAAACAGAATTATCTACAAAACCCATGTGCCAACTTTTTTAGCTCACACTCTGCTTTTTCTAAAAATTAGCAAATAATTTTCAGCCATCTGTCCAATAATTTTTCCAATATAGGTGTGTTCACAGTCAATTTTCAAATCTTCCAATATGCAGTACTCTCCAACACAAATTAGGCACAAAACAATGTTGGTTCATGATTACCTGAAAACTTGTGAAACAGACCTGCATAAAGTACTTCCAGTAATCAATTTACACTCCTTGGAGGATGCAGTAAATAATGCCATCGAGAATCTTGGACATTCTGGTTTGCTTGCAGCGGCATCCTTTCCTATCACCGTGCAAAGTATCGAGTTTGTGATTGCTTGCATGATGCATTACAACTTGGTCACAAGAGAAATTCAGTCAAGTGATGGACATGTGATCTGTAGCCTGAGGCCAAATGACATTGAAAAGTGTTTTACAATACCTATTTGGAGAGAGAACTTAACTGTTTCACTTGAAGAATGCAAGAGGGTTTGGAACAATGATAAGGAAAAATACAGAAAAAAGATTGGTCAGAGGTGGTTGAAAGAAAAGTAGAATATTATGCCAAAGAATGTTGGACATGGAGAATTCAAGGAGGAGCATGCAATAATGATTACTCTATTAAGTCGTATCACGGGTGAAGCAGGTGCAAACAAATTTCAGCCTTGGATGTTTTGCATCATGTCCCAGATTGTTGATGGAACCAAATTCTATGATTGGTCGACACTAATCAGTGATAGTCTTCATCAACAAAAAATTGATTTTCAAAGGGCTCACGAATTCCACATTATATTATACCTTGTGTATTTGATGGCTTTTTAGGGTCAATTCAGAGGTTTTAATGTTGTTGGAACTCTGGGTACTTAGCATGTGTATCATCATTTGCCACAGTTAGAGATCTCTCAAGCTGAATGACACTACAGGCGGGTGAATGATGCATTTTTGATGCATGCAGTGCGAGACATGGACAAGGAGTTACATATACGATTTTTTGTAGAGGCTAGAATAGCAATGGCAGAATGGGCTAATTGGTTTATCCAATTTCCTAAATTTTCCTACATCAGAGTATATGGCTTCTTAGGAGAGCCAGCCATGTTGCCACGATATCCTATAGATGAAATAACATTTACGAAATTTTTGAGGTAAGCTTATGAAGTGCATACATTTTTGCGTAGCAGACGCAAGACTGCCTTCAATTTTCCACTTGGGATGAGTATTTACAGATGTAGATCTGGAGCAAATGTCAAGGCAATCGGTAATGAATCATCTAGATATGGTCTTTAGTTTTTTGACAGGAGATCTTCATATGATCCCCATGGTGTTTATGCATCACATCTTGGTCAGAATTATATGCACAAGTTTGCAGTTGAATACTTCTGGGCTAATTGTGTTGATGAGTATGAAGTGCGAGGACTCAGTTACAGCAGGTTCACTCGTCAGCAAATGTTTGATATCCTATCAGAGGACATAGAGGGTTTGATAGAGAGTGGTGAAGTTCTACTTCCCACGTATTTCAGAGACCAAATTGAGCAACAACCATTGCCGCCAATTAATTGGTCAGTAAAAGAGAGTACTTCTATTGAGGAGAGAACAAGTCGAGTGGTTAAAAATAGTTTGATATTCTTGAAGACTAAGCGGAAGGATGATATTCCATTAGCAAAGCCGCCAGTTGTGCAACCATCAAAACCTTCCACTTCCAAGCCAAAACAAAGAGTAAAAGCTATGAGTGTTCTCCCAGAGGGAACAAAAATGGCAAAGTTAAAGAGGAAAAAAGATGAGTCTCCAGCTCATGTCCAACAGGAACATCCACCAGTTGAACCAGAAGTTCCTATTGAAACAATGCCACATGTTGAAGTGTTACCTTCAGATCATGTATCTCCACCTTCTTCACCGATCCCTTCCCCTATTCACATAGATTCAGAGCCAGATTCACTGGTTCGTAACTTTGATGCAAGCATTGATTCATCAAGTGCTGATGAGGTAAGACCCGAGTTTCCAAGAGAGGATGTCTCATCCTGGCTTGAAAACATTCTGGGAAGGAAGAGAAGAAAGCCCTCATATCAGCTGGATTTAACAGAGCTAAAAAGTGTCTATCAAGACACACCAAACAAGCAGCTGAAGCAGATTCGTATTGAGAAGAATGCGGATGGAGAAATAATTTTTGAGACTGCAACGCCTCTAGAAAATAGAAGTGCTAATGATGTTGAGGTTGATGACTTCATAGTTGTCAAAGCTAACCTTGGCAGAAGTACTCGTAATACAAACATCAATCTCTTCGAGGTTGCATCAGATAGCTTGAAGGAAAGGGTGTTGAGAGATGGAGAAGACAAGGTAGCTCTCAAAGCTGAAGTTCGATAGTTGCGGCAATACATTTCCAACCTTTTCCATGGCACTTCACAGGTTGATTTACTTCTTCCAACAATTCTTGGATCACCATCCGATCAATGGCATTTCAGTAAGTTGGTCCTCTATGGGAGGCACATGGATAGTTGGGTAGAAGAATTTGTGACCAAAGGGAGAGTTATACTTGCAGAGCTTTATCAGTCAAAGTACAACGCTCATGATTTACGTCAAGGCATACAAGGGTCACAACAGATCATGGCAGAAAATAGGCCAGTGTTTGAGATCATTATCTCTGACTTGAAGGTTGCACTTGATATTGTTGATTCAGCTAAAGATAAGAAGACAGTTTCTACTTGGAAAGTGCAATATCTTTTCATAGTAAAAACTTATGACAGTATAAGTTCAGAGTTGATAGAATGGAAAGAAAAGGTAGTCGGCATCCTCAAGTTCGTCAGATCCTTTGTTCATATGAGAAAGAAGATGGTACCCTGTATGATCTTAGGGAAGTGCAAGCAGAGTTCCAGACTCTCGTCCGCAACAACTTTAATGATGATATCAATGCCAGCAAGATGAGTCATCCTGCCGCAATGACAATGAAATTTGACAAGGCTACGGGTGAAGTTCACGAATTTCTTCAGATGGTTGCCAGTGGTGAAAAAATGTTAGAGAATCAAAATATTGTTCTAGAGAGTATCAGTGTTCCTGGCAGAGATGCGGTCACTCACTTTTTAGAAGATATTGTTTCCCAAAATATCAACGGATGACATCACTAAAAAGCTAGAATGTTGATGAGGATGCATTTCAAAATAAAGTAGCTTTAAAACATATGCTTTTTATTTTAAAGCATGTGCTTTCATCCTAAGCTCATCCATTCTATATTTAGAAAGAAATCACCTTGTGATAGTTGGAATCTTCTTTGCTTTAAAGCATTTGTTTATTGTATCTTTGTCTTAGAATTGTAATAAAGCTTGCAAGTTGGCAAGTTAGGGTTAATCAAGGAGATTTTAGGGTTCCCTACTCCTTTGATTTTAGTATAAATAAGGGCATCCTTGCCCATTGTTTGGAAGGACTTTTGTGATAGCAAATTTGTTGTGCCTATTCTAGCCTGCAAACATTGTTATTCCAGGTGTTTGTTCACTTTGTGTTCATTGTTCTCCGGTGTTTGATCGCTTACTGTATGCCTACCTTTTGCAACAGTATTGTTGTCCTGGAGTTGTATTAAACTTTGTGATATTGAATAGAAGTCTCATGCCTACTTTGCTCTGATATTCTATATCGATTCATTAAGTTATCGTCGTCAGATGTTTAGCTTCTGTAGTTTTCATTTTCAGCTTTCATCATTAAAGTACTTTTAGTCTTGTGGTGTAAATCTGGAAGAAAACTACTTGATTTTTTGTGTTAACAATCATTCCTCGTTCACTTTCAACTTCCTTTGCTCTGAATTTACTCACGAGGTTGAAAGCGTCATTAGTCTATGCTAGTTGTAGTAGAAGTTTTATAAAAAGGAAAAAACCTCTTCTGCAGCATTTAGAGTTTTATAACCTTGTGCTCACAGCTGAGAATCAAAAAGAAGATAGGCAAAGTTTCATTCAAGTTATCTTTTCAGCAAACATCAGCAAGAAAGGGAACTCCCCCTTCCAATAGGAGAGTAGTTTATCTATGCATAGCTGTCCATTTCCAAATCGCATACCAGAGGTGCGAATTGAAATGCCAATAGTTTTTTGGCACCCACTGTGGGGCACGAGGCATAAAACTTCAAGCAAGCTTAGGCTTATGACACGGTAATGACTCTCTGGTGTCCTTCTACTCCAGCTCAACAACCAAATCTTACACCACCTGTTATTCAACCAAATCTTGTACGAGTGGAAGGAGAGCAAACAGACATTATTAGCAGCCTTAGAAGTTTCATATTTGCACAAAAGGAAAGTCCTAATCGGTGGAGAAATGTGGCTGCTATCCCTGACAAAGAAGAACGCAAAGCAGATCTTGCAGCAGGGAGACCAATACTACCACTTCCTACGTGGCAATAGATAATCCTGGCTCACAGGGTTTATTCAAGAAAGGGAAAAGGCAGTGCTACGGATCCTTTCTTTCAAGATCTTGATTCTGCAAAAGTTGGAGAAGCATCAGACATAGTTCGAGAAATTTAGATAGTTCCTGAAATCAAGCAGGAAGAATTACAAGAAGAACCAGTAATCTAGCCTAGAGCAATGGGTGATGCTAATAACAACAATCACAATGATCCAAATCAAAGGCGACCGCGACCATTGCCTTGGGCTAATAACAATGGACCTTTGGCCCTACAAGCACATCATTATTTACCAAAGGGGTCAAGGAAGCACTTTCCTCGATTCCATGGCGATGGAACTCAACATCCTAATGAACACATCTCTGCATTCACAATAGCTTGCGTTGTTTTGCATGTATCACATGAAGATGTTGCCGTACATCTCTTCATTGAGACTCTTGCGTGAAATGCTGCCGATTGGTTCAATCATCTGGAACCAGGAATCATTACAAGTTGGGCAACTATGAGCGAGAAATTCTTGGCAAGGTTCAAGCCTACCGAAGATGGTCACAGATTGTTCGCCCAACTCTCAAATTCAAAGATGGAAAACAATGAACCAATGAGGGAGTTTGTGGCAAGGTTTAATCACCTAGTTACATGTCTTTCTCGTACTCTTAATCCATCTCTGCAAATTCTATTGAGCAGTTTCATTAACACTCTTCCTTTTGAGATAGGCTTCTTTTTGAGATCGGCTAATGAAACAGAATTATCCAATGCACAAGAAAATGCCATCAAGTTAGAGGACGACATGATTTCCTCTGGCAAGATGAAAATAGATTCAATCAGGCCTCTAGTTCAGAGTTCCATAGATCCACGGCTACATAAGGTAGCAAACGAAGTGACTATCATGAAGAGATAGTTGCCTACTCAGGGGCAGCCTGCCCAACAGTCGTATCAGTCATCACAACAACAATACCAACCACAACAACAATATCAACCTCAGCAACCATATCAACCTAAGAGGAACAATTTTTAGCCTTTCAATAACTATAGGCCCTAGTTGCCAGCACCACCACCAAGGCCAGCAGTTGATGCTGCCCAAAATGTAGTGTTTTGTTCATTTCATGAGACAGAAGCGCATACTGGAGCCACATGTCGAGAAAATTTAAGGATGAATCAAATCATGGGATATGCTGATGCCACACCAATTTCAAACATTGTTCCTTCCCCAAGTGCGAATGTTGTCTTACAACAGGTGGACAACTTCGATGGTGACTCTACCATGAGATACTTCTAGAATGAACCCATTATAATGAAGGAAGAACAAGATGATTTTCGTCAATATTCTCTTGCAATGAATCATGAAAATCTTTCAACTCCTATGTTTACACGTACTCAACATTTTAAAGCACAGAAGGAAGGAGAGGATAGACAAAGACCAAAAGAAAAGGAGAAGGAAGTGGCTTCCACTTCCAATGCTCAGCCATCACGTGAAAATGTTCAGACTGCTCAAAATTCATCTTCAACAAATTTTGATATAGTCGATTCCGTGATGAAGACAAAGGTGCAGATTTCTCAGTTGGAGTATCTTCAAGACCATCCAAGTCAGCTAGATAGAATAGTCAAGTATGTCAAGAAAGAGACTGTCATACAACCCACATTACTAGAATCTTCTGTTCCAACAGGAGAGAAGCCAAAGCCCTTCTATATTTCTCTGTATATAGAAGGTTATAAATTGAGCAATTGTATCATTGATTCAGGAGCCTCAGACAAAATCACGCCTTTACAGGTAATGAACGTTTTGGGACTCTCATGCACCAAAATGCATGACAAGTGTTATTCGCTTGAGTCTAAATCAGTGCCATTGGTTGGACAATTGAAGGATGCTTAAGTTCGATTAGCAACTTACCCAGAGAAGAAAATAATGATGACTATCTTGGTAGCTGACATTCTAGCCAGCTATGGGATGCTGCTAAGTAGAAGTTTCTGCAAAGATCTTGGAGGAGAAATGCAATTGGATTGGTCATCTGTGACCATTCCTTTAAAGAAAGGTAATTTCAAATTGGAACTAGAAACCAAGTCACGGTTCACGGTGGTGAAATCTCAGGATCCTCAAGCACAAGTGCTATATCAAGAAACAGGTCCTGGTACATATGTTATGCTATCTGAAATAACTGAAGAAAATCAAGAAGTTGTCTGTGCAATTGACAAATCAAAAGAAGATCCAAAGGTATGGACTTTGCAATTTGACAGAAGTTGTTCAACCACCGGCTCGGGAGCAGGGGTTGTGATAATTTCTCTTGATGGTCGTTTGTATCCATTTGCATACTGCTTACAATTCTAATGCACAAATAATATAGCAGAGTACGAGGCACTTTTGTTAGGTCTCAAGAATGCAAAAGATATGGGTATTAAACTACTTAGAGTTGAAGGTGATGCAGAACTAATCGTGAAGCAGGTCAGGGGACAATTTCAAGTGAAGAAAGATCACCTTCAACATTATAGATATAGAGTGTGGAATGCAATCGATTGGTTTGAGGCCTTTGACATCCGGTATATTCCACGCTTGGAGAATAGCAAAGTAGATGCCCTAGCAATATCCGCTTCACTTTTCATGCCTCATTCTGATTTCTGTTAAAATGCATTTGCTATTGAGCTAATATACAGGCCAGCCATCCCCGATAATTGTGACAACTAGCAAATCTTTGATGATGATGACCACATCAAAGAATTTCTCATTATGGAAGATAATTTCAAAGGGCTTTTCTTTGAGGGAAGTTTAGCTCCTTTCAGAGAATCAACAACTGAGATCAAAAATACTGAAGACAACAAAGATGAATCTGATTCATTCCTCTCGTCTTTTGAAGGTTGGTTTGAAGAAACTTCTGTGGAAACTCCAAGGGATGCAAAAGCAATGGAAGAGGTGGATTCGGGTATTATCCAGTTGAAAGGTAATAAAATCCCTAAGGGTCTTGTATCCTTGGAGGATATATTTGATAGACATGATAGATATATCCAAAATCAAAGAAGAATGGATGATAAGACCTCTACAGAGCATTATCAGGTGAACATTGGTTCAGATGACAAACCTAGGCTTGTTAATATAGGCAAGTGTTGTATAGAGGAAGAAAGTGAGAAGTTTATCTCTCTTTTTAGACAATACCGAGATGTTTTTGCCTGGTCATACGAAGACTTGAAAGTCTTCACACCTGTTGAATTGTCTATCCCATTAAAACTTGATACAAAGCCCTTCAAGCAGAAACAAAGATATTACAATCCACGGATTCAAGATATGATTTATGCAGAGATCCAAAAGATGGTGGATGCAAAGATAATATTTCCAATTCAGCATTCAACATGGGTATCAAACATAGTTCCTGTGCGCAAGAAAAATGGTGAAATCAGAATTTGCGTGGATTTCAAGAACTTGAACCAATCATCTCTCAAGGATAATTATCCTCTACCAATCATGGAGCACACATTGCAAATAGTCACCGGTTCAGAGATGTTATCATTACTTGATGGTTTTTCTAGATACAACCAAATCGCTGTGGCCCAGGAAGATTAGTTCAAGACAGTTTTCACCACCCCATGGGGTACGTTTGCTTATGAAAAGATGCCTTTCGGCCTCATCAATGCTGGTGCTACATTCCAGAGAGCTATGGATTTAGCATTTGGAGATTTGAAGAACAAGTTGATCGTTGTTTACCTTGACGATCTCACTGTCTTCTCAAAAACATGAAGAGACCATTTTGACCATTTGGTGAAAGTGTTTGAAAGATGCAGATACCATGGGATTTCTTTGAATCCTAAGAAGTCCATCTTTGCGGTAACGGAAGGTAAGCTACTGGGCCATATTGTTTCCAAGGAGGGAACATGAATTGATCCTAGTCGGGTTGATTCTATCAGAAATTTGTCTCTACCAACAAGCAAAACTGGTGTACATTCATTCTTCGGTAAAATAAATTTCATATGAAGGTTTATATCAGAATTCTCAGAGCTTACGAAGGACATATCAGCTATGATGAAGAAAACATCTACTTTCAAATGGACAGATGAAGGTAAGAAGGCGTTCGTCGTAATCAAGGAAGCCATTAGTCAAATGCTAGTGTTAGTCCGTCCTGATTTTACTAAAGACTTCATCCTTTACTGTTATGCATCTGAACATACCATGTCTGCCATATTGACACAAAGGTTGAATGAAGATGCCAAGTCTCCAATTGCTTTCATGAGTAGCAATTTCAAAGATAGCGAGATGCAGTATTCTCAAATAGAAAAGAATGCATATGCAGTCGTGAGAGCAGCAAAGAATTTCAGATTCTATATTTTGTCTGCTCACACAACGGTATATGTTACTGATCCAGCAGTTAAGAGTGTGCTAACTCAACAGGAGATGGGCACTAGGAGAGGTAACTGGGTCGCAAGGGTCCAAGAATATGATTTGGAGATTAAGCTAATAAAACTTGTCTGTGGTAGAGGTCTATGTCAATTGATGGCAGAAGATGGTGATCTAAAACACCAGGCTGATGGTGAATTTGGAACTAAAACTAAAGAGGATATTCCTATGGTCCTATTTGTTGATTCTGCCGACGAATGGTATGCAGAAATTGTATACTATTTAACCTATGGAGAATGTCCAATTCATATGGACAAACAACAGAAGAGAACATTAAAATTGAAAGCACAAAAGTTTGTGCTTTGCAATGATGTTCTATACAAGCAAGGGCTTGATGGAATACTTTTGTTATGCGTCAACGAAGATCAACAACAACGTTTGCTAGATGCTTTTCATAGTCAAGCATGCGGTGGTCACTTTTCATCAAGAGTAACTACATTCAAGATCCTACAAGCATAGTTTTATTGGCCAACTATGTTCCGCGACGCATATGAATGGGTGTCAAAATGTCAAATTTGTCAACAGTTTGTTAGCAAACTCAAGCTAGCGGTCATTCCCCTCAAACCAGTAATTATTGATGGTCCAATTCAGCAATTGGGATTGGATTTCATTGGCCCTATCCACCCGCATTCCAGTAAGGGGCATATTTATGTCCTTACAGGTACAGATTACTTCACTAAGTGGGTTGAAGCTATTCCAACCAAGCAAGCTACCTCAGAAGTTGTTTGTGACTTTCTGAAAGAGAACATTATTTCAAGATTTAGGGTACCACGCAAGATAGTGACTGATAATGCAACATGTTTCTCATTTGAAGAAGTACAAGAGTTTTGTTATGATCATGGCACCATGTTGTCACATTCATCAGATTATTACCCTCAGGGTAATGGACAAGCTAAATCATTAAACAAAAACATAGTCACTATCATACGCAAGCTAGTTGATTCTAATCAAAAGGCTTGGCACAAGAAGCTTTATGATGCTCTCTGGGCCGATAGAATCACCCCCAAGAGAGCTATTGGTACTTCACCTTTTGTCATTCTATACGGTATAGAAGCAATGCTACCTATCACACTAGAGTTGTCCGCTTTGAAGCTGGCGACCGCAATTGAAGATGATGTGTTCAAAGATCCTATTGAGAAGCGCATCCTATATTTGATGAAGCTAGAAGAAGAAAGGGTGGAGGTTGTAGACAGAATCACTCATCACCAAGAACGAGTGAAGAAAATATTTGATAAGGAGGCTCGCCAGCGAGACTTCGAGATCGGTGATCAAGTCCTACTTTGGGACAAAAGACATGAGCCCAAAGGAATGCATGGAAAATTTGATTCCTTATGGCTAGGGCCATACAAGATTCACAAGTTCGTAGGGGAGAATACTTATATTCTCACACACTTGGATGGCAGGCCCCTTCCACCACCTTATAGTGGATTCCATTTAAAACACTTCATCCCTTCGGGGATGGAGTAACTCCAAACGCTTTTTGTTCTCGTAATGTGTTTCCCCTTTCTGTGATGTGACCGTTATGTCATAATGTTTTTCCCCTTTCTATAATGTGACAGTTGTGTTCCTATTATGTTCTAAAGTTCCAACTCCCTAGGTGATTTTAGGAAGTCCGGTTTTAGGTGTAGGGAAAAGTCTTGTTCTAGGTGATTAGGAATGTAACCTGACTCTATTGCCCAACTAATAAGGCACTGGTCCAACTTGCAAAAGTCTAGAGATTCTTGGTTCACCTATGCCGTAAGTATCCACCATGGTCCCCAGACAGAGCCAATTGTTGTACCCAACTAAATTTTTTGCATCATTAAGGCATTTTGGAACAAGTCTAGAAAATTTTTCGTCAAAAAGTCAAAAAAGCAAAATTTCTAAAAATAGAAATTTCTATTTTTAAAAATTTCTAAAAATAGACATTGAGTTAGGTTTTCTGGGTTTCTTGAGATATGGATGTTGGCAAAACTTTCTAAAAATAGAAAGTTTCTAAAAATAGAATCTCTAAATCAGGTGTCACGCTCGATTCTCATTGGTCGATTTTGCTTCACGATCGGTGCAGTTTAGATGGAATCTTCAAACGACCAAGTTTTCCCTACTGGGTCATTTTTGCTTTTTCACAAGGTGAAGCATGAGCTCAAAAGTTATCAACACATAAAAGTTCACCTACCAGAATTCTTCGACGAGTTTCCAACGCTGTTTCAACGACACAAAACTGACAAACGGCCGTCGACTCGATGATGCACGCAAAATGATGCAAGATGGATCCAAGGTCAATTAAAAAGTTGGAAAATCATAAATTTGGCTAAGTCTGGTGAAACTGGGCACCCCAGGAGGCTTGGGGCGCCCATCTTCTCCTGTGTTAGTTTTTTTTCACATTTTTCGAGAAACGTCAAAAATGCTTCCGTCAGCTCTTTTCTAGTTGGTCAAACTTGGTCAAAAGTTAGTCAAAGTCAGGATTTCATCACAGATATGTTCAAACTACTTAGATCACCCTCTGTCCCACCTCAACAGTCATCAAAACGACTGAAATTGAAGATCGAACAGGAGCCGTGGGCATAGAAATCAAGAAAAGGTGCAAAATTGAAAATTTTTCTAAGTGTTGACAAACCAGGTGCCCCAGGAGGCTTGGGGCACCAAAACTCTCCAGACATAGATTAGTTTTGATGTTTTTTCTCAAAAAATATGAATCTCCTTCCGTCAGCTTGGTCCAGTTCAGTTTTGATCAGTTTGGTAAATTTTCCGAGGCAAACGGAAGGTACAATTAGCTCATTTTTCATCAGGATTGCATATTTGCCAGATCATCAGACTCATTTTCATCCCAGTTGATAAAAATTGACAACCCAACAAGGGTCCTGTGCCACCAGAATGTGCACACAAACCAAGAAATTGAAAAAGTTGGAAAAACTAAAGAAATGGCTAAGTGTTGGGAAACTAGGCGCCCCAGGAGGCTTGGAGCGCCCAAATTGAGTAGTGTTAGAATATTTTCATGTTTTTAGTGTTTTCTGACATGCCTTGTTACCAATCTTCACCCGTTGGTAGTTTCTAGAAGGTCAAACTTGGTCAAACGATGTCAGATCGTCGAACGGAGGTAGGGGATGGAATCTCAGTTGATCAATCTCCAAAATGTCAGGATCAGTTAGCTTTTTCAGTTCATGACGACATTTTTCCACCTTTTCAAAGTCAGAGATAGGCCATATTTGAGTCAAAACAAGTGTTGAAGTGTCAAAAATGAAGAAAATTTTGTTAGCACTTCTTTCAACTCACATGTTCGATGACATCATCAAAGAAAATTTTTTTTGTCATCTTGCACATGAAGCCATAGGCTCCTACAAAATAGGGATTCTTCCTATTCAAAGACATCCACTTGGATTTATGCTTTAAAAGATGCTTTCTTCATGGATCAGGGTGAAGTTTTCTTCTCACACAAATAAAGCTACTTTTTCGACCAAAAGATTTATAAAGACAAGCTTTGGGCTTCTTTATTTCATTATCTTTTGCAGGTTGCATCTAGAGAGAAGATTTTATTTTTCTTTCAACGAAGATTCGAAGACCCAAACCAGGTGCTTTTTCAGTGTTATTCATAGATTCGGGTTGAGGAAGAAGAGAGGCTTGCTTTTTTAGGGTCCTTGTTTCAAGGAGATCATTTTTCAAAAATCTGACCAGAGCTTTTTCAGTTTTCGTCGAGATGGGTCCATCCAGATTATCATCCTCTTGAAGATTGGGAGTTGTGCTTTTTTTCAGGAAATTGCTTTTTTCCTGCTTTTTTGAGAAAATCTCTGCTTTTTCAAAATCCAACAATCTGGGTTGCTTAGAAACAAAATTATCTACAAAACCCATGTGCCAGCTTTTTTAGCTCACACTCTGCTTTTTCTAAAAATTAGCAAATAATTTTCAGCCATCTGTCCAATACTTTTTCCAACATAGGCGTGTCCACAGTTGATTTTCAAATCTTCCAATATGCAATACTCTCCAACACAAATCAGCCACAAAACAACATTGGTTCATGATTACCTGAAAACTTGTGAAATAGACTTACATAAAGTACTTCCAGTAATCAATTTACACTCCTTGGAGGATGCAGGAAATAATGCCCTTGGGAATCTTGGACACTCCGGTTTGCTTGCAATGGCATCCTTTCCTATCACCGTGCAAAGTATTGAGTTTGTGATTGCTTGCGTGAAGCATTACGACTCGGTCACAAGAGAAATTCAATCAAGTGATGGACGTGTGCTTTGCAGCTTGAGGCCAAATGACATTGAAAAGTGTTTTACAATACCTATTTGGAGAGAGAACTTAACTATTTCACTTGAAGAATGCAAGAGGGTTTGGAACAATGATAAGGAAAAATACAAAAAAAAGATTGGTCAGAGGTGGTTGAAAGAAAAGCAGAATATTATGCCAAAGAATGTTGGATGTGGACAATTCAAGGAGGAGCACGCAATAATGATTACTCTGTTAAGTCGTATCACAGGTCAAGCAAATGCAAACAAATTTCAGCCTTGGATGTTTTACATCATGTCCCAGATTGTTGACGGAACCGAAGTCTATGATTGGTCGGCACTAATTAGTGATAGTCTTCATCAACAAATAATTGATTTTCAAAGGGCTCACGAATTCCACATGATTTCATACCTTGTGTATTTGATGGCTTTTCAAGGTCAATTCAGAGGTTCAAATGTTGTTGGAACTCTGGGTACTCAGCATGTGTATCATCATTTCCCGCAGTTAGAGATCTCTCAAGATGAATGACACTACAGGCAGGTGAATGATGCATTCTTGATGCATACAGTGCGAGACATGGACAAGGAGTTGCATATATGGTTTTTTGTAGAGGCTAGAATAGCAACGGCAGAATGGGCTGATTGGTTTATCCAATTTCCTACTTTTTCCTACATCAGAGTATATGGCTTCTTAGGAGAGCCAGCCATGTTGCCGTGATATCCTATAGACAAAATAACATTTATGGAATTTTTGAGGCAAGCTTATGAAGTACATACATTTTTGCGTAGCAGACGCAAGACTGCCTTGAATTTTCCACTTGGGATGAGTATTTACAGATGTAGATCTGGAGCAGATGCCAAGGCAATCAGTAATGAATCATCCAAATATGGTCTTAAGTTTTTCAACAGGAGATCTTCATATGATCCTTGTGGTGTTTATGCATCACATCTTGGTCAGAATTGTACGCACAAGTTTGCAGTTGAAGACTTCTAGGCTAATTGTGCTGATGAGTATGAAGTGTGAGGACGCAGTTACATCAGGTTCACTCTTCAGCAAATGTCTGATATCCTATCAGAGGACATATAGGGTTTGACAGAGAGTGGTGAAGCTCTACTTCCCACGTATTTTAGAGACCAAATTGAGCAACAACCGTTGCCGCCAGTTAATTGGTCAGTAAAAGAGAGTACTTCCATTGAGGAGAGAACAAGTCGAGTGGTTAAAAATAGTTTGATATTCTTGAAGACTAAGCAAAAGGATGATATTCCATTAGCAGAGCCGCCAGTTGTACAACCATCAGAACCTTGCACTTCCAAGCCAAAACAAAGAGTAAAAGCTATGAGTGTTCTCCCATAGGGAACAAAAATGGCAAAGTTAAAGAGAAAAAAGATGAGTCTCCAGCTAATGTCCAACAGGAACATCCACCAGTTGAACCAGAAGCTCCTGTTGAAACAATGCCGCATGTTGAAGTGTTACCTTCAGATAATGTATCTCCACCTTCTTCACCGATCCCTTCCCCTATTCACATAGATTCAGAGCCAGATTCACTGGTTCGTAACTTTGATGCAAGCATTGATTCATCAAGAGCTGATGAGGCAAGACCTGAATTTCCAAGAGAGGATGTCTCATCCTGGCTTGAAAACATTCTGGGAAGGAAGAGAAGAAAGCCCTCATATCAGTTGGATTTAACCGAGCTAAAAAATGTCTATCAAGACACACCAGACAAGCAGCTGAAGAAGCAGATTCGCATTGAGAAGAATGCGGATGGAGAAATAATTTTTGAGACTGCAATGCCTCTAGAAAATAGAAGTGCTAATGATGTTGAGGTTGATGACTTCATAGTTGTCAAAGCTAACCTTGGCAGAAGTACTCATCATACAGACATCAATCTCTTCGAGGTTGCATCAGATAGCTTGAAGGAAAGGGTGTTGAGAGATGGAGAAGACAAGGCAGCTCTCAAAGCTGAAGTTTGACAGTTGCGGCAATACATTTCCAACCTTTTCCATGGCACTTCATAGGTTGATTTACTTCTTCCACCAAATCTTGGATCACCATCCGATTAGCGGCATTTCAGTAAGTCGGTCCTCTATGGGAGGCACATGGACAGTTGGGTAGAAGAATTTGTGACCAAAGGGAGAGTTGTACTTGCAGAGCTTTATCAGTCAAAGTACAATGCTCATGATTTATGTCAAGGCATACAGGGGTTGCAGCAGATCATGGCAGAAAATAGGTCGGTGTTTGAGATCATTATCTTCGACTTGAAGGTTGCACTTGATACTGTTGATTTAGCTAAAGATAAGAAGATAGTTTCTACTTGGAAAGCGCAATATCTTTTCACAGTAAAAACTTATGACAGTATGAGTTCAGAGTTGACAGAATGGAAAGAAAAGGTAGTCGGCATCCTCAAGTTCGTCAGATCCTTTATCTCTCAGATCCCGTGTTCATATGAGAAAGAAGATGGTACCCTGTATGATCTCAGGGAAGTGCAAGCAAAGTTCCAAACTCTCATCCGCAACAACTTTAATGATGATATCAATGCCAGCAAGATGAGTCGTCTTGCCGCAATGACAGTGAAATTTGACAAGGCTGTGGGTGAAGTTCACAAATTTCTTTAGATGGTTGCCAGTGGTGAAGAAATGTTAGAGAATTAGAATATTGTTCTAGAGAGTATCAATGTTCTTGGCAGAGATGTGGTCACTCGCTTTTTAGAAGATGTTGTTTCCCAAAATATCAACGGATGACATCACCAAAAAGCTAGAATGTTGATGATGATGCATTTCAAAATAAAGCAGCTTTAAAACATATGCTTTTTATTTTAAAGCGTGTGCTTTCATCCTAAGCTCATCCATTCTATATTTAGAAAGAAATCACCTTGTGATAGTTGGAATCTTCTTTGCTTTAAAGCAAATTACTTTAAAGCATTTGTTTATTGTATCTTTGTCTTAGAATAGTAATAAAGCTTGCGAGTTGGCAAGTTAGGGTTAATCAAGGAGATTTTAGGGTTCCCTACTCCTTTGATTTTAGTATAAATAAGGGCATCCTTGCCCATTGTTTGGAAGGACTTTTGTGATAGCAAATTTGTTGTGCCTATTCTAGCCTGCAAACATTGTTATTCCAGGTGTTTGTTCACTTTGTGTTCATTGTTCTCCAGTGTTTGATCACTTACTGTATGCCTACCTTTTGCTGTAGTATTGCTATCCTGGAGTTGTATTAAACTTTGTGATATAAAATAGAAGTCTCATGCCTACTTTGCTCTGATATTCTATATCGATTCATTAAGTTATCGTCATCAAATGTGTCGCTTCTGTAGCTTTCATTTTCAGCTTTCATCATTAAAGTACTTTTAGTCTTGTGTAAATCTGGAAGAAAACTGCTTGAGTTTTTGTGTTAACAATCATTTCTCATTCACTTTCAACTTTCTTTGCTCTAAATTTACTCAGGAGGTTGAAAGCGTCATTAGTCTATGCTAGGTGTAGTAGAAGTTTTATAAAAAGGAAAAAACCTCTTCTGCAGCATTTAGAGTTTTATAACCTTATGCTCGCAGTTGAGAATCAAAAAGAAGATAGGCAAAGTTTCATTCAAGTTATCTTTTCAGTGAGCATCAGCAAGAAAGAGAACTCCCCCTTCCAATAGGAGAGCAATTTATCTGTGCATAGCTGTCTATTTCCAAATCGCATACCAGAGGTGCGAATTGAAATTGCAACAGAGTCCAAAGTGCAAAAAGGCAGCAATCTTTGATGAGATGTTACTCGAAAACCATGTCACTTAGAAACATTCTATCTACTAGGCAACGTGATCATTTAGAGTGCCTCTACAATAACCTCTCTCAGTTTTTTATATCTCTGAGGTGTTTGCCCATGGTGAAAGGTTTTCTACTACCCCAAAAATCGTCAGAAGGAGGCAGTGTAAAGTTACAAAGCATTGCTAAGAAATCCTCAATACTCAAACACTCCAATGAACTGAAGCAACTTCTTGTTAGGCACAAATGTAAGGATACACAAGGGGAAAATGGCGCCTAGATGACTTAGTGCATTTCTATGACTTCATTCACATGTTTAAATGTTTGAGAAACTCTCCTTTACTAAGCGCTTGTCCTCATGTCAATGTTAAGCTTTATACCTCCTAGGTGCTCAATTAGGTGATGTCATTAGATACAACTTACCCTTAGGTGCCAATGTAGCTTCTTCAATCCATCACACTTCTAGGCGCTCAAATTTGAGGTCTTGGACTTGTATCTTATTCCTAGGCACAATTGGATGATCCTCCTAGATCTAGGCGCTCATGATGGTGGGAAATTACATGAAGGGGCGCCTAAGTCCAATTTGACTTTGTATTTGATATTTTATGACTCCAATTGACTAGGAATCCTCTTTAAACATGGAATAATCTTACTACAAATCTAGGCACATATATAGGTAAAAAGAAGAGCAAAGGGCGCCTAACACAAGTTGGTCCATATTTATCACTTTAAATGATTTCAAACAATTGTAATGGCTTAAAGAGGTCAATATCCCTTAAGAGATTCATTCAAAAGGTGTCTTTCAATGCAATTTCTCCCTTAGGTGCCAGAATGGGTTTGTACTGATGGAGAGTACGCCTAGATTTAAATGTCTTTATACTTGAAATTTTGCAATTCTAAATGATGAGACATGTCTTAGAATGAATTCTATCTTTCAAGCGCTCACTCCAAAAGGTCATCTCATGCAATTTCACCCAAGGCACTCATTGAGGTGTCCTCAGAGGCTAAAGTGCGCCTAACTCAATTGTCTTTATCTTTATCATTTCTGTGCTTTCAACAATTGAAAATGACCTAGAGTGATCCTTTCTCTCAAGGCACTCACCTATTGATATGAAATTTAAAATAGTGTTCTGATTCCTGACATCTGCCATAGGGCAGAGGTTTTTACTGACAACTTCAAGGATCCATTGCAGACATTGGGGAATCACAAACCTTGTTGTGGTAGAGAGTTTCAAAGTAGCTTTAGTTTCAAAGTAGCTTTTAGCACCCTTTTCTATTAGGCATTGTTGTTGTTACTCTTCTTTCTTGCTATGGAGGAAGTCTGAAATGGTTCTTATCAGGTGTTACAACATTGACACATGAGGCTGTTCAAATATTGCTCTTTGTAGAAAGTTTAGAGAAGGAACTAGTCCATTTTGTTGTTCAGGAGTCAGTTGATTGTGAAGATGGTGGAAAGAGGATCATATGAGAAATGTCTCCTTATGAGGCTAATTCTACCATAGCAGACTTGACTAAAATATGGATCAAAGAGAGACTAGACAAACTCTAGGAATGTGTGGACAAGAGTATGCAACAAGAGATCCCTGGTTTAAGTTTGAATCTTAAGCTTGTGCATACAATAAAGAATCTCAAACTACCAACTTTGAGATGCAATTGTCATGAAAGTTTAGTTTGGCATATGTTAGTGTGATTGTTGATCGAGAGGATACCTCTTCTACAATGTCCAACCTAGAACCAAAATGGGACATTGAGAATAACCTTTGATGTGAAAGGATCTACACATGAGATTCTGATAGGGTCAAATCATGAGGTGCAAAAGATAGAGGAAGAAAAGTGGGTTGTTAGACAAGGTCCTTTTCTTGGTGTACTGATATGCAACCATCAGTGCAAGACATTATAGAATCTAAAATCACAAGTTCTTGCACCTAGGGCTAAGCATGATGATAATACTTTAAACTTCTTGTTGATTTGAGGCATGAGAAATGTTGCAAACTGGAAGCAGTGTTAGAGCATTTGGATCCACCAATGCTAATAAGCATAGCATTCGACCTCATTGCATACTATGTTGATGGATATGGCAATCTCTAGTGATGAACAAGAATCATCCCCACTTTTGGATTGTTCAATAGAAGTGATTAATGATGGTAACTTTGATAGATTAGATGTATCAAACTATCAAAGCTTGCTCTCATTGTTAGTGTTGTTGCTACAGAAGCATGAGGATGGGAGTCAGCAAGGAGTTGTACGCCTAAGGTTCAAGATAGGTTCTTTCCACTCATCTTAACTTTCAATCATTGTAATTAATCTCAAAAGACATCATCCAAAATGAGAAACCTCCAAGACTTGTCATTGTAAGTTGATTTCCTCCAAGGTGCCCATACAAGGTTTTTTGAAGGCAAAGGGTGCCTAGGCTTATGGGGCTCAATTTGATGTATTTATTGAAAGCTCAAGGTGAATTTATGCTTATTGAAAATGCCACTTAGTTCTTCATTTGCATTAGAGGTGCCATTTCCTATTGACTTATATACTCCTCCTCATGCTAGGGTGCCATAATGAAGTGGTTTAGACAATAGGTGTACTTCACTTACTAGAGGCTTGTTCTCCTTCCACCTTAGGCGCACTTTTACGGTGGAACATGTGTCAATGGGCGCCTTGTCTTAAATGAATGCTCTCTCCAAGTTGGGCACCCTTTTGAGGCTTTATGAGTTGCAAATTGCGCTTTAACCCTACATGCTTATTGCTCAATGTTTGAATGTTTAAGAAAGTCTCCTTTAGGCGCTCATCTTAATGAATTTTTCTCAAGGCGCAATCATCCTAATGACTTGGATATTCATCCTAGTGTTTCAAGATATCAAGCTACCAGACTTAGTCATTTTTAGGATCTCAAACATAAAGAATAACATGATGATTCATTTTTTTGTATTGCATATAGTTGACATTGTATGCTACTCATAAAGAATATTAATATTTTTTTTTCAACATGATGATTCATTTTTTTTTAAAATACAACTTTTACCTTTTAGTTCTAAAATGAGGTTTAGGTGATACTTGAATAACAATAGCTAGCTTATTGGATCAACAAACATCCTATGTAATACAACTGGACTTTAAATATTTGAAGTATCCATCTACAAATATCCATTCAAACGTGGATCTACAATGCAAGTATGGACGCCATCAATAAAAAAGATTTGTATTAACCAAATATCCATATAGGCATACATCAATACTGTCGATATAAGTATAACATATGTACAAAATAGCCATATAGGCTTACAAGAATGCCATATAGGCATACAATGTCAACTATATACAATACAAAATATATGTCCACAAATGCCATATAGGCATACAACAAAGGAACACAATAAAAAGTCATTCCCCTCTGGCTGGTGAAGAGAATAGATCACGAGCAGCATTTGATCTTCTAGGGGATGGAGACACACATGTGGGTGGTCTACTACGAACCCGAGGGCTGCTCATTCTATTTAGTTCTTCTTGCATCTTTAGCTGTTACAATAAAAAGTATAAACATTAATATATAGAAATTATATGTTATAAAAAATGAAACATTTAACAAAATAATCACTTACTGCTACAATATAATCTATCTCCTCACTTGCCTCAGTAGCAAGAATAGGCCGTGGTGATGTCATGTCCTATAGAAACCATCCAAATAGAAATTAAACTTCAAATCAATAATCTTTTAATTTTTCAAAAATAGACAACTATAACAATGAATGTAAATTAAAATTTACTAATCTGCCTCATACCCCTGTCAATGCCATGGAGCTATGAATCGCAGAGGCCACACCCTGCTCCATTGCCCTATGAACATGGGGAGGTCTCTCCGCAGCCTGCATCATCAGGAAATAAAACAACATTATTCAATTACAAAAACTATAATAGTGATGCAAATCATGGCTCCTAACATACACACATGCTCATCTAAACATGGAAGTACACACAATAAAGCACACAAGTCATGTACAAAAATCTAGTAAGTACAATTCATTCATTAAACTATTTATTTTATTACCTCCATAAAGCTTTGAAGTCCACCACCACTGGCATGTGTTGCCGTGAAATCTACAATATTAATCCATTCAACATCCAAAATTAGATATTAGAATACCATTCATATAACGATGCTATTCACATGTAATATTTATAATTGTTTACTAGTTACATACCCCGACAGTAGATGATCTAGTGTAAATGTAGGTGGAGAACCACTGAAAACTGCATCGATGCTATGACCCTAAAATTTCATTAAAATCATCAATTTAAATTAGTTAATCTTGCATTTCAAAAATAAAATTTAATAAATTAAATTCAATAAACTTGCTAATATTTACCTGAGTATCAAGGCTGAAAGTCTCACTCAGGAGGGTATCTGTCATCACCATCTACTCAGCTACAGATGTAGCCTGTGCACCTGTGTCCTGACTATCCATGGGGTCATAACCACAGGCTGACCCGCAAGCCTGACAAGCATGGGGTGGGACCCTACTCCTCGCACTATCTCCCAACCCACTATGTGCTGCAGGACTGGCATGCTCTATGATGCTCTGGGTCAAGGCACTAATGGACTGAAGTGTATCGACCTCAACACTCTCCTTCACAATGGAAGGGATAGAAACATGCTCATGGGCTGGTCTGCTGATTACTCATCTCACTACCTGCTGTGGGTCAAGACGTGCCCCTGGTCTATCTTGTGCTGATCCCCCACCTCTACCCTGGAAGTCTCGAATATCAAAATAGTTTGGCACTTTATTGAAGACAAACTCGCAGTAGAGTTTCCTCAAAAAGTATTGCGGAACCTCATTATTATTGCATGGAGGATGGTCAAAAACCATCCACCACCTCTGCCCAAAATTGTCCCTTATCGCTTGGTTGTTGTACCAATGGATAGGGAACCTCTTGCATGTAATGGGTGGAAGTTGATTTGTTTGTGGGTTTGTGAAAATCGAACACAAATCTAATTTTGTGATTTGTAATTTTTTCACATCTTAGTATGATAGCTTGTCTGCATAATAATCTCTAAAATCTCTCCTCTTATCCATCCAACTAGTTATTTGCTTGCTAATTGAATCTACATTTGATAACATAGATTTAAGAGATTTAGTAAGCGTGGACCTATGCAAGGTTGAAGTGGAAGGATCTTTCACCCTTGCAATTATATCTTCAATTTCTTTTTTGTTGTTTTCAATTTGCCCCATTATATTTTCTTGTGTTCCAGGGGCATGTCGAGGAATGGATGGAGGAAGTTGTTGTTTTGCAAATATTTCCTCCTCAGGATTTTGTGGATTTTGAGGAGGGGAGGACGAGGAGATGTATTAACATTTCCTGACAATTAATGAAATATACATCAAAAATCAACTCAAACCTACCTATTTAGAAACAAATTTAAAAAAAAAACAAATATAACTCACTCCTTTGGTGTGCTTGACGTCGTGGTGGCATTTTGGTGACAAATCGATAAGGTTTTTGTGTTGAATTGAGTTTTGCAAAATGCGAGCATGCTTTCTAGGGTTTGCAGGCCGCAGGCATAGAGGCGAAGAAAGAAATGAAATGAGATAGAAACCTTTTTTTTTCATTTATAGCAAGTCAAAATGCGTTCACGTTATAACGCGAGCACATTATAATGCACTCACGTTTTGTATTTTTTTTTTAAAAATAATTTGGCCACTTTTTGGCCCCCCATCTTTTTGCACTTACCCTTCTTTTTCCTGAGAGTCTTAGATTTGCCCTTAGAAATGTCCTTGGGTCCCTTATAATCTCCCTTTTTTCCTCTTTCGTTAGACCTTTCCCTAACATGGAGTGTATCCTTTGAACTATACATAGCCTTGTTTCTCAATTCATATGCCAACAATGTCACAACAAGAGCATCCAACTTGGGATCTTCAAGGTTAGCAGTGATAGAAAGAATGAAATTCTCCTAAGACTCAGGTAAAGAACAAAGAAGCATAATGCAATTATCTTCTTCCTCAACTTTAACATCTATAGAGGATAATTGACACAAAATCAAATTAAACAAATTTAAATGCTTTGTGATAGATTCACCTTCATTTTTAGAGAGCAACTTTCATTTTAAATAAAATTTCTTCACCATACTTTTGGCTTGGTAGATCTCACCCAACCATTTCCATAATGCAAATGCAGTCTTTTCTTTAGAGATATTTAGTAGGAAAGAATCTACAAGACACAACCAAATTGCACCCCATGCCTTTTTGTCCATCTTGTCTCACTCATCTTGATTGATTACATTGGGTTTATTTTATTTTTCCATAGCCAACCATTGATCTCTTTCTTCAAGTAGATCCTCCATTTTTAGTTTCTGTAGCTCATAACCCATTCCATTGAATTTGTCTATGTCCAATTAAGATGAGGATGCAGTCTTGGCTTCTACATAAATCTATAAAATAAGTTTCAACCAAAACTCCCACTAGAGCTCAAAACACCTTCACACTTCCACCCAAGACACAAAACTAGCCAGACTCTTATACCAAATGTTAGAAATGAAGGTAAACAACTATAGAATGAAAATATGATTTAAACTGTTATAACTATTAATCTACTGTAGAACCAAATGAAGATTATAGGAAATCAAATCAACAATACAAATAAATAAAGGAACAAAAAAACTAAACACACAACACAGTGTTTACGTGGAGAAACTCTTTTGAAGAAAAACTCCACACAAGAAGAGATGCACCAATCTGTATTAATTTCAATAGAGTTTACAATACATCACTAACAACCTCATCTTCATTCTTCAATCTAGTAACACCTATTTTTCCAGTCTCAACTATCTACCACACCATAGTCGTAAAATAATGCTCTCATTAAAAGAGTGATTCCTTCTAGGGCAAAAAATCCTAACATAACTTCTACCGTTAGTTTTGTGACCTAACGATGAATGGTCTAGATTGACTACGAAATTACAATATTTTATAAGGCAATTTTCTAAAACTTTCTCTTTGAGGGTGCTACCCCTAAACCCCTACTAGGGGGCTCCATTAATTGTCACCCCCTTGGACCCCTTAGTGACACTAGTGGATGGGCAAGCCCCCCACGCCCACCTTCAGGTATTGGGATCCAAATGTAGTTGAAACAAGACCATTGCTTGGTGAATACATCTTCTCTTATGAAAATTTACAAATAACATTAGGAGTAATTAATTACATAAGATTTACAAGGTTGATGGCACCTTAATCCTAACAAAAACATCATCACACTCATAAACATTGCTAATCAAAGTGATGTTCATGGCAAAATAAACATTCTAGATCTCGTCACCCCCTTTGAACGTTCTGATCGCCGCCCACCAGACACCACGGTGATCTCCATCGACCTCAGTCTTCATAAAAACCTAACATTGCCCTGTCAACACCCCTATCCATCGTCACCGCCTGAGGTTTACTCTTATGTCACCATCTGAAGACTTGGTCACCACTCTTTACAATGGATTAGGGTTTTGGATAGGTCGACTATCTTAAGTTGACCTTACCTGTAAACTCTTGGTTACTAATATAGCCTCTGTGTTAAGGGGGGCGGGCTTGCCTTTTAGCCCTATTTTTATTTTTTGTCCCCTAACGGCCTCTAACCGCTAGCCCTGGATACTAACTGCCAGGACTTAAGTTCTCCATGTGACCACATTTTATTTGACTATCAGTAGTCAGACTTTAACTGTTAGGCTTGGCCTTTCACCCTCTTAAGCCACATAAGGCATTTTTCTTTTTCTTTTTGCTATAACTGGAGCATACGATATCAAAATCGCACAAACAAGGACTCCTTGGAAAGATGGTTCAGCCAACTACGCAATGGTTTAGGTTTTGTCAGGTCATAGAGCCATTTTATCAGCTATTTTTCTGGTCAAAGTCAACCCTAATTTTAAACTTCAAATGAGCATAACTAGGTGCAAATTTGATCCAATTTTAGCGATTGTTTTTTTTAAATTGCATAAAATTTCCTAAATTTTTTAATGCCACTGTTAGTTTTGCTATGGCCAATCGTTATTTTTAGATATTTTCCAGATTGCATATTACGTCCTTTTTGTCTTGGTGGCTCTCAAAAGGGGGTGTCTACTTGATGATTCATGTTTTTCACACTTGATAAGAGATTTTATGCTACTAGTATTTGATTTGCAGATTGTGGTTCTCACTGGAAAAAGATTACAAACTGAAACTACTAACAGATTTGTTGCAAGGTTTCCTCCTTTCATGTGCATGCGCTTAGTTATCATAGGAACATTTTGATTTGGTGCACTTAAAACGAACATTATCTTGTTGTTTTCACACACTTTCTTAGGCTTAAAAAGAATTAGTGTCTTCTTTCTTGGTGATTTTGTGGGTGTTTTGAGGTGTGTATGCTCTTCCCTTGCACGTTGTGATCTTGGGAATCAAAAACACTTCTCAACACTTTCATTATCACACCAGACATTTAAATTTCTAAGGGTAAATGAACATTGTCCAATGTAGTCAAACACATGTGTATGCTCTCTCCTTGCATCTTCTTATGACCTTGGAGATCAAAAATATGTGTTTGTATTGCTTTTGTGCAAACCTTTAGAGGGCATGCCTCCCGACCTGTGAGAGGGAACAACCCAAGCGGTACTTTCATTTTGGTCTGCTATACAAATAATCATGGTTGTGATGAAAGTCATCAATCACCTAGTGTTGTTGTTCTATACTGATGGAAGTCTCCCTTAGTATCCAAGTGATGTGTAGAAACCCTTTCTAAGGGCTAGGAGGCCTCTTAAATGAGTGAACCACCGCATGTATAGACACCAGTATATCCCAAAACATTGATTAAGAACCATTTGTGCTAGTGGCCAAAAACCCTTTTTACTTGCTGGTGCAGGAGGTCGGACCTCCTAAGCAACCCCACGTGTACTATTCATTATAGAGACAGGAATTCCCTTGGTCCCTAGGATTGAAGGGTAAGAGGTTTGGTGTGCCCATGCTGTGTAAGGGGGAGCTAGTGTCACCAAATTCTCTAGTTGTCTGCTTTGTCTCAGTATTTGGAGAAATCTGAGTGGGGACTCAATAGGTAGTATCCTTGACTAGCCTAGGATTGTACATATTTACAAGTGTTTTCAATCTTGTCAAGAGTCACCAAAAACAACCAATCTGATTGCCAAGTGTCTTATATGACTGATGTGTGTGCTTGCTTAGTCATCACCCTAAACATTCAAATCCATCCATTCATTTCAAGTCATCATATCCTAATCACCTTTCCTAATCACATCGTCCAACCATCCACATCTTGATCATCCTACTTGTCCTATCCTAATCACATTCTTATCATATCTTTATCATTCAACCACATCCTAATCATATCCTCTTCATCATTTCTAATCATTACACCTCATCCTAATCATATCCTAATCATATCCTAATCATCATTCCTAATCATTACACATCGTCATCCTCATCCAATCAACATCATCCTAATAGTTTCCTAATCAATCTAAATCATCTAATCTTACCACTACACATAATCATCTTCATTCATAATCCAATCAACTTCTTCCTAACCCATCCAAGTCATCTAATCTCATCACTACACATCATAATCTTCATTCTAATCTAGTAAATCACATCCTAATCATATCCTAACCATTCATTCCAATACAATCAATTTCATCCAATCACAATACACCACAGCCATAG
The DNA here is from genome assembly GCA_027924645.1 of Cunninghamia lanceolata. Classification (NCBI taxonomy): domain Eukaryota; kingdom Viridiplantae; phylum Streptophyta; class Pinopsida; order Cupressales; family Cupressaceae; genus Cunninghamia; species Cunninghamia lanceolata. Next base: position 1,098,551 of record BSBN01001292.1, on the reverse strand, counting down.
GGAAACCTTTGAGCATCTACCCTCCCTATCAAATCCGATTGCAACTATGTCAAAACATTATAGACCTATTGGTTCTATTCACCCACTACATATTCAATTTCATTCAGACTTTGACATCTATAGAGGTTCCCAAAAATAGTCTTCCTAAGGTTGAAACATAGGGAGAAACTATCGAAGCTTGACTGTATCACAAGTACAAATCTGGACCAAGAGCCCTTAACATCTTTTTCAAATCAATCACAACTTGGGCTTAATACCACAAGGCTAGTTTAAGTCCATCCTTCCAAGTGAATTCTGAAACTCATGGGTTCACTTTAATCAATCATTTCTTCCACACCTCAAGGTCTAAATAAATCCAATTTATACTTTGACAAGGTCAAATTAGTAGACAAGAGTACCCTCTTGGAGCTAGACTTTTCGAAGACTAACATCCATTAACCTCTATCATAGTCTGGGCCTCATCACCTTGCATTGACATCCACATAGCATCCCACAATTCACAAGTCTCATTTCGTAGAGACATGGTTTCAAAAAGAAGAGAAGGGGAGTAAATCCTCCTAGTCATCCCTATAGTGAACACACAAACACATCATTCACAACATTCTCACCAACACATTCATTCTTGTCACTGTGACCATCCTAATGACAACCCTAACCATAACCTAATCATCCCTAATCACCTATCCAATCATCCAATCAATATCATACTCTATCACATTCCTAGTCATTCCACCTTATCATTACCCTAATCCTAGTCAAGTACTTGTCAACATGGTCCTAATCCTTGGCGATCCTATGTCCAAACCAAAGCCCAAAGTCATACTTAGAGGTGGCCCTCTTAATCTTGATGACAAGAAAAAACCAAGACCTAAGCTTGTACTCCAAGGAGCCCCTCCTCCATCCACATGTCAAGTCAACACCACATCAACATATCCATTCACACCCCAACAAGAACATGTGAGCTTAAGTCACCCCTTGAAACAAAATAAAGTGCCTTTGAATCCTAATGCCACCTTTGACAAGGGAGACATCAACCTAGTCCATGCAAGCCATTCACTATCCTTACCATCCTCTAATCCCCCATTAACTCCACGCCCTAAGTTTAAACATTACAAAAGTAAACATGTGGGGTCATCCAAATCCACCACTTCATCCAATCCTTTTGACTCTCCATCCAACCAAAGTCTAAGACCTAAGTCTAATCCATCTAATCCTACAACATATTCCACCCCTTCTATCCCTCCACCATGGGAACCTTCCATTCCACCTAGTCCTAAGCCTTCACCTTCCTCTCTCATTACCCCTTCATCCACCCATACACCTACAAAGGATGTGATCCAAGGGTTACTAGCAAGGAACAACCCATCTCCATGTCAAACGCTTGTCCTTAATTCAAGAAAAGAGCTTTCAAATATCATGCCTAATTTTCCACTTCCATCATGTGGTCCACAACCCTTTGAACCTATTCAAGAATCTCCCCCATTGAGTCCAAGTCAACATTCATTGTCCTCTCATGTTGTTGACCATCAAGAGTCATCCACTTCCATTCAAATTCAAGAGACATGTCAAGAGCATTATCCTAAGCATGAGGAAACATTACTCCCTCATCTAAATCAAGATCTAAGCCCTCCTAATGATCTTACCAATAACACACTTGATCATATCCATGATCAAGCTCCCATATATGATCAAAATCCTTCTTATGATCAAGAAGACCATGATGATCCACTTAGCCAACTTTATGCATTCCATGATCACAAGATTTCCACCTCACCCATCCATGATGCACAAACATCCACTTGTCATGATGAGACACATGCCTCCCAAGAAAACATAGAATATCAAATAAATAACTTGGATCTTGGTGAACATAATGATAATCAAGCTCCTAATGATCCACCCACATCCACCATCAACCCCATTTCAAGTTCACCATCATATCCCCTTGGTCTATCCACCTTGATTCATGAATGTTCCTCCCTAGGAACACATCAATGATTATCCACCACTTCACCTTCTTAATCCAATAAGGAACTCACGTCTAGTGTCCAAAACACACCTAGTCCCATAGTCCACTACATACTCCAAAAAATGAACTATCATGGTAAAGGCCTAGGCCTTCATGAATAGGGTATTTTGGAGCCTATACATGTCAATGTACCCCCATGCTCATATGGCCTTGGATATACACCCCAAGCACAACAATCTAAAGATGTTGGTACTTCCTCCATTCTTCCTAAGTCCACCACTTCCTATCACAAATCTCATCATATCCCCAAAACATATGTCACCATTCCACCTCCACCATCCTACACATGTCAAAAGCATGTGACCGTACACCTCCCTCCATCTAATTTACCTCCACTCCTCCCAACTCCCAATATCCCTTCATCCACTTTGCCACCATTTCTTCCAACACCTAACATTCCTATCATCCATAAATACTCTAAATATCTTAATCATCACCAACAAAAGCACGCATTGTCTAAACATAAAGCTTCCATCCACCCCATGGGATTCAAAAGCAAACATTTCGATGCTTCTACATATAAAGCTAAAAATCCTAAGGGTCCTAATGCCTTAGGATATCAATCCAAAAAGTCAAAGCAAAATCCATCTAAAAAGCTATCCAAGCCCATACCTCCAAGACAAAAGTCAAAAACTAAAATGGTATGGGTCCCTAAACAAAAAATCATTTCAAATGAGGCATCAACCTCTCAAAAATCCCAACAATCCACTTTCATCCAAAAACCCCATTCCATTCAAAAGTCTCAAATTCCTTTATCCCACATGAAAAGCAAAAATCATAAAAATACTAAGTCTATGTGGGTTCCTAAATCACTACATCACCCATCTCCTAGGCAAACATCACCATTGCTTCCTATACCACCATCCAATCAAAAGCTTCCATGTTTAACATGGTGTATGCAACTGTTGGTCATGATTCCTTTCCATACCCCCATCACTCCATTATTCAACTATTATCCTACATATTTCACCCATCACCTTCCTATGGTCCATGCTTTTGGATAAGCCTTTCATCCATCCTCTTGCATAAGTCCTTTCATAATCCACTATCCTTCGCTACATAATCCACATCATAATCCACTATCATTGGACTTTCATAATCCACTATCTACCTAATCCATCTCACTTTCATGCTATCTCCCTACCAACATCTATGAGCATAATGACATTTGACATGGTCTATGTGATGACATCCACTCTCTAATGGGACACTATCACCTTTCATGGAACCAAACATTTGAGTCCCTCCTATCCATATTCCCCTTCTCTTATCCAAAATTCCAAAAAGTCAAAAAAAAATAAAAAATAAAAATAAAAAAAATAAAGTAATGAGAAATCCCTTTGTCCAATTGTGAAAACCACCCTTGGTGGCACCTTGGATAAGTACCATGATGAAAACTTGGTAAACAGGCATCATGTGTAGGTTGTTCTTCTATGTCACTTACACTTGGGGGCACGATGTCTCATCCAACCTATAATTTCTATCCTATCATACCATTTCCATATCATCCTATCTATTACATACATATACTTAGCCTATCGAGTCCATTTATTCTCCCTTCCTCTTTTGAGCTTGATAAAGAAATGGGGGCAAAATGTTGAAACATGCTTTAGATATCTCTTGGCATACCTTATCCCTTCCAAATGATCCATCCTATCATCCTATTTTCATAAGCTTTGTCATGAAAAATCCTAAGTATTCCACCTACAATGGGGCATGTTATTCCTATGTGACATAGTCCTCAGAGATCACATCCTTGCCCTCTTACGCATATGTTCCTTCCATCCACTACTGCCCACCCCTTTTATCCATTCACCCAATCCCATTCATTCCCTTGCACCCCGACTTGGTTTTTCCCTTGTCATTGGTATCTAGCATAAAGGCTACCTCAAGTTGTCATCCAATGCCATTTTCCAAAACATTCCAAAAATACTAAAAAATCAAAACATTTCAAAAACACAAAAAAATTAAATATTTGCAAAAAACCAAAAAACATTCAGATATTCCAAAAATACAAAAACATCCAAATATATTCAAAAAAAGCCAAAAAACATCGAATATTCCCAAAAATTAAAAAAATCACATAACCAACCAAAATCCCAAGCAATAAACTATGTCAAAACCTAGTCGAACTACGACACCTCTAAGCTTTCACGTAGGCAAGGCCATCTTTGATGAGCCTTGAGGCATTAGGTTAGTCCCTTAGGGCTCATTGAGTCAAATGTCATAATAAGTCACCCCTTAACGAGATGGACACTTTGAACAGACTAAAGCAATCATTCCTTTATAAGGAAAACAACCTCACACGTCAACAAGACAACTCATCAAAAAAGCACAGCCAAGCAATCATGTATCATCACTCGCATGGTGATAACCACACATCACTAAGGACAACCTTCCTGGAAAACAACATGGAGCATCATTGAAACCAGGAATCTGTGCCTTATATGACATGCGTCATTTCTAAGATCAAACATAACAATCATCTCACAACTTGCGACATTCTCAAAACTAGACCACATCTCTTATACGGGATGTCCTAATCTTATCACTTGCCTTAGACACAATGTTGCATTGTCAAAACCAGACCAGGCATCTTATATGACATGCTTCCTATCCTGAAACCAAGCCTCCTTCATCGAATCATCGTAATCAATCAAATGCATATCACTTGGCAAAAGGTCCAAATGGCTGTTGGTCTAGTCTGTCTTATTTTACTGGATTGTTTTGCAGTCTCATTCTTATGCTTCTCAAGGTAGTCCCTACGTGATGAAGAGAAGCGAGGATAGAGCAAGACCTTTTTCTTTGATTGTTGTTTGTGGTTTGTCTTGGCAAAATGACTGGGGCAACTTGGTGCCTTGCATTTGATCAAGATTCCATTAGGTGTGAATCAAAGACATCCTATGCATATGAAAGAATAACTGCTTCCTTGCATAAGGACTTGCACATCTCACAATTATCTCATTGCAAGGTACCATAGTTACTAGTCTGAGTTAGGCATTCCTTGTCTTTCATGTGCCTGTTTCGCAAGGGATCACATTTCTGCACTTTGGCCTTTGTCACGCCATTGTGATTGTCATCCCTTGACATAATAAGTTCTATGATGATAAGCAGAAAAAATTACAAGTGAGAAACTCAAAAATCTATCAAAGCAAGATCTCATTTCCAATCTTCTAGCCAAATCTTTCATTCCTCCACCTTCATTGCAGCTTAATGTATCATTCATTTCTTCTATCCATTCCCCTATATTTCTTCCTTGACCAATCCCTTTTCATTTTGAGAGCCTACCCGTATTTGTCCAACCCACCTATCCTCTCAAGGGGACATCATCATCCTATCTTTCCATCATCATCCTTTTCCCCTATCCATTTCCTTAGCTTCTTTGAAATGATGTTACTCAACATAAATCGCATCATCTCGAACATCATCTCAAAGAGGGGCAAAATGTAGACACCTAAAAGTGTCCTCAGATTGCAAGACACCAATCTCTTCCACATTCTACTATTTTTTCCTAATTTTCCTCTATGATTAAATAATTAATTTTATTTGATTAATTATTTAATTATTCACTATCCCCTTTCCCCCTTTAATTTAAATAAATGAACATTTATTTAAATTATAATCCTTGTTCTAATTTAATAGGTCGCACCTATTTAATTTAATCCCATCACATTATTTCCCTTCTCAAATAAATTAAATAAATGAACCTAATTTATTTAATTTAAAAACATCCTTCACCTCATCATTTCTCCCAATTTTCAATTATCCCTTGTCCTTTAATGAAAGGGAACCCTAATCAATCACATCCCTTCATTTGGCTCCAAAGTCAACTCTCAATCCTAGCCCTCCATTCAAACAGGTTCCTCTATAAAATCACTTTTTCAGGTTCATTTTCATCTCTTCTCTTACCTCACAACTCTCTAATCTACTGTATACTCTTTGATATTTTGCTCAATCACTCACTAGAGCTTCTCAAGATCCTTGCAAGCTTGCAAAATCTGAGAAGAAATGGCAAAATTAAGGAGAACAATGGAGATAGGTCAAATGTTAGCTTAGAATCTTAGTTATTTCATGTTTATGTGACTGTTTTCTAGGCTAGTTTGCACTCCATTGGGAGCTAGGGTTAGCTGTGATTTCATTTCTACATGTTTGATAGCTTTTCCCTTGACTTCAGTCATGTATACAAAAGAGAAGGAAAATAATAAACCAATGCTATGAAGGAAGGAAAAGGATATACATGCTTAATAAATACCTCCATAGAAACAACATCGCCATCAATATGAAGCATTTAAAAATACATGAGCACATCAAGGATGGAAGGGATAGAGGCCACAAAGGATAAAAATAAATCAAAATCAAAAGGCATGCATGCAGAGAGATTAAAAATAATGGCCTATGATAATCCATGTTGAATGATCTAGCAAGAATGCACAAACCAAGGGTATATTGGTGGGTAGAAATCAAATAGATATCAATAATGAATAGTCAAACCCTAATCGAGATATAATAATGAAACATAATAAGGGTGGATCCTAACCCTAATCAAATCTAAAATAAATGATAAGGAACTAGAAACATTAGATTTAAATCTTTAATGTAGAAAGAATAAACCATAGGGGGTGTAAGAATGTTAGGTTCACTAAAAATTTAAAATCAATAATATCTCTACATAAACAAATAATTTGTAAATACCTTAGGATAAAGAGTTGGGATTGTGATTATTTGAAATAAATGCTACCAAATTTTAAATAATAAAATAATGGTACTTGGCTCTTTGTTTGATGTTAATTTTATTGTGCCATAGATCACTAAATTGATTCACCCTTGTACTAGAAAGTTAAGATTTGTTAGAGGCTTGCCTTGGGATTGGAAAAGTTTCTATATGTTGTAGCAATTCACTTCTATGACTGTAGAACCAATCTTTATGATTGAGGATCTAAACCCAAACCAATCTTTGTGATTGAGGATCTAAACCCAATGCATGGATTTGAACTTGACGTGTGGATCTAAACTTATCGACTATGATTCTATTATGCCTACAATAAATATTTGCATGAGTATTTGGACTTGCAATAATAAATTGATAGTGTTGACAAACATATTTAAGAATTTTGCTAGGCTAGAGAGATTAAAAATAATGGCCTATGATAATCCATGTTGAATGATCTAGCAAGAATGCACAAACCAAGGGTATATTGGTGGGTTGAAATCAAATAGATATCAATAATGAATAGTCAAACCCTAATCGAGATATAATAATGAAACATAATAAGGGTGGATCCTAACCCTAATCAAATCTAAAATAAATGATAAGGAACTAGAAACATTAGATTTAAATCTTTAATGTAGAAAGAATAAACCATAGGGGGTGTAAGAATGTTAGGTTCACTAAAAATTTAAAATCAATAATATCTCTACATAAACAAATAATTTGTAAATACCTTAGGATAAAGAGTTGGGATTGTGATTATTTGAAATAAATGCTACCAAATTTTAAATAATAAAATAATGGTACTTGGCTCTTTGTTTGATGTTAATTTTATTCTGCCATATATCACTAAATTGATTCACCCTTGTACTAGAAAGTTAAGATTTGTTAGAGGCTTGCCTTGGGATTGGAAAAGTTTCTATATGTTGTAGCAATTCACTTCTATGATTGTAGAACCAATCTTTATGATTGAGGATCTAAACCCAAACCAATCTTTGTGATTGAGGATCTAAACCCAATGCATGGATTTGAACTTGACATGTGGATCTAAACTTGTCGACTATGATTCTATTATGCCTACAATAAAGATTTGCATGAGTATTTGGACTTGCAATAATAAATTGATAGTGTTGACAAACATATTTAAGAATTTTGCTAGGCTAGGACAGTTCTCCCTTGGTCAAACCCCTAGATAGTGATTTAACGGCTAAAGGTAGGAAGTAGCCATGTAGTATACCTAGGATGCTAATGTAATGCTATTGTCACAAGATAATACTTTAATATTCCTTGATGTGTGCAAGAGATGCATTTGATTCTTGATCCTAGATTCTAGATATGTATGTAATATGTGCTACATAATAAAATTGAATTAAGGTTTGTCCTTTCATACAATACTCCTACCAATAATTTGAATGTTTTTTGTGCTTCAATTAACTCACAATAATTAAATGAAAGGAAACATCTTATACTCAAAATTTAAATTTATTCTCTAATACTAAATAAAACAAACTAAAAACTAATACCAAATCTTAAAATTAAATCTAAATAAAATTAAAATAAAATAAAATTATTTAACAAACTCCATACCAAAAAAATATTATTTGGCATACCAAACATTACATTAAAGATAAACTAACAAACATTATTTCACATAATAAACATTACATTAAGGATAAACCAACAAAGTCAGTCCAAACAAAAGGAAAAAATGCAAAGTATAGAATTTTCACCATTACAATGAGCAATAACTTTTTATTTTTCAAAGAACAGTTGCACTACCAGTAATCAAACGCTGGAGGGCGACTTCTACCAGCGTTTTCTCTCTTCTTTATTCTGTGGGAGCACCAGACTGAAGTTCGTATTGGAGGAAACAGGTTTCGTTTCATTTCATTTTAGTGCTTTATTTTTTCACAATCATACCATTTCTGTCAACTTTTTCTCTATTTACCAGAAGTTTGATTTTTTTTTCTTTTCCTCATGCTGTGTATGGATATTTTAGATTGTGTTTGTTTTTCAAAGGGCACAAAGTCTTTTCTCAATCCTGGCGTTGAACCAGATCTTGAAAACGACCTGATTATGTTATCAATTAAAATTTGTTGAGTCTATAGAGGCGTGGAATTCTGTTATTTAATTCATACGGAGGAAATATTATTCAGAGTGATTTGAACATAAATGTATTGTGCATGTGTTTTGTTGATCAATCTAGAAAGAAGGAAAAATGGATGGTTTGATAACAACTATGTAACTCGTTTCAAACGGTTATTTATATATAAGTTGAACATTTCCTCACAAAATGACAACTTACATGTGTTATTAGATCTGAGTCACAAGGCTTCTGATGTCACCTGTTATAATACTATATTTAAATCTCATGAAAGCGCTTTTTGATCTTCTTCATAAGATCCCTCTATTTTTTCAGAGAAATTGAAAGACACTTAAGTCATACGTCATTTAAAAATATTTAATTTTTTTTAAGTTGTAAAGGAAAATAAACTCTCGTTAAGCTTAATCTGCCGAACTTAATAGAACTTAAATAAATAAGTAAAACTAATTGACATTAAATAATGATGATTTGTAGGTTAATGTAATTTGCTAATTAATGTTAATTTAGAAAAATAAATGTAAAAGATAGAGGTTTAGTTTTATAACCAAAGATTAGATGATTGTTGATATGGTGGTGAATTTTGAAATGTCTTTGATTTGGAAAAGCTACCACTCTACCTATGTAATGCCTCAAATTCTGTGCTCACCTTATGCATTATGTGGGGTTGACACGGGGTCTTGTCTATGTTTGTATTTTTGTTCTTTTGTTACGTAGAGTTGATCTTTGTGCTTATGGAAATAGATGCAAATAATGCCTTTAAATACAAGCACATAGAATCAAATCATACAATTGTTATGTAAATTTGATCTTTGTGCTTATGGAAATAGATGCAAATAATGTCTTTAAATACAAGCATATAGAATTAAATCATATAAAATGTGTGTTTAGTTGGCTCATAATGTCTAGTGGAATATGAAAGTGGCCACCACAACAATGTTGTGACTTGATCATTGCATTGTACCCTTATGAGAAATATTACACCCTTTGTTGATATATACATGTATTAAGACATTCTCTCAAAATAAACACAAAACTAAATGGGAAAATTGCATAGGTATGTAAATTTCACCATTGCATTAATATAAACTTTTAAAAATAACCCAATTCTTACCACTTATACATGGCTATTTTTAAACATCAAACGTTTAATAGTTAAAGTAAAATTAGGCTATTGAAAATAGGCTATTCATAAATATCAAACTATTTAGTCAAAGGTTGCCAATAAAAATTGGATAACATTTACCACTTTTAGTTATAGATGAGGTGTAAAATTGACATTACTGTTACTAGTTGACAGCTTGCATTCTAAAAATATGTATGTAACTAGTACAACTAGTACCCCAATCTTATTTCAATAGCTACAAATACAAGGTGGTCCCAAAAAAACAAAAGGAGAATTAAACTCAACTTTGACAATGTGCTTGTTTTTTTTGGCATTCCAAGTTATTCCTTAATTCAAAACCCACTTTAATGAAAGTGCATCAGATAATCTCTCACCTTAGTTTCCACATGATGTTTGGCTTTACTAATTGAAATTTTTACATAAAAGATATCAATATCTAAAATTTAATAGTCTTCCTTCTATTGCAACTCATAATCTGACAAATTGTTTTTGTGATTGCAAGTGACAATTAAGAAGTTATCAAATCCTTATCCTTGAGTAGTTACGAAGGCAGATGATTCATTGAGCAAGCAACAAAAGGAATATGATGCATTCATAGAGTAGGTAATGTGAACAGTATATTTGGACAATCTTTCACCACTAATAACCATACCAATCCTTAGGAATGCACTTGGACAATTTGGGGTCGTATTAAATGCCCAAATCTTACCAAATTATTTGGAGGCCAAGATGTTAATTTCTTATAACCCAGCTACAGATTAATTTCACAATAAATTCACAAAATAGAACCTCTATCTAATTTATAATAATCAATACTCTGGGTTAAATAACAGCAAATAACAACGGAAGCAAAAATAACAAGAAGCCAATCATAAATAGACAATAACACAAATAAAACCAGGAAACCCCAGTGTGGGGAAAAACCTGCAACTATTGGATCTTCTATTCAACCTAACAACAAACTTTCTCTTCAACAATACCATATGAGTCTGCTACAACAATCTTATATATAAAGCCCAGCTACTTTACTTAATGTGCAAGTAAAGAAACTTTCCTTGTTTTGTTCAACTTTAAATCACACATAAAATCACTCTTGATTTTATCTCAATCTCACAAAATCAGAAACATTCTATTCTTAGATAAAAAAAACTATTGTTGCTGAAAATCCAACTTGAGTTGCTTTAAAGCAACTCCACTCCACCTTTTGAGCTAGAAAATCAACACTCCCTCTTAGTGAGGAAGGTATTCTGCACAACACCCAACTTATCCCTGAAGAATTCAAACTTACTCTTCATCAAGACCTTGGTCAGGATGTCTTCTATCTGCTCATCCGTAGGAATGTACTGGAGCTTCACTATCCCCTTCTCTACACAATCTCTAATGAAGTGGTACTTAATCTCAATGTGCTTTGACTTGTCATGAAACACTGGATTCTCAAAGAGTTTGATACAACTCTGATTATCATAGTAAATGATAGTAGGATCTAGCTCCTAATCAAAGAGCCCAACTAGAAGTTTTCAAAGTCAAATAGCCTCCCATGTAGCCATACTGGTTGCCATATACTCGACCTCCGCAGAACTCAGTGCAACTAACTTTTGTTTCTTGCTATACCAAGAGATTGCTCCTGATCCCAAACTAAAACTGCACCCTGAAGTGCTCTTCCAATCAGCTGTACTACCTACCCAATATGCATTAGTGAACCCCTCGATCTTCACTGCATCCTGTTGAGTATACTTCAGCCCGTAATCAATTGTGCCTCAAAGATACCTCAAAACATGTTTCACAGCTATCCAGTGCACATGTTTAGGTTCCACCATAAACTGACTAAGAGAGTTCACTACAAAACAAATGTTTGGCTTGGTGTTGACCAGATACATAAGATAGCCTATCAACTGTCTATATAAAGTTAGGTCCACTGCCTCTGATCTAGAAGCATCAATCTTCTTCTTGTTGGTCACAAGTGGCATGGACATGGACTTATAGTCCTCCATCCTAAATCGCTTCAGAATATCAATTATGTACTTCCCTTGTCCAAGGAAAATCTCTCCCTCTTTCTGCCACAACTCCAATCCCAGAAAGTAGTACATCAACCCCAAGTCCTTCATCTCAAACTCTCTTGCAAGATCCCACTTGCAGTGGGCTACGAGCTCCTCTGACACCATGAGAAATAGGTCATCAACATACAACACCAATATGAGAAGTTCATCCTTCACCTGAACATAGTACAGGTTCTGATCTACCTCACTCTTGATGAAGCCCACACTCTGCAAGTAACTGTCAATACGTGAATACCACGCCCTGGGTGCCTGCTTGAGCCCATACAGTGCTCTCCTCAACCTACATACATGAGAATCCCTCCCATGTACTTCAAATCCTTCTAGTTGTTCTATGTAAATCTCTTCCTTAATCTCTCCGTTGAGGAAGGCCATCTTTACATCCATCTGGTGAATCCTCCAACCCATCTGTGCTGCTATAGAAATGATAGCTCTTATGGATGAGTACCTGGCTATTAGAGAAAAAGTCTTGTCATAGTCAACTCCTTACTTCTGAGAAAACCCCTTAGCCACAAATCGACCTTTGAACTTTTCCACACTACCATCTGCAGCATGCTTAATCTTATATGGCCATCTCGAGCCCACCACAGACTTATCTTTTGGTTGAGGTACTACCTCCCACATCTTGTTCTTCATGATGGAAGAATACTCTTCCACCATAGCATCCCTCCACACTTGGTGCTTAGACGCTTCCTAAAAGATGGAAGGCTCCTCTTTAATTAATTCACTCATAAGTGCCACATAATCAGAATAACATTTGGGAGCTTTTCTCTGTCTGACTGAATCTTGTGGCTCACCAACATATTCCTGGGCCTCTCTTAGTGTCTGCTCAGCTGCCTTATTTCTCTTCTTCTCGATAATAGGAATATGAGGCTGAGGAATTATTTGTTCCTCCTTCGGGTCAACTTGCTCAGCCTACTTTCTCTGCTCTCCAACTTGCGGAACTAAAGTTTGAGGGATATGTTCTACCTCAACCGTGGGAGATTGCTTCTCCTCATTCATCAAGCTGCTAGACTTCTGAAGAGCTCTCTCTTCCTCAAACTTCGCATCTCTGCGAACAACTATTTTCCTGAGGGCAAGAATGTAAACTCAATAGGCCTTAGAAGTTTCACTGTACCCAACAAGGATACCCTTCTCTACAGTTGGTTCCAACTTGGTTCTCTTCTCCACAGGAATGTGACAATACACAAGGCATCCAAAGATGCGAATGTGCCCCAAATCTGGTTTCTTACTTCATGGTAGCCTCTTCTAGAGTCAATTTGCCCAAAACTTTGTGAGGGCTTCTATTTTGCAAATACATAGTTGTATTGCAAGCTTCTGCCCATAAGAACCAAGGTAGATCCTGATCATGAAGCATGGCCTTGGCTGCTCCAGCTATAGTCCTATTTTTTCATTCAGCAACCCCATTCTATTGAGGGTTATATGGAACCGTCAACTCTTTCTTGATACCTTCCTAAGTATAGAAATATTTGAAGGCAATCAAGGTATAATCACCTTCATTATCAGACCTCAGTATCTTGATCTTCTTCCCTGTTTGCTTCTCCACAAGAGCCTTAAACTCTTTGAACCTACTAAAGACCTCATCTTTGTTCTTTAGAAAATATATCCACGTCTTCCTAGAGAAGTCATCAATGAAAGTAACATAATACTCATACCCATTCAAGGATACTGTTGACATGGGCCCACACACATCTAAGTGTACAAGATCCAAAATCCCTTTGGATCTAGTGTCACTACTTGGAAAACTAGTCTTGGTATATTTCCCAAGAGCACAACCCTTGCACACCTTATGGTTTTCTTTCTTCATCTCAGGAAGCCCCGTCACTATTTCCTTGAGCACATTAAGTGCTCCATGGTGAAGATGAGCCATCCTCCTAAACCACAATTCTCCTAGCCCTCTACATCTGCTTACCAATGCATGTGCTGGATCAAAATATAACTGAAACAAGCTGCCATGTCTGACTCCAATCACTTTTGCAACCTTGGAATCCTTGGGACAAATATAGACTTTTCCCCTTTCAAAGGTTATGATGTAACCTTTGTCCTCCAAAGTAGAAACTAAGATTAAATTCTTCGTCATGCCAGGGACATATAACACATCCTCCACCAACAAGGGTTTGACAGACTCCCTCTAAAACTTGACAGTGCCAATACTAGTTGTATGGTACTTGGCATTGTCTCTAAGCTCAATATAGAAATCCAGCTTCTTCTCCTCCAACTTGGTGAAGCATTCTCTGACTCCCGTCATGTGGCAAGAAGCCCCACTATCAATATACCATACCCTGTTGGCAATTGAACTTGAGAGACAAGCAATGACCAAAAACTCATTCTCAAATTGTGATGCAAACTCATCCACCTCTTCTCTGGTAGCAACTTGCTTCTTTTGCTTGTCCTTATTTTTCTTATTTGGACATTAACTGGCATAGTGACCCTTCTGATGGCAGAAAAAACATTTTATCTTGGTTAGATCTTTCTTCTTCCTAATCTTGGAAGAACCTTCAGATTGCTCTTTATTGGAGTTTTGCTTGCCCTTGCTTGCAAGAGCAAGATTTTCTTCGTCTTGACTCTTCTTTGTCTGATCTTCTCGATGAGCACCTTCACGGATCTCATCCTGAACAAAATCATCTCAAAGCCTCACCTAATCACGTAGCTGATCTCTGCCAACAACACACTTGACAAACACTTCCCAGTGCTTCGAAAAACCATTCAATGCTATACGCACCAACTCATCTTCATCAATCATCTCTCCAACAGTAGCAAGCTCATCCCTGACCTATGTCAGCTTGGACAAGTAAGATGTCACACTCTCTCCTTTAGACATCTTGGTGTTATGTAATTTGTCCTTCAACATCATCTTACGACTCAGATAGTTGCTCTGATAAAATTTTGTAGGTGTATCCCACATCTCCTTGGCAGTGTCTTTCCCCGATAGATGAGGAATTAGATGATCTCTTACCCTGTCCAGGATAATCCTCTAAGCCTTGGCCTCCTTGACTTCATGTGAATCTAGGGCAATAGGATCATTTGTTGGTGGTGTCACCTTTGTACCAACATAGATCCACAGCCTGTTCTCCTTGAGAACAGATGTAATATGAACCTTCCACTAGAAAAATTTAGACGCACCCTCAAGCCTGTCCTCATATCGAACACTGGTTGCCATAGCCACAGAAGAAACTAGAGATGAAAATCTAATTTTTTTCTCGAAATTTGTGTCACAAATCTTGGCTTTGCATTCAAAGTTTAGAGCTTTGATACCATGTTAATTTCTTATAACCCAGCTACAAATTAATTGCACAATAAATTCACAGAATAGAACCTTTATCTGATTTATAACAATCAATACTCTGGGTTAAATAACAGCAAATAATAGCGGAAGCAAAAATAACAAGAAGCCAATCACAAATAGACAATAACATAGATATACCCAGGAAACCCCAGTGTGGGGAAAAACCTGTAACTATTGGATCTTCTATTCATCCTAACAACAAACTTTCTCTTCAACAATACCATATGAGTTTGCTACAACAATCTTATATATAGAGCCCAGCTACTTTACTTAATGTGCAAGTAAAGAAACTTTCTTTGCTTTATTCATCTTTAAATCACACATAAAATCACTCTTGATTTTATCTCAATCTCACAAACTTGAAAACATTCTATTCTTAGATAAAAAAAACTATTGTTGCTGAAAATCCAACTTGAGTTGCTTTAAAGCAACTCCACTCCACCTTTCGAGCTAGAAAATCAACACAAGAATGTTGCTATAAATGCTTTGGTTGAAATGCAAAATTAACGTGAGGTTGCGAACATAGTGACATAAATTACAATGAATGCATTAATGATTGTTGGCATGCCTAGACCAGTCAGAGCAATGAAGATGCTACAAAATTTTAAATAATAAAATAATAGTATTTAGCTCTTTGTTTGATGTTAATTTTATTGTGACATATGTCATTAAATTGATTCACCTTTGTATTAGAAAATTAAGATTTGTTAGATAATTGTTTTGTGATTGGAAAAGTTTTTATATATCGAATAGTTCACTTCTATGATTGCAGAACCAATCTTTACAATCAAGGATCTAAACCCGATGTATGGATTTGAATTTGACATGTGGATTTAGACTTGTTGACTGTGATTCTATTGTGCTTACAAATAGAGATTTACATGAGTATTTGGACTTGCAATAATAAAGTGGTAGTGTTGACAAACATATTTAAGGAGTTTGCTAGAGTAAGATAATTTTCCCTTTGTCAAACCCCTAGATAGTGATTAATGGCTTGGTACAATGATTGAAGGTATAGCAAATAGTCATGTAGTATACCTAGGATGCTAATGTAATGTTATTGTCACAAGATAATGCTTTGATATTCTTTGATGTGTGCAAGAGATGTATTTGATTCTTGATCCTACATTCTATATATGTATTTAATATGTGCAACATAAGAAAATTGAATTAGCATTTGTCTTTGTATACACCACCCCAACAAATAATTTGAATATTTTTATGCTTCAACCAACTCAAATAATTAAATGAAGGAAAACATCTTAAACCCAAAATTTAAATTTATTCTATAAACATAATAAAATAAAATAAAATAAAATAAAAACTAATACCAACTCTTAAAAATAAATATAGATAAAATTAAACTAAAATTAAATTATTTAACAAACTTCATACAAAAATACATTGTTTCACATACTAAACATTAGGTTAAAGATAGATTAACAAAGTCAGTCCAAACAAAGGGAAAAATGCAAGGATAGAATTTTCACCCATTACAATGAGCAATAACTTTTTATTTTTGAAAGAATACTTGCATTACCCATAATCGAAGGCAATTAGACCGATGGTGGTTGACTATTCTAAAAATTAAATTAATCTCCTCCTTAATCTCTGTCTTTAATGAAACGCTGGAGGGCTACTTCTACTTAAGTATTTTTTTCATTTATTCTGTGGAAACACCAGACTAAAGTTTGTAGTGGAGGAAACAGACTTGATTTCATTTCAGATTAGTGCTTTATTCTTTTTACAATCCTACTTCTGTCAACTTTTGCTCTGTTATTTACCAAAATTTTGAATTTTTTTTTCTTTTCTTCATGCTGTGTATGGATATTTTGGATTGTGTTTGTTTTTCAAAGGGCACAAAGTCTTTTCTCAATCCTGGCGTTGAACCAGACCTTGAAAACGACCTGATTATGTTATCAATTAAAATTTGTTGAATTTATAGAGAGGCGTGGAATTCTGTTATATAATCCACACAGAGTTAATATTATTCAGAGTGATTTGAAAATATATGTATTGTGCGCGTGTTTTTTTGAGCAATCTAGAAAGAAGGAAAAATGGATGGTATGATGACAATTCTGCAACTCGCTTCAAACCGTGTTTATATATAAGTTGAACATTTCCTCACAAAATGACAACTTACATGTGTTATTAAATCTGAGTCACAAGGCTTCTAATGTCACCCTTCAAATCTTATGAAAGCACCTTTTAACCTTCCTTCTGTTTTTTCAGAGAAATTGAAAGATACCTAAGACATACGTCATTTAAAAATATTTAATTTTATGGCCTTGTAAAGGAAAATAAACTCTCCTTGGATTAAATGTAATTTTATAATTAATATTAATTTAAAAAATTAAATGTAAAAGATAGAGCTTTAGTTTAATGACCAATGACTGGATGGTTTGCCATATGGGGTTGACTTTTGAAATGTCTTTGACTACCACTCTGTCTATGTGATGCCTTATATTTTGAGTTGAATATGTTCACTATCTCCAGGTCTTTTGACTCTTTTTCGTGTCTGCAGATTTATATTTGTTGTGTAGATCTAATCTTTGTGTTTTTATACTCCTCCTTTCTGTTCTACCAAGTTCACTCTTCTATGTTCTAATATTTAGATTGGCTGTATTTAAAAATATTTTTGGAGGATTGCCAGTATGTCACATGAGGACATGTTATCCTAGGTCAACCCTTGAAAATGTCTATAAAAGATTGACAAACAATAAGCATCTTACAATGAGTACGAACCTCTGATTCATTTTAAAGCACCAAACTAAAATGTCCTTCTAATACTCATTTTAAAGCACCAAAATAAAATATTCTTCTAATACTTCTAGGATGAGAAGATGTTAGAAAGATAAGAGATGGAAATCGATGAAATAATGACTTTAAATATAAACACATAGAACCAAATCATACAAAATATATGTTTAGTTGGCTCACAAACATGACCCAAGTCATGAAAATAACCAGATCAGGATGGATAACAAGTGTTTATGATTCATGCTGTTTTCCAACTCTAATTAAAATAAGAGTGTGTTTATTTTAATAGCTACAAATACAAGGTGATTTAAAAATAAACAGGATTAAACTCAACTTTGACAATATGCTTGTTTTTTTGGGCCTTCCAAGTCATTCCTTAATTCAAAACCCATTTTAACGAAAGTGCATTAGATAAACTCTCATCGAAGTTTCCACATGATGTTTGGTTTTACTAATTGAAATTTTTACGTGGAAAATAACATCATCTAAAATTAAATATTCTTCCTTCTATTGCAACTTAGAATCTGACAAATTGATTTTGTGATTGCAAGTGACAATTAAGAAGTTATCAAATCCTTATCCTTCAGCAATTATGGAGGCAGATGATTCATTGAGACAGCAACAAAAGGAATATGCTGTATTCATAGAGAAGGTAAAGCGGACAGTAATCTGGACAATTTGGGGTGGTATTAAATGCCCAAATTTTACCAAATTATTTGGAGGCCAAGAATGTTGCTATAAATGCTTTGGTTGAAATACAAAATGAACGTGAGGCTACAAACACAGTGACACAAATTACAGTGAATGCATTCATGATTACTGGCTTGCCTAGACCAGTCAGAGCAATGAAGGAGGAAATTGAAATGTTTCCTGACTGTCTAGCACTCCCAGGAAGAGAATATGCTGCTGTTGGATCAATTCCAATGACCCCTTTTGGAATATTGTCTTAGCACTGAAGCACCTTGCCATGAAACATTCTGCAAAAGCTGCAGAATTATTAAAGGTAGGTATTAAATGAACAAGGCTGCACTGCAGCGAAGTTCCTGCCAAATGCTGGCAGGGCAGTTTTGAAGAATGCCTAAAGAGATGTGTCCTTTTGTATCTTCTGAACTTTGGAACAGGGTATGGACAATCTATCAAAGTGCAAAGAATGACACATTTTGAGAATAAGAATAGTTTAGACATGTATGCAAAGTGTGGAAGCATAGACAAGGCACGTGAACTATTTGACAGAATGCCTAAAGAGAAGTGTCCTTTTGTTATCTTCAGCTCTCTATTTTCTCTGTAAAGCCAAATTTGCCGACATTCACCAACATCCTCCCTGCCTGTGCCAAAATGAGAGCCCTCAAATAATGTATGAAATTCATTTGAGTATAACGGAAATTTGATATAAAATCTACATCAATGTTCCTTTAAACCAGGATAGTTAAAAGTTCTGTTTTGAGTCAGATGAAATTCTGCAACTCGACAGTTTTGGAAATGATTTTTTTCTAAAAATTGTAATATTACTTTTAAGTAATCAGAATAAAAATTTGTTTTTTTATGGCAGGATAAAGACACTGAAACTCTGATCTAGTTGAGCCATTCTGGATCTTGATTAAAAAAAAATATTCTTAATGAAATGAACTTACAAAATTTGGCATGCTCCAGAGAACAGAGTAAGAATGGTAATCTTTTGTGGGGTCACACCAGAGATATATGCGCTGTTCTGTCTCCTTTCCCTCCATTGAACACATTGGTTTGAAGAATGTATGACTGTTTACATATGACTGCGTACATATAGTTTAGCTAAACTATACTGTTTACATGTATGACTGTTTACATATAGTTTCTCCTTAATTACACTATCCCCTAAAAATACATCAAACCCATTCTCTCAAATGGCCATGAAAAACAAATGCTTAGTGGTGTTTAGTTGTGAAGTCCAACCATCATGACTTACTGTTCACATATGACTGCTTACATATAGTTTAGCTAAACTATACTGTTTACATGTATGACTGTTTACATATAGTTTCTCTATCTCATCATGTTCAGAGTTTTGTGATGACAGCTGCAACTCATGATAACAAATAACCCGTTATGTTATATACCCAACACCTAGAAAGCACTGGAAAAAGATGGTGACCATGTTCGGAATTCATGATTCTTACATAAAAAGCATAGTCAGTGCCTGCAGAGTCACCAGGAACCATGTTTATCTACATACTTAAGTGCCCAAACAAGTATGTGCCCCTGGATTGGAACCCAGTACCTGGACCACTACCCACAAAGAAGGAAGATTAAGACGGAGTGTAATAACCACAAGACCAAGTTCAAACCCATTGAAGCTGAAAAACCTACTGTTCTATAAATCTGCAAAATGTTTATGGCCTTACAATAGGATGTAGATTCAAAGCCCATAAGACAATCATAAGGCGGTACCTGTCCATTTGTCCTAAGAAAGTGTGGCCTGGTTCTCACCATCAATGTACTTTATATGATATTAACATAAGACATCAGGATTCCAACCTGATTCAATAAAACAACCAAAAAGTTGTACACTCAGGATAAACTAGTCTGAATATAAATCATGTCTTTTTTTACCTTTTTCCTTAACTTATGCTAAAACGCTATTGAGGGGGGATGTGATTTCCATATGATTCAGTGAATTGGGTTACAACCCTTGCCTGCCTTTTGAGAGATTTGATCTTGGGTAGAAAGCTTAAAATCTCTCGCTTGCATTGTTGCAACCAACCACTCTAGTTCTAATATCACTGACACTGTTTTCTTTTTCACATTTCAAATTATTATTTTTGCAAAACCATGCTTGTTTGAAAGTGAATTGTTCTTGTTTTACAGAAAGCTTGGCGGGGGAACGGCCATGAACTTTTATCACAACAGTCGCATGTTTTAGCTCAATGTCATAATAGGCGCAACTGTAGGGCTTTTCTTACCATTAACTTACATTCTGGGTGGTTTTTCAAAAGGAACTAAGTCTTCATATGTTCACAAAGCGAAAGGTGGTGTGGGGATACCAAAACAACAAGACACTTAAATATTTGAGATACACAACAAAAATGTTGAGGTAAAACAACGATACTCACCATTAGTCTCTCCATACTGTGTAGGCGGTTGTCCAAACTACTAAAAGAAAAATTAGTGCTTATTTGATTGCCTAGGCATGAATTGATGTCGAACCACTTGATTAATGGACCGCCTTGCACCTCCATAGACAAATGTTTTGTAGACAAAGGATTTGTAGAATGCAAATTTAGTGTTGCTTGGAGACTTCATAGGATCACAAAAATTGGCCTCGAGCACGTCCATTTAAGCAATACATAGATTAAATTAAAAAACATTGCAAGATGTGAGATGTAGTGTCAAAAATTGTATACCCTTGCAATTCCACACTACATTTGGTGACCACTTCAGTGCTTGCTTCCTCTTTGTGCATTTTAGGCTTATGCCTAGCTTCTTTTGCTCAATTTCATCAAATTTTGTTTTAGTGATTGGTGACTCTCCTAGCCCAGAGATGATTCACAAGATTCCAAGGTAGATTCACTCACACATTAGCACTTAGCGCGGACGTCCATGCATTGCATTGGCATCCTACGAGTGTAAAATAGTTAGTGAACTATTCTGCGACACGTTGAAGTATCTCATGGGGTTAGGGAGATTCCGGTAACGCCTTTCGAACCTCGAACAACTCTCTCCTCTTGCATGTCAACTAACTCTTCCCTCTCATTGAAGCAATAATCTAATTTTTGAATCTCTCATGCTCTCACACTATCTCTACAAATTTTCTTGCTGAAATTCTTGTGAGCTCTTTCTCTACAGAAGCTATTGAAGATTTTCTAGGCCTTCTTGAGTTGTGATTTTATCTCTCTTAGCTCTTGGAGATATTCACTTGCATCTTGGTTATTTGTGAGGGATCTTTCTCTTGTTGGGGTTTTGAAGCTATGCAACCAGATTTCTTCCCTCAAAGAGTTGTAGTTGTAGCCTCCCCTTTTACTGTTCAAGCTGGTAACATCATTTTATTTCATTGTTTAGTATTTCGTACTTGAATCTATTTGCTTTGCAAGCTTTGTGGTGTAGACCACCATTTATTTATGCTCTATGGTGTAGACCACTATTTGTTTACTTTCCCTGTACATGTTGTAGGGTACTCTTCCCATAAACTAGGGAAGCTACCTTAGTTTTATTTCCATTGTCACTGCTTTTATTTCTTAGTCACATTTAAGAAATAGGAAGCACACACTATTTCTCTATTTTCTACATCATTCGTTGCTTGTGGAGGTCAAAAGACCAAAGCAGGGGCTTGACTGAGGCAAGCTCCTTTGCATCAAAACATTTTCCTTCTATTTTAATAGTAGGTTCCTTGAGGAGAAACACTCAAACGCATGGAGGTTTTGTTGGTGTTTCT
Source organism: Cunninghamia lanceolata (assembly GCA_027924645.1). NCBI lineage: Eukaryota > Viridiplantae > Streptophyta > Pinopsida > Cupressales > Cupressaceae > Cunninghamia > Cunninghamia lanceolata. The sequence continues at coordinate 1,076,082 of BSBN01001292.1, read as the reverse complement.
CCCTCTTTCCATTTTGTTTAATTTAGTTTTATTCTATTAACATATATGCTTTGTTTTCATTTTTGGTGTTATCTGTGTATTTTTGGGTCATATGTTTGCATGTAGTTGTACTGTGCAGGTATCCAGAATCTGTACAGAGTTGACCATTTTTACTTTTCTAACATTGAGGATGCAAACACTTAGTGCATATGTCCCCACAATGCATTGTTGTCTACGGCAGTGAGCCTCCTCTTCAGGTTCCAAGTTCCATTTCTTCTACTCTTTTCACTTATGTACTTCATTTTCTAGAATTCAATATACAACAGTCTATTTTCCAGCATTTCATTAGTTTCTTTCTTTCTTGTAAGCATCTAGTTTAGTCATTTTATTTCTGTTAGCATATAAAGTGGTTTTATAAATCTAGGGTAGGTTTAGAACATCAACAAAGCAGAACCCAAGTGTATTGGTAGTGAAAAGCTCCCTTAATTGATATGTTTGATTGAGAAGTTATTTTTATTACACTATATTTTGGTGAACCTGCCACTCTTACACCTTTAAACATATTCTTAACACACCTTTTCTCATCACATAACATTGCGTGCTATGACACTAAAACTTTGTTTATGAGCTTCACAACCTAGTCTTCAAATTCATTGTATATTGTGGGTAGGAGTTTAAGACATCTTGCTATGGCATTTTCTGCAAATCCTACCATTCCTATTCTATCTGCTCTAGATTTTGTAAACTTCTCTTATAAACAAGCTATAACAACTATTACTTCTCCTTCTTAACTTCCAGAACTCTTTCTATGAATAGATACCATGATGCGGAAGCATCTTTTGATCATGAGGCTACCCTAGGTAGGTTATGTCCCACCAGAAATAATTCAAGATTTAGATCACCATTTGACCAATTATCAAAAAAATTTGAGTCATGAGGACATACCTCAGGCTGTAGTCCCTTTGGTTGATGCTCTCTACTGCATGTTAAATAGTCATAGTAAGGGTCTTGACTTCCTACATGGCATCATGCATATAGTACACAATGATACTCCACCTTTAGAGAGCTAAGTTGTGGAACCTCAAGATTCAAACTCTAACATAATAGGCAATCAATTGTATGTTCCTCTTCCTTCTTCTAGAACTTAGATCTTCACATCATCATTGTACTGTCAAAAATTGTGATCTCCCACAATTTCACACTAGGTTTAGCACTCTCTTCTATGTATTTGTGTATCTCTGTTTGTGAAATGCTCATTTCGGGGCCTAATTAAGAAATAATATTAAAAGAATTAATTTAATTGCTAAGTTTTCAAGGGCTAAAATAGCCAAGACCAGGGCACCCCAGCACCCGAGTCTAGCCTTTTTGCCCCGAACAAAGTTTGAATTTTGAGTGTCAGCTTTGTTACATCAGGTGGTACACCTTGTGTCGGCCTAGCGTGAACTCTTTCAGATGTAATTGAGATTCATATATATGTAGCTCTCTCCCTCTTATTTGAAAGGATGAAAAAGTGATCATTTGAATACTTGATATATGCTCTATGTACGAAATCTGAATCTCTCTATTTGTAGATTATTACTGCTATCATACTAACCCTTGTAGGTATCTGAAGAAGCCTCCTTCTCTCTCTAAGGTCTCCTAATTTATGACTAGTATTGCAACATCAACTCCAATTAGGGTTTTATGGTGAGTTTGTTTCATTTATGTTTGATCATTGTTATTTTATCATCTATCTGCATTTGCCTACATAGAGCATGCACTCTCTATCACACTTATCTCTATTGTTATGGAAGTGGGAAAACTTAGACAGAGGTTTGACTAAGGCAAGCCTCTATACACCACCCAAACATCTTTCCTCTTCCTTGTGTGTGCAGATCTAAATCGAAGGATTTTGAATATCAATGGATGAAGGATAGACAAGAGTTATAGAGACTAACACCTTTGCACATAAGTGACTCTGCTCTGAAACCCTAGGACTAGGGTTCCCTAGCACTCATGTCCTGCCATTTCTACTTCTTCTTTTGGTGACAGGTTCCTCGCTATTTGCTCTTCTTTGCTCTATTCCTATTTTTTGATCTCTGTTATTGCAATCTACTCTATTACTCAACTTTATCATTATATCTCCTCATTTGTATAGTTTAGTCAACTCTCTTGCATCAATTTTTAATCATAGAAACAACAAAACCCCAAGACTACACCAACACCTGTAACTTGGCTTTTCTCTAGGGAAAGTAGCCAAGTCTATGGCCCTTGGTGGCTTGTGAGTGTTGTAATGTTATGTGAGGAGATATTGACCTAGTTACTTCATTGTTCATTAGGATCCACTTTCACTACATGAAAGTTTGGTGAACTTGATGTGCTTGCACCTTCTTTAGATTTGTTGTAGCTTTGTTGTACTTTCTTTAGCTTTTCTACACTTTCGATAGTATTGTTGTGTTTAATTAAGTTGATAAGTTAGTTCTAGACACCTGTATTTTGTAAATACATAGTTCATTTTCGAGACGTATTTTACAATTGCGTTTACTGATTTCATTGTTTTAAAGATCTATAGTAGTGTTTGATTAGTTCATAACTTGATTAGGCACTTCTAAATTGCATATATTGTTTTAGTTTAGAAAGAAAAAGCAATATTTAAACATTTTTATTTCTTTTGACAACATAAAACACAAACAACATTCTCTGTTTCTTCTATCCCTTAATCATCATATCCATCTTGCCATCACTCTTTCTTCTATATCACTTCCTAAGAGTACATGAGCATCACAAAATTCATAATTTCTTTATGAGTTTTGTGAATCGGTGCTCCGAATACGAACATCTTGTGAGACGAAGTTATCGAATCATAATGGCCTCTTGTCCATTAGCTAGCTCCAGTGTTGCCACATCAGAACCTGAATTAGATAACCTATTCATCCTAGGGAGTTCTAGAATGTGAACATCTCATAATTACATCTCCACCTTGCCGATGATCTCCAAAACACAACCTTCTCTTGATACTCTTGAGAATTATGTACCCTATGTTTTGGAGACCTGAATTCAGAAAGTAGACAATGATTTGTCTAGTTTCTAGCAATTCCTGGGCACAAAACACTTGGCTAGGGAGGCTATACCTCTTATAGATAATCTAAGAAAGTTTTTTCTCAATGATTGTCATGTCCCCACCCAAAAGTGGGCCGACTTCATCCAATTATTGATGATATTTTGTGAAGTTTAAAATTAAAGATTTAAACACCAAGTCTGGGTGGTACCCAAGGATTAACTAATTGTAATTACATTAATAAAGAGATGCAGTTTATGGGAGAAAGGTGTTTGTTAGCAAAAAGACGTGTTGATCTCCTAAGACGTCTCCCTTAAGGAATATTAAAGGGAGAAGGAAGGATGTCAAAGGCATCATCTACAAACGATCAAGCATAAGGAATAATCTTTATTAATTGAAGAGCAGGCATTAGATCTGCCAAAGGTTATATATATACATAGTCATATAGACTGCTAATACAACAAAGGATATATTGCTAAACATTATTGAATAAATTTAATAGGTCAAATTAGTGACTATTGACTGATTTATTTATTTCACTGTCATATATATATATATATATATATATATATATATAAGACTCACCAGTCCTAGAAGAATGGTGAGGGGACCACATGGAGGGAACCCTACCATGCCTCCCTAAGGGCCTATTTGGAGGAAGGACTAATTAGCACCCCTACCATACCTCCCTAAGGGGACTATATGAAGGCCTTGTTAACAACCTATGTCCTGCCAAGTCCCCCATAGGGACTGTTTGGAGGGAGAAAAACACCCTGCTATGCCTCCTTGAGGGGCCTACATGGAGGTAATGTTGACAGTTTATGCCCTGCTATGCTTCTCAGCACCATCCCCTTCTATGACTGAGTTGAGTGAATAAAACAAGTTAACTACATAGTAATAAATGGATGATCTTTCTATATGAATATTGTTTATGAATTTGAATGCAAGGAAAATCTTATCTAACACTAATATTTCAAGAGGTATATTTGTATATCTATATTTTGTATATGTGTTTTCCTATGTCATGATTGTAGAATTAGAGCACAAGAATTATGCAATTTGAAGATAGTCTAAATAGTAATTCTGAAACCCTAACCCTAATTTGTGGCATTTGAATTTTCTAGGGCAAATTAAGTAAGGGACATTATAATTGGTATTAGAGCATCCTTCTTGCCACCTTGTGAATAATAGTGGATGCAACATAATTAAAGAACACAAAGGGCTTTGGAAAGAGAAAAGAGGAAACTAATTTTAGTTAATAACTCTACGCCCAACAACACCATGAGTGAACAAATGACCAACAACTTGTGAACATTCACTCAAGCTCTAATGGAGCAAAATGAAAGAACAACTCAACTTTTCCTCCAAGCCATCCAAAACCTAAATAACAATAGCAATCCAAATAATGGAAGGGATACCCATTCCAACCATTTTGAAAATAATAACCCAATAATGAACTCAATCACTAGGCCAACAAGACCCTCTTTCCTACCATAGGAAAGAGAGATAGGGGATGAAGAAGAAAACAATTAAACCATGGATAGTGTGGAAGAACTAGCAGAAGCATATTCAAAATTGAGCTCTGCCATAAAAAAGGATGTCTCCTTTAGGGACTATTGTGATGCCAAAAGACGAAATAAACCAAATAAAAAAAGAGGGAAATATTGCAAAGACTTAAAAGGAAGAATTATTAAGATGGTTGTTCCAAAATTTGATGGATTTGAGAAGATGACAACACGTGCTTGGGTCAAAACATTGGATACATACTTCACACTTAGCCCTATGATAGAAAAGAATATGCCATAACATTTGTCATTTTCCACCTAGAAGGGGCAGCCCATGATTAGTGGCATCATGGTCTCATCACCGAAGATCATCAACATATAACATCCTATGATGAGTTCACCCAAGAACTCATCCAAAGATTTGATCAAAAACACCCCAAATGGTACTTCAAGGAACTTACACTCCTAAGATAGAAAGGAACCGTGGAATAATATATAACCGAGTTCCAAAAAATTTTGGTAATGGTACCAGAAGTATCCCAATGAAGATTGACATACCTATTTGTCCAAGGATTAGCAGATTCTATCAAAGGTTTGGTAAGTGCTCTCAATCCTTCTACACTTAAGGATGCAATTTAATAGGCACTAAGTATGGATACCCCACCTACAAAGGAAAAATACTCTACAAAACATCAAACCTTACAAACTTCTCATAAAAATAGAAGGCTTGAGAAGGAATTTTGAGGAAGCACTTGCTTTCATTGTAATAAGCCATGGGAACGTAGACATGTATGTCAAAAGGAAAACACCCAAAAATGGCGAGATGATCTAAAAAGGAAAGGTTTGTGCTTCAAGTGCAAAGAACCATGGGGACAAGGACATGTATATGGAAAAAGTAGCCGAATACATAACGTAGAAGCAACATCTAAAGAAGAAACAGAAGAAAACCCTAGCAAGAGGGAAAAGCACAATGATGAAGAGCATGGAACCCTAGCCACCATCTCACAAAATTCTAAGCACCACCCTTTTAGAATCAAAAGCACCCTTAAAAGGCAAAAGGTAATCACCCTAGTAGATAGTGGGGCCTCCCACAACTTTATTAACAAAAACATAGTGACAAAAAGAAACTTAGAAGTAAAGGATTTTGAGGGTTTTACTATAGCACTAGCTAACGGATCTGTGGCCCAATGCACAAAAATGATTCCCCAATTGGATCTTACCCTAGGAAAGCACACCATCAAAGGGGATTTCTATGTGGTAACTTTAGATAATGATGCGATATTAGGAACACCTTGGTTACACTCCTTGGGATGCTTCACTATGGATCTTCCAAACCTAGAAATTTGTTTCCAACATAATGAACAGGAAATTACATTGAAAGGATTACCCAATGGCTCCCCAAGACTAGTCTCATCTAAAAGAATGGAAATAATTCTTAGACATGGCCAAGGAGAATGGGTTTCACAATGTATGATTCTAGATAGAACCCCAACCTAGGGTAGCACAATTCACATAGATATCCAACTCATCTTAAGAAAATATAAGAATGTGTTTGATGATATTCCCTTGGGATTACCCCCCAAAAGAGGATTTGAGCACATGATAGAATTAGAGGAGGGGGAAAAACTGGTAATCACCACACCATACCAACATCCCCATAAGTTCAAAGAAGATATTGAAAAAACCATTAAAGAACTACTAGAAATGGGGCATATACAACCCAGTTCTAGTCCTTTCACATCATCCATAGTCCTAGTTAAGAAAAAGGATGGAACCATGAGAATGTGCATAGACTATATGGATTTAAACAAGAAAACAATAAAAAATCATTACCCTATACCAAGAATTGATGAGTTAATTGACGAACTCCATGGAGCCATATACTTTTCCAAAATTGACTTGCGATTAGGGTATCATCAAACAAGGATGAGAAAGGAAGATATTCCTAAAACTATTCCTAAAACTACTTTCCAGTGTCATTATGGGCACTTTGAGTTTTTGGTCCTACCGTTTGGCCTCACAAATCCCCCAACAACCTTTTAATCATGCATGAATCATATATTCCGGAAACAACTAAGGAAATCCTTGCTCATATTCTTCGATGACATCCTCATTTATAGCAAGACATGGGAAGAACACCTCAAACACATTGATGAAGTCCTAAATATTTTGGGACAAGAGTCCTTATTGTTACGTCAGAAAATGTCTCCTTGGGGGATTTTCCCTCTTAAGGTTTAGTTCTCGGGTCCTGCTTATGCATTTAGAGCATCTTTCATGTTAATTTGACATCCCAATGAGAAAACCCTAAAGTTTCATGGCAATTTGGACTCAGGGGTTGCACTTAACAATAATCTTGCCAAAAATACCTTAGTCCTACCCTATTTTAGGTCAGGCCCAATTTTAAAGTGTCAGTTTGTGGCCGTTACTTAGGTCCTATGCCGACACGGTAAGTTTTAATTACAAAATTCTTAGTGGGAATGTTTGTAGTTGCATATATAAGCATGTTTAGGCATTTATTTGTAAACTAGATGGATATTGCAAACTTGTGGCTAATGTGAAGGTGATTCAAGGCATTCATTGTGTCTTGCAGAGAAGAATTTGTGTTGTTCTTGTGTTTGTATTTATAGATTTGGTATCCATCTCCTCATGGCATGAAGAGCATCTTCCTTCCATGAGATCTTCACTACAAGGTGATATCAATTGTGTTTTGTATCATTTATCATTTGGATTTTGTCTTTATCCTGCAAGGATACACACTCTTTATCTGATAACAGTGTTTGAAAGACTTGAATATCTCTTCGGGGCTTGACCGAGGCAAGCCTCTAAACACCACAACTCCCAACCCATTTTTCTGTGATTGCAGGTTATAGGTTGCAGGAGAGCAGTGCAGACTATCAGAATTACATATCAAAGAAGAAAATAGGGACCTAGACTCGGGTGCCCACTCATTAGTCCTCCAAATCCTGCAACCGAAGAATCTCTGGAATAGGTTGCAGATAAGGTTTTGAGATCCCAAAAAAAAGTATGGCACTAGACTAGGGCACTCGCTCATTAGTCCCTGATTGTTTTGCTTTCTGAACTTTGAAATCTGGTACGCATTTGATTGTCATTTGATATCTTTGTGTGTGAGCATTTCCTGTGATTTGTCTGTTTGCTTCTGAATTTGCATAATTAGGGTTTTGAGCATAATTGGGCTTAATTGAACAACAAAAATAACACAGTTCTAATTTTCCCTGATATTCCAAGTGACTAAAAACTTGATAGCAGATTTCCTACTCAGTTGAAATCCTTGAATGTTTGAGGTGAAAGGAGGATTCATACAAACTAGCAAAAGTAACCCTAAACACAAACAAATCCTCTTGCATCAATTTTCACCTTATACATTTTGGTGAACCAGTGTTTTTCATGAATTTTGCACCTTGCTAAGTGTTGTGCTTCAGATTTACATTCATTTCATTGTTTATTTTATTGCATTTGGAAAATTACAAAAAATTGAAAAAATTGGAAAAATTTAAAAAAATTAGCATTTTTAGCTTGCATTTTCATATAATTTGAATTAGTTTGCATTTAATTTCAATAAATTTCTGTTATTATTATTAGATTTGGTTTGAAATACATAAAATTTTCATTCATCATTCATTTAGATTGCATTTTCATGCTTAAATTGGTAAAAATTGCTTAAAATTGTGCATTTTTTCATATAACATAGTTTTGCATTAGCTGGGTTTGTAGTCAAAATCTTGTTTCAAATTTTATACCCTTTTAAAAAACTCATTAGGGTTGATTTCTAAGTGTAGTGTTTTCATCATAGTAATTTGCTTGCAAAATGTCATGCCTAAGGTTTGAAAACCTTGATTTTTTACTAGATTTGGCCTTATTGTCTCTCTAGATTTGCATCATAGGTGTGTTGTAAAGGATATTTCTGCACTAATTGGCTGTTAGAAGGGTTTTTATTTGTTTCCCCTCCTAAAATTCTTTACAACTCCTTTTTATTGGCCTCTAACAGTGGAAATTTGGTGAAAATTGCATATTTTGGCTATATTTTCCCTAGGGTTTGACCTTGAGTTGCACTATAAGCATGTTGTGACAAATTTTTTGGCATTAGGTGGCTGTTATTACTTTTATAATTTTATTTCCATCATCATTTTCCTCACAACACCCTTTGTCATACTCTTTTGCATTGAAATTTGGTGAAAATTTGCATATTTTGGTTATATTTTCACTAGGGTTTGAACTAGATTTGCCTCCAAGCGTGTTGTGATAGATTTTATGGCTTTAGGTGACTGATATTGCTATTATAATCTGGTTCACCTCCTAAAATTATTTACAACACCTCTTTTATTGGGTCTTTGCATTGAACATTTGTGAAAAATTGTATGTTTTAGTGTATTTTCACTATGTTTCGACTTGTCATTATCTTAGATTTGCATCAAAAGTGTGTTGTGAATGATTTTATGGTTTTATTGGATTTATATTAGACATATTATTTTCTTCCCTTGATCAATTTCCTTACAACACCCTTTCTTTCACTTATTTGAATTGAAAAAAGTTGAAAAAATCAAGCATTTTAGTTCATTTTCATACATAGTTTTGCACTTGTCTTTTGCATAACTTTTGAAAAGATTTTAAAATCTGATCTCACATTGATTTGAATACACATGCACATGGATTTTAATTTCAACAATAACAATAGATTCCCTCCTAGGCCTTACATGAAAAGAAAGGTCCCCGAACCTGAAATTGTGTTTACACCTCATGATAGAACAATTGGAGACACTAAAGGACCTCTCTATATCACTGTAAAAATAATGGGAAATCCTATGGATGGAACCCTTATTGATCCTAATTGCATGACTAATGTCACCACGGAAGAGTTCCTCTTTTCACATCAATTAATGCAAGGCTCTTATGACCCTTCGGATATGATGATTATGACACATAAGGGAACCTTTGTAAACACTTCTGGGAAGATATCTTTATTGGTCACTATATTTGAGATACATGTAGATCAATGGTTTGATGTTGTCCCCATTTCTAACCTCTTTAGCATAAAATTGAGACATCCATGGTTAAAGGCTATGAAAGTTGTCCCTTCAACAATTCATAACTGTGTAAAATTTCTTTTGAATGGACAAGTGATTACTATCCCTCGCAATAAGTATAAACCTTTGGTTACAAGACAACATTGTACACTGAATTATTTTTGGGAAAAATCTAAGGTAAAACTAGAGCCACAAATAGACTTTAACTTCTTGAGCTATAGAAACTACAAAACAAAACTATTACATCAAGTGGCCGGTCCTTCTATACAAGAAACAACAAGAGATGAACAACCCACATTTGAAGAGAATCCTAGACCAAAAGGAAATGGACCCTATGCTAAGGTTCCTCCCCTGCCATCCTTACAAGGATCGGGAGGTAGTCGTCGACAACAAAATATTCCACCTAGACAAATGAGATTTGATCCTAGTGCTTCCTCCTCTAAAACACAAAAACCTATGAAAGAGAAAAACACTATCTTACAAGAGATAAGTGGTAAGACAAAAAGAAATAGACAAGCAAGAGAAAGGAGGAGGAGACGACAAGAATATGCCCAACGACTTGCATCTCAACAAGAAAGCATCTCACCAAACATTGAATCAAACCATGAAGATCTTAAGAATGGACAACTTGAAAACAAGAACAAGAGTTGGGCTATGGTACCTTATGTCTCGCTTTCCTCTAACATTTAGGAGTGGGAAGATGACGATGATTTTCTTGATGACAAAACTTAGTTTGATGGCACTACTAAGTAAGTATTTCTAACCCTTTATCTCTTGTGTTGTGTTTCCCCCGTGATGTGTTATGTGTTGTTTAGGCCTCCTGGGATGACCCTTGATTCTCTTGTAAGGTCAAGGATACCAGGAGACTGCCTCTGTTGTGACCTTCTTCTATTTGTATCATCATTCTTCTATATTGCCTCTCCTCTATTTTCACTATTGTGTGTTGGGTCTTACAGACATAGCATTGCGGTTGGTGACTTGGCAGCACCCTCCTATGTGACTATCCCTAAGACACTTGTTTCTCCTCTCTCGATTTATTGTTTCCCTTCCTCTAGCATTTCTATCTAGTGGGCAAATGATGAAAAACATATCATATTGATGCAAACCTAGCGTCCCTTTAGCAAGAAATCAAAAGTTGGACTTAGTTCCTATATGATGATGGGGTTGATATATATTATCCGACGCTTGGCTAGTAGAATCACTATGTGTGATCTTGATGATGTCTTATCTCTCTTACAAACCATAACAATATTGCTGCTCGGTGCACTTTGTTTGTCTTTGAATCTCTCCTTGGGTACACTCAATTTTGATATTTTCAAGATATAGCCCCATGGTTATACCCAATCTCTGAATTTGTAGTATAATCTTGGCTCTTTGTGTTATTGATCATATGCATTGTTGTTTATCATGATTATATGGACACTAACACTTTTCTTGCAGGGATGTGCTTCTGTGAACATTTGGCGATCGTAATGAACATGTCACCTCTGGGGGGCATGGGCTTTACAAGAGCTCGTGTTCCCTTGTGTGTTTTCTTCCTACCTTAACGTGCTTGATATCGATACCTGATATCAACCACCTTAAGGTGGGGACATATATAAGGTAAGCTGTCTATTCTAGATGTTAGCAATGTGCTTGTTCCCAGGTGTAGTCTTAAAGACTGGTGGCGATGAGTCCCTCCTGCACTCTGAGATTTGTTTGAAATCAACTTACAATCATTTAATCCCTCATCGTAAGGTGGTGATATCACATCCCTTTTCTATCTTAAGCCCTCACCGTGAGGCGGGGATGGTGCATTTCTCATGGAGAGTGCACATCTAGTCATTTTCAAAAGTCCTTATCGCAAGGCGGGGAGTGGTTCTGTGACTAACTCAACCCTTAAGCATGTCTTCGATGATTGTTGTAGTGAAGCACAATCGTCAGTGTGTGCCTGTAATGTGCTTGAGATGGTGTTGAACCTAGAAATAGGAATACTCCATCACTTGTCTGCCGTGTTTTCTCTATGTATTCCAAGTGTGTGTGGATTGCGTGTTTTTTCCCAAGCATAGTCTTAAAGACCGGTGGCAATGAGTGCCTCCTATGCTTTGGGATTTGTATGGCATGTTTGTGTGTGTGATGCCCCATATGCAGTCTTAAAGATTGGTGGCGATGAGTCCCTCCTGTATTATGGGTGGTGTGTTTACTTTCCTTGTCCTTGCATCTGCATTTCATATATATGAGGAAAAGAAAAGAAAAGAAAAGAAAATCATTGCTGTCTCACTACATTCATTGTATTCACTATGTTTTGCATGTCTTCAATGTTGTATTCTCCATGTCTTGCATGACTATAATTGCATTCTTTGTGTTTTGCGTGTCTATTAATGTCTTCTCTATGATTGGCGTGTCTTCTCCATGCTTGGCATGTTTGCTGTGTTTGTTAACCATACTTTAATGCATGTATTGTCCTTGTGTTTATACATGCATTAAAGTGGGGGCTAAATGTTACATCAAAAAATGTCCCCTTGGGGGCTTTTCCCTCTTAAGGTTTAGCTCCTAAGTCTTGTTTATGCATTTAGAGCATGTTTCATGTTAATTTGACATCCTGATGAGAAAACCCTAAAGTTTCATGGCAATTTGGACTCAGGGGTTGTACTTAACAATAATCCTACTTGAAATAGGGGGAGGACTTGGGTGCCCATGCCCTAGTCCTACCCTATTTTAGGTCAAGCCCAATTTCAAATTATCAGTTTGTGACTATTACATAGGTCCTATGCCAACACGGTAAGTTTCAATTACAAAATTCTTAGTAGGAATGTTTGTAGTTGCATATATAAGCATGTTTAGGCTTTCATATGTAAACTAGATGGATATTGCAAACTTGTGGCTTATGTGAAAGTGATTCAAGGTATTCATTATGTGTTGCATAGCAGGATTTGTATTCTTCTTGTGTTTGTATTTATAGATTTGGCATCCATCTCCTCATGGCATGAAGAGGATCTTCCTTCCATGAGATCTTCACTACAAGGTGATATCAATTATGCTTTCTATCATTTATCATTTGGATTTTGCCTCTATCCTACAGGGATATGCACTCTTTATCTGACAACGGTGTTCAAAAGACTTGAATGTCTCTCCAGGACTTCACTGAGGCAAGCCTCTAAACACCACAACCCCCAACCCATTTTTCTGTGATTGTAAGTTACAAGTTGCAGAAGAAGAAAAAGTGGAGTTGCAAGAGAGCAGTGCAGACTGTCAAAATTGCAGATCAAAGAAGAAAATAGGGACCTAGACTCGGGCGCCCACTCATTAGTCCTCCAGATCTCACAACTGAAGAATCTCTAGAACAATAGGAAGAGGTTGCAAACAAGCTTTCTAGATCCTGATAAAAAGTATGGCACTAGACTAGGGTGCCCGCTCACTAGCCCCCAATTGTTCTGCTTTCCAAACATTGAAATTTGGTATGCATTTGATTGTCATTGATATCTTTGTGTGCGAGCATTTCTCGTGATTTGTCTGTTTGCTTCCGAATTTGCATAATTAGGGTTTTGAGCATAATTGGGCTTAATTGAACAACAAAATTACACAATTCCAATTTTCCCTGATGTTCCAAGTGACTAAAAACCTGATTGTAGATTTCCTACTCAATTGAAATCCTTGAATGTTTGGGGTGAAAGGAGGATTCATACAAACTAGCAAAATTAACCCCAAACACAAACAAATCCTCTTGCACCAATTTTCACCTTAAACACGTATATGCTAACGTGTCAAAACATGAGTTTGTCTTAGAAGAGATCCTTTATCTAGGTCACAAGATCAATACACAAGGGGTAAGTGTTGATGAAGGCAAAATTAAAGACATTAAGGAATGACCAAAACCTAAAACCCTAACATAACTTAGGGGCTTCATGGGATTATGCAGTTACTATAGATGCTTTGTAAAAGGATTCTCCAAAATTGTTGCTCCTCTAATAGACCTAACCAAAAGAGGAGCCTATATGTGGAATGAGATGTCTCAACAAGCCTTCGAAAAACTAAAAGAAGCAATGAACTCATGTGCCCCGTTTTAGCTATCCCTAATTTTACATCACCCTTCAAACTATAGTGTGATGCTTTTGGAGAAGTCCTTAGAAAAAATAAATATCCCATTGCATTTGAGAGTCTCAAGTTCACCGAGGCTAAAAGGCACTACTCAATCTATGATAAGGAAATGCTAGTCATCATGCATGCCTTAGTCAAGTTTTGACAATATCTAGTATGTAGTAAATTCAATATTAAGATAGACCACAATAGCTTGAGATTATTTATGAATCAAAAATACCTAAATGACTGACAACAAAAGTGGGTAAGCAAAGTACAATCTTACAATTTTGATATTGAATACGTAAAAGGGGAAAATAATGTTGTAGCAGATGCTTTATCTCGATGGACCCACTTGAACACCTTAACAAGCATTGTAGCAGACTGGAAAAGTGATATAATTGCAGAATATGTCAAAGACCCACAGGCTAATAGTATCCTTGAAGGAAATTTACCCAATGAGGATTACAAAGTAGTAGAAGAGCTCATCCTATATAAAAATAGGATATTCCTGGTACCCAACTCAAAAATGAAGGAAAAAAATCCTCAAGGAATACCATGACAATCCCTTAGCAAGCCACCAAGGATACTATAAAACTTACAAATAGGTGCAAGAAAGATACTCTTGGAAAGGCCTCAAAGAGGATGTCCTAAAGTATTTACAAGAATGCATGACCTATCAAAGAAATAAAATAAAACAAAGCCACCCAACAGGTCTTCTACAACCATTGCCCATTCTAGATCAAAAATATCAAAGCATCTTGATGGACTTCATAATAGGATTACCTAAGGTCTAAGGTAAGGATTGCATTTATGTAGTCATGGATCAACTCACCAAGTATGCACACTTTTTTGCAATATCCATTGAATATTGAGCCCCACAAATAGCAGAAGTATTCTTCAAAGAAATCTTCAAATTGCATGGTCTTCTGAGGAACATAGTAAGTGATTGAGACAGTCGGATCCTTAGCCTATTTTGGCAAGAGATCTTCTGATTAGTCAGGGATGATCATACACCCAGCACAAGTTACCACCCTCAAATGGATGGACAAACTAAAATTCTTAACAAGTGGGTAGAAGGATACTTGAGGAATTATGTCATAAACCAATAGAACACATGGATGAAATTGTTACATCTTGGTGAATATTGCTACAACACCACCCATCACATGTCAATCAAGATGAACCTAGTCAAATCTTTATATGGTTATGAACCAACTTCCTTCAGCAATTTGATCTCATAAGAAGCCAAGTACCTAGGGCATTTCATGCAACAAAATATAGATATCATGAACACTCTTAAAGACAATTTACATCAAGCACAAAATCAATAGAAGATCTATGCTGATCAAAATCACACTGAGATGACATTTAAGGTTGGAGACTTGGTGTTTTTGCAACTACACCCATATAAGCAATCTTTAATCAAGACCAGCGAGGCAGAAAAACTCAAACCCCATTTTTATGGGCCATATAAGATTCTAAGGAAGATTGGTGAAGTGGCTTACAAATTGGAGTTGCCCGAGAATAGTCGTATTCACAATATTTTTCATGTATCTAGACTCAAAAAAGTGTTAGGGAAAGAAGGTGTTGCAAGTATGGGCCTAACATGTGTTGTCATTGATGTCAACATACTCCTGTTACATTAATGATAAGGATTGGATGAGCTGTGTGCTGAGGATATTGAGAAAATTAGTCTCAATCAGGAACAGTGAAGATCAGTAATGACAATAACACAAAAGTCCAAGATAGGAAGAGGATTAGAGGATTCGGATTAAAGGGTTTGTAGATATGTGTCTTGAGGTGATCCAGTAGAGATTTTAGAGGTTCCATGAAGATATGAAGAAGTTGTGGTGGCTCAAGTAAAACTAGTTCCAGTAGGTGTTCAGAGGTAACAGAGCGACACAGACAGGTCCGGTGAGATCTGAAAGTACAGTTTCCTGCTCTGCAGATTTGAGACAGTGTGGAGGAAGTCCTTGTGATGTGTCAACTCAATTGGTTCATGAATTGTAGGCCCGAAAGTATCCATTCTTTGGTGACAATGGTGACAGACTATGCTCTTGAGGCTCCGGATGAAAGAGAGAAGGATTTCAGTATGCAGATGAAGTGTGGATGTTCTTGGTGATTTCGGCAACCTTGTGAAGCACTTTGGATTGTGTCCAGCATGTGTTAGTGGTTCGCATTGGAGTTGGAGCTCGCTATTGAAGAATAACCTCTGGATGATGGTGTTCTTCTTGAGACTGGCCGACCGAATAAGTTACACATCTTATGGATGTTCTGGTAGATGTTTGCCGATTTAGATGATTATTCCTAAGTTGATGTCTTGTATAAATAAGGGGTTGCGAAGTCATTTCAAAGTTGTAAAAGTGGAGATGAGTGTGTGGTAGCAAGGAGGGGAGCGAAAGGCAAAGCAAAAGTATTGAGCTTAAATGGAACTGATTCAAGCATGGTGAAGATGCTATTCTCCAGTTCATGTATGTGATACTTATTTCTTTGTAGACAGTGTGTCCCTTGTAGGCAGTGAGCCTCTTGTGAGAAGTGTGCTCGGGCAGTGAGCCCTAATTGGCATGTGTCATTTTGTTCTTTCTATTCTTCTAACAAAGAATACAATCTTGGGTTAATCACCTCGTGGTTTTTCCCTTAACTGGGTTTTCCACGTCAAAATCTTGGTGTCTTATGTGTTGATGTGTTTCTGCTTTTGATTTAAGTGCATTATGTTTCATGATTAATATACTGCTAATCACTAAAAGGATTTAAGTGTGCAATTGGGAGAAAGTTTTGGACAACTGATTCACCCCCCCTCTTAGTTGTTTGCCCTAAGTCTAACAATTGGTATTAGAGCCGAGTTCCTCTAAAAAGAGCTTAATCGCTTGAGGAGATCCAGGATGTTGTCTTACAAGAAGGATAGTCTGAAGTTTGATGGAACCAATTTTAATCTCTGGAAAGGTTGCATGAAATGTCACTTGAGATGTATGGGAATAGCATACTAGACCATGGTCACAACATAGTATGTACCTCCACAGGGTGGTCTGAAAACCCAAAATGAAATTACAGATGCTGAAAACAATCTGCAGACTATAGAGGCTCTTCTAAGCGCATTGTCTGATTCAGAGCTCTCAAATGTTATTGACCTACCAACTGCTTTTGAGATTTCGCAAAAACTAGAACTTCTGCATGAAGGAGACAAGTATGTCAAATGTGCAAGGGTACAAAGTCTGAAAGGAAATTTTGAAAATCTGAAGATGAGAGAAGATGAAAACATCACTACTTTTATGCCAAGAGTAAATGAGCTTGTTTGTGGAATTAGAAATGCTAGTGGAGTCTTGGATGAAGATGAGATTGTTGGAAAAATTTTCAGATCCCTTCTTGCTTCTTACAAAATCAAGGTTGCTGCCATTGAAGAATTCAGAGCCCATACAACTATCACAAGATATCAATTGGCTAGAAAATTGGCTGCATTTGAAATGATAGAGTTTGGAGATGACCCCCCCAAGACTGAATCTGCATTCAAAGCTAGTGCCTCTGTTAAAGGTAAACAAAGGTTTGATCCGGGAGAGAATTCATCAAGGAAGCTATCATGGTATGAAAAAGAAAGAAAGGATCTAGAAGAAGAAGTAGAAACTACTCAACTTGAAGCCCTTATTGCAAAGAGGCTGCCAAGAGGATCTGGTAAGTATGAAGGAAAATTACCTTTTAAGTGTTTTAACTGCAATAAGATTGGTCATTTTGCCTCAAGGTTTCTGGAAAAGTTTTCAAGACAAATTCCTAACAAGCCAAGGTTCCAAAAGAACTATTACTATGTACATGAATATGATGATAATGAAGGAGTAACATATGATGAATCAGAGACAGGAAATAAATCCAGAAATGAATGGGTGTTCATTGCCATCAAGGAAGAAGATCTAATGTCCTCTATATTTGTCAATCATAAGACTGTGGAAAGAGCTCTAGCTACCCAAGTTGAAGAGAAGGATGATTGGGTCATTGACAGTGGATGCTCTCACCATATGACAGGTGACAAAAACAAGTTCATAGATTTGGAGAGGTATGAAGGAGGAGTGGTAAAGTTTGGTGATAATTCTGCTGGCAGAATCAGAGGTAGAGGAACTATTTCTCTCGATGGAAGGAACAAATCTGGTAATGTACTGTATGTTGAAGGTTTGAAGCACAATCTTCTCAGTGTTGGACAGTTGGTGGACAAAGGCTATGATCTCTAGTTCAAGAATGGAAAATGCAAGATCTTTGAAAGTTCTAGAATAGAGATTGCATCCAGTACTCAAACTAAAGGTAATATCTTTCACTTGGTTGGTACTGGAAAAAGTTGCTTGTTTGTTCAAATTGATCAAAGTTGGTTGTGGCATAGGAAGATGTGTCATGTGAATTTTGATAATATCATCAAGATAAGCAATACTCAGGCTGTAAGAGATCTTCCAAAATTGGTGAAACCTACTAACAGCTTGTGCAAAGAATGTCAGTTGGGTAAGCTAAGCAGAGTCACATTCAAAAGTAAGGAACTGTCTTCTACCAGATTATTGGACTTAGTTCATACTAATCTTTGTGGTCCGGCAAGAATCAGGAGTATTCAAGGTGATAGATACTTCATGCTACTAATTGATGACTATTCCTAGATGATGTGGGTAACCTTTCTAAAAGAGAAATTAGAAGCTCTTGAAAAATTCAAAATATTCAAGGCTATGGTAGAGAATGAAACCAGATTAAAATTGAAGTGTCTGAGGTCTAATAGAGGTGGAGAATTCACATCCGGTGAGTTCATAGAGTTCTGTAAGAAACATGGAATAAAGAGACAGTTGTCTACTCCTAGGACTCCATAGCAGAATGGAGTAGTGGAGAGAAAGAACTAGACCATCTAGGAAGCATCTAGGACCATGATGATGAAAGCAAATGTTCCTCAGATCTATTGGAGAGAAGTTGTTAGCACTATAGTCTATACTCTTAATCGAGTTCAAATCAGAAGCAATACTGGTAAGACTCCTTATGAACTTTGGTTTGGTATCACTCCTACTGTAAGGTATTTCAGAGTTTTTGGTAGCAAATGTTACATTAAAAGAGATGAAGATCTAGGAAAGTTTGATGCTAGAAGTGATGAAGGAATATTCTTGGGTGACTCTACTCAAAGCAAAGTATACCGGTGTTATAACAAGAGACTGAGAAAGATGATAGGAAGTACAAATGTGAAGGTTGATGAAGGAATTGAAAAACCCTCAAGATTCTATGAATATGATGAAGATGATCAGAATGGTGTTCTGACTCAAGGAGCCCAAGCCTCTTCTGAGATTCATATCCAGATTGATCCGGTAAATCAGGAAGAAGAGATAAGTTTGAATGAGCCTGATCAAGAAGCAGAAATGCAAGTAACTCCCAAAGTGCCTAGGTATGTAAGACTGAATCACTTTGAAGATTAGATTATATGTGATAAAAGCAAAGGTGTAGAAACAAGAAGGAAAATTGCTCAAAACTCATATGAGTATTGTCTGATTTCAAAAGTTGAACCTAAGACAGTGAATGAAGCTTGCAATGATGAAAACTGGACTAAAGCAATGGAGGGAGAGTTGATGCAAATTGAGAAAAATCACACTTGGGATCTTATTCCCAGACCTAGAAACAAAAATGTGATTGGAACCAAATGGGTCTTCCGGAACAAACTAAATGAAGTTGGTGAAGTAATCAGAAATAAAGCAAGATTGGTCTGCAAGGGTTACTCTCAAATAGAAGGAGTTGATTTTGAAGAAATTTTTACTCCGGTGGCAAGAATTGAAGCAGTTAGATTATTTCTTGCTTTTACTGCTTTCAAGGATTTCAAGGTATATTAGATGGATGTCAAGTCTGCCTTCCTAAATGGTAACTTGGAAGAAGAAGTATACATTAAGCAACCGGATGGATTTCAATTATCTAATCATGATGATATGGTCTGCAAGTTGAAGAAAGCACTGTATGGACTGAAGCAAGCCCCAAGAGCCTGGTATGAAAGATTGGATAAGCACCTTTTGAAGATTGGTTTCAACAAAGGTACTGCTGACAGTAATTTGTATTTCAAAATTGATCATGAAAACATCCTGATTGTTGATGTGTTTGTTGATGATATCATTTTTGGAGGAAGAGATAGTATGTGTAAAACTTTTGCAAATCAAATGAAAAGTGAATTTGAGATGTCCATGCTTGGTGAAATGAATTTCTTCTTGGGTCTGCAAATCACTCAAACAAAGAAAGGAATCTTCATTTCTCAAACCAAATATGTGAAAAAATTGTTGAAGAAATTTGGGATGGAAGACTTAAAACCATAGAATACTCCCATAGCAACTAGATGTAAATTGAGCAAAGATGATGATTCTCCTAAGGCTGATCAGACAAAGTACAGGTCAATGATTGGAGGACTGTTGTATCTTACTCAAACTAGACCAGACATTATGCAGGTTGTTGGTCTTGTTGCTAGATTTTAGGCTGATCCTAGAGAATCTCATGTCATGGAAATCAAGAGGATTTTTAGATATCTAAAAGGGATAGTTGAGTATGGTCTGTGGTATCCTAGAGATCATGATTTCTCTCTTCATGCATATACTGATGCAGATTAGGCAGGAGATGTGGATGACTGAAAGAGTACCAATGGTGGAGTATTCTTTTTGGGGAAGAGATTGGTTTCTTGGCTAAGCAAGAAACAAGAGGCAATATCTCTATCTACAATTGAAGCAGAATATATTGCAGCAGCAGGTAGTTGCACTCAAGTTTTATGGATGAAGCAGATGCTAAGAGATATCAAAGTGGAGTATGAAGAACCTATCACAATGTTCTGTGATAATTCAAGTGCTATAAATATATCTAAGAATCCAGTGTTGTATTCAAAGACTAAATACATATCCATCAAGTTTCACTTTTTGAGAGAACAAGTGAACAAGAATGAAGTCAGATTGGAGTTTGTGCCTTCCAAGGATCAGATTGCAGACATCTTTACTAAACCTCTACCTAAGGACTCTTTTGAGTATCTCAGGGAGAAGTTAGGGGTTATTGCCCCTTCAGTGATGAACTAAGGTGCACTGAGGTGCATCAGTCTGGTAGATATCACAGTCATATCTTGTGATCCAGATTGATGGGGAGCTGCTACTCAGGGGGAGCAGCAGATATGATTATGAAGTGTTGGAATTGCAAGTATGTGCCCTTTGCCATTTATATCAAAGGGGGAGAGAAGACATGTGAAAAACAAGTGGTTGCTGATCAAAGGGGGAGCAGTAAAAGGAGAGAAGACATGTGAATGGTTGTTGTTAATAGGGGGAGTTGTGACAGTGAGGAGAAGTTCTTGTCTTGATGGTCAAAACAATTTTTCACATCATATGTTGCCATCAATGACAAAGGCGGAGATTGTTGCAAGTATGGGCCTAACATGCTAACATGTGTTTTCATTGATGTCAACATACTCCTGTTACATTAATGATAAGGATTGGATGAGCTGTGTGCTGAGGATATTGAGAAAATTAGTCTCAATCAGGAATAGTGAATATCAGTAATGACAATAAGGTAAAAGTCCAAGATAGGAAGAGGATCAGAGGATTCGAATTAAAGGGTTTGTAGATATGTCTTGAGGTGATCCAGTAGAGATTTCAGAGGTCTGTATGAAGATATGAAGAAGTTGTGGCCACTCAAGTAAAACCGGTTCTAGTAGGTGTTTAGAGGTAACAGAGTGACACAAACAGGTCCGGTGAGATCTGGAAGTACAGTTTCCTACTCTACAGATTTGAGATAGTGTGGAGGAAGTCCTTGTGATGTGTTAACTCAATTGGTTCATGAATTGAAGGTCTGGAAGTATCCATTCTTTGGTGATAGTGGTGACAGACTGTGCTCTTGAGGCTCCAGATGAAAGAGAGAAGGATTTCAGTATGCAGATGAAGTGCGGATGTTCTTGGTGATTTCGGCAACCTTGTGAAGCACTTTGGATTGTGTCCAACATGTGTTAGTGGTTTGTATTGGAGTTGGAGCTTGCTATTGAAGAATAACCTCCAGATGACGATGTTCTTCCTGAGACTGGCTGATCGGATTAGTTACACATCTTGTGGATGTTCTAGTAGATGTTTGCCAATTTAGATGATTATTCCTAAGTTGATGTCTTGTATAAATAAGGGGTTGCAAAGTCATTTCAAAGTTGTAAAAGTGGAGATGAGTGTGTGGTAGCAAGGAGGGGAGCGAAAGGCAGAGCAGAAGTATTGAGCTTAAATGGAACTGATTCAAGCATGGTGAAGATGCTATTCTCTAGTTCATGTATGTGATACTTATTTCTTTGTAGACAGTGTGTCTCTTGTAAGTAGTGAGCCTCTTGTGAGTAGTGTGCTCAGGCAGTGAGCCCTAATTGGCATGTGCCATTTTGTTCTTTCTATTCTTCTAACAAAGAATACAATCTTAGGTTAATCACCCCATGGTTTTTCCCTTAATCGGGTTTTCCACGTCAAAATCTTGGTGTCTTATGTGTTGATGTGTTTTTGCTTTTGATTTAAGTGCATTAGGTTTCATGATTAATATACTGCTAATCACTAAAAGGATTTAAGTGTGTAATTGGGAGAAAGTTTTGGACAACTGATTCACCTCCCCCCTCTCAGTTGTGTGCCCTAAGTCTAACACAAGGCACCCTATGTGTAGAGTTACCTCTGCTTGACGATGAGGGTAAACTAATTTTGGAACCAGAAAAATATTCTTCATCAAATGGAAGGGCCTACTAGAGGAAGATGCTACATGGGAAGGAGAAGAGATTTTCACCCATCCAAATTTGAAATTGCTTGAGGACAAGCAATCTTAGGAAGGGTGGGCTATCATGTCCCCACCCAAAAGTGGGCTGACTTATCTGATTATTGATGATATTTTGCAAAGTTTAAAATTAAAGATTTAAACACTAAGTTTGGGCAATGCCCAAGGATTAATTAATTGTAATTAACATTAATAAAGAGATGTAGTTTATGGGAGAAAGGCATCCCTTAGCAAAAAGATGTGTTGATCTCCTAAGACGCCTTCCTTAAGGAATATTAAAGGGAGAAGGAAGGATGTCAAAGGCATCATCTACAAGCGATCAAGCATAAGGAATAATCTTCATTAATTGAAGAGTAGACATTGGATCTGTAGAAGGTTATATATACACAGTCATATAGACTGCTAAGACAATAAAGGATATATTGGTAAACATTATTGAATAAATTTAATAGGTCAAATCAGTGACTATTGAATGATTTATTTATATATGATAGTGATATAAATAAATCATTCAATAGTCATTGATTTGACCTGTTAAATTTATTCAATAATGTTTACCAATATATCCTTTGTTGTCTTAGCAGTCTCTATGACTGTGTATATATATAACCTTTTGCAAATCCAATGTCTGCTCTTCAATTAATGAAGATTATTCCTTATGCTTGATTGCTTGTAGATGATGCCTTTGACATCCTTCCTTCTCCCTTTAATATTCCTTAAGGGAGGCATCTTAGGAGATTAGCACATCTTTTTGCTAAGGGACGCCTTTCTCCCATAAATTGCATCTCTTTATTAATGTAATTACAATTAGTTAATCCTTGGGCACTGCCCAGACTTGGTGTTTAAATCTTTAATTTTAAACTTTGCAAAATATCATCAATAATCGGATGAAGTCGGCCCACTTTTGGGTGGGGACATGAAAATCATTGAGAAACAACTTTCTTAGATTCTCTATAAGAGGTATAGCCTCACCATCCAAGTGTTTTGTGTCCAGGAATTTCTAGAAACTAGCCAAATCATTGTCTATTTTATGAATTCAGACCTCCAAAACTTAGGCCCAGTTCTATAAGAATGGTTAGGGGACTACGTGTAGGGAACCTTACCATGCCTCCCTAAGGGCATGTTTGGAGGAAGGACTAACCAGCACCCCTGCCATAACTCCTTGAGGGGACTATATGGAGTCCTTGTTGATAGCCTATGTCCTGCCAAAACCCCCCTAGGGATTGTTTGGAGGAAGAACTAAGCAACATCCTTCCATGCATCCCTGAGGGGTCTTCATGGAGGTATTGTTAACAGTCTATGCCCTTCCATGCTTCTCAACACCATCCCCTTCTATGACTAAGTTGAGTGAATAAACTGAGTTAACTGCATAGTAATAAATAGATGATCTTTCTATATGAATATTGTTTATGAATTGGAATGCAAGGAAAATATTATCTAACACTAATATTTCAAGAGGTATATTTGTATATCTATATTTTGTATATGTGTTTTCCTATGTAATGATTGCAGAATTAGAGCACAAGAATTATGTAGTTTGAAGATAGTCTAAATGGTAATTCCAAAACCCTAACCCTAACTTGTGGCATTTGAATTTTCTAGGGCAAATTAGGTAAGGGACATTACAATGATCCACAGGGCGTGGAAATTCTACGTGGTCTTTCTCACATAGTGGATAACAACATTATGTTGGCAGCAAGTTGCGCGGATACTCTCAACATGTCTTATCAACACAAAATGGGGATGCAGGTGTCGATACCCATAGAGACATCTTCTATTCCAACATTCACTTCTATTATCACCACCACTACACAATCTGGTAATAGCGCTAACACTGGTTCTAGGGTGACAAGTGGGAACTATACTTTTGTCCCACCTTTTTTTGGCTTCTAGTCTACCTATCAAAACCTCATTCCATCCACTTTCTAGTGTCTTTCTAACCAACTCTATCTATAATTTACTTACCAAAATGTCAATCATGTTGTGTCTCCACCTCTTGTTAGTTCATCCCCTTCACATTACATCCATTCACAAGTTAGTTCACCTAGTGATCCTGTCATAAACCAACTTTTGCAAAATGTAAACTCCCTACAACAACAAGTAGAAAACATGAGTCAAAGTCTATCACACCCTACCATTCCTTCCTATTACATTCATATTTCATTGTCCCTTGCTATCCTTAGAAATCTGATGCCTGATAAGTTGAAAGTCCCCCATTTTGAGAAGTACTCTAGAAAAGGAGACCTGAATAGCCATGTGTCATCCTTTACCACCTTGTGCAATGACTTTTTATTTGAAGATGCTCTCTTAGCTAAACTCTTTCCTAGGTCACTAAAAGACACAGCCTTGGGTTGATTTTTCTCTCTACCTAATGATTCAATTAATTCTTTCCAACAACTCATCAATTAATTTCTCTAGCACTTTCAAGCTAACATCAATTCTCAAGTAACATTGACCAATTTGGTTCATTGCAATCAAGGAGTGAAGGAGAAAGTGACTGATTTCATTGGGTGCTATCAAGATATTTTTTCTCAAATTCCTTATTCTCTTCCAGATGTTGATGTGCAGAGGCTTTTCATTGGGAACCTACAGTAGTAGATCCGTGATAAGATTCTCTTAATATGATATCCTTCTTTTCCACATCTTGTAATGGCTCTCTGTGATTACCAACTATTAATTAGTCAGTATGAGGGCTCTTCCTCATCGGCTCCCATTGGTCAATCCAAAGCCGCAACTACACATCTTCAATCAATCAAGAAACAAAACAAAATCTTTATCAAAGATTCTTATAATTCTCCAAGCAATATTCAATCACATGTTGTGGCCGCAACGCCTTCTGTTGCGACCCCCTATAAATTCAAACCAAGGACTCGACAATTTTCCCAACTTTCTGAATCTCTTCATTCCATCATGCAACAACTAGACTAAATAATAACCTTATCTGGCTTCCACCTATTCACCTTGTGGATACTTCTAAACCGTTGTCTCTTTATTTTAACCTAGAGGCATTTGTCAATATCATAAAACTCCTGGACATGACACTGAGTGATGTATGCATATGAAACATGAAATTCAAGACCTCATCAACTCTAATATTATCTAGTGAGAATGACAAAGGGAATAAGTCTGTAGCTCCACTTAACCAAAACTTGCAAATTTATAAAAACTCACTTCCTAACCATGCTACTAACCTTGTGAAACTATGTGTCGATAGAGTACCTACTTCAATAACTTCTGATCATCAAGACAAAAACTTAGAGAACCTTGTTTCCTTGATAGATGCTTACCCTTGACAAGAGCTAGATGAATCCAAACTTGATATTTCCTTTACCCACGTCAATGCCTCTATTCGTGCACCTGATGGTCCTCTCTACATTACCACTAGGATTAATGACAAACCCAAAAGGGGAGTACTCATTGATCCTATATACATGAAAAATGTAGTTATGAAGGAGTTCCTCTATGTGCATGAATTATACTAAGATAAGTATGAGATATCAGAAATATCAATTAGAGATCATGATGGCTCCACTTGACTTACTCTTTGTGCTTTGACTCTCTCCATCCAGGTCAGACCAAAAGTCCTAGATGTGTCATTTTCCATCATTCCAACCTCAAATCGATTTCGTGTGAAGTTAGGATATCCATGGATTGCTTCCATGAAGGCAATCCCTTCTATAATCCATAGTGTCTAAAGTTTCCATTTCAAGGACAAGTGCACATTGTATGTCATAGTGGGTTCAAGTCCTTGGCTCTTCATGGAAACTTTTTGCTTGATTACTTCTAGCCACAACCAATTGAGCACATTTGTGCTCGCAATGATTTCTTTTTGTCTCCTTTCAGAAATTCAAAGCTATTTGAATTGCTCAATTATCTATTGGTGTCTCCTCATGTATTATCTCGGCTGCTACCCTTGAGGTTTCTTGATCTTGTATGGCTGTGATAGTAGTTCCCCTATTCTGCAGGTGGTGAATAAAACACAACCAAATAGGGAGTTATTCCTCAGCCCTGAGTGTTTGGTATTTATGCCAAGGTGCCACCTCTATCATCCTATTGAGGACCATGAGGAAAATACCCTACACAATCCATACCTCCCCGCCCACCAAGGATTGCTTTCACTCTTCACGCTTCTTCAGAATCTAGAGAGAAACAATCTATGGTGCAAGAGCTCTTCCTTGTGATTTCTCACTCACCTGAGGCTATCTCAATATCTCTGCCTGTCCTATAGGCCTCGAGAGAATGAAAGTCCACCTTGAGAGATCCTTCTCTCATTGTCTCCCAATGTTCGATGGTTCCTTCTGTTCCTCCTCCTACTCCCCGAGCAGAGGAAGAAAAGGAACCTATGTTCGAAGACACCCCAGTTCCTCCTAAGAATGTTCTAAATTATACAAGATGTAATCAAAATGTAAAACAATGCAAGAGACAACATCGTGCTATGGCTCGCTAACTTTTCGCAGGGGTTGAACCTCTTCCCTCTAGTCCTTCTCCTATGCATCTGATCCTTGACTTAGCTCCACCCTTTGACCCATCATTGCCCACCTCTTTGACAACTGAGAAAGTTGAAAAGACTATCTTTGTGGTCCTAGTATCCTCACCTCTATCTACGAAGAGTTCCATCTCACCGTCTATTCCATATAGGCAACCATTTGTTGAGCCATTAGATCAACCCACTGACAAAGTTTTTTGAGTAGTCCTCTATCGCAAATGGTTCCATTTCAGCATACCCAATACCAAGTTTTCCCTTATGTCTTGCATCCTGCCACCATTGACATTGACATTTCACCACCTTCATCCAAATGAAAGCATGAGACTTATCCATATCATCCATACCAAATACTTAAGCGATCGTCGAGTCTACAAGATTATTCTATTTATTTTTCTCTTGTGATTGATAGTGCTCGCGACTACACTTTTAGAACTATTACATCACCTCTTGTGATTTATTCTGACAGTGACTCAGAGGACATCCCTGAACCACTGAAAAATATTCTAGAGTTGTCCTTTTTTTTCACAAAATTGATGGACTTGGCCTCTGGGGGCATGCATGATGATCATTCCTCGGTGATTGATACATCACATTATGAACTTGACTTGCCACTCCTTGTACTGCACTTGCTGTAGTCCCTCTATCATCTTGTTCACCATTCCTTTATGAGGAGAAAGATTGGGAGGAGGATGATTTTCTATAGTCTAACTCACGAGAGTGGTACCCCTATCTTATATGTGTTATGCTTATATGTGATGTTATCCCCGTATGTGCTTCCTAGAATGTATTTTATTTTGTTAACTATCTTTGGTTGACCCTTGATGCTCTTATTAGTGCAAGGCGACAAAGAGAATGAATTCATTGTGACATTCTTCTCTATGTATCTTCATTCTTTTATTTGTCATAAATGCAGTTTTATGCCATTTGGAGATGGCGCAAAGCAAATGATGATTTAGCATCCTTTCCTTTGTTGATATGGTGCTTTATTTTACTTTTGATTTCATGTGACACTTCTTCCTCTATCTCTGTAGTTCTATTGGCTGGAGGATGATGACAATTCCTAAAACAAGTGTCCCTTTATATACAACCATTCATATATTGACTCCAGTCAAGTATATCCCTTAGCGCTATTGTATAATATTGCTTACAACAATGTAGCTTTTGGAAACATATCATTTTGGCATGCCCTTCCAAAAAGTTCTCGTGCTTGTTTGTGTGCATATTTCTCTCTCTACCTTAAAGGCAATTGCTCCCTGATGGCATTAGAAATTACTTTGAATTAGGGGAATAGACTCAATCATGTGACTCACTTTTTTCACACACCATGTGGCTGGTTGTGCTATCGTAGCACTCTCTGATAATCTTTGTAGCACTTTACCAGAGTTACCCAGCAAACAACATACTTTGCTTGGCCTATAATCTCTGATATTGTCGACATGGAGCTCACCTAGTAAATTTGTGGATCTTACTAGCCCATGAGGCTTTCATTTTGCTACCTTTTGACATAGAACTCGCCTAGTAAACCTACGGATCTTACTAGTCTGTGATGTTGCCATCTTGCTGCACATTTAGGACCACCTAGTAAATAGTTGATTTTACTAGCTTGTGGCTTGTGATGTGTGATTTTGGTTTGATTCCTAGCATCACACAACTTTCTAGCCAAAGAATCAAACCTTTCATGCTCTTGTTTTTTACTTATGCTCTGTGTATGTTTGTATTTGACTATATTGTCTTGCTAACCATAGTTGTTTTGACATATAATATCTTGTCTCATCCCGTGTTTATTTTCTTTCAAATATATGATTATGTGAACACGTGTAACCCATGCTATGTGTCTTGCATCTGTGTAATCTCTTTTTTCTAACCATTTGTACAGTCGTAGAATCCTAAGCTTGAGGGCTATTGCACCTCTCAACTTGGTGACATTCTAATTCTTTGATGATTAGTAAAGAGATATGTTTTCTCTATACTTTAGTGTTCATATGAACATAAGTTCATACCCTCACTAAAGTGGGGTCTAAATGTACTATCAAAAATTGTGACCTCCCACAATTTCACACTAGGTTCAGCACTCTCTTCTATGTATTTATGTATCTTCTATGTATTTGTGTATCTACATTCGTGAAATGCCCATTCGGGGCCTAACTAAGAAATAATATTAAAAGACTTAATTATTAAGTTTTAGGGGCCAAAATTGTTAGGAATTTGCAGGTTCAATAAAACCAATTCCACATACCCCAATAGGAGAAAATGATGCATAAATAACCATAATGCAAAGATCAAATGACAAACACAAGATAACACAAGATACACCTTGGGAAAACTATCAAGAGAGAAAAACCCAACCTCCAAAAGCATCCACACTCGTATGTATTATTCAACAAAAGATATTACAATACATTCCATAAGTCTCCATGAATACCTCTGAAACATCAAGCACCTCCAATGCATCCTCCATATGTCCAAGCATGAATCCACACATCCCATGCCATGCTTCACAATCTTCACTTATAAGAGAGAGCTCAATACATTGACAGCCTCTCACAAAGCTCCGTCCATCAACAATGAATAATTAGCCAACCTCCAATAATAACATTGTTCTTTCTTTTATAATTCAAGCTCACACAATTACATTGAGAAAACCATGTGCCCCAAAACCATGGGTAACACAAAACCATTGACCCTCTTATTTAATTATTGGTACTATGTTTTTTCCAACAATTAAATATTACAAATAAATAGTTAATTACTCTATGTGTCCCACACACATAAAATAATTAACCCAATGTTACATACAACTTATACAAGTGGATAAAATAATACAATAGTATGCAACGTGTACAACATCTATTTCCCAACATTCTCCCACTTGTTGTATACATTGCATAAGGGTCAATCAATGGAATACATTATCATAGGAAAACATGAAATCACATGAATCTCCAGCATGTTCTTGTGCTCCATCAAGATACCTGCAATAAAATCAAAGTGACCACCATCTCAAGCAAGAACTCCTCTCATCCTCCAACATGCCACCTATGGAAGAAAAGGAACATGCCAAAGTGAAGATGCACCAATCCAAAGAATACAAGCATCAAATCCAAGTGAGAACAAAAAGGCTCCAAGCTATTGTCAAAGGTAAAAACCCACATGACTAGAAATAACACCCACAACATATGCTAATACATCCAACCATCCATACCTCATAGGTATCAACAATATCAATAAACTCATGCCAACAACACATCCAACCCATATACCGCAATCACAAGTTCCATGTATAAAACCTATCAATGAAGAACACATACATCCAGGAACTCCCACTGCATGGGTAATGTCAAATCTGAAAATAGATCAAAGGCATACCAATTCTATCAATCAACACTCAAACCAAGGTGTGGCTAGTCAACAATCCAATTTATTAACAAGAACAATCACAATTATCCACTCATGCAAGATAAATTGCTGCATACGCTCTCACAACATGTCACCATAACTCTCCCTGATAAGATCATGTGTCTCAATTTATTGTTCGAACCTCTATAATGTTGATCTATGTCTATGTCGGCAAGAATTGTTCTTTGTCTCAATGATCAGCAAGAGTCTCAGCGATCACATGAAAGCATGGTTCACAGTGGTTTGTTTCTTATATTGGCGAAACATGAACTGTCAGTGTGATCAGAGGGACTATCACCGATGGTGTATGTTGCTTCGACGGTGGTTCAACATCGGTGAGAGTCATCCCGATAGAGAAAGGACATCGACATGAAAAACCCTATTGGCCCAGCTTTGAGAAGTCTCTCCAATGTTTGGGTCACTCTGATGGAAGTTGGCATCGGCATGAGAATCACTATCGGCATGTTGTGGAAGTCTGGCTTTGATGGTTTGAGTCATTCCGATGGAGTTTTGGACCGGCATGACTATAACTATCAGTTTAGTTTCAAAATGTCTTTCCGTCACTCTGATATGACGTCAGCCAAGGTCTTCCCGATGGTTGGTGAATGGTAGACCATTTGGTCTTGTCAGTAAAAGTGCTGATAGTTATCTATCTCGTTGTCGTGTATATGAACTGGGATAGTGACCGACGACTTGTGCATGTGGGACTAATGGGTTCTCACGGATATGCGAACAATCAAAAATGACAGTTTCGATAGTTGAACTGAATATCAACTGAATCAATTAGTTGTTTGATCAGTTGCAAGTGAATTTGATTTGATTGCAAAAGCAACAGGAGATCGGAAGTGAGAGTGAGCTCAGTTGGTGATCGAAGAACAGTGTGTTCATTCTGTAACAGTACAGCAAAAGTGAACCATCACAAATGTTCTAAGATTTGATGCCTGAACAAGGAGGCTGAGTAATTTGTTGTAATCCTCTTGTGTTTACTGTGAATAAAATTGTCTTCTTGTGGTGGTGGGTTTTTTACCCGAAAGGGTTTTCCCATGTACATCTGGTGTCTTCTCTCTATTTTCAAATTTGTTATGTTTATTCTGTAATTCCTTCTTTGTGCATCTTAATGAGTTATAATTAAAATTAAAAGTCATCTATCTACATTATCCCCTTTGAATTGACATTAGGGAGGCTATTTCTACACCTCTACTTTCCTTACAAGTGGTATCAGAGCTTGGCCAGTTGTGTTATCTTTGTGGGTAGGTTGGGTTTTTTGTGTCAATCCTGTAAGTGGGAGTTCTGTAGAAGTCTATTCTATCTAACCTACAAATTAAGATGGCAAGCACATCAGGAAAGACATACATTGAGAAGTTCAATGGGACAAACTTTGAGTTGTGGAAACTTAAAGTTGAAGATATGTTGGTTGATAGAGATTTGTGGGTTGTTATGTCTGGGACTAAACCCTCAGGCATGAAGCAAGAAGATTGGGACTTAGCATATAGGAAAGCCAGAGGACTAATAAGATTAAGTCTTGTAGATTCTATTTTATTGAACGTCCATGAGGAGAAGACTGCAAATTCTCTGTGGAAGAAGTTAGGAGATATTTATTAGGGCAAGTCCTTGGTGAATAAACTTTTCTTGAGAATGAAGTTATACTCCCTAAAGATGGATGAAGGTGCATCTGTGATAGATCATCTAAATTCTTTTAACATGGTGATTGTACAGTTGACATCTGTTGGTGTAACAATAGGTGAAGAAGAATGTTGTATGCTTTTGTTGTGTTCCTTGCCTAACACATGGGATCATTTGGTGATGGATATTGGAAGTACTACAACCAAGTTCAAGACAGATGAGGTGGTATCTTCACTTCTGTCAGAAGAAATGCAAAAGAAATCTTCTGAGATGGTTAAAGAGGCCCTTGTTGTTCGAGGTAGATCAAAGAAAAAAGGCAATCAGAAGGACAAGAAGT
This sequence comes from Cunninghamia lanceolata, assembly GCA_027924645.1. Taxonomy (NCBI): domain Eukaryota; kingdom Viridiplantae; phylum Streptophyta; class Pinopsida; order Cupressales; family Cupressaceae; genus Cunninghamia; species Cunninghamia lanceolata. The sequence goes on along the minus strand of BSBN01001292.1, from coordinate 1,043,876 downwards.
CTAAATCCAAATCGAAGTCAAAGGAGAGATCAAAATCTCCTAGAAATAAGTCCAAGGTGAAGTGATGGAACTATGGGCACAAAGGACATATCCAGAAAGACTACAGAAAGGAGAAAAAGAAGAAGAATAACAAGTCTTCTGATGATGAATCTTCTCAGAGTGATGTAGATGCCTTTGTAGCAGCCTTGGCAACACCTGCATCTGAAGATGTATGGTTAGTGGATTCAGGGGCATCATTCCACATGACATCTCATAGAGAGTGGTTCACAAAGTATGAATCGTATGCTGGAGGGAAGGTGTTCCTAGAAAGTGATTCAACACTGGACATTGTTGGTCGAGGAAGAGTCAGAATCTAGTTCCTGAATGGTAGAATAAAGGGAATCGATGGAGTACTACACATACTAGGTCTGGCTCATAATTTACTCTCTGTAATTAAGCTCAATGATACTGGAGTTCAAGTAACATTTGTGAATGGTGGATGTAAGATGACTAGAGGTTCTATTGTTTTGGAAAAGGGTGAATGCATTGGAACACTGTATAAGTTAGATGCTAAACCTGTGTGCTCTAATATAGTCTTTGAAAAGTTTGAAAAAGTCACTGTTGTAACACATGATGCAAATTCCATGGAAGTCAAACTTCCTACAGAGAAAATAATGCTCTGGCATCATAGGCTTGGCCATATAGGTGAAAAAGGTTTAAAAACTTTGAAGAATAAAACCCTAGTAGAAGGGTTGATTGATTGTAATCTTGAGTTTGATTTCTGCGAACATTGCATAAATGGAAAAATAGAACCATGTTTCTTTTTACTCAAGTTCTCATAAATCTTCTGGTGTGTTGGACTATGTACACTCTGTTGTTTTTGGTCCAGTTGATGTTCCTTCTGTGTCTAAATCAAAATATTATGTATCGTTTATTGATGATTATTCAAAAAGGGCATTTGTTTATTTTTTGAAGAGCAAATCAGAAGTGTTCATTTGGTTTAAAGAATTTAAAAATCTTGTTGAAAATTAGACTGGTAGAAAAATTAAATGTTTGAGAACAGACAACAATGGTGAATATTGCAATGCAAATTTTGATAAGTACTATGTAGACCATGGAATTAAAAGGCACAAGACTATGCCTTATACTCCACAGAAAAATGGAGTTGCTAAAAGGTTAAATCGATTGTTGATGGAGAAAGAAAGAAGTATGTTGAGTTATGCTCGTCTGGAACAAAAGTTTTGGGCTGACGCAGTTTCTATAGCTTGTTACTTGCCGAATCATTCTCCTACTTTAGTATTGGTTGATAAGACACCTATGGAAGCATGGTCTGGTAAGAATCCCTCTTTGAGACATCTTCGTGTTTTTGGCTATGAGTCATATGCTCATATTCCTAAGGTAAAGAGATCTAAATTGGACAACAAGGCTGTCAAATGTATTTTTATTGGATATGGATTCTGTGTTAAAGGATACAAGCTTTGGAATCCAGTGACAGAAAAAGTATTTTATAGTAGGAATGTAATTTTCAGAGAGTTGAAACCTTTGGTCATTGATCCCCAGTCGGGAAAGACAGAAGAGAAGAAAGAAAAAAAGTGAAGTGAGTATTCCTCTGACCCCTAAAAAAGATGAAAAATGAGCTCCAAGTGTAGATGAAATAGAAGAGAGTTCGAGCAGCTCTAAATGCTCTGATCAAGAGTAAGAACCTGCACCTTAGTCTCAGCCATTGAGGAGATCTACACATGAAAGTAGACAACTAGATAGGTGTGGATTTTCAGTTTTTGATACAAGTTGTGCCTGTGCTTTGCTAACCTATACTAATGAACCTAGGAATGTGAAAGAAGCTATTAATATGTTTGATTCAGATTCTTGGTTGGAAGCCATGAGTGGTGAAATGCCATCATTGGAGAAAAATGGAACCTGGGATCTGGTGCCCTTGCCTGAAGGTAGAAAACTAGTGGGCTGTAAGTGGGTGTTTAAAAAGAAATATGGTCCATATGGTAGTATTGATAAGTATAAGGCAAGACTGGTTGCAAAGGGGTATTCTCAAAAGGAAGGAATAGATTATGGATAAATATTTTCTCCTGTAGCTAAGATGACGTCCATTCGATTTCTTTTGTCACTTGCAGCAGAGTATGACTTAGAAATTGAGCAAATGGATGTGACAACAACATTTCTTCATGGGGATCTTGAAGAAGAAATTTATATGTCCCAGCCAGAGCATTTGAAGCATTTTGTTGAAAATGGTAAAGAACATCTCGTATGTAAACTCAAGAAGTCTCTTTATGGTTTAAAGCAATCTCACAGAATGTGGTATCAGAAATTTGATACATATGTTTTATCTCTGGGATTTGTGAGATCTAAATCTAATCATGTGTTTATTATAAAACTAAGGGTGATCAGATTCTTATAATTGCATTATATTTTGATGATATACTATTTATTGGCAATGGTAAGGGTATGATCTCAGAATTAAAATCTCAGTTGTCCTTGAAGTTTGAAATGAAGGATCTGGGGGCAATGAAGTACATTTTGGGAATGGAGATTAAGAGGGATAGATTGAGTAGAAAGATTTGGCTTAGCCAGAGCAAGTATGTTAACAATGTTCTTGATAAATTTAATATGTCTGATTATGAATAGTTAATTGTTCCAGTTTTGCAGGGAACGAAAATATCTATTGAAGATTGTCCAAAATCTTCAGATGAAATTGAGGATATGAAGAAAGTACCTTATGCGAGTGCTATTGGCAGTCTGATGTATGCAATGGTCTGTACTAGACTAGACATTGCCCAAGCAGTGGGAATCTTGAGCCGATTTATGGCAAATCTAGGTAGATCACATTGGGATGCTGTGAAAAGAGTTTTTAGGTATTTGAAGGGAACTTCTGATTATGATATTTTCTATCATGGAAACTCAGTTGAGTCTCATAGCTCTATCAACATTCAGGGATATGTTGATCCCGATTGGGCAGGGGACATTGACAGATCCACTAGTGGATATGTGTTCATGTTAAATGTTGGTGCTATCAGTTGGATGAGCAAGTGGCAGGCTGTAGTCGCTTTGTCCACAATAGAGGTAGAGTACATGGCAGCTACTCGTGCATGCCAAGAATTTGTTTGGTTGAAGAGGTTGTGTTCTAATGTGGGTTTTAATGCAGAGCAAATTGAGATTAATTGTGACATTCAGAGTGCTATTTGTTTGGTGAAAAATCCTACATTTCACACTAGGACAAAACACATTGATGTCCAATATCACTTTGTTCATGATATGGTGGAAGACAAAAAGGTAAAGATGGAAAAGACTGGTACTTTGGAAAATGTTGTAGATGCCTTGACTAAACCTGTGAGCATGACCAAGTTCAAATGGTGTTCAAATGCAATGGGTCTTTGTACCTGAGATTCTTAGTGAATTCAGACTAATCTGGAGGTAACAATAAAATCTTCGTCAAGTGTGAGATTGATGAGATCATTTGTCTCAATTTATTGTTTGAACCTCTATAATGTTGATTTATGTCTATGTCAGCAAGAGTTGTTCTTTGTCTCAGCGATCAGCAAGAGTCTCATGATCACATGAAAGCATGGTTCATAGTGGTTTGTTTCTTGTATCGATAAGACATGAACTATCGGTGTGATCTAAGGGACTATCACTGATGGTGTATGTTGCTCTGACGGTACTTTGACATTGGTGAGAGTCATCCTGACAGAGAAAGGAAATCGGCATGAAAAGCCCTATTGGCCTAGATTTGAGAAGTCTCTCTGATGTTTAGGTCACTCTGATGGAAGTTGGCGTCAGTGTGAGAATCACTATCAGTGTGTTGTGGAAGTCTGGCTCTGATGGTTTGAGTCATTCTGATGGATTTTTGGATTGGCATGACTATAACTATTAGTGTAGTTTTGAAATGTCTTTCCCTCACTCTGATGCGACGTCGGCCAAGGTCTTCCCAATGGTTGGTGAATGGTAGACCGTTTGGTCTTGTCGACAAAAGTGCTAACGGTTATCTATCTCATGGTCATGTATATGAACTAGGACAGTGATTGACGACTTGTGCATGTGGGACTAATGGGTTCTCATGGATATGTGAACAGTCAGAAACGACAGTTTCAACGGCTGAATTGAACAACAACTGAATCAATTGGTTGTTCAGTTAGTTGTAAGTGAATTTGATTTGATTGCAAAAGCAATGGGAGATCACAAGTGAGAGTGAGTTCAATTGGTGATCGAATAATAGTGTGTTCATTCTGTAACAGTACAGTGAAAGTGAACTGTCACGAATGTTCTGAGATTTGATGCCTGAACAAGGAGGCTGAGTAATTTGTTGTAATCCTCTTGTGTTTACTATGAATAAAATTGTCTTCTTGTGGTGGTGGGTTTTTTTTACTTGAAAGGGTTTTCCCACGTACATCTAGTGTCTTCTCTCTATGTTCAAATTTGTTATGTTTATTCTGTAATTCCTTCTTTGTGCATCTTAATGAGTTATAATTAAAATTAAAAGTCATCTGCCTACATTATCCCCTTTGAATTGACATTAGGGAGGTTGTTTCCACACCTCTACTTTCCTTACACTCCCAAGTCCAACCATATCAACATGATCCTCTAGGAAGTAGCCATAAGACAAAGAGAGAAAACCTGTAAATCATAATGTCCTACAAACACCTCAAAATGCTAATCTGTGTCAAGTATGATCTCCTCTACAACCCCAAATGAAAATCCTTAACAACACCCAACCATTCAATCTCATAGATCAATGAACATATGTAACATGTAACCAACATGGATGTAAGCCTCTCTAATCAAGGTAGATTAAACTCATAACCATTCTATAACCAGAAATAAGCCCAATCACATCTCTTAAACTCCTCATAATGAACATCATAAATCAAACCATATGAACAAGAAGATAACCATGCTAACATCCCTCAAATGAACCCTCCAGAACCAATAACCATAGCACAAGATCCATATCTATGAGAAGATAAAACATAAAACAAAATGCATCTAAAAGGATGGGCAAAACATCATAGATGATAAACAACTGAGTAGACCAAAAGTGGGGAATGAGAATGCTCCTCCAAGACACACCAAGCCATAATGACTCTCTCCAAGAACAATCTCCTCTAAGTCCATAATGAACTCATGTCCATATCCAGGTGTAAGGTTCCTCTGTCTATCTGTTGAAACCTCCAATGAGTACCTGTCTCAACAAGTGTCTCTAAACCTAAGAGAACTCCAACCTCACCTAAGTCTCCAAGTATCCATGAGCACCTCCATGATCAATCCATGCTAAAATCCAAATGCAACACCGCACTATCATGAAGCTTTGAAGCAAATGACCAAAGTACTCAATACCAAGAGAACCAACAAGATCACTGTCAATGCCCCTATTGCACATCTACATAATCAAGAAACCCACCATGACATCATGATCTAACCTTCTCCTCCAAGGAGATTGAAGAGAACTTGTGTCTCAATTTTACTGCTTGAACCTCATGTTTCATAGTTGTTCTTTGTTGAACCTTTCAAGGTTCAACGGGTTCAAGGTTCATCGCTATGACAGAGCTTTATCGGCGGATCTTTATTTATCTCTACCGATGACTTGTTTCTTACCAATGCTGGTGACCATCGCTATGACTTACTATATCGGTGAGATTTCAAAGACATTATCTGATGTGTGAAGTCTCATCGATGTCTTACATCTATCAGCGTGAAGTTTGTTATCGGTTGAACCTAAACTACATGCTCCAATAGTTATGTGTTACTCCGATAGGAGTTTGGCATCAGTAGGTCGGTGAGAGATTGCTCATCGAAACAATGGAAAATGTTTGGACCGATGGCGACGGTCTATCCAATGAAGGGTGGTGAACTTATGGATCACGAAGATTGTATATTATCGGTGAAGAAAGCAATGCGATCATCGATGGAGCAGGTTAGGCTGATGGGTCTTTGTTTTGGCATCATCGACAACAAAATTGCCGATGATAGTATGACCGAGTGTTTGGCAATATAAACTGAAGAGCAGTCTACAACCCAGTGCATGTGGGATTATATATCTCACGGGAATGTGAACATTTACGACTGTTGAACAGTAGCGGCAATGAGGTAGTTAGATTAATCAGTTAGGGCAACAGTCGAGTAACGATCTTTGCTCTTGCAGACTGGAGATATAAAACTGATCTACTGGCATCATCATTGGACGATGAAACGATTTGATTTATACTATTTATTTCTATAGAATGTACAGATGATATTAATGGCTTTTGTACAATTGTAAAAGGAATCGATACCTGAACATTAGAGCTGAAAGTCTTTATTGTAATCTTTCAGCTTGCTGTAATAAAGATAGTCTCTCTTGTGGTGGTAGGTTTTTTACCCGAAAGGGTTTTCCCACATAAATCTGGTGTCATTCTCTGTATCTTGTTTGTTTATTCTATATTTTTCTGGTGTATTCATCTGTGTATTAAATTGAAAGTTACCTGTCTGTGTTATCCCCTTTGAATTAACATTAGGGAAGCTTTATTCCGCACCTCTGCTTTCTTTACAAGTGGTATCAGAGCCTGGCCAATTGTGTTATCCTTGTTGGTAGGTTGGGTTTTTTGTGTTAGTTCTGTGAGTGGGAGTTCTTTAAATAAAATGGCAAGTACATCGGGAAAGATAGACATTGAAAAGTTCAATGGCACAAACTTCAAGTTGTGGAAACTTAAAGTTGAAGATATGCTGGTCGACAGAGATCTTTGGGTTGCTGTGTCTGCAACTAAACCTGTAGCCATGAAGAAAGAAGATTAGGACCTAGCAGATAGGAAAGCCAGAGGACTGATAAGATTAAGTTTAGCAAATTTTGTTCTATTAAACGTTCATGAAGAGACAACTGTAAACCTTTTGTTGAAAAAGTTAGGAGATATTTATCAGGGCCAGTCCTTGGTAAATAAGCTTTTCCTCAGAAAGAAGTTGTACTCTCTGAAGATGGATGAAGGAGCATCTGTAGCAGACCATCTAAACTCATTTAATTTGATTGTTACATAGTTGAGGTTTGTAAGTGTAAAAATAGAAGAGGAGGACTGCTGTATGCTTTTGTTGTGTTCTTTACCTGACTCATGGGATCATCTTGTGATGGCTATTGGAAGTACAACAACCACGTTTAAAACAAAAACTGTTGTTGCCTCACTGTTGTTTGAAGAGATGCGGAGGAAGTCTTCTGGTATGGCCAAAGAGGCTCTGTCTATTTGAGGTAGATCAAAGGAAAGAGGCAAGAAGAAGGACAAGAAGTCTAAGTCCAAATCAGAGGGGAAATCAAAATCCCATGGCAAGAAGTCCGAGGTGAAGTGCTGGAATTATGGACAGAAAGGTCACGTCAAGAAAGATTGCAAAGAGGAGAAAAAGAAGAAGAAGAACTTGTCTGACTCCGATTCTTCACAGAGTGATGCTGATGCCTTCATTGCTACTTTGGCAATGCCTACATCTGAAGATGTTTGGCTAGTGGATTTAGGAGCATCTTTTCATATGACATCTCACAGAGAGTGGTTCACAAAGTATGAACTATATGTTGGTGGGAAGGTGTTCCTGGTAAGTGATTCAACACTAGAAATTTTTGGCCAAGGACGAGTCAAAATCTAGTTCCTGGATGGCAAGATAAAGGGAATGAATGGAGTTCTTCACATACCAGGTCTGGCTTGAAATTTACTTTCTGTTAGTAAACTTAATGATGTTGGAGTGCAAGTTACTTTTGTGAATGGTGGTTGTAAGATGAATAGAGGGTCTATTGTACTGGCAAAGGGTGAACGCATTGGAACTCTAAATAGGTTAGATGCAAAACCAGTATGTTGTAATAATGTCTCTGTAAAATCTGAAGAAGCTACCATTGTAACACATGATGCAAACTCTATGGAAGTTAAACTTCCTACAGAGAAAATAATGCTCTAACATCATAGACTTGGTCACATAGGTGAAAAAGGTTTAAAAACTTTGAAAAACAAAAACCTGATAGATGGGCTAATTGATTATAATCTAGAGTTTGATTTCTGCGAACATTGTATATATGGAAAACAAAACCGTGTTTCGTTTTACTCTAGTTTTCATAAATCTTCTGGTGTTCAGGACTATGTGCATTTTGATGTTTTTGGTCCAGTTGATGTTCCTTCTTTATCTAAATCAAGATACTACATATTGTTTATTGATGATTATTCGAGGAGGGCATTTATATAATTTTTGAAAAACAAATCAGAAGCGTTCAGTCAGTTTAAAGAATTTAAAACTCTTGTGGAAAATCAGACTGGTAGAAAATTAAAATGCTTGAGAACAGATAACGGTGATGAATATTGCAATGTGGATTTTGATAAGTATTGTGTAGATCATGGAATTAAAAGGCATAAAACTACATCTTATACTCCACAGTAAAATGGAGTTGCTGAAAGGTTAAATTGTTTGTTGATGGAGAAAGAAAGAAGTATGTTGAGTTATGCTAGTCTTGAACAAAAGTTCTGGGCTGAGGCAGTTGCTACAGCTTGTTACTTGCTGAATCGTTCTCCTACTTCGACATTGGTTGATAAGACGCCTATGGAAGCATGGTTTGGTAAGAAGCCCTCTATAAGACATATTCGAGTCTTTGGCTGTGAGGCATATACTCATATTCATGAGGTAAAGAGATCTAATTTGGATAACAAGGCAGTTAAATGTATCTTTATTGGCTATGGTGTCGGTATTAAAGGGTACAAGCTTTGGAATCCTGAAATTGAAAAGGTCATTTACAGTAGAAATGTAATTTTCAGAGAGCTGAAATCTTTGGTTATTGATCTGCAGATGGAAAAGACAGAAGAGAAGAAAGAAAAGAGTGTTGTGAATATTCCTCTGACCCTATAAAAGAGGAACAACAAGCACCAAGTGTAGATGGTTCAGATGTGAGTTCGAGTAGCTCAAAAGATTCAAATCCAGAGCAAGAACCTGAACCTGCACCTCAGTCTGTGAGGAGGTCTACACGTGAAAGAAGACAACTAGATAGATATGGATTTTCAATACTTGATTCAAGTTGTGCCTATTCTTTACTTACTGATACTGATGAACCTAGGACTATGAAAGAAGCTATTAGTTTACCTGATTCAGATTCTTGGTTGGAAGCCATGGATAGTGAAATGAAATCAATGGAGAAGAATGGAACCTAGGATCTGGTGCCCTTGCCTGAAGGTAGAAAACCTGTGGGCTGTAAGTGGGTATTTAAAAAGAAATATGGTCCAGATAGTAGTGTTGATAAGTACAAGGGAAGACTAGTTGCTAAGGGGTATTCCCAAAAGGAAGGTATTGATTATGGAGAAATCTTTTCTCCTGTAGCTAAGTTGACATCCATTAGATTTCTTTTGTCACTTGCAGTAGTATATGATTTTGAAATTGAGCAGATGGATGTGATGACAACATTTCTTCATGGGGACCTTGAAGAAGAGATTTATATGTCCCAGCCAGAGCATTTTATGGTAAAAGGAAAAGAACATCTAGTATGTAAACTTAAAAAGTCTCTTTATGGTTTGAAACAATCTCTCAGAATGTGGTATCTAAAATTTGATACGTATGTGTTATCTTTAGGATATGTGAGGTCTAAATTTGATCATTGTGTCTATTATAAAACTAAAGATGATTGGATTCTTATAATTGCACTATATGTGGATGATATGTTGTTCATTGGCAATGGTAAGGGGATGATCTCAGATTTAAAATCTCAGTTGTCCTTGAAATTTGAAATGAAGAATCTGGGGGCAACAAAGTACGTTCTGGGAATGGAGATCAAAAGGGACAGATCTAAGAGAAAGCTTTGGCTTAGCCAGAGCAAGTATATTACTAATGTTCTTGATAAGTTTAATATGTCTGATTCAAAATAGTTAGTTGTTCCAGTGATGCAAGGAACGAAACTAGCTATTGAAGATTGTCCAGGATCTTTGAATGAAGTTGACGACATGAAAAAAGTGCCTTATGCAAGTGTTGTTGGCAATTTGATGTATACAATGGTCTGTACCAGACCAGACATTGCCCAAGCAGTGGGAGTTTTGAGCCAGTTTATGGCAAATCCAGGCAGATCACATTGGGATGCTGTGAAAAGAGTTATGAGGTATTTGAAGGGAACTTTTGATTATTCTATTTACTATCATGGAAACTCAGTTGGATCACAAAGATCTATTAGCATTCAAGGATATGTGGATTCTGATTGGGCAGGGGATATTGACAGTAGAAAATCCACCAGTGGATATGTGTTCACATTAAATGGTGGTGCTATCAGTTGGGTGAGTAAGCGACAGGCTGTAGTCGCTTTGTCCACAACAGAGTTAGAGTACATGGTAGCTACTCGTGCATGCCAAGAAGCTGTTTGGTTGAAGAGGTTGTGTTCTGATGTTGGTTTTAATGTAGGGCAGATATAAATTCACTGTGACAGTCAAATTGCTATATGTTTGGCAAAGAACCCTACTTTTCATGCTAGGACAAAACATATTGATGTCTAATATCACTTTGTTCGTGATATGATGGAAGATAGGAAGGTGAAGCTGGAAAAGGTTGACACTTTGGAAAATGTTGTTGATGCCTTAACTAAACCAGTGAACATGGCCAAGTTCAAATGGTGTTCAGATGAAATGGGTCTACGGGCTCATAGTTCTCAATAATCAAAAGAGGACTGAGATGTAGCAGTAATCTCTTCGACAAGTGGGAGATTGAAGAGAACTTGTGTCTCAATTTTATTGCTTGAACCTCATGTTTCATAGTTGTTCTTTGCTAAACTTTTCAAGGTTCAATGGGTTCAAGGTTCATCATTGTGATGGAGCTTTATCGGCAGGTCTTTATTTATCTCTATCGATGACCTATTTCTTACCGATGTTGGTGACCATCGCTATGACTTACTGTATCAGTAAGATTTCGAAGACATTGTCCGATGTGTGAAGTCTCATCAATGTCTTACATCTATCAGCGTGAAGTTTGTTATCAGTTGAACCTAAACTATATGCTCTGATAGTTATGTGTTACTCTGATAGGAGTTTGGTATCAGTAGGTCGGCGAGAGATTGCTCATCGGAACAATGGAAAATGTTTGGACCGATGGTGATGGTATGTCTGATGAAGGGTGGCGAACTTGTGGATCATGAAGACTATTTATTATCGGTGAAGAAAGCAATGTGATCACTGATGGAGCAGGTTAGGCCGATGGGTCTTTGTTTTGGCATCGTCGGCAACAAAATTATCAATGATAGTATGACCGAGTGTTTGGCAATATAAACTGAAGAGCAGTCTGTGACCCAGTACATGTGGGATTATATATCTCATGGGAATGTGAACAGTTACGACTGTTGAACAGCAGCGGCGATGAGGTAGTTAGATTGATCAGTTAGGGCAATAGTCAAGTAACGGTCTTTGCTCTTGCAAACTAGAGATATAAAATTGATCTACTGGCATCATTGTTGGATGATGAAATGATTTGATTTGTACTATTTATTTCTATAGAATGTGCAAATGATATAAACAGCTTTTGTACAATTGTAAAAGGAATCGATACCTGAACATTAGAGCTGAAAATCTTTATTGTAATCTTTCAGTTTGCTGTAATAAAGATAGTCTCTCTTGTGGTGGTGGGTTTTTTCTCGAAAGGGTTTTCCCACGTAAATCTGGTGTCATTCTCTGTATCTTGTTTGTTTATTATGTATTTTTCTGGTGTATTCATCTGTGTATTAAATTGAAAGTTACCTATCTGCGTTATCCCCTTTGAATTAACATTAGGGAAGCTTTATTCCGCACCTCAGCTTTCCTTATAGAGATCACATGCACTGATGCATACATCTTGTCTCAAGAGAACTTGTATCATGTCAATACTCAAACTAGTATCCAGAGTAAACCAAGACACAATACCAACATCTCTAAACAAAGGATCAACATGTCAAACTAACAAGTCATAAACTAACACCTCAATGAAAGACTTAAAAAGGGTCCTCCATGGTAAACCAATATGTCAACATCTCCAATCACATGAAGATAACCATCACCTGTCAACATAACTCAAAATGTCAAAGAACTCTCACTACCAAGAGCTCCTCCATGAAACCAACATCCATTGCAGAAGATCATCCATCACAAATGATGAATCCACATCGCTACCAAAGCTCCCACTAAACCATGATACTGAGCTATCCATGGCAACAAAGTAACCATCTTTTAAATGAAGATTATTCATGGCCCCAACATAATCAAGGAATTCCATTGTAACATCAACAACTCCCAAAAGGTAGAGTAAACCATGATCTCCAATCCAAGAACATAAAACCATCCCTGTCAAAAGCTCACATAAAACCATGTATCCATGCTATCCATGACATCATGACAACATGTTGTAAGTCCCAACAGCTAACTATCTAGCACTCTAATCATCCATCCTCTTATCCAAATGCAACATACCAATGTACAAATGACCACAGACAAGGCCAACTAACAAAGTCTGCATAAACAGTGAATCAATCTCATGGATAAAGACAATCCACATCTGATTAAACCCATTATAGCTAAGGGGTAGCTAATCCACAAAACTACATAACTCATAGATCCAAAACAAATGTAACATTCAAACTAAGATATCAAAGAAGACAACCTGTAGACTCCAAGACTCAAACACCAAATCAACACTAGATTTGATTTTCCAAACAAGTCCACAATACAAGTACCATAGTCAAGGAACTGATCAAGCATCTAGGAGATAAGAACAACCTCCTAAAACAACACCACAACACCACCTATAATCATGAATCAAACATCATAGCCCAAACCTATATCTAAAAGTACCAAATCTAAAAACCTACTATACCATGTTGATGGTCTCATAACAACATGCACTCCCACAAGTTTGTGCCTAAAAATCCATTCGAATGCTCTCATATTGCACCCTGAATCTTAGGGTCCTACAAGTGATCAAACAAGTACCAATATCTCTCTACACACCAAACTAAAAATCTACATGATCCAAACTATAGTACACTACAATAGCTCTCCAATGCCTATCCAAAATCCAAAATTTGATTCCGTATGCAAAAGTTATGAGCATAAAAATGTCTTAGAGAAATGCCTAGATTCAGGCACCAAATTTTGACACAAACAAAAAATATTAATGACCAAAACTATTCCACTATGTAGTGCTTAGAGAGACCTTTCCGATGCCTATAAGAAGTCAAAACTCCAATATCGTGGGTGAAAGTTATGCCTCTCAGAAGAAAATGCCCTCCGAGGGCTAAAAGGGGACCCCTAATGGGACCCTATCCATACATGTTGATGTGATGCTGATGTCATCACTGCATCAACAGATGATGTGGCATTGATGCAAATGTTGATTGGGCAAGTGGCGCTGACATGGCGAATTGGGCTTTGACTAGCAAGCTTAAATGAGGTTTAAATATGTTTCATGTTTTCATGAACTCCAAATTTGAAATTCAAAAGGGCTTAATTTTAATATAGTTTGCAATAAAAAATTATTTCACTGTCATAAATGTTGTAATTCCCACAGGGATTGACCTTCCACAAGCATGGGTTTTTAGCAGGCCTGGCCGACCCAGCCACGACCGAGGGCCGAGACCGAGAGCCTAAGGCTCCATTGGCCCGGGCACCGCCGACTGACAGGTAGGACAATAGGCTCTATCATGCCATGTTGTGCAGCCCTATCATGCATAGGCTAGGGTACGGGGGTCTGCGGACCCCCGCCCACCCTATTTGTTTTATAAAATATTTTCAAATTTTTGTATAGTCTGCAAAATGTATTTAAAAAAAAAACTATACAAGAAATTTCCATTGGGTAGGATATATATATATATCTCAATTTTTTAACTAGAGTACCTATAGATCCATATGATCGAACCAAGGAGGAGGGATTTTTTCTCCTTCCAGGCCCTGTGGCCAAAATAGGGCAAATTTTATATCAATCTTCATCTCTCTGGCCTCCTGAATCCATTTTTGCCTAGGAGATCATTTGTAAAAATTTCTCCTTCAAACCCTCATTGTATCCATCCATGAAACCCTTTTTCCAACTCAGATTTATAAACCTAGATCTACAAAAAGTCACCACAAATCTGCAAACCAAAACCTAAACAAAACCATCATGTATTGTCCCAAATCTGTCATGCATTTCCATGGCTTCCACTTTGCACCAAATGTACACACACAAGGGTTAAACAAATCTAGGGAGCTCACACCTCCCACAACCATAAACATCACTCTACTACCACATGTTAGGAATTTGCAGGTCCAATAAAACCAATTCCACATAGCCCAATAGGATAAAATGATGCACAAATAACCATAATGCAAAGATCAAATAAAAAACATAAGATACCACAAGATATACCATGGGAAAACCCTCAAGAAGGAAAAACCCAACCTCTATTAGCATCCACACTCATATGTATTATTCAAGAAAAGATATTACAATACATTCCATGAGTCTCCATGAATACCTATAAAACATCAAGCACATCCAATGCATCCTCCATGTGTCCAAGCATGAATCCACACATCCCATGTCATGCTTTACAATCTACACTTGTAGGAGAGATCTCAATACAATGACAGCCTCTCACAAACCTCCGTCCATCAACAATGAAAAATCAACCAATGTCAAATAATAACATTGTGCTTTCTTTTATGATTCAAGATCACACAATTACATTGAGAAAACCATGTGCCCCAAAACCATGGGTAACATAAAATGATTGACCCTCTTATTTAATTATTGGTACTACATTTTCTCCCAACAATTAAATAATACAAATAAACAATTAATTACTCTTTGTCCCACACACATAAAATAATTAACCCAATGTTACATATAACTTATACAAGTGGATAAAATAATACAATATTATGCAAGGTGTACAACACCTATTTCCCAACAAAAATAGTCGGGGCCAGGGTGCCCAACACCCGGGTTTCGCCTTTTTACCCCAAACAAAGTTTGAATTTTGAGTGTCAGCTTTGCTACATCGAATGGTACACCTTGTGTCAGCCTAGCGTAAACTCTTTCGGATGTAATTGAGATTCATATATATGTAGCTTTCTCCCTCTTATTTGAAAGGATGAAAAAGTGATCATTTGAATACTTGATATATGCTCTATCCATGAAATCTAAAGGTCTCTATCTGTAAATTATTAATGCTATCATACTAACCCTTGCAAGTATCTAAAGAAGCTTCCTTGTCTCTCCAAGGTCTCCTAATTTGCAACTAGTGTTGTGACATCAAGTCCAATTAGGGTTTTATGGTGAGTGTGTTCCATTTATGTTTGATCATTGTTATTTTATCAGCTATTTGACTCTACCTACCTAGGGCACACACTCTATCACAATTATCTCTGTGGTTGTGGAAGTGGGAACACTTACTTGGAGGTTTGACTAAGGCAAGCCTCTATACAATAGCCAAACATATTTCCTCCTCCTTATGTGTGTAGATCTGAAGCGAAGGATTTCAGATATCGACAAATGAAGGATGGACAAAAGTTATAGAGACTGACACCTCTGCATAAAAGTGAATCTTCCCCAAAACCCTAGGACTAGGGCACCCTAGCGCCCGTGTCTTGTCATTTTTGCTTATGCTTTTGGTGATAGGTTCCTCTCTATTTGTTCTACTTTTCTATGTTCCTATTTTTTGGTCTCTGTTACTCAACTTTGTCATTAGATCTCCTCATTTGCATAGTTTATTCAACTCTCTTGCATCAATCTCTAATCATAGCAATAATAGAACCCCAAGACTCCACCAACACATGTAAGTTGGCTCTTCTCTAAGGACAGTAGCCAAGTCTATGGCCCTTGGTGGATTGTGGGCATTCTAATGTTATGTGAGGAGAGATTGACCTAGTCACTTCATTGTTCATTAGGATCCACTTTCCCTACATAACAATCACAAATGGCTACCAGTGCCCCACAACCTAATAGCCCAGGTACTAGTTTATCTAGAGGTGTTGTGAACCCTATACATAGTATGGGTTTTTCATCCTCGAGGCTCTTGTGGTTTAGTTTTCCTACCGATGCCCTCAGATTTAGCTATTAGCTCTCTTTACCCCTTGCTTCCACTCCTCTCCCATCACCCACTCACACCATCGATCCTGTTATTAACCAAATTCTGCAAAATGTTGGTTCCATTCAGTAACAACTCACTTTGCTTTCCACCTCATCCACATAGCCCCTCATACCTGCTTAAAATAGATGTAGTCCACTCTCCTTTGCTATCCTTTCTACTCCATTTCCCCATAACTTCAAAGAACTGAGGTTTGAAAAGTACTTTTGTAAAGGAGACCTACAAACACATGTATCAACTTTCACTACTTTATGCAGTGATTTCATTTTCAGGATGGATTACTAGCAAAACTCTTCCCACGTTCTCTCAAAGATACCATGTTGGACTGGTTTTTCTCGCTTCCTAATCATTGAATTATTAAACTTTTGACCAGTTCATACGTCAATTCCTCAACATTTTCAAGCTAAAATTGGACCTCATGTCATGTTCACTAACCTCATCCATTGTAGAGAAGTTGTAAATGAAAAGGTAACTAACTTTATCTGTCGTTATCAAGTTTTTTCTTGTAGATTCCTTATGCTTTGCCCAATTCTAATGTGTAAGGTTTTTATTGGGAACCTATAGCCTCTTTTATTGGGAACCTATAGCCTCAAATTTGGGACAAGATTTTACTCATAAAATATCATTCATTTGTGCATTTATGCATAACAATGTGAGATTACCAATAGTTCATAAGCGAGTTCGAGGTGTCTTCCTCACTAGCTCCTAGTTGTCAGTTTAGTAGTTCTTTTACAAATTATAAAAGAATCAAAATTTCTTTAAAAATAATTATTTTGCAATGATCAACAATGTATATTTTATTCTTCAGTAGCTCCTAACTAACAATTTGGTGTAGCTGCCTCCTATCTGGCATCTTAACACTCGCAAACCAATTTTACCTTCATATTGTTAATGTGAAAAGGTTCATTATATAACTAGTTCTCTTTTGACTAGTAGATCTATTCACACCTTTATCTTAAGTTCACTTAGAGGATAAGATTCCCTCTTGTCTCGCCTCATGTGGACTCAACACCTATCTTCACACTTGTCTCAAGTGTTTAACATGTGTCATTCAGTTTTGAGGGGTAGTCAGATCTAGAGTCCTACCATCTTACCTCATCAGCCTTGCCTTTATAAGCAAGGCCTATTTTTACATTTCATTATGCTTGTTGATAGTTATTTGGCTTTGTTTTTCCTACTAATATTCATTTGTGGAAGTGTTTTGATTTTTTATTCATATTGCAACTCTAACATGGTATCAGAGCTTTGAATTACAAGTCACTTCCCACTTTTTTGGTGAATCAAACACTTAGCCATATCATTGGAGTATCATGGAGCCAAATAGACCTTACCATTGAGTCCAGAAGGCTCAAGAAATGAAGAATAGCCCTTTCATTTGAGAAAATTTGGTAACTTCAATTTTTTGCATGATTTTTTGCCCTCATCCTTGCATAGTATGACCATACAACTATACAATTTGTATTGTACAGAATTTTTGTAAAAAAAATGATTTTTTTTGCAGAGGGCACTTTGGCACCTACAATTTTTTTAGTTCTTGGGTCAAAACTTTTAATTTGCAAGTTTTTTAAAACATTTTGAGGCAAATACAACCTATTTTGGCCCTCATTTTGGGCTCTATCTGGCTACCCTCAGCCCCATGGACTTGCAAACTTGGCCATCTTTTTTGAGCTTTGCATTTGGTATTTCGGCATCTATACATTTTTCTTGGTTGTTCCAGGCCTATTGATCTCTACACATTGGTGGGTTTGCCCTTTTTAGGGCTCTACTCTCTTTGGTCACGCAGATATTTCAAAAAGCTTTGTGGCCATTCGACCCTCTACCAAGAGTTTAGCTTCATGTTTGATTTCATAGAGACCAACCTCGGCCCCCCTTTAATTGGATTGGCATCCTTTTTTTGGAGTATCCAACCCTCATTCAAGGCTTTCTTGACTTGATTTCAAGCTCTCTGTCTACAGATCCAACCGCCCCTGTTTAAATTCGGGACTCAACTGCACTTCAAACTTGGCTGCATTAGCCCTTAGTCTATTGGCTTGACTCTCTCCTCATCAATTTGCAATGAGATCCAACTTCTACTCTATCTAAGACCCTTTGGCCAACTTCCACTTTAGCCCTTTTGGTGTTGGGTACCTGTTTGCAGTTAAATCTTCCCAAGGCTTAGATTCTCACTCGGGACTCCTCACAAGCCCTATTCAGCCCAATCAACCACAAATTCATCTCACCAGTCAATTTTTCCATTCCATATGGCTTCTTTTCCCCTAATTTAGCCTCAATTACAGTCACTCAATCCCATTTCAGGCTCCATTAAGGCTCAGTGGGACCTCTCCACCCTCAATAGTCCAAGAAGGGATCTTTTTTCTTTGTGCAATAACTTTCTCCTACAAAGGTCATTTTTCACAAACTTGTAGTCTATGGAAGTATTTCAATCCACTTCATAATGGCATTGGGACATTTCTAAAATTATGTTGTTTATTACTTTTTTTGGCCTTGAAGTTAAATTTGTGTTTTAAATTTTGACGAGGCATAACTTTCACCCTGCTTATCAAAATTTTGCATTTTTTTTTTAAATTATCAAAAAACTACAAAAATCTTATGTATGAATGTATTTTTCAGTAAGAACTAGGATAGCCAAATTTTTTTCTAAATTGTAAAAATCACCATGTTCTATAAATGGTTTATTTCAGCTTTCCAATTGCACAAATTGTAAACAAATCTTGTCTAAATTTTATGGGGGGGGGGGGGGGGGCTTCTATATCAGTATTAATCAAATTTGGGGGGATTTTAAAGCACAATTTAAGTGCCTACTTGTGTCTTCTTCAACAATGGATCTTAAAATTGACTTGTTAACTCCACACAACTACCACAACTAGAAAGTCAAAGTTATGCAACTACTTCAATCTAAGGGGTTATGGAGAATGTTAAGGGATGAAACACTTGAATTTACAAGGGAATTTCAGAATTTTGTATACACAAACAAATTAGATGAAGCCATGGGCATTATTGGCTTACATGTATTTTATAATCTTCAATTTCATCTCAATAATTGTACAACTCCTAAACAAATGTGGGAAAAATTGTATGAGTTGTTTGGTTTCATCAATGAGTTTTGTGTTTTACAACTTAAAGTTGAATTAACAACACTATCTCTTGATGCATTTCCCTCAATTGAAGACTTTTTGGTTAAAATTCAAGTCTATACTCTCTCTTCTTGATGATTGTGGTAAAGCAAAATCATACAAGGAATGTGTATTTTTTATATTGTCAAAATTGAAAAGCCCGTATGAGATCTTCTATTCTACCTTCTACTCTACTACATGGATACATTTGATGTAGAGTTTAAGATGCTTTTGAGTAGTTTTGTGATAGACTCACGAGAGAACAATCTAAGTTTCTCTCCATGGATGCATTCACCTCATCTAAAATTCAAGCACTAGTAACCCAAACATCTAAGGGTAAATAAAATAAATTCAACAAATATAAGGTAGATTCCAATTCAGCAAGTGAGAAAAATAAGTCTGATAAGCAAACCACTACATCTTCTAAGTCAAGTGAGCCTATACCTCCAAAATAACTAAGAAGAAAAGTAAAGGGCCATGTTCTTATTGTGGAAAATATTATAATGAAATGGTACATTGTTCTCAAAGGATGGAAGCCTTGGAAGAGGCTATGAAGAAGCACAATATCTTTTTACCCAAACCTAGAAAAGGACATGCACTTACAACTAGAGGTTTGGCTTCATCCAACGATAGTTGGATACTTGACTTAGAGGCCTCTCATCACATGACTAAGTCACATGATCTACTTGAGCATCTTTTTGATAGTTCTACATCTCAAATTATAGTGGGTAACTCTACACAGATTTTGATTTTGGGATTAGGTACTGTTCAATTGACAGACAATTGCATTGAGGATATACTCTATGTTGCTGATATTTTTGCCAATCTTCTCTCCATTTACCATATTTTCCATACTTGGAAGGGAAGACAATTGAGTTCTCTCCACATAATGTAGTTATTCGAGAACTACAACATCTTGAGAATATTGTAGCTTCAGGAAAATTTGATCATGGGTCAAGATTGTATAGGTTTCATTCTTTTGTGTCATCTTGTGGATTATCGTACATTACCCATGCAGATTCTTTGAGTTGCTTTGGCATGAGAGGTTTGGGCACCTCAATTATAGATATCTTCAGCAGTTGAGTACACATGATATGGTACTTAGTCTTCCTAAGGTGTAATACACAGAGGAAGTATTTCAAGGTCATATCCTTGGCAAACAACATTAGGAACCCTTTCCTAAGGGAAAGGCTCACTATGCCTCTACCTTTCTTGAGTTGGTTCATAGTGACCTCATGTCATTTCTGACTCCATCTTTTTATAGAACCAAGTATGTACTCACATTCATTGATGATTTCTCTTGTCAAACATGGATGTACTTCCTCAACTACAAAAGTGATGTCTTCTCTACTTTTAGGACCTTCAAGGTGTTCATGGACCAGCAATCAAGTTCTTCTATTCAACTTCATACAAATAATGGACGGAGTATGTGAACCATTTTTTTAGGATTATTACACTAAGCATGGTATACTTCATCAAAATTTAGTTCCCTACACTCAAAAAAATGGTATTGCTGAAAGAAAGAACATATCTATCAAGGAGATGGCAAATTGTATGCTTTAGTCTTTGTCAATGGCCCCTTCATTTTGAGCTAAAAAAATCAATTGTGCTAATTATATTTAGAACTACACACCACACAAAGTAGTTCATAATAACACTCCAAAGGAGGCTTGGTCTAATATCAATCCATATGTGTCCTTCTTTAGGGTATTTGGTAGTGAGGCTTGGGCATTCATACCAGATGGTCGGCATAAAACAATGGAGAAGAAAAGTCAACAATTCATCTTTTTTGGCTATTGTGCGGATGTGAAGGCTTATTAGTTGTTTGATCGAACCACTCGGGATGTCTACTTTAGATGAGATGTCTAGTTTGATGAGTCCTTCCATATTGATCCTACATCCACTTCTTCATCACTACCTACTATGCCTTCTTCATCACATGATGATACCTTAACACTTGAGGATACTTCAAATGATGGTTCTGATTTTTCACCACCACCTTCACCACCACCTCCACCATCACCTCCACCTCCTCGTACTTGTGTTTTTCCTAGATGGTCTCATAGTACCATTCCAGAGGATGGATCTTTAGTTGGGGATCATATGTGTTCTTGTCACTAGTCTTTTGGATCATGCTATGTCCACTGATCCACAATGATTTTTAGAGGCTTTTAGTATTTCAGAGTGGGATAGTGCTATGGCTAATGAGTATTCTTATTTGATGAAGAATAATATATGGGATTTGGTTACTCTTCCTAAGGGAAGAAAGATGGTTTGGTGCAAGTGGGTGTACCACACCAAGTATGTAGCTGATGGTTTTATTGAAAGATATAAGGCATGTCTTGTTGCTAAGGGTTTTTCAAAGGTTGAGGGTATTGATTACTCTAAGACCTTTGCCCCTATAACCAAGATGGATTATGTTTTCCTTGTTATTTCTATTGATGCATCTCAAAAATGGTAGGTATTTTAGATAGATGTGAAGAGTGCCTTCTTGCATGGTGATCTTCATGAGGATATCTACATGGAGGAGCCTCCAGGATATGTGCATGACTCTTCACTTGTATGTAGGCTTTGATGTTATTTATATGGTCTCAAACAAGCTCCTCAGGCTTGGTATGAGAAGATTGAGGGTATCTTGCTTTCATCTAGTTTCACTAGTTGCCACTTAGATCACACTGTATATATTCAACATCATGGAGATGATCTTTTGATACTAGTCTTGTATGTAGATGATTTGTTCATCACTACTAGTTCATCATCCATGATTCAAGATATTCAACACTCTTTGATGGAGCACTTTGACATGATAGATCTTGGGCTTTTATATTACTTTCTTGGTCTTCAAGTTCTTTAGTCTACTGAGGGGATCTTCATTTATCAGAAGAAGTATGCTAGATTGACTTGCTTCATCATTTTTGCATGGTTGATTGTAAGCCTACACCTACACCATTTCAATCTGGTGTAACCTTGATTGCCACTTGCACTTCACCTAGTGTTGATGCTACTTTGTACAGATAGTTAGTTGGCATTCTTTTGTGTTTGACTCGCACTCATCTTGATATCACCTTTGTTGTTGGGCTTGTCTCTCAATTTTTACATGACCCTCATGAGAGTCATTGGTAGGAAGCCAAGTGTATTTTGAGGTACATTCAGGGCACTACACATTTTGGCATTCAATACACACACCAAAAACTTCTCACATAGTAGGCTTCACTGACTCACATTGGGCCGATGATGTTGACTTACAAAAGTCCACTTTCAGATTTGTTTTTTGCCTTGGTTCCAGTCCTGTTGCATGGTCTTGCAAGAAGCAATCTGTTATTGCATTATCATCCACTGAGGCTAAGTATCGAGCTATAGTACTTTCTAGCCAAGAGGTTCTATGGCTTCGACAACTTATGACAAAGTTTGGTTTACCACCTAATCATCCTACTATTCTTTGGTATCATAACCCAAAATGCCATTCATATTTCTTACAAAGTTGAGCATCAGAGGATGAAGGACATTGAGATACACATGCATTTCATTCGACAGCTTATCCATGATGGTGTTCTCTCCTCAGAGTATTTCTCTACTCGGGAGTAGATTGCAAACATATTCATAAAACCTTTGGCATCACCTCACTATCTTGAGTTGCTACATATGCTTGGGGTGAAAGAAGTTGTCCTTGGGGATCATCTTGAGTCATCCTTCCTTTGTATATATTTGTTCTCTTTTTTGGAGATGATTTTTTTTCTCACTGGGTTTTCTCCTTTTCTCTATTTGTGAGAGACCTTATTGTACATGGGTACCTCATTAGGCCTTGTTGTTGGGACCCATATTTTGTGTTCTCCCTAAGTATCACTTAAGGGGGGTGTTAGTGTGAAAAGATTTATTATCTAACTAGTTCTCTTTTGACTAGTAGACCTATTCACACCTTTCGTTTAAGTTCACTTAGATGATAAGATTCCCTTTTGTCTCACCTCATGTGGACTCAACACATGTCTTCACACTTGTCTCAAGTGTTTAACATACATGTCATTCACTTTTGAGGGGTAGTCAGACTTAGAGTCCTACCATCTTACCTCATCGACCTTGAATTTATAAGAAATGACACTTTGTACATTTCATTATGTATGTTGATAGTTATTTGGCTTTGTTTTTTCTACTAATATTCATTTGTGGAAGTGTTATTTTATTTTGCATTCATATTGCTGCTCTAACACGCATGACCTAAAGGCCTTTTGCTAATTCCATAGGGTACCTGGACATGACATTGAAAATGTTTGCATATCAAGCACATTGTACAGGACCTCAGTGATCAAAACATGATCCAAGTCTCTAGTGTGAATGAAAAAGTGAATAAGTCCATTTTTGTGCCTAATCAAAATCTATAGATTTATACCAACCCTATGCTGTGTCATTCTTCCAATTTTGTTAACCTCCCTTTACCTCTTGTCGCACTATATACTCCTTCTGACATTCCCTCTTCCTCTATCTTCACTCAAATGGTAGGTATGGTGAATGCTCGCTCTCACCATCTTGAGAGTGAACCATTCCTAAGCCTATCATTTCCTTCTCTCCCATGGATATTCATGTTGACGTATATGAAGGACCTCTTTATATTACCATTGAGGTTAGTCATAATCCTCTAAAGGCTTTCCTAATCGACCTCATGTGCCTAGTAAATATAATCATAGAGGAGTTCTTATATGTCCATGAACTTTATAAAGATAAGTATGATAAATTAGAAATATTTATAAGGTGTCATGATGGAATGTCTCACCTGACCCTTTGTTTGATCACCCTTCCTATCTAGGTGGGACCCAAAACCCTAGATGTGACTTTTTCCATCATTCCAACCTCATATCACTCTCATCTAAAGTTGGGCCACCCACAACTCACCATGATGAAAGTAGTCCCTTTAGTAATTCATTAGTGTTTAAAGTTTCCTCTCGATAGCACTATGCACATAATCCATTACAATGGATTCAAGCCTGTGGCCATGTGAGGAAACTTTTCCTTGGATTAATTCTACCCCACACTGACTGAGCCCCTCTATGCGTGCAATGACTTCTTGTTTATTTATGAACAACAGTTCAAGGCCACATGGATTGCCTAGTTGTTTGTTGGCCCTTCCTCCTAATCTTCTGCGACTACTTCCCCCTTGATTATTTTGCCTCTAGAAGCCAATTCAGTTCCTTCTACTACTTCTCAAGTAGTTAAAGGAAAGAAGCCTAGACAGTATGCAATGCCCTATCCCCACGCTCATGGCTTGTATTCGGAGGTCTCACCTCTAGTCTCCTATACGAGACCTAGAGGTCCACTACCTATATAGCCTCAAGTAGTGCACATTCCTAAAACCTCTCAGCCTTCAACAATTGCTTCCATTCCTCCTACCTCTTTAAGGGAATGAGGAAAGCAACCTATGCTAAGAAGTCCTCCCCCTCCCATGGTGATTCCTTAACATTTAGTGGTTGCTCCTATTCCTTTTGCCTCTCTGGGGGCATAAGGAAAGCAACCCATGTCGCAAGGCCCCCCTTCTTCCCCCATGGTTTCCCAACCTTCAACAATTCCTTTTGTTCCTCCTTCTACCCCAATGACATAAAAGGAAAAGGGGCCCATGTTGGAAAACCCCTCAATTCCTTTAGTAGGGTCTCTTGCTAGCACACGATGTAACCAACTTGTGAGGGATCTCAAGCATTATCACCATGTTGTAGCCTAAGAGTGCACCACTAATGTTGAGCCTCTCCTAGAGCATCCTCCTCCCTTGCAGCTACCTTTGGACCTTGCTCCTCCCTCAAAACCCCAACCTCTTGTTTCCTAGCCTACCTCTCTCTTGTCCTTGACTCCTTCGTCTCCATTGTTGGAAAAAGATGAATGTCACCCTCCAAGGGTACAAGCAGCCTTGGACCATTCATGGAGAGTACCATCCTTTCATCCATCCCTGATATGCCACCCTTTACTAAACACTTAGATCTTCCAAATGTTGGCATGATATCTAGTGCCACCTTGTCCTCTCTTGTCCTGTTTTAGCGTACCCACCATATAGTTTTCCCTGACATCCTCTACCTAGCTACCATTAACATAGGCATCCCACATCCACCATCGAACTGCAAGCTTGAGCACTATCCCACACCTCCATTCTGTAAACCTAAGCACATGCCTCCATTTATGCTACCTCTTGCCCTTCTTCATTATCTCTTCCACCTGTTGACAATGTTCCTCCACCCATGTCTCATAGTTCTCACATCCCTGTTGATAAAACTAATGATCCACACTTGGTTCACTATTCTGGTAGTGACTCTCCTGATTCCTCATGTTTAGGGTTAAAAGGAGGGGATTTATGTTTCAAATGCAAATCATCCCTTCACCACAAACATTCAAGGGCATATCAACCAAGTTAAATCTCCACTAGCAAGAGCATTCACCTATTAGGTTAGGATGCCACTTAGAATGATGTGGAAGCTCAAATGTATCACACAATATCTCAATCTAATGCTCAATTTCGCTTAAAACCCTAAATATGCAAAACAGTAAGCAAATTATCGAATTACAACAAATCCTTTTAGACCAAGGTAAAGGACAAAGATATCTAACTCACTATTTTTTGAAGTCTAGAAAGTAGAAATCAGGGACACGGGTACTAATGCCCTAGTCCAAGGTACACTTTTTGTCACAGAATCTAGAACCTCTCCTGACACTAATCTGCACTATATCTTCCTTTTCTGCCTTAGGGAAAATGGAGGACACATGGACTAACGCCCTAGTCTAGGAATGTTCACTAGAGTCCTCTGCTTCTCAGATCTTGAATCTCTACTGTCTGCAACCTCCTTTCCACAACTCCACTCCCTGAAACTCGGTACCTGTAACCTGCAATCACAAAGGAGTGTGGGAGGGGGTTGTGGTGTTTAGAGGCTTTCCTTGGTCAAGCCTCGGAGAGACATTCAAGTCTTCCAAACACCGTTGTTAGATAAAAGTGCGTATCCTGGAGGGATAGAGGCAAAAATTCAAATGATAAATGATTGAAAACACAATAGATATCACCTTGAAGTGTAGATCTCATGGAAGGAAGATGCTCTTCATGCCATGAGGAGATGGAGCCAAATCTGCAAATACAAACACAATAACAATGCTCTGCTTTGCAACACAATGAATATTTTGAATGCTCTATAATCACAAGTATGCATAAAGTCCATCTAGTTTGCAAATGAAACCTAATCATGATTATATATGTAACTATATGATTCTGTCTAAGAATTTCATAATTTAAACTTGAGATGTCGGCATAGGACCTAAGTAATGGTCCTAAAACTGACATAAAAGTTTAGGGCAGGACGAGGGTGCTACCGCCCAAGTCCACCCTCCAATTTTAAGTTAGGATTCATTAAAATAGCACCCCCTAAGTCCTATTTGCCATAACACTTAGGAGTTTTCTCATCAGGATTCAAAATAAACATGCAAGATGCTTATAATGCATTCTAAGGACCCGAGAGCTAAACCTTAAGAGGGAAAAGCTCCCAAGGGGACATTTTCTAACATAACATTTAGCCCCCACTTTAATGTATGTATAAATGCAAGGCCAATACATGCATTAAAGTATGGTCAACAAACACAACAAACACTCCAAGCATGGTGAAGACATGCCAAACACATTGAGTACAATAACAGGCATTTAAAACATGAAGAAGACAACATTGAAGACACAATGAATATAGTGAATGCAGTGATTATTTCTTTTTTCATTTTCTCATATACATATGAATGCAAATACAGGGAAAGTAACAATGCAGCATACAACCCCAAAGGGAAAACATGCCATACAAAATCTCAAGTGTAAGTGGAGCATGTCACTACACATACACGAGAGGGGAAAGCATGCCATACAAAGCCCAAGTGGGGGTTAGCCACACAAGGGGGAAAACACATGAAAGACACATGGAAGAAATAGAGAAAACATGACAAACAAGGTGATGGAAGGAACTTATTGCTAAGCCCCCAACATCTCAGGCACATTACAAGCACACACCGACAATTGGGCTTCACCACAATAATCGCCGAAGACACACTTAAGGGTTAGGATAGTCCTAGATCCACCCCACCTCCTCGAAGGACTTTTAGAAAATGATAGGATGTGCAATCTCCTTGAGAAATACACCATCCCCGCCTTCAGCATAAGGGCTTAAAATAAAAGGATATACATGATATCCTGCCTCCGTAGAGGGCTTAATGATTGCAAGATCGAAAAGAAAGATGTTCACTCGCTCGGAGATACAACATCCTGCCTCTGCAGAAGGATTACAAACATGCTTCATTAGTACCAAAATCATCAGACAACTTACCTTATATTCCCCCACCTTAAGGTGGTTGATATCATGTACCGATATCAAGCACATTAAGGTAGGAAGAAAACACACGAGGGAACATGAGCTCTTGCAAAGCCCATGCCCCCTAGAGGTGGCATGTATGTTACGATTGCCAAATGTTCCCACAAACATAATCCCCTGCAAGAAAAGGTGTTAGCATCCATATAATCATGATAATCAATAATGCATATGATCATTCACATAAAGAGTCGAGGAAAGCAAGATCCAAGATAGACAAAGTGCATGGAGCAGCAGTATTGTTATGTTTTGTAGGTGTGATAAGACAACATCAAGATCACACAGAGTGATTCTACTAGCCAAGCATCAAATAATATATAACAACCCCATCATCATGTATGGACTAGGTCCATTTTTTGATTTCTCGTTGAAGGGACACTAGGTCCGTATCAGTATAATATGTTTTTCACCATCTGCCAACTAGATAGAACCACTAAAGGAAGGGAAACCATAAATTAAGAGAGGAGAAACAAGTGCCTTAGGGATAGTCACATAGGAGGGTGTCCCCAAGTCACCAACCACAATGCTATGTCCATAAGACACAACACACAACAATGAAAATAGAAGAGAGGCAATATAGAAGAATGATGATACAAATAGAAGAAGGGTCACAACAAAGGTGGTCTCTCAATATCCTTGACCTTACAAGAGAATCAAGGGTCATCCTAGGAGGCCTAAACAACACATAACACATCACAGGGGAAGCACATCACGGAGATAAACAATTAGAAATACTTACCTGATTCAACACAATGTTAAAAGCATACATATCTAGGATATCTCTCATGTTGTTTTGGTCTTGTTGATCTTGTATTAACATTAAGTTTAGGATGATGCGAGGCTTTCTTTTATTTAGAAGGATTATATCCAATGCCACTTGAGTAATGTTTTGAATCCAATTCTATAAGTACTCGAATCCCTTGTTGGTTTGCACCACATCCCTTACCTACATAGTCACATTTATTATAAAGGATTTTAAATCCTTGACCATAGAGGGATGTCAATTCCTCAGAAGATGGTGAAGCCTCATAGGTCTCATAATTTGTAGTATAAGTGAGAGTATTGTCTTTATTTTCTATCAAGGTAGCTATGGTTTTCTTAGGTGTTTCCAAAGTTTTCTTAGATGATATCGATGCGACTTTTGATGTGTTAGGGTTATTAAGTTTATATTCCCCTATACTGCAAGGATTAAAATCTAATGAACCCCAATCATTACCAAAAGTGCATTCGATGGTGTAGAGTCTTTCACAACATTATCCATGATAAGAGGCATTAATGAATTAGCTCGTAAATTGTTTAAGCTCATGTGATTATAAATTTGTTTTTACATTTCAATATGTAAATAATCATCTGGTTCAATATCAGCGTGTATAGTGTGGAGCTTGTCTTGATAAATAAACTTTATTGATCTATAAAGGGTAGATGGAACTGCCCCCATGGCATGAATCCATGGTCTACCGAGAATCATATTATATGAAAGTGAGATGAGCATGACATGAAAGAGGGTAGGTAAAGTCACAGGACCCACCTTTATAGGTAAGGTTATAGTACCTATTGATTTTCTACTATGATTATCAAATCGACGAATGCTAAGTGTATCTGGTTTGATTTTTGATGTGTCAGCCTTTATTTTGTGTAGTAAGTCCATGCCACAAACATTAAGAGCCGATCTGTTGTCGATCATAACTCACTTTATCAACTTTGTATCTATCATGAGAAATATCATAAGAGGATCATATTGGTTTTGAACTTCAATTGACGGTAATTCATTTGATTGAAAGAGAATATCTATTTTTGTCGCATGCGTACTATCCAATACAGCTTCTACATCATTAGGCTTAGCAGTAGGTGGGTTTTTATAAAGCCTCTTGGAGCATTCCATGGTATGTAGGTGATGTTTGAATTAAATCCCAAAGAGAGATCTTAGCCGGGATAGCATGGAGTTGCTCGACAAGATCATATTCTTGACCACTTTTATGAGTAAGACAAGGTGGTGGAGGGAGCATAGGTTGAGAACATGGAAGAGAGACAGGCACATGTGGTGCTTGCTTACTTTGCTTATTATTACGGTTGTTGTATGTGTGAGCAATTATGGGATGTTACGGCACATTTTGAACACCTTGACTTGTTTGAGTAATTTGTTGTGCATATTTGTAGATGTAATCCTGGGATTGAGGTGGTTGTTGAGCACCTTGATCTGTAATCATTGGTTTTAAGCAAGGAGGTGCACTAGGTGCCCCTCACACAATTAACTTAGGAATGTTGCTACAAAGTCTATTAGTGAATATTGAATTAACATTGTTTTCCTCTTGATTATATCCAACATCTATCCCTAAAGGATTTAATGTGAGAGACCTTTTCTCATCCACTAACGCTATATCTTGGCCAGGGAGAGCATTGGAATGAGAGGAAGGTACAATGTTGTTAGGAAGGTTAGGTGTTGTATCATTAATAGAGCTATCCATAGTCTTCTCATCTAAGGTTTTTGGACATTCAACTATAGGAGAAGTAGGATAACTTATGGAATCATCATCATTATCACAAACTATTAAGAGAAGTTTCACACTCATCATTCACAATGTGTTTTGTCAGATCTTCTACTACCGAAGGGCATGTATTCATGAGAGATATGAAGTTGTCAAAATCAGATACATAGTCAAGGATTTCAAATGAAGATCATTTAAATATATCCTTGTGATACATATCTTGTATATAAGTGAAAACATGAGGATTCATATTAAGGAATTTGTAGAACTTCTCAAAGTTTTTGATATATGCATGTAAAGTTACCAAAGAGCAAAAAGATGAAGATGCCATAATGAAATATATTGTAATATCAATGTCCAATGAAAAGTTATCAAATTTATAGTTTCAAATAAATTTACATCAGATTTAAAATCTTTTCAAAAATTATGTAAGGAACAAGTGCAAAACTGGATGTGAAAATGGCCTAAAATGCTTGATTTTTCAACTTTTTCCAATGCAAACAAATGAAAGAGGAGGTATTGTGAATAATTTCAAGAGGGAAAGAACATTATATTCCTAATAAAATCCCAATTATGCATTAATATTCTCCACAACATGCTTATAATTCAAATTGAAAGAGTCGATAAGTTAAAACCTAGTGAAAATATGCTAAAATATGCAAATTTTCACCAATTCTCAATGCAAATGAGTAATAGAAGGGGTGATGTGAAGAAAATTGTGATGGAAATCAGAGTATAACAGTTATATCAGCCACCTAATTCCATAAAATCCATCACAACACGTATATAGTGCCAATCTAAGTCAAACCCTAGTGAAAATATAGCTAAAATACGCAAATTTTGACAAATTTTTAATGCAAATACCTAGTAGAAGGGGTGTTGTAAGGAATTTGAGGAGGGGAAGAAGATAATAACCCTGATATCAGTCCAATAATGTATAAAAATCCCTCACAAAACACTTGTAGTGTAATTCTAGAGAGACAATAAGGCTAAATCTAGTGAAAATACACTAAAATATGCGATTTTTTAATCAATTTTCAAAGGACATGTGTCAAGGAAAGGGTGTTGTAAGGAAATTGATGAGGTGAAGAAAATAATAAGTCTTATATCAGTCCAATAAAGCCACTAGATCCTTCACAACACACCTATAATGCAATCCTATATGCAAAATAAGCCAAATTTTAGTGAAAATTGCTAGTTGTCATTGAAATTGAAAATGTGTAAATAGAAATATTTGAATGTAAATGAGAAAACACCCTAAAATGCAACACTAAATGAAAATTAAAATTTGAATGAGTGCTTAAGATAAGTAGAAAAATTTGAAAATAAGATTTTACCTACAAACCCTAGTTTTTGGAATTACTAGGTTATATGAAAAATTCAAAATTTCAAGCAAACCCTAACAATTTTATGATAAAAATGCAATGCAAGAGATTAAAATATGATGAATTTATGTAATTTATATCAGATCTAATTTTAAAAATCAGAAATTAAATTAAATTAAATGACATTTAATTCAAATTATTTGAAAATTGAGCCAAAAATGCCAATTTTTTTAAAATTTTCCAACTTTTTTTATATTTTGTAAATTTTCAAATGCAATGATTTGAAAATTAAATAAATTAATGAAATGAATTTCAAATCTAATGCAAAAATCAGAGATTAAATGAAAATTAATTAAAATTAATCAAAAGGCATGTATTCATGAGAGATATGAAGTTGTCAAAATCAGATACATAGTCAAGGATTTCAAATGAAGATCATTTAAATATATCCTTGTGATACATATCTTGTATATAAGTGAAAACATGAGGATTCATATTAAGGAATTTGTAGAACTTCTCAAAGTTTTTGATATATGCATGTAAAGTTACCAAAGAGCAAAAAGATGAAGATGCCATAATGAAATATATTGTAATATCAATGTCCAATGAAAAGTTATCAAATTTATAGTTTCAAATAAATTTACATCAGATTTAAAATCTTTTCAAAAATTATGTAAGGAACAAGTGCAAAACTGGATGTGAAAATGGCCTAAAATGCTTGATTTTTCAACTTTTTCCAATGCAAACAAATGAAAGAGGAGGTATTGTGAATAATTTCAAGAGGGAAAGAACATTATATTCCTAATAAAATCCCAATTATGCATTAATATTCTCCACAACATGCTTATAATTCAAATTGAAAGAGTCGATAAGTTAAAACCTAGTGAAAATATGCTAAAATATGCAAATTTTCACCAATTCTCAATGCAAATGAGTAATAGAAGGGGTGATGTGAAGAAAATTGTGATGGAAATCAGAGTATAACAGTTATATCAGCCACCTAATTCCATAAAATCCATCACAACACGTATATAGTGCCAATCTAAGTCAAACCCTAGTGAAAATATAGCTAAAATACGCAAATTTTGACAAATTTTTAATGCAAATACCTAGTAGAAGGGGTGTTGTAAGGAATTTGAGGAGGGGAAGAAGATAATAACCCTGATATCAGTCCAATAATGTATAAAAATCCCTCACAAAACACTTGTAGTGTAATTCTAGAGAGACAATAAGGCTAAATCTAGTGAAAATACACTAAAATATGCGATTTTTTAATCAATTTTCAAAGGACATGTGTCAAGGAAAGGGTGTTGTAAGGAAATTGATGAGGTGAAGAAAATAATAAGTCTTATATCAGTCCAATAAAGCCACTAGATCCTTCACAACACACCTATAATGCAATCCTATATGCAAAATAAGCCAAATTTTAGTGAAAATTGCTAGTTGTCATTGAAATTGAAAATGTGTAAATAGAAATATTTGAATGTAAATGAGAAAACACCCTAAAATGCAACACTACATGAAAATTAAAATTTGAATGAGTGCTTAAGATAAGTAGAAAAATTTGAAAATAAGATTTTACCTACAAACCCTAGTTTTTGGAATTACTAGGTTATATGAAAAATTCAAAATTTCAAGCAAACCCTAACAATTTTATGATAAAAATGCAATGCAAGAGATTAAAATATGATGAATTTATGTAATTTATATCAGATCTAATTTTAAAAATCAGAAATTAAATTAAATTAAATGACATTTAATTCAAATTATTTGAAAATTGAGCCAAAAATGCCAATTTTTTTAAAATTTTCCAACTTTTTTTATATTTTGTAAATTTTCAAATGCAATGATTTGAAAATTAAATAAATTAATGAAATAAATTTCAAATCTAATGCAAAAATCAGAGATTAAATGAAAATTAATTAAAATTAATCAAAAGGCATGTATTCATGAGAGATATGAAGTTGTCAAAATCAGATACATAGTCAAGGATTTCAAATGAAGATCATTTAAATATATCCTTGTGATACATATCTTGTATATAAGTGAAAACATGAGGATTCATATTAAGGAATTTGTAGAACTTCTCAAAGTTTTTGATATATGCATGTAAAGTTACCAAAGAGCAAAAAGATGAAGATGCCATAATGAAATATATTGTAATATCAATGTCCAATGAAAAGTTATCAAATTTATAGTTTCAAATAAATTTACATCAGATTTAAAATCTTTTCAAAAATTATGTAAGGAACAAGTGCAAAACTGGATGTGAAAATGGCCTAAAATGCTTGATTTTTCAACTTTTTCCAATGCAAACAAATGAAAGAGGAGGTATTGTGAATAATTTCAAGAGGGAAAGAACATTATATTCCTAATAAAATCCCAATTATGCATTAATATTCTCCACAACATGCTTATAATTCAAATTGAAAGAGTCGATAAGTTAAAACCTAGTGAAAATATCTAAAATATGCAAATTTTCACCAATTCTCAATGCAAATGAGTAATAGAAGGGGTGATGTGAAGAAAATTGTGATGGAAATCAGAGTATAACAGTTATATCAGCCACCTAATTCCATAAAATCCATCACAACACGTATATAGTGCCAATCTAAGTCAAACCCTAGTGAAAATATAGCTAAAATACGCAAATTTTGACAAATTTTTAATGCAAATACCTAGTAGAAGGGGTGTTGTAAGGAATTTGAGGAGGGGAAGAAGATAATAACCCTGATATCAGTCCAATAATGTATAAAAATCCCTCACAAAACACTTGTAGTGTAATTCTAGAGAGACAATAAGGCTAAATCTAGTGAAAATACACTAAAATATGCGATTTTTTAATCAATTTTCAAAGGACATGTGTCAAGGAAAGGGTGTTGTAAGGAAATTGATGAGGTGAAGAAAATAATAAGTCTTATATCAGTCCAATAAAGCCACTAGATCCTTCACAACACACCTATAATGCAATCCTATATGCAAAATAAGCCAAATTTTAGTGAAAATTGCTAGTTGTCATTGAAATTGAAAATGTGTAAATAGAAATATTTGAATGTAAATGAGAAAACACCCTAAAATGCAACACTACATGAAAATTAAAATTTGAATGAGTGCTTAAGATAAGTAGAAAAATTTGAAAATAAGATTTTACCTACAAACCCTAGTTTTTGGAATTACTAGGTTATATGAAAAATTCAAAATTTCAAGCAAACCCTAACAATTTTATGATAAAAATGCAATGCAAGAGATTAAAATATGATGAATTTATGTAATTTATATCAGATCTAATTTTAAAAATCAGAAATTAAATTAAATTAAATGACATTTAATTCAAATTATTTGAAAATTGAGCCAAAAATGCCAATTTTTTTAAAATTTTCCAACTTTTTTTATATTTTGTAAATTTTCAAATGAAATGATTTGAAAATTAAATAAATTAATGAAATGAATTTCAAATCTAATGCAAAAATCAGAGATTAAATGAAAATTAATTAAAATTAATCAAAAGGCATGTATTCATGAGAGATATGAAGTTGTCAAAATCAGATACATAGTCAAGGATTTCAAATGAAGATCATTTAAATATATCCTTGTGATACATATCTTGTATATAAGTGAAAACATGAGGATTCATATTAAGGAATTTGTAGAACTTCTCAAAGTTTTTGATATATGCATGTAAAGTTACCAAAGAGCAAAAAGATGAAGATGCCATAATGAAATATATTGTAATATCAATGTCCAATGAAAAGTTATCAAATTTATAGTTTCAAATAAATTTACATCAGATTTAAAATCTTTTCAAAAATTATGTAAGGAACAAGTGCAAAACTGGATGTGAAAATGGCCTAAAATGCTTGATTTTTCAACTTTTTCAAATGAAAGAGGAGGTATTGTGAATAATTTCAAGAGGGAAAGAACATTATATTCCTAATAAAATCCCAATTATGCATTAATATTCTCCACAACATGCTTATAATTCAAATTGAAAGAGTCGATAAGTTAAAACCTAGTGAAAATATCTAAAATATGCAAATTTTCACCAATTCTCAATGCAAATGAGTAATAGAAGGGGTGATGTGAAGAAAATTGTGATGGAAATCAGAGTATAACAGTTATATCAGCCACCTAATTCCATAAAATCCATCACAACACGTATATAGTGCCAATCTAAGTCAAACCCTAGTGAAAATATAGCTAAAATACGCAAATTTTGACAAATTTTTAATGCAAATACCTAGTAGAAGGGGTGTTGTAAGGAATTTGAGGAGGGGAAGAAGATAATAACCCTGATATCAGTCCAATAATGTATAAAAATCCCTCACAAAACACTTGTAGTGTAATTCTAGAGAGACAATAAGGCTAAATCTAGTGAAAATACACTAAAATATGCGATTTTTTAATCAATTTTCAAAGGACATGTGTCAAGGAAAGGGTGTTGTAAGGAAATTGATGAGGTGAAGAAAATAATAAGTCTTATATCAGTCCAATAAAGCCACTAGATCCTTCACAACACACCTATAATGCAATCCTATATGCAAAATAAGCCAAATTTTAGTGAAAATTGCTAGTTGTCATTGAAATTGAAAATGTGTAAATAGAAATATTTGAATGTAAATGAGAAAACACCCTAAAATGCAACACTACATGAAAATTAAAATTTGAATGAGTGCTTAAGATAAGTAGAAAAATTTGAAAATAAGATTTTACCTACAAACCCTAGTTTTTGGAATTACTAGGTTATATGAAAAATTCAAAATTTCAAGCAAACCCTAACAATTTTATGATAAAAATGCAATGCAAGAGATTAAAATATGATGAATTTATGTAATTTATATCAGATCTAATTTTAAAAATTAGAAATTAAATTAAATTAAATGACATTTAATTCTAATTAATTCAAATTATTTGAAAATTGAGCCAAAAATGCCAATTTTTTTAAAATTTTCCAACTTTTTTTATATTTTGTAAATTTTCAAATGCAATGATTTGAAAATTAAATAAATTAATGAAATGAATTTCAAATCTAATGCAAAAATCAGAGATTAAATGAAAATTAATTAAAATTAATCAAAAGGCAAGCTAAAATGCCAAATTTTTCAAAAATTTCAATGTTTTTGTAAATTTTCAAATGCAATATTGAAAATTCTGAATTAAATAAAAATGAATTTCAGATCTGATGCAAAAATTAGAAATTTAATTAAATTGTGCAATTAAATTAATGTAAACTATGTCAAAATTCAAACCCTAGAATGTAATTTTTTTTCAAAATTTTCAAATATATCAACTTTTTTTTGTAAATTTTCAAATGTAATATGAATTTGATGAATGAAAGAAATGCAAATCTGAAGTACAACACTCAACAAGGTGCAAAATTCATTAAAAACATGGGTTCACCAAAATGTTTAGGGTTAAAAAGAGGGGATTTATGTTTCAAAGGCAAATCCTCCCTTCACCACAAACATTCAAGGGCATATCAACTGAGTTGAATCTCCACTAGTAGGAGCATTCACCTATTAGGTTAGGCTACCACTTGGAATGATCCAGAAGCTTAGATGTATCATACAATATCTCAATCTAATGCTCAATTTCGCTTAAAACCCTCAATATGCAAAACAGTAAGCAAATTATCGAATTACAACAAATCCTTTCAGACCAAGGTAAAGGATAGAGATATCTAACTCACTATTTTTCAAAGTCCAGAAAGCAAAAAAGTTAAGGACATAGGGACTAACACCCTAGTCCAAGGTACACTTTTTGTCATGGAATCTAGAACTTCTCCCGACACTGATCTGCACTGTATCTTCCATTTCTGCCTCAAGAAAAATGGAGGACACAGGGACTAACACCCTAGTCCAGGAATGTTCACCAGAGTCCTCTGCTTCTCAGATCCTGAATCTCTATTGTCTGCAACCTCCTTTCTATAACTCCACTCCGCGAAATTTAGTACCTGTAACCTGCAATCACAAAGGAGTGTGGGAGGGGGTTGTGGTGTTTAGAGGCTTGCCTCATTCAAGCCCTGAAGAGACATTCAAGTCTTCCAAACACTGTTGTCAGATAAGAGTGCATATCCTAGTGGGATAGAGGCAAAAATCCAAATGATAAATGATTGAAAACACAATAGATATCACCTTGAAGTGTATATCTCATGGAAGAAATATGCTCTTCATGCCATGAGGAGATGGAGCCAAATATGCAAATACAAACACAATAACAATGCTCTGCTCTGCAACATAATGAATATTTTGAATGCTCTGTAATCACAAGTATGCATAAAGTCCATCTAGTTTGCAAATGAAACCTAATCATTCTTATATATGCAACTACAAAGATTCCTACTAAGAATTTCATAATTCAAATTTGAGATGTCGGCATAGGACCTAAGTAACGGTCATCCTAAAACTGACATAAAAGTTTAGGGCTAACCTATAATAGGGCAGGACTAGGGCATTAGCACCCAAGTCTACCCTCCCATTTTAAGTCAGGATTCATTAAAATAGCACCCCCTAAGTCCTATTTGCCATAACACTTAGGGGTTTTCTCATCGGGATTCAAAATAAACATGCAAGATGCTTATAATGCATTCTAAGGACCTGGGAGCTAAACCTTAAGAGGGAAAATCTCCCAAGGGGACATTTTTTGACATAACACCTCCCATCTAAAGTGAATCTATGAGTCCATCCCAAATATCCCCACATTGTCTACTATCTTCACAAGATCATTGACAATGACTGTTACTAATGTCCCAAAGGATCTTGCTTTCGCTGATGATCCTCTACCCTTAGTTCTAGGGGAATCTGCTAGTACTGCTCTTGATGTGGTACTTCTATTAGCTCTTCCATCCTCTCCCTATGATTATGAAGATTGCGAGATGGATGACTTGATGGTGCTGAACATTTGAGGGTAGTACCTTTGTTCCATGTGTTTTTGTGTGTTTGCTTTCTTAATACTAATGTTTTCCCTATAAATGTAAATTTATGTTTATTAGTTCTTCTTGGAGGACCCATAATTCCCTTGTAGACATGTGGATACATAAGGAATGCCCATGTTGTGAAATTCTTCTATTTGTCTTTGCATTCTTCTATATGTTCTATCTTTGTTTCTTGTGACATTTTAGGGACGATGCAAAGCGTTGGAAGATTTAGCTTCCTTCCATGTTAACCCAAAATTTTTAATTTCTCTTTGTTCTCTTGTGACATTCTTCCTCTATACTTTTAGTTCTACATGCTTGGGGGATGATGATGATTCTATAAGTTGTCCCTTGATCTTTCCCTTCCCTAATGCATACTGACCCCAAAGCATGTAGATCCCTTAGTGTGTTTGGTGTTGTTGCTTGTTTTTATGTGGCATGTGATAACATTGCTTGGTGTCATACCATGCTTACACAAACCTGTGTGTATCATGCCTACAACATCGCCTTTATTGCCTTCCTTTGAGGGAATCTATCTCTTTTTCTTTCTCTAGATGCAGATATCAAAATATACCTTTGCTATATAGATATGTTTCCTACAGCACTCTCTCCCTTCGTCTACCTTAAAACTAATTGCATACTATTGTTTTATGTAATTATTTTAAGGTGGGGCACACTTTCATGCTTTACACTTTTGCACACACCATGTTGTTGGTACACTCTCTATAGTGTTTGCTCTTAGTAGTGTTTGTAGCTTGTGGTCCTAAGAAGATGCACTTGCTTTGCCTAACCACACTTTCCAGCTACTCCTTTTGCACTCTTTGTGAGTCACCTAACAACACAGTTTGTTAGTTCTAGTGGCACCCAATAATTGGGTATGGTTCCTAGCTCTTATAGTGTGCTATCCCTAGAACTATGATCGACATTTATTTTATCTCTCGTAGCGTGCTAGAAGGGCCTCTTTGCTCTTGTTTCTTTGTCTCTGTGTGTTGTGTGATATATTAGAATGTGTATTAGACTATATGGTTTGCTAACCCTAATGTTTTGGAAAATCATATTTGGTCTAATCTTGTTTAGCATAGATTTATATTTATATATATGTGTGTGTGTGTGTGTGTGTGTGTGTGTGTGTGGATTTGACATTGCTTTGTTTGTAGGTTTTTTGTTGTTTAACACTGTAGTGTTGTAGATTCTCAACCTGGGGGACTTCATTCCTCTGCTTGAAGAGTTTTGTATTCTCTACAGTATCCTTTTTAAAAGGTAGTATTAGTGATACTATTTTATTTCTACTTTAGCAAGCATAATCGCATAGTTGCATAAGCCTACTAAAGTGGGGGCTGAATGTAGTGTTGAAAATTGTATACCCTTGCAATTTTACACTATGTTTGGCAACCACTTCAGTGCCTGCTTCCTCTTTGTGCATTTTAGGCTTTTGTTTATCTTCTTTTGCTCAATTTCATCAAATTATGTTTTAGTTCTTGGTGACTCTCCTAGCTTGGAGATGATTCATGAAATTGCAAGGTATATTTACTCGGACACTAGCGCTTAGTGTGGATGTCTACGTGTCATGCCAGCATCCCACAAGTGTAAAATGGTTAGTAAACTATTTTGGGACACGTTGAAGTATCTTCTAGGGTTGGTGAGATTCTGGTAATGGCTGTAGAGCCTTCAATGACTCTCTCCTCTTGCATGTCAACTAACTTTTCCCTCTCATTGAAGAAATAATCTAATTTTTGAATCTCTCATGCTCTGACACTCTCTCTACAACTTTTCTTAGTGAAATTCTTGTGAGCTCTTTCTCTCCAGCAGTTATTGAAGATTTTCTATGCCTTCTTGAGTTGTGATGTTATCTCTCTAAGCTCTTGGAGATCTTTTCTTGCATCTTGTTTATTTGTGAAGGCTCTTTCTCTTGTTGGGGTTTTGAAACTGTGCAACTAGATTTCTTTCCTCAAGGAGTTGTAGCCTGCCCTTTTACTATTCAAGATGGTAACATCATTTTTATCTCATTGTTTAGTATTTCATACTTGAAAGATCTGTTTACATATAGTTTAGTTATTTTCTTTGCATGCTTTGGGGTGTAGACCACCATTTGTTTATGCTCGATGGTGTATACCACCATTTGTTTACTTTCCTTGTACATGTCACAGGGTACTCTTCCCCAAAGACTAGGGAAGTTACCTTAGCTTTATTTCCATTGTCACTGCTTTTATTTCTTATTCACATTTAACAAATACTAGGAAGCACACACTATTTATCTATTTTCTACATCATTCATTGCTTGTGGAGGTCACTTCTAGAGGTTGAAAGACCAAAGTAGGGGCTTGATTGAGGCAAGCTCCTTTATAGCACAATGCTTTCCTTCTATTTCAGTAGTAGGTTCCTTGAGGAGAAACATTCAAATGCATGGAGGTTTTGTTGGTGTTTCTCCCTCCTTTCATTTCATTTCATTTAGTTTTACTCTATTAACATACATGCTTTATTTTCATTTCTAGTGTTATCTATGTATTTGTGGGTCGTATCTTTGCATGTAGTTGTATTGTGCAGATATCCAAAATTCACATATCTAAGTTGACCATTTTTACTTTTCTAGAATTAAAGACACCAGTGCTTAGCACAGATGTTCCCATGGTGCATTGTCATCTAGGGAAGTGAGCCTCCTCTCCAGGTTCCAGGTTCCATTTCTTCTACTCTTTTCACTTCTGTACTTTATTTCCTATAATTCTGTATATAGTAGGCTATTTTTGAGAATTTCATTAATTTATTTCTTTCTTGTAAGCATCTAGTTTAGTTTCTTTATTTCTATTGGCATATAAAGTGGTTCTGGAAACCTAGGGTAGGTTTAGAACATCAAACAAGGCAGAACTTGAGCGTATTAATAGTGAAAATCTCCCTTAATTGATATGTTCGATTGAGGAGTAGTTTTTCCTATACTACATGAGGGCAAGAGGTGGGCATTGGGTAGTAGCTACAAAGGGCACATTTGTGTTATTGTCACTCCATGTATGCATGTAAAGCTAAAATAGACTCAAGCCCAACATGTCAAATAAAATAATGATTTACCTGTTTATACGGTCTTGGTGTGGAATATAAACTAGATGAAATTGTACACAACCTAGGTCATCGAGCCTTCTCTAGTCTTGGAATCCATATTTGTCGTATTTCCTACCAATCTGATGCTGACAAAACCAATTTTAAATGTTAAGAAGTTAACAATTTAGGTAGCAACTCTCATTTATCAAACTTTGCAGAATAACTTGACATAGGAAAAATTGATATTTTGATTGGTTGTTATCGCAAAATTTAATATCTTGTTAAAATCAGCCCCTCCACTATAGGCATGAACTAATAAAATTGGGTACTAGCTACACACATTTTAGAATGTAAGCTTTCAATAAGTAATATTATGATTATGAAGAAGTGCTCTACTTAAAGTATGAGAATAATTACGATTATGATTATTGTTTATTGGGTGTTAAAGATAAATATCAAATATTTTTATGGTTAAATAGTCAATAGCAATTTTATATCTTATTCACATTTAAAAGAAGTAAATAGTTCTATTTTCATTGCTTCGTTTAAACATATATAAAGTTTGATGGTAATGCCAATTTTACACCTCATCTACAAATAAAAATGGTAAATAGTTAAATCCTATTTTTATTAGCAACCTTTGACTAAATAGTTTGATATTTAGGAATAGCCTACTTTCAATTGTCAAAATTTACTTTAACTATTAAACCATTTCACATTTAAGAATAACCATGCATAAGTGGTAAGAATCGGGTTATTGTTTAAATTTTATATTAATGTAATGGTGAAATTTATAGACCCATACAATTTCCCATTTAGTTTTGTGTTTATTTTGGAAGAATATTTGAATACATTTATATATCAACACCCTAGCCTTTACCTATCCACACACACACAATCATATATTTATCCTTGCCCTATCCGTATATATGCACACACTCTAATACATTTACTCCATACCATGCATTAATCATGCCCATTCGTACACCTATCCCAATACCTTTGTTACTCATCTGGATTTGGTCATTTTGATGTCCTAGGTCATTTCTATGGATACAAGGTTGACCCTATGGTTGTAGACTTGACCCTTAAATTTTCAAAATTAAAATGAAAATTTGGTGACTCTTTCATATTCCACTAGACATTGTGAGCCAACTAAACACACATTTATATTATTTGATTCTATGTGCTTGTATTTAAAGGCATTATTTGCATCTATTTCCATATCTCTCATCTCTGTCACATCCGCTCATCCTAGAAGCATTAGAAGAACACTTTAGCTTGGTGCTTTAAAATGAATCTAAGATTGCATACTCATTCTAAGATGTTTGTTTTTTGCCAATCTTTTATATATATTTCCAAAAGTTGACCTAGGATTAAACATGTCCTCTTGTGACATACCGATAATCCTCCAAAGGTAATATTTTTAAATACTGTCAGTCTAGATGCTAGAGCATGGGAGGGTGAACTTAGAAAAGTAGAAAGAAGTGTATAAACACAAAGATCAGATCTACTCAACAAAAGGGCAAATCTATGGACACAAGAAAGACCCCGAGTCATAGACTTAGCCCTAGATAGTGCACAAATTCAACACAAAATCTAAGGCATTACATAGATAGAGTGGTAGCATTTCCAAGTCAAAGACATTTCAAAATTCAACCCCATATCAAAAATCATCCAATTTTTGGTCATAAAACTAAATCTCTATCTTTGGCATTATTGTTTAAATTAAGATAAATTATAAAATTAAATTAATCCATAAATTATCATTATTTAATCTCAGTAATTTTTATTTAATTACATATACTAATTGGCTTGGATTAAGCTCGCATAGAGTTTATTTTCCTTTACAACTACATAAAAGTAAATATTTTAAAATGAAGTATGGCTTAGGTATCTTTCAATTTCTCTGAAAAAATAGAAGGATCTTATGATGAAGGTTAAAAGGTGACATCACAAGCCATGTGACTCATATCTAATAACACACGAAGTTGTCATTTTGTGAGGAAATGTTCAACTTATATATAAACACCATTTGAAATGAGTTACAGAGTTGTTATCATACCATCCATTTTTCCTTCTTTCTAGATTGATCAACAAAACACGTGCAAAAAAATTCTAAGAGAGTAATGAATGTCTTAACTTTGACAAAGGAAGGTTAAAAAAAACTTGCCACACAAAGTAGCATGGGAAGGTTCAGCGACTCTTATAGAACGGTAACTTTTTCAAATCATTTTGCCTCCAAGGCCCCCGCAGCACGCTTAACATCTAACTTCAACAAAGGAAGGTTCAGCAATGCTCTCAAGGGAAATGGGTGACTTTTTTCTCACGCAGAGGGTAGTTTATCAACCAAGAGGCCCAAGTAGGACTTTCTCCTCTGAAGATTATCGATACAAGACTAGTCCAAATGACAAATCCACCCACTCCTATAAGAAAATGACCTCAAGGAGAAAACCTTTAAGGCCCCAACAGGAGGCATTCAAGGAATATCTCAATGGAGAAAAATACCACCCAAGGTCCACCAATTTCCAACCACCTAGATGGCTGTCCTATTAGGGACAAAAGTAGAGACATAGAAAACAAGCTAGACCAAGGCCTAAGAGGAGATTTCTTCACCTTTCTCATCCCCAGTTTAATCATCTTCAGGATTGTGAAAGGCAGAGCATCAAGGAAGTGTGGGTCCCCAAACCCACTTTCAAAAAAGTCATAATAAGGGAAGAAAATCTCAACTGTGTCTCTTTGACTGGTGCAAAGTTGGTGGAAAGAACTTCTCTCCTCCTGAATATAGCCCTCATTGGTAAGGTTCTGTCCCCCCCACTTTTCTACTGAAGAATTAATTTCTTGGACTAAGAAAGAATGGCCGGAAGTGGTGGAGGTTAATTCAATGGGTAATGGATTTTTTACCTTCCTCTTCT
Source organism: Cunninghamia lanceolata (assembly GCA_027924645.1). NCBI lineage: Eukaryota > Viridiplantae > Streptophyta > Pinopsida > Cupressales > Cupressaceae > Cunninghamia > Cunninghamia lanceolata. The sequence continues at coordinate 999,698 of BSBN01001292.1, read as the reverse complement.
ATAATAAAGAAGGTAGAGACATAGTGCTACATAAAAAATTATGGACTTTTGTGAACACAGCAGTCTTCTGCCAGGAGTGGAAGTAAAATTTTGATGTAGGAAAGGAGAAAATTCGTTACCTTCCCTTTTGGGTTGAGCTTCCCTTTCTACTAGTTGAATATAGATAGCTTGAATCCTTGCAATCCATTGGTAACGCCTTGGGTATCTTTCAGGAGGCATAGTTTAACTCTGAATCTTCTCCCTCGGCTAGTATTTATATCATCATGGAAACAAAGGAATTTCTTCCCAAGAGCATTCTGCTCCAAACTCCCACTGGGAGCTGGAAGCAAGAGATCATCCTAGTTGAGAACATCATAGATGATGACATTACTAGAATGAATAAAATGTTAGGATATGGAGGGGTAGAGGCTTCAAACCATGTAGTTTGCCAGGGATTGCCTCCTTAGCAGAAAGAAATTTTATGGCAGTTTGGGGAAGACCTAGACAAAAATAATCTCCTTGAGGAGAGCTCGGAACTTCACCTTGTCAGAGAAATATCCATCGGTTCAAAAATTTGTGGGGTGGTTGACAAAGCCCATCCCGAGGAAGCTAATTCTGATCTTGTTGAAACCTCTTTTAGTGGTTTCAATGTAGAAACTAGGGAAGTTTAGATTTTGGAAGAACAGATGGATTTCCTAAACGAGAATGACACGTCATCTAGCACAGCCCTCAATGCTTCAAAAGAATTCAAAAGCCATAACAGGGAAATATTCAAAGAGGCAGACCAACAGGCCTCCAATGTGGATTCTTCTTTTGATAATGAATCAACTCTAGTGGCCAGTAGGGAGGATAGGACTGAAGATCTCTTAGTAGGAACAACACATCCTGGTCCTAGCTTTGATTTGCAGGGCCCTCTAATGGCCCTCACTGATAACACCCATGGTAAGGGCTTAGTCCTTCCACCACAATGAGATGGTGATTCTGAGGCTAAGGAAGACTCAGGGGTCTTCACTCTCTTTGAGAAAGATGTCACCCATGGTAAGGGCTCAGACCTTTCACCACAGCAAGATGGTGATGTAGAGTCTAAGGTAGACTCGAGGGACATCACTCTCCAGACCCTTTTAGAAGAAACTATTTCTAATGTCAAATAAAATCTTTGATGAGATTACAGATGAGGTCCTACGAGAAAATGATTCTGAAGTTGATAGCACAATTTTTGGAATACTCCAATCACCCCTGGGGCTATCAAATAATAGTGACCCACAATCCCAAGTACGGAGAAGCTCACGACAGAGAAAGTCTAAACTCCAGAAGGAAATTGATGCAGGAATTCAGACTACCATTGACAACACACTTAAAAAGAGGAGAGTGAAGAGCTCTCCTCAAGAGCCATGAAGCTCCTTACGTGGAATGTTAGGGGATTAAATGCCCCTAACAAAGTTTGCCTCATCAAATCTCAAATTGATGGGGAAGGAGCAGATATCGTCTTCTTACAAGAAACTAAATTGTCAACAAACCAAAGCTCTCATACTTTCCAAAAATGGGCAAACTGGAATGTTGTTTTTCATCCTATGACCGGAACTTCTAGAGGTCTGGCCATCTTGTGGAATAGACATCTTCCCAAGCTGGATGTAATTGGCAACAGAGAAAACTGGATTGTAGGCAAGTTTGCGGGGCTACTAAATGGAAATGACCTTTGGATCTTATGCATCTATGGCCCTACAGGGTTGGCTCAGAAATGGCATCTCTGGAGACATCTAACCAAACTGCTAAGGCTTATCAACATGAAAAATGTAATCTTGGGCAGAGATTTCAATGCAGTGCTAGATGACTCAAAAAAGTTAGGGGGCAAGTCTAGTCAACTAAGAGTTTAGATGGATTTCAGAGAGTTTGTCACAGTCAACAACCTGCTAGATTGTAAACCTTTGAACGGAGACTTCACCTAGACAAATAAGATGAAAGATGATCTCAAGATAGCAGAAAGGTTGGACCAATTCTTGATTTCCTCACAATGTCTTCAAGGTGGCACTTCAGCTAAATCGGTCATCCTCCCCCTTATAGGCTCTGACCACTATCCAATTACTCTTTCTCTAGGAGAGGAACAATAGAGACCCAGGAGTTACTTGAAATTCCAAGAAATGTGGCTGTGAGATCCTCTTTTCCTCTAGAACCTCGAAGTGTGGTCGAAATCAGTCCCTTTTGTCAGAGGTTCAAGAATGTTTCAACTTGTCAACAAACTAAACTTTGTAAAGAAGCATATCCAGGCATGGAACAGAACACACTTCAAAAATATTTTTTTAGAAAAGATAAGAATCTCCAAGGATTTACAGGCTGTTGAACTGGATATCCTCTGCCTTGGGATGAATGATATGCGGAATAATCTAGAGAAACACCTAAGAGTTGATCTTGAAGAAGTTTTACTAAGGGAGGAAATCTTCTAGTGCCAGAAGTCCTGTGAGACATGGCTTAAAGAAGGGGACCTCAATACCAAGTTTTTCCATCTCTCCTCTAAAATTCATATGCAGGTAAATGGCATAAATTCTATCAAAAGAGCAGATGGCTCTTTCACTATCAAGGGGGAAGAAATTCAGTTAGAGGCAAGGCTCTTCTTCAAAAATCTATTGTTTTCCAATAATCCCTCTAGGCAAGCTTCTTTCGATTTATACAATATTCCTTCTATGGTCTCCTAAATCCAGAACGAAGAGCTTATGAAGCCTTTCACATCTTAGGAGGTCAGAGCAGCAATTTTTTCAATGTTGGGAGATAAAGCACCAGGCCCGGATGGCTGGTCGAGGGTCTTTTTCTAAAAATGTTGGGAGATAGTTGGCAAGGATGTCTTCTTGGCTGTGGAGGAATCGAGAAAATTTAGAAATGTGCTCAAAGAAATCAACAGGACCAACCTCATGCTCATTCTGAAGATCAAAGCATCGGCCTCCTTTGAAGATTTTAGACCTATTTCACTATGCAATTTCATTTATAAGATTATTTCCAAAGCTATTGCTATCCGCCTTGCCCCTTTTCTACCAAGCATTATCAAGGAGGAGCAAGGCGGTTTCATCCTAGAGAAAGAGATAGTAGAGGGGGTAGTTTTGGTGCATGAGATTCTACATTCAATCAAAACAAGAAAGGAACCCAGCATGGTAATAAAACTCAACATGGCAAAGGCGTATGATAGAGTAAGCTGTAGTTGTCTAACCTCTGTTCTAGAAAAGATGGGCTTCTGCAAGCAGTGGATTAAGTGGATCACAGCATGCTTCTCAGGGACCAACTATTTGGTCCTCGTCAACGGTATAGAGACTCCACCTTTCCTCTCCTCCAGAGGGTTGAGACAGGGGGATCCATTATCCCCCTACCTGTTCATAATTATGACTGAAGCCTTATCTTGGTCCATCAAACATGCCGGTGATCAAAATCTTTGGTGAGGCTTGAAGTTCAATAATCATGAAGCTGCCTATACGCACACTTTATTTGCTGATGATACAATTCTCTTACATCAAGCCCAGAAAAGAGAAGCAACATCAATCAAAAGGGTCATTGATAACTACTGCAAATTCTCTGGGCAAAAGGTGAACAGTAGCAAATAAAAAATTTATCTCTTTTTTGCTGGTGAAGAAACAAAACTGGATATTGCTACAACCTTCAATTTTATGGTAGATGTATTGCCAAGCAAATACCTTGGAATCCCTCTTTTCAATGGTAGACACAAGAAAATTTTGTGGAAAGGGGTGGTGGACAATGTGGATCAGAGAATAGGTACCTGGAAGGGCCGCTAGCTTACACTCGTGGATAGGATCACCCTGATTAAAGCTATGCTATCAACTATCCCAATTTATATGCTATCCTCTCTTCAGATGCCTAAAGGTATTTTCAACCAGTTAGGGAAAATTTGTAGACACTTTTTGTGGCAGGGATCTATGGAGGAGAAGAAGATTCACTTGATCTCGTGGGACAAATTGTGTACTCCCACACCACTAGGAGGTGCAGGAATTATGAATCAAGAGGTCCAAAATTTGGCATTGGGTGCCAAATTAGCATGGATAATGTATACGAAACCGTATTCCAAATGGGCAAAATTAATGCAGAGTAAATATCTTGGCAATGACCTACCAGAAAGAATTTTCACCATTTCTAATCCTCCAACGGGCTCTTCAATGTGGAACTTTATGGTCAAGTGTAGAGATGTTATTTTGCCCAAGCTTTCCTAGAAAATACATAATGGTAGAAAAGCGAACTTCTGGCTCGATTCCTAGAATGGCAGCCCAATTTTGAAGAATAGAGATGATCTTAATGAAGCATCAATTGTCCTCATAGAAAAATGGGGGTCTAACATTGCAAACTATTTCTCTATCGATTGGAGTGCTTTGCCTCCTACAGGGGTTTGGAAAGATTTTGCTGAGCTTGATTTCCCTGAAGAGCAAAAATCAATTCTTGAATCCATTCTAGATAACAGGATAATCCATCCTTCTCCCAAGGAAGATGAACTGATTTGGCTAGGTGATAGCATGGGTAAATATAAAGTAAAGTAGGGATATAAAGGACTAATGTCTAAAATGTGCTTGGACTGGCCGGTGCACCTTTGTTGGTTCGAGAACATCCTCCCCAAGGTGAGAACCTTCACGTGGCTTGTGCTCAATAATAGGATTCTCATGGGGGACAGGATCCAGAAATTAGCCATAGGAAAATCATTTAGATGTGTCCTATGTGGGGAGGAAGAAGAATCCGTAGATCACCTTCTCCTACACTGCACTTTTAGTAGAGAAGCTTGGTATTGGATGATAAACAAATTAAATTGGTGCTCTCTGCTTTCTGGTTCCCTCCTTCATCTCTTCAAAGGTTGGCCATCTCTTTTCTCATATTCCACTTTTCATAGCCTCTGGACAATTACACCCTCATTGTTGATATGGCATATGTGGAACATAACTTCAGGATCTTCAGGCATAAGTCCAAACTCCCACCCCTCTTCCTTGAGAGTCTTCAATCTGTCATCGTGGAGGTAATGAATGCGAGCCTTAGAAGGTCAGTATCCAAAAAATGTTCATGGACCAATTGGGATGAGTATATGTCTAAAAGATGAAAGGTCTAGATTTGATTCCACCAGGGTCTATTAGCGAGGGTAAAGCTCCTAAAATAGATAGATCAGGCATCAGATGGGTCAGGCCTTCCCAACCCTTTATAAAACTTAATTTTGATGGTGCCAGTAGGGGTAACCCAGGGTTCTCAGGTACCAGCTACATTCTTAGAGATCAGGCTGGTAATCTCTTAACTGCTAAAAGAACTAAGATTCCCCAAGGCATGAACAATGTAGCAGAGGCCATGGCTTTTTTGCATGGTCTTCAATTGGCTGTGGATTTCAGGATTCAACACATATGGGTGGAAGGAGACTCACAAGTCATTATTTCTATGGCTAAAAAGAAAAAGGTGGATAATTGGTATCTTTCATACATTGTAAACCAGGCTTGGTTGCTTTTGGATAGATTTGAATCATTCAAAATTTCTCATTGCTTCCATGAAGCAAACATGGTAGTTGACTGCTTAGCCAATAATGTGATAGACCAATTGGATCAAGAGGTCATTCTCTCTGATAATCCGTCTCACTAGCCTGAGGGACTACTCTCTCTCATGGATAAGGACAAATCTCACATTTAGGGGAATTCAAATAAGGTAAATTGTTTGGTGTGTCTTTGGAGACACGGTTGGGTGGTGGATGAGCTGAGATTAGCTTAATTATCATCCTAGACAGCGGACACTTGACACCCTCTTTCTAACGTCACTTATTAGCAATACAAGTATGATAGCTATTCTTGAGGTCTCAGATGTCACACTTGTGGTCAATGGTCCTGGTGGCACCTATCTAGTTAGAGGTCTTTTCAATGGGACGTTCTAGTTTGCTTATTTCACCTTCCAAGGTAGTTTGTATGAGATGGTGTTAATGTCCGCTAGGGAGCAGCGACTTCGCTGCAATGAAATGACAATTGCATTAATTATCCAGGCTCCCTCCCTCGCTGGCGTAGTATTTTTCTTGCCCGTTGATGATACTTCTCTCTGTGAAGGGTGGCTGGCTCTCATCAGTCTTTAATACTTGTTCTCTGTCTACCAGATGTTTTTTCCTGGGTTTGAGTGTGGATGATGACATTCATTTATTCTATAATTGGCCATGGAGTCTGCAGATAAGAGGGTGACTCACCTTGGCATATGGATAAATGTTTATCAAATCTTGGCATCTATGGCTTCTACCATCGGCAGGCAAGTTGACAACATTTATTGCTGGCCTAGTTGATCTTTTCCTATCTTGTCTCTAGGTAGCTATATTATGGTGGCATGTAGGTCTTTGGCTGCCTTCTTCAGTGAAGTTTTTGGATATTTGGGCTCCTGCCTCCCTTTTACTCCCTCGTATCTGGCATGCTTTTCACCTCATTTCTTTGGACTTGTGTAATCTCGATGTTTTGTTGTTTGTTGGGCCTCACCATTGGTGTTTTGGCCTCCCATTGTAATAGGAGCTTTGAATTTTAATAAAATTTGTATGGGTGCTCTACACCTTTTTCACTAAAAAAAAAAACACGTGCACAATACATTTATGTTCAAATCACTCTAAATAATATATTCTCTGTATGGATTAAATGATAGACTTCCACACCTTTGTATAAATTCAACAAATTTTAATTGATAAGATAAGTAGGTCATTTTCAAGGTCTGGTTCAACGCTAGGATTGAGAAAAGACCTTCTGCCCTTTCAAAAACAAACACAATCTAAAATACCCATCCATAGCATGAGGAAAAGAAAAAAATTCAAAAATCTGGTAATTAACAGAGAAAAAGTTGACAGAAATGGTATGATTGGTAAATTATTTAATTTTAGTTTAATTTTATCTATACTTATTTTTAAGAGTTGGTATTAGTTTTTATTTTATTTATTTATTATTATAAAATAAATTTAAATTTTGGGTTTAAGATGTTTTCCTTCATTTAATTATTATGAGTTGATTGAAGCACAAAAACATTTGAATTATATATCAGGGTGTTACAAACCTTGATTGAAATTTATTATGTAGCACATATTAAATACATGTAGAATCTAGGATCAAGAATCAAATACATTTTTTGCACACAAAGAATATCAAAGCATTGTCTTGTGAAAATACCATTACATTAGCATCTTAGGTATACTACATGACTACTTGCTACCTTCAATCATTGTACCAAGCCCTTAAATCACTATTTAGGGGTTTGACCAAGGGAGAATTACCCTAGCCTAGCAAACTCCTCAAATAAGTTTGTCAACACTATCAATTTATTATTGCAAGCTAAATACCCATGCAAATATCTATTTGTAGGCACAATAGAATCATAGTCAACAAGTTTAGATCCACATGCCAAGTTCAAATCCATGCACAAGGTTTAGATCTTGAATCACAAAGATTGGTTCTACAATCACATAAGTCACATAAGTGAACTGTTGTAATACATAGAAACTTTTCCAATCCCAAGGTAATCATCTAACAAATCTTAATTTTCTAGTACAATGGTGTATTCGTTTAGTGACATATGTAACAATAAAATTAACATCAAACAAAGAGCTAAGTTCCATTATTTTATTATTTAAAATTTTGCAACATTTATTTCAAATATTCACAATCCCAACTCTTTATCCTAAGGTATTTACAAATTATTTGTTTATGTGGAGATATTATTTATTTTAAATTTTTAGTGAACCTAACATTATTACACCCCCTTAGGGTTTATTCTTTCTACATTAAAGTTTTAAATACGATATTTCTAGTTCCTTATCATTTATTTTAGATTTGATTAGGGTTAGGATCCACCCTTATTGTGTTTCATTATTCTATCTTGATTAGGGTTTGAATTTTCATTATTGATATCTATTTGATTTCTACCCACCAGCACATCCTTGGTTTGTGCAATCTTGTTAGATCATTCATCATGGATTATCATAGGCCATTGATTTTAAACTCTCTACATGCATAAATTTTAATTTTGATTTATTTTGGTCCTTGTGGTACCTAGTCCATTCCATCCTTTATGTGCTCATGTCTTTTTAAATACTACATATCAATGGCGATGTAGTTTCTATGGAAGTATTTTTAATCATGTATATCATTTTCCTTCCTTCATAGAGTTGGTTAATTATTTTCCTTCTCATGTGTATACATGATCACTTAACCTTCCCATGAGCTTCACTTTTATTATACATTTCTAATGACATGTTAGCATTGTTTATGAGCATGATGATGTTTTTACCTTTGAGTCTTTTTTCGTCTCATGCATTGGTTCATGCTATTGATACACCTTGTGTGATGGGTATTCATGATTATTCTTTACTTTGTCATGTATTACATGGTGATAACATGCATTATGATGATTGTTCATTAGCTTCTCATGTAGATATTATTGACACTACATTGTCTCTTACAACATTACATGATGATAGTATTCCTTTGAGTGAGGAGTCATTATATGATGATTTTTATGGTTAAGTAATGCATCTCTACATGTTAATTAGTTCTTACTTGTTAATTATGAGTAATTAGATGATATCTTGTTGATGAGTGAATTTATAGTTACTTTGAGTAATAGAGCATTATTATGGTTTGATCCATCTTGTATGTTTTATCATTCCTTTATGGCATTAGCACATGACTTCATAGCATATTTTCTTTCACTATGATATCTAAGGAAAGTTTAACCTTCTTTAGAACTCCTAGTGTGATATCTTTTGATGCTTGTCTACCCTCTTGACTTGATGTTGATATGGATAATATCATATACACTACTATGGGACCTAGAGTTGTTTAGGGTACACCAAATTCTCCCCTACTTTGGCCTACATTACGCACAATATCTAATCATATAGTTTTTGCACCTAATAACCTAAATCAAATTTTTACACCATTTACTATTTTCCCATTGTTTTGAATGTACAAACAAGGCACATAAATAATATAATATCATTGGTCAACTTAAAAATAGGTATGCTACGATATCGCTTTGGGATCTAGTGTGTACACTACCTTTGTACAAGGATATCATGTAGAAAGATTTAGAAAAGATCCAAGTACATTATGATGTGTACACCACATTTGTATAAGGATATCAAATACAAAGATTTAGAAAAGATCCAAGTACATTATGATGTGTACACCACATTTGTATAAGGATATCAAGTAGAAAGATTTAGAAAAGATCCAAGTACATTATGATACTTCATCAGAGATATTACTATTGCCACTTGTGAAACACACCCCATTTCCTTCTAAAATGGGGACCTAACTTTTTGGCTTCCACCTTATTTTGTCCCTCTACTACCATGTACTCTAGTTCATGGCCTCATTAATAATATATAAGAGACCTCATTTGGGCCCATGAATTTTATTAGAGCTTTGGTATTCATGTTTGCATCATTTATCGATCTTTGGCTTACATTTCCATGGTGGCCGCATCAAATTTATATCAGTTGACCAATGTGTTTAGCTTCTACTTCAGTGTGATACTACTCCCTCTATCCAATAAGGTCAATCCTTATTGTTCCTCATAGATCAAAGAGATAAATTGCTCCTTACCCTTATGTGTCATCCATGTATCATTACACAACATACATTATCGTGTTCCTTTTCCAACATTGGGTGATAGACTTCATAGTATACTTATCCCATGTATAATAAAATAGTTGTATTGTAAAATAAAATAACGACTTCATAGTATACTTATCCCATGTATAATAAAATAGTAGATTTATTTAAGAAATTAGTAAATTTATAGAAAACAAATTCCAAAAAGGAAACTCTTTTTTAGTTTTTAGTTTTTATTTTTTCCATTTATTTTTCCCAATTTCATTTTTGGTTTGATAGTTTTTATGATTTTCTTATTTTCAATTTTTTTTTTGGTTTTATTTTTTATTTTTTCCAATTTCTTTTTCAAATAAACTATGAAAAGAGATATCCTCGGCCTACTTTAGATATATTTTTTTAAATATAAATATACTAGTTATTATCATAATTAGTGGAGAGACGTCATACTCATTTTCTATATAAATATATAAGAAAATATATATGGAGAAAATCACAAAAATTATGGAACCAAAAAAAATTAGAAAAAATAAAAAATAAAAACCAAAAATTGGAAGGAGACAAAAAAATCATGAAAAATTAAAAACATGGAAGCACAAGACAAATTTTATTTGAAAAGGCTTCCCCAAAATGTGGTTCTTTGGTTGGTGGTTATTAATTATAATAATATTAATAACATATTTGTATGAATAATAATCCATTCATTTCAAACTTCTTCCCACCTCCACATAATATTATTACAAATTTATTTTAACACTTCTATTCCATGGAAACAAATCATCACTTTAAAAAGAAAAATCATTGCTTTCTATTTCTAACATCTTTCTATTGCATGCAAGATGGCTATTCTCAATTTTTTTATTCCATTCTATGTTGTTTCACTTTCAAATCTGGTATTACATTATTTGCTGTTGATTTTTGGTGTCTTTCTAATACCATAATCTTTGTATTCTGCACATTTCATTCCAAAATAAAAAACAGTTCATAACTTCTTTCCTATGCCATATTCCTTGCCATTTCTTGCAGACTTTATGATTAAGGTAAGGTAATTTGTCTAGGGATTGTTTTTATTTTTTATTTTTTTATGTTTATGATAAGGGCAATTCGTCTAGGGATTGTTGTTATTTGGAACCATTGTTTTTCTTGGTATTCCTATTTTGAATGCCTCACATTACTATATTCTCATTGATATCTCTGATCCTATCTGTTGAGATTGTAATATAATTTGTTTGCAAAACACACTCAATGTTTGTTTCTTCCTCATCACACAGCTTTTTTACAATCTAATAAAGTGAAAATTTTACAGTGGAATTCCATATAGGCCGTAACCACAAACAAACCAGAGTAGACAATTGTGTAAAAAACATACAACACGCTCAATACTTCCTCTGCTATCGAGGCCAGAAAAGATGTTATTACAAACATTCCAAGAGATTTTTTTTTATTTTTATTTTTATTTTAATAAAAAATCTTGATTTCAATAGTTTTTTAAGGCTTCAACCTCTCCTCACAATTAAAAAACCAATAAAATTTGATAAATATTATGATGATAAAAAGAAAAATACCTCTTTTCTTACACTGCTAATATAATCCATCAATTAAGAACTAAGAGTGAAATGAATACCTCTATACTATATATAAATAGAGACAGAAATTGTGGGTACGGAAGAGGTACATAGTCAACATTCCTATAATAGAATTTCCTGACAACTATGAATGAAAAATAAGTAAAGAAATAATTATTTTGCTTGGGATGATCTACCTATGTCTGCACAACATAATACTATCTTTCATGTGGAAGATTATAGCGTCTAGATAAACGATCTACAGTCCCATCACTGTACAAGCTGTCAATTAATTCATATTTTTTATAATTATTTCGAAGTGTGGCTTCCTGTTGTTCTCCTAGCTTTTCTTCTTCTTTTCTTTGATACTGCATTGATCAAACAAATTTTCAAAGTTATCATGCTATATTGGTGTCTAAATCGTATAACCTTGTAATAAATAGGTAGTTATCCATTTAATACTTACCTTCAATAATTCTGCAGCTTCTGCAGAATGTTTCATGGCAAGGTGCTTCATTGGTAAGACAACATTCCAAAAGGGGTCATTGGAATTGACCCAACAGCAGCGTATTCTTCTTCCTGGGAGTGGTGGACGGTCAGGAAACATTTCAATTTTTGCCTTCATTGCTCTCACTGGTCTAGGCATGCCAGCAATCATGAATGCATTCACTGTAATTTCTGTCACTGTGTTTGCAACCTCACGTTCATTTTGCATTTCAACCAAAGCATTTATAGCAACATTCTTGGCCTTCAAATAATTTGGTAAGATTTGGGCATTTAATACCACTCCAAATTGTCCAAGTGCATTCCTGAGGATTGGTATGGTTACCAGTGGTGAAAGATTGTCCAGATATACTGTCCGCTTTACCTTCTCCATGAATGCATCATATTCCTTTTGTTGCTGGCTCAATGAATCCTCTGCCTCCATAACTGCTGAAGGATTAGGACTTGATAACTTCTTAATTGTCACTTGCAATCACTTAATTGTCACTTGCAATCACAAAAGCAATTTGTCAGATTATGAGTTGCAATAGAAGGAAGAATATTCAATTTTAGATATTGTTATCTTTTATGTAAAAATTTCAATTAGTAAAGCCAAACACCATGTGGAAACTAAGGTGAGAGATTATGTAATGCACTTTCGTTAACATGGGTTTTGAATTAAGTAATGACGTGGAGTGTAAAAAAAAACAAGCATATTGTCAAAGTTGAGTTTATTCCTGTTTTTTTAATCATTTTGTTTCAGTATTCTATGTTTTTCTCAATCAGATATTCGATAAGTGAAAGATAAATTTTGGGAACATAAAAAGAAAGATAGACAGAAGAAAAAAGACACAATTATAACCAACATATGCCAAGTAAAAAACCTTTGATAATCAATATATGTGGAGGAAACTCTTTCAAGTAATAAACCTTACACTCCAAAACATCAAACCAATATATTAATATGCAACAACAAACATGTGACAATACACTTGAGTATGGAGATTTACATCTTGCTTCTTGGAGGAAAAACTGACAGCATAGCTTGCATAAAACTCTCCTCACAAATGACTACTTAAACATTCAATTTATAGGAGTTTCAATCAAATTCACCATAAAAATAGAAAGTGCTCCATTTTTTTCCCCTAAAATCATGCTTCCGTGGTCTGCTAAAATCAAAATTTCTCATAAAATCATGCTTCCATGATCTCCGAAAATCAAAATAGAATTCTCCAAATATGGTGCTCCATTTTTTTCTCCTAAAATCATGCTTCCATTTCCATGTCAAATCATAATTGACTCTCCCAATATGCTGCTCCTTTTTTTTCTGCTAAAATCATGCTTCCACCATAGCTCCCTCTTTCAAGATTTTTCCATAGTGTCACTCCAAGTGAGATGCCTAAAATATGTGTGTGCATGCATAATAAATATAAATAATTAAATATTTCAAATATAGGACTTGCTAAGAGTGGCCCCATGGAAATTTAATTTACAATTATGGGAAAAGGATAATATAGAATTTAGGAATGGCAAATAAGCTGTGGAAAATATGCCATGTGGCTGCATATATTTCATTCCCTTTTTTTTTTTAAATTTTCTTCTAAATTAAGATAATTAAAATAATTTGTTTTTAGTTTTTTATGGTAAAAACTAAAAATAAAATACTCATGGGGTCACTAGCTCCACAAATATCTCCAAAAAAAATTAAGTAGTGGGTGCTAGCCAAAATAAGCTAAGTAGTGACATGGGGCTAAGATTTCAATTAACATGGGGCTAAGATTTCAATTAGCAGTTGGAGTGGCCCCATGGAAATTTACAATTGTGGGAAAATGATATACAAAATCTTTCCTTGGAGGAGCTACTATTTAGAAATTGCAAATGGAAAGAAAGTGAGGGCTAGAAATAAGCAACCACTACATAATAAGGAAAATGCCTTTGACAGATTTAAAAAAAGAACACATAATTTCTACACTTTAATTTCATTTTTTAAATGGCTGCTTAAAATTAAGAAGAAAAAATAAATATTCATGGGACTAGTAGCTCCACAAATAACTCCTAAAAATATTGGACAGTGATTGCTAGCCAAAATAAGCTAAGCAATTGCACCCTAAATTGTTGTTCTATTTTATTGCTCTACTTAAAATATACTAGTATATTTATATTTAAAAATAGAGTATGCCTATCTTCCAATTTGTTTTTTTGACTTTTTTTTTTTTAAATTATAAATTATTGGCAGCTAGAATGCAAGCATTTCATTTCCCATTAAATATATTTCTTATTATATTGTGGTGTTGCATTTTCTTTTTTTCTTTAATCTTTTCACCTTCTCTTTTTTGTATATATTTTTATCAGAATCTTATAAAATTTCATAGAATATGAATCTTTCAGCTCTTATTCTCCATCCATGCTATGAATGTAGGAATGCCTATCCACACAATTTCCCATTTAGTTTTGTGCCTATTTTGAGAATATCTTAATATGCTACAAATGGTTTCCCGTTTAGTTTTGTGCCTATTTTGAGAATATCTTAATATGCGACAAATGGTGCTCTAGTACGCATATGTTACCCATCATGATGTGGCCATTTTTATGTCCTAGGTCATTTCTATGGACACAAGGTTGACCATGTAGTTGTGGACTTGACCCCTAAATTTTCAAAATAAAAATTAATATTTGGTGACTCTTTTGTATTCCACTAGAGTATGATTTGATTCTATGTGCTTGTATTTAAAGACATTATTTGTATCTATTTCCATAGCTCTCATCTCTCTCACATGTACTCATCCTAGAAGCATTAGAAGAACACTTTAGTTTGGTGCTCATTCTAAGATGCTGGTTGTTTGTGAATCTTTTATATACATTTTCAAGGGTTCACCTAGGATAACATGTCCTCTTGTAATATACTCGCAAAGCAAAAAAAGGGTATAGAAACACAGAGGATCTACACAATAGAAGGACAAATCTGCAGACACAAAAGACCTTAAGGCATGGACTCCAACTCAAATAATGGGCAAGTTCAACACATAATCTAAGGCATTACATAGACAGAGTGGTAGTATTTCCAAGTAAAAACATTTCAACATGCAACACCATATTAAAAATTATCCAAATCTTTGATCATAAAACTAAACCTCTATCTTTTAATTTACCTTTTAAAATGCACTTTTAAAATGAACATTAAGTACAAAATTGCATTGACCTACAAATCATCATTATTTAATCTAAATTGATAATTTATATTTATTTACATTCTACTGAATTTGCCTGGGTTAAGCTTCAAGAGAGTTTATTTTCCTTTACAACTACATAAAATTAAATATTTTTAAATGGCATATGGCTTAGGTATCTTTCAGTTTCTCTGAAAAAACAGAAGGATCTTATGAAGAATATCAAAAAGTGCTTTCATGACATCAGAAGCTTTGTGACTCAGATCTAATAACACATGTAAGTTGTCATTTTGTGAGGAAATGTTCAACTTATATATAAACACCATTTGAAACGAGTTACAGAGTTGTTATCATACCATGCATTTTTCCTTCTTTCTAGATTGATCAACAAAACACGTGCACAATACATTTATGTTCAAATCACTCTGAATAATATTTCCTATGTATGGATTAAATGACAGACTTCCACGCCTCCCTATAAATTTAACAAATTTTAATTGATAAGATAAGCAGGTCATTTTCAAGGTCTGGTTCAACGCCAGGATTTCGAAAAGACCTTATGCCCCTTGAAAAACAAACACAACCTAAAATACCCATCCGCAGCATGACAAAAAGAAAAAACAATCCAAAAATCTGGAAAATAACAGAGTGAAAGTTGACAGAAATGGTAGGTTTGTAAAAAGAATGAAGCACTAACCTGAAATGAAATGAAATCTGTTTCCTCCTCTATAAACTTGAGTCTGGTGTTTCCAGACAATAAATAACGAACTAAAGAAGAGAGAAAACGCTGGTAGAAGGAGCCCTCGAGCGTTTCATTAAAGACGGAGATTAAGGAGGAGATTAATCTTCTTGATCTTGCGCTGTGATTTTAAATTGAGGAAATGGGAAGTCGAATAGTCAACCACCGTCGGCCTAATTGCCTTTGATTATTGGTAATGCAAGTGTTTGAAAAATAGAAAGTTACTGCTCAGTGTAATGGTGAAAATTGTATACATGCATTTTCCCCTTTGTTTGGACTGACTTTGTTAATTTACCTTTAATGTAATGTTTAGTATGTGAAATAATGTGTGTTCATGCTTTGACATATGTCGATGGGATATTTGTTGCTTTGGAAACAAGACATGATTCCATTTTTAAGATAGGAAGGGATTGGTGGTAGATGTAAGCTGTTCTTCGGTAGTTAGAACAATAGAACAGACAAAGATGGTGGAACCAAGGTGATAGAGTTGCAGGTTGAGGATGGGATTGATTTGGGGTGATTGTGAGGGGGTATGAGATCATGAAAGGGATTAGTAGGGATGTTTGGATCTTGGTTTGGAGGGGGGCATGTGTGGGTATGCTTTGGAACAAGCTCTTGACATAGCCAAGTTTGCTTGGGTGATTTTATGGAGGAGTGTCATTTGCTTTGATTAGTGCATGAATATACTCCTCTAATTGTGCACATGGATGGGTGAAGGGTTTTTGACACTTATGGATTTTGGATTTGATAGATCTGTGGAAAGTTTGGTGTTTATTTTGCCACATAAGTAGACTTTTAGGGATGATGGATAGAGGAGGCTCTTGGATGTTCTTGATAGACTTGGGGTTGATGATCACATTGTCGACAACATGTGTGTATGTGCTAGAAGGGGGATGGTGGACAAGTGGAGTTGTATGACTCCACAACTTTGCTTTTGTGATTCTGTTTGAGATTCTTTGCTAGTAGTCCTTGGAGAAACTTTGAGAAGGCCAACTTGTATGTTGTAGGGCTGGATTGTGGATTAGATGTTTGGATTGATTGGTGATTGGATCTTGGGGTGCAAAGGTTTTGAGGATGAAGGATTTGTATAGGAGGTGGAGGCGACAAGGCACTCACATGAAGTGGGGATTTGAGATATGGATGGGCAATGAGGGCCTTAGGATAGTGTGGTGTTTCCCTTGTCAAAGGTAACATAGGGATGACCAATAGGTTTGCAATTAGGATTGGTGAGATCATGATGGGTAATCCCACAATAATGAGTCCCACGTTTTGGCCAAGATGGACATTGATATCAACATTTTAACTAAATTTTCACTTTTTGAGACCTATAGCAGCTAAACAGTTAAGAATTTGAAGATGATACGAACTATGATTTGTGGCAATTTGTGTGTAAATTATAAATATATTTTTAAAATTTTTTTGAAATAAACTGTGAATCTTTCAATATCTCTTTTAATAACTAGTTTTTAATAGTAAACAACATTTTCAAAAAGTAACGTTTATGTCGTCCAACATAACTTTTTTTCTATAAATGATAAAATTCTAATTTTTAAAATATAGGTTTTTAACATCAATATCTAGTGCATGGATATTTTTTCATAATTTTTTGTAACATATTTTTTTAATTAGTTTTTTAAGTAAGGGTAACTATAATTTGGACATAGGTGTATGTCGTCAAGCATAACTTGTTGTGTATATATCAAAATTCAATTTTTTTTTGGTGAAACGAGGACATCAATACCTAGTGCAAAGGTAATTTTTGGAATTTTTTTTAGTGTTTCACTATTTTTCCACCTATGTGTAATGAAGAATTTGATGTTCGATGACAAACCTATGTTCAGTAAAAATTAAAATTAAATACATAATAAAATGAACATATATCAAAATTATACTTGTTGGAAGGCTCATTTTGAGGACTACAATCTTGCAAATTATCTTGTTGAGTTAATTACATCTGAAGGTCCAACTTGAGGCTTGAAACTAGATTTTCTAATGAAGTTTTGAAGTAGACACAAAAAGTGTCTAGGTAAGCACCTTTATTCAAAGGTCCTTCGAATGAAGGTACCTATGAATGAAGATTTTAACTTCATTCGTAGGTACCTGCAAATGAAGTAATATTTAAATACCTTCGAACGAAGGTCACTGAATAAAAATATGTGCATGGATTTTTAGCAGCTGACCTTCGAATGAAAGCCAATTTTACCTGACATTTTAAAAAATGTGTCTATTCGAATTACATGTATATATACAAGGTCATTTCATGATTTTAATATAAAAAAATAAAGGAATATCCACTAGGTCTATTTGAAAGGTCAATTTTTTTCTAGTGCTTTACAAATTTGGAACATGGAATTGACAAAGAAATTATCAAGATCATATTTTACAATTCCATGAAGAAGATGGGAAATAAAAGGACAAGGCAAAATAAGGCTGCATGATATCATTCAACAGACAGGGAACAAAAACTACTTGAAGAAAGGATGCAAAGATATTATGCTTAAAGAGAAGGTATGCATATTTTATATATAAATTATGAATTTTTTTTCAATTAAATCATCTTCTAGAGAAGATTAGGATCAATAAGATCAAATTGTTTTCAATTGAAGTAATTTTTTCAACTCTAAGTATGTTTTAAATATATTCATTCATTTAAATGTTACAAATTCCATTAGCATTCCTAAGTCCTCTACTAAAACCACGATGTTCCCTAAGTGTACTTAACTAAACCCTAAACCTTATTTACCCTAGAAACACTAAATCCTAAACCCAAAAATATTATTGAGCTAAATATATGATTAGATGTTTTGGCTAAATTTTCTTCCACTAAATTAACTAATCAAATTCCTTTCTACTATATTTTTGTACCTTACTTGCCAAGTGAATCTATGATAAACCCTAGGTCTGATCTAGGACCCTGCCCCAATGGAGACATGTGTAATTTGACTATCCTCAAAACATCCCTAGTCCTAACTTGCCTAAGACTTAAACCCTAAACCCTTACCCTCAAGTTCCTTAAATATTATAATTACAGATAAATTATAGTTACAAATTAAAGACTTGTGAGAGTTTCTTATATACCCTAGACTTCTAAACCCTAAACCTTATTTACCTTAAATATTATTGAGTTTTAAATCTACATGTGTTAGATTTTACTTACACATGCTTAAATATTTTATATTATATTTATATCTATTTCTACATGTCCTTATATATCAATTGGGCTATTTGATGGATTTTTCATTATCAAAGTGAATTGGATCCGTGCAATAATGGCGATATCTCATGAATTTTTCTTTGGTTGTACTTTACATGATTATTTATCTTACAACACGTTATATTTTACCATGTTCATTTATTCTCCACTCACATGTTTAATCACTTACATAATTTGTGCAAAACCACTTAGAGGGGACATATATATAATATATTGAACTAATATTTTACATACATGTATATGATTATTGTAGCCCTCTAGGAATTTTGCACCACATTCACCATGGTTCTAAGATTGATTATTTATTCATAGGACATGTAGTTAACATTATTAATGTACACATTTCATTTGGCCACATTTGGAAGCCTCATATTATGCACATGGCATAAGACACCTCAGCCGGGTGTGTGGCAGTTGGAAGAGTCCTTCAAACTCTTTCACTCCACTTGTCTTTTGCAATTCGCCACATCTACTTGAGATCTCCTTAAGTTATGGGATTGACTCCCATTAACTCAAGGTTATATGTACTCTCCTCCTTTGCTATTGATTTTATGCATCGGGTGACTTCATCAATTCTCTGCATTGTTTTGTGCTTATTTTTTTTTATCTCTGATGATCCAAGGTTTCTTCATGGTATCAGAGCTACTCGGAGATATTTTCAGGCCTTTTTACGTAGCAGAGAGGCGTTGATTGTTGTTGGGAGGTGTTTTGCATTCATGAGGCCGATTGAGGATTGATTTTGGGCATATATGTTCGAAACACCTTTGACTGAGGCATCCTTTGTGGTATCTAGGAAAAGAGGCATCGCCTCTATTTCAGCCTATGACTATGTGTAAGAGGCAACGACCTCTATTTGCCCATGTGCTACGGTCCTGCTCGCACTCACCTCGTCTACCCAACACACACAACCCTGCTATCTTAGATGCCCAAATGCTTGCTGCCTGACATGCCCAACACTCTCAAATGGTGGTGAGTTTTTTTGTGATCCAAGGTTTCTGTGATCGCAGGTTTTGAAATGATGCCCTCAAGGAGTCGACGACGCCAAGCAAGGGAATGATTTCTTTCTCAGCGTGAAGGGCCTAGCAACAAGGTGCAAATCGTTTTGCACAAGGCTTAGATTTGCATGAAATTTGCATAGGTGCAGATCAAATCAAGGTCACATTCTGTAAAAAATTGATCAATGATTTGGCTTTTACGGTCACCATTTGCTGATCTAAGGTAGATAATCACCTTGCAGATCGATGCACCTGAGGTCCGATTGAAGGCGTTTGGTGTAAGTAAAAGTTTGAACGACCTGTCTGAAGTGCATTCACCTACTCACAACATGATTTGGAGTGTTGGTTCATTTTGGTCTCCTGTTGGCATTGGAAACATCGGAGTTTTGCACAGTTAGAGGTTATCTTAGGAATTTGAAGGTCAATCTACACTCATGCCCTGCTCTGTAGAATTCTCTCTCCAAGCCTATCGATGACCTCTTTGTGTAGAATCGACCTTCTCTATTTATACAGATCATCGGGACATCCTCTGTGGCCTCATGTGAAGGATGTCAATCTCCTGTGAAGGGCATCCAACACCAAGGAAGGGCCGTGTGCTATTAAAAGGCTAGTGTGTTGTCCTGTTAAAGGTTCCAAACCTGCGTCCAATCCCCTGCATAGAGGTGCCATAAATGGCAGAAGAGGACATTGGAAAATTAGTGACTTGCATTTGGAAGGATATTTATGGATTATGCTCAAGTTGTTACATGGAACTACCACTCTCTAGCATCGCCATTAACAGACTTTAATGCTTGTTTAAGTTTTTTTTTTTTGCTTTTGCATGTGGTGGGTGCCCAATTACATTATGGTGTTCAAAGTTTGTTAGCATATAATCCATATAATGTCGTGTAACAATTATTTGTAATGTTAACTTTTAAAGTTAACTGCTAGTGGTCATCATCCTATATATCACTAGCCTTAATTGTTTTTCCCTTCATATCCCTAAGTGTTTTTTAAAAAGATTGAATCCATTGGGCATAATTTAGCACTCAACTTATAAAGTGCCTGTTTATGCTCCAATTGGACTAATTTAAAAACACTACTATGTCACATATTTAGGGGGGGACAAAATACACAAAGGGGTTTATCCATGTTTGGCCTGATTTATGAGGGGTAAAATAAGCAATTTAAGGCACATAATCTCCAAGGGGTGGTATAGCTGAACCTATTGCACCTTCAGACAATTCTAAAGTAATCAAATGGGTTCTTCACTCCTATGCAATTGATCACATGTCTCCTTATTTAGAGGTTTTTATGTTGATCAATTCTTCCAACACCTCCAAGATCCTGATTGATGACTGTTATTATACTATTTGTGGTCAAGGAATAGTACAATTAGGTAATGGATATATCCACAATGTTTTATTCATTCCTGACTTGATAATAAATTTTCTTTCTGTGTATCAACTCACCTATTCAAATAAGATAGATGAGTTCACAGCCACTACAACTTTAATTTGAGATTCTCAAAGTTGAGATTTTGTTGCAATAGCGAAGATTTGTCACTTCGACTGCAACTTCATATTTTATCACTTTACATCAGGTGAGGATGATGCTCCACTTGCAACTTCAGAGCCCTCTGTCACTTCTTCACTCACCTCCATTGGTTTTGTAGAGCACGAACTCTAAAATGTTGTCCAAACAATTCTTGACAATAAACTATAAGAACTCAAATAACAAATAAGTTTGTAAATGCACTACTGTTATAAAGTGCCACAAAACTGAATGTGTGTTCCACATGGAGAGAATTTGGGAAATTAATTGTACTTACACTAAATTATAAAGTGTAATGGGGGGTTGTATCATCACAACAATGGATCCCTATGATTCTCACCTCATGTAAGTGTGTCTTTGAGCCCTTTCTCAATTTCTTGTGCATCTCTACATTCCTTGCACACTCTCAATTTTAGTTGGTTTTGCTTATTCTCTTAGCATTAAGGGGGGACTATTATGTGTTATGCTAATGCTTCTTTCAATGAAGTAGAGGAGGAATTTTCTTTTTAAAAGGTCTTAAATCCTTCATCTTGATCTCTCATATGGGGGATTATTTCAGTGGATCACATTTTCAGATTCTAGTACTCCTAATCACAGTACTATCTACATTTTCAACTTCGCAGAGTTTGATTGACTTTATATGTTCAAATGTTCACTCATACAATGTTTTGTATCTCTTATCTTGATCTACATTTCTTAGAGATTCGTTGATTCTGTTGCAAGTATGTGCCTAATCGGTGTTGTCATTGATGTCAACATATCTTTGTTGTCATTGGTGTCAACTGTATCCTATTTTGTTATTTGTTCAGAAGCTTTATATGTTGAGGATATTGAGAAAATTAGCCCCTCTAGAAGAACAGAAAGTAAACAGTGAATCACAATGAAAACAGTGAGTTGCATACTGAAGAATAGTTCTGAAGATTGCTCCTCATTTCTTGCTAAATGAAGATCTTGGTCTACGGATTGGAAGTTATTTAGAAGCATGGCTGAAGATGCTAAGTCTTGAGTTTGAGCCTTCGGTATGAAGATTTGAGTGAGTTACATTCACCAGAGGAAAACCTACTTTTTCTGATTATTCACTGGTGCCTGAGAGAAAGTATTTTGCTCCGCATTCCTCTGCATTAAAGTGTTTTGCTCTATAGTTCTAGAGGGAAGTCTGGGATGATGATAAGCACCTACAATTGCAATGATTCATGTTTTGGTGGTCCACAAGCTATCTTTTTTTTATGACAGTTGAAGACAGTGAAGTTCTTGTGCTCCAGTATGAAGAATCTCATGAATAAAGTGGTTTGAGTTTGTGTGGTTGCTCCTGGTGATTTCAACGTGCTTGTGGATACCTCCTGATCATGTTCCTACCTTTACATTGGTTCATGTTAAGGAATTGAGATCGTGTTTGAAGATTATTCCCAGATAATGTAGCGTGTAACCAATCTTAGCCGACTTGGTTAATTCCGGTGATTGCGGAGATCCCTTGAAGATTATGGAAGCATGTTGTGGTGTGGAAGATTGTGTTTGAGTCCCAGCTAAGGCATGGCATGATCTGCATACATCTATACTACAAATCCTTAGCATAATTTTGTATTAGGTCAAGACCTACTTTGTAAATGTTTGTAATCCTGACCTTGAAGATTATTCCAATGGTTGATGATTGTAATGCCGACCTTGATGATCATTCCAAGGTTGATGAAGTTTACAATACTTGTAATTGAGTCGTGGAAAAGATGTCCTTGTGTGAAGATGGGCAGATAAGGAAAGAGGTGGAAAGGCAGAGCAGAGCAGAGGAACTATTGTACTTCAATGTATTAATCTCAAACATGAAGAAGATGTTGATCTTGGTAGTGAGCCTGGTAGTGAGCTGCCAGTAGGGTTTAACAGCCCTTAGGGTTTAACAGCCTTCATTGTAATCTTTCTAGGTTTAGGGTTGAGGAAGTGAGCCTGCTAGACCTAGCTGTACTTCATGCCAGTGAGCCAATATGTTCTAGGCCCGTGGAGTGACCAAGCCTGAACATCATTTTTCAAAGATTGCAATATATTTTGAGAGCTAATCCTCTCTATGGTTTTTCCCCACCTTGGGGTTTTCCACGTAAAAATTTGGTGTCTCTTGTGTTTAATGTTGCATCTGTGTTTAAGTTTATGATTTCATGTATTCATTGTTTAATCATAATAACTGTGGACAAGTGATTAATGTTTAAGTGCAAAAGTATTTGAGTTTTTGGGACAACTGATTCACCCCCCCTCTCAGTTGTCCGGCGCATTTGAACAATTGGTATTAGAGTGAGGTTCCTTTGAAGAGAGTCTAACAGCTTGAGGAAGATCCAAATTGTCTTATAAGAAGGAAGTGCCGCATTTTGATGGGATGATTTATGCTCTTTGGAAGACACGAATGAAAAGCCATCTTATTTGTCTTGGTTACAAAGTATGGAAAGCTACAGAAGCAAAATACACCATGCCTCAAAATGGTTTGACGACTAAAGATGAAATCAAAGAATATGAGGTGGATGTCAAAGCAAAAGATGCTATGTTAAGTTCATTAAATGATTTAGTACTGACAAAAGTTGTGGATCTTGAAACTGCAAATGAGGTATGGGAGAAGTTGAAAAATCTGTATGAAGGAGATGGTTCTATGAAGGAGGCCAAGATACGAAGTCTGAAAGTGAAATATGAAAGTTTAAAGATGAATGAAGATGAAAACATAACAGCCTTTATGCAAAGAGTTGATGAACTTGTCACCGGGATAAAAGGTATGGGGGAACTCTCGGTGATCAGGAAGTTGTGATGAAAATTCTCAGATCACTACCAAAGTCCTACAGTCACAAGGTAGTTGCAATTGATGAATTTATGCAAGTAAAAGCTATTGACAGAGATCAATTACTCGGTAAGCTTACTGCCTTTGAAATGAGAGAGTTTGGTGATGCCCTACCAAAAGTTGAGACTGCCTTCAAAGCTAGTACTTTTGGGAAAACCTCTAGATCAGAAAAGTACAAGGTAGAATCTGATGATGAGGTTGATGAAATTGAAGCCAACTTTGTGGATAGACTGCAAAGAGGATCCGGTAAGTTTAAAGGTAAATTACCTTTTAAATATTTTTCCTGTGGTAAAGTAGGCCACTTTGCTTCCATATGTCCTAAAAGAATTGAAAGAAATAGAAAAAGATATGAGAATAGACCTAGGATCCAAAAGAAATGTTATTATGTTGAAGATTTTGATGATGATGAAGGAGTATCAGTTAATGGTGAACCAGCCAATGCTAGTACTTCTAGTAATGAATGTTTGTTTATTACTATTAAGGAAGAACCTGTGTCTACTAATCCTGCTAGCTATGTGAAGGAAGAAAAACCAGTGGAAAGTGCTTTGGCTGCTCAGGTTGTTGAAGACAAAGATGAATGGGTTATTGATAGTGGTTGCTCTCACCACATGACTGGTGACAAAAGTAAGTCTGTGAGTTTGGAAAAATATGATGGTGGACTAGTTAGGTTTGGAGACGATACAACTGGTAAGATTTGTGGAAAATGATCTATTTCTTTTGATGGCAAGCATAATACTGAAGATGTCTTGTATGTGAAAGGATTAAAGTACAATCTTTTGAGTGTGGGTTAGATGTGTCACAAAGGTTATGATTTAAGCTTCAAGGACAATGGATGCAAGATCAAGGAAAGCTCTAGAATAGTCATTGCAACTAGTAAGAAGACCAGAGGTAATATATATCACTTGAAAGGAACTGATAACTATTGTTTGTTGACTCAGACTGATGAAAGTTGCCTATGGCATAGAAGGCTATGTCACATCAATTTTGATAACATTAGGAAGATAAGTACTACACAGGCTGTTAGAGATTTGCCTAAGCTTGTGAAGCCTGCTAATTCTATTTGCAAGGAGTGTCAATTTGGGAAACAAACAAGAACAAGTTTCAAAAGCAAGGACCAATCAGTTGATGGACTACTGGAACTAGTGCATACAGATTTGTGTGGACCTACCAGAGTGAGAAGTTTGTAAGGAGACATGTATTTCATGTTGCTTATTGATGATTATTCTAGAATGACTTGGGTGTATACCTTTTTGAAAGAGAAAGTAGAAGCCCTAGATAAGTTCAAGGCATTGTATGGATTAAAACAAGCCCCTAGGGCCTAGTATGCTAGGTTGGATAAGTATCTGATACAGTTAAGATTCAGCAAAGGTACTATCGACAGAAATCTCTATTTCAAGATCAATAATGAACAAATCCTAATTGTTGCAGTCTTTGTTGATGACATTATCTTTAGAGGCAATGAAGGTATGTGCATAGTTTTTGCTAGAGAAATACAAAGTGAATTTGAAATGTCCATGTTTGGTGAGATGAATTTCTTTTTAGATCTGCAAATAAATCAATCAGATAAAGGTATCTTCATTTCTTAGTCTAAGTATGTGAAAGAGTTGTTAAAGAAGTTTGGGATGGAAGACTCTAAACCAATAAATACTCCCATGATAACTAGTTGCAAGTTGAGCAAAAATGATGATTCACCTATGGCAGATCAGAAAAGGTACAGATCTATGATTGGAGGATTACTTTATTTGACTCAAACCAGACCTGACATAATGCATGTAGTTTGTCTTGTGGCAAGATTTCAAGCAGAACCTAAGGAGTCACATGTGATGGCAGTCAAGATAATTCTGAGATATTTGAAAGGCACAATGGATTATGGTTTGTGGTATCCAAAGGACAATGATTTCACTGTAAGTGCATACACTGATGCAAATTGGGCTGAAGATGTGGATGATAGAAAAAGTACAAGTGGAGGTGCATTCTTCTTGGGAAAAAGGCTGGTATCTTGGATAAGCAAGAAATAAGATTCAATATCTCTATCCACTGTAGAAGAAGAATATATTGTAGTAGCATGTAGTTGTACTCAAGTGTTATGGATGAAGCAGACATTGAAGGACATCAAGTTGTGTATGAAGATCCAATTGCAATCTTTGACAATACAAGTGCCATAAACATATCAAAGAATCTAGTAATGCATTCAAGGACAAAGCACATATACATAAGATATCACTTTCTAAGGGAAAAAGTGATAGAGAATGAAGTCAAGTTGGAATATGTATCTACAAAAGACTAGATTGTAGACATTTTCACCATACCTCTTAGGATACTTTTGAGTATCTCAGAGAAAAGTTAGGGGTTATTACCCCTCCTTCTCTAAACTAAGATGCACAAGAGTGCATCAGTCCGGTGGTGCTTAGAGTCTCTTCTCCAGATTCGGATTGATTCTTTTAGGGATACTTCTTAGGGGGAGTAGTCAGAGAGTGCAGAAGAGATATTGGATTAGAGCAGAAGAGTGCAAGTATGTGCCCTTTTCCATTGATGTCAAAGGGGGAGAGAAATCATGTGAAAAACTCAAAGAGAAAGAATACAGATGTGTAAAGAGATAATAGAGAGAAATAGTGTAGATGTGTAAAGAGATAGGGGGAGAATCTTGTCTTGATGGCTGTTGCAGTTTTTCACATCATATGTTGCCATCAATGACAAAGGGGGAGATTATTGCAAGTATGTGGCTAATCGGTGTTGTCATTGATGTCAAAATATCTTTGTTGTCATTGGTGTCAACTATATCCTATTTTGTTATTTGTTCAGAAGTTTTATATGTTGAGGATATTGAGAAAATTAGCCCCTCCGGAAGAATCAAAAAATAAACAATGAATCACAATGAAAACAATGAGTTGCATACTGAAGAACAGTCCAGAAGATTGCTTCGCATTTATTGCTGAATGAAGATCTTGGTCTATGGATTGGAAGTTATTTAGAAGCATGGCTGAAGATGTTAAGTCCTGAGTTTGAGCCTCCAGTATGAAGATTTGAGTGAGTTACATTCATCAGAGTAAAACTTGCTTTTTCTGATTAGTCACTAGTGCCTGAGAGAAAGTATTTTGCTCCGCATTAAAGTGTTTTGCTCTGCAGTTCTAGAGGGAAGTCTGGGATGATGATAAGCACCTACAATTGCAATGGTTCATGTTTTGGTGGTTCGCAAGCTATCTTATTTATGACAGTTGAAGACAGTGAAATTCATGTGCTCCGATGTGAAGAATCTCATGAATAAAGTGGTTTGAGTTTGTACGATTGCTCCTAGTGATTTCAATGTGCTTGTGGATACCTCTTGATCATGTTCCTACATTTACATTGGTCCGCGTTAAGGAATTAAGATTGTGTTTGAAGATTATTCCCAAATAACGTAGTGTGTAACCAGTCGTAGCCGACTTGGTTAATTCCAGTGATTGCGGAGATCCCTTGAAGATTATGGAAGCGTGTTGTGGTGTGGAAGATCGTGTTTGAGTCCCAGCTAAGGTGTGGCATGATCTGCATACATCTATACTACAAATCCTTGGCATAATTTTGTATTAGGTTAAGACCTATTTTTTAAATGTTTGTAATGCTGACCTTGGAGATTGTTCCAATGGTTGATGATTGTAATGCCGACCTTGATGATCATTCCAAGGTTGATGAAGTGTACAAATACTTGTAATTGAGTCACGGAAAAGATGTCCTTGTGCGAAGATGGGCAGATAAGGAAAGAGGTGGAAAGGCAGAGCAGAGCAGAGGAACTATTGTACTTCAATGTATTAATCTCAGACATGAAGAAGATGTTGATCTTGACAGTGAGCTGCCAGTAGGGTTTAACAGTCCTAGGGTTTAATATCCCTCATTGTAATCTTTCTAGGTTTAGGGTTGAGGCAG
The DNA here is from genome assembly GCA_027924645.1 of Cunninghamia lanceolata. Taxonomy (NCBI): domain Eukaryota; kingdom Viridiplantae; phylum Streptophyta; class Pinopsida; order Cupressales; family Cupressaceae; genus Cunninghamia; species Cunninghamia lanceolata. Next base: position 971,736 of record BSBN01001292.1, on the reverse strand, counting down.
TGAGCCTGCTAGACCTAGTTGTACTTCATGGTAGTAAGCCAATATGTTCTAGGCTCGTGGAGTGAACAAGCCTGAACATCATTTTTCAAAAATTGTAATATATTTTGAGAGCTAATCCTCTCTGTGGTTTTTCCGCACCTTGGGGTTTTCCATGTAAAAATCTAGTGTCTCTTGTGTTTAATGTTGTATATATGTTTAAGTTTCTAATTTCATGCATTCACTATTTAATCATAATAACCGTGGACAAGTGATTAATGTTTAAGTGCAGAAGTGTTCGAGTTTTTGGGACAACTAATTCACCCCCCCTCTCAGTTGTCTAACGCATTTCAACAGATTCCATGTTCATACACCATTTCATCATCGACACAATTTACAACTTCTACATGCTTCAAGAGTTCTTCATCATCTTGTTCCTATCATCAAGGGACATCTTTTCAGGTCTTAAATCCTTCTCTTTCTCTTTTTTGGAGAGGATTTTTATTCCCATTGGGTTTTCTCCTTTTTCTCCATTTGTGAGAGAATGCTTTGTACATGGGTACCTCATTAGACCTTGTTGCTGGGACCTATCTTTTTTCACCCACCTAAGTTGTGCTTAAGGGGGGGATATTAGTGTACACATTTCATTTGGCTTTCATTTGGCCACATTTGGAAGCCTCATATTATGCACATGGCATAGGACACCTCAGTTGGGTGTGTGGCAGTTGGAAGAGTCCTTCAAACTCTTTCACTCCATTTGTCTTTTGTAGTTCACCACATCTACTTGAGATCTCTTTAAGTTATGGGATTGACTCCTATTAACTCAAGGTTACTCATGGTTATATATACTCTCCTCCTTTGCTATTGATTTTATGCATCATGTGACTTCATCCATTCTCTGTGTTGTTTTGTGCTTGTTCTTTATCTTTGATGATCTAAGGTTCCTTCAAACATTATTCATGCAACATGTAATATTTCTTCTCCTCTACTACTAGATTATATATCGATCTATAATTTTGTAGGTACAGACTTAAATCTTTATTATATTGAATCTCTTTTTATGTTAAATGATCTAGTATTTGAATATGTACCTATAAGTTTACTTGAACTACATATAAATTATAATTTGACCAATCAGCAAGTAGTTGTTAATGAGGTTATTTAAGATTTTGATTAGATGATACTCCTAGAATTTTTTGATTATAACATAAATAGGACATGAAAAGTTAACTTTAGATGGAACTTGTGCACATGACCACCCATATGGACATATCATTTTAGATGTTATTTCCATCTACATGTTCATTTTCTCTTCTTGTACAAATACTTTGACATGCATGCACTTGATCCGTAGTTTAATTGTAATTCGAAGTTGGAGAAAATTGTAAGGATGAATACTACATCTCTAACACTTTCTCATTATGAACTCATAATCACCTTGGTACTTTATCCATAGTTTAATAATATAGCTTTTATATATTCTAAAATCTTCTCTTTTATATGATATGTGCAGGGGCTCAACATACAGAAACTGGAGTAGAGGTCCAGCCTAATTTAGTTACTAGAGTAGAGGAGGCTGAACTACACATAGTTGATGTCAGGGAGGAGACCCAAGCACAAACAATTTGTAAGAGTCAATGTGACTCAGCAAGCCAGGATCACCTGCAATCAAGACAACCTTCCACACAAAGACAATAAAGAAGGTACTAAAACAATGGAGCAATGAATCTATACAAAGATCATGTGAAGCTGTATGAAATACAATGAGAGAGCCTTGCTTATAAAGGCAAGGTGAGAGCTAGAAAGGTGGAGTGTAAGATGGAGATATTCCTACATGTGTCAATTAGATGATGATAACTAATTGCACATGTGGAGGATAAGACAACTCACTCCAACTATCAACAACTCAACACACAACTAGACTCAACTAGACATCTAGAAGACTCACTAAGTCAACTTAACATGTGTGAATTATGTGTTCACACCAACACCCCCCCTTAAGTGCAACTTAGGGAGTAGCTAACTAAAACAATGATGCAAAGATGGATGGGTCCCGGCTACTAGGCTATGTTAGGTACCCATGTACAACAAATCTCAAGTGGAGAAAAGGAGAAAACCACACGGGACAAAACTCCTCTCCAAAAGTGAGAATGCAGAAAACAAATGAAAGATGTGATGGAAGGACTCAAGACCCCCCAAGAACAACATCCAACACATATGTACAATCAATTACCCCCCATAGGAGAGCAACTGTGAGACTAAAGCTCCCCCCACAATGAAGTAGCTCTTGTGCCATGGTGAAAACCTGAAGAAGAATGCTGAAGAGAATCCAAGGCCTACAAACAACATTCTTCCCCTTAGGAAGAAACAAGTCCAAAGGTAGATGTCAAAGAAACTCCATCTCACGGTATGAGGGAAAAAGCCTCATGATGTATGTTTGGTGCAGGTGCACCCAATCCACAGTGGCCTCCATGAGGCATTTAACTGTTTAATGTTCATTTTGATGTTTCAAATAAGGTCCTAGTAGACCATTCAATGTAATAAGGTCTGTTTGACCAATGCATGTTAATTTAGTTTGTATCTAGGTTTATGTTGTAAGTCCCAAGGACACTTGTCGATTTGTAATCACAAGGGTTGTTAGACAATTAGGAGGTTGTTAGGCCGTTGGAGATTGTTAGATCTCCCAGTGGCTTGGAGTCAATTCAGTACTACTCATGGTGAGTAGATAAATACCTTAAGATCAGATCGATTGAGATCATATGGTAAACAAATTGAATTGTATTGAGTTGTGAAACTGTGAAAATAGAGCGTTTGTATACATTTCTGAAAGCATAATAAACAAGGTCCTGTTTGTGTTGTACATCTTTCTAGCATTCAAGTTCATTTCTTTCTCTGTGCAAATCAATTTTCTGTTCTGAGGCTGAGATGGGTTCTTATTGGTGGAATGGCTGTATAGTGTTTTCATTTTGTTTTCTGTTTTGTTCGTGTTCATGTTTGCAGGATCGCATACGGTATGCATTGAAAGATCCTAGCATTGTCATGTGCTAGGTTGGCAGGGTGAAGATCTATGTTAGATTGGCAGAGGAATAGATCTGGGTAATCGCAGGGTTTGCAGAGGTTCAAAACAACGAAGATTCGCATTGTTTCACTAAAGATACATTTTGTGTGTATATCGTAAATACATGTTAGATATACATTATGTGTGTATATCGCAAGGGTCTGTTGAGTGTGTATGTCGCAAAGCATATTAGGTTTGAATGCATGTTACGAATGTACAATGCGAAAGTACATCAGGTTGTATACAAGGAAGGTCAACGGTCAAACCTTTCGAATGCATGTTCTGAATGCATCTTGTGATTGTATGTTGCGAAGATACAAGTAGAAGATACATTGGGTCATCGGAGTGAAGAGAGTCATCGGGTGAATGAAGTTGTGTTGAGCCGGAAGTAGATAGTCTCACCGATCGGGTTGTCGATTGTATGTTATGATTGCATATTGCAATTGTATGTTGAAACATACATTGTCTTTGATACAAGTGTCGACCGGTAGTGACGGTGGAGGAAACCGGTGTCCGTAGGTCACATCATGTATGTATCTATTGGTTGTATCAGGGTGATCGGTACATCAGAGTAAGGTTTGGAGCGAATGCCGACAGTGTATTGTTTGGCCGAAGGTGAAGGTCAGAGTTGACTATGGTTGCATAGGAATATTGGTGGAAGGTTTCAAGGGTCTGCCGATGGTAAGTGTTATACTGATAGCCGCGTGGAGTAACGGGACATTGGAGAGAGATGCAGATCGGTGGGAGAATTCCTGAGTAAGCCGATAGGTAAGTAAAACATAGACATACAAGGGGTAATACAGGTCAGGGTGTTTTGGCTTTGCAGCATAGTGGTATCAGAGCCCGAAAAGGTTTGCGTGGCAAATCAAATTAAGGATTTGCAAGAGTATTGGCATTTGGGTGTTGTCTGTGTATGTTTATGTCAGACAAAGAAAGTGATACAGAGGCGGAGAGGATGCCTCCCAAAAGCATGTCGCAGGATACCATTAAGAAGTTGATAGAGGAGATGCTTGAATCCAAGTTGGGAGAGTTCAAGTAGACCAAAAGCAAAGAAAGGGAAGTTGAAAGTGACAGCGATGAAGGCGATACAGAAATGGCTAAAACCAGTAAAAAGGCAGAGGAGATACCAGCAGACCAAAGGGCATTTTTAAATGCATTGAAGTCAGTCAATAGGGACACCATAGATAAGTTGCCTATGTATAGTGGAAGTATGGATGTTGAAGAGGTGATTGATTGGATTGAGGCATTGAACAATCATTTCGAATACAAAGAAATCCCTGATGATAAGAGGGTTAAGCTGGCAAAAGAAAGACTGAAGGGATCTACTCTTGCATGGTGGAATTATGAACAAGGAGAGAGAGTCAAGGAGGGGAAGAATATGATAACCTCCTAGGAAAGGATGAAGACCAAAATCAGGGCACAATTCTTACCCCTAGATTATAACGTGCAGATGTATAAGAAGTTGCAGAATCTCAGAAAGAGAGATCTTGATGTGAATGCATACACACAAGAGTTTCATAAACTCAGTCTTAGATCAAAGAGACAAGAAGAAGAGTCAGAGAAGGTGGCCAGGTACTTGAATGTCCTAAGGATGAACATCCAAGATGAGATCAGCATCTTAGCACCAGAAATAGTGAACAAGTGTTTCCAATTAGCATTAAGAGCTGAAGAGAAGCTGAAGAGGAAAGGTGAGCAGAATGGTAGAGGAAGAGGTGACAGAAATTTTAGAGGTAGTTTTGGAGGAAGAAGTCCTAACCAGAGGCCTAGTGGTGAGTCTAACCAAGAAGAGACTAGTAAAGGACAAGAGTAGTCTGATTTCAGGGGTGGATGGAAAGGAACAAGAGGCGGATTTGGAGGTGGTAGAGGTTCTAATGTTTTCACTGGGAGATGTTATCATTGTAATTAAATTGGTCACACAGCATTCAAATGTCTAGAAAGGCAAGGTTCATCATCAAGAGGTGATAGGAAGAATGACAAGAGAGTTCAATATGTATAAGAAGAGGAGGTAGGTGAAAGTGTTAACTCTCCAATTGGGAGTACAACCCCATGTCAAGATGGAGAATCATTGATGCTAAGGAGAATACTCTTGAAGACATCCAAGGACATGCTACAAAGGAGAGCACTTTTCAGGACCAAATGCAAAACCAAGGTAAAATATGCAAGGTAGTAATTGATTCTGGTTCAACAGATAATATGGTATCTCAGGAAATGGTGGATAAACTAAAACTGGAGAGGATTCCACATCAAACTCCTTACAAAGTATCTTGGGTAAGTGATAGCCAATCACTTTTGGTATATGAATAGACATATGTTGATTTTCAGATTGGAGAATATCAGGATAGAGTTTTGTGTGACATATTGCCCATGGAATATTGTCACCTACTTTTGGGTAGGCCATGGCAATTTGATAGAAGAGCATTGTATGATGGATATGCTAACACCTGTACACCATCAAGAAGGATGGGAGGATTTTGTGATGACACCATTGCAGGAGGATGCTGAAGCAAAGAAGACAGCTAAGGTTATTTTGATGGGAAAGAAAGAGTTTGTGCAGATCAATGAAGAAAGGACAAAGAAGGTTGAGGATGTCTCAAGGAGTGGAGATCAGAGTTTGAAGATGATTTCAGTTTTGGCTGATGGACATCAGATGGATCAGCAGAAGGTCAAAGAACAGGCTTACAAGCAGTTACAAGTTGATTGGAAAGATAAGGATGCTATCATAGTTGGGACTATTGTTTGTCCTCTAGAACCAACAAGGGTTGAAAAGCAAACAGATTCTGCCATAACAACAGTATAAGACGCAATTACCAAGGTTTCCAATGGCAATGTTTAGGCAGAACTGATGGTAAAATAGAATGGCAAGCAAAGGATAGGTGTGAGAAGAGCCTACAATGCTAGGTATGAGTCTTTGATCCCATGGAAGTAGGTTGCAGTCCAGAGATCATGGGGCAGACATGAGACAACAAAGAGTAAAGGTGGAATAAACCCACCACTTAACTCATGGGTCATGAGTTCTTTTTGCAGTGGGGTGTATGGTGCAGGTGCACCCAATCCACAGTGGCCTCCATGAGGCATTTAACTGTTTAATGTTCATTTTGATGTTTCCAATAAGGTCCTAGTAGACCATTCAATGTAATAAGGTCTGTTTGACCAATGCATGTTAATTTAGTTTGTATCTAGGTTTATGTTGTAAGTCCCAAGGACACTTGTTGATCTGTAATCACAAGGGTTGTTAGACAGTTAGGAGTTTGTTACGCCATTGGAGGTTGTTAGATCTCCCAGCCGCTTGGATTGATCTCCCAACCGCTTGGAGTTAATTCAGTACTACTCATGGTGAGTAGATAAATACCCCAAGATCAGATCGATTGAGATCATATGGTAGACAGATTGAATTGTATTGAGTTGTGCAACTATGAAAACATAGCGTCTGTATACATTTATGAAAGCATAATAAATAAGGTCCTGTTTGTGTTGTACATCTTTCTGGCATTCAAGTTCATTTCTTTCTCTGTGCAAATCAATTTTTTGTTCTGAGACCGAGATGGGTTCTTAGCCCATTCCACCGATTAGATTTCTTTGAAATCGGTGGAATGGTTGTACAGTGTTTTCATTTTGTTTTATGTTTTGTTCATGTTCATGTTTGTAGGATCGCGTACGGTATGCATTGAAAGATCCTAGCATTGTCATGTGCTAGGTTGGCAGGGTGAAGATCTGTGTTAGATTGGCGGAGGAATAGATCTGGGTAATCGCAAGGTTTGCGGAGGTTCAAAACAATGAAGGTTCATGTTGTTTCACTGAAGATGCATTTTGTGTGTATATCGCAAATGCATGTCGGATACACATTCTGTGTGTATATCACAAGGGTCTGTTGAGTGTGTATGTCGCAAAGCATATCGGGTTTGAATGCATGTTGCAAATGCATGTTACGAATGTACAATGCGAAAGTACATTGGGTTGTATACAAGGAAGGTCAACGGTCAAACCTTTTGAATGCATGTTCTAAATGCATCTTGTGATTGTATGTTGTGAAGATACAAGTAGAAGATACATTGGGTCATCGGAGTGAAGAGAGTCATCGGGTGAATGAAGTTGTGTTGAGCCAGCAATAGATAGTCTCACCAATCGGGTTGTCGATTGTATGTTATGATTGCATATTGCAATTGTATGTTGAAACATACATTGTCTTTGATACAAGTGTCAACCGGTAGCGACAGTGGAGGAAACCGGTGTCCGCAGGTCACATCATGTATGTATCTGTTGGTTGTATCGGGGTGATCGGTACATCAGAGTAAGGTTTGGAGTGAATGCCGACAGTGTATTCTCTAGCCGAAGGCGAAGGTTAGAGTTGACTACGATTGCATAGGAATATCGATGGAAGGTTTCAAGGGTCTGTCGATGGTAAGTGTTATATTGATAGCTGCGTGGAGTAACAGGACATCAGAGAGAGATGCAGATCGGCAGGAGAATTCCTGAGTAAGCCAATAGGTAAGTAAAACATAGACATACAAGGGGTAATGCAGGTCAGGGTGTTTTGGCTCTGCATCAATGTTGTCTCTGAAAATGGCTCAAGTGTCCACATGTCACAACCAAAAGATGCCACATAATCAGGTGTTGCATGCCCAATCAAAGAATGTGACAATCTAAGACAAGATGAAAACTCAAGATCATCAATATCTGAAGACAAAGAATCCTCCGAATGATGCTCAAGATGCTCCAACTCAGTGCCAAACTGTGACAAGTGAAGAGAAGGTGCCTGGTCATCTGAAGTAGAAGAATTAACTCCTTCAAAGAGGAGATGAATGTCATCCATAATGTATGCCACGTCATCAAGTACCTATCAAGTACTTATCCCACAAACCTGTATCTGGAAGACAAAGAATGTCCTGCTCAACTGAAATCGATGAAGCCATGTCAATGCCAATCTCTGAGGAAGCAGGAGAAGGAGGAATCTCAAAACTAGTCTTAGGAACTGAAGTAGATGCAAGAACACCAAGGTTCAAGTGACCAAACTTCTCCCTAGAAACATGATTCACACTTGATGCATGAGTGTGAATATCAAGCAATGGATCTACATCATCATCGGAAACAAAACAGGAGAAAGTATACAAGCGAGATGCATGATCAGCCCTCCCAACAACGATGATATCTCTGCTCTCCAAGTCCGATGCAGAGGTAAAAGTAAAGGTATTGAAGTTCACACAATGAACTTAAGTCACTCAACTTCCTCCAAGAGGTTTACAAAGGTGTTTGTGTTTACAAGCCTACACAAGGCTACTCTAGGAATCAACTTAGCTTAGGATCACCCTCTGATGTCATCCACTCAGGCTACTCACCACTCATTTTGGGGAGTCACAGCTCAACCCAACTTAGAAGCACAACCCACCTTCAAGAGCTCAACACCTACTACCAATACCTCTACCAACATGGACAACAACATCCATTTAACATACACTTACCTATGACATCCAGGGAACAAGGTCACTGACCAAGAAACTATCATTCTACTCCTAACAGAACAATGGATAGCAAACCTCTATATGACTGTCTTTTGACAGTGCCAAGAAAGCTTATTCCTTGTAGTTACTATGAACAACTAAACTGCATTAGCTCCTCTATCACCAAGGATCTTTACACCAAAACCAAGATATACCTACCAAGGACAGGAGATCACTGACATAATACATACTCCTATACTACTCTGACAGAGACAATGACTGTCTTATGACTGTCATAGAGAAACAGTATCTCAAGAATGTTTGAACCTTGTAGCATATGGGAATAGATAAACCAATCTTAACTCTTCTAGACTCCAAATGACATTCACCTTTGAATACACACTCCAAATACCAGTATTGAATATATACCATTCATCAAGCTTGTAGACCGTACTGTACCACTACGTGCAGGAACATCAAACTGTATTTCTGTCAGCTAACTGTCTTTTTTCTTCTAGAGAACAATCTAGCTTGAGATTAGGGGAAAGATATATATCAAGGATCCTTTACCTGGATCAATAGGGCTCTTGTGTAGGTCTACCTTCTTCCAAAACACAGAGATCAACCACCATTTGATCAATCTATGACTGTTCTTGCATTTTCCTGTCTTCTGCCTTTTCAAAACTAACTAGTCACTGTTTCTGACTAGATAGAGACATACCACACACCATGGAGGAAGGAGAACAACCAAAAAAACATTAAAAACATAAAAACTACTCTATCTTCCTCCATCCCACCAAGAAATGGACGACCACCTTCAGAGGATAGAGGAAGAATAAAGCATTTTGTCGAAAACCCTAGCTATGGAGGGTTAAAAACCAGTCTGCACAAAATGAGTTCAAATAGAGTAATGGAAACATTTCAAAAGCTCTAAACAAATGCAAATGAAAGGTGATCCAACCTACAACAACATTTTCCAGACCATGAATCTCTTGCTATCCATACCAGGCCGTACAAGAAGGCTGTTTTCAACAAAAAGCAGAAAAACACAGTTTTTTCCTTAATAAACTCCTCCTCTCCATTCATATTTGGCATGTTTAAACAAAATGAAGTTTATAGAAAGTTTTCTAACCTTTCCACTTCCCATTCTATCCATACAACTACCATGAGAGGCAGTGAAACGATGGGAAAAGCTTATTTTCTTAAAAAACTCCAAGTTTCTAAAAGGAGAAACCTATAGAATAGGCCTAAGCTAACTCCATATTGGACTAGTCAATGAAATAAACTAAGTCCTTATTACATAGTATGAAAATGGCTTTCAAAGCCTTAGGGATAACCAAAAATAACATGAAGACAACTAATAAATGGCCAACAAAATGACTAAACTAAGGAGCTCCTGCACCATACTCCCCCTGTAGGAAGAACTCAGGTCCCTTGAGTTGCCAATTGTTGAAGTGTCATGCCATGCTTCAAGATATCTGCTTCAGTCATCTAGGTGGCCTCTGAGTCAGGGAGATCCTTCCATTTCACCAAGTAGTCCTTATAGACACCTCTCCGAGTCTTCTTGATAACTTTGGAATCCAGAATGTATTCCAACTGTAAAGGTTTGCTTGGAGGCAAATCCTTGATCCAATCAGCATCTTTAGCCACCACATCTAATCCACTTTCACCAGGCAATGGAGTTCTGAAAGGAAAAAGATCACAAACATTAAAAATTGGAGAGATACCAAGGCCATCTGGTAGCTCAATCTCATATGCATTTGGACTGAATTTGTGCACTATTTTGCATGGTCCAATCTTCTTCATCAGGAGTTTAGTTGGCTGACCCTTTGGCAACCTTTCTTTCCTCAGATATGCCATAACTAAGTCACCAACTTTGGACTGTACTTCTCTTTTCTTCAAATCTGCCTTTTCTTTGTACTTTGTGACTGATTTTTCTAGTTGCAACTTGACTTGATCATGGACTGTTTTCATGGAGGCAACAAACTCTTCACCAAGTGCACTCCTTCTATCCAACCTTGGAGATCCTTCAGCTCAAGTGGCCCTCTTGGATGAAAGCCATAAACTATCTCAAAAGGACTTTTACCAGTGCTCCTATTCCTTGAATCATTGTAGGCATATTCAGCCTGACTGATAACCAAGTCCCATGCCAAACCATGCTACTTTGTAAGGCACCTTAGAAGGTTTCCAAGTGATCTATTAACCACCTCAGTCTGACCATCAGTTTGTGGATGGTAGGCTGATGAAAAGGACAACTATGTGCTCAGCTTCTTCCACAAGGTCCTCCAGAAGTGACCTACAAACTTAGAATCTCTGTCAGTTACAATGGACAATGGTAAACCATGTATCCTTACTACCTATCTAAAAAATAGACCTGCAACATGAGATGCATCATTTATGCATTTACATGGCACAAAATGAGCCATCTTGTTGAACCTATCAACAATGACAAACACACTATCCACCCCTTTGGCTGTCTTGGGTAACCCAAGCACAAAATCCATGCTGATACTTTCCCAAGGTCTGTTGGGAATGGGAAGGGGCTGGTATAGACTTGCATTTGAAGACACACCTTTGGCTCTTTGATAGATTGCACAACTAGCTACATATTTTGTCAAATTTGATTGTACCTTTGGCCAAAAATAGAACCTTGTGACTTGTTCTAGTGTCTTGTCTAAGCCAAAATGTCCTCCTAAAGAACCATTATGCTTATCCTTGATGATGTTGTCCCTCATGGAGCACTTAGGGACACACAGCAAATTTCCTTTAAACAAGAGGCCTTCCTGCAAAACAAAATCTGCATACTCTCTATGGAATGTGTTAGCCAAGTTCACACAAACATCATAAGCCTCTTTGAAATTAGAATCTTCTTTATACAACTCCTTTAAACAGTCAATACCCATGCTTTCTAATTGAATTTCATGAATAAGAAGCAACCTCCTACTCAATGCATTAGCTACCTTATTAGAGACACCTCTTTTGTGCTTAATTGTGAAGGTATAAACTTGTAGTTGTTCCATCCATTTAACATGTCTATGGTTCAATTTTTCTTGACTATTAAGAAAGCTTAAAGCATGATTGTCAGTAAACACAATAAATTCTTTGGGCAGCAAATAATGTCTCCATTTCTTAAGAGCTTGCACCATTGCATAGAGTTCTAAGTCATAGGTAGAATACCTTTGCTTGGCTTCATTCAACTTTTCTGAAAAGAATGCCACTAGATGTCCTTCTTGGCTGAGAATAGCACCAATAGCTTGCTGACTTGCATCACACTCAACAACAAACACCTTATCAAAATCAGGGAGTACTAAGGTAGGTAACTCATCCACCTTTGTTTTCAACAACTCAAAACTATCATCAGCTTCCTTTGTCCACTGGAATCTACATTTGACTCCACCCTTGATGGTGTTGAGGATGGGAGCACTAATGTGACTGAAACCTCTGATAAACTTCCTATAGAAAGTCGCCAATCCATGGAAACTTCTCACATCTCCCACTGTTTTTGGGGTAGGCCAACTAAGAATAGCCTCAACCTTAGAGGGATCCATCTTCAAACAGCCCTTAGAAATGACAAATCCCAGGTATACAAGTTCAGTTTTCATGAACTCACATTTGTCTAAGTTGATCATCAACTTGTGCTCATGCAGCTTCTCCAACACCTGACCAACATGCTTCGCATGGTCTTCCCTTGTCCTGCTGAAGATTAGTATGTCATCAAGATAAACAATAACAAATTTACCAATGAATTCAACTAATACCTCATTCATAAGGCGCATAAATGTACTTGGCGCATTGTTAAGACCAAATGGCATAACAAGCCATTCATAAAGACCTTCATTGGTCTTGAAAGCAGTCTTCCATTCATCTCCCTGTCTAATTCGGATTTGATGATATCCAGATTTCAAATCAATCTTTGAGTAATAGCATGATCCTCCCAGGTAATCCAAGAGATCTTCAATCCTTGGCACTGGGAATCTGTACCTTATGGTGATCTTGTTTATGGCCCTTGAATCTGTGCATAGCCTCCACTTTCCATCCTTCTTAGGAGCAAGTACACTTGGAACTGCACAAGGACTTAGACTCTTCCTAATCAGCCCTTTCTCCAGGAGATCTTGAATTTGCCTTGCCACCTCTTCATTTTGCTATGTAGTCAGCTTGTATGCAGCCTTGTTAGGCAATGTAGCACCAAGTATTAAGTCAATTTGATGACTAATATCCTCATGGGTGGTAAGGAGTTGGGAACTTCCTCTACCACAAGGTCTTGATACTTATCCAGAAGTTGTTGTACTTCCAATGGAATCTCCTTCTATTTTTGATCTTGCTGATCTGATCCACTCTTGGGCTTCATGACCAAGGCATACCCTTGATTGTCATTCTCCTTCAAGATGTTTAGGAACTCATTGCCATTCACCAACATGACACTGCTGTTATTTTCCTTTCCCCTGGGCTACTCCAACAAAGGATCCATTTTGAATGGTCTTCCATTCTTGGTGATGACATAAGTGTTCTTCTCACCATCATGCTGAGCTTTAACATCATACTGCCATGGGCGGCCAAGAAGCAGGTGACATGCATCCATAGGTGTGATTTCACATAGCACTTTGTCCTTGTAGTCACCAATTGCAAATTCAACCCAAGTTTGTTCCTCCACCATGAAACTTTGGTTCTTGTTTAACCAGGAGATCTTGTGAGGACTGATATGAGGCAGCCTCTTCAACTTGCACTTCTCAACCATCTCAGTGGATACCACATTCTCAGTAGACCCTGAATCCATTATGATTTTGTAAAGTTTCCCATAGGCTAGGCCTTGGGTTCTGAAAAGATTCTTTCTCTAAGGGGGCTCTTGCTTCAATGGCATCTTCAACATAGACCTTTTTATCATCATACTCTCTCCATCTAAAACAAGTGCAGCACTTCCCATTGGTGAATTCACACTTTCACAGTCATCATCTTTCACTAACTAATTTCTCTTCCCACTGTCATGAGAGTTGCTAGCTTTCCTTGGACATTTGTTCATTGTATGGCCAACTTGGCTGCAGCCATAACATCTTCCAGTGAAGACTCCTGGTCCTCTACCTCCTCCACCATTTCTGCCTCTGCCATTATGACTTCTCTGTCCTCTGAAGCCTCCTCTATGCTCTGTTGCTGATTGTGTTTCTTGCTGACTATTATTTTTAGTTTTGTTGAACTGTCTACGGCCAAAATTGCCTCTTCCTCTTTGGTTTCTGCCACCTTCACCTCTGGCACTTTGTTCACCCTTCCTTCTTAGCTTTTCCTCTGCTCTAGAGGCCAATAAGAAACATTCATCCATTGTCTTTGGTAACACCAAACTTATCTCATCTTGTAGATTGTATTTCAGTCCATTCAGGTACCTAGCCACCATCCCTTTTTCATCTTCATTATGATTGGCCCTCATACTGAGTCTATGAAATTCTTCTGTGTAGGCAGCCACATCCATGTCTTTTTGTCTTAGATTCTGAAATCTCCTTATGATTTGAATCTCATAGTCAGGTGGCATGAACTTGCTTCTGAGCATAGCCACCATTCTGCTCCATTTTGTGATGGGACTCTTCCCAATCTTCTCCCTCTCACTCTGCATATAGTTCCACCATACAAGTGCAGAACCTCTTAGCCTTGTCTTGGCAAACTTGACCTTTTTTCTATCATTGAACTCCTTGTAATCAAAGAAGTTGCACATAGCTTCTATTAAGTCGGTGAGAACATCTCCATCCAACTTTCCCTGAAAGGTAAGCACATCCATCTTGGGATCACCACTGTCTCCATGGGCACCCTTAAGTGCATTCAAGAAGGCTTTCTGATCTACAGACATATCCTGCTCCAGAGGATCCTCTTTTGCCTCTATTTCTTCATTTGTGTCAGAGGAACTTCCCTCTTCTTTGGTCTTGCCCTTAGACTTCTTCTCTTCTTGCAATTTTACTTCTTGTAATCTTGATTCTTGCAGTCTTGCTTCAACCATCTCTTCCACCAACTTCTTGATGGCATCTTGACTCATTGTCTTGGGAGGCATTGTACTAGCCTCTATTTCAATTTCCTCTTCTGACATACACTTGCTTCCAATCAGAATATTGGCTCTGATACCAATATGATGCAGAGGTAAAAGTAAAGGTATTGAAGTTCACACAATGAACTTAAGTCACTCAACTTCCTCCAAGAGGTTTACAAAGGTGTTTGTGTTTACAAGCCTACACAAGGCTACTCTGGGAATCAACTTAGCCTAGGATCACCCTCTAATGTCATCCACTCAGGCTACTCACCACTCATTTTGGGGAGTCACAGCTCAACCCAACTTAGAAGCACAACCCACCTTCAAGAGCTCAACACCTACTACCAATACCTCTACCAACATGGACAACAACATCCATTTAACATACACTTACCTATGACATGCAGGGAACAAGGTCACTGACCAAGAAACTATCATTCTACTCCTAACAAAACAATGGACAGCAAACCTCTATATGACTGTCTTTTGACAGTAAGAATGTCTGAACCTTGTAGCATATGGGAATAGACAAACCAATCTTAACTCTTCTAGACTCCAAATGACATTCACCTTTGAATACACACTCCAAATACCAGTATTGAATATGTACCATTCATCAAGCTTGTAGACCATACTGTACCACCACATGCAGGAACAACAAATTGTATTTCTGTCAGCAAACTATCTTTTTTCTTCTAGAGAACAATCTAGCTTGAGATTAGGGGAAAGATATATATCAAGGATCCTTTGCCTAGATCAGTAGGGCTCTTGTGCAGGTCTACCTTCTTCTAAAACATAGAGATCAACCACCATTTGATCAATCTATGACTGTTCTTGTATTTTCTTGTCTTCTGCCTTTTCAAAACTAACTAGTCACTGTTTCTGACTAGATAGAGACATACCACACACCATGGAGGAAGGAGAACAACCAAAAAAACATTAAAAACATAAAAACTACTCTATCTTCCTCCATCCCACCAAGAAATGGATGACCACCTTCAAAGGATAGAGGAAGAATAAAGCATTTTGTCCAAAACCCTAGCTATGGAGGGTTAAAAACCAGTCTGCACAAAATGAGTTCAAACAGAGCAATGGAAATGTTTCAAAAGCTCTAAACAAATGCAAATGAAAGGTGGTCCAACCTACAACAACATTTTCTAGACCATGAATCTCTTGATGTCCGTACTAGGCCGTACAAGAAAGCTGTTTTCAACAAAAAGCAGAAAAACACAGTTTTTTCCTTAATAAACTCCTCCTCTCCATTCATATTTGGCATGTTTAAACAAAATGAAGTTTATAGAAAGTTTTCTGACCTTTCCACTTCCCATTCTATCTGTACAACTACCATGAGAGGTAGTGAAATGATGGGAAAAGCTTATTTTCTTAAAAAACTCCAAGTTTCTAAAAGGAGAAACCTATAGAATAGGCCTAAGCTAACTCCGTATTGGACTAGTCAATGAAATAAACTAAGTCGTTATTACATAGTATGAAAATGGCTTTCAAAGCCTTAGGGATAACCAAAAATAACATGAAGACAACTAATAAATGGCCAACAAAATGACTAAATTAAGGAGCTCCTGCACCAAAGTCCTGTATGATTACAGAATCAGGAGTGAACTCAACTATCTTCCCTGCACCACAATGAGTAATCTGGTAGATGGAAAGGAGATTGGTTGTCAAGGAAGGTACACACAACACATTGTTGAATGTATTATGACCAACATCAATATTTCCTTTTCCAGTTGCATGCATGTATGTATTGTTACCCATCAAAATAGGTGGCGAAGTACATGACTGAAACGAAGAGAACATCCCCTGTGAAGATGCCATATGATGAGAATCTCCTGAATCAAGAAGCCATCTCTCTGACTGTAGACTTGTTGAAGCAAAGAGTGCCTGTCCTTTTCCTTTGTATGACCCATTAGCAATGCCTGCTATTCCTGTAGATGTAGATGATGATGGTGGCGAAGAAGAAGACTTGGGTAAAACTGTTGTTGATGGAGAATACTCAATGTTATGTTTTTGAAGAAGTTGTGACATCTCTTCAAACTTTTTCTCATAACATTTAGTCTCATCATGACCCAATTTATTAAAATAAGAACACTTTGGCTTCTTCTTCTTATTGGACTCCTCTTTGGAAGAAGAGTTGGGGGTTTTATTTGATTCTTTTTCTTGCTTATTAGATTTTGAATCCTTTTGTTTCTTTCCCTTATTATGTGAATCCTTAGGATCTTTTGTGCTTTGTGTTGCAACTAGAGCCTATTTTCTAGGAGACTTCAATGTGCCCATGTGTAGTAGCTTGGCTTGTTCTCTTGTGAGTTGTGCAGCAAACTCCTCAAGTGAAGGCATTGTAAACTTACTACCAAAGGCATCCATTGTAGCATTAAAGGTAGAAATATAAACTGAATATGCAAGACCCAATTTTGCAAGAATAGATAGAATCAATTGTTCATCTTCTTTCTCAAGACCACATTGTTTGAGTTGCAACCTGAAAGACTTTAATTTGGTGAAGAAGTCTTCAATTTGATCAAAATCTTGAGGATTAAGTGCAATTAGTTCATTCTCCAATTTGAACCTTCTTATTTTATCTTGCTTGCCAAAGAGATTGTTTAGTGTTGTCCATATCTCATTTGGTGTTGTACAAGACTCAACATGAAATCTCAGATCTAGAGAAACAGCAAGATAAAGTGTGCCAAAAGCCTCAACTCTTCTATCTAACCATTTTCTTCTCTCAGTAGGACCTGTGGGTTCAGGATCTATGCCTAAAGTTATTCTATGTAACTTTTGTTTATACAACAAAAACTCCATGTTTTTCTTCCATTCAAGATAATTATATGGAGTTAAAAGTGGAAATTGAGGCACATCCATGATGAAAAAGAGAGACAACAAGACAAAAACACCCTTTTACTATGTAAGAGAGCCCCCCCAATTTGTTGTGGCACTTTATACTTAGTGTGTTTTTACAATTGTCCTCAAGGGACCTGTTGGTTATTTTCTTGGATCGGTAGAGGGTTTGCTAGTTCCTATGCACGAGCAGATCTGGCCAACAGAAACGGGAGGTTGCGTGAGCTGCCTCCCCTTCACTTCTGGTTCTACCGCACCAAGGGGGTGTCCCTATTTGATAAAGGTGTAGCATTGACTAGCTCAATGATAGGAAGATTTAGCTTGACAGCAACAGGCATAATACTCTCATGTGTGGACCAAGATGTGGATGATACATCACAAGGTTGGCAATATTCTTGGACATATGTGTCTGGTTGTGGATGAGAGTATGCAGGGGTCCTAATCCTACTCCTACAACTAATAGGTGGAAGTTATGGAAAGATGGATATGATGATTTGGATAAAAGACAAGGGGTTTTGGGTCATAATTACTAACCCAGGAGCAGACCGGTGCCTATCTCAGGGCAAGGAGTCAATTAGACATATGCAACAGATGGTTTACAACTAGCATTCAAGTTTTAAGGGGTTGGATTGATGCTTTCCTTACAAACATCACCCAAGAATGGGTATTTAGCTGCCTCTACTTATAGATATCCTTGCTGACAAACAACCTTCTCCATGCTTAACCTAAAACAATTTAATCCACTCCTTGAATGGATGTTAGAGATGAAGCATGTGATACAGATACTTATACACTAGAATCTGAGAAACCCTTAGCAGCAAGATTCAAAAGAAGGAAATACATGCAGCGAAGGAGACAAACAGATAAACACATGCATAAGAGCATTTTTCATCTATATCAACATGAAACTGAACATACGTGCAAAATACATTCATGATGCAACTCATAAACTCCAGAATGAGATAAAACAACCCAGGATCATGCCCTGTTCTTCATTATTTACACAAAAATGCTGAGGTCTTCAACAACCAAATACGAATGACACAGTTTGCATTTTATAGCAAAACTATGTACTCAGCTAAAATTACAACGGTCAACTCAAAAAATCACCAGATACAATGCATGATCAGATTGGTGCTCAAAATAGTTAATGCAGCAGAGGAGCAAGGAGAAAGGAGCAGATGGAATCAGGATCTGGGCCGCCACCTGAAGGTTCTCTTCATAAGCCTGGTAGTTCACCTGTCGCCTCACCCATACTTCCCTGCACAATCTTCCATTAAAGCCCCATCCACTCGCAGGATGCAATAGTAGGTACATCTAGAGATTTTCCTGCTCAAAAAAAAGGCCGCACATGCTCAGGAAAAACCACCGCTAAAGGTCCAAAACACGACCGTCGATCACCTTCCCATCGCTGAGATCTGTGGCTCAAAACACCTTTAAAAAGTCATGAACCAATAATATCGTGCCACATAGGCACTCATGATTCTATCACTGGCCTTTTCCCCTTTGTATTTTGCCTTTTTACCCCTTGTATATGCATGTTCGAATGCATATACAAATCCCTTTTTAAATCTTTGTATATGCAGGATGCATATACACGCAACTGCTCAACATACAAGGTGGACCCGAAACTTTTATGCATCAGAATGTACCTCCTTTTGAAGTCCAACTTGTATCTCTTTCATTTGCATCTCGCATTATATATTTCACTTTGTATATGACGTTTGTATGTCTTGTCCGTGGGCCCCACCACTTGTATATCGGTCATTGTACATCATTCCTTTGCACATTTTTGAATGTATATAGCCGATGTATACTCTGTTTTGCATATCCTTGGGCCCCACCAATTGCATCTCTGCCTCGCCACTGTAGCAAATGTATATTTGCACCTCCTTGTATATTTTGCTTTGTATATGACCCAATATACAAAGCGGGAATATTCCCTAGAATCTGCAAAAGATTCCCCCTTTGTATATGCACCTTTTAGAGCCCAATATACAATCAGAAATGCACCTAACTCAATTTTTATTAATTTTTTGGAGGCCGATAGAGATTTCTGACCTGCCAATGCATATTTCGACCTGCATGTACATACAAACCCCTTTGTATATACAGAGACACCTACAGTTAGCTGATTTTTCACAATTTTACCACTACAGAGGCTGAAAGTGTTAGAATTTTTAGATTTTTTGGGAAGGGGCCTGCATATTTAAATGCTTAAAACCTGATTGCTTATGCAGGCACCACTAGTGGCTCTGTCTGGGGACGCATGCCTCTTACAGGCATGGCGAGAACCTCAGAATCTCTGGGAATTCTGCATGTGCTCATTTCTCATTTTTTCTATATTTTCTACAAACTTGTATGCCATCTGCATACTTGTTATCTTGAATTCCCTCAACAATGCACTAGAGCCCTCCTCAAAAGCTTCAAAATATATGCCAACACAGGCTGAAATATCAGGTCTAAAGACTTCAGGGATTTGTGAAAGGGCTACTACAAATCTATGACTGAAATCAATACATGGCTCTTTATCTTGTTTTCTGATTTCCATTAATCTTGGAACAAGATCAGCAGGTTCTCTTGCAAATTCTTCTTTGAAACAGTCAGCAAGTTCATCCCAACAGGCAAAGGATCTCTTTGGAAAGCTCAAATACCAATCTCTAGCTTTTGCATCAAAGGATCTAACAAAAAACCTCATCCACATATCCTCATCTCAAAATGAATGTCTCTCCATGAACCTATTGAAATTTTGGATATGTGCACCCCCATCACACACACTGTGTGCACTAAATCTAGGCATCTGATTGTACACTTGGGTAGGCATACTTTCAATTTTATAGTCAACCCATGACAAATCTAGTTGGTCATACAAAGGATCAAAAGGGCTGGCAAGAGGTTTAGCCTTTTGACTGGCAAACATAACAGGGTTACTACTATTTAACTGAGCCTGCCGGGCTTCTAAGGATATCAACCTATTCTTTATCTCTTCAATTTTTTTACTCAATACATCATCCCCCTCTTGACTGAGTATGGGTGAATACATATTTGGATTCATAAAATTTTTAATCTTAGACATCCTTTGTCTACCTAAGACCTAAGGCTTCCCCGTGGCATCTAACTTATGCAATAAAACAACAAATATAAATGGGAAGAAGCTAGGTACCTTTTCTCATCCAGATGCTAAAATCTTGAATAGAACATTCTTAGATCACAATAACATACATCAGTCCTTCATGTGCACTAAAATTGTTTTTACAGAGTCGCCACCTCTCCAGAGAGGACAAATTTTTAAACCACTAAAAGCTCATCATATATTTTTCTGAGTTCATTCCACCAGTAGAGCACCATATTCACATGAAAGACTCCCCAGTAGAGTCACCAATTCTATTGGTGACTCAGATGGGCACACAGATACTGCTTCTTTTTCATTAACTCCCCAGCAGAGTCGCCAAAATCTGTTGGTGACTCGGATGGGCAAAACCTCACCAAAGATTGCAGGATAACACTTTCACATTCGATCCCCAGCGGAGTCGCCAATTCTATTGGTTATTTTTTTGGATCGGCAAAGGGTTTGCTAGTTCCTATGCACGAGTAGATCCGGCCAACAGAAATGAGAGGTTGCGTGAGTTGCCTCCCCTTCACTTCTGGTTCTGCTGCACCAAGGGGGGTGTCCCTATTTGATAATGGTGTAACATTGACTAGCTCAATGATAGGAAGATTTAGCTTGATAGCAACAGGTAGAATACTCTCATGTGTGGACCAAGATGTGGATGATACATCACAAGGTTGGCAATATTCTTGGACATATGTGTCTGGTTGTGGATGAGAGTATGCAGGGGTCCTAATCCTACTCCTACAACTAACAGGTGGAAGTTATGGAAAGATGGATATGATAATTTGGATGCAAGACAAGGGGTTTTGGGTCATAATTACTAACCCAGGAGCAGACCAGTGCCTATCTCAGGGCAAGGAGTCAACTAGATGTATGCAACAGATGGTTTACAACTAGCATTCAAGTTTTAAGGGGTTGGATTGATGCTTGCCTTACAAACATCACCCAAGAATGGGTATTTAGTTGCCTCTACTTACAGATATCCCTACTGACAAACAACCTTCTCCATGCTTAATCTAAAACAATTTAATCCACTCCTTGAATGGATGTTAGAGATGAAGCATGTGATACAGAAACTTATAGCCTAGAATCTGAGAAACCCTTAGCAGCTAGATTCAAAAGAAGGAAATACATGCAGCGAAGGAGACAAACAGATAAACACATGCATAAGAGCATTTTTCATCTATATCAAAATGAAACTGAACATACGTGCAAAATACATTCATGATGCAACTCATAAACTCCAGAATGAGATAAAACAACCCAGGATCATGCCCTGTTCTTCATTATTTACACAAAAATGCCCAGGGCTTCAACAACCAAATACGAGTGGCACAGTTTATATTTTATAGCAAAACTGTGTACTCAGCCAAAATTACAACAGTCAACTCAAAAAATTGTCAGATACAATGCATGATCAAATTGGCGCTCAAAATAGTTAATGCAGCAGAGGGACAAGGAGAAAGGAGCAGATGGAATCAAGATGTGGGCCGCTGCCTGAAGGTTCTCTTCATAAGCCTGGTAGTTCACCTGTCGCCTCACCCATACTTCCCTGCACAATCTGCCATTAAAGCCCCATCCACTCACGGGATGCAACAGCAAGTACATCTGGAGATTTTCCTGCTAAAAAAAAAGGCCGCACACGCTCAGGAAAAACCACCGCTAAAGGTCCAAAACACGACCATCGATCACCTTCCCATCGCTGAGATCTGCGGCTCAAAACACCTTTGAAAAGTTGTTAACCAATAATATCATGCCACGTAGGCACTCATGATTCTGTCGCTGGCCTTTCCCCCCTTGTATTTTGCCTTTTCACCCCTTGTATATGCATGTTCGAATGCATATACAAATCCCTTTTTAAATCTTTGTATATGCAGGATGCATATACATGCAACTGCTCAACATACAAGGTGGACCTGAAACTTTTATGCATCAGAATGTACCTCCTTTTGAAGTCCTGCTTGTATCTCTTTCATTTGCATCTCGCATTGTATATTTCACTTTGTATATGACCTTTGTATGTCCTGTCCGTGGGCCCCACCACTTGTATATCGGTCATTGTACATCATTCCTTTGCACATTTTTGAATGTATATAGCCGATGTATACTCTGCTTTGCATATTTGGGGGCCCCACCAATTGCATCTCTGCCTCGCCACTGTAGCAAATGTATATTTGCACCTCCTTGTATATTTTACTTTGTATATGACCCGATATACAAAGCGGGAATATTCTCCAGAATCTGCAAAAGATTCCCCCTTTGTATATGCACCTTTTAGAGCCCGATATACAATCAGAAATGCACCTAACTTAATTTTTATAAATTTTTTGGAGGCCGATAGAGATTTCTGACTTGCCAATGCATATTTTGACCTGCATGTACATACAAATCCCTTTGTATATACAAAGACACCTGCACTTAGCTGATTTTTCACAATTTTACCACTGCAGAGGTTGAAAGTGTTAGAATTTTTAGATTTTTTGGGAAGGGGCCTGCATATTTAAATGCTTAAAACCTGATTGCTTATGCAAGCACCACCAATGGCTCTGTCTGGGGATGCATGCCTCTTGTAGGCATGGTGAGAACCTCAGAATCTCTGGGATGCAGACCAGTCCCTTATCCATTGGGCTACAGAGTTAGACTTGCACCAACCTACATCACCAAACACACTTGATGGCCTAAGGCCACCAAGAAAGGAAAAACCTATATCTCCCCTTATCAAACACCTTGTTTTCATCTACATTCACTGGATCAAGCCTGGAGATACTGTCATGACCTACCCACAAACAAATCTTGTCATCTATATATTCAAACATCTCACTGAGCTTATCCTTGTCAACCTTATGCAAACAACCTTCATCATCAGGCAACATGTGAATGCCATATTCATCAAGCAATGCACATTCATATGGCATATAGCACTTGTCATCATTTGTATCAGCATTATGCATTGCAAAATGATCTCTTAGTTGGACTGAAAACTGAAAGCACTCAAAGTCCACCATATAACTAGGAGCATCAGGGATCATCTTATGACAAGCTGACATATCAAAGAAAAAGCTTTCAGATTCATAGTTGTGCAAATCATGCACACAACCATCAGCTGCACCATGCTGGAAAAGATCAGACTCTGGCACCTCTCTACAATAACCTTCATGATGTATGTTGGCCTCTCTTTCATTAGGATGAGAAACAAAATCCAAATCAACAGTAGTGCCTAGACTTTCACCATACTCAAACAGATCCTCATCACCATATGTGTCAAAAATAGGTGATCCAGGTGTTTCAACTTCATCACGGTATGTCGCTGGTTCATGGGCAGCAAAACATGCATTTTCATTACCAATGGATTCTCTTTGTGGAGGAGTATCAGCCTGTATGGCATAAGCAAACGTAAAATCAAATGAAGAACAATCATGCTCTGCACTAGCACTTGTTTCAATTTCTGACTGTTCTTCATCATCTCCATGTGTCTGAAAAGAAGGCATTGATTCACACATGGAACTGCTCCCCTGTTTGCTTATCTCTTCTCTATCCTAAGCACAATACTCACAATCATCTCCACAAATCCATTCAAACAAATGTTCATTTTTGTCCATAACCTCATCATTATTTTCAGAACCAGACACCTCAACCTTGCAACGGGGGTTATCATTGATCCTTCTACTGGCATCCTCAACTGATGTATTTTCATTCTCATTTTTATTTTCACATGATGCCATAATCACTTGGTCATTTGCAGCCTTATAACCGTTATTCATACCAAAACCTGTGGACAGGGAATTCTGCATGTGCTCATTTCTCATTTTTTCTATATTTTCTACAAACTTGTATGCCATCTGCATACTTGTTTTCTTGAATTCCCTCAACAATGCACTAGAGCCCTCCTCAAAAGCTTCAAAATATATGCCAACACAGGCTGAAATATCAGGTCTGAAGACTTTAGAGATTTGTGAAAGGGCTACTGCAAATCTATGACTGAAATCAATATAGGGCTCTTTATCTTGTTTTCTGATTTCCATTAATCTTGCAACAAGATCAGCAGGTTCTCTTGCAAATTCTTCTTTGAAACAGTCAGCAAGTTCATCCCAACAGGCAAAGGATCTCTTTGGAAAGCTCAAATACCAATCTCTAGCTTTTGCATCAAAGGATCTAACAAAAAACCTCATCCACATATCCTCATCTCTAAATGAATGTCTCTCCATGAACCTATGAAAATTTTGGATATGTGCACCCCCATCACACACGCTGTGTCCACTAAATCTAGGCATTTGATTGTACACTTGGGTAGGCATACTTTCAATTTTATAGTCAACCCATGACAAATCTAGTTGGTCATACAAAGGATCAAAAGGGCTGGCAAGAGGTTTAGCTTTTTGACTGGCAAACATAATAGGGTTACTACTATTTAACTGAGCCTGCCGGGCTTCTAAGGATATCAACCTATTCTTTATCTCTTCAATTTTTTTACTCAATACATCATCCCCCTCTTGACTAAGTATGGGTGAATACATATTTGGATTCATAAAATTTTCAATCTTAGACATCCTTTGTCTGCCTAAGACCTAAGGCTTCCCCCTGGCATCTAACTTATGTAATAAAACAACAAATATAAATGGGATGGAGCTAGGTACCTTTTCTCATCCAGATGCTGAAATCTTGAATCAAACATTCTTAGATCACAATAACATACATCGGTCCTTCATGTGCACTAAAATCTTTTTTACAGAGTCACCACCTCTCCAGAGAGGACAAATTTTTAAACCACTGAAAGCTCATCATATATTTTTCTGAGTTCATTCCACTAGCAGAGCACCATATTCACATGAAAGACTCCCCAGTAGAGTCACCAATTCTGTTGGTGACTCGAATGGGCACATAGATACTACTTCTTTTTCATTAACTCCCCAGCAGAGTCACCAAAATCTGTTGGTGACTCGGATGGGCAAAACCTCACCAGAGATTGCAGGATAACACTTTCACATTGGATCCTTAGCGGAGTCGCCAATTCTGTTGGTTATTTTCCCAGATCGGTAGAGAGTTTGCCAGTTCCTATGCACGAGCAGATCCGGCCAATAGAAACGGGAGGTTGCGTGAGCTGCCACCCCTTCACTTCTGGTTCTGCCGCACCAAGGGGGTGTCCCTATTTGATAAAGGTGTAACATTGACTAGCTCAATGACAGGAAGATTTAGCTTGACAGCAATAGGCAGAATACTCTCATGTGTGGACCAAGATGTGGATGATACATCACAAGGTTGGTAATATTCTTGGACATATGTGTCTAGTTGTGGATGAGAGTATGCAAGGGTCCTAATCCTACTCCTACAACTAACAGGTGGAAGTTATGGAAAGATGGATATGATGATTTGGATGCAAGACAATGGATGTAAGACAAGGGGTTTTGGGTCATAATTACTAACCCAGGAGTGGACCGGTGCCTATCTCAAGGCAAGGAGTCAACTAGACATATGCAACAGATGGTTTACAACTAGCATTCAAGTTTTAAGGGGTTGGATTGATGCTTGCCTTACAAACATCACCCAAGAATGGGTATTTAGCTACCTCTACTTATAGATATCCCTACTGACAAATAACCTTCTCCATGCTTAACCTAAAACAATTTAATCCACTCCTTGAATGGATGTTAGAGATGAAGCATGTGATACAGAAACTTATACCCTAGAATCTGAGAAACCCTTAGCAGCCAGATTCAAAAGAAGGAAATACATGAAGTGAAGGAGACAAATAGATAAACACATGCATAAGAGCATTTTTTATCTATATCAACATGAAACTGAACATACGTGTAAAATACATTCATGATGCAACTCATAAACTTTAGAATGAGATTAAACAACCCAGGATCATGCCTTGTTCTTCATTATTTACACAAAAATGCCCAGGTCTGCAACAACCAAATACAAGTGACACAGTTTGCATTTTATAGAAAAACTATGTACTCAGTCAAAATTACAATGGTCAACTCAAAAAATCACCAGATACAATGCATGATCAGATTGGTGCTCAAAATAGTTAATGCAGCAAAGGGACAAGGAGAAAGGAGCAAATGGAATCAGGATCTGGGCCGCTGCTTGAAGGTTCTCTTCGTAAGCCTGGTAGTTCACTTGTCACCTCACCCATACTTCCCTGCACAATCTACCATTAAAGCCCCATCCACTTGCGGGATGCAATAGCAGGTACATCTGGAGATTTTCTCGCTCAAAAAAAAGGCCGCACACGCTCAGGAAAAACCATTGCTGAAGGTCCAAAACATGACCGTCGATCACCTTCCCATCGCTGAGATCTGCGGCTCAAAACACCTTTGAAAAGTCGCGAACCAATAATATCGTGCCACGTAGGCACTCATGATTCTATCGCTGGCCTTTTCCCCCTTGTATTTTGCCTTTTCGCCCCTTGTATATGCATGTTAGAATGCATATACAAATCCCTTTTTAAATCTTTGTATATGTAGGATGCATATACACGCAACTGCTCAACATACAAGGTGGACCTGAAACTTTTATGCATCAGAATGTACCTCCTTTTGAAGTCCGGCTTGTATCTCTTTCATTTGCATCTCGCATTGTATATTTCACTTTGTATATGACCTTTGTATGTCCTGTCCGTGGGCCCCACCACTTGTATAGCGGTCATTGTACATCATTCCTTTGCACATTTTTGAATGTATATAGCCGATGTATATTCTGCTTTGCATATCCGCGGGCCCCACCAATTGCATCTCTGCCTCGCCACTATAGCAAATGTATATTTGCGCCTCCTTGTATATTTTGCTTTGTAAATGACCCGATATACAAAGCGGAAATATTCTCTGAAATCTACGAAAGATTCCCCCTTTGTATATGCACCTTTTAGAGCCCGATATACAATCAGAAATGCACCTAACTCAATTTTTATTAATTTTTTGGAGGTCGATAGAGATTTCTGACCTACCAATGCATATTTCAACCTACATGTACATACAAACCCCTTTGTATATACAAAGACACCTGCACTTAGCTAATTTTTCACAATTTTACCATGGCAGAGGCTGAAAGTGTTAGAATTTTTGGATTTTTTGGGAAGGGGCCTGCATATTTAAATGCTTAAAACCTGATTGCTTATGCAGGCACCACCAGGACCAAGATTGGGAAAATAACAAAATCTCTTAAAAAAGAGATCCCAGTGAGATTACAATCACTCAGAATGATGTATTACAACAAACAAATCCTCTCAAAACAAATTTCACCTCCTCAAGTTTCAAAATGTCCAAATTATCACTCAAATGCCAAAAAAATGACAAATAAAATTAAATGAACCTGGAGCTAAAAATGAGAAAAGTGCATGGATGACTGTGTAGAAATCCTGAATACCTTTCGGATGCCACAAGAATTGTGAAAATCGGAGTTCGTGGCAAAAAGTTATGAGCTCAGGAGCCAAAAAGAGAGATCTGTCTTCAACCTGCAATAAATGCTATAAAACATAAAAATCTGTGAAAATGACTGATACCACTACAAAGTGCTCTCTGTCAGCTTTCTGTCGATATGTAATTTGCCCAATTTGGACACGATGGGCAAAAGTTGTGCAAAAATTAAAAAAAAGCCCTACTTTAGGGCTTTGAGGGCAAAACAGGCCTCCTGGTAGAATATTCTCTTTCTGGCCGGAATATACTCCTAGTCTGCAAAACCACTGTCTGCAGAAAAACCCCCCATAGAGAAAAAAAATGCCGGTTTGAGGAAAAAAACTACCTATGTGCAAATATCGTCTGTTTAGGTACAGAAACCACTGTCTTATTGGGCGAAAACCGCTTACCACTGGCTGAGTCAAAACTACTATTGTAGTGTGCACACTGAAAAACACCCGTTTGGTATAACCGCCGGTCTTGGGGGATATTCCCTTGGAATATTCAGTGCCAAAACAACCTTTTTTCGGACAAAAACTGCCTACTGATGATGATCTATGGTTTCCACCGGGGTTAAATTTTCAACCGCCATTACAGAAAGTCTACGGGCGGTTTGGAGAGACCGCCAGGGTAGGATAACCACCGTGGAATAGGCTTGAAGACTACCTGAGTTTTAGGAAAACCACCGGAGGGAGCCGCCAAGGGCGGATCGAAGACCGCCAAGGAGTTCGCTGACCACCGGTTTAAAACTACTGGAGAAACTTTAAAAGCTGTCGTGGACGTTAGCAGGCCACTGGTAAAGACAACCACCGATTAGAAACAACTGACGTGAATAGAAGTCAAATACACAGTCTACTAAACTAACTGTCAACTAGATTTGGTCACTGATGGGTAGTCAGTTTTGAAACCGCCGAAAGAGATTTTGGTTGCTGACCGGGGAAGACCACTAGGTCGAACCAAAACCTTTAAACTGCCACTGACATAGATGTAAAGACAGCCGATGAATAAACGATGCAGACTGTGAGTGAAATGCCTGCTAGGAAAGAGACCGTCGACTGGTATTGTTTTGTTGACGAGAATGGAACCGCCGACTATGGAATGGTCGACTCGCCCCGTGGATTGTATGGCCAATGGTGATTCAAGATGTTGACACCGAGATCTTGAAATGCCACTACCGGATTCTCAAAACTTGACTACCAAAACTGCTATCAAAGATTTTAAACCATCGCTTAAATTACAGATTGCAAGATTTGAAATCAAAGGCCGAAGCCTATTCACCACGCGGGGGCCCGAGCCTAAAGGCTCCCCCGCTAGGCTTGCCTGCAGGTGGGTAAACTACCATGAACCTTTGGTCACTGATAAATTTCAAAGACCATCGCTAAATGCTTAGATCGACCATGGAACAATGATGTCGCAGTCCTGCAGTACCCTGTCAATGCAGGGTTGTACCCTATTAACGCAGGGAGCCAAAAAAATGTAGAAACAAAACAATTTATTGCACAGAGAAAATATTTTAAACTGTGAAAAAATTATTACCTGACGATGACGTCAGAAGTACTCAGAGAGGACATGCTGACGCAGATCTGGATAGTGAAGTAGAGACGGTACAAGGTACGGCCGTACGAATTTTGCCAAGGGACCAGGGGCAAAAAAAATTTAGCCAAAATTTTTGATGAGGAAATTCAGCAAATGAACAACCGATCTATATAGATTTGGGCCTCCTGATCGCAACGGTGATATCCGTTTCTCTCCAAGATGCTCCTAACACAGAACTCCCAGCAAAACTTCTCCAATGAGGGAAGGAAATTGTAGATTATGCTCTGATACCATGTAAGAGTCAATGTGACTCAGCAAGCCAGGATCACCTGCAATCAAGACAACCTTCCACACAAAGACAATAAAGAAGATGGTAAAACAATGGAGCAATGAATCTATACAAAGATCATGTGAAGCTGTATGAAATACAATGAGAGAGCCTTGCTTATAAAGGCAAGGTGAGAGCTAGAAAGGTGGAGTGTAAGGTGGAGATATTCCTACAACATGTGTCAATTAGAGGATGATAACTAATTGGACATGTGGAGGATAAGACAACTCACTCCAACTATCAACAACTCAACACACAACTAGACTTAACTAGACATCTAGAAGACTCACTAAGTCAACTTAACATGTGTGAATTATATGTTCACACCAACACAATTGATGTTAGAGAGGAGGCCCATACACACTTTGATGTTGAACAAGGGTCAGGTTCACTTTCTTCTACTGATATTCATACTATGAATCTAATTAAAGAGGTAAAGAGAAAATTTTCTTACAAAAAGATAGATCATTTTCTTGAAATGGATATAGAGAAATTGAAATTTAATGTTGAACAACCTAGTCAAACTACTAAGAGGGCATTGATAACAACTTCAAAGAAAATAATTGAGGCTTATTTCAAAAATCATGATACACTTGGTCAAGCCCAACTTTTATCAGCATTGCTTCTTCGTGATGACCTAAAAGACCCATTACAATTGATGGGTGTAGATTTCACAAAAAAGAGAAAAAGACACCTAGAAAAAGATATTGTTGAAAATGTTAAAAAAGGTATGGGTTCCATTGGGAAACAATCTTGATCAGTGGATAAGAGCATCTCAAGAAGAGTGATGTTGACATTTATTGTAAGTCCACAAATGTAAGAAATCATCAACTTTCTTCACTTTCAAGTGAAATTGGCTTAAGTAGAAAGACACTAACAAGATATGTGAAAAGAAGAAAGGTTTTGGATGATACTACTGCAGAAGGCAATTGGGCATTGATGTGTAGGGATCCTCATTCTGACAAGATTGAAAATGGTATTAGGAACTTGATCTCAAGTTTTTGGCATGATCATACTCATCCCTCATCAAATAAAAGATATGTTCTAAAATATAGGATCGGGCCTAGAGACAATTTTGAATTGCATACAAAACATTGGTTAGACATAACACAACATGAGATGTATGTGATGTTTTGTGATGCAAATCCTCATGTAAAGATTGGACAAACAATGTTTCAAATGTTAAAGCCACATTATGTGAAGGCAAACAAGGTTTTTGAAACTTGTTGTTGTCGTTATCATATTGAATTTGATCTTTACTATCAGGTGTTTTGAAAGATCAGAGAAGAAAGTGATGGTTCTAAAAATGCACCTCCTAAACGAGTAAGTCAATTCATATCATCCATTTTATGTGATAAATCTCATGATGATGTTGATGGTCCAATGAAATGCATAAAAGGACTTTGTGAAACATGTGGAAATCTGGCTAAAATTCCTTTAAGAAATGAAGATAGTGACATGATGAAGATGGTAAATTGTAAGAGTTACAAGTACATAAAGTTTGAAACAAAATTTGAGAAAGAATCCACAAGGTTAGATTATGTAGAAGAGGAGGTACCTATTGGAACATTTATGAAAAATTTTCATAGATTGATACAACCATACATACATCATGCATTTTATGCTAAGTGGCAAGCAAATTGTTAAGAGATACTTTCCCACTTGGAACAATTCTATCATTAGTTGACTTTGCAGAAAATTACTCTTTTACCCATCAAAAGGAGATTCAAACACAATATTACTATTCAGAGTTGGTCACTATTATGGTGCATGTGTGTTATTGACATGCACAATTGGATTTGGATGGTGTTGACAATACATATGCAAAATGAGTCATTAAGAAAGACTATCACTTTTATATTAGTGATGATAAAGAGCATGACACACTTTTTGTCCAACATTGTTTTAAGAATTTTTTTGAAGATTTGGCAAGAAGAGGTGTGAAGATTAAAAAATATTTTGTATGGTTTGCCAGGTGTGTGTCACAATTCAAATCATCAAGGCCATTTTATACACTATGTAGATATCATCGACAAGATAATATACCACACGTTTGGAGTTTCTTTGAGAGTGGGCATGGAAAGGGTGAACATGATGGCGCAGGAGCTTGCATCAAACATGCTCTAAGAAAACATCAAATGAATTATGAGGGAGATCATATAAATGATGCACATTATGTTGTTGAATGGTGTAAGAAACACTTTGCATGTGATGTCAGCACATCTTTAGGGAGGAACCCATGTCCTAATAGAGTGTTTTGGGAGATATCAGGTATGTAATTTATTGTTTGAAAAAAGTTTCACTTGTTTTAAAAAAATTAAGTTTAAGAACTCTAAATTTATTTTATTTTGAATTATATATAATTTGTAGGTGTGGATAGAAGAACAATGCATGGATGTAAGAGGGTAGAGAAAATATTATCTTTACATTCTGTCATGAGTACAGATAGGAACCCATGGATATTGTGCACTAGGGATTACTCTTATTTTTGTTATGACTGCATTTTGAGAAATTATGTGAATTGCAAAAACCAAGAACGTGGATATGTCAGTGAATGGAATTCAATGCCTCTAGTTGTTACTGACACATACAATGAAGATGAAGATGAAAGATTTTACGACATTCCATTGATTTCAATTGATTATGACCATATTTCAGGGTTGATTAAAAAAGGTATGTGTCCATATATATAAATTATTGCAAAGTTTGTAACTTTAGATTGATAAATTATAATATTTGTTAATTTTTAGACAAAATTTAATTACAATTTGTTTAATATTAAATTTTCTCTACAATTAAAGATTGGTTCTAATTTTTTTAAATTGAACATTGTAAATATGTGTATAAGAGATGTTTTTGCAGTCATAGCAGAGGCTGGAAACATAGAAGGTGTTAGTTATTATTTATTATGTTGCTCAGAGGAAAGGATGAAGTTAACAAAACTAGAAACAAGCGATAGAATGTTGTTTCCCATAGGTTCAGTTGTAGTGCATGGGACATATCTCAAATAAGTCAAAATTGTTCAAAATGGGATTCATTTTATTGATTACCATCTTGAAAACAAGGTGTATCAGTATAGCCACCTAGTAATTGCTAATAGCCTATCTCTTCATCAAGTTCCACGTGCACGTGGATGTCATAAGCAGAGACTAGATAGAGATGATCATTAGAAAATACTAGAAGTTATTGAAGAGTGAGCTAAACCAATGGATGTGGTACATGAATGAGTGAGGTGTCCAGGAATGAATTTATTTTGCTTAAAGTTCAAGTAGTTCTATTATCTTGGTCATAATTTCAAAAGTATTTTCAAAGTTAATAAATACATTTAAGTAATTAAGAACAATAAGTGCATGCACCAAGTAGAGATCTATAACATTTGGGTACATGATATGTGATTTTTCTTGTTTCAATGAAATGTACACATGGATGATCTATATATTTACCTAAGCTACTAGATACATGTACAAATGAAATTGTGATAAATTAAATTATGTGTCTTTGTCATTTCATGATGATAATATGAGCCCTAGTGTTCACAAAGTTAAAATACATGTGTGATGATTGTGATGGTTTTATGGATGCCTCTTTAAACATGTGTAAAATTATATTCTATTTCTATTTAAATTATATATTATCTATGATGTTATATGTTATAAATTGATTAGTGCTTTTATATTAGAATGATCAAGTGGTAGAGCAAGTTACAATTTGGTTGGATGCATACAAATGACAAGTGTTATGTTATTGATTCTAGTTCAATTTTATATTAGAACTTGTGGTAGAGATTTACAACATGATTGGATGCATCTCAAGTAAAATCTTTATATTTGAATTTAATGAGTTTAGTTTATGTTGTTATGTCTCTCATATTCCTACCTCTCTCACTTGTGAACCATAATTCACAACAAGGAACTTATAAGATCTTGTGCGGCATACATGCATTAAATATTATCTAGAGGCCAGGGCATTACATTACCATCATTTACTCAATTAATTTACCTCTCATTCCTTAAAATTAATATCTAAACAACTTAAGGATTTTGATATCATTCATCTTTTTTAGTTAATTCTAGAAGGGTCCCCTTAATCTAATATAATTGAATATATACATCAAGTGGTATAAAACAAAAGGTCATATTCATTCAAAGATGCTAAGAAGTGATTCTCCAATGTGCTAATATTCTAGGGCCTTGCCTAGATGAACACCCTGATATTTATACTTTGATTTTGTTATATTTTAATTTAAATCCACATGTATTTTAAACTAATTTGACACACAATTAAAATTTTCAATTTATAAAAGTGAAATAGTACAGGGATGGATGGTTATAGTAGATTTACCTCATCTCATTGTACTGATATGTCTAAAGTGGGGTGGTTTATATATACATCATTTGGGAAGTTGCACTAAGTGAAGATCATATTCTACTTAGTTATGCCCCCAAACAAATCAACTCAATGATCTAATGAACCAAGATCAATGATGGTGTAGGAAAGGATGCAATATGCTTGTGATGATCAATACATATTCTCTTATAATGCATTTATAGAATGATTAATGATTCTATTTTTTATGATATGCCAATTTAGATTCTATTGACCAACTTTAACCAAATCATATATATCTATTTAACCAAATCATATATATGATTTGGTTAAATAGATATATATATATATAACCAAATTTCATAGTACTGCATATCATGTACATATATATCTAAATTTAGTTAAATCAATCATTTCATTTTGTTTAAACTTTCATAAACATAAACATGTAAACATAAAGTATGTCCTTGAAGGATACATTATATATATATATAAACATAAACATACATATATACATCTATGAAACATAAGAAGTCATAAACACAAATGTCATCTATGATATATATATCTCAAATGTATAAATGTACACATGTGCACATACATCAATAGATCTAAAACATAAACATAACCTCAACTGTTTGGAATGGATATATAAACACATTTAGAGTAGATCTATGAAATATAAGTGAACAAAAACATAAAATGTCCATGTAATAAACATAAAATGTAATAAACACATGTGTGTATAAGTTAGTGCAGGTCATTTGGTCTCCAAGTCATCATGTAAGCTCATAATCAAGTGACCATCCGAGCATGAATCTTGAGCATCCGATAAATGCATTGAGCCCTACATATATATCCATATACAAACTTGTGTAATTAATTAAAAATTATATTAAATTTATATATATGCACACACACATGAACAAGTGAACATGTACATATATATGTTTTAACTTAGATAAAAACTGAAGTTCACCTATCCACTAACTTGGTCAGGAAAAGAACATGTGTGTACACACTCTCCCCTCAAACTAGGAGTCACATGTGCTACCTCCACCTAGACACATATGCATGAATACATAAAAAAGAAAATTAATTTTGAGTTATATAATTTATAAAACTATGTTTTACGTGGTTCCAATGAAGTTACATACTACATGTATTTATTTAAAACTTTAAAAATTAAAAATTATATAACTGTACATATACACCTGAGTCACCTCTACATCCTCAATACCACCTTTTGCAATCACATAATCCACCAAATCCTATGTAGTCCTACCCTAGACTATCTCTACCAATGATGTGTGTAGCAGACTATGCAAGTGAGATGGCATCGACCTTGAAGAGAGCATCTCCATAAAACCTAGACCTCTTGCATCCTACTCGAGTGTATCAACAAATCTCTAAGCACCTAGAGCAGTAGATGACTGGGCACCTGGAGCAGCATAATCATTGGCTTGTGGATGCACCTGTGATGAATCGGTAGAATGACGGCGGGTAGGTGGCTCATGTGCCCCTCCAGATGATCTACTATAGGATCCATATCAAAATGCTGAGACTGAGCCACAAATTAAGAACATATACTAATGGGATCCCCAATTGTGATGAGATCGAGATCACGCAATACACTCTCATCAAGTCATTAGACAATCTATAATAGTATCCCTCAAAATCTAGGCATCATGTGCAATGTGGTCTATATCATTCAGAGATGGGATACTTGCCACAACATATGCATCTAAATCAATAGCTAACCTATGTGGATGTCTCATCAGGTATCAACCTACACTATCTGTAGATATACACTGAGCTTCCACTGCAATATTAGCAATACTATCAATTGCTTCCCATTGGGAAGCAATGACAACCTCGTTGGCAATAGGGGTAATGGTTGGAGAGATGGAAGACATCCTCTACCCAACCAAGGCCCTGTAATATGTGGGTTGTTGATCTACATGATGATAAGCATCCTTATCACAAACCCTGCCATGCCCCTGCCCCATATGACCTGGTAAATCCAAATAGTTAACATTGAGGACTAAATGGACCTTAGTGTATAATTGTTGTGTAAAATATAATGGAATCTTGTCATTCTTTGGATAATGACCATGTGCTACAAGAAATTATGGATATATCAAAGGGGCCATCCTAGGGCATATGCACCTAGTCACCTGAGATCTAGTGGAGTACTGGGGAAAACATTGAGTTTTGATAGTTTCCTTTAGCACTTTGCTCTAGACTATGCTCAAAGGAATGTCACATGATACCTAATCCCTCATCTGGGCAAGGACAGAGTTATTAACATCTCCCCAGAATATACATGGAGACCTCCTTATGACTGTCTAATGGTGACTAAACTCTATAAAATCATACTACAATTACTTCTATACACCCTAGTGGTAGAAGGGTCAGCTAGAATCTATCTCAATCTCTTAATCTCAGACTCAGTAGGTGTCCAAAGCATATCCATATCGGTGTGCACTATGCACAAAAATCAATCAAGTTCTTTAATTTTAATTCAATCACATGTACATAGGTCTAAAATAATATTGCATCCTTTCCTAAATCTAAAAATAATGATTATGTGCACAATTTTAGAACTTACATAAATCTTCTTTAACCTAAAACTAATGAAGATAAATTTAAACCCTAAAGTGAAACCGGAGGTATGATGTTAAATCAAATAAACTTTCATAATTAAAATATGACTTGAAAAGTGAACTTTACCTAACGTTAATTTAGAATAATTAAAAAATGCATATACAAATCGAAACATAAATCAACCTTTAAACTAGTAAATGAATTAGCTCTAGAACATGATGATTGAACATAAATGAACATGATAATTTAGGATTTCAATTAATCATGAATAGATTAAATGCACTTAACTAAATTAATCCAAAGAGCTCGAGTATGAATGTTAATACATTACATTGAATCAAACACATATAACCTCATATATAGAGAAATTTAGCTAAGGACTTCCAAGTGCAAAACGTTTCCCATATGAGAAAAAAATGAGTTTTATCTAACCATTGAATGGCTTCATTTTCTACTCTAAAAGAAGCACCAAAGAGATTTTGATCATGGGGAACTTTATATTTACTATGTATTTGAAATATTGGTCTACCTTATATATCTAATTGGTAGGATCAATACCATCAAATTTGGGAAATTCTAGTTTGGGGTTATGGGAAATTACCTTAATTTTGGGACATGAATCCATCTATGTATTGATAGAGGACTAACTCTTATTTGAAAATTATATGCATGTTCCAAAAATCTCCCAACTGTACTCTAGCATTTCTTTCAATTGATCTTTGGTAGACAATTACATAGTTGGTCAACTTTATCATGGATAGATCTTTCAAAAAGAGCTCAAGAAGAAGAAAAAAGGTTATTGTCCACTTATATTAGAAAATGATTAGGATATGTCCATATGATCAAACACATGTTTGTGTGTAGGTAGATGAGGGAAATATGAGCTTAGGCCAAAAAAGGGTTATCTGAGGGCCACTACCATCTCCGCCTTGAGGAAATAGATCTTCCCCCATCTGAAGATTTAATTTGGTGCAACAAAATTAGATATGCTTTCTTTCTCATCCAACCAATGATCTGACAAGAACATGCCACCATTGTTGTGTATCTCACTTGATTAAATTAGAAAAAATAATCTAAGGCTCTCTATTATGTCATTTTAGATTTATCATTTCTACTCTTGGGTAGATCATGGATTCACACTATGGCTTTAGTCCCATCTAACTTCCATTAGTCTATTAGGTTTTTTTCTAACAATAAAAAGTTTACAATCAAAGTTAATCCACATCCTCTCTAATATTTTTAATAAATCTAGATCGTGCTCATTAGGATATTCCTTCTACATTTTCTACTAATTTTGTAGCTTCATACCCACTTCTTAAGCTAAATAATTTGCACTATTATCACCTCAAGTATAAATGATGTTTTGCAAGGTCACTTGTCTCTTCTAACACATTCCATAATGATGATTGGCAATCCTTAAAATTCAGATCTCTTCTTTCATACATGTGCTCGTACAAAGTAGATCTCTCTCGCTTTGAAATTCTATATTTATATTCTAAACCCTCCACATAAAAATATTCTAATAATCCCAATAACTATTTATCCTCAAGGAGTGAATTCATTTACAATGAAAATTTATTTTGGGTCTCCATGTCTAATAAATTGGAGGGGTCGACTAGTTTATTGAAGACTATGAAGCTTATTTCAACATATAATATCTAACTTTACACATTGGATCTGCTTGGGTATGATTTTTACTAAGCAATACAATAGAGATAGCTAGAATCTTGTTCTATTTCTGGATTTCTAGTGTATAGATTCCTAGCTCAAGTGTAAAATGAACATAAGAGTATTAAGTTTTTTGTATTCTATGATGAGATGTTTTATGTTGGCCTTTCTTTTTTTCCTAATTTTATTATGAATCACCTGAACCATGGAAGACATGCACATATGTTATAAATTAGTCTCATTATATAGCTATTGAGCATTTAACACTAGTCTAAGCTCATGAGCATGACTTGAAGGTGTTAGGAGTATCATGTAATTTAAATATATATGTTCTATCTAAATTGAGAATTGAATAATTGAAATAAATGTATGGGAATGATATGCATCTCCCCAATCATATACCTTTTTGAATTTACAGTACTATGGTACTAGGCCAAGTCTTTAATAGATATCATATGGCATCACATTTATAAATGTGCCCAAATCAGTTCAAGGTAGTCAAGATTAAATTCTCTCCAAATATCCTAATGCTAAGAAAGAGTAGAGGTGACTAAATTTTTCTTAGGTATATTTATGATCATATAAATATTCAACGTTTTATATATTTTGGTTGATTCCTTAGGTCATATAAATATTCAATGTTTTATATATATTGGTTAATTCCTTAGGACATGTTTGTGCTTAAAATTTTAGAATTTTCTTTTCATTAGAGTTGAATTACATTAAATAATGACACATTTTCTTTAGTTCATTTTATGTCCTCAACTATGTTATAATATAGGTCTTTTATTGATCTAAGGTGTTATCCATATTGGATGGTCGTATATTTCCTTTTTATTCTTGGGATACATTCGATCCCTTTGGTCTAGGGTTGATTTTTTTCTTGCATTAAGATTTAGATGAAATGTGAGGGAAATTCACTAGGATTAATGTTGTCAATGATTTATTTTTGTTTCTTCTCATTTAGTATAATTTGCACCCTTAAATGCTATTAATGCTTTGTTACCGGGTTTGGAAATGGCTCTAGAGCTGAAATTGTCTCACATTGTCATCGAGGGCGATTCTATGGTGGTGATAATTGCTTTGTCGAAAGGTGCTTCAGATGTTT
The DNA here is from genome assembly GCA_027924645.1 of Cunninghamia lanceolata. NCBI lineage: Eukaryota > Viridiplantae > Streptophyta > Pinopsida > Cupressales > Cupressaceae > Cunninghamia > Cunninghamia lanceolata. The sequence continues at coordinate 932,334 of BSBN01001292.1, read as the reverse complement.
GGCATCTAAATTACTTATTATCCTATATCCAGTCTCTCATTCAGAAGTTTGCTTCTTATGAAATAAGGCACTGTTACAGGGAGGCAAATGGTCTTGCAGATTGCTTAGCAAATAGAGCAATAGATTTATCTTTATCTTTTTCTGAATTCTCTCATGCAGAAATTGAGAAATTGTTGCATTAACATAATGTGGTTTGTGGTAGCTCTTTATCAGCCTTGTTCATGTAAACTTCACAGGTCTTTTGCCATACAGTGTTCTCGAGTTGCCGATTCCATAATTATGGTTAGGGTGGGATTGGTTGTGTAGTCATCCGATGGGTCTTCCAAACGAATTTGCTTCTTTGTTTTTGTCAAATCTCATGGATGTCTTGTGGTGTGCAGTATCAGTGAAGTTTCTTACACGGAATTATCTGTCCCCTCATGTTTGTCTGATGCCTGTGCTTGAGTCTGCTCTGGAAAGATATGATTTTCTTCTTGGTACTAATGTGGTGGGTAGTGTTTTCTACTATGAACACCTGTTATCGGATCCTGCTCTTGCTACTCTGTTGTGTGCCATGGTTCATGATCTAGTGGCCGAAACTACTTCAGAATTCTTGGCTCGCCTTAGCGTATTGAGACCTAGACTGAGGGGCTTGTTGTCTTACATGGTGCAAATCTTGTTCAATGCAGTTCAGTTTGTGTTCAGACATGCCTTGGAGGACCCGCTTGTTGTCCCTTTCTTCCCTCCTCCTGCTGACCTTGCCTCATCTTCTGAAAGTGGCACTTAAGTTTGTTGTAATTCTCTGTGTGGTTTTTGTAGCAGTTCTATGATATTATGATAATGCTAATCTTGCATTTTTTTCTGTCTCTTCTTGCTACAGACTTGTACAAGTGTTATCATCCTGGGCAAGCATTTTGAGTTTTTCTCTGCTTGTTCCACTTTTGTATCTTTTTTTTGCCAATGATCAATATAATTCTTCTTTACAGTGGCTCTGCAACTTTTATTTTTATATATATTCCTCAAGTTCATATTATTTTTATCCAAGAACATTGTGTATTTTTAACATGAAGGCACACCTCTAGAACTTTTATATCTAGTTTTACCTTGAATTTTTACATTGCATATATCTAACACAAGTTTGGTTCCAATCTAATAGTGGTTCCCCATTTATAGACAATTGAAATAAACTCAAAAGAATTCAATTTTTAAAGACTATAAGAAAGAGATAACTTTAAATCTAATATTTAATATATCAATCACAAGAGTCTAAGGCTTATTTACTCTAGTCTTACAATTTTTTTTTCCAAATTGCATCAAGAAATTATTTTTCAAATTTTATTCTTCTCATTTAGAAGTTTCAATTTTCTTAGGTTCAAGTTCATACACTATATTCCCAAGATAGGTATATTCTAATCACATTGAAATAGAAATTCACATTCATGAACAACTAATGGTTTCTTGCTACCAACCTTGGAAGTTTTCAAGCTACTTTTTCTTATTGAGTACTTTTCTTGCCACGTGGTCCACTAAGATCCAGTTTAATGTTGATGTCAAATTTTGACTGTTAGATAACCATACAATATCCTCATTTTTTTGTCGAAGAATAGGCGTGCGTGTATGGTGTTCCCTAGTTATTGATTGAACATGTTAAATAGAGTTCCCTTTTGGTTTTTGTGATCTTCCCATTTCATACCAACATTGAATACTTGGTTAAGCTCAAGATTATCACTTGTTTCATCATCCAAATCAATTATTAACACATATAATAGAAGTATTGTTAAATGCATGATATTTTATAAATATAATAATAATTCAATACCTGATGCATGTGCCCATTAGATTACATAAGAAAAGTAACCAGACATTTTAAACTTGTTAATCAATAATGTTGCCTGGTATAATCCTATATATATATCATCATCATCATCATGTATATATATCATGATATATATATATCGTCATCATATATTTTTTTGGTTTGGGTATACCTGGGTTTTTACCCTAGTTCGGGCCCAGAGAGACCCTTATGGGGGATCTCTTCCCATATCTTTATCACCGCCTGAGACCACAACTAGGGGGTCTCTGTTCCCAATGGGCATTAACACCTGGGCATTAGTGCCCTTAGTTCAAATCCATGAGCTCATTGGCCTAGTGAAGGCCCACAGCCTGCAAGCACGCCAACCCAACGAAGGACCCAAGAAGGATCCTATGAGCACGGCAACCCAGCGAAGGCACAAGGCCTGTGAGCTCGTTGGCCCAGCGGGGATTTGAACCCAGGTGGTGATCACCACAACCAAGTGAACTCAACACCACGTTGTCCCCCGAAGGGCTTATATCATCATCATCATCATCATCATCATCATATATATATATCAATCATGTAATCAAGTATATAAATTTTGATAGAGTATATATCATTCAATGTATATATTATGTTTATGCCACAATTAGGGTTTACCCCAAATTAAACTTAGGGTAAATGCAATCCACCGTGTTAATAATTTCTCAATTGGATGGATGCAAACATTGAGTTCTTCATATGCTACTTGGAAGCTCTAAGAGATTCCTTCCATAGACTAAAAATGGTAATAAATTTAAGGAGAAATAGAGCTTGGCAGAGCTTAAAAACTGCTAATAAATTTAGGGTAAATGTAGTCTACCACCCTGAAAATGGTGGCGGACTATGCTTACCTCTTGAAACATTGTAGAGTCTTCAAACGAATCCCTATGTGGCTCCCTTGAACATCGCAGGCTCCGCTTGGGTCCTTCACCTATGCCTTCGCCTGTCCTCAACACTCAAAGTCTCTTTTGCTAAAATGAGCCAACAAAACAAAGTTGTTAGCTCATATAGAGATTAAAAAAATTAAATTAATACCTTCGAACGAAAATTTTATTCGTTCGAAGGTATTATTTAATGTTTTTTAATAATCGAGAACCTTCGTTCAAAGATTAATCTTCGAATGAAGATTGTTGTGCAATGATCTTCATTTGTAGGTACCTTCATTCAAAGAAATATCTTTGAACAAAGGTATTTGATACTTTTTGTTCCCCTCGCTCCCAATTTTTTCATGTCCCAAGTTTGGGACTGAGTATTATGATTTTACGGTCCATATAGTTAGTGCTATCCAATTCTTAGTCAAAAGTCTCTTGATTTCTCATTATTGGAAGATGAAATCTTATGGCAAGTTTGTTTGCAATGATTCTATCAAGGGGATAAAAGGTATATTCATCTTGATCAACAAAACCATCACCATCATCATCATCAAAGGGATTTTGATATTGATTATGACAACGAGACATCAACATAAAATAGATTTGGGGTTTCCATGTTTTTTTCTTTCTGGATTGTTGGTGACTTGATTTTGAGATGATGTGATTTTTGGATGATTTGATGACTTTGGAATTTGAAGGCTTAAACCTTATGATTTTCTTTGATATTGAAAGGATAAATTGGATTTTGGGTGGAAGTGTGGATGGAATTTGATTGTGTTTTGATTTTATTTTATTGGTGAATTTGATCAAGGTCAACGATTTATGACACTTGGCACTTGGTTGGATTTGAGTTTCATCAAGGTCAATGATATATGACACTTGGCATTTGGTTGGATTTGAGTTTCATCAAGGTCAATGATATATGACACTTGTGATTGATTGGGATTTGATGGATTAGGTCAAAGACCCTTGTTTGACATTGATGCTTTGATTTGGATTGAGTGTTTATTAAGGGATTTGGCTTTTTAATTTGAAGGATTGCTTGATGGGTGATATATTATGGTTTGGAAGGATACTTGACTTAGGATTTGGGACTTTAAGGATTAGGTCAAGGACCCTTGGTTGATTTTATGAAGATGTATAATTAGGATGTGATTAAGATTTTGGATTGGAGTAAAGTTGATTTGGTTTGGATGGTAGATCAGATGTGGTTTTGGACTAGGATTAAGGATTTGATTGGGTGGATGAAGTTGGATAGGAGGTTGATGGAATGGTTTTGGGATTTAGATTTTTGATAGAGAAGATGTGCCACAACATAGGGTGTATGTGCTAAGACAAGGCAAAGACATTGAAGTATGGGCAAAAATGCCAAAACAAGATCAGGGTATGCTTATCAATAGCCTATTATGGTCATGGTAAAGGATGGAGTAGATGCACTAAAGGAGGAGGTACAAATGCTAAAGGATGATGGTCACATTGACTTGTGTTGGGTTTTGATGTAGCTAGATGATTGGTTTATTTTTTGGATGGAGACTGATTGTGATTAAGGATTTTTGGGTGATTGGGCTTGATTAGGGGTGGTTTTGATTTGGATGAAGGTTATTGGTTGGGTGGATGTAGATTTTGAGGGCTTTCAACCTTGGGACTTTTTAGGATCTTTGACTTTTCAAGGTTTTTTGGCTTTTTGGAATTTTAAGAGATTTTGTAAATATTTTGGATTTTAAGGGATAATGCATGGGTTTCACACAAATGAAGACACACCAAGCACATAAACACCCTAAATTATTCAAGTGGAAGTGCGTACACTTGTAAGCCCACCATCAATGCCTTGTCTAGTCATGGAATGTAGGGCCCATGAGGAGGCACTAACTAATTTTGATCCTCAAGATCACACAATGGTGTGAAAGGAGAGAATACATAGCCTACAAACTCATTCTAGGGGCATATAGTGAGTAACTTCTTGGTGCTAACCACTAATCGGTTCATTACAAGCATATAAGGCCAATAGGTCCTATCGATGATTTACAAGGTAGCTAGGGGATGTCCTCAATATGCCTAAGGGTGTGGGAGGCCAAAGTCCATAAATAAGGTGTATGTCTAATGGCTTGGTTTGAGAGAGTAACCCACTCTCCACCTTCACTTTGCAAGGTATACAGTTTTTACAAGCTTAGCCCAAACAATGTGAATGTACCTTGATGGCTCGGGAGTCTTTCCATTCTCCCCCAAATTTGTATACCCCACCGAAACATGAGGGTTCAGGTCATCCCCCTTGGTGATGAAATCCAAAGGTAGGCCTACTAAAAGGGAAATAAGATCAAGTGTTATTTATTCCCAAGATCACCTTGAAGCACATGAGGGAAGAGCATACACACCTAGATGCTCACACAAGAAAAACACACAAATGTTCATTCACCATTAAACATGCAAAGTGTGCAACTAGATTAGTATGATCTTGGACAAAATAATTTACTATTATCTAAATCCTACCCGAAATTTATTTACTTCAAGGTTTAAGGGAGTATCTTAGTTGATAAACAAGATTCATCTTTCGAAAGGAACGTTGGATAGCCAATCAAGTTAATTTATTGAAAAGAACACATTTTTCTATGATAAAGACATTCATTACCATTGGAAAGAGGTGACTATCATTGATGTGAAATATCTACAATAACCGACTAAAATATAGCTACAATCTAGGATTTGTTCTCATAATCTATGAATGGCAAATCGTTCTATGGCGTATGAGTTTCCTGACCTTGGGGCATGTGACTAAGTTTACAAATACAACCAAATAAAAATATCCCTATTTCATGAATGTAGTCATTAATAGCATCCAAAACAATGTTAAATTTATAAGCAACAAAGCACATGTTTGTTCTCAACCCCAACGCCTTGGTAACTTCTTGTGAAACACCCAAACGAGAGACCCTTACTCATCCCTACATTGATTTACCTTTTCCCATTAATTTATCTATGGCTGCACCCTTCCACACTTAGCTAGACTACCCAAAGAGTCAATGGTTTCCTCAAGTCACCTCCTCTTCTACTCAACAAAAAAATGAACTCCTCTTTTCCTTTCTTTCTTATCCATTTATGGGCTACATTCAATTCTATTAGCTCCTAACCCACACCTAATTTTTAATCCCCTTCATCTCCTTGCGACATGCCCTAATAAAAGAATACTATATTACTATGTAGAAAGCCCTCCTTCTAGGCACATAGGGTGTAAATTCATTGTAGGGAGTGTGGATCTTGGAGTGCCCATATCTACAACCAAAAAGCCTCTAGTTTTATCTAATCTTCCTTTCTTTTTTTGTTGTATCTCCTTTCATTTGATGCAAATTCTTATTTTAATTTGTTTTTACTTTTAACAATAATCCCTATTTTGTTGATGGGGAGATTATTAGTTAATCAATGATAATAATTTTTATTTGTATATTTATCTATTATATTATATTATATATATTATTAAATATTATGTACTACTAATAAATGATGTTAAAATTTAGGTTATTATCATCATGATGGTATATGTATAGTTACAAATGAGTTGCATCAAAGGTAATATATGCAAACCAATTGTTTAAACATATTTATATTGGTTAAGACCTACAAACTCAATCTATTAGATAAACGAAACCATTGCTGAGTGCCATAATTATGTACAAGGTACTTACTTTTGGTTGAACATATAGTTAAGACATGATGTGCACTCAAATGTCAGACTAGGCATTAGAGTTGAATTGATTGGCAATTGCATTTTCCAGGCAAAATCCATAGGAATTTTGGGAACCATCATGGGAACTCCTTCCCTTCCAAATCCTTCAATTTGAATTTCAGCACTTCAACATTATGCTCTAAAGCTTCCTTTTCAGTTTTTCCTTTTTGACTGCTATCGTTTTGCTACAGGACTCCAACAAGAAAATCTTAAAGTCGATTATTATTTGTTGCATTGTGTTCTTGTCTGTTGCGACTAAACTGCCTTTGTTCAAGCACTGAGCTTCTGCAGGAGTTAATTCTAATTTATTATTTGGCAAACATTTCGCTGAAATATCATGCTCGTCGCTGCTCACTAACCAATTGTTTCCATTGGTATTTTCAAAATATTAGGATGATGTATAATTTCCACCCATTGTTCCATTCCACTTGAATAAAATCCATTCAGGTTTCTTTTCATATGCCCAAAGCTGCAGTAGGATGAAAACCAAAACAGAAGAGATTATGCACTCTACTTAAATATCATTCATTTCAATGGTCAAACAATCAATAGTAATTTTACACCTCATTCACAATAAAAAGTGTTAAATATTTGTCCTATTTTTATTGGCCAAAATTGACCTTTGACTGTTGAAATGGATGATATTTAAGAACAGCCGAGATTATATAACCATTACGATTTTTAGAAGCATGCAATGTCTATCGTCAACAACAACCTTCTCAATGGAAGAAGTGTGCAAATAGAAATAAAGTACATTACAATTACAAAACAAAAAATGAAAGTTGTAATGATCCATTCTAAACCATCCATCTCTACCTGGCATATCGATTGCCCTTCTTGATGATTAGCATTCTGTTACATGGTTGGAATGCATCCATGTGTAGCACTGCTGAAGTTGCTAGGTGTTTTGCATGGGATTGTGCCTAAGCATGTGCAAGAACATGTGATAAACAACGCATAGTGTCATATGTGGTTGATCTGCACAATGGTAACAAGAGTTGTGCATTGGACACGAACACTATAAGAAAGAACATAGAAGATTTTGCATCTATAATGGTTCCAATGGTTGCATGGCTTCACTCTAATTGGCTACACTCTAATTTTATATATATATATAAAAGTCTTAGTTCCCTTATACAATTCTTATATAAGAGGTTTCATGTACCAAATTAGTCTCTTGCTTTACGCCGACCTTCAAATCCGGGAAAAAGAAGAAAATCATATCCATTTTTAAACATGTTAGCAATTTTATTAAAGAGATCTCCTTAATATACTCTAAGATTTCTTGACGATGGCCACTAGAAATTGTATCTACTGATGATGACCTGACATTCTTTTTGAGAAATTGGTAGCCATTTATTTTAAGGACCTTGGTAAGGTGTTCTTTTTCTGTTTTTCTTTTTGTTTTAAGGGTTGAACGTACTCTTTGTTTGAAATACTTATTTTCAAAATCTTTGTAAGGTGCTATTTTCATTGTAGAACACACTCTTTGTTTGAATTTCTAAAACCCCAATGGTTAACTAGTGTATTTAGAGCATTGTATTTTTGTGTTGGGTGGTTGTACAAGGCTTACAATATGTGTATTTCTTACATAAATTTTAAGTGAGATATCCCATGAATTTTCACTCTAAACTTTCAATTTTATCTCACCAATTGTTTTAATAGTTTAAATATGGCTGAAACAATATATGTGCATTTAAGGTTTAATATTTTTTAAGTTTAGTATTAGTATATGTGCATTTAAGGCCCAATATTTTTAAAGTTTAGTACTAGTAGTTGTGATTTTAAGGTTGTTAGTGTTACTATAAGTACTAATAATTGAATGAAATGTGCCCTTTAAATTTTAAAAGCAACCAATCATGTGATGCCACATCAGCCCACCAACAAAACATGACCTAATGCACACCTATTGGTCCAACCTTTTTTGGGGGGAACTATTTGACACCTCAACAAAAAGCATGTTGATGTGGCATCATATTTGATGATGTGACCCTGAAACCTTAGTTATAAGCAGGGGCATTGCCAAGTAAGCTACTGTAAAAATTTTGGAGTGATTCAAAATTGCCACGTATGATTTTGAGAGGTGTGAAGTTAGGGTGTACCACTACTGGATCCTCTCCCCTAGACTTTTCCAAGTTTACTGCAGCAAAAAAAAAAAGTGATTAGAGGAACTTTTGGGTGTAATAATTTAAATAAGAAATCTCAAAATATTTTATCATTTTGAAGAATATGTTTTAGTGGATTTTTGCGATAAATTACAATCTAATTAAAATAAAAGGTTTAGTAGAACTTTTGATGATGTTTTCACATTGTTATGTTTTAGAAGTTTTTGGCAAACTAATCTATTTGTTGCCTTAAAGTAAGTTAGTGAATAAGACATATGTTTTCGATTGCTAACATCGTTTTTTTATGATAGTCTTATGCATTCGTACTTCTTATGTATAAGGAATCAAACATGGGTTTCTAATAAGTATTAATTCTTTCTTTTACATTAATAATTATGTATTGGGTAACTGCAAGAAGTTGGGTCCACTTTTAATGGAACATTAGGGGTAAAACATTTTTAGAAGGGATGGATTTTGGCAATGTGGATGACAATTTTTTTTTAAGAATTTGTAGATGTAATTATAACCTATTTTAAATGACAATTTCTAGTTTTAAAATATGCAATTTTTTTAGTGTTGAACATATTTCTCTATTTATTATTTATTTTTTAAACAAAAAGCTTCAAAAATTTTGGAAGGAATACACTTTGGCAATATGGTTGACAACCTTTTTTTTATAATTTTTAGATGAAATTAAAACTCATTATAGATGACAATGTCTAATTTTCAAATATATATATTTTTAATGTTGAACATATTTTTCTATTTATTAATTTTTTTAAAATAAAAGTCATCATAAACTTGAAATAACACACACACACACACACACACACACACACACACACACACACACACACATATTAAGGACTGGAGCACCTCTGATATGTAGTCTTTAGTTTTTGTTATGTATTGCCTTTTTAATTATATTGTTCTTTTGTTGTGCTCTACCTGTACCCTTGGCCTATTCAGGTTATTATCAAGGGGGTCTGTTATGATGTTTGTTAATACCTCTATAACTCTAGGTTACTATTGGACTTGGTTCCCTGGCCCTTTATGGGTTATTATCAAGGAAGATCATGTTTTGGGGGGTTGTTTTTGGTGGACTAAACTTTGTTTTGCTTGGGACATGTTCTATTTTTTTTTTGCTGCAGTGGTGTGCTCTTGGTACGCTGACCCTCTATGGGTTATTATTACGGTTAATGTTGTAACTAATTAGATTTACCACTTTGTATGGGATTGGGACCCTTTTCCCAGCTAAACTTAATCAAAAACACATATACAACAATTTTCAATATATATATTTTTTTCAATATATGTGAGGAGGAGCCTCAAAACCCTCCTCAAATCCCACATTCATGTCCTCACCATCCATGTGACACAAGAAAATTATTTAGGGCAAATCCAAGAAAACATAAAATAGCTTGAATCCTTAGTTCAAATATTAAAAAATCCAAATGCAAGCACTGATCATAGGAGAGTTATTTCTAGTTCATTAGAGGTCATTATTTCTCATATTCACTCGATGACCAAATCATCGAATTAAAGGACTATAGGGAGAGGTGTCAGATATTCTATACTGACAAATTATCTTACAATCAAGTTAAAGACAAAAAAATTGAAATTTGAATCATGTGCACTTTTTATCAATGCTAAAACTAATCAACCACTACATGAGAGTTGCAAAAGATTCTCAATTCATTCGTGTGTGCACAATGATATATCCCAAAACTTTTGGGATAGATGGCATATGGTATTTTATGACCTTCCTTATAATAACAATGAAGTCCCGTAATATTTTTGAGGAAACTCTATTGTGAGTTCTATTTAGGAGGAAATTGTGAACTTGTCTAAACTAGGTCAAATACCACAATCTCACTACTAAGCATTGGGAGGACAAGGACTGAGCTTGTGGACAAGATTCTAATCACTTTGTTTGTCCCTTTTGCTCACGTGGTTGTGAAACCTAAGGCCCTAATCAAGATTTTATCCAATTTTTTCCTTTCAACCAAGTAAAACCCTAATTATGCCTTAAATCTAGAAAATATAGAAATTGATGAACCAACTATTAAAACTGATTGCAGAAATGTAGAGATAGGGTTCTAGAGACTGTGCACCTAGATTTTGAGGGCCAGTTCGACTAGGGCACCCACTCCAATGTCCTAAAAGTTTTCAAACATGAAAATCCTCTGCATAGGGTGTCTGAGACTGTCAAATGGCTTCTAGATCCTGATAATATCTCTTGGTTGGACTAGGGCGCCCGCTCCAGTGTCCCGAAAGTATCAGAATTTTGAAATCTGTAAGTTTGTCGCAACTGTATCCGCAATATCTTCCCTTCTATAGCTTCTTTCTATTGGAACCTGCAAAACACGGTTTACACATACAAAAGAGAAGATTTTATGGCTATATGGGAGCTTGCCTCAGTCAAGCCCCGTTTTTGGTATTTCTACCTCAACAATAGCCAAAGGAAAAGATTTGCAAAAGTGTACAAACCTAGCAATGTGTATGCAGAAATTCAAACCCTAGATGTCTCAATCAAGGGAAGATCAACAACTTGTTTTGCATCAATAAGCAAATACAACTTCACCTCAAGGAGATGAAAATAATGAAGACTTGCATGAACAAGAAGGTGAATCAGCAATGTCCGCAGAGGATCTCCAAGCTTGCTGTTGGAGGCTTCAACCCTTCTCCCGATCATGCAAAGGGTGTACAAACCCTAGGAAGAGCAAGATAGACTCAAGATCTTGTTTCCTAATCTCCATCCATTGTCTCCATGATAGCAAATACAAAATACTTTCAAGAGCTTCAACAAGTCACTGATCTTCAATAGCAATTGTAGCAGAGTTTTGGCATCAAGCTTGCATAAGAATTGTGTATGATAAAATAATTTGCAAATGTCTTTTTATACCTAGCTTTAGGGAAATTCAAATTTTGAAATAACATCTTGATATCACGCAAAAACTGAGAATTTGAAAACAGGATCCTGAGGGATACGGCGGGAACCGACACTCCACCAAAATTCAAAATCTCGTGAAACAAGGCAGGACTAGGGCACGGGTGCCCAAGTCCTAGCCCCCAATTTTATCTCAGATCTACATTTTTGAGGGTCCTAGGGACCCAAGTCTCAAATCTCTTTTCAGGTTCTATCAATAAGTTACCTCCAAAAGTGAATAAACTGCTTCTAAATGTAGTCAATCAGGGTTTCAGGAAGGTCAAAAAAGAAAAGGTTGAGAGGTCACCAAAAGTGAGGAGCTAAACTGAGCAAAATTGCACCATTCCATACAGGAGGACAATTTATGACGTTACATTTAGCCCCCACTTTACTGGCCATATGACACTACGTGCATATGCAACTAAAGGAAAGTAAAATGCATCAATCATGAAAAGGATACCCAAAAGGATACTATAGAGGAAGCCAAAACGTTATCACTAAGAAGGAAGGAGTCCCCAAGTTTGCAATCCTGCAAGACCACAAAGTCAGGAACCGTAATCTGTAGAGGAACACTTGTTAGAAAAATCAAAACCAAACCAACCTGCAACCACCACCAATGAGTCAGTACAAAAATGCTAAGGGGGGTTGAGTGATGGAACATGGCGAGGGAGGAAATCGAGGGAGATATATGCCCCCCTTGTTTCTACTTGGTTAGTCCAAGAGGAGAAACAAGGAGATATCCATGCGTCGATTTCAAGGGAAATGTGTTATGAGGGTTATTTGGGAGAACAACACTTCAACACAACACATTGGGGAAGGAAGAGAGTCGAACCAGAATTCCAATGCAACAAACAGTACTGATATTAGAGTTTGTCAGCTCAAGAAAAGGGCTCAAGAGTGAAAGAGCACACTTTTGCACCTAGTTAGGGATAGGAATTCTCACTGACTTACTTAATGTAAAAGGGGAGTTGTCACTTATCACTTACTCATTCTTGTTTCTTGTTAGTGCAAAGAGAGAAGGAGAATAGGAGAATAACCATGCCAAGCCAACATCCATATCATCCACCACGGCTGGAGATGCTTCAAGCCCGAGTGGCAAAGAGACGTTTCGAGGTTGAGGTAGAGTCTTGATCTAACTCTTCTGTCATCTTTCATTATTTTCATGTTTATCAATGTTTATGCCAAGAGGGGATGGTGGACAGGTGTCCTAGATAGGGGCACCTGGGTCCACTTAGGGTGCTAAAGTCTCTCTGGAGCGCCCTAGTCCCACAGGAGCTCCAGTGTCCTTCTGGGGTGCCCTAGTCTTCCTGGGGTGCCCTGGTCCATAGAGGACACATGTCCTAGGCATAGGCACTCTTGTGTAGTTTTTGATAGATTGCTTTTATTTTGAGAGTGGATTCTGATACTCTTGCTTTCTTTCTGATCTGCAGGATGTCCCTGAGATGCATGAACACATAGGTGGTCGTCTAATGGCACTTCTACGAGAGCACGCTAGCACTTTGACTGTCGTAGAGAGAGAGCATTTACAGACGGTGGGCCTATGGTGGGTGTTTGAGATGTCTACAATCAGATTCCATTGCACGATGCTTATGGCACTGCTCGAGAGACAGGATGCAGATACATCCACATTCCATTTACCGACTAGCGAGATTACCATCACACTGGAGGATGTATTTAGGATCCTTCAACTGCTGATCCGAGGAGAGATAGTGAGGGTTGTTGGATATCACTCAGTGGAGTACACTCGTGAGAGTCGGCTGTACTGCTTGGGTCGCATTGTTTCACAGGCAGAGTGAGGACACATTCAGCTCCGTTTACTAGAGAAGGGATGTAGAGACATTCCCTTACTACGGAGGATCATGATTATTAAGTTGCACTAGCCATCGCACCAGATAGACGAGGCACTCACCTTCACAGGGGTCTTGTTCATAGTATTAGAGTGATGGAGAAACATCAGAATATATATGCATGGGGACGTAGTATGCTTGTGCACCTTTATTGAGACCTAGGGTGATATGTCCATTATGAGATGCATAGTTTGATGGTCTGCACATTATTACAGGTCTAGGCCTTTGAGCACATCAAGTGCACATGACCGGTGGGCTTTCCTATAGAGGTAGCATTCACCCTGTTAGGGTCAGCCAATAGAAGATATCAATTAAATGCAAATAAAGATTAAACAAAGGAATAAAACTACACAGAAATAATAATAGCGAGAGACAAGTTTTAACGTGGTTCACCCAAACTCAGGCTACATCCACCAACAAAGAGACCAATATTATTATCCAGTAAATCAAACTGATTACAACCAGCAATCCCTACAACTCAATACCATTGCAAATGCTACAAAACAATATATCAACCAAATCCCTAACCCTTAGCCACTTTTATCAAGCCTTATGTTGGTTACAAAAATAGGGTTTTTTATGTTAGCTCATGAAAAAAAAATTCGGGGGCTGCGCCCCCAAACCCCTACTTCTCGGGGGCCTGGCCCCCAAACCCCGGCGATGATACATGGCTAGTGTATAGTACTTTCCTAATCAGTTGCCACCTACCAACAATCTCCCACTTGGAGATTGATCAGGCCCCACACCAAACAATCTCCCACTTGGAGACTGATCCTAGATGACACCGTTGTGCGTGCAGTTCCCACTAGAAATAAGCACCCTGGACTCTGTTGTTCTGATTTTATTGTTTCAGTCTTGAAGACCAACCGAAGCTGAAGAGGAGTCAGCTTCTCCCTTGTCATTGCCTTTGTAAACATATCCACTGGATTTTCATCTGTATGTATCTTTTCCAGTGTTAATTGTCCATCATCCAACACCGACCGAATAAAGTGATACCTCAACTGTATGTGTTTGGTCTTTGAATGCAAGGTAGAATTCTTTGCAAGATGTATGGCACTCTGACTATCTGTATACAAAGAACTGTTAGCCTGTTGTTTGCCCAATTCTTCCATGAAAGATTGCAGCCATATCATCTCATTGCTTGCCTCGGTTGTAGCTACATACTTTGCCTCCGTGGTGGATAAAGCAACCACCTTTTGTAAACTAAAAATCCAACTCAACGTTGTCCCACCTACAATAAAGACATAACCTGTAGTACTCTGTCTGGTATCAATATCTCCTACCAAATCTGAGTCCACATAGCCTGCTAAATCAATATTAGTGCCCCCAAAACACAAATGTGTATTGGATGTACCTCTCAAATATCTAAGAATCTATTTTACCGCATTCCAATGCTCCAATCTGGGATGACTCATATACCTGCTTACGACTCCTACAGTATGTGCAATATCTGGTCTCATGCATACCATGGCATACATTAAACTTCCTATAGCTGAAGCATATGGTACCTTGGACATGTTGTCTTCCTCCTCTTGTGTCTTTGGACACATCTCCTTAGTCAATTTCAAATGACTAGGCAAAGGTGTACTGACAGCTTTTGCATTCTCTATATGGAATCTCTGCAACACTTTTTCAACATAAGCAACCTGAGATAGAGTCAATTTTCTATTCTTCCTATCTCTACAAATTTTCATACCAAGGATTTGTTTTGCTTCCCCCAAATCCTTCATAGCAAATGATTGTGAAAGCTATTGTTTTAACTGACTTATGTGATCCATGTTAGACCCAGCTACAAGCATATCATCAACATATAAACATAAAATAATGTAGCTATCATTATCCAACCTCTTAAAATAAACACAATGGTCAGAATTACATCGACTGTAGCCTTGCTCAGCCATAAAACTATCAAATTTCAGAGACCATTGCCGAGGTGCTTGTTTCAGGCCATATAAACTCTTCTTCAATCTGCACATCAGTTTCTGCTTACCTTTGACCTCAAATCCTTGGGGCTGTTCCATGTATATCTCCTCCAAATCACCATGGAGAAAGATAGTTTTCACATCTAACTGTTCCAAATACAAATCTTCAGCAGCCATAATACTTAAAATAGTACGAATAGAAGTCATCTGGACAACCGAAAAAAAAATCTCATCAAAATCAATGCCCTTTTTCTGTGCAAATCCTTTTACAACTAACCTGGCTTTAAAATTTTTCTTACCTCCATCTTCCTCTTTTAGCCTATAAACCCATTTGTTTGGTAAAGCCTTTTTACCTGCAAGTAACTTACATAATTCCCAAGTCTGATTTTTCAGCAAGGAGTCCATTTCTTCTTTCATTGCAAGCTCCCACTGAACTTGTGTATCCACCTGCATAGCTCCATCATACCCTTCTGGTTCACCAGCATCTATTAACAAAATAGAATACAAAGAGGGAGAAAACCTTTCAGGAGGTCTACTTAGCCTTGTTGACCATCTAACATTCACTGGAGTTTGTGGTATTTCTTGTTGTTATTGCGGAGTATGAGGAACCACTAGAACATCACTATTTGGAGTATCATCCAGCACCACATAATCCTTTTCTTTCTTCTCATGTTGCTACAACTGATCTTTGTACAACACCTTCTCATTGAATATAACATCCCTACTTCTCACAATTTTCTGATTTTCAAAATCTCAAAGCCTATAACCAAATTCACCAATGCCATATCCAACGAAGATACATTTTTTTGATTTTGCATCCAACTTGGTTCTATTTTCAGAATCTGCATGTGCAAATAATTCACAGCCGAAGGTTTTCAGAAAAGAATAACTCACCTTCTTACCTGTCCATACTTCCTCTAGAATACCACAGCCCAAAGGAACTGAAGGACCTCTATTAATTAAATATACAACAGTGTTGACAGCCTCTGCTCACATGTTTAAAGGCAGCCCAACATGCAATCTTATGGTCCTTGCATGCTCCATTATTGTCATATTCATGCGTTCAGCCACTCCATTCTCCTGTGGAGTCCCTGGAACCGTTTTCTGCCTACCGATTCCATTAAAGGAACAATAATCCTCAAATTCTTTGCTGCAATACTCACCACCATTATCAGATCTGAGACATTTTAATCTTTTACCCATCTCATTCTCAACCAAGCTTCTCCATTTCTTAAATGTTTCAAATACATTAGATTTCTACTTAAGGAAATAAATCCATACATTCCTAGTTACATCATCTATGAATCTAACATAATACCAAGAGCCACCAAGAGAAGATACCTAAGCCGGTCCCCATACATCGGTATGCACAAGCTCCAACTTTTCATCTTTCTTTTGCTTCCCATCCTTGGGAAAACTAACTCTCTTTTATTTGCCATACACACAACTTTCACAGAAATCTATATTAATACATTTTAGACCTGGTAAAACTTTCTTAGAATGAAGTACCTTCATACCTTTTTCACTCATATGCCCAAGTTTCTTATGCCACAGTGTTGTCTCAGAAACTGCAGCAACTGTTTTAGTCTCTTCCTGCGAACCTGCAGCAACTATTCCTGAACATGTTTATTTTTTCTCTACAACAGCTAAAGTAGAAGGAATAGTATGACCTGTACAAAGATATAAGGTGCCTACTTTCACACCTTTTGCTACTATTAAGACACCTTTTGAAACCTTCCAATTTTTATCAGTAAATGTAACAATGCAACCTTCTTTAGCTAGCTGCCCTGCTGAAATTAAATTCCTACTGAGCCTTGGAACGTGCCTTACCTCTTGTAGTAGCCAATGATTCCCATTCTGCAACTTAATCTTGATTCTTCCCTTTCCAATAATCTGACAGGGTTTGTTATCTCCCAAATAAACCAGCGCAAAATCCCCTTGGACATAATCAAGAAAATAACTTCTATGGGGCGTAGCATGAAATGAGGCCCCTGAATCTAAAACTCATGAATCATCAATATTATCTAGGGAAAGAATCAAAGCATCATCTTCAAATTTATTACTTACCACATTTGCCTCCTTATTTCCTTCTTGTTTGTATCCTTCTTTATTCTTCTGAGACCAGCAATCTTTCTTCAGATGACCTGGTTTCCCACAGTACCAGCAATCCTTCTGTCCTCTAGTTTGGGACCTCTTATCCTTTGATTTTCCTCGTGACTTCCCATGACCTCCAGAACCTTTTCCTCTCTCTTTTGATCTACCCCTACTTTCTGCATTCAAAACACTACCTGATGTGGACCCTCCTGATCTTTTCTGTCGCATTTTCTCGCTAAGGATAACACCAACAACATCATCAAATTTCAAAGTGTTTGAACCAGAGACAGAGTTACTTACAACCATTACCAAACTATTCCAGCTTTCTAGGAAGGAACATAAAACCAAGAGAGCCCTCACGTCTTCATCAAATTTCACTTTTACAGAAGTTAACTGACTGACAATCGTATTAAACTCATTTAAATGATCTGTCACAGATCCACCTTCAATCATTTTTAGATTAAACAAATGCTTCATGAGAAATACCTTATTTGAGGCTGAGCATTTTTCATACAATTTAGCCAAAGCTTTCATTAGTTCATCTGTTGTCATCGCTTTTGTTATATTGAATGCCACAGATGGTGCCAGGTACAACCGAATGGTTCCCAGTGCCTTTTTGTCTAGAAGATTCCAATCCTCATCTGTCATTCCTGCCAGTTTCTTGGATACTCCTTCCAATGGCCTCCATAAATTCTTCTGATAGAGGTAATCCTCCATTTGCATCTTCCATAACTGATAGTTCTTCTCATTAAATTTATCGACCTTCAATTTACCCTCATCTACCATTGCTCCCACTCAACCGTGAGACTCCCAGTCAACTGTGAGAGCTTCCTGCAGATGATAATTGAACACAACCCACTCTGATACCACTTGTTAGGGTTAGCCGGTAGAATATATCAATTAAATGCAAATAAAGATTAAATAGAGGAATAAAAAATACACAGAAATAATAACAAGAGACAAGTTTTAACATGGTTCACCCAAACTCAGGCTACATCTACCAACAGAGAGTCCAATATTATTATCCAGTAAATCAAACCGATTACAACTAGCAATCCCTGCAACTCAATACCATTGCAAATGCTAGAATACAATATATCAACCAAAACCCTAACCCTTAGTCGCTTTTATCAAGCCTTATGTCGGTTACAAAAATAGGGTTTTTTATGTCGGTTCATAAAAAAAAATTTGGGGGGTTGCGCCCCCGAACCTCAACGAAGATACATGGCTAGTGTACAGTACTTTCCTAATCAGTCACCACCTACCAACACACCCATCCATATGTCTATGCCTATCCACTAGTCAGGTGTTGAAGGCACGGAAATCTGCTATACTGGAGAGTAGTATTTGACAGACTAAGCCTAGTGACATCATCTGGAGACCATATCATGGTTACATTAGATGGCCTGGTGAGGAGAGGCAGTTCACTGGGATGCAGAGGGATCGACTGATGGCTAGTCACCTCGACCCTACCGTATCTTGGTTCTACTATGACAGGGTAGCACGACAGTTTAGACAGATATAGGATGTTCCCGCAGTTTGTCTGAGCTATGCACATGCAGCTTGGAGTAGAGTTAGGGCTAATACTGTCCGACGACTGACTATA
Organism: Cunninghamia lanceolata; assembly: GCA_027924645.1. Lineage (NCBI taxonomy): Eukaryota > Viridiplantae > Streptophyta > Pinopsida > Cupressales > Cupressaceae > Cunninghamia > Cunninghamia lanceolata. The sequence continues at coordinate 913,422 of BSBN01001292.1, read as the reverse complement.
GTAGATGTACCACTTAGTGACGACGAGGGTCCTGAGGATGTAAACCCAGTGTCAGACATAGATGATGTCAGGTGTACCTGAGCATATCAGACCTGGTGGCACATAGCACGACTTGCACCTATCTTTCCACCCGGGCACCCCACAGGGGATGCCCGACCTTGGGCCAGTCACGCGAGTGACACAGGGGTGGAGGATGAGGTCAGTGATTTCACGGGATACTACGATCTCAAGGAGGATGAGGATGACTCCAAGGAGGTCCCATCATAGTACGTCTTTAGAGCAAGATCGTGACAGAGCCAACAGGAGGCAGACATCGACGAGGAGACTAAGTCGAGACCGTGGTGTAAGGCTCATGGTCCTACTCCTGTAGACGATGTGAGGCCTAGCTAGATAGAGCGGGGGGAGTGTAGTATATCTATGCCCCCATCTATAGATCAGACAGCAGAGCTCATCACAGTATCGGCAATCTGAGATCCATCCTGGCGAAATGGAGATCCAGGTTAGGTTTGATTGTTTTGATGTTTTGTATAGTTGATTATTTGTGATGGCGAGACTTTGTGAGTCACATCATAGGATACATAGTACTGACAGATGCCTTAGAGCAGCGAGTGTGGGCAGGTTATTCACCATGATCATCCGCTAGGTGGCATACTGAGTTATTTATGCCTATTGTCAGATACAGGACTGCTACAAAGGCCATGCTAGAGTAGTCTGTATGAGAGAGATAGGAGTTTTGACAGAGAGCTGAGCATGTTGAGGCTAAGCTCAGAGCACAGCAAGAGCATATGATAGTGGTTCCTACATCGGAGGGAGAGCCAGCTGTCCATGAGCTCTTACTGCGGGAGGTCCGGCAGGCAAGAGCTGACAGAGATAGGGTTTAGACTAAGAGAGACTGGTATTAGAGGATGTACCAAGAGGTACATGAGCAGATGATAGAGATGAGAGGTGAGATCAGGGGGTTACAATTGCGAAGCATCTCTAGGAGTCATTCGCAATCCGTAGCCACACATGGTCAGGCTTCTGTCACTCACACACCATGAGGTCCTGAGGGTACTAGCGATCGAGGCTCAGCTATGTGATGTATAGATTATAGGCACTATGACATCCCATTTTGTCTTGAGGGATAGTCAATTCGGATGTATACATGAAACTAATATATATATATGATGTTTGTTTCTTTTTATCTATGTGTAATGGCTTTTGATCTATCACATGTGATTTTATAAAATACAACTAGTGATGATGTCTAAATGCTATAATTAATACTATTGTGATATACTGATAATTCTAAAAAGAATATGTAGTAACAAGCACAATGATTAATCATTTTACACATACAATTGTTTTCATGCTATATTTAGTTAATACAAAAGTGATCTAAGCAATTACTACTTAAACACGATACAACAATGATCAACTGAACAAAGATATAATGCCAAATGAATTAAGACGAAACAGTAATATCTTGTCAAAATTGAAGCTAATCTATGTGCTAAATTAGCTTAGGAACATTTAACATTAGATCTCAAGCATAAAATCTTTTGAGGTGCGCTGTGTTAATAGGTTCTTTAAGCGGCATACCTTGTTCATTAGCTAATTTATATGCTCTGGATCTAAAGGTTTCAGTGATTATATACAGTCCAAGCCAATTAGGGCTGAACTTACCTTTTTCACTAGGCGGTGTGTTGATTTTCATAAAGAACCAAGTCCCTAACGTTGAATGAACAATGTATGACTTGTGCATTATAGGCTCGTTGTATACCTTTTTGATAAGCCTTGAGATGTTCAAGAGCGCTGATACATCTTTCATCAAGCATCTCGAGTTCCTATAATGTTTTCTCTCATTCTATGTCATCATCCATGATATCTCTTAGAGAGATCCGCAAGGAAGGAATTTCTAGCTCTAAGGGCATTATCGCATCTGCGCCATAGACAAGGTTATATGGTGTGTTACCTGTAGACATTCGAATACTTGTTCGGTAAGCCCATAAGGCATAGGATAATTGCATATGCCAATCTTTTTAATGTTTATTAACAGTTTTCTACAAAGTCTATCCAATAACCTTGTTTGAAGCTTTTTCTTGGCCGTTTGATTGAGGATAATAAGGCATAGAGAAGCGATGTTGTATATAATATTTTTCGAGGAACTTTTTCACATCCTTGTTCTTAAATGGTGTACCATTTTCTGAAACTAAGGAAGAAGGTATTCCAAATTGTGAAATTATAATATCTTGTATGAATCGATAGATTATATCAGCGGTCGTGGATCGCAAAGGGACCGCTTAGACCCATTTTGTAAAATAGTTAGTAGCTGTAATGATAAATGTATGTCCTTGAGAGAAGGGTGGGAAAATTTTACCAATTAAATCCAAGCCCCAGATGGAAAATGGCCAAGGTGATACCTTGGCACGAAGCTCTTCAGCAGGAGCATGGATCAGGTGTTTATGTTGTTGGCATTGCGGGCATCTTTTGACGTAAGCAAAGGAATCTTGTTCCATATGCTGCCAATAGTACCCCATACGTAACAATTTTTGCACCAATTATTTTCCACCAAAATGCCCCCCACAGGCACCAGAGTGAGCTTCTTCTAAAGCTATTAGAATCTCTGAATTGCTTAAACATCAGAGTAAAACACCATTATAACTTTGTCGATGCAAGACATTTGATAGTATAATGTATAGTGCCACTAGTTTGTGTAAACGGAGTCGGGCTTTCTTAGATGTCAAATCAAGAATAGTCCCATCTCGTAGATAATTGAATATATAGGAGAACCCTTCATCTGTGTATGTATTACCACAGAGTTCTGAATTCGTAACTATAGGGCTTTCTATTACCGGTGTCTTAAGATTATGAACAACAAACGTAAATTCCTCAAGAGAACCATCAGGGGATATAAGGGAAGCTACGCTTGCCATTGCATCCGTATGCCGATTATCTTTCCTGTGAATGGTGTTGATTGAATATGAGGTGAATTACTTTAAGAGAGACAAGGCCAACTCATGGTACTGAGATCGCTTATCATGTTTAGTTTGATATGATCTTGTTATTTGTTTAACAATTAACTAAGAGTCACCTTATATTGTAATGTTTTTGATATTATGAGCCAAGGCTCCACAAATTCCAGCGATGAGCGCTTCGTATTCGGCTATATTGTTTGTGCATAAGAAATCTAACCGGTAAGATAAGGGAATCGACTTACCAACGGTGGGTATCAATATAACACCAGCCCTAGAGCCAGTTTGACATTTTGATCTGTCAAAGTAAAGTTCCCATTTTTCATCTGTAGAGATTGTTAAAATCTATTCATCAGGAAATGCATCGACATTTTTTATAGAAAAGGGTGAGGGAGTGTCAGCTAACTGATCGGCTATCACTTGTCCTTTAATTTCTTTTTGTGAAATAAATTTGAGATCGAATTCTGTTAACAACATGACCTATTTAGCAAGACAACCTGATAAATCTATTCTTGCGAAGAGATGTTTCAAAGGGTCAAATTTTACCATTACATGCACTTCAGCATTTAAAAGATAGTGTCTAATCTTTTGAGTGGCAAACACTAAAGCTAAACAATGCTTCTCTATAGCTGTGTATCGAACCTCATAATCGAGCAAAGTATGGATGATGTAATAAACAACACATTCTTTGCCTTCAACATTATGTTGTGCTAACAAAGCTGCTAGGACATTGTTAGATGCTAAAATGTATAACAAAAATGGTTTATCAGAAACAACAGGTTGCAAAATAGGCGGATTAGCTAAGTAATCCTTTAATTCATCGAAAGCTTTTTGACATTCCAAATTCCATTGAAAATGAGAATCTTTCCTTAGTAATTGCGTAAAGGGACGAGTCTTATCCGTGACTTGTGAAACAAATCAGCAGATAGCCTATATCTTTCCTTGCAAGCTACGAAGTTGAGATCTATTCTTAGGTATCGACATATTAACAATCACATCTATCTTCTTCGTATCGACTTCTATACCTCTATTTGAAACAATAAATCCAAGTAACTTTCCACTGTCTACGCCAAAAACACACTTTCAGGGATTCAATCACATATTATATTTTCGTATGCGTTCAAATATTTGTTGAAGATTTGTAACATGATCCTTACGATGGATAGACTTCGCTAGGATGTCATCAACATAATCTTCTAAGATATTGTGCATATAATCATGAAATATAAGAGTCATTGCACGTTGGTAAGTAGCTCCTGCATTCTTAAGTCCAAACGGCATGAATACCCAACAAAATGTACCCAAGGTGTTATAAAGGTTGTTTTATACCGATTGAGAGGATTTATAAGGATTTGATTATATCCTAAAAATCCATCCATGAAAGAGAGTAATTCATGTCCAGCTATGGAATCAACAATCATATCGATATTAGGAAGCGAAAAATCATCTTTCAAAGATGCAAAATTTAAATCTCAGAAATCTATGCACATTCTTATATGACCATCTGGTTTAGTGACGACAACAATATTTGAGATCCACGAAGAGTAATCAATAGGTCTAATAAAGCCAGCTTGTATGAGCTTTTCTATTTCAGTTTTAACAAGCAAAGCAATCTTAGGATTCATCTTACGAATCTTTTGTTTGAAAGGCTTAACATCTGGTTTCAAGACGATATTGTGTGTTATGATCTAAGGATCTATACCAGGCATGTCTAAATAATTCCAAGCAAATAATTCTGAGAACTCACTCAATAGTTTAGTCATTTCTTTTTTTTCTTCTGCATTTAAACAATCACCAATAGGGATAACTTTTTCAGGGTTATCCTTGTCCATAATGACATCAACAGTCTTTCTATTAACGAGAGTACTATGGTCTGGAGGATTATAGGATTGTAATTGTTCTTCCAGTTCTTCACTATGCTCTACTATAGTAGTTATTGTGCTAGTAGTCTTTCCAAAATATGCATCATTGTTTAAATGATAAGGTAGGCCACGTTTATGGTGATAATGAGGGATACCATCATAGGCACCTAAGAATTCCATTATCGCTTCATCTTCCATAAATACATCCAAAGGAATTGATCCTTGAGGACAATTGATATCAATCATCTCAGGGAATATCAAACTAAGTGTTGATATTGTATTCACATTTAAAGTAGGGCGTTTGTGGGCTTTGGATTCCCTAAAAGGATTATATCCAATGCCATTTGAACAATGTCGCGAAGCAGATTCTATAGGGACTTTGATTCCTTGTTGATTTATACCACAATCATTACCTACATAGTCACAATTTTTGTAAACAATTCAGAATCCTTTGCCATAAAGAGAGACCATTTCTTTAGTGGAAGGCGGAGCTTCATAAGTTTCATAATCTGTAGTATAACTAAGAGTATTATCCTTATTTGTCACCAAAGGAGTCTTATGTTTATCATTTGAAGCATGTGACGTGATCGATGCAATATTTGAGGTTTCAGGGATGGGGTTTTTAAGTTTATATTCTCCTATGGAGGAGGATGCAAAATCTAGTGAACCCCAGTCATCTCCAACAAATGCATTCGATTGCTTAGACTCTTGCATAACACTTTTAGAGGCAAGAGGAGATAATAGATCAACTTTCAGATTGTTTAAACTCTTAGGACAAATAACATGCTTATGCACTTCCATTTGTAAACAATTATCAGGTTTAGGATTCGAATAGATAGTATGCAGTTTATCTTTAAATATAAACTTAATCAATCGGTGTAAAGTGGAAGGAACTGCTCCTAGTGCATGTATCCAAGGTCTTCCAAGAATCATGTTATAAGATAGAGAACAAGGCATCACATGAATCAAGGTAGGCACAATCACAGGTCCTACTTGTATAGGTATCGTTATAGTGCCCACGGATTGTCATCCAATATTATCAAAGCCACGGATACTTAGTGATTTCAGTTTGATGGTAGATATATCAATCTTAACTTTATGCAATAAATCAATGCCACAAACATTAAGGACTGACCCATAATCAATCATAACTCTCTTAACTAATGTTTTGTTGATTGTAATAAAGATAACCAAAGGATCATATTGATTCTGAACCTCAAGAGATGGTAATTCATGTTGTTGAAACAAAATATCTATTTTTGTTGCATGCATACAATCTAGTAAAGCGGCAACATCATTTAGTTTAACAACAGGAGGAACATCACCTTTTGCAAAGTTTCTTAAAGCATTCCATGATAAGTAGGTGAAGTTTGTATAAGTTCCCAAAGAGATATATTTGCAGGAGTAGCACGGAGCTGCTCTACAAGATCATAGTCTTTACCACTTTTATATGTTAAACGAGGTGCTTGAGGAAGCATAGGTTGAGAAGCTAGTAAAGATATTGGAACACTCATGTGTTATGTATTTTGTTTGTTATTCTGAGTTTTATATGCATGAGCAACCACACTATGATTGGTTTGTTGAGAATCTTGTTTCACTATTTGTTTAGCATAATCATAAATGTGATCAGGAGGTCGAGCAAAAGATGAAAGACCTCTAACAACAAGCACATGTTTAGAGGGTGGTTGAACCACATTTGCACATAAAGTGACCACAATTTTTAGTTTTTCAATCTCTTCTTTAGGTTTAGGCATATAAATTACATTTACAAATCTTTGAAATAATGAAGGCTTAAATGTCGTAGTAGAATGTTCAATCGAGATAAAGTCCTCAAGGGCTTCATCTAACATATCGAAATCATCACGACTAAATGGCTCATCATAAGCATGAAAATCTTGCAAAAAGTAATCTGACATTATAACATGCTCTATTTAAACCAAGATTTACATGCATAATGATGGCCTTTGAAATACAATTTCCAACAATAATTGATAATTTCCAACTCTTTTAGTGAAAAGATAAAGAATGTAATCCACAACTTAACATATGCAATTTCACTAAAAAGGTTTTTCAATCAAATTATGCTCTAAAACAACAAATTATTTTAGATCTGAAGTTTAAAAGGATGTAAATTCTTTAAATCGAGTTCACCAAAATGTTTAGGAAGAAATTGTGAACTTGTCTAAACTAGGTCAAATACCACAATCTCACTACTAAGCATTGGGAGGACAAGGAATGAGCTTGTGGACAAGCTTCTAATCACTTTGTCTGTCCCTTTTTCTCGCGTGGTTGTGAAACCTAAGGCCCTAATCAAGATTTTATCTAATGTCCTCCTTTCAACCAAGTAAAACCCTAATTATGCCTTAAATATGGAAAATATAGAAATTGATGAAACAACTAGCAAAACTGATTGCAGAAATGCAGAGATAGGGGTCCAGAGACTATGCACCTTGATTTTGAGGGCTAGTTGGACTAGGGCACCCGTCCTAATGTCCTGAAAGTTTTTGAACATGAAAATCCTCTGCACAGGGTGTCTGAGACTATCAAATGGATTCCAAATCCCAAAAATATCTCCTGGTTAGACTAGGGTGCTTGCTCCAGTGTCCCGAAAGTATCAAAATTCCAAAATCTAAAAGTCTGTCACAACTGTATACACAATATCTTCCCTTCTGTAGCTTCTTTCCGTCAGAACCTACAAAACATGGTCTGCACATACAAAAGAGAGAAGATGTTGTGGCTATATGGGAGCTTGCCTCAGTCAAGCCCCGTTTTTGGTATTCCTACCTCAACAATAGCCAAAGGAAAAGATTTATAGAAGTGTGTGCAAACCTAGCAATGTGTATGCAAAAATTCAAACCCTAGATGTCTCAATCAAGGGAAGATCAACAACTTGCTTTGCATCAATAAACACATACAACTTCACCTCAAGGAGATGAAAACAATGAAGACTTGCATGAACAAGAAGGTGAATTGGCAATGTCCACAGAGGATCTCTAAGCTTGTTGTTGGAGGCTTCAACCCTTCTCCCGATCATGCAAAGGGTGTACAAACCCTACGAAAAGCAAGATAGACTCAAGATCTTGTTTCCTAATCTCCATCCATTGTCTCCATGATAGCAAATACAAAATACTTTCAAGAGCTTCAACAAGTCACTAATCTTCAATAGCAATTGTAGCAAAGTTTTGGCATTAAGCTTGCATAAGAATTGTGTATGATAAAATAATTTGCAAATGTCTTTTTATACCTAGCTAAACCAAAAAAGAAAAGGTTGAGAGGTCACCAAGAGTGAGGAGCTAAACCAATGGAAATTGCACCATTCCATATAGGAGGACAATTTCCGACATTACAAGTTCATCTACAACGAGATTTCTAACTACTTTTACATTTGGGAGTTCTAGGGTAGAGGTGGTGGATCTGTACAAGATAGATAGGGGGAAATTGTGGCAAGAATTATCCACCTAGACCCCTCACGAGGCCACATCATATCTCACTCCCTTCAACTTTGAAGGATAGTGTTGTGGTGGAGACACTACATTCTTTGAGTTTCATCACCCAGTCTTTGGCACATCATGGCGTTGATTTTACCCAGGATGATGAGGGTGAGTGCAGTAGGCATCATCATTCCCCACATATTTGTGGACCATGTGGGTCTTTGTACAACTAGGACCCATGATGCTCCCTATGTAGACATTCTAGATGATGCTGCAAAGTGTCAGGACCATGCGACGTAGGGGTAGCAACAAGTAATGGAGACATCCTTATTGGATAATATTGCACTCACAGATGAGATCTTGCAAGATATATTTGGTATTGATGTCCAGGTAATTTTTTAGAAGGTTCTGCAATTTAATATTTTTGTATTTGAAATCTCTAGTTAATTATATGAATAGATATTATAAGTCAAAATTAATGTATGTGATTATTTGCACTATGAAATTCTAGGGTCAAAGTATTCATCCTACATCTATTAGCTATCTAGTGCAGGGTTATGAGAGGAGGTCCAGTCGATAGGTATGTAATTTATCACAAGATTGTAAATATAGTACATGTAAAAATTTTGTCATATATCAATGGTAATCTTATTTAGTAACAATTTGATGATGAACAGGTGGATGTTGGAGCTTCACCATCCTGAAGATTTCCTTGCTCCCCACATAGCGGCGGTTTCACTAAGGTAAATTTTACCATTTATAATCATTATGCATTTAAATAATGTTATATATCTATTTTTGTCAAATAACCTTGAACTCTAGATTATCAGATGTTGACAAATATGGCAGATGTTCCTCCTCATCTTCATCAGCCAGCGGAGGTGGGCATTGTTGCAGTTGTTTTTTCTGCAAATTCTTTCACTGAGGTATGAGTCATTAACATGTAAATGTCATCTTGTATTTCTTATTTTATCTTAACATCATTTAATGTACATAAATGATATTCATGTTTACTCAATTTTGCTTCTTCATGCTTCTCACAGGAGGTCACAACTTCAACCCATCTAGCTATAGATGAAGAGAGACAAAAATGATCGAGAGGGATTACCAAATGGTGGTAAGTGATTGATTACATATGACATGCTATATATTTTGAATATTTTTTATATTAATGTGGATATTATTTGATTGTATTAATAGGTGGATCTTCAAAATTCTTTATTGAGGAGGTCTAGTCAATGGGTGAGATAGGATGAGTCATTGACTGATTCTCCATCTTCATGACTAAGAAAGGGCCATCAATTATTTGATAGCATTCCATAGGAAATTTGATTTTGGGAAATTTTGTTACACATGCCTATTTGGCTTTGTAAACATACTTTTGTATGTTATCGATGTATATCATTGTATATGTCTATATGTGGCTTTATTTGTACATGCCTATATGGCTTGATATATACACTATATGTTATTTTCATGACATTATGTATATATGAAATTTTACATTATATATAATATGATGATCAATTATGGTTACAGGATAGATAATGTATCATGCTTAAATGTTTTGATATTGTGTACATGTTCTTTAATGTTTCCATGAAATGATATAATGTTCAATTATAGTTCAATATATGTTCCAGAGTGTTTGATTAATTCAAATATGTTGACAACATCCTTGTAAAATCATTTTGTGCATATCTTGCAATCATTGCATTCCATGAGGCTACATTTCTTTGAGGCATCATGTCAAACAGTTCATGTGCCTTGTCTATGCTTCCACACTTTGCATACATGTCTCCCAGGGCAGTTGCAACTACGTCTGACAAAATTCTTGTATCCTTTATGCTTTGATGGATGTCCATACTCTGTTCCAAAGATCCAATTTTGCCATAGGCAAGGAGGCTGTTGGCTAAGGTTGTGGAATTTGGTTTTACACCCACCAGTTGCATTTGCTTGAAATTTTATTTAAAGCCTTATCAAAAAATCTATTTTGTGCATATCTTGCAATCATTGCATTACATGAGACAATATTTCTTTGAGGCATCATGTCAAATAGTTCACATGCATTATTTATTCTTCTACACTTTGCATACATGTCTACGAGGGCAGTTACACATACAACATTTGATAAAATTCCTATATCCTTTATTCTTTGATGGTTGTCCATACCTATTCCAAATATCCTAATCTAGCACAGGTAGGGAGGATGTTTGCAAAGGTTATGGAATTTGGCTTTACATGTGCCAATTGTATTTGCTTGAAAGTTTCTAAAGCCTTATCAAAAAATCCATTTTGTGCTTATCTTGCAATCATTGTATTCCATGAGATAGAATTTCTTTGAGACATCATGTCAAACAGTTCACATGCATTTTCTATGCTTCCACAGTTTGCATACATGTCTACAAGGGTAGTTGCAAATATAACATCTGCCAAAATTCCTAAATCCTTTATCCTTTGATGGATGTCCATACCTTGTTTCAAAGATCCAAATTTGGCACAGGTAGGGAGGATGCTTGCAAAGGTTATGGAATTTGGCTTTACACATGCCAATTGCATTTGCTTGAAATTTTCATTAAATCCTTTTCAAAAAATCCATTTTGTGCATATCTTGTAATCATTGCATTCCATGAGATGGCATCTCTTTGAGGTTTCATGTCAAATAGTTCACATGCCTTGTGTATGATTCCACACTTTGCATACATGTCTAAAAGGGTAGCCGCAAATACAACATCTAAAAAAATTCCTATATCCTTTATTCTTTGATGGTTATCCATACCCTGTTCCAAAGATCCTAATTTGGCACATGTAGGGAGGATGCTTGCAAAGGTTATGGAATTTGTCTTTACACATGTGCCAATTTCATTTGCTTAAATTTTCTAAAGCCTTTTCAAAAAATCCATTTTGTACATATCTTTCAATCATTGCATTCCATGAGATGGCATCTCCTTGAGGTGTCATGTCAAATGTTTCACATGCCTTGTCTATGCTTCCACACCTTGCATACATGTCTACAAGGGTAGATACAAATACAACATCTGACAAAATTCCTATATCCTTTATTCTTTGATGGTTGTCCATACCTTGTTCCAAAGATCCTAATTTGGCACAGGCACGAAGGATGCTTGCAAAGGTTATGAAATTTGGCTTTACACATGTCAATTGCATTTTCTTGAAAGTTTCTAAAGCCTTTTCAAAAAATTCATTTTGTGCATATCTTGCAATCATTGCATCCTATGAGATGGAATCTCTTTGAGGTGTCATGTCAAATAGTTCACATGCCTTGTCTATGCTTCCACACTTTTCATACATGTCTCCCGGGTAGTTGCAACTAAAACATCTGACAAAATTCCCATATCCTTTATGCTTTGATGGATGTCCATATCTTGTTCTAAAGATCCCATTTTAGCATAGGCAAGGAGGATGTTGGATAAGGTTGTAAAATTAGACTTTACACCCGCCAATTGCATTTTCTTGAAAGTTTCTTTAAAGCCTTATCAAAAAATCAATTTTGTTCATATCTTGCAATCATTGCATTCCATGAGACAACATTTCTTTGAGGCATTATGTTAAATAGTTCATGTGCATTGTCTATGCTTCCACACTTTAGATACATGTCTACAAGAGTACCTACAAATACAACATTTGAAAAAATTCCTATATCCTTTATTCTTTGATGGCTATCCATACCCTGTTTCAGAGATCCTAATTTGGCACATGCAGGGAGGATGCTTGCAAAGGTTATGGAATTTGTCTTTACATGTGCCAATTGCATTTGCTTGAAAGTTTTTAAGCCTTTTCAAAAAATCTATTTTGTGCATATATTGCAATCATTGCATTCCATGAGATGCTATCTCTTTGAGGTGTCATGTCAAATAGTTCACATGCCTTGTTTATGCTTCCACACTTTGCATACATGTCTACAAGGGCAGCTGCAAATACATCCGACAAAATTCCTATAGATCCTTTATTCATGCTACAATGAAGCACAACGTGATGAAATAACAAGATACATATTTACAACACTTAATAATATGTAGTAGTGTTGCTCATGTCATAAGTACATGTTATATCACTTACTTTCTCATGCAAATGGATAAACTATGTTTTCATCTTCACATACATGGCTTACAACATGTGACAATAAACCACTACAAGTTGTATATGTGCTTAACAACAAGTATACATTGATACAACACCCTAAAACATGCAATAGTGTTGTACATGTTTCCCAACTTGTTACTACTTCATGCAACTATGGATACTACATACTTGCAACATTCAAATGAACTTGCTGCTGTTGTACATGCTCTTAGACAATAAGTAGGCATGTGATACAATGTTCTACTAACATATTGTTTGCAAGAAATGAGAGAAAAAAATAGTCCAAAGATCTGGTCCTCAGTCAAGTCTCTAAAGTCTAGTTTATACCCCAGTTATACAATGCGAAAAACATAGATAAACACTAAGGAAATAAGTTATCTGGTACATTCTAAGTCAAATAAAGCATTCATAAGACACTTATACACATAAGAACCCTTATATCTCCTTTATATATTCATCATCTATTGGTACATATATGTTCATACTGCTAGGTCTGAGTCTCTGCCTTATGCATATCTATCTTACTCTCATACTCTCTTACTCTTACACACCTACTTTACATTGCTTACATGTATGTCCTATATATCCACATAGAGGTGTGTCCTTTCCCAAAGTACCTCTTTATGCGTCAGATCTATCCTCTGCATGCCCCTTGTGGTAACCTGCGGTAGGTTCTGTTGGATGCCATGTATTCTGCCAACATCATTCCCCCTTTTAGAACTATGTCTTGTCCTCAAGACATTCTTTTCAATTTTAAGGTAGGATGGTTTTGTATATCACTCTAAGCTAGGCTAGATATGTGTCCCACTATTTCTTTAGTACTATCAAAATTTGAATTTGGCTTTCCAATTGAATATATGTATCCTCTGCATCTCCCAATGTCACTGATACTTGTATCTTTTGTGAAATCTGTTTGGCCTCAATAAATACTCCAGTTAGGGATGCTAGCCTTAGGCTTACCACTTCTCTTAGTTGTTTGATCTATCCCTTGATTTGTTCCCATTGATCCTAGAACTATTGGAGTTGGGAGTACAATGTTTCTACTTGTGCCCTTATGGCACCATTAGTATCTTGTACTAGATCATAAGTGTTAGCTACTTGTGTTATTTGTGTTTCTAATGCATTTATCTGATCTTTTATATTCTTAGTGGTAGTAGGCCATTGTAAACAAAATTGCTATAATACATTTTCCTCCTCCATGTCTTGTTGGATGCTCTTTATTTGTGCTTCTAGTTTATTTTGTTCCTTGGCACATTTGTTTGATGCATCATCTAGCCTTTTCTTGTTTATTTTATTAGTTATTCTTTCGCCTGCCTTATTCGCCAAGTATTGAGAGTGTGATTTGAAGTTTTGCATCAGTTGTTTCAATTGTTGTGTTGGCGGTAGGGTTGTATCCCCATGAGCCTCTGGCATCTCATTTTGAATTATATTTATAGCCTCTAGTAGTATTTAACTACCCTTTATGTGTTGTTGCAAAATTTATTCCCTCCCTGTGGAGTGGAAGATATAACCAAGTTGTAACTTTTGAATGGGTGATATACCTAACAAGTTCACTTGCCCTCCTATCATTGATAATTGTAGCATTTGTAGTGTCACCATAGGTTGTATTTGCTTTTGTTGTGCCAGAAAATCCTTGATGGATTGAATAGGGTAAGCAAAGGAAGGTGCATCCTGAGTATCTTGCTAAGTATCCCCTGTATCTGGAGCATCTTCATCAAGTTGTTGATCCTTTTGATCTGTATTTGTGTTATGTAGAGAAGTTTTTTGTTCTTCATTTTGTGAAGGATTTGTCTCCTGTTGTGCCACATTTTTCTCTTCCTCCTTGACATTATCATATATTTTCTTTATTATCTGCTATGTTTCCAATTGGATCTTGTCTCTATTAGCTTGTTCCATATTCATAAGGGTATCAATCCTTTGCTTTGATTTAAGCTCTTTAGTCTACAATTGGGCTAATTTGTCCTTCTACTCTTTGCTTATCTCCATTTTGGTTAGTATAGTTTCACTAATCTCCCTTAATCTTTTGTTATCCCCTTTTTCCATGGGTGTTTTTTATTTGGAATCATATTAATCCTAATGTATCCCATAGTTGGCTCATCTTGAAGAGTTACATCTTTTCAAGGATCTTTTCAGATCCTTCCCCTGTTCCATTTTCTATCTACTTAAGTGCCTGCCCCCTCTCACAAGGGTAGGAACTTAAGAGAATTCAAAGTCCTCTGTAGATCATAATTTTTTTTTATCACTCTAGTTTCTTTACTTTGCGCTACTCCACACTTTTCCTTTTTACTGTTTATCCTTTCTTTTCTTCTCTATCCTTTTCTAGGGTCTCGGCAATGGAAACAAATGTTGGAAAGAAATGAGAGGGAAACCAGGACTCCGAAGATCCGGTCCTCAATTAAGTCTCTAAAGTCTAGTTTATACCCCAGTCATATAGTGAGAGAATCATAGATAAACACTAAGGAAATAAGTTGTGTGGTACAATCTAAGTCAAACAAAGCATTCATAAGACACCTATACACATATCAAAACCATTATATCTCCTTTATATATTCATCATCTATTGACCTACATATATGTTCATACCAATAGGTCTAAGTCTCTACCTTATTCATATCTATCTTACTCTCATACTCTCTTACTCGCTCTTACACTCCTACTTTACATTGCTTACATGTGTAGCCTATATATCCACATAGAAGTGTGTCCTTTCCCAAAATACCTCTTTATGTGTTGGCTCTCTCCTCTGCATGCCCCTTGTTGTAACCTGCGGTAGGTTCTATTGGATTCCATACACTCTGCCAACACATACTATAGTGCATCCCATGTTACATATGCATGCTTCATCCCCTACTTTCACATGCAAATGGAACAAAAATACACTTTTCATCTTCTCATACATGGCTTAGAACATGTACACCAAAAGATGGAATTCTTACCCACATTCTATGCACCTACATTAGTGACCAATGTACTTTAACACATAGGGAGAGAGACATAGTTTAACACATGTTTGACATTACATCCTCATTTCACCTTCTATACGTCTAGCATACCCTCATTTTACCTTCTATATGGGTTATGGACACAACAAAATGAGGAATAGAGGAAGAGAGAGACATGTTTGGCATGATTCACATATCCTCATGTCACCTTCTATATGGTTTCCATGTTTTGCATATCCTTATTTCACCTTTCTACATTTGCTTTACACTTGCCACTTTACATACATGTCTACCAGGGCAGTTGCAACTACAATACATTAGACAACACCTTTGATTAATTCCCTAGAACACATTAGATCAAGTGAGAACACCATATCAATCTAAGGAGAGTACAGGAAAGACCTAAAAATAGAGATTACAACATAGATTTTAGTTTAGTTTCCTCAACTAGAAGGGTGCTAGGAGTGAAATTTTGCATTATGTACCTCGTGTGGTCAAATTAACTATGCAAATGCATCAGGGTGGGAAGGTGAATGCTATGGGAGGTGTCTTTTCAGTGGTGAAGCCTCTTGGTCGTTATCAGCTACATCGGATGGAGACAGTCTCTTAAGATCCCTAAGACAAAAAGGTGTCAAACTTTGGACCGAGTGTTCTATCAAACCATGACAGCTATGAATGTCTTCTTTACATGTATAGGTGTATGTCAAGTCCACCTATAAATATCTATCTTAGTTTTTTAAAATCAATTTCATTTGCCTATGGTGGCAAAGAACACATTGTTCCAAAATGCTTTAGTTTCATGCAGTGCAATGGTGCTAGGAGTAAAATTTTGCATTCCACACCTTGTGGGGCCAAATGGATCATGTCTACATGTAGAGGTGGGTGGGTAAATGGTAGGGGAGGTCTTAAATCATGCGTCAAGTGTCCCAATCATTACGGGCTATAGGCTTTAGACAAGAGATCTTAAGTGACTTTGCTAGAAGCCTGTAGCATGGAACGACTTGGACACTTCACGCATGAAACAAGACCTTCCCTAGAATTTACCCACCCACCCAGATGTGTTGGCATAGTCCATTCAGTCTCACAAGGTGCAAAGCCAAAAATATGGCTTATGGTAAGGTTAAATTGAATGCCATTGATGCATTTTGCAAGAATGCATTTAAATTTCGGCACAGTTAAAAAAATTAGAATTGATAAAAACTGAGAGAGGTTATTGTGGATGGACCCAACATGCACCTATAGATCCAAATAGAATATTCCCATGTGACAAATTCTGAGAACTACTTCATAAAATTTTGACAGTTTTTTGGTCTTAAAGATCTTAAGTGACTTTGTTGGAAGCTTGTAGCCCGGAATGACTGAGACACTTGGCACATGAAACAAGACCTCCCCTAGAATTCACCCACCCACCCTAACATGTTGGAATAGTCTATTCATCCCCATGAGGCATAGAATGAAAAATATGGCTTATGACAAGGTTATGTTGAATGCCACTAATGCATTTTGCAAGAATGCATTTAATTTTGGCACGTTCAAACATATTGGAGTTGAAAAAAATAAGAGAGGTTATTATGGATGGACCTGACATGCTCCTATAGGTCTAAACAGAATATTCCTAGGTGCCACGAATTTTGAGAATTACTCCGTCAAAGTTTGGCAGTTTTTTGCTCTTAGGGATCTTAAGTAACTTTGTCGAAAGCCTGTAGCCCGTAACGACTAGGAAACTTGATGCAAGAAATGAGACCTCCCCTAGAATTTAACCACCCACCCTAACATGTTTACATAGTCCATTTGGCCCCATGAGGCATAGAATGAAAAATATGGCTTATGGAAAGGTTATGTTGAATGCCACTTATGCATTTTGCAAGAATGCATTTAATTTTGACACGGTCAAACAGATTGGAGTTGACAAAAACTGAGAGAGATTATTGTGCACAGACCTGATATGAACTTGTAGGCCCAAAAAGAACATTCCCAAGTGCCACAAATTCCAAGAACTACTCCATCAAATTTTGGCAATTTTTTGCTCTTTACGATCTTAAGTGACTTTGCCAGAAGCTTGTAGCCCTAAACGACTGGGACACTTGGCACACAAAATGAGACCTCCCCTATAATTTACCTACCCACCCTAATGTGTTGATGCAGTCCATTCAACTCCATGAGGTGCAGAACAAAAAAATGGCTTATGACAAGGTTATCTGAATGTCACTAATGCATTTTGCAAGAATGCATTTAATTTCAGCATGGTCAGATGGACTAGAGTTGACAAAAATTGAGAGAGGTTATTATGGACAGACCTAACATACACCTGTAGGTCCAAACAGAACATTCCTAGGTGCCATGAAATACAAGAACTACTTCATCAAAGTTTGGCAATTTTTTTCTCTTAGGGATCTTAAGTGACTTTGCCGAAAGCCTATAGCCCAGAACGACTAGGACACTTAGTGCATGAAATGACACCTCCCCTAGCATTTACTTGTCCACCTCAATGTTTTGGTGTATTCCATCCATCCCCATGAGGTGTAGAACAAAAAATATGCCTTATGGAAAGGTTATGTTGAATGCCACTGATGCATTTTGCAAGAATGCATTTAATTTCAACACGGTCAAACGGATTGGAGTTGACAAAAATCAAGAGAGGTTATTGTGGACATATTTGACATGCACATTTAGGTCCAAACAAAACATTCTTAGGTGTCATGAATTCTGGGAACTACTCCTTCAAAGTTTGGCAGTTTTCTGCTCTTAGGGATCTTAAGTGACTTTGTCGAAAGCCTATAGCCCCAAACAACTAGGACACTTAGAGAATGAAATGAGACCTCCCATAGCATTTACCCACCCACCCTAATGTGTTGATATAGTACATTCATCTCATGAGGTGTGGAATACAAAATTTCACTCCTAGCAACTTTCCATTGCATGAAACTGAAGCATACTAGAACAATGAGTTCCTTGCCACCATAGGCAAACAAAATTGATTTTAAAAAATTGAGATAGGTATTTGCACCTATAAATATAAAGAAGATGTTGGTAAGTGTCATAGTCTAACAGATCAACTAGTCCAAAGTTTGACACATTTTTTTGTCTTAGGGCTCTTAAGAGACTATCTCTATCCAGTATAGTCAATAATGATCAGGAGGCGTCACCACTGAAAAGACACCTCCCCTAGCATTTACCTGTTACGTCATAAAATGTCCCCTTGGGGGCTTTTCTCTCTTAAGGTTTAGCTCCCGGGTCCTTTAGAATGCATTTAGAGCATCTTGCATGATTTTGATGACTCCCGATGAGAAAACCCTAAAGTTTCATGGCAAATAGGACTCAGGGGATGCACTTAACATAAATCCTACCTGAAATAGGGGAGGACTTGGGCATCCGCACCTAGTCCTCCCCTATTTTAGGTCAGTACCAATTTCAAAGTGTTGATTTATGACTATTATTTAGGTCCTATGCCGACACGGTAAGTTTGAATTACGAAATTCTTAGCGGGAATGTTTGTAGTTGCATATATAAGCATGATTAGGTTATCATTTGTAAACTAGATGGACATTAGATGGTAATTTTGATTCAAGAGCTTATGTGAAAGTGATTCAAGGCATGCGATGTGTTGCAGAGTAGTATTTTGTGTTGTTATTGTGTTTGTATTTGCAGATTTGGCATCCATCTCCTCATGGCATGAAGAGCATCTTCCTTCCATGAGATCTTCACTACAAGGTGATATCAATTGTGTTTTCAATCATTTATCATTTAGATTTTGCCTCTAGCCCACAGGGACACTCACTCTTTATCTGACAACGGTGTTTAGAAGACTTGAATGTCTCTCTAAGGATTGACTGAGGCAAGCCTCTAAACACCACAACCCTTAACCCATTTTTTTGTGATTGTAGGTTACAGGTTGCAAAAGTAGAAAAAGTGGAGTTGCAGGAGAGTAGTGCAAACTGTCAGAATTGCAGATCAGAGAAGAAAATAGGGACCTGGACTCGAGCACTCACTCATTAGTCCTCTAGATCCCGCAATAGGAAAATCTCTAGAACAGTAGGAACATGTTGCAGGCAAGGTTCTCAGATCTTGACAAAAACTATGGTACTGGATTAGGGTGCCTGCTCATTAGTCCCTGACTTTTGTACTTTCCAAACTTTGAAATCTGGTACACATTTGATTGTCATTTTATATCTCTGTGTGCAATCATTTTCCGTAATTTGTCTGTTTGT
The DNA here is from genome assembly GCA_027924645.1 of Cunninghamia lanceolata. NCBI lineage: Eukaryota > Viridiplantae > Streptophyta > Pinopsida > Cupressales > Cupressaceae > Cunninghamia > Cunninghamia lanceolata. The sequence goes on along the minus strand of BSBN01001292.1, from coordinate 893,921 downwards.
TCACGAATTTACGAAATTAAATTTTTGAGCATAATTGGGTTTAAATGGATAACAAAATCATACAATTCCAATCTTCCCCTATGTTCCAAGTGATAGAAGGTCTGTAGTAGGTTCCTCTACTTGGCTGGAAGTCCTTGAATGTTTATCCAGTGAAAGGAGGATCAACATAAACCATCAAAATCAACCTAAACATTTTTCACACTAAACATAACCCACCCACCCCGATGCATTTGCACTTTTAGTTCAACCCCACAAGGTACATAATGTAGAATTTCACTCCTAGCACCTTTCTAGTAGATGAAACTAAACTAAGTGTTGTACTTGGCTATTGATGAAAAAGTTTGATAGTTGGTTCTTCGACATGACCGTACTATAAAGATGTTCTCACTTGATCCAATGTGTTCTATGGGAATAAATCAAAGGTTATAGGTAATCAAGTAAAAAGGTAAATGGTATGTATACTCAAGTACTTGTAGTTTTGTTTCATAACATTTTATTTTCTTAGAATGACATGGAGATAAAGAACTAACATTAAATTAATAAAAACTTAACATGAAATCACATTCAATGGTTATCAATTCTTAGCACCAAATGTGAATAAACACATGAGGGTTTGTAAGATGGAATCCTTGTCATTAAAACTTGAATAGTAACATCATGATATTATGCTCATAATCTCCTCATAGGATATGACAAATCTAATTCAATAAGATCCTTCCATGGTTTCAGGTTGCAAAGATAAGTTTTTTGCATAATTTACAACTTTTGTTTCCATGAATGAAACCATAATAAAGCATGATGAAACATTTTTTGAAGAAACCCCTATCACTATGTTGCATGAAGAACCATGGCTGCTCCCAAGCCTCATAGAGGATATTTTGGCCAAGAATGCCACTGGATTGGTACTATGAAACCTTCAAAACCTAAGGGCCTACAAGACGAATGAGAATAGTCATCAAGTTGACTCCAATTGACATAATAGCATGACTCTTGAAGCAAACGTGACCCTTCAAGCAAACAAGAACCTTCAAGCATAAATAAGAGTTGTACCATGCCAAGTTAGGGATACATAAGGATTATTCCTACCTTACTTTCCTTCCAAAACCAAATCCATAAGGATTATGTCTACCTCCATCATACTCAAATCTTGCATGCAAATGCAATTGCACTATTTAGCCAAAATGAATACACCAACATAATACCATCAAAATCTCCCCACATAAGCCAAGAAACTAGGTGAAAACATGAAATACAACCTCAATCCAGACAAGACCCTTCAAGAAAACATAATGGCATGAGAAACCACTTGAATTAGTTTAATCAAATGAAGTTAATCAACTAGGACCAAGGAGCACATAGAAGAAGAAAAGAAAACTGTCAAAAATATAGAAGGTGAAATGAAGATAGAAAAGAAAAATGCAATCAAATCACTAAACTTAATAATTGTACACATAACATACCTTTGTGTCATTCCAATAATTCAATCTAATGAACAATTTCCAGGATCTTCTCTACTCTTTATGGTGTCAAGTATTGCTTCATGGTCAAACTCGTGAACTTTATACAAGTCTTTATTCAATGGTCTACTTGCATATTTTATGAAATGAACATTTGATTCCACAACAAGGTTAGAACAATGAATAATCTTCCTATGTGCACATCAAAGTGCTCAAACAACCACAAATTAGACTTCTTCACTGGATACCTTCTAAGCCATGTTCCAGTAACAACCACCAATCTTGTAGGATACTCAATGTTTTCTCCATCTATGACAGGGGTTGTCAATTTCTTTTTTACCTCAACACAATGACATAAATAATAATTTGTTCCCTCATCATTAACTTCATCCACATTAATTGCATATACATGTCCTACATTAAATTGCACAAAAAATATTAAAATTTAATAAATGATAAAAAAATACTACATCATAATCTAAAATATATATTAATTTTCATTAAGTAATGTATTACCTAGTTCAAATAGATCTAAAATATGGTCAAATTCAATTGATGATTCCATCTGCGTGAGTTGTAGTGCTCCTAGAATTTGATACGTCTAAAGTGGGCTTAAAGATCTAGCACGTCATTCATCAACACACTCTTTTGACTCACACTCATTCCAAGAAAAATCCATACATGATGAACAAAAACATACCATCTACCTTGAAAATACATAGTCCATGAAGTTGCATTTGAGCCTCTAAAAGGGTGGAACTCACTCAATCCTATCACTATACAATAATCTTCATATTTTGCAATTTTAGCATCTTCTATCAACCAAAAGAATCTACGAACTGTAGACTTACCTTCATTACCTGGACCCATTGTAGAGTTGCACCATTCGACGATGGATGTTGCATCTATTAGCTTTGCACTATACTTGTACTTCAACTCTTCTCGTGTTAAGGCTCTTTTAATACATGCTCCCCTTTTCCATACATGGCCTCAAAGAAATCCCATATATGTTCAACACCACTGAATATATGCATCCTAATCAACCAATAAAACATTCATGAATTCTTAAATTGTGAAGCACAATTATCTGACCATATGATATGTTTATCAAACATGATGTTCCTTCTACTCAAATGACAATAGAACATCTAAAATCAACCTTGCACAAACTCTATAGAATGTGTACAATCATAACTAATAAAAAATGATACTCCCTTAATATCTTTTTGTCTTCCTCTGTACTATCGGGTGCATGAATGAATGCTATATGCACAAATATAACAACTTGAGTGGAATTGTACTATGATTGAACCTCATTCTGTGGTTGTAGTGTATAATTATCTGTAAAGTATACAATTGACACAATTGTATGAAGAGGAAATGTGTCCTTGCATAACTTGAATTGCAAGTCCAACCATTGAGCTCTATGTGTATGCCTTGCATACTCATAAACTATTTTTTCTTGAAAAATATGCATAAATGCAGATACTGGTATTTCTTCACTAACCAATTCACACCTTTTTGCTTCTTTACCATCTTTTAGACTATATGTAATTGTCTTATATTTTCCAAAAGGTACTAATTCATTTTCAATTGCATGTACATTCTCCATGTATACACAAGTTCTCAAATGTTGCAAACCATCACAAATATCACATGTTCCATCCAAACATAATGTCTTATACAAATTTATCCATCTACTATTTCACAAAAAATGCTTGAAATGAAATCTCTTGCTAATTTAGGTGGAGTCTCTATCATACACTCTTGTAAAACTTTGTTAGTATACAAAGATACACATATTTGTCGATAAACATTATAATGCATAAAAAATTCCATGTGAACTCTACAATAAATTGTGCGCATGTGATTTATTTTGACATAAAAAGGTTTTGTCATTTCAAAATACCTTTGAATAATTTGAATTTGAGGATAACTAGCTACAAATTTGGAGAAAATTTGTGTTTGAGTCATATCTAAAGAATGCTTTGGATGTGGCTCATGGTTTTGACAACCAATTCTCCTTCTTACAACATCCATTTGATTAGGAGATAATCTTGTGTTATGGGATTTTAAGGCTTCAACTATGGTTTTACCTTTCTATGGGAGTCTACCAGAAAATGCCTATAGTTTATTGCTATTCAGGTCCTCAATTCTTTCACGCCTCTCAATGACTTTCATCAATGTTTTTCTACATATCTTTAGTTCTTGACTTATTTTTCTTATCAAGCGAGATTTCTTTGTTTTATTTCTCACAATAGTTGATGTAATGACACATCATGTAGTATTACTATCTTTCATGCGTGAGGTGGAACCAATTCTTTGATATGCATTGACTAGATTTCTTATAATAGATTTTTCACTATTAGCACTTGATGTTCTTAGGCCCGAAATCTTCATGATTGGCCTAAACTTAAGATTTTTTATTATCTCAACAAACAATTGACATCTTTTGGTTTCACTTATGTTTTCAAAAAATAAGTTCCATAACTTATTCACATTTCTTCTACAAGTACTCTTAGGAATCTTGTCAACCATTAGTTTTAGAATATTCTCATCAATCTTAATAAATAACTTAGGATTTATATGCAAAATCCTAGGAGGTGTCCTTATTGGAAAAATTGAATCACAAGATAAATTTTTGTCACTCAACACTTGATCAATTGGTGTATCATCTACTACAACATTTGCAAATGCATCATGATTTTCAATTGGAGATTGAACATTTTCTACAATATCAATTTGAGATGGAAAAGATGAAATACCTTCAACTCCCACATTAGATTTATTATTTGCATGATGTTTCTTCATTCGTTCTCTTTGTTTCTCCAATTCCTTCTCTCTCTACGATGCTTCATCATCCAATTCAATCGACAAAGACAATTGACCTTCATTTGTGGAGTTCAATTTCTTATTGTCATTAAGTTGTTTCATTTGTTCTCATTTCTTTGCATTCTTAGCTTCACGCTCCTCTGGTGTTAGAGTTTTTTCTTGTTTCCTTGGCATTGTATTGAATTCTATATCACTCTAAAACAATGATCAAAAGAAAACAAAAAATATTTGATAATTTATCAAGTTATAATACAAAACATGCACAATTACAATGTTTTTTGTCAATGTAAAACAAAACCTAAATAATTTGTTCAATCTAGTGTTGCAATCCCTCAAAACATGAAAAAAATGGTTTCCATTATCAATTTTGAATTTAAAACATGCAATTAGAATCTTGTGCATCGACACAAGAACAAAAAGTGAATCAATTTTGTCAACCAACAATGGGAGAACCTCAAAAGCATGAAATGTCTCTTTTAATGTTAGAAAAAGTATAGAATAGGGAATAAAATAGAGCATTTTCATAAAAAGTCACATGACATGCCTTTTTCTAGGTCATTAGTCATCATTTTAACTAGTTCAAAACATGCTCACGTTATAATGCAAGCATGTTTTAAACTAGCTAAAATATTAACTCTCTCTCTCTCTATCTCTCTCTAAACCTCTAAACCCTGAACCCTAACCTCTAACCCCTAACCCCTAAACCATAAACCCAAGAAACCCTAAACCCCTATCTCCCTATCTCTCCCCTATCTTCCTATCTCTATCATCCCTCTACCTCATAGTCTCTCTCCCTATGTCTTTGGACATCTCCCTCACTCTCTATCTCCCTATCTCTCCTCTCTCTCTCTGTCTCTCCCCCTTTCTATCTCTCCCTAAATCCTAAACCCTAACCTCTAAACCATAAACCCTAAACTGTTAGTGTGAATAGGGATATTTCCTAGCTAGTTTCCCCTTGGTGTGTGAATAATTCATATTATTTAACTATTTATTAGTTAAATAATATCCACACATATTCACTGTGTTAAGTTAACTTAGTGAGTCTTGTAGATTTTTCTAGTTGTTTCTAGTTGATTGATAATTGTTGATAGTTGTATTATTTTTCACATCAAGTAGTTGGCATCTTGCCCTCTAGTTGTCACATATAATAGGAATATGGCACTTGTCACATGGCTACAACTTCTTATCTCTCAACCTTGCCTTTATAAGCAAGGCATGTCTCTTCATTTTGGAAGGTTGGAGCTATAGTTCTCTCTTAATCCTATTATGCCATTTGAGCATTTATATTATTCTCTCATAGTGTTGTTATGTTGTTCATTTCTTTTTTCATTGCAGTTTATTGATTCTAACTCTTTCAGTTTGATTTTAGGTTATTATTCTTTTTCAAGATTCTAACATGGTATTAGAGCATGTTTTGGAAGATTAGATTCATATTTTGAGAGATCTTGAATGCAAATCATTGTGGATCTTGATAGTTGAGTATTCTCTTCTCCTGCATCAAATGATGACTTGGAGAATCAGAAAAACTTGATAGAAAACCATATTTGAAGGAATTTTCTCTTTGTGGACTTGTATTGCAGGTTTCAACATGCATTTTCTTGACTTAGGTTGTTGATTCAACTTCTACATGTCATTTTTTTTGTTGGAGGTATTTTTTTCATTAGATCCACATCTTATACACATTAAAAAGAAAAAAAATTTCTGGGTTTTGTTCATTGCTTCAGAAAACCATCTGGGTATCTATTATTGTTTGCATGCAACAAACAAATCATCTACAAATTTAATCAAAAAATTTTGGCAGGCCCCCTCTCCATTGGCATTTTGGTTTTGACAGTCCAACTTTGAAGGCTCATATCTTGTTCATTTTTGCTCCTTTTTTAGAGCAATTGTTTTTTATTTAGGCTAGAATTTCACACGCATTGCAGTGGTGAATCAAATTTTGATGTCAGTGCCTAGATTTTCTAGAAATTTTTAGTTTTTCATCGTTGTTACTAAGTAGTTCCCATTTTTTGAACTTCAAAGGCTTCGTTCAGGCTCATACAATAACTTTTTTTGCGAATTTTTTTAAGTACATAATTTTTGAGTACTTTCTAGATCTACTATCTATTTGATCCAGTTTTGCTCAAAAATTATACTTTCAGTTATAGCCCATTTTTAGCTTTTGCATTGTATTAAAATCAAAGACTACTTTGTTGTTTTGGCTTGTGGAAATTATAATTGGACTTAATATGAAGCCCCACAATCATTTTTTGTTGGGGGTACTCTCTTGGTTGAGTGAAAAGGGGGGTGTCTCGTGTGTGCCTTCTTTGAGTTCCTGCATTCTCAATCTCTTTTTTGCACTAAAATGGATCTAAATATAGTTCTAGTACTCACTCCCTACAACTACTTTGATTGGAAATCTAAAATGTCAATCTATCTAAAGAGGCATGGGTAGTATAGAATAACAATGGGGCTTGAACCTGAACCTACTATAGATGCATAAAATGCTAAATGGTTTAATAAGTTGGATGAAGCTTTTGGAACCTTGTCTATGTCTGCATCTCTAGATTTGTTTTTTCATATTGAATCTATTTCTACACCAAATGAAGTATGAACCACTTTGGAAAAACTCTTTGGTAAACAAGATGACATAAGGGGACATCTACATGATAATGAGCTCATAGGGATAAGTCCTATCAATTTTGATACTATTTAAGACTTCTTCACAAAACTTAAGGCTATAAGTTGAAACAATGTGTGATTGAGAACAAAGACTCACAATTGATCTTAAGAATTATTTCCAAGCTAGGTCCAAACTATTCTGTGTTTGTTTCTACATGTCATACACTAAAAGTGCCTTAGGAACAAATTTATACAATGACCTCACAAGGGAGAAAGATAATTTGATTCAAATGGGTACAATGAAGCCTTCAAAGTCTCATTCCTTGGCTGCAAATCATGGCACTAAAGATCAGAAGGGGAGTGGCAAACAAAATAAGAAACATGTTCAGAGTCGAGGAGAGAAGAAACAAGATCAGAATAAAATTGTTTCTAAAGCAGATACTGAGGCCTATTCTTCAAAAGGTGATAAGTCTAAGAAGGAGAAGGTGAAGTGTTCCTATTGTAAGAAAATAGGTCATGATGAACACAAATGTTTGAAGAAATAGACTGATCACCTAACACATATTCTTCAAAAGAACAATCTTAAGGTACCTGATTCAGTCAAATAGAGTTCACCACAAGAATCTTCAAAGGACATAGAAAAATTAAGGGGAAAGGAAAGGGTAAGGCCCTTGTTTCTATTGCTTCACAGCTAAATTCTTGGATCATTGACTCGGATGCTTCACATCACATAGCCTCATCACAAGAAAGTTTTGTCTCCTTGGAGCCATGTTCTTATATGTCATCTATCCTATTGGGTGACAACTCACCTACTAAGGTGCATGGGAGAGGGTCTGTTAATGTGGATGAAGGAACATTTCAGGATGTTCTTTGAGTTCCATCATTGTTGACTAATCTCCTATCAATCTATCAGATCACTCATACTAGCTCTGGCAAGTAAGTTGAGTTCACTCCAGACACAGTGGTAATCAATGAGATGTATAATGGGTCTTCAATTGCCATGGGGAAGGTTGATCATCAGTCTAGACTATATCACTTTTCTCACTTTGTTTCAAATTCTCCTTCACTTTCTTTTCTCACTCACTCAGATGAGGTGAGTTGTTTGTGGCATCAGTGGTTTGGCCACTTGAACTACCACTACTTGAAGCAGATTAGTCAAGAGGACATGATCATAAGGTTGTCTTCTATTAAGTTTTCTAATGGAGTTTTCCAAGGTTGCATTCTTGGTAAGCTTCCTAAAGAAAATTTTGATAAAGGCAAAGCATGGAGGGCCACAAATCTTTTGGAGTTGGTACATATTGACTTCATAGGTCCATTTCCACATCCTTCTTTCAACAGGATGAGATATGTTCTGACTTTCATTGATTACCTTTCTAGATACACATGGGTTTATTTTCTCAAATAGAAGACTTAAATCTTTGAGTCTTTTCAGAACTTTAAATATTTTGTAAACAAACAGTTAGGAAGACCATCAAAATTTTGTGTACAGATAATGGGGGGAATACGTCAACCACAAGTTTGTGTAGTTTTGTGCCTTAGAGGGCATTGATCTTCAGCATACAATTCCCTACACTCCACAATAGAATGGTGTTGCAGAGTGGAAGAACAGGTCCTTGAAAGAGATGGTCAATTGTACGATTCACTCCAAGTCATTGACACCTTAGTATTGGGTATAGGCCATCAACTATGTGTGTTATATCTAGAATAGAGTACCTCATCGAGTTGTAAAGGGGTTTACTCCTTTTCAAGATTGGACCAGTCGAAAACCCATAGTTAAGCACTTTTGAGCGTTTGGTTCTCTTGCATGGGCCCACATTCCAATAGAGAAATTTAAGATTATGGATTTGTAGAAAAGGCCTTGCATATTTGTTGGGTATCCATAGGGTGTCAGAAGCTACAGGCTCTTCATCCGACCACTCATGAGTTGTTCATCAAGAGGAGTTTTAGTTTGTGGAATATGTTTCCAATTCTCCTCATATCACATCTCCATCCACTATCACTTTGGATTCATTACGACATGATGATAGTTCTTCTGAGGCTCCTAACCCTCTTGGTCCTGATGATGAGTCTTTTGCCTCTTCTTAAGATGATAACATTGAGGATTTATCCTCTCCATCTAGTCATCATTGAAAGGTTGATGATTCTCCTCTAGACTCTCCTACCAGGTCTCTTTGGGCTCATCAAATATTGGAGACAGTAGGTGATTGGGTTAGTGACACTAGTAGAATTTGGCAAATAAATGACATGACTAAAACTTTTAGTCATGACAACTAAAAATGACTAAATTCTACTATTTTTTTGCAACACAGCTATAAATGACTAATTTGATCATCAAGTAAAAACACAACTAAATAATTAGTCACATATGATATTAAAGTAAAGTGGGTAATTAAAAAAAAGGAGGGAAACGTGAAGTTGATTAAGTGATAAATTAAATTTTTTATTTTTGCGAGGGAAACTTGCACGGGTTTCCATGTATGCAAGGAATTCTCTCTTTGTTTTTTTTGGAAAAAGGACTGAAACAACACAAGCTCATGAGGAAAGTTTTAGTTTTGAGAGGAAAATCCTTACTTGCTACTTTTACCATTCCAAGATGGATGCTTTCTCTATTGTTTGATACTTTGAAGAGGAAGGTTGCAGTGTTTCTGAGTAGTTATATCTGAGTTTCATTCAGCTAAGATCATGGGGCAGCTTCATGGCCCAATATTTCTGAGTATTCTCAATCTTCATTTGCATGGTTGGTTGTTTCCTTTGCCTCTTTTTTGCATTTTTCCATCTTCCTGGGGTTTCTTTGTTTCATTTCTAAGTTGCAAAAGGTAAATAAGGGAGTGTTCTTTCTTCATGTTCTTGCATATCAATGTCTTCTTTGTCCATTTGAAGGCTCTTTCCCTTATTCCCACAGGTTAGGGTTTTCTTTTGTGTTTGATATGCATTTTTAGTTTGAAATGTTGCTTTGTAGAGCTCTATTTTATGTATTATGGAGGTAACATTATGCAATAGAAGTTTTCGAATTCAAAACCCTTGCAATCTAGCCTTTGGACAGTGTTTCAAATCATTATGCTTTGGGATCTAGGGTTTCAAGAGTGCAACAAAGAGACAATGGTTTTGTTTTAGGGATATTGGCTTGTTGCATTGCCATTAAAGCCATTGTGTTAGGTTCATTAAGGAGGCAATAGTCATAAAAAATAGAGATCAATCTAATTGTGCATCAAAATGAGGATCTAGTCTCTTTGACAAGGAATGGGAATCAAGTCACTGTGAGGGTTAGTGATTTTGTAGTGGTTGTGTGGATTAATGAGGTTATTTTGTCTGAGAATATAGATGCGAATGTCGTTGTGAACTTTGATGATAGCCAAGTGACAATAACCATTCAGATTTTAAATGATCTTCACTTCACCATGTTCTTTGATACCATCAAAATCTTCTTACCTTCAAACCCTGTCATCAAACTCACACTTTATTATATTATGCAAAACAATGTTGACTATCCATTAAAGAATCTGACCTTGACATAATCTACTGCCTTGACTATGCATAACTTTGTATTGTCCTCAATGTGCAACAGTAAGTTTCTTGACTTTATGGTCACTGCTCCTCAAGCTTTTAGCAATGCAACCCCAAAAAGCTCATTACCTCTTAAAATCACAGTGCGAATGATGCTAAGACTACCCCAAACCATATGTTACGAAAGATACAAGCTTTAAATAAGATATAATGATGTCCTTGAGCTACGATAGTCAAGACTTAAGCAGGGTTGTTGCCTCTCTTTAATAGAGAAAAAAAAGGTTGAGACAACAACTCTTACCCCATGGCAACTGAAAATACAGTGACAAACTCTTTCCCAAGGTATTCACACCTATATCCATTAGAGTAATTGTCTCATCATTCTACACTCCTCAATGATCCCTATGATGACTTCATACCAATGAGACCACAATGTGTTATATATTTCATATTACCAAAAGACTGTGACTATGTTTTGTAACAAAAAAACATGTCACTATACTTCATTATTTGGTTTCATTTCACCATGCTTCAATAGGGAACTAAAACCACTTTCAACTTGTATTTCCATTGTCATCTCTTTGTCATTGTAACCCTACTAATCTCACAACTTTGTGACAACATATTAACACTGCCTTGTAAAACACAGACTTGTACCTATCAAAGATATCATTATGACCATGTTTTTCTAGTCACTGCTTCTTCATGAATTTAATGTATGCATAAGCTTCCTAAAGTAGGGATACTAGATGCAAATGTTACAAACCTTTGAACAAGGTTTGAAGGTGTCCTCCTTAATGTTGTTTCAGGCCTGTTATCCATCACAAACCTCATGTGCATGGTGTACTCCTTCTTGACAACAAAAGCTTTGCCCTCAAAACTTGGAAACTTACCACTGTAATCTCTGTCACTGTAACCTACTTGCACAATGATTCTCTTGAGCACTTGCTTTGTCATTAGTTTCTTTGTAATCTTTGATGCAATATGTATTAGGTTTCTTTTAGGTTTTTGTAACTACCCTTCAATCTATACTGCATGCCTTATTTGATTTGGAGAACACCAATCAAGAGCTAAAGAGTGAACTCAAAGATTTGTATATCAACTCTACCAAGTAAGTTGTTTTTCTATCAGTAGCTAGATTCCCATATATTATTTGACTTGTGATGATTCAAATATTTACTGCTATCCAAAACTCACACGCATGGATGGTTATTAGCATGTATTGTAGTTTTACTTAGATGATTTCACTCCTAGAATAATATTTAAGAAGAGTTGAAGAAGTCTTAGATTCTAATTGTCAGTTTTAAAATCTTTTGGTCTTGTACAAGCAAGTTGATATATCTAGCAACCATAAGGCAATTGTCATTCATGTTCCATACCGCTTGAGGAAGGCTTTCCAAAAGATTCATGTGAGTCTTGTGCGAGAGCTGGAAAAGAAGTTCGGTGGAAAGGTTAACATCAAATGATGCATGCTTCTATTCTTCCATTAAAGGTGACTGTTACATTGGTGAAAATTTTTAAACTCTGTCATTTGCATTGTTCACTATCATAGATTATAGTAATTATCTTTCCTTGGTTTGAATCATTGCTCCTTTGCTCTATATGAGCACTATCACAAGTATCACTATCTATTTTTAATTTTTGGTTCTTTCTTATAATCAATCACATGGTTTTAATGTCTAAATCTTCTCTTGGATCCTAGCCCACAATTGTTGCATACAAGAAAAAGTAACAAAAACAAGATCCGTTGACAAGGATGTCATATGGAACATTGACTATGATAGTCCCATGCATTTCCAAAAGATTATCATCATTCATTGATGGGAAATGTCATGGATTTGTGGCTCTTATGTTATCTTACTATGTTAAAACATCTACATAGTCCTTCATTCACAGCCTATGGATCCTCTTCTTTTCAAGACCACTGTCCACTTTGCATTCTATGACCACCATTTGTTGATTGATTGCCCCTTCATTACATTCATGGTGACCCTTGTTCAGTTACGCATCTCTATGATTGATTTCCTCAAACTTTTTCCAACCTTCAACAGTCCAAAACTGCCCTTTGATATATTCACTTAACTGTGATATTCTTTTATGACTGTCTTTTAATAATAATTGTCATCATGCAAAATGTATCATTTGTGACTACCATTCAAATGGCAGTACCTTCACAAACCCTAGTCCCTCTCTCTTACAGTGATCTTTTCTCTTGTTACCCTCTGTCAACCTCTTTTAGAGTTATAAAACTCTCTTACAATGTTTCTTAAGGTATCCTCTTTCATGTAGCATGTCTAGGGTTCCTTCATACCTTGCATTGATGGTCCTTCTCTAAAACCCACTATGCAAATCTTCTTGTATTGACAATGTTCTATATTTTAGGCAGATTGTGTAACCTTTCTAGGCTCATGTGAATCCTAAAAACTTAGACAAAGTTATATAACTGTTGATGAATCTCTAAACCTTGTGAGACCTCTAGGACTCTCTCAAGACTTTTGCACAAAATGTTACAAAGGATTCTCTAGTCTAAAAGAACTTCACATTCCCTGTCATGATACTATTTTGACTCATAAATCTCCTTTGTATAGGTTTGAGAGACCCTAATCTTCTATACAAACTTCATCATTTGGTAGGGTTTAATGATTCAATATTACTAGTTCAAAACAACACTACTCTTGACATTCTTAGATATCCTATTCCATGGAACTTCCTATGTTTCTACAATTTTGACATACCTTTGTAAAAGTTCAACCCAAGTCTGTAATAGAATTTAGCACTATAAGATAGATCTACTCAAGAGTCTTCATAAACTACCTTTGATATGTGAGACTGATACAGGGTCCATCTAGATCTTTATTTGATATGCCTTATCTCTTCTCATTACACTCCTAGTACATATCTTCTTTGCATAGTTGTTCATTAGACCTTTTCCCTCTTGGATTGACTTCTATATCATTCTAGATCCCTTTGCTACCTTTATTGTAGGCCTATCAATACTATCTTTGCATTGTATATCTTCACAAGGTCACTGTATTAATTTCCTTGATGCCCTATTACCAATCCCTTGATTTCAATACTGAGTGTAGCCATCTCATGAGTTCCTTTAAATGACTATCATCAAGCCCTCCTTTAACATATGCATACCTAACACTAGAGATGCAAGGTTATACTAGATCCTTTACAATGACTGTATTGACCTTATATTAGTTTAGCAGGCCTTCTTTTGTAAGGTGCTCATAATGAACATGTAGATCTCACATATTCCTATAAGGTGCATGGAATACAAACTTCATAATGTTTGTGCAGGGCTTAGTGAAGAGATCCCAACAAGTGGGTTTATGCACACTATCTTCACAACCTTTATGAGATCATGTTGACTATCCCATACTCAAATCTCAGTGTCTTCTCATAGCTACCAACTTTGTGATAGTCCATATTGTTGTTTGCAAACCTCATAGTTGAAACTGGATAGAGAGATGTAAAGGTGGGTTTGGACTGTCACCTTTCCTTAGACCTCTGTAGTCTTGAACTGATAGTCTTGAGTCATTGTATCTCTTGTGCAATGTATCTCAGTCTCTTCTTCATTTTTCCCTATATCCATTTGATGTAGTTTAAAATCCCTCTATATTCTTGTTTTTATAGTCTCAAAGATTTCTTATGAATGAAAATATTCTTTAATTCAAACCTTTGTGTGATAGTGTAAATTTTTGCATGATAGTGTAGACTTTCTACAAGACATTGTAAATCTCAAACACGATAACCTAGAGTGTTGGTGACAAGGCTCTGTATAATTTTTTCATGATAGACCTTTGTTTACTGTTAGCATTGTCTCTTTGTAACCTAACCAAAAACTATGTCGAAAGAGATCCTCTATTAGGATTTTATATGTGATTTTTGTTCTTTGTCATGTATATCTCCAGATATGAGGTTTTCAACAAAGGTTAACCATGCTTAAAACTACTTTCAAGATCAATTAGCACCTCTATTCACTTTGTCTACTATCAGTCTTCTTGACCCTCTTCATTCTTTATCTTCTTGACCTCATATCTGCAAGCCTGTTTAGAAACTCTGCCTCTTTGCAATGTATCTTAGTCTCTATTCCTTTGTAGCTATCTCCTACACATTGTCATGCAACCATGAAAACCTCTCTTTGACTTGAATATGCTTTGTAAACCTTGGTCTCCTCAAACTATGGACAATCGGAGTGAATGATCTTGAGAGGTCTTGATGAGTGTCAGGTAACACCCATGAAATACACCTTTTTACCCCTCTTTTTCTCCCTTCTTATTTCATTGTCCTCATGACTACACCAAAATAAGCTAACAAGATTGTTCTAATGATGATTAATAAGAGATGAATTACTTAGAATCATGATTTCTGATTGAAGGACTAATGTGCATTGAATTGATGGAAATATGCAGAAATCTTCTCTTTTTGAATCAACAGGTGTAGGTATTCGGGTAGAGAATTTTGTGCATCTTCAGAGGTAGTCCTAATGATCTCTGGAGCTGACATCAGAATGCCATGACTAGTCTCCAATGTTTCCAATTAATTGGAGAGATTTTGGGATAAGGAGGTGAATCATCTTCGGAGTTGGACTGAAGTCTTGAGCATCTCTGAAGCTAAACAAGAAGGTCACAATCATATCTCCGGAGCTATAGATTGAAACATACATCTCCGGCACCTCTTTAGAACAATGCAGATTTCCAGCACAACTGTCGGTCAGACACTTCCAGTGGTGATCAAGATGCTCTTCATGTTACTCAAATCATCACCTGAGTAATTAAGGGTAGTCTATAGTTAACTGCTGGAAGTTTTTATCTCTTTTTTGTTTTGCATGGGTTATTGATAAACTAATTTAAATACCTATATTTCAGGGCCTTGCTACCCAAGTGTATTTAAAAACTAAGACTCAGATTTAGTATGGACTATTGTTCCACTAAATCTATTTTAATTGCATGGATATTCATTCTGTAGTTAAATAGTTAGTAGAATAAAGAGATTGATGTTATCTCTTAGATGAACTAGTAGATAGGGTAAGTGATATCTCATCATAGATTTAGATATAAACTTACAGAAGTAGCAGTATAAAGGGAATGATTATTTTTTTAATTTCTGTAACCTTATTTTGATATAGACATTTTCTGAATACAAAGCTGATAGAATTGGACTGAATTGAGTTGTGATATTATTCTCTTGTGTTGATTCTTCACTTTAGTCTTCAGCCCTAAGGGTGTGGAGCAAGGGCCCACTCTCACTACCAAGGTAGAAGGCTAGTACTGTTGTTTTGTTATTTCAGATTCTGTTTAAAGAGATAATTACTATTTTCATACATAAATGCATGTTTCTATTGGAAGGAGTTATATAAATTTACTTTAAGCAATTCATTGTTCAGTTTTGTTTTCAGTATTCTTAGAATTCATTTCATAGCAAATTGATCAGTAATATTAGTTTCTTTAAAGCAGTAAAGGTTATTAGAGATAGTTAGATAAAACTGGCAACTATATGATTCCTAATTGTAGATAGCCAAGGACACAGCCCTGGATTTGACAAAAGAAATATGATTAAATGATGAGGTACAATGACCCTTGTCATTTTTGGCGTTGTTGCCGAGGATTAATGTGTTAATTAGGAAAACTTAGCTAAACAGTTTTAGGATAGATATGTATGGTTAGAGCTAGGGATTCAAAAGGAAGATACATAAAATAGACACTCCATCAAACTATAGGAGAAAGCAGTAGGGTGGCACAAGATCTTGTTGAAGAGAGACATCTAGAACCTACCTTGGAAGTTGTACCTGAAATTAATAATCCTTTCAATCCTCCAAATCTTCCACTCGTTGACTATATCCAAGAATTACAACAGAAATTCCAAGTAGACCCTTTGCCAGAACCTATTTTCCCAGAACCTCAAGAAGAAGAACCAGTACTAAACATGGATGATAATCATGAAGATGAGGAAAATCAGGCTCCAAGAACCTTCTCATATTCCAATGTTCTGGCTGCTGGAGATAATGCCCCTATGAAAAATATTTCACCTGCACACTTGCCAAATTTTAGGGGTCTTGCTTCTGAGGATCCAGATCAGTTTTTGTTTGAATTCAAAGTGGTATGCCAGACTTATGATTATGGATCAGATAATAAAAAACTCAAACTGTTTCCCTCAACCCTAAATGATTCTACAATGAGATGGTTTATGGGCCTGCCCCAAAACTCCATCCATTCCTGGGATTAGATGGAGACAGAATTCTTGGGAAAATACTAGGACTACTGTAGAGTCAGTGATAAGAATGAGGAATTATTCAAAATTAAACAGAGGGAGGAAGAGACATTAGAGGATTATGTGGATAGGTTCAACTTTGCTTTGAGAAGATATGGCAACCCTATAAATCATTCTTTGGCCAGAACCCTGTTTGTAAAAGGATTAGACAAAGAATCAAAACAAGCACTGGATCTAATGGGAAAAGGGAATATCAACAAAATGGATATGCCTACTATAGAAGAACTCTGCAGGAACTATTCCAAAACCCAAGATGGAGGGAGAACGCCCAAATCTTTCAAAGGGAAGAATGAAATAGGACAGTTAATGGAGGAAATTGCAAATTTTAAAACAAATATTCTAGTCCAATTGAATACCATATTAGATGGGATTCAGGAAAAAACTAGAACAAATGATCAAGACAAAACAACTGAACCACTCTCCATCTATTGTCCTAGGTGTAGAAATAAACATCTGTTGAGAGAATGCCCTTTAGATAAAGCAGAGATATGCTAGATCTATGACAGGGAACATCCTACCAGTCAATGCAGTCAACTTCTAGCCTTAAAAAGGCTAAGTAAAAAGAATGACATTATAGAGGAGGAATTGAACTATGTAGGACAAAAACAAGCTAGAAATTTCACTTATAATCAGTATCCAAACTAGACTTCTTACAGGGGTCCTTCTAATTAGGGAAATAATCAATAGAATCCAACTTGGCATGGGCCTCAGAATAATCCTCCTTGGGGACAACAGGATTAGCCAAATCAACAATGGCAAAACCAACATTGGTAAAATCAGCCCTAGGGAAATCAACAATGGCCACCATAGTCTGGATCACAAAACATGCAACCTCATTGGGGTCCTCAACAGGGATATAATCAACGGTACCAGGGACAACCTAGACGTTTCCAACCTCAACAATAAGCATTGCTAATTGGACCCCCAAACACACAAAGTCAGTCACAAAATGAACTAGTTAGCCAACCACCCTTACCAGCTCAACCTATACCAAACCCATGGAATAAGTAGGGAGTAGCTGTTTACATGACAGAACAAGAAAACATGGCTGGAATTAATGCTATATATTCCAATAATTTCTAGCTGCATTCTGGGAAAGCACTTCCAAGACCATCTCCTCCAACTATAGTAACCTGTTGGTGCCTGAATTCACTGTCAGTTAATTTAGTAATTTTCATGCAGGCACCATCCCAAAATATCCAAAAGGTTCTAAGTTTTGGCACCCCTTCAGTGTTTTTCAGCATCTGCATCTCATTTCTTGAGGAGGGGTCTTCGTCTTTTCTCCATCGGCATGGGTTTGTTTTTGTGTCTTCGACATTTCGGTTTGAACTTGAACCCTTTTTTCTCTAAGTTCAGTGGTTCAGCGGTTCAGGGTTCAACTTTC
Organism: Cunninghamia lanceolata; assembly: GCA_027924645.1. Lineage (NCBI taxonomy): Eukaryota > Viridiplantae > Streptophyta > Pinopsida > Cupressales > Cupressaceae > Cunninghamia > Cunninghamia lanceolata. The sequence goes on along the minus strand of BSBN01001292.1, from coordinate 875,864 downwards.
TTCTAACGGGTCGCATTATGCATTTGCCTTGCGCAAATATTGCATCGTTGAACCTCCCGCTTGAACCTTTTTGTTTTGGTTCAAGGTTCAATGGTTCGAAGCTTTGTTGCCTATGGAGTATTATTTTTGATGTTTGAACCATCGTGTTGAACCCTCGTGTTGAACCCTTTTGGTTCAGGGTTCAACGGTTCAAGGCTTTATGTTTTTGGTCTTATCGGAGTGATCGGCCTCATCGGCGAAAGATTTCTTGAGTGCTCCGATTGTTTTGGTCTGGCCGATGGATGTCCATCGGCGTGTGTTTGGCTATCGGCGAAGCAAATTTGTGGCCCGCTGATGTAAGGAGTTTGGCTGATGGAGGAGCAGTGTGTGGCTGGCGAAGATGTCGTCGACGTGACCTTTGAGATCGGCAAGAAGATTTTTGGATGCTCCGATGGTGTGTGTTACACCGACGGAAGGGGAAGAGCCAGGGTCTATCGGCATGGGTTGTATTATCGGGTGAACGGTGAAATGGTTGGCCGATAGACTAATCTCTGGCTGATAAAGGGAAGTGTTGTGTATGGTCTTCGGCGTGACTTGTGTTGTCGGCGAGGATGGATTGTGGTGGGTCGACAGTGGGAGGTCTCGCCGATGAAGGAGCAGAGTATAACTCGTTGGTGCATCGGTGAGAGTGTGGTCTATCGGCAGAGGGATCTTTTGCTTGGCCGACGGTATTGGTCTGGCCGACAGGGGATTGCGGTGGCTTCATCGGTGTAACTGATGAGATCGGCAAAGGTTTGGATGGTTGGCCCGATGATGCATCTCTGGCCGATGGCGAAGCGAAGGTAGCGGTCGGCGAGACCGTTGAGATTGGAAGGAGAATTCTAGGGTGTGCCGATGGCTTGGGTTTTGGCGATGGGCTTTTGGAGAAGGCTTATGCGTCGAGCGCGGCAAAAGGTGCTCGACACCTATTATGCTCGCGACCATGTTTTTAAGGTATTGAAGGAGTCTCCGCGGCACCAATGTGGGACTATTCTTCCTGCACATTTGAAACTTCAGTAAAGTGCATTTTGGCGGGAACTTCTGTTTGAACGCAGCGACGATTTCCAGGTAGGCCACGGGTGGTTGAGGCCTTTAATGGCGACGGTGCAGAGGTATGGGCAATGGTACACATGATCATGTCGCCTGATTTTTGAGTGAAGACTTCCTGATGGCGGTGCAAGGCTCGAGGCCTCCCTTGTCTGCTGCATTGATGGCTTCTGAGCACCATTCCCTCTGATGGATGTATCTGGCAAATTTTTGACTTCTAGCCATGTAATTAATTGCTGAATGTACACGGTTCTGTATAAATGGTTTTGGCTGTGTTACTTTTTAGAGGTTGGAGGTTTTTTGGGCTTTCGGCTCTGACTCTGAACATAAGGTGTTCACATTTTGAAAGGCATTTTTTGCTACAGACTTGGTCCTTAGTCTGGTGTACTAATCTATCTTAAATTGTAAATGATGATTTTCTCTGTGATGACCTTCTATGCAGATTGATTTTAAATGAAAAACACCTGTGTGTGTATTGTTTCTGATTGTCTCCTGTATGTCATTTGTTTTCCTTTCAAACAAGGTTGTCAAGGACTTCCAAGTTTTTCAGTGTATGCATACTGTGTGTCTGATTTATTGCGTCTGCTCAAGGAGTGGTTAAATAGGCTTTTGATCAGATACAAAGGGAAATAGATTGCATCATAGGATCTGTTAAGCATGATCATTAATGATACTCTTTCTTGGACATGTTACTGTCAGGCAGTAGCATTATTCTCAGGTCCTCTGGATATGAATTTATGTTGTCATGGGGAGACATTTACAGTCTTATATATGACTCTGCTACCTAGATAAGGCACTGGTTTGGGAATTTGTCTGTTCAATGGGTCTAGGAAAGTCCCATCACTCCAAACACCATTTCAACCCATCTCATCACTTCCACCTGTTAGTTGTAGGATTAGGATTAGGAACCTCTACATGCTCTCATACCTAACCAGACATTATGTCCAAGAATGTTGCCAACCTTGTGATTTATTACACAAATCTTGGTCCATACATGAGAGTATTCTGCCTGTTGCCGTCAAGTTAAATCCTTCTGTCATTGAGCTAGTCAAGGTTATACTTTTATCAAATAGGGACAACCCCCTTGGTGCGGCAGAACCAGAAGTGAAGGGGAGGAGCTCACGCAACCTCCTATATTCAGTTGGCTGAATCTACCTGTGCATTAGAACTGGCAAACCCTAATGCTGATTCAGAAGCAAAAACCAACAAAAATGGCGACTCTGCTGGGGATGGACTGAGAAAAGAAATGATATATTTGTGACCCATCCGAGTCACCAACAGAAAATGGCGACTCCGCTGGGGATGGTGATTTGAAAATTGTTATTTTTGTCCTCCCTGGTGAAATATCTGTGTGCCCATCCGAGTCACCAACAAAATGGCGACTCTGTTGGGGAGTCTTTCATGTGAATAATGATGCTCTGCTGGTGGTATGAACTCAGAAAAATATGTGTTGAGCTTTCAGCTGCTGTAAATTTTGTCCTCTCTGGAGAGGTGGCGACTCTGCAAAAGATCTAAATGCACATGAAAAATTGATGTGTGTTGTGACAAAAATGTGCTATTCAGACTTTAGCATCTGTATGAGAAAAGGTACCTTGTTCCTTCCCCTTTATATTTGTTGTTTTACTGCATAAGTTAGATGCTAGGGGAAGCCTTAGGTCTTAGGCAGACAAAGGATGTCTAAGAGTAAAATTTTTATGAATCCAAGTATGAATTAGCCCATACTTAGCGGTGAAATGTTGGATAAAAGAATAGAAGAGATAAGAAATAGGTTGATATTCTTAGAGGCTGAGCAGGCCCAGTTAAAAAACAATAACCCTGTTGTGTCTGCCAGTCAGAAAGCTAAACCTACTGCCACCCCTTTTGATCCTTTGTATGACCAATTAGATTTGTCATGGGTTGACTATAAAGTAGAAACTATGCCTGCTAGGATATACTGTCAGATGCCCAGATATAGTGGTCACAGTGTATGTGATGGGAATGCACATATCCAAAATTTTCATGAGTTCATGGGAAAGCATTCATTCAGAGATGAGGATATGTGGATGAGGTTTTTTGTTAGGTCCTTTGATGCAAAAGCAAAAGACTGGTATTTGAGCTTTTCAAAAAGATCCTTTGCCTGTTGGGATGAGCTTGCTGACTATTTCAAGGAAGAATTTGCAAAAAAACTGGCTGATCTTGTTGCAGAATTGATGAGAATCAGAAAACAAGATGAAGAGCCATGTGTTGTTTTCAGTCATAGGTTTGCAGTAGCCTTTTCACAGATCCCAAAAGTTTTCAGATCTGATATTTCAGCCTATGTAGGCATATTCTTTGAGGCTTTTGTGGAGGGCTCTAGTGCATTACTGAGGGATTTCAAGGTGACAAGTATGCAGATGGCATACAAGTTCGTAGAAAATATAGAAAAAATCAGAAATGAGCACTTGTTGAAACCCTTGTCCACAGGCTTTGGTGTGAAAAATAGTTGTGAAGCTATAAATGACCAAATAATTAAAGCCTCATGTGCAGATAAAAATGAAAATGAAAGCATAGAGGTTGAGACTGTTGTATTTAAACATAATGCTAACAATACAGCTCAACTGGATTGTTCACCAATTGAGGATGCCAATGGAGGAACTAATGAAAACTCCCATTGCAATGATGAGGCAGCTGGCCATGAAAACAACAACGAGGTTGTGGACAGTAATGAGCAACTTTTGGAATGGACCTGTGGAGACAATTGTGAGTATTGTACTCAAGACAAAGAAGGTATAAGCAAACAGAAAAACAGTCCCATGTGTGACCCATTGCCTACCTTTCAAACACATGGAGATCATGAAGAGCAGTCAGAAATTGAAATAAGTGCTAGTGCAGAGCATGATTGTTTTTCATTTGATGGTTGTTTTGCTTATGACACATAGGCGGATACTCCTCCACAGAGTGAATCCATTGGTAATGAAAATGCGTGCTCTGCTACCCATGAACCAATGGCATACTACGATGAAACTGATGCACCTGGGTCACCCATTTATGACACATGTGATGATGAGGATCTGTCTGAGTATGGTGAGGATCTAGACATTATTTTTGACTTGGATTCTGTTTCTCATCTTGATGAAAGAGGAAACAACATACATCAGGTAAGTGACTGTAAAAATGTGCCTAATTTGAAAGAGATGCCAGAACCTGATCTTTTCCAGTTTGGTGCTGCTATTGGTTGTGTGCATGATGTGCACAATTGTGAATTTGAAAGCTTTTCTTTTGAGAGGCCAGCATATAAAGAGAGCCCTGTTTTTCCTAGTTGTGTGGTGGACTTCGAGTGCTTTCAATTTTCAATCCAGCTAGGAGATCATTTTGCAATGCATACTGATGATAACCTGTGTTCTATGCCATTTGAGTATGCATTGCTTGATACATTCTACATCCATTTGTTGCCTGATGCTGAGGGTTGTTTGCATAAGGGTGACAGTGACAAACTGAATCAGAAGGTTGAACATGCAAATGACCAAGGTAGCTTATGGTTAGATCATGGTAGCACTCTCAGGCTTGACCCAATGTATGCAGATGAGAACAAGGTGTTTGACAAGGGGAAATATTGGTTTTCCTTTTCTTGGTGGCCTTAGGCCATCAAGTTTGATTGGTGATGCAGATCATGGTAACTTCATGACTCTATGCCCAATGGATAAGGCACTGGTCTGCATCCTAGAGATCTGGGGTTCTCGCTGCAGTCTTGCACCTGCATGTCCCCAATCAGAGCCACTATTGGTGCCTGAATTCACTGTCAGTTAATTTAGCAATTTTCATGCAGGCACCATCCCAAAATATCCAAAAGGTTCTAAGTTTTGGCACCCCTTCAGTGTTTTTCAGCATCTGCATCTCATTTCTTGAGGAGGGGTCTTCGTCTTTTCTCCATCGGCATGGGTTCGTTTTTGTGTCTTCAACATTTCAGTTTGAACTTGAACCCTTTTTTCTCTAAGTTCAGTGGTTCAACGGTTCAGGTTTCAATTTTCTTCTAACGGGTCGCATTATGCATTTGCCTTGCGCAAATATTGCATCGTTGAACCTCCCGCTTGAACCTTTTTGTTTTGGTTCAAGGTTCAATGGTTCGAAGCTTTGTTGCCTATGGAGTATTATTTTTGATGTTTGAACCATCGCGTTGAACCCTCGTGTTGAACCCTTTTGGTTCGGGGTTCAACGGTTCAAGGCTTTATGTTTTTGGTCTTATCAGAGTGATCGGCCTCATCGGCGAAAGATTTCTTGAGTGCTCCGATTGTTTTCGTCTGGCTGATGGATGTCCATCGGCGTGTGTTTGGTTGTCGGCGAAGCAAATTTGTGGCCCGCCGATGTAAGGAGTTTGGCCGATGGAGGAGCAATGTGTCGCTGGCGAAGATGTTGTCGGCGTGACCTTTGAGATCAGTAGGAAGCTTTTTGGATGCTCCGATGGTGTGTGTTACACTGACGGAAGGGGAAGAGCCAGGGTCTATCGGCATGGGTTGTATTGTCGGGTGAACGGTGAAATGGTTGGCCGATAGACTAATCTCTGGCCGATGAAGGGAAGTGTTGTGTATGGTCTTCGGCGTGACTTGTGTTGTCGGCGAGGATGGATTGTGGTGGGCTGACAGTGGGAGGTCTCGCCGATGAAGGAGCAGAGTATAATTCGTTGGTGCATCGGTGAGAGTGTGGTCTATCGGCAGAGGGATCCTTTGCTTGGCCGACGGTATTGGTCTGGCCGACAGGGGATTGCAGTGGCTTCATCAGTGTAACTGATGAGATCGGCGAAGGTTTGGATGGTTGGCCCGAGGATGCATCTCTAGCTGATGGGGAAGCGAAGGTAGCGGTCGGCGAGACCGTTGAGATCGGAAGGAGAATTCTGGGGTGTGCCGATGGCTTGGGTTTTGGCGATGAGCTTTTGGAGAAGGCTTATGCGTTGAGCACGGCAAAAGGCGCTCGACACCTATTATGCTCGCGACCATGTTTTTAAGGTATTGAAGGAGTCTCCGCGGCACCAATGTGGGACTATTCTTCCTGCACATTTGAAACTTCAGTAAAGTGCATTTTGGCGGGAACTTCTGTTTGAACGCAACGACGGTTTCCAGGTAGGCCGTGGGTGGTTGAGGCCTTTAATGGCGACGGTGTAGAGGTATGGGCAATGGTACACATGATCATGTCACCCGATTTTTGAGTGAAGACTTCCTGATGGCGGCGCAAGGCTCGAGGCCTCCCTTGTCTACTGCATTGATGGCTTCTGAGCGCCATTCCTCTTATGGATGTATCTGACGAATTTTTGACTTCTGGCCATGTAATTAATTGCTGAATGTACACGGTTCTGTATAAATGGTTTTGGCTGTGTTACTTTTTAGAGGTTGGAGGTTTTTTGGGCTTTCGGCTCTGACTCTGAACATAAGGTGTTCACATTTTGAAAGGCATTTTTGCTACAGACTCGGTCCTTAGTCTGGTGTACTAATCTATCTTGGATTGTAAATGATGATTTTCTCTGTGATGACCTTCTATGCAGATTGATTTTAAATGAAAAACACCTGTGTGTGTATTGTTTCTGATTGTCTCCTGTATGTCATTTGTTTTCCTTTCAAACAAGGTTGTTAAGGACTTCCAAGTTTTTCAGTGTATGCATACTATGTGTCTAATTTATTGCATTTGCTCAAGGAGTGGTTAAATAGGCTTTTGATCAGATACAAAGGGAAATAGATTGCATCATAGGATCTGTTACACATGATCATTAATGATACTCTTTCTTGGACATGTTGTTGTCAGACAGTAGCATTATTCTCAGGTCCTCTGGATATGAATTTATGTTGTCATGGGGAGACATTTATAGTCTTAGATATGACTCTGCTGCCCAGATAAGGCACTGGTTTGGGAATTTGTCTTTTCAATGGGTCTAGGAAAGTCCTATCACTCTAAACACCATTTCAACCCATCTCATCACTTCCACCTGTTAGTTGTAGGATTAGGATTAGGAACCTCTGCATGCTCTCATACCTAACCAGACATTATGTCCAAGAATGTTGCCAACCTTGTGATTTGTTACACAAATCTTGGTCCATACATGAGAGTATTCTGCCTGTTGCCGTCAAGTTAAATCCTTATGTCATTGAGCTAGTCAAGGTTATACTTTTATCAAATAGGGACACCCCCTTGGTGCGGTAGAACCAGAAGTGAAGGGGAGGAGCTCACGCAACCTCCTGTATTCAGTTGGCTGAATCTGCCTGTGCATTAGAACTGGCAAACCCTAATGCTGATTCAGAAGCAAAAACCAACATAACCAATGATAAGGAACCTGAAAATCCATCCACTTGGCTTCTAGAGAAGATTACGACTGAAACAATGCTAAAAGAATCATCCTTGGATAACTCTGGATATCTTCCTAAAAGAATGACTCTGGAGAACATCCCTGGAAACATTTCTGATAAAATCTCCAGAGATGGAAAAACTAGCACCATACCCAGAACAGCTCAAACAACATGTTCCCCAGAAAAAGGTCTTACAAAAACAAGTCCAATCTACCCTGGAATTAGAACTATTACAAGAAATTAGACAACTGAACATTGAAATTCCACTCCTCCAAGCAATCAGAGATGTACCTAAACTTAACCAATTCATCAAACAACATTGTGTCAACACCCAGGGAAGAAAGAAGAACTTTCCCTCAACTATCCAGGTGGAAGGAAAGGTATTAGACCTCTTAATGGGAGAAGTGCTCCTCCCAAAATATGGAGACCCTGGAAATCCTGTCATGACTATTTACATCATAGGGGTAGAAATTTCAAATGTTTTGGTTGATCTGGGAGTAGCAATAAATGTAATGATAGTTCATACAATGGACAAATTAGCCTTAACAAGTATCCAATCCACATCTACAATCCTTCAACTTGCTGACCAGTCAATAGCTATTCCGAAAGGGGTGATTACTAATGTTCTAGTTGTGATAGAATCATGGGAATTCCTAGTAGACTTCTTGATATTAGAGCCAAGAAATCAAAGAAATACTTATCCATTAATATTAGGAAGACCATGGTTGGCTATAATAGTAGCATCTATTGATTGTCGAACTGGGGATATGGTCATTTCTAATGGGATAGACTTGAAGAAAATATTTTTGTATCCTCCAGCTAAACCATCAATACATTATACAGGAAGGGTATGGGTAGATGAACTGAATAATATGGAAAACAGTGCCTTAGTAGCTATGGTTACCATCAAAGAACATTTAGGTGAGTTAGAAAAAGAAATTCACTATGATACAACTAAAGATATCATCCACATTCTTATTAATGATGATATAATGGAGCTAACCCAAGATTCAAGGAGAGAACTTCTCACTTCTGCTCATTGTACCTTAGCAAATATCATTCCTTGTGAAGAAACCTTTTACAGAGACTTAGCCATATTCCACATGTTGCTTCCACATTCTTGCCCCCTCAATACCAGGGATCCAGTATATGGATTGACTACATCTATGGATCAAATCACAAAACAGGTTATGATTCTACCTGGGAAAACACTGAATATCAACACCCAGTTAGCAGAAAAATAGGAGGAAGAACTTATCAAACTCCTAATTTCCCATTCAGCAGCTTTTGCTTGGGAATACCAAGATATGAATGGCATCGCTCCTGAGATCTATACTCATTGTATATACACTGAAGATGTCAAACCTATCAGACAACCCCAGAGAAGACTGAATCCTGCTTTAAAAGACATTGTTAAGACTGAAATAGAAAAATTGCTGCAAGCAGGGTTTATATATCCAATCTCAGACAGTCAATTGGTCTCACCCTTAGTCATAGTGCCTAAAAAGAATGGGAAATGGAGAATGTGTATTGACTATAGGGAGCTAAACAAAGCTACAAAAAATGACTACTTTCCCTTACCATTCATTGACCAAGTGTTGGACAACCTTGCAGGGAGAAAGTATTTTTCTTTCCTAGATGGGTTCAGTGGATACAATAAAATCCAAGTAGCACCTGAAGATCAGGATAAAACAACTTTCACTTGTTCTTAGGGAACTTTTGCCTACAAAATTCTTCCATTTGGACTATGAAATGCTCCAGCTACATTTTAGAGGCTTGTTTTAGCCATCTTTGCTGAACTAGCTAATTAGTGCATGGAGGTCTATATGGATGACTTTACTATGTATGGGGACAACTTTGAAGAAGCTCTCATAAACTTGGAAAAGGTATTAAAATGCTGTGAAAAAAATCAACTATCCCTGAGCCATGAAAAGTGCTTCATGATGGTAGAGGAAGGAATTGTATTGGGACACCACATTTTAGCAAATGGGATCAAAGTGGATCAAAACAAAATAGAAGTGATCCAACAATTGCCTTCACCTAAAAATTATATAGACATTAGAAGTTTTCTGGTTCATGCAGGCTACTATAGAAGATTAATAGAAAATTTCAGCAGGATTGCTGCTCCTCTATTTACCCTGCTTAACAAAGACACATAATTCTTATGGACAGAAGATTGTCAATCAACATTTGAAACCTTAAAAGAGAAGCTTACTATCACACCTATTTTGAGAGGACCTAATTGGACTCTACCATTTCACATACAAATTGATGCTTCAAATGAGTCCATTGGGGCAGTCTTAGGACAAAAGGAGGAAGGAGAAAGTATGCATGCCATCTATTACATCAGCAAAAACCTTACCTCTGTAGAAAGAAACTATACCACAAATCAAAAATTAATCTTGGCAGTCATCTATGTTATAAACAAATTCAGGCATTATATCACTGGATACAAAATATTTGTGCATACTAATTATGTAGCCATCAAATACTTAATGAATAAGCCAGTAGTGGGTGCAAGGATAATTAGGTGGTTATTGTTGTTGCAAGAATTTAACATTACCATAGTTGATAATCCAGGCAAATTTAATTTGGTTGCTGACTTTCTGTCAATATTGCATATAGGTGGAGAGAACCAGCCATTGGAGGACAGATTTCTAGATGAACATCTTTTTGCTATCTCCTCTACTGCACCTTGGTTTGCTGACATAGCTAATCTCTTAGCTATAGGCTTATATCCATCCCATTTTACCTCAAAACAAAAGAAATGCTTACTTAAGGAAAACTTATCTTACAAATGGTTAAATGGTTTGCTATTTAAATGTGGCCTTGACTTCATTTTACGTAGGTGTTTAAAAGCTGATGAAATTTTTGATGTCTTAAGGGCATGTCATGATGAACCATCTCATGGGCACTATTCCTCACACAGAACCAACCACAAAATTCTGAGAGCTGGTTACTACTAGCCCTCTATTCATAAGGATACCAAGAAGTATGTGCATCAGTGTGACCAGTGCCAAAGGATGGGACAACCAACCTTCACCCAGGAGATGTTACTACATCCTCAAGTAATGATGGAGCCATTTGAACAGCGGGGTCTAGACTTTGTGGGACCAATTTCTCCATCATCATCAGGCAAAGAGTACACTCTTGTATGCACAGCCTATGTCACTAAATGGGTTGAAGTGCAAGCATTGCAATTTGCAAGAGAAGAGAAAGTTGTTGATTTCCTTTATAAGAAGATTTTCTTGAGGGTTGGAGCCCCAAGATCCATAGTTTCAGATAAAGGACCTCAGTTTACTTCACAGGTAATCAGAGCATTCACAGATTTATATCAAGTCAAGCACAATAAATTTTCACCTTACCATCCTCAAGCCAATGGGTAGGTAGAGGTGACTAATAGGGAACTTGAGAACATTCTGACAAGGACAGTGGTAATGAATAGAAAAGATTGGGCTAACAAATTACCTGAAGTAGTTTGGGCTTACAATACCACTTCGAAGTCCACAACAAAATTCTCACCATATGAGTTAGTCTATCGAAATAAGCCCATTCTGTCTATAGAATTTGAGCTCCAAACACTTAAAACTACATTAGATATTGGTCTACCATTGTCTATAGCCTAACAAAATAGAATTCTTTAGCTTAATGAGTTAGATGAAAGCTAGATAGAAGCCATTCAGCAAACAGAACTAGTTCAGTATCAGAGGAAGCAATGGCATGACCAGCACATCAAGAGAAGGACATTTCAGCAAGGTGATTGGGTTCTCCTATATGATTCTAAATTCAAGGAGTTCAAGGGAAAGCTACAAACTCATTGGATGGGTCCTTACCAGATAAAGGAAGTTTTTGAGAATGGAACAGTGCTATTGGAACCTATTGATGGAGGTACAGACACATTTTTAGTGAATGGCCACTGAATTAGACTCTATAAAAGGTCATCCACTAAGGAAGAGTTCATCAAAGATTTGTGCTTGGTTATAGGGGACACATCCTCTATCACAGATTTAGACTAAAAATAAAATAAAAAAAAGAGAAGGTTAAAAACTAGCAAATGGCGACCTTCTTAAAAAAAAAAAAGAGAAAGATAGAAAACTAGTAAATGGTTGTCTTTCTCGACCAAAGGGATTGAAAACTAGCAAATGGCGGTTCCCTTCTTCATACCAGATGAGAACAATCAAGCTATGGAGATGATTAGGTGCCGGAAGTTACTCAAACACACCTCCGACGCTCGCAAATAAGGAGCACCTCCGGTGCTCGCAAACTAGGAGCACCTCTAGTGCTCCACCAATAAAGAGCTATTTATGAATATAATAAATTGGGAGGGGACCCACCTCTCTAGGCAATAAAGTAGAGATGTCATTTGATGAGGTCATCATGACTCATCCTCCACTTTATGACAAGGACAAACATGATGTCAGCATGTGTATCATTGACAGTTGAGAAAAAGGTCATTACTCTCATGCGCAGGTACTCACAAATAACTGCGCCGAAGTCACCTGAAATGATGGAATTCTTGAACCACTCAACGGAAATGATTGCACGGGATGCAACAACAGGGATGTTGATGCCATTTCAAAGCCACATAGAAGCTGCTCACGTGCCAAGTCACATCCAGTCTCATCAAAGTTGCGGCGTTGCAGCTAGGTACATTAGGTCGTCATCATTAAGATTGGTTCAGGTACTTCTCTTTAATTAAGCATTAGTTAGTAATTGTCTTGTTATTTCTATTTTTGGGTGCCATCATTATGACACATCCTCCTGCCATTATTTCCCTTTCTCCTCATGCATGTCGCCATCTTTGCTACACTATCACCATGTCTACGGAGTGTCCCATCACTTTGCTACAATTATGACCGCATAGGCACTCTAACCGATTTTAAATTCTTTTTCCATAGTCTGAGCCAGTAAATGAATTGACATAATAACCCTCATTCAAAACTACAAAATACCCTGAAGAACAGAGTCAGCTGATACAGTCCTCCTGAGCCTACAGAGTTAAAGGAGGAAGACCAAACTACATAGAAAAGTGAGGGAGAATTTTAGCACAGAGGGTGGAAAAAGGACTTAGAAATGGGGATTAAGAAGAAATCAAAGCCAGAAAGGATTACAGGTCTCTTGCATGATGAAGTTGCAGTAGAAATTCTTAGAAATGCAGGATGGGTGGAGTTTCTAGAAAAGTTTGAAGGGTTTCAAGAGGATATTGTTGATGACTTCTTAAGAAACCTGAGGGACAATTAGACAATTGTAAGGGGAGTTCAAGTCAATCTCTCTACAACCACTATTGATCATATTTCTGGATTGTCTGAACAAGGTGAGAAGTTTTACCATCTAAAAAATTTATATGCTAATTTGATTAGAAATTTCTCTGTAGAAGGTGAACCTACACAACAGTTGTATTTGAACAAGAACGAGGTTAAAAGAATTCTTAGGTCATCACTACCAAACCCATGGCAATTTGTAGCATTGTGGTTGATGAAGTACTTTACATGTGATGGCCAATTTTTCTTAGTTCTAGGACCAATAATGAAAATGTTGATTTTTCTGTGGCATGGAAATGCACATCCAAAATTTAGCATAAATCTTCCAAACTTCCTGTACTCTGCCATTAGGGTAGCTGCAGACAAGTACCAACAGGGAAAAGGTCCTATGAAACACCATGGCCTCATTTTTCTGGTAGTAAAACATCACTTTCTGTCCCAAGCTAATGGGGAAGCATTATGGTAGACATTTTTAGATAACAAACCCTAGGACAGAGAACCAGAAAGGGCTCAGGAAGTGGGTGAGGCTTCATCTACCCAGCAAGAAGAGGAGGCAGAGCCTTTAACTTCCTCTATAGCTATTGAGAAAGATAAAAAGTCCTCACTGGAGGCAACTTCATCTGCTACCCCTATTTCTGACAAGAAGAGGAAAGGAAAAGAAATTAGAGAACCTGTTGTTGAGCATACACCATATATGCGGACTCACTCAACAAGAAGAAAAATGACCTTCGCTGAGGAATCTACTCCAACAAGACTAGAAGGGAAAGCCAGGGTCAAAAAACAAAGAGAATTTCAAAGAAAACTGACTCTGACATACATTACTGAGCTGAAGAACCATCCCATGACTCAGATGACATTCCTCTAATAAGAAAGAAGAAATAAAGGGAGGTTTCTCCCGAGCCATCTTTTTCATACACAACATTCCCTTGCTCCAGAGATAGAACAAAGACCAACTTTTACTATTTCCTCTGATTCTGAAGATGATATACCTGCTCCAGAGGCACCTACTCCACCTATGCTACGGAGAAGCAAAAGGAAATGGCAGTTTACCCAAGCTGAGAAAGATACTTCTCTCCTAGCTGAAGTTCTTCTGGGTTTCAGAGCTTCTAAGGAAAAAGATGGACCTTCATCAGTGCCAGCAGTTGCAGAGAAGACTCAAGAAGAAACTCAGGATAGGGAGGTTGCAGGGGAAGTTGAAACAGAGCAAATGGCTGTGGAAGACCCTGATGTAACACATAGAAGAAGAAACAAGGTCTTACTCTCACCCCTCTGACCAAGAGGATATTAAAATTTCAAAAGAGCATTAGATGTTAGAATAGATTGATAATCTAAAAAGATTATTTTGGGGGAAAAATCTGATTATCACTGACCTCAAGAAGGTCATGAAGGAGAAAGAGTTGGAGCAAAAATAGGTACTTGAAAATCTACAAACAGAGCTCTAGAGTAAACAACAAATAATTCAGAAGGAAGCAGAATTGGAAGCCCAGGAGACTGAGATAGCTAAAATCATTAAGGAAAAGGAGATAGAGGCAGTAAAAAGTATTTCTAATCTTACCAAGGCCAGAGACAATAGTCTCATAATAATTGCAGCATTGATTGAGAAAGTACAGAGCCAAGATAAACAATTGACTTGGGCCAACAATAAAATAGATGATCAGGAGGAATATATTCATGAGTTAGTTGGCCCAGGGGCAACCATTGAACAACAGGTACAAACAGATCCATATGTGGGCCCAATCCCAATTGATATTTCTAAGGCCCTGTTCCATTGGGAAAGGAGATGTAGAGAATATGAGGCTTCTAAGCCCATGCTGCAACTACAGAGGGCAGTTACTGCCATGTCAAAAAGAGTAGAAACCCTGGAAGAAAAATTCATTCAGGGGGCTTCCATTTCATCTGAAATCCTATCTTGCAAGCCCCCAAGTGGAAGTTATGCTATGTTCTTACAAGAGAGAGTTCTGTAGAGAAAACTATCTTTGGTCCTGTATGATCTTACTAAGAACATAGAAATAGGGGAGGGGTTCATGGAAGCATATATGAAGAGTTCTGATGAAGACAAAAAATTTCTGTGTGAATTATATTTGCATGGTTTCTATGTAGATGATATGACCTTCATTATTAACTATTTTGTAGGAGAGTCTTAGCTCAAAGCATTCATGTCACTGATCAGAAATCATCAGATTTGGAATGAGAGAATGGAGGTATATATGAAGAAGGATGCAGAAATAGGGCTTTTCATCAGAAAAGAATGTCCAAACCCCCATGCTTTTAAGGTCCAATTCAGAGCATATGTCTACCACCCAGAAAGTAAGACAAAAATTTTGCCATTATATCTGAAGCACCTTTAAGAATGTTCTATTGATTTCAGTCTCTTCATGACTAGTTCAGCCAATCAAGTACTTTAAGTGGCAAAGAAAAGGTGGAACCTCTTAACTTCGGAGTAGAAAATGAGAGAAGTGGTTTCCCCTACCAATCTAAGGTTGTTTATGAGGAAGGCCAAGTTAATATCCAAAATGATGGATAAATACCAATAGGAATGGATAGGTGGCTGGTCCAAACCCCCTCTCATCATTGAGCCACTACCTATCTGGGCTAAGTAAATGGAAGATGATAAATTGTAGGAGTGGATGAAGCAAGTTGATCAGTACAAGGGAAATGGTAATACAAACCGCACCACTTGGACTACCTATGCACAGGACTACAACTTGACTGATAGGATATTCCACCAGAATAAGTCTAGATTGTGAGAAGCAAGAGGACCAGCTAATCCTTAAGTATGGGGGGATGATGAGTGCCAGGTAGCACCCATGAAATACACCTTTTTACCCCTCTTTTTCTCGCTTCTTATTCCATTGTCCTAATGACTACACCAAAATAAGCTAACAAGATTGTTCTAATGATGATTAATAAGAGATGAATTATTTAGAATCATGATTTCTGATTGAAGGACTAATGTGCATTGAATTGATGGAAATATGCAGAAATCTTCTCTTTTTGAATCAACAGGTGCAAGTATTTAGGTAGACAATTTTGTGCATCTCTGAAGGTAGTCCTAATGATCTCTAGAGCTGACATCAGAATGCCATGACTGGTCTCCAATGTTTCCAATTTGATTGGAGAGATTTTGGGATAAGGAGGTGAATTATCTCCAGAGCTGGACTGAAGTCTTGAGCATCTCCAGAGTTGAACAAGAAGGTCACAATCATATCTCTGGAGCTACAGACTGAAACATACATCTCCAACACCTCTTTAGAACAATGCAGATTTCCAGCACAGTTGTCGGTCAGACACTTCCAATGGTGATCGGGATGCTCCTAATGTTACTCAAATAATCACCTGAGTAATTAAGGGCAGTCTATAGTTAACTACTGGAAATTTTATCTCTTTTTGATTTTGTATGAGTTATTGATAAACTGATTTAAATACTTATATTTCAGGGCCTCACTACCCAAGTGTATTTAAAAACTAAGACTCAGATTTAGTATGGACTGCTGCTCCATTAAATCTATTTTAATTGCATGGATATTCATTCTGTAGTTAGACAGTTAGTAGAATAAAGAGATTGATGTTATCTCTTAGATGAACTAGTAGATAGGATAAGTGCTATCTCATCACAAATTTAGATATAAACTTACAGAAGTAGCAGCAGAAAGGGAGCAATTATTTTTTTGATTTTTGTAACCTTATTTTGATATAGACATTTTCTGAATACAAGGCTGATGGAATTGGACTGAATTGAATTGTGATATTATTCTCTTGTATTGATTCTTTACTTTAATCTTCATCCCTAAGGGTGTGGAGCAAGGGCTCACTCTCACCACCAAGGCAGAAGGCTAGTACTATTGTTTTGTTATTTCAGATTCAGTTTAAAGATATAGTTACTATTTTCATAGATAAATGCATGTTTCCATTGGAAGGAGTAATATAAATTTACTTTAAGCAATTCATTGTTCAGTTTTGTTTTCAACATTCTTGGAATTCATTTCATAGTAGATTGATCAGTAATATTAGTTTCTTTAAAGCAGTAAAGGTCATTAGAGTTAGTTAGATAAAACTGGCAACTATAGGATTCCTAATTGTAGATAGCCAAGGACATAGCCCTAGATTTGACAAAAGAAATATGATTATATGATGAGGTACAATGACCCTTGCCAGGTCCCTGATAGAGATCAAGACTATCACTGCATTCTACAGGCCTATTTGATAGTCTACAATACCATACAGAGTTTGAAGATCTTTGGAGGTTTAAAACATGCATAGATAGGCTTGATGAGAGTCTAGAGAAGTGTGACAAACCTAAAAGTAAAAATGTTAAAGATTTAGACCTCAGGATTAAGACAAAGAAAGATCACGGTGAAATTGCATTTACTTGAGAGTTTCTAGAGAATTTTTAAAATATCCAATTTGTGCATATCCTGCAATCATTGCAGTCCATGAGACCACATTTTTTTGAGGCATTATATCAAACAGTTCATGTGCCTTGTCCATGGTTCCACATTTTGCATACATGTCTACCAGGGCAGTTGCAACTACAACAAATGACAAAATTCCTCTATCCTTCATGTTTTGATGGATGTCCATACCCTATTCCAAAGCTCCCATTTTGGCACATGCAGGAAGGATGCTGGCAAAGGTTGTGGAGTCTGGCTTTACACTTGCCAATTGCATTTGCTTGAAAGTTTTTAATTTCTTCTCAAAAAGTTCAATTTGTGCATATCCTGCAATCATTGCAATCCATGAGACCACATTTCTTTGAGGCATTTTGTCAAACAGTTCACATGCTTTGTCTATGTTTCTATAAATCCATTTCAGGCATCTATGAATATTATTATAATTTCTTCTTTTCTTTCTTTCAATACTTTCAGCTTGTAACATGTGTTTTTTTTTTGGTTCTCCCATCCAAAAGTATTTGAGATCTTAAGTGCAAATGTAGTTATTGATGGAAACACTATAAATTTGGGTTCATGGGACACGGGAGGTAATCTTTTTCCTAACATGTGGAGAACACCATATATTGTTTAGTTGGCCTATGCTATTCTTGTAGACATTTCTCAATAGTTTAAGATGTATTTGTTAAATCTGGATATCTTTGAGCTGTTTCTTTTGCATTGGTTTAAATGCTTCTTTCTAATCTGTTAACCATGTGTTTGTTGAAATTTGTGTGTGCTCTACTTTAAACTATTAAACCCTGCTGGATTTACATATTGTTGTCTCACAATAACAAAAAAAACATGTCATAAACTCAATAATACCAGATACACACACATAGAAATGTTTCTACTTTTACATTTTGGATGCTTCTTGCTCTCTCTTCTAAATTCATTTATATGAAAAAATGCTTTCATTACTCTAGTGCATGCATGTATTTGTCCTGGCATTTCCTTTAGCAAGCAGGACTAACTATGAAAATGTTTCTAAAAAGGTATAGCTATTTATTTATGTGTCAGTGTTTGCTTCTTGATTTGGCAAGCACTAAATGAATTTTAGTTTTCTCTTATTTTCAACTGTATAGCAATATAGTTTAATAAAAAAAATTCTGGTTTCATTTTCCTGCAGTTGGTAACTGAGTTGCGGGATTATGCCCCTAGTGTGACGATTGTTTTGGTTGGAACAATATTAGGTTAGTAAAATTTTAATTTTTGTTGGATATAAAGATGTTTTATCAATGATTATACTATCCTCAAGGAGTGTAAGCATGTTTCACAATGTTTTATTCGGTTCGAAATATAGTCATGTAATATTATGACCGATATTTGAGTTGCAGATTTATGTGAGGATAAACATTACTTGTCTGACCATCCTGACCATTCTCGTTCAGTCCCTGTAATAACTGTGGAAATATGTCTCTCGCTTTGAAGAATTACTTTCTTATTTTTACCTTGTATAATACTTCAGGCTTTCAACACCATATGCTTTGTAAGCTGCTACAATGTTTTGTTGGTGATTTTTAAACTATTCTGTTTGCTACTAGGGAGATGAGCTAAGAAAACGGTTTGGAGTTGCTTCATATATAGAGTGCAGCTCAAAGATCCAGCAGGAAATGAAGTTGAAACCTATATCATCACTGTTCTTCTTATATTTGTTAATATGTTCACTGCCTAAGCAGTGTTAAAGTTTGGCTCTCAGCTGCTCAATTTCAAAAAGTGCAGTGTGTGTTTAGGATTGATATTGTTCTTGATATGGACCACTTTTTAATCTGTAATTCTCTTTATGCTTTACTCTTGAAGAATGTATCTGCTAGAAGATAACAATGTTGCCTAAATATCAATGTTGTGAGGTTTTATCGTTTGAATTGCCTAGTTGGATTGATTACCTTGTAATTGTCTTTGTCCATTTTGATCATTGAAGTTGGCATTATCCAATTTTGCAAGCATTCACTTCAATATACGCTTTTATGTTATTAGTCCAGATGTTGCTTAAATTCCTGCGCTGGGAGCTTTTATTGCTTGAATTGCATAGCTGGAGCGACTAACTTGAGCTTATCCATGCGTGTTTTGTTATGATAGTTGGCATTACCCAGATTTGCAAACATTCATTGCATTATCTAGATTTGTAAACAATCATTGAGCAATTGTTTATGTTATTACTGAGGTTTGTATTACACTTGGTGTGGAATTAGCTATTGTGTTTTATCCAAAACTAGCTCATTCAATTAGTTGATTATTCTATAGGCCATTTATGTCATCATTTCAGAGCGCAAAATCTTCATTTGAAAAATGATGACATTTAGGAATGCCTCTATATGTTGTTGCAGTACATGACATGCTATTTGACTTAATTAATAACTTATTATTTCTGACAAGGTATATTTATATATTGTTATGCTTATATACATGTCTCCTAACTTACAATTAACCCATCTATCCGACAATGAGAGGATTCACCTTGAACACCCCCTCTTAATCCCTCTTAATTTAAGCATTGTGGAACAATGGCACCAAACTATGTGTGATTTCTTAGAAACAATTGATTGATGACAGTTTGCAAATAGGATGCATATTGACGCTATATATTTAGGGATCCACTATTGAAGATCAACTCAACAATGGGTCTAACAAAACAATAAAGACATCATTGAATAAACATTATTGGAAACCACCCTTGATTGGTAAAAAAAATGCACACAATATGTTAAGCCACATACTTGTTTTCTAATTTCTTCATTGAACATACTTTACATGGTTTTCCCTTCAAGTTTGATGGCATATGAAAAATCTCAGTTTGATGTCATGTGAACTTACTATCACTCCTCACATGATGGAAGATATCTTCTCAGACTAAAATTATCACTCCTTACATGATGGAAGATATCTTCTCAGACTGAATTTGTGAATGTTTAGGTTATAATCGTATGTTTAGTTAGAGTGATTGATAAGATGACCATCACAAAAATAATAATATAATCACATGAAAAAAATTATCCAACCCTAAGAAGCAACAAAGCAAAGAGACCTACTGTGGAGTTTGGCTTCACACTTTTTAATTGTATTGTACTTGGTATTCTTTCATTTTCATTAAAAACAAAGATTTAGTTGAATGTTTCAAAGATTTAAGTTGTTTTCTTTCTTTGTACCTATTTGAAGTTGCACTACCTTCTACTATTCTCTATTTTTAGTGTTTTGAGATTTCAATTACTTACTAAAACCTCATTACTTACAATTTTTTAAAGGATTATCATATTACATTGGATGGGTCTTTTTTTATTGTTTTTAAACTTGGTTATTTATTTTTATTTTTTATCCAATTAAAATGACTTCTTAAAAAGTGGAACACACTTTACACTTTCACATGATGTTGTCTATGCAATTCCTACACATGTCACAGTTGCATATATAATCTTTTGAAGGTTTAAGCATTTGTTACAAAAGAAGATTGTCCATGCAACTTTGATTTTGTAACTCCAACACATCTTTGGGGACTATTGTTTACAAGCTACAAGTTCAAGTAAGTGAGTTTTGAGACTACCTCAAGAGCTCATCCTCTTCTTGGGATCAAAAGTAACTTGGGGAAAGCACATTAATAGGAACAATATTTGTTGCAAAAATTCTTCTAGGCTTCCTAGGAACTTGGTGGTCACTCCATCATGTTCATTGGTGATTTGAGCCAACAACCACCTACAAAAGACATACATATATATGTTGGGGCATCTTAAGAGGCAATGCTTTGGCATAACTTCCATACAATTGTTACATTTTAAACACAACATGATTGTTACATAGAATGATATCTTTCATCACAAGGTGGCGAACCATTCCAACTTGAATTTCATGGCCTCCTTGTTAATATAAAAGGTGTAGAACCAAAACTTTCTGATTTTCTTTTCTTACCATTGTAGAGCAAGTTGACATGGATGCTTGTCATATGTAACTCCACAACAACTACATTTTGCTACATGTTCTCCCTTTAATGTCTAGTTTCAATCAATTAAAATTCATTGATATAAAATTTGTAAACACCAATAACTAAGTCATATTATTTTCTACATTGGATTGAGTGGGGTATGGTAGATAAGTAAGATTCATTACATCACCTAAAACTTGAGAATTTTCTTGGGCTTCCCTAAGGAAGTGTTATGGACCAAAATTATGTCTTGCTTGATTGTAGCATATCTAAAGCACAATCCTTAAATCTAATATGTTTATTCTATTAGTTATCTCCCCATGAAAATTGCACCCTCATGTAAATTTTGTTGTGCATACTTTCCTGGACCAATTATTTCTTCTTCCAAATTTTTGTTGTTCATGGGAAAATCGACTTTTTATTATTACTCTTCTCCTTCTAAAATAGCAATACTTCTCTAAAAGATCTATCAGCGTACCCATTGCACATTTTGTGCAATTGCTAGTTATTACATTTTAAACATTAAATACATAAGGATGAGCGGCACACGTTAAAACAGGGACAGTTGTAGTTAGAAAACTTGTTATGCAAGACTGGAAGCTTTATTTTTCGCATTAAAATGAAATGCAGGGCATTAAGTCAGTCGATGTCATCCACAGACCACGTTCATGAAACCCTTCTCAATGTTGTGCAAAAACTCGTGTCTAATGGACTCAACCATCTTCAGGTTAAAGAAAAATGCATCTTTCCTCCCCATGAACGTCCCAACCTGTCTCAAGTTTGTTGTTCTTGTGCTATTCCAGTGGTAGATCTCAAGGATTTAGATGGCCCTGATAGGAAAAATGTGGTGAAGTAGATCAGTAATGCATTTGAGGCGTATGGTTTTTTCCAGGTAAACTTCCATTTATATATAAATTTCATTCAAAAATCTATTTGGGTTTTGGCTTGATGTCAATGATATGACGGAAAATTCAGATTGTGAACCACAGAGTGCAATAATCTATGATGAAAGGCATGATGGATACTGCCAAAGAGTTTTTTGAAATGCCTATGAAGACAGAGCCTTTCTCTATTCAGAGGATTTAAGTCAGGCGGCCAGGGTTAGTACGAGCTTCAATATCACCAAAGAAAAAGTCCTAAACTGGTGCGATAGTTTCAGACATCCATCTCATCCTTTGGAGGAGGTCATTGACTCTTGGCCTGAAAAACCTGCAGCCTACAGGTAATAATAAAGATAATGTAATAGCAGAAGCTTTCACAGTGGAGAACCTTGTTTCAAGCCTAGGTGATGTAACTTAGATTTAATTAAAGGCATATTTTTATTTCTTTCAGTTTGTAATTGAGCTTTGGTGTCCATTCTGAATGAATAGATGTCAAGTTTATGGTGAGGCATCCACCACCTGGAAAGAAAAGAGAAGAGGTCGGTTCCCTGTCCTCGGTGTTTTCTTATTAGCTTTAAGGAAAAGTGGTTTAAAGTGACATTCATTAGCATACTAGTGGGTTGTAATGGTGATTCCTTGGAAAAAGTGTGCACAATAAATTATGTTGCTCTTGGCATCTGTTTGACAGAGTCGGTTGAAGGAATTTTACCCACAATACCTAAACCCAGCAAAACCAGGGCTCGGGTATAAACACAAAAAATAGTGCACACCATCCAAAGGGGTAGAGAAGAAACAAAAACTCTGCTAAGAGCCATGGGGTGGGGAAATGTTCTCAAAGCAGTTGCATCTAACATCGACATTTTCGCAGGGTGTGTTCTTAGCTAATCTCAACCCCAAAATTATGATTTTTAGCATTTTGAATTCTTTATTTAACAATATCAAGTTTAAACATGGAATGTATGAAGATTATCTGAAGTTGGTGCTTCTGTTTTTTCAACATGCAGGCCTGTGGTGACATTAATGTACCCTCTGTAAGTACAAAATTATACCTCATCCTTTATAAGCCCTCTGGGTTGTCTTCAATTTTGTTTCTGTAAGACTAACTGCTAAAACGAGTCAAACTGTAGCAATTTTTTAAATTTATATGTGCCTGGTTGCTGATTTGGTGAGGCTTCTAAATGTAGCGAAATTTTGTTGCTTTGGCAGATATGCTTCAATTAGGGTTATAGTTGAAACTTATTTTTTTTATTTAATAATTTAATAAATACAATTTATCTCTTCTGCTATTGGTCAATTCAGTGAACAGAAGTCGTAAAAAATGGATTTTTTTTAAATTACATTATTCAATACGTATATAATATGTTTTCAGCATCGTAAGCTTCTTCAAGGTTGTGCAGGATTATGAAGATCTCAGAGAAGATTTTCGCCTACGAGAGCATGGTATTGCATTGGGAAACCCTAGACATGCGTAGTGGTTTTTGAACTAGAAAATCTTATACTAAAACGTCGGTTTGGATTTATTTTTTTCTGTTTGAGACATTTTTGCGTAGATGGGACCACTGCATTATGAAAGCTTGAAAATCCTAAAATCTTGCTCTAGGAAACCCTATATCCATGCTGGCTGCCAAATGGGGAATATTTTTGTTTAGGGCATTTTTGCATACATGTGACTAGAATGGATTGGCATAATGGCTTTCTATGTGCCACAAACTAAATTTTGATGGGTTCCTCTTGAATTTAGGATTTTGAAGCCATACGCCATTATGTTGTCAGGGATCCTCTGCTGATGCCGTGATAGATAACTTTTCTAGCGTGCATATATTTTTGTCTTTCACATCAATAACTATAATCTCCAGAGCACGTGTAACTTTGATGGGTGTCTACTCTTTTAAGCATCCAACTAACAGTGCTAGAATCCGATTGCTTTAGACTAAGAATCAAATTGTAGATGGTGAACAAGAACTATAATTTCATTGAAGAACATCAATTATTTCATGGTAATGCAAATAGACCCTCTGAAAGAACCAAATTGAAATTTCTAAAAAATCTGGAACCAAATTTTTTCCAAAGCATCTGGAATACAAATTCAAGAGGAAAAATTGATCAGTAAATGAACTTTTGAGCTTTAAATTAATAAAATATAATTTTTTACCGGATACTATTAGTACAATTAACAACCAATGCTCTCAGGTGAGTCACTCCGAGTTCTGAAGACAAATTTTTAACTTTTATATCCTTGACCAGTACAGTCACAGAGGACTGTTTTGAAATCTAAAGCTATTTGTGATAACTGCTTATGGTACAATGGCAACAATGGTCAACTTTTTATTTTACAATGGGCAATGATCAATGGCAGATGAATTTTTTGCTTGCATTCAAATATTTTGCAAGTTAAGTTGCTTAAAGCTGTTATCTAAACCTTTAGATGTTCAAGCAACTGCTATGCAACGTGAACTGTGAATCAATCAATGTATTTGCCCATAAATAAAAATAGGAGGAGCTCCAATCGCTCAGCACCAAATACTAGACATGTAATATCTATGTGTATCTCTTTTTTTTACTTTTCATGGTTGAGCATTATTTATGAAGGCTGACATTTAGTGTTGGTGAGTTGTAGACTATGTGGGTTGTGATCTGTGGACTGGGATTTTGTTGAATTGGGTGTAAAGTCTGTGGACGAAGCTGTATTTAACCTGAAGCTACAAGTGTTGAAGAAGCAGAGAACTAGAAGTTGCAAAGTGGGAACTATTCTATGCATTGTTCTCAGCGCTGTGTCATCTAGTGAAGACATCTTGTATGAATTGGGGGCAGTGTGTAGACACTGGCAAAGTAAAGTATGAACGAGTGATGCAGGAGCATCCACGTGATTGTGCAATCCTGTATCACACAAAAAAAGGGAATTATTTAATTTTCTAGTTGATTTGTCTGTCGATCCAAACAACTGAGAGTCCTTGGGGTCTTGCTCTCCTTAAAAAATAAAACTGTTGTAACTGTCTGCCCTGTTTTATACTTTATTTTACTAAATTGCATGCTTGTTTTAGGGGCACTCTATCCACGAAGACTTTGATTTGCTGTTGTGGTTCCTATCAGTATTATTACAGATACTTCTCATTTTGTTGAACAAAGTCAATCTGTGATAATCCTCGCTTAAAATTATTCATTCAATTACTTTATTGTATGTTTTCTTGTTGATGCAAGCTTCTCCTTGTAAATGAAACATGAATCTACATAGCATAAAATCAAAACTGTCATATTGGAGAACCTTTGCAATCGCTATCTGTCAATTGCTAAGTGTTTGTGGTTCTAGCCTTTACATGGTTCTAGATTTCCAACAAGCCACAGACACAATCCAATGTCAATTGTTTCCGACCAAATTTTCTACCTGCCATTGTTTACCTACAATTTGTCCATTCCTAATCTTGGATTTTCTACACCAAATCACTTTATAATTTCATTTCTCTTACTTTCACTCAACTTATATTCCCTAATGATAAATTACAACATTCACAACATAGAGGCAGAATGTGTCTCTTGTTTAAATTTGTTTTTCTTAACGAGCTCAGGGCATTTCAACCACTTAAGTTACACCTCTCAGCATAAATAAGGTTAAATATTATGAAAATTATTATTATAAAACCATAATATAATATAATAATTTAAATGATTTTATAATTATATAATATATTATAAAAAATATTTATTGAAAATTCAATAACTTTTTTTTCTTTTGTATTTACCTTATATTTTATTATTGTTAGTAATAATATGATCTTTGCTTACCTCAATAGTTTAATAGAAACTTATACGACATAGTTTTAGAAGGAAAACAAATTTAATTTATTTTTTTCAGAACTAATGCTCTCCATTTCAAAGGCCGTACGTAGGCCTATGCTGGAGACTATTTTTTCATGAATAAAATTTAAAGTTTATGTAGAGATAATATGAAAAACTAACATATGTTTTAATTTATGCAGCCCAAAAAAAGGTTGCAGCAGGCATTAAGGGAGAATGGGAGGCATGGGACTTGGCCGTACCTTCATTTATAATTTTTCTTTAAATTTCTTTCCATAGATTTCAAAAGGGCTAAAGTAATGCCTAACCAAAGTTTATTTTATCACTTTTTTTTGTTTGCTATCCAACCTTTAAAGAATTTCCATGCTTGGGCTCATAATGCTCTGTATATGAATGAATGCATTTATAATAACATCAAGTTTTATCAAGTTTTATGGGATTGAATAAAACAATTAAAATATTATATACAGATAGGTACTATGTTTTAACAATTAAAATATGATCATTGTTGTTGTTTGTCACGCCTGTAACTCCAAAGCACAATCCACCAAAATACCCTGCCCTTATATCCTCTTTGAACTCAAGGTATGCCAAAAATGGTTACAGTTCAATAGTATTACTGATTAAGATTGAAATGCTATATAGCATCTTAATGAGGCGTTTCACTTTAGTTTCTTTTATTTGGCTGTGCCCACTACCAGCCATTTATTATGGCCCTTCAATTTTTTTTTAATTCTATTCTTTTTATATTTAATTTCTTAGATTTTTTGGAATTTTATTTACATGTTGAAGATCTTTTCTTTCATTTTGTTTAATAGTAAACAGTTAGTAATTTGATATTTCATTCACACTAAAAAAAATAATAAATAGTTTTATTTTTATTATTAAAATGTATTTTTAATTGTTAAACCAGATGATATATAAGAGTAGTTTATATGTGTATCCTCAACATTTTTAATTGCAATCAAATAAAACATTAAAACACCTAGCATTACATTTTTTTACTAACACTCTTGCACAATATAATGGTATTTAATTAACTTATTTAGCACTATTTGTATCAGAAGAATTTGTAAGATGAATTTGATTAACTAAGGCCATCAACACTTAAAAGTGCAGCTTATATTTTTTCAATCTTGTCTGACTCCAAAAATATTGACCTCTTTTATGAAAATAACCATCAAAATTTATTAAAATAGAATTGATGCCAGATTCTCTGTAATGCAAACATATAACCCTAGAAAATTCACAGTATAAACAATAAACAAAGCTTTTTGAGGTGTGACATTTGAGATTTATCTAAACTCAACAGAAGGGAAAACTAATTAGAAATTAAAGATCCTATTGAAACTTGCCCATGTGACATATAAATGTAGATTAGAAGGTATATCATTATCACACAAAATCTTTTCATTACAGCTTACTATTTCAATTTTCAAATTAGTAATTTTTCAATTCAACCTCATATTATGATCAATTCAGATACACAATTGACAACCTTATATTATGACATGGAAACTGACCATCAAATCAACACTTGAAGGATGGAGACATGAAGCCTACAAGTTTACAACTAGCTAAAAAAACATACATCATAGATCATGTAAGATATTATCATACCTTTGAATCTAAATCAGAAAACCCAGGCTGCATGCAAACTGTTAATCTCGAGGCTCATGAATTTCAACTGCTTCATCAAGTCCGTGAATCATTTGCTCCAATTTGGAGGATATAAACCCAACAAGTTCTTCCTCTACACATGATTTGGATGGATCCACTTCAAATCTCCATTCTATAACCCCATTTCCATTTCCTTCTCCATCACCAACATTACTCACATTAAAAGATGCTCTATATCCTTCCATCCCAAAGCTACTATCAATTACATCATAAGTGTATGAATAATTGACAGGATCTATTGCTACCAATTTCTCTTTTGCCCATAATTCTGGACCCCTGCACAATCTAACACACCCAACCGCATTTATTTCTCCTTCAATATGTTCGCATGCAATAAGAAAAGCTGCATATTTCTTCACATTTATGAAGTCTGCACTCAGTTTCCAAATACTGCGAGGAGAAGATCTGGTTGTTTTTTTAACACAACCATGCCACTTCTTTTGGTGATCCATTGATTCTGCTTAACCCCAGCAGTAACGGAGCCTGCACCTTCACTGATTTTAAGGTGTGTTTCCATTCTATTTCTCCTTTATAAAATAAACTAGTATATTATATTTAGCCGATAGGCTTATAGTGGGAGCTTTTTGCTCCCGGAAATATTCAGCTGCCGGAAATGTCGGATGCCGGAAACCTCTGACGCCGGAAAAGTTTGTCATTTCTGCCGTTCGGAAAATCATCCATTTTCGTTGGTGCCTACTATCTTCTAACGCCGGTTCTTTGAGACATGTTGTCAAACAGTTCACGGGTCTTCTCCATGTTGTTGCATCTACGCTCGTCTGAATGAAGACCAGAAAATTTGAAGCCGATAAAAAAATCCGGCGTTTTCCTGTTTTCCGGCCTGCTACGGCCGCTTCTGTCCCATCGGTAAAAATGTACACACGGCCTGTTTAAGATGAGCTGGTTAATATTTATGTGAGCATTTATCACGACTTCAGTCTAAATGATTTAAAAACTTTACAGCTGTGAAGGGCATAGAAACAATTAAAACGTCCATTTCCTAAAATTAATTGTGGGCATTGTTGCATGTGCATTGTAAAATAACGATAAAAACTATTTGTCGTGTTTTCATTAAAGCTGGCGTGTGCAGTCGTCTGTAAGGATTAAATTTTTAATAAACAATTATATTTTATTGCCAACTGTATACAAACGTAATGTCACTACAACGCAGATGGGGTGGCTTTTGTGTGCACACAACTGGAACTTCCTGACCAAGTCTGACGCATCACACTCTGTACATACAAAAACAAAACAAAAAAAACATTAAAAGATCAGTCATACATGAACAGATTTGAATTTCAAAATCCCCTTCGCCTGCAAAATGCCCAGTCCAACACTATACATGTTCACGTAAATTTTCGTTTGTCATAATTGTAAATGATAAGTAGATGGAGTCTTACTGCTCATATTCGACGTTAATTTTGTTAGCAGAGGAATGAGCAATGTGAGAAAAGGCATCTGCGGATAAATGGAAAGTTGCATCGCCATTATCGCATCCAGCGGAAGAACAGTAATCAACAATCTCTATGACAAAGGATCTTTCTATGCATAGATTAATTTTCTCTTTACTTGTTCCGCTCAAACATCTTATTCTGTATTTCCTTCCGCAGGCTGCCTGGTTGTCCCAAATTGCATCATTAGCCGCTGCAAAAAGATTGCCTGGTGGAAATTGGGCCTGATTGTATCCATAGCACGACGATGCTGCAAAATCCAAATAGAAAGAACATATCAGCATTAGGTTTTCACACTTCATGTTTTGCAAGCTGACAGCCTTACCAGGAAATTTAAGGGATTCAGCGCTTAATCCCCACTTACCATTAATGGCATACTTATTATTTTCTGCTTTTGTCTTGTAAATGTGAAGGATAGGGGAATAGGTAGGTAGCAAGTAGTTAAAAAATGGATAAGAAAGATATCTTAATATTGTAGGATTGAAAAATAGTTTTTGGTATTTTAAATTTATAATTAATTAATTGTTAAATATATTATTGTAATAGTTATTAATATGATTTAGTTAAGTTAATTAATTTGTAAATATATTGTAATGATAGGGATTAACTTTCAAATGGTTGAGTGAGGTTTTAAACCGCTTGGTTTGGTGGACGTCACTAAAACTCACTCATTCATTCCTTCATTTGCCTGCAATAAAAATGTCATTTAAGTTTCCTCCGACTTTACAAATTTGTGTTAATGTCTGACATATGTCTTCTCTACATTAATCTACTCTAACTTTCTGTCTTCATGCAAGAAAAGTTAGGGAAGAACTAACTTGACTTTTGTTTCAAAAATAATTATTTAAAGTCTTGTAAATGGGGTTGGTAGTAAATCAAGCTGGTTTGATTTTAGGAAAATTTTATGATTAAAACATATTTGAATTGGAATAGGTGATCATCTGAGAAGTTTCCATATTTTGTTTTATTGAGTTTGTAAATCAAATTAAATATATTTAATCATAATAAAATAAATATACAAATAAAAAAAATTGATTGTCAACTATGTATATCAATTAATTATTTCAAAAGGTGAATAAATTAGAGCATGAATGGCAAAAGAAGCTCACATTTTAATAAAATGACATGGGTTATAAAATTGAGCTCATGCTGAAGTTAAATAAGAAACCAAAGCCTACATATTAAAACAAACCCAAAACTCATTTATAATAAAAACATTTGTATGAATATCAAATACAACCACACAAAAATATCAAAAAGAAGAATATTTTAAAGTAAAACCCATATGAAATGAATGCATGGAGGTTGTAGGTAGTATTAAAAGGAGAAAGATTTAAAAATTAATCTATTAGTATTTTATAAAATTTAATAGATAAAAAAATAATATTTTAAAATAATTAATTTAGATCTTTAATTATTAATATATTTATTAATGTTTATTTATTTTTATGATTTTATGGATTTATCTTTAAATTTAAAAATTTTACAAACTTATATTAGTGGAATGTAATCACAATTTTAAAAAATATATATATTATTTTTATTTAAGTAAAAGCAATGTTGATTTCTTTTAAAGAGCAGCCAGAATTGGGAACCAGTTGCCACTGCTTACCACCTATAATTTCATTTAGTTTTTTTAAGCTGGTTTCCAACTTAATGCAATGAACACATTAAAAAGGGCACTGGAAGGCTTCTTGTTCGATTTGTTTCTCAATATTTCTACAAGTTATTTCCCAATGTCTTTCATGGAATGCAACATTTCAAATTTATGATTACAATTTGACACACCCTAATCATATACAATTACAAATATGTTCTTTCTGAATATTCCTGCATTTCAATTTTTTGGTTACAAATGAGATATTGATACGTCCTATAGGGTATTCCGTTGTGCATAAATTTCGTGCAATTGCTAGTATATTTTTATATCCTGTTGTATTATTTTGTTTTGTTGTGATAATTTAGTTAATATAAGGGTTTTTGCATATAAATTACCTTAATTTAATAGATAGTTTGTTTTACCACTCACCTAAGACTTGTTTATATAGGCAAGTAGATCACTTGGAAACTACTAGTCGTATCCAAAACCATAAACTAGCCAACATGACACCTTATCAAATGGTTCCAAAGTGCTTTCATGAGGTGGCACATACTTACAAAAGCTCTCTTAAAAGTATTCCAAGATGTGTCTAAACAACTTTGCACATTACAACAACCTATCAAAAATAGATGATTCTATTGTAAAGTATTTTATCTTCTCCTTAACAAACTTGCCACATCTCAACCACATTTGTTCTTACGCATCTTTTTGTAATTTTGACTTTTAACACACCTGATCAATATTCCATACAACAATATTATCCGCAATGTACAACACCTTTCTAAAATAACTTCCAAACAACAATATTATACACTGTACCTCTCAGCTCCATGTTTAATGGTTGGCACCACCACAAAGGCAAATTCTTCCTTCTCTCGCTTTATTTAATGGCGTTTCAGGCTGATAATTAAGAGATATTACTCACTTTTATCCCGGCTGATCTGTCTTCAGCCTGTGACTTTGTCTTTTTAGGAATGGTTGGCGTTGTACTGGAATTGTAGATTCAGTATAAGACACGTTTACTGACTATAAACATTCATGAGATATAAAAAATCTTCTGCTACTTAAATTATAGCACATCGAGTTATAGAAAATTTGTTATGCATGAAATGTAAAACACTACAACAGTTGAAGCTGACTGTTGTTTACATGGGGATTTGGTCATCTAAGCTCTTTAAGTTCTCTCATATGTAGAGTTCTACTTAAATATTATTTTGTTTAATAGTTAAACAATTATTAATAATTTTATATTTCATTCATATTAAAAAAATAAAATAACTAGTTCTATTTTTTGGTCAAATTTTATTTTTAATTGTTAAACCAGATGATATATAAGAATAGTTCATATGTGTACCTTCAACTTTCAACATTCTTTGCATCTGTTGGAGTTCTCCATGAGCCCTCTTTGTTTGTGCCTTTGGGAGAGGCTTCCCTCTCTCCTGGTGTTGTTGACCCTGGTTTTGAGCCCTCCTAGACAGTGGTTCAGCGTAGGAAGAGAGGTCCTTTGCTATCTGGTGGCAAGGCAGTTAGATTTGCTAAGACGGGATCTGGTGTGGTGTAGATCATTGTTGGTTATTCTCCAGTTGGGCTGCTGTGCCTGTGCTGTCGGTCTATTGTTTCTGGGATTAGGTTCTTTTGGTTGTTAGTTTCCTACAGCTTGGTTGCAGTTTCTCTATTCTTTCCCCTATTTTGTTGCCCTTGTGGCCTTGTTTGTAAAGGGTTCAGCCCCTTGTTAGCTGCGTATCATTATCAAAAACATTCTTAATTACAACCAAATAAAACAACATTATCACATGAAGTATCATAATTTTTTACTAACACTATAATTATAGTATAATGCTATTTAATTTACTTATTTAACACTATTTACATTAGAGCAATTTGTTAGACAAATTTGATTAACAAATGCCATCAACACTAGTGTTGTGTATATTTTTCCAATCTCATAACTCCAACACATTTATCTCTTTTATGAAAATAACAATCAAAATTTATTAAAATAGAATTGACGCCAAATTCTTTGTAATAACAAAAATATAGTCCTTGTGATGGCTATTTTTAAATATCTTCCACTTCAATAGTTAAAGGTCAATTTTGGCCAATAAAAATAGGACAAATATTTAACACTTTTGTTGTGAATGAGATGTAAAATTACTATTGATTGTTTGACCATTGAAGTGAATGATATTTAAGTAGAGTGGTCCTGCAAGGGCATATTGACTACCAATAATTGACATCGGATGTAAGAGCAAAACTGATCATTTAGAAATAGAATGTGCACCTGCAACTACTGCAGGTTGTTACCTTCAGCCACTGGATAGGAGTCATCATAGTGTAGAGGCACCAGCAATAAAGGTGGCTACTTGTAGCCACATGACTTGCAGCAAAGGAGAGAGTGAGCATTGGCTCACCCTCAGCAACAAGAAGTCGTAGTGAAGGAGGGGATATCCACAACAATTGGGAATTTGCCCATGGAGTGATGGGCACCTATGACAAAGGAGGTAGGAGAATGAACACAGTAGATCCTAGGGAGATTTGGGTGTGTGATTGGCAGTTATGAAGTAGGAAAAGAAAGGATAGAAGGCGTCAGTTGGAATATTTGAGAGGTGGGAAGAAGATAGAAGTAGGCAGCCATTTAGGTGCAGTAGCTGGAACTTAGAGAGAAGAGTTCAGTAGAAGAGAAGAGAGGCACATGAAGAAGAAGAAAAAGGAAGAGTGAAGGAGAACAACTTGGTAGGGAAGGACACTGGTGAAGGAAGGTAAGGAGTCTAATAGAGAAAAGAGAGATAGAGCTGCAAGAGAAGGATAGGTGAAGGAGGGAGAAGGGCAAGAGCATGCCCATGAGGAGCTGAGCAGAGGTGCCAACAAGTAGAAGGGTCATGAGCAGGCCAAGACAAAGAGAAGCCTATGTGAGACCGAGTGGGTAGTGAGTCAAACAAAATGGAGAAGTATGTGCATGAGATTGACTGGGCAGCAAGATGAAAAGAAAGGGTGAAGCAAGAGGACACAAGTGAGACTGACTAGGTAGTGTGGAAGAAGAGGAGTAAATTGTGCATGAGACCGATTGGGTAGCACAGCTGAAGAGGTGTTGTGGAGTTGTTTCAAGACTTTCTATAGCAAGGGAGAACCAAGGTGTAATGGGTTGTGGCACCACCAACCGAGAGGAGGTGAAGCTATAGGGTAGTAGTGTAGTAACGAAAGGGAAGCTACAAGTGAGCAAGATGGAAAAAGAAGCTGTGTGTGGGCATTAAGGCCGAGAGAGAGAAGAGGGAAAGATAGAGTGAGGTTGTGTATATACAGTTGAGGGGATGAGTGTGTATGTGAGTGTCAATAAGGGAAGTACAAGTCCCTGTATGCAATAGAAAGAATTTTTTGTGTATATACAGTTGAGGGGATGAGTGTGTATGTGAGTATGAACAAGGGAAGTACAAGTCCCTATATGTAATAGAAAGAATTCTTTTTGGATGAAATAATATATGGGTTGTTTGTGGTTGTTGTTCATTGGTGTTCATGTAGGTGTGATAGGGGTGCACATAGAATAGGTCTATGTAGTTGTATATTAAGTGTTGTAGAATAGTAGCTACAGGTTGGGTAGTAGTTCTAGAGCATTGGCTATCAAATAGCTACATGACCTGCAGTTGAAGGGGAGAACCCCCATTTGCTTCCACCTAGACTGCATGCAGGGTTCTTAAGGCGGTCACACCTCCATCAATGTGGCATATGTGAGTAGTCATCACATTAATAGAATTTGGAAAATAAATGACTACGTGACTAAAACTTTTAGTCATTTTACTAATTTTTTAAAACACAGCTATAAATGACTAAATAAATGACTAATTTGATCGTCGGGTATAAAACACAACTAAATAATTAGTCACACAAATAAAAATTAGACAATATGATATTAAAGTGGGTAATTAAAAAAAATACTTCGAATTGAGAAATTATTGGCGGGAGTGCGTTGTATCGCGCGCACAATTAATAACATCCCAATATAATTTTATAATAATTACAACCCACATATTACTTAATATAGTAACTCTTAAAAGGGACAAGTGTATTCATTTTATTTTGCTTTATTATAGACTTGAAGAACACCCTATAATCAAGGATTAAATTTGACGGTTGACTTTGCCTGTCAAGCAATTTTTAATGATGGTTATCCATTCAAAGATGACCTTAAAATACTATGATATATTTTAGTATAAGTAAAATTTATATATAAACCAAATATATATATATATATATATATATATATATATATATATATATATATATATATATATATATATATATATAAAATTATAATTCCACATAAATTTTGATGGTCTATCCAAAATCTCCCCTTTCATGTGATACCATCTTTTTAAAATTTTGATTATATTTTATGGAAAAAATGTTTAAATATAGTCATATGGCCATTAAATTTAGGCCCTGCCTATAATTACTTAAAAATAGGTTTAGTTTGTGGAGGTGGGAAAGTATAGATCAAAAGTTAAAAAGACAGCAGGGTTGTAGACAAAAGATAAAATCTCATAAAACTATGTCGAGGCCAAGGAAAATTTCTCACATAGATTTTTGATTCTTTTCATCTCCATTGCTAATTGAATTCATTCTACACCATGGTTCTTGAGGATGGAGCAGTGCAGGATGGACGGTAGGAGGAATAGTGGGATTGAAGGCTATTATAACTTTCCGTGTTTAGTTCAGGTAACTGCTAGAGTTTTCCGTGTTTAGTGAAGGCATGGCCCATTGATGAGTAATCCATTCTTTCTTTCCAGTGGGAAACTCAACCTCGTTGATTCAGTATGGTTGGATAGAAAACTAGAAAACTATAATAAGGAGGGGGATTGTTCAGTTAAGCACCCCGGTAGGAGGAACTGTCCGGGCTAGTTGAACAATACAAATCTTTTCTGTCCGGTGAGAGGGTGGAAGTCGTAGCTCCGAGGTGAAGGCTATTAGTTCTCCCTGGGGTTGTGGGATGGAGAGTAGAGAATATGGCCCCTACTATTGGTTAGGGCGACTATACATCATTCTCACAATTTCAATTTGATATTAAACCATTCAATCCTTGCCCTAGGGAGTTTAATTCAAATCTATTAAGTAATACATATCATGTGTTTTCTATTAGGCTACTATGATATGCATAGACAATTTAGAGTGGATGAGAAATGTGGATTACAACCCCTCTAGATTTTAGGTGCAAGCAGATATAGTCAATCTTATATGTGGGGCAAAAACACAGGTTTGGTTATTTTTATCACCCCATCTGTTTATATTTTTGGTTCATCATTTGGGCTTTGTTATAAATTGATTTAGGGAAATAAAAGTTGGATCCGACATATGTTGGTTTATTTGTGCCATCAAATCTTGAGAACACAGTGGGCATAATGACTTTGGCTAGGAAGAGTGTTTGTGTATTGGTGATACCCACAACTAATCTTAGAAAGATTCTTACTTGTATGCATGGTGCAGGTTTTATTTATACCCTTTCTATTATGTATGTAAAGGACTTATTTTTGTTGTTTTTTTAAGGTCTTGTTTATTTTACACTATTAGAAAAATAAAAACATGTCTTGAGATGGCATATATTGTCATGTAGGCTAGGTTGTGAAATTGATACCATGATTAATTTTCAATTAAGGAAAGGTTATTTTTTTAAGTTTTGAGCCTTAGCTTAAAATTACTAGGGCACTCATGCTCAAACTGGGGCTGTGGAGAAATTTCTAGTAGGGAGCACAAACCAGTTACTAGAGGGTAGTGAATTCCATTGACCTAAGAATTACTCTATTTCTTCCAATAGCAGGAGCCAAAAAATCTTGCTCATGTGTACTTGAAAGTGGGTTTTCTGTACTCGAGTCTATATATAGACTACTCATTAGGTCTCAAAAAAGTGGATTGTTGTTGTGGGAATCAACTACCATTCACAGGAGTGGAATGATAGGCCTTTCGGTTGATTAGGGAATAGATTAAAGATAGTTGAATTGTAAGTCTATATTTATGCCTATTGAAGATGAAAAGCAATAAGAGTGCTTTGTACATACTTTGCTATCAAGGATGACATTGAGAGTGCAAAAGGCATCTTTGATGAGAGTGTAGCACTTTATTCTAACATATACAAAGTATAGCATAGGGAACAAGAAGTAAATAGATGATTTTGGAAAGCTAGGGAAGAACTATCAGGGATAAATATTACAACTTTTTAAACAATTTTGGTGAATAATAAATGTTTTTCCCCTACCATGTGGTGTATGCTTCTTTACACTGAATACCAAGGAAATCTTTCAAAAGATGCAGGTAATTTTTAGATGTATTTGCTTGGAAAGAAACTTGATTCAGACAATTTTGATTGACTTTATGGGAAGATGACTTGTGCCAGCACTTGTGAAAAAATAGTTTGTATCATTCGATGCAATGATACTATTCTAGTCTTGGGAAGTATATGTTGGTTTTCCTAGAACTTATCTGTATAGCATATGGCTTGGCTTCAAGTATTTTTAGTTATAGAATGTAGCTAGGAATTATGTTCCCAAACCACCATAAAGAGAAGCATGATGTCATTAACAAACAAGAGAATCTCAATTAATATATGGATACCTCTACTCTACATGGATGGTCTCTCAAATGTGAAGAACTCTTTTTTAATGTAGAGTGTAAGGCTAAGCAATGTTTCTTTTAGTTTCAAGGACAACCCACATTTATAAGGATAGCCTCAAGTTCAAAGCTTTGTAGGAAAGCAACTCTCTAGCAGAGGATACACATGCCATCTTTATGATCCAGGCCCCTGCCATTAGATATAATACCAGTAAGGGTCAACTATCCCTGCAAAGGTCTAATTGTCTCACATTTTCAAACATGGCAAGGACTTAAGGAGGTTGGAGCCTAAATCCACAGAAGAGCTGGAACTATTTTCTTGTAAATATAAATCCACACCAAATTGAGCTCAATTCTACATATGAGTTGTGGAAACTCCAAATGGTAGAACCTCTAGTGGTGATGCTTCTTCTTAGACTCCAAACTTTCCCTACCATTAATGTATCCAGGAATCATCACCTGAGAAAAATTCCTTGGTAACCTAGCCTTTGGCTTCTTGATGTAGAGGTCAAGACAAATGACATGATCCATCCATGATTTCCTGTTGATGGGGAGTTCTTTTCTATAAGTTGGACTAGAAGTTCCCCAACACACAAGCTCAAGTCTCTTTTTAAGTGTTGTGAGTTCATAATACTCAACCAAAGAGCTCTCACAAATCTTTGTTTCACATTCCATAGAGGACAAGTCATGAAAATTGGTGCACCTAGTAATAGAATGTGAATATGATCCAATTTTATCTAGTATTGCAAAATTATTTCTCATCCAATTGTTGTTGTTGAGAAGGCCCATTGAGTCAAGCTTGAAGCTTGTGGGTTTTCTTTCATTTAGGGATTGTTTCCTGGGTTGCATACTAGATTCTTCATTGTACTTGGATTGTGCTTCGATTCTACGCAGATTGTCATTTAAATGTGCTATTGGAATTTCAAAGGGATGTCTCATAGTTTTCCATTCCTGGAACCAAACAATATTTTTGTTTGAACACAGAGCAGTCAGTCTAAAAATGGAGATATCAGTACTTCTAACCGAGATAAAACAAATTATCTTTTTTTTTTAAACTTTTGAGTTGTATTGACCTATCTAATATGATGATATCGTGAACTATATTTTTCTTGGTACTTTCAATCTCGTTTGAGGGAATGACACATAGTGTCTGCAGAGCAAGTTCAGACATCAATTCTTTAACCTATTTAGCAGAGAATGTTGGCCAAAGAGTCTACTTTTATGATGATCTCATGCAACAAAGTATTTAACGTTACTATGAAATTTGAGTAGTGTTACAACTTGAACAGTCATGTTGCACATCTAATGATTATTGTTGGCAGAAGTGTAAGCTTTTGATATGTGTCGGTATGGTATGTATGAAAGACCTTGATTTATGAGATCAAGTTATTCTCAGTTTCTTGAATGTGAATGACTGTGGACCCGGTACTTTTCTATTTTTGTTTAATACAGCTTATATTTATGTTCCAATATTTTGAATTTGATAGAGTTTTGGTTATTAACTTATTTATTGATGAAGCAATTAACTCTTCTAATTATTCTTGTTGAAAATTTATACTAAGATGTTGCTTCTATTTTTAGTCACATACAAGAAGAACTATCCAAGCAGAACTCAGAAACTCCAGATCTTACAAATAAGCTTATTAGAGTAAGCCTATATTGCCATGTATTCAGGATTATGAGTAAATTATTATTTGGGTCAGGTTTTCATGGGTCAATTAATCTTTCTAATATGCCTTCTGTCAAGTTATTTGTCAATAGGAGGTTCATGCCTTAAAAGACAACTAGAAGTTGGCAAGTATGAAGTGATCAAATACTGTATAGGTCAATATATGCATTACTTTCTTGCTCTAGACACATTGTGCATTAATATGTACTGTCAATAAACTATACAAGAAACTTCACGTAAAATCTACGTGTCAAAAAAAGAAGAAAATATTACAAATTGTTGCCATGGTTAGGCACATTTATACGTGCAATCTTCATTTCATTTATGAGTGCAAGACATGATAGTTAGATGTGAACCATGCTGCCTTAAATTCCTGTGCAATAAGATCAAATAAATGATTGTCTGATTGTACTTAGTCAAGAGTTTATTTTAAAAGTAAAAGATGCTACAATAGTTTGGTGAATCCTAGCTATGCTAAGCGATTTCTCACAATGTTACACTTCCTTAAATGCTGCATTTACAACTATTATTTCTTATTATAAATAATTATGGATGGATTATTTGAAACAACCAAATTTTTATAAATATATTCATCAAATTTTGATACCAATTGATCTCAAATCCTAAAATTGTAGCTTTCCACCTTAGCATTTCTGTGATACAAATTTTTAGCGTACCCATTGCACATGAAGGTGCAATTGCTAGTAAATTAAAACTAATAGAACCCAAGGAATACATTAGTAATCCTGGCCTATCCTTAGGGACTACAAATGTACTTAAGCAATGTTTATTATTAATTTATTTCCAAATAGTAATTCCCCTCCATTTTACATGCTAATGAATTTAAGAAATCTATCCTATAGTTTACATATGAGGGTGTTAGAAATATAATGAGCACAATTCAAACAAATTGTATAGGTATGCAAGAAGGACAACAATCAACTTGATGTAGGGTAGTATTCATACATGTCAGAGTCCTTTAACAAGCAAGGCAATCATGAGTCCTGAGGGAAGTCTTAAGAATGATGAAGAAACTAATCTTCCACACATTCATCTTTGATGTTGAGCCAATACAATGATGGGTTGCAACTCCCCAGGAATCAGGTTGTGGTATGGTCACTGCTGATGTTGAAAACTTTTAGTGGTCAAGGTGTATTTGCCCATAAAACTACATTTCCTCCCTGGTGTGACTAGTACATGGTGTATACTGGTAATATGCACACAAACTCCATTATTTTCAGCAAGTATTGAATCAAGAACTTAAATATTTCTGTATACATTATTGCAATATTATTTCATTATCAATTTAATACCTTTTAGAGTTGATGTGTGCTTTAG
The DNA here is from genome assembly GCA_027924645.1 of Cunninghamia lanceolata. Lineage (NCBI taxonomy): Eukaryota > Viridiplantae > Streptophyta > Pinopsida > Cupressales > Cupressaceae > Cunninghamia > Cunninghamia lanceolata. Next base: position 835,909 of record BSBN01001292.1, on the reverse strand, counting down.
TTCCTCACCAATGCCCACCTCTTGGTATGCTTCTTTCTGAAGAGACCTAGTGTCTCAAATTACTACTTGGAACCTCATTTTTTAATCATTTGGTTTTCTTCATATCATTCACATGTTCTTCGTTCATCGGGTTGACATAATACTATCGGTGTACCCATGTTGGGCTTACCGATGGCATGTGTTTCTCTGATGGTAGAGACCATCGGGAAGACTTCCTATATCGGCGTTGATGGAAGTAGTATTGCCGATGATCTATGTGTCATCGATGATGTGGTCGGCGTGAGTCACTCTGATGGAAGACCATCAGAGTGAGTAGCTTTATCAGCTGAGTGGTAATGGTTCTTACTGATAAGCCTATCATTCCAATGTTCGGCAAGAAGATATTCATCGGCATAGCGTAAAGTCTTTGGGCCGATGGCATATGTCTTTTCGATGAAGGTTGAAGGTTTGAGCATCGGTGGGACAAGGACTCATCGTTGTGAATGGTGGAGTTGTCGCCGATGGTTAAGGCTATACCGATGAGGCTTTGATTGGCATCGTCGGCAACAAAATTGCTGATGATAGTCATACAGTGTGTTCAAGTATATAAGCCTGGATGTCCAACGCGACCCGATGCATGTGGGACTAATGAGTCCTCTTGAATATGAACAGTTGTGATGGTTGGAAGACAACAATACTGAGTCAGTTGGAACGAACAGTTAGGGCAAAAGTTCAAACAGTTTTTCTCTCAAGACTGTGGTAAAAATATAGATTTTGGCGAAGCTATCTGTGATTGATGAAGAGATTCAATCATATTGTTCATTTTGTAGATGTACAATGAAAGTGAACTGTTTATATGATTTGAGAATCGATGCCTGAGCGAGAAGGCTGAGATCTTTATTGTAATCATTTAAGCTTACTGTAAATAAAGATTGTCTCTCTTGTGGTGGTAGGTTTTTTACCTGAAAGGGTTTTCCCACGTACATTTGGTGTCATTCTCTGTTATCTTACATGTTTATTCTATTTTTCTGGTGTGTTCATCTGTGTATTTGAATTAAACGTTACCTGTCTGCATTGTCCCCTTTGAATTGACATTAGGGAAGTTGTATTCTGCACCTCTGCTTTCCTTACAAGTGGTATTAGAGCCTGGCCAGTTGTGTTATCTTTGTTGGTTGGTTGGGTTTTTTGTGTCAGTTCTGTGAGTGGGATTTCTGTAGAGGTCTATTTTATTAAATTAGATGGCAAGTTCATCAGGAAAAATAGACATTGAAAAGTTCAATGGCACAAACTTTGATTTGTGGAAGCTTAAGGTTGAAGATATGCTGGTTGACAGAGATCTTTGGGTTGCTGTGTTTGGGGTTCAACCTTCAGGCATGAAGCAAGAAGATTGGGACCTGGTAGATAAGAAAGCCAGAGGACTAATAAGATTAAGTTTAGCTGATTCTGTTCTATTGAACGTCCATGAGGAGAAGACTGCCAAAAATTTGTGGAAGAAGTTGGGAGATATTTACCAGGACAAGTCCTTGGTGAATAAACTTTTTCTCATAAATATGTTGTACTCTCTGAAGATGGATGAAGGAGCATCTGTAGCAGACCATTTGAACACATTTATTACGATTGTTGCACAGTTGATGTCTGTAGGTGTAAACGTAGAAGAGGAGGACCACTGTATGCTTCTGTTGTGTTCCTTACCTAACTCATGGGATCATCTTGTGATGGCTATTGGAAGTACAACAACCACGTTTAAAATTGAAGAAGTTGTTGCCTCACTGTTATTTGAAGAGATGTGGAGGAAATCTTCTGAGATGGCCAAAAAGGCCCTATCCGTTCGAGGTAGATCAAAGGAAAGAGACAAGAAAAAGGACAAGAAGTCTAAGTCCAAATCAGAGGGGAGATCAAAATCTCCTGGAAAAAAGTCCAAGGTAAAGTGTTGGAATTGTGGGCAGAAAGGACACATCAGAAAAGACTGCAAAGAGGAGAAAAAGAAGAAGAAGAAGAACTTCTCTGACACCGATTCTTCTCAGAGTGATGCTGATGCCTTCATTGCTGCCTTGGCAATGCCTGCATCTAAAGATGTATGGCTGGTGGATTCAGGAGCATCTTTTCATATGACATCTCATAGAGAATGGTTCACTAAGTATGAACCGTATGCTGCTGGGAAGGTGTTCCTGGCAAGTGATTCAACACTGGAAATTGTTGGCCGAGGAAGAGTCAGAATCCAGTTCTCGGATGGAAGAATAAAGGGAATGAATGGAGTACTACACATACTAGGTCTGGCTCAAAATTTACTTTCTGTTAGTAATCTTAATGATGTTGGAGTACAAGTTACTTTTGTGAATGGTGGTTGTAAGATGACTAGAGGTTCTATTGTTCTAGCAAAGGGTGAACACATTGGAACTTTGTATAGGTTAGATGATAAAAAGTGTGCTGTAATAATGTCTCTGTAAAATCTGAAAAAGCTACTATTGTAACACATGATGCAAACTCTATGGAAGTTAAACTTCCTGTAGAGAAAACAATGCTCTGGCATCATAGACTTGATCACATAGGTGAAAAAGGTTTAAAAACCTTGAAAAATAAAAACCTGGTAGATGGGCTGATTGATTGTAATTTGGAGTTCGATTTCTGCAAACATTGCATATATGGAAAACAAAATTGTGTTTCTTTTTACTCTAGTTCTCATAAATCTTCTAGTGTTCTGGACTATGTACATTCTGATGTTTTTGGTCCAGTTGATGTTCCTTCTCTGTCTAAATCAAGATACTATGTATTGTTTATTGATGATTATTCAAGGAGGGCATTTATATATTTTTTGAAAAATAAATCAGAAGTGTTCAGTCGGTTTAAAGATTTTAAAAATCTTGTGGAAAATCAGACTAGTAGAAAAATAAAATGTTTGAGAACTGATAACGGTGGTGAATATTGCAATGTAGATTTTGATAAATTTTGTCTTGATCATGGAATAAAAAGGCATAAGACTACACCTTATACTCCACAACAAAATGGAGTTGCTGAAAGGTTGAATCGATCATTGATGGAGAAAGCAAGAAGTATGTTGAGTTATGCTATTCTTGAACAAAGGTTCTGGGCTGAGGCTGTTGCTGCAACTTGTTACTTGCTGAATCGTTCTTCTACTTCGGCATTGGTTGATAAGATGCCTATGGAAGCATGGTCTAGAAAGAAGCCCTCTCTAAGACATCTTTGTGTCTTTGGCTGTGAGGCATATGCTCATATTCCTGAGGTAAAAAGATCTAAGTTGGATTACAAGACAATCAAATGTATCTTTATTGGCTATGGAGTCGGTGTTAAAGGGTACAAGCTTTGGAATTCTAAAACTGAAAAGGTAATTTACAGTAGGAATGTAATTTTCAGATAGCTGAAACCTTTGATTATTGATCCTCAGCCAGAGAAGACATAAGAGAAGAAAGAAAAGAGTGTTGTTAATATTCCTCTGACCCCTGTAAAAGAGGAACAACAAGCACCAAGTGTAGATGATTTAGAAGTGAGTTCAAGTAGCTCCGAAGATTCAGATCCAGAGCAAGAACCTGAACTTGCACCTCATCCATTGAGGTGGTCCACACATGAAAGAAGACAACCAGATAGGTATGGATTTTCAGTAATTGATTCAAATTGTACCTATGCTTTGCTTACTAATACTGATGAACCTAGGACTATGAAAGAAGCTATTAGTTTACCTGATTCAGATTCTTGGTTGGAAGCCATGGATAGCGAAATGTCATCATTGGAGAAAAATGGAACTTGGGATCTGGTGCCCTTGCTTGAAGGTAGAAAACTTGTGGGCTGTAAGTGGGTATTTAAAAAGAAATATGGTCCAGATGGTAGTTTTGAAAAGTACAAGGCAATACTGGTTGCTAAGGGGTATTCCCAAAAGGAAGGCATAGATTATGGAGAAATCTTTTCTCCTGTAGCTAAGCTGACATCCATTAGATTTCTGTTGTCACATGCAACACCGTATGACTTTGAAATTGAGCAGATGGATGTGACAACAACGTTTCTTCATGGGGACCTTGAAGAAGAGATTTATATGTCCCAGCCAGAGCATTTTGTGGTAAAAGGTAAAGAACATCTAGTATGTAAACTTAAAAAGTCTCTTTATGGCTTGAAGTAATCTCCCAGAATGTGGTATCAAAAATTTGATATGTATGTTTTATCTTTGGGATATGTGAGATCTAAATTTGATCATTGTGTATATTATAAAACTGATGGTGATTGGATTCTTATAATTGCACTGTATGTGGATGACATGTTATTCATTGGCAATGGTAAGGGGATGATCTCAGATTTAAAAACTTAGTTGTCCTTGAAATTTGAAATGAAGAATCTGGGGGCAGCAAAGTACATTCTGGGAATGGAAATCAAAAGGGACAGGTCTAGTAGAAAGCTTTGGCTCAGCCAGAGCAAGTACATTACCAATGTTCTTGATAAATTTAATATATCTGATTGCAAATAGTTAGTTGTTCCAGTTTTGCAGGGAAATAAACTATCTGTTGAAGATTGTCCAGAATCTTCGAATGAAATTGACGACATGAAAAAAGTGCCTTATGCAAGTGTTGTTGGCAGTTTAATGTACGCAATGGTCTATACCAGATTAGAAATTGCCCAAGCAGTGGGAGTTTTGAGCCGATTTATGGCAAATCTAGGCAAATCACATTGGGATGCTGTGAAGAGAGTTATGAGGTATTTGAAGGGAACTTTTGACTATGCTATTTGCTATCATGGAAACTCAGTTGGATCTTAGAAATCTATCAGCATTCAGGGATATGTTGATTCTGATTGGGCAGGGGATATTGACAATAGAAGATCCACCAGTGGATATGTATTCACGTTAAATGGTGGTGCTATCAGTTGGATGAACAAGTGGCAGGTTGTAGTCGCTTTGTCCACAACAAAGGTAGAGTACATGGCAGCTACTCGTGCATGCCAAGAAGTCATTTGGTTGAAGAGGTTGTGTTCTGATGTTGAGTTTGATGCAAGGCAAATACAAATTCATTGTGACAGTCAAAGTGCTATCTGTTTGGTGAAAACTCCTACTTTTCATGCTAGGACAAAACATATTGATGTCCAATATCACTTTGTTCGTGATATGGTGGAAGAAAAAAAGGTAAAGATGGAAAAGGTTGATACTTTGGATAATGTTGTAGATGCCTTGACTAAACCAGTGAGCACGGCCAAGTTCAAATGGTGTTTAGATGAAATGGGTCTTCGAGCCCATAATTCTCAGTAATCGTATGCGGATTAAGAGGTAGCAGTAATCTCTTCGATAAGTGGGAGATTGAAGAGACCTAGTGTCTCAAATTACTGCTTGGAACCTCATTTTTTAATCATTTGGTTTTGTTCATATCATTCAGATGTTCTTCGTTCATTAGGTCGACAGAATACTATCGGTGTACCCATGTTGGGATTATCGATGACATGTGTTTCTCTGATGGTAGTGACAATCAGGAAGACTTCCTGTATCGGCACAGATGGAAGTAGTATCGCTGATGATCTATGTCTCGTCGATGATGTGGTCGGTGTGAGTCACTCTGATGGAAGACCATCGGAGTGAGTAGCTTTATCGGCTCAGTGGTAATGGTTCTTACCGATGAGCTTGTCATTTTGATGTTCGACAAGAAGATATTCATCGGTGCAGCGTACAGTCTTTGGGCCGATGGTAGATGTCTTTCAGATGAAGGTTGAAGGTTTGAGAATCAGTGGGACAAGGACTCATTGCTGTGAATGGTGGAGTTGTCACCGATGGTTAAGGCTATATTGATGAGGCTTTGACTAGCATTGTCGGCAACAAAATTGCCGACGATAGTCATACAATGTGTTCAGGTATATAAACCTGGATGTCCAACGTGACCTGATGCATGTGGGACTAATGAGTCCTCTTGAATATGAACAGTTGTGACAGTTTGAAGGTAGCGATACTGAGTCAGTTGGAACGAATAGTTAGAGCAAAAGTTCAAACGGTTTTGCTTTGAAGACTGTGGTAAAAATATAGATTTTGGCGAAGCTATCTGTAATTGATGAAGAGATTCGATCATATTGTTCATTTTGTAGATGTACAGTGAAAGTGAACTATTTCTATGATTTGAGAATCGATGCCTGAGTGAGAAGGCTAAGATCTTTATTGTAATCATTTAAGCTTACTGTAAATAAAGATTGTCTCTCTTAAGGTGGTGGGTTTTTTCCCTGAAAGGGTTTTCCCATGTACATCTGGTGTCATTCTTTGTTATCTTGCATGTTTATTCTATTTTTCTGGTGTGTTCATCTGTGTATTTGAATTAAACGTTACCTGTCTGCATTGTCCCCTTTGAATTGACATTAGGGAAGTTGTATTCTGAACCTCTACTTTCCTTACACTTTCAGCTAAAGAAGGCTCCTACCTAAGTGAGCTGCTAACTAGATTTGTTTGAAAGTTTCTAAAGCCTTCTGAATAAATCCATTTTGTGCAAATTGTGCAATCATTATAGTCCATGAGAGATCATATTTATTTGAGGCATTCTATCAAACAATTCATGTGGCTTGTCTATGCCTTCACATTTTTCATGGATGTCTACCAGTGCATTTCCAACTATTATGTTTGATGAAAACCCCCCCTTCCATTATGCTTTGATTGATCTCTATATATTGTTCCAAAGCTGCCATTTTTTGCAGTCCATAATATTGCATTTATTTGAGTCATTCTATCAAACAATTCATGAACCTTGTTTATACTTCCACATTGTGCATACATGTCTACCATAGTATTTTCAACTATTATATCTGACAAAAATCTCTCTTCTATTATGTTTTGATGGATCTCCATACCCTATTCTAAAGCTACCACCATTTTGGCATAGGCAAGGAGGATGTTATCAAAGGTTATTGATTTTGGCTTTACAGCTGCCAATTGTGTTTAATTGAAAGTTTCTAAAGCCTTTTAAACATATCAAAATTATGCATATCCTGCAACCATTACAGGTGATTGATGAAATTGATGGGGCCCTTGGTGACGGGAAGGGTGCTGTTGAAGTTTTGCTAAAGATGGTACACACTTGTAGAGGTTCTTGACATTTTATGTTAACATTTGTTTAATCTGCATGATTTTCTGTGGAGTCAGATCTTAAATATTTCTCACATCTATGATTTTTTAATTCAAATCAATGAATCACTCAGTTGACATTGCCTTGCTGAACTTGTCATTTTCTCTAATGTTTAATAGCTAATTTTACAATTTTTTTCATGAGTAAGAGCAATACTCACAGTAGTCGTAAACCTAGGTTTTTGGAGAGTGTTGGTTAAGTTTTAGCCACATTCTCTCTAATCTAAGTTAACCCTATATCAAAATATTCTATATCAAAGGCTACATGTTTTTTTCCTTTTTTTCTTTTGGTCGAATATATTTATCAATTTTGAACATGGCTTCTTTTTACTCATTGATCATTTTGAGTTGATGTTGAGTATGAGTCAGGCTACTATGCCAGAGTCTAGCTCCTTTGGACATCAGTACCTCCAAAATTCTAACTAAATACAAATTCTCTATAGATATTTCTATATTATTGAATTAAAATGTCTCTTTTATTGATTGTTCCTTCCACAGGTATACAGATCAAATAAAAATTGTGATTGATCATTTTATACAAGATGTGATGCTAGACCCATTTCTTTGGCCTACATATGAAGAGTTGTGCATCCTAGGTAATTGACAACATTGTAATAAATCATAATATTCCTTATTTATTTCAAATTGCACTTGTTATTCTCTATCGTGCAGAAGCTGGCACTTTTTAAAAGACCTGGTTTTCTTTTGTTTTCATATCTAGTAGTTTTTCAAGAGAATTAGATTGAATGTTAGTGATTTGTATTATAATAGAAAATTCAATCTCTAGATTATTTGTTGAAGACCATAGCCCTGGTGGTTTTATATCATTGTTCTAACTCTGCAGTCATCATATAACTTGAATTGCTTTCTATTGCTCCGTCTACACTGAGGTTATATTCGGTGCATGGTTTTCACTTGAGATGTTAACTATTAACAGTCCATAGTTCAATCATTCTTTAGGGAATGCATTCTACAGTCTTAGAATTTAACACTAGCATTTTCCTTTCTATTTGTCTAAACACATTTGTTGTTTTCTTTGCTCAAGGAAAGGAGGTAAAGTCCATATGTTTAGCTAAAGGGGACTTAGTACTTTCACCATTCTGTGATCTACAAGCACTATACTGCGCATTCCATAAGAAACTAGGGTTGGTGCTTCTCAACAAACTATCCAATTGAGTTATTAACATGTGTCACTTAGACTATAGCTTTCTTCAAAAGTTTGGGTAGTGTGCCTTTTATACAATCAATCATCTTGGACTTTCAATGCATTTTGGGATTGTCATATTAATTTGAAAAAAGGTGACTGTCTTTAATGATTTTTCTTTTGTCAATCTCAAAAATGAATGGGCAAGATATCATCTTGTGAACCATGAATACTATAACACCAGTTTCTCCTTTGCATATGACACCATGGAAAATTCCTCAACACTGAGATGAATGAATATGTATCTCAAAAATCAGTAACACACCAAACCAAGTATCTTTGACATCAATGACAAACACACCAACAAACTCCCCCTTTGTCATTGATGGCAAATTGAACACCATCAACCGACTCTCTCCCCCTTTGACATCAATTGACAAAGTAGCAAGTACTCTTACTCCCCCTGTCAAGAATAGGTTATACAAATCATTCTCAAGATGAGAAAGAGACTGGCAAACTGTTCTAAGATTAGGACATTGAGTAACTACATATCAATACTATATATCAAGGCAACTGCCACTGACCATAGAAAAAGCTATGTGGTACTAGGAGCACACCTCTGCAATATATGCTTCACAATGCAGCTCAAAGATCCAGTAGGAGATGAAGTTGAAACCTATATCATCACTGTTCTTCCTATATTTGTTAATATGTTCACTACCTAAGTAGTGTTAAAGTTTGGCTCTCAGTTGTTCAATTTCAAAAAGTGCAGTGTGTGTTTAGGATTGATACTGTTCTTGATATGAAACACTTTTTAATCTGTAATTCTCTTTATTCTTTCCTCTTGAAGAATGTATCTGCTAGAAGATAACAATGTTGCCTAAATATCAATGTTGTAAGGTTTTATTGTTTGAATTTCCTAGTTGGATTGATTACCTTGTAATTGTCTTTGTCCATTTTGGTTATTGAAGTTGACATTATCCAATTTCGCAAGCATTTACTTCAATATATGCTTTTATGTTATTAGTCCAGATGTTGCTTAAATTCCTGCGCTGGGAGCTTTTATTGCTTGAATTGCATAGCTGGAGCGACTAAATTGAGCTTATCCATGCGTGTTTTGTTATGATAGTTAGCATTACCCAGATTTGCAAACATTCATTGCATTATCTAGATTTGTAAACAATCATTGAGCAATTGTTTATGTTATTACTGAGGTTTGTATTGCACTTGGTGTGGAATTAGCTATTGTGTTTTATCCAAAACTAGCTCATTCAATTAGTTGATTATTCTATAGGCCATTTATGTCATCATTTCAGAGCACAAAATCTTCATTTGAAAAATGATGGCATTTAGGAATGCCTCTACATGTTGTTGCAGTACATGACATGCTATTTGACTTAATTAATAGCTTATTATTTCTTAGAAGGTATATTTATATATTGTTATGCTTATATACATGTCTCCTAACTTACAATTTACCCATCTACCCGACAATGAGAGGATTCACCTTGAACACCCCCTCTTAATCCCTCTTAATTTAGGCATTGTGGAATAATGACACCAAACTATGTGTGATTTCTTAGAAACAATTGATTGATGACAGTTTGCAAATAGGATGCATATTGACGTTATATATTTAGGGATCCACTATTGAAGATCAACTCAACAATGGGTCTAACAAAACAATAGAGACATCATTGAATAAACATTATTGGAAACCAATATTGATTGGTAAAAAAATTGCACACAATATGTTAAGCCACATACTTGTTTTCTAATTTCTTTGTTGAACATACTGTTGGTGATTGTTTTGATGCAATCATAACAATTAGTTAAAATTCACATAAAATGAACCAAAACTGACCTGAAAGATATGAAGGAATCGACTGAGATTCACTTAATCCCAAGTTTAATATGGTTAGGTCTTGACCTGTTGGGCAAATTTAGTTGGTCAATGTGAAGCTGTAATGTTCAAGGGGCCTTACGTAGTTTAGGGTTTCCTGTTGGTTTACTGGGCTCAAACTATGCAAAAAGATAATAGATATCAGTGTGTTTGTTCATTCTTTTTTGCATAAAATGTTACTGTGCTGCAAAGCTTTAAAGGATCTTCTTGAATTATTGTAGCTTTCTCCTCTTAGATATTTGTGAAGACTGTCTACTTTTAGCTCTGTTATGCCTGCTTTTCAAATATGAGACAATTTCCTTCAGATTTCTACGTTTTAAGCTAAGTATTTTTAGATGGGTCAGGAAAAGTTAGAAAGATCTAATCTACACTTCATTCACTCTATTTGAAGGATCTAATTGTTCTGTTATCCACTGTATAAGTATTGCAGCAAATTGATCAAATCCACAGATAAAACCTTAAATGTATGTTCTGAGCATTTTCACAAACATACACCTAAGATTGCAAGCTCTAAGAGAAAATGTTTCAAACACAATGAAGAGAAAGAAAACACTCAGAAGATAGATGCAGAATTCCAGATTCAATTGTATTAGAAACAGACAGTCATATAAGATTTACAATGTCTGAATGACTCTTAGCTTCAATGATCAAACTACAGAAAACTTACAAGCTTTACAGATACAGTAAGGAAGCTAGATGTTCCACGCATTCCTTATTGCAGACACAGGCGACCTCCTTCTACTCTTTCTAAACTAAAAGGTCCTTCTATTCTAAAATGCTAAAACTAGTTACAAGTGCTGGCTATTTTCTAAAAAATCCCTGTGTAACCTTATTATAGCGTACAGAGGCACAATATATAGACTTCGATTGTCCTCAATACAGCTCAAAACCCTAGTTAAGCAATGGTTCAAACCTCTAGTTACAATCATAAATGCTAGAGAACAAATCCCCAGAAATATCTCTGAGCATACATCAAATTTGGGTGAAATATGCCCTTCTGGAAACCCTAGCAGCTCAATAATAACCTCCGTTTGTCTGCTGTAATAATGTCCCCAACTACATTTTGTCCTCATCAATGAAGACCCTTGACTTCTTCGCACTTCATCCTTATCTTCCTTTGCTCCTGAGATTGGATTTCCTCCTTCGTGATGTCAACGTCATTAAGTTTCAGCTCCTGCCTCGACTGCAAACCTGCAAAATAGACAGAACAGATCAAAAAACTCATCAAGTTGCCTTGCTAATTAATTGCATGGTCAGAATGTTAGGTTGGCATAACTGCGGAAAATTTTGGTGCCCTCAAGTTTCTGCCTTTGCCATCGCACTCTGCATACCTCCATCGGTGTAACCTTCCAAATCGGGTGGGCTCAAGAATTTCCCACCGATCACCTCACTCTGGTCGATGTCCTTTCTTTGCTGTCGGTATTTGTTTCTTCTTCCATCGGCTTGATTTTTATCCATCGGCGCGGGCTTAATGTTTCATTCCGATCGCCCATGTTACGCCGATATCGGGTCCTAAATCAGCGAAAATTGTGCCCAAAAATGCGTATACAATGCTCAAAAACTTGGGTCAACCATCATTGACCGAAAATGTGCATTTGGGCCTCAAAAAATGCCTTCAAAATTCCTATCGCTTCACTTTCCCACCCAATGTATAAATGCAATGTATCCTTCGATTCATTCAATTCGGACGTGATACAGGCATTTAACCAAACTTAATTTCCCTCGCTGAGATCCGCCTTGTATACTCCCTGCAGTGTAATAATATACAAGGACCTTTCGTTAATACATATTTATTTCAAGTCCGCCCATTGTATATTTCGCTTGTATGCATCCTTCGATTCATTCAATTCGGACGTGATACAAAGTATTAATCAGATTCTAACTTCTCTTTGATTCCGCGTTGCATATTTCGGAATGTATGTACATGTTGTATGTCTTACTTTTGTATATTCCGAAACATACAAGTATTTAAGTCCGTTTAATAAACTTTCGGGTTCGCGTTATATTATGGACGTTGCATGTTCCAAATGTATGTATAAATATACAAGTCCGAAATGTGCAACGAATTAACCTTGTTTCATAATATTTGAATTCTGCGTCATGTACGTAGTGTCTTGTATATTTACTTGTATGTTGTGACCTGCCAAACATACAAGTGTTAGATACATACAACAGAGTTTAAACCTTTATTCATTCTAATTCAAAAACCACTTCAGGTCCATCCTGTATGTATATTATCCTTTTATTAAAATGCATACAAGGTAAAACGAATATACAATCGCCTTTGTATATGAAAGTGATATACAAAGGGGATTGTATGTGCGATATGCAAGTGACCCATTATGCATTTAACTTTGTATATGAACCTGACTGCAAAAATGACTAAGTATAAAAATGACTTTGCATATACAAACGGCTTTGTATATGCAAAGCAATATACAAACTAGAATGTACATTTTACCAAAATGATCATAACTTGCAAAATATGGCAAATTTTAAGATGGTTCAAAAAGCAACCCTAGCTCATTTTTCACAAGGAATCCAACCATATCATGCATTGGTACTGAAAATGCATTTTTTTTCTCTATTTTTAACAAAGTTTGCCATTTCAACTCTCTTTTCCCTTTACCACCAAGCAAAACAAAACACACACAAGCAAAAACAACAGCCACAACAGGGGTCCTCATTTTACTAAGGAGTAAAATGGGGCGTGTTGTGAACATCACAACACATACTTTGCATGGTTTTCCCTTTAGGTTTGATGGCATATGAAAAATCTCAGTTTGATGTCATGTGAACTTACTATCACTCCTTACATGATGGAAGATATCTTCTCATACTGAAATTATCAATCCTTACATGATGGAAGATATCTTCTCAGACTAAATTTGTGAATGTTTAGGTTATAATCGTATGTTTAGTTAGAGTGATTGATAAGATGACCATGACAAAAATAATAATATAATCACATGAAAAAAATTATCCAACCCTAAGAAGCAACAAAGCAAAGAGACCTACTGTGGAGTTTGGCTTCACACTTTTTAATTATATTTTACTTGGTACTCTTTCATTTTCATTAAAAACAGAGATTTAGTTGAATGTTTCAAAGATCTAAGTTGTTTTCTTTCTTTGTACCTATTTGAAGTTGCACTACCTTCTACTATTCTCTATTTTTAGTGTTTTGAGATTTCAGTTACTTACTAAAACCTCATTACTTACAATTTTTTAAAGGATTATCATATTACATTGGATGGGTCTTTTTTATTATTTTTAAACTTGGTTATTTATTTTTATAATTTATCCAATTAAAATGACTTCTTAAAATGTGGAACACACCTTACACTTTCACATGATGTTGTCTATGCAATTCCTACACATGTCACAGTTGCATACATAATCTTTTGAAGGTTTAAGCATTTGTTACAAAAGAAGATTGTCCATGCGACTTTGATTTTGTAACTCCAACACATCTTTGGGGACTATTGTTTACAAGCTACAAGTTCAAGTAAGTGAGTTTTGAGACTACCTCAAGAGCTCATCCTCTTCTTGGGATCAAAAGTAACTTGGGGAAAGCACATTAATAGGAACAAAATTTGTTGCAAAAAATTCTTCTGGGCCTCCTAGGAACTTGGTGGTCACTCCATCATCTTCATTGGTGATTTGGGCCAACAACCACCTACAAAAGACATACATATATATGTTGGGGCATCTTAAGAGGCAACACTTTGACATAACTTCCATACAATTGTTACATTTTAAACACAACATGATTGTTACATAGAATGATATCTTTCATCACAAGGTGGTGAACCATTCCAACTTGAATTTCATGGCCTCCTTGTTAATATAAAAAGTGTAGAGCCAAAACTTTCTGATTTGGAGCTACTTGTCACACAATACTTCTTTTCTTACCATTGTCGAGCAAGTTGACATGGATGCTTGTCATATGTAACCCCACAACAACTACATTGTTGCTACATGTTCTCCCTTTAATGTATAGTTTTAATCAATTTAAATACATTGATATAAAATTTGTAAACACCAATAACTAAGTCATATTATTTTCTACATTGGATTGAGTGGGATATGGTAGATAAGTAAGATTCATTACATCACCTAAAACTTGATAATTTTCTTGGGCTTCCCTAAGGAAGTATTATGGACCAAAATTATGTCTTGCTTGATTGTAGCATATCTAAAGCGCAATCCTTAAATCTAATCGTGTTTATTCTATAAGTTATCTCCCCATGAAAATTGCACCCTCATGTAAATTTTGTTGTGCATACTTTCCTAGACCAATTATTTCTTCTTCCAAATTTTTGTTGTTCATTGGAAAATCGACTTTTTATTATTACTCTTCTCCTTCTAAAATAGCAATACTTCTCTAAAAGATCTATCGGCGTACCCATTGCACATTTTGTGCGATTGCTAGTTATTACATTTTAAACATTAAATACATAAGGATGAGCGGCACGTGTCAAAATAAGGACAGTTGTAGTTAGAAAACTTGTTATGCAAGACTGGAAGCTTTATTTTTCGCATTAAAATGAAATGCAGGGCATTAAGTCAGTCGATGTCATCCATAGACCATGTTCATGAAACCCTTCTCAATGTTGTGGAAAAACTCGTGTCCAATGGACTCAACCATCTTCAGGTTAAAGAAAAATACATCTTTCCTCCCCATGAACGTCCCAACCTGTCTCAAGTTTGTCATTCTTGTGCTATTCTAGTGGTAGATCTCAAGGATTTAGATGGCCCTGATAGGAAAAATGTGGTGAAGTAGATGAGGAATGCATTTAAGGTGTATGGTTTTTTCCAGGTAAACTTCCATTTATATATAAATTTCATTCAAAAATCTATTTGGGTTTTGGTTTGATGTCAATGATATGACAGAAAATTCAGATTGTGAGACATGAGTGCAAGAATCTATGATGAAAGCCATGATGGATACTGCCAAAGAGGTTTTTGAAATGCCTCTGAAGATAGAGCCTTTCTCTATTCAGAGGATTTAAGTCAGGTGGCCGGGGTTAGTACAAGCTTCAATATCACCAAAGAAAAAGTCCTAAATTGGTGCAATAGTTTTAGACATCCATGTCATCCTTTGGAGGAGGTCATTGACTCTTGGCTTGAAAAACTTGCAGCCTACAAGTAATAATAAAGATAGTGTAATAGCAGAAGCTTTCATAGTGGAGAACCTTGTTTGAAGCCTAGGTGATGTAACTTAGATTTAATTAAAGGCATATTTTTATTTCTTTCAGTTTGTAATTGAGCTTTTCTGTCCATTCTAAATGAATAGATGTCAAGTTTATGGTGAGGCATCCACCACCTGGAAAGAAAAGAGAAGGGGTCAGTTCCCTGTCCTCGGTGTTTTCTTATTAGCTTTAAGGAAAAGTGGTTTAAAGTGACATTCATTAGCATACTAGTGGGTTGTAATGGCGATTCCTTGGAAAAAGTGTGCACAATAAATTATGTTGCTCTTGGCATTTGTTTGACAGAGTCGGTTGAAGGAATTTTACCCACAATACCTAAACCCAGCAAAACCAGGGCTCGGGTATAAACACACAAAATAGTGCACACCATCCAAAGGGGTAGAGAAGAAACAAAAACTCCATCAACATTTTTGCAGGGTGTGTTCTTAGCTAATCTCAACCCCAAAATTATGATTTTTAGCATTTTGAATTATTTATTTAAGAATATCAAGTTTAAACATGGAATGTATGAAGATTATCTGAAGTTGGTGCTTCTGTTTTTTCAACATGCAGGCCTGTGGTGACATTAATGTATCCTCTGTAAGTACAAAATTATACCTCATCTTTTATAAGCCCTATGGGTTGTCTTCAATTTTGTTTCTGTTAGACTAACTACTAAAATGAGACTAACTGCTAAAATGAGTCAAACTGTAGAAATTTTTTAAATTTATATGTGCTTGGTTGCTGATTTGGCGAGGCTTCTAAATGTAGCAAAATTTTGTTGCTTTGGCAGATATGCTTCCATTAGGGCCATAGTTGAAACTTATTTTTTTATTTAATGATTTAATAAATATAATTTATAGTAGGCATGCGTTTTCCACAGTCCATGAATAAATCAGAGTGCTTCTGGATTAAACTGTGTATGTTTTTGCTTCAACGTTTCAGATCATGCTCAATGATCCATCATCAGGAAGAGGACAATGTGTGAATTGGATAGCAAACTGGACCTTATAAAGGAGTAAGAGAGGAAAACAAGGCAGGGAACACATCACCTCATTTTTTTGTTTCTCTTTCTCACACATCACCTCCTCCCCCTTATTTTGCGTTCCCTACCTTGTTTTCCTCTCTTACTCATTTATAAGGTCCAGTTTGCTATCCAATTCACACATTGTCCTCTCCCTAATGATGGTCCTCCCCCTCATTTTGCGTTCCCTACCTTATTTTCCTCTCTTACTCCTTTATAAGGTCTAGTTTGCTATCCAATTCACACATTGTCCTCTCCCTAATGATGGATCATTGAGCATAATCCGAAACGTTGAAGCAAAAACATACACCGTTTAATCCAGAAGCAGTCTAAATTAATATAATTTATCTCTTCTGCTATTGGTCAATTCAGTGAACAGTAGTGGTGAAAAATGGATTTTTTTTTAAATTACATTATTCAATACATATATAATATGTGCTTGTAATATTCAATACATATATAATAAATAATAAATAAGTACCATGTTGGCACTATTTGCACTCACCATTAATGGAAACAAGGCTTTCAGGGTATAGCGAGACTGCAAACTAGCTGGGATCGCCAGTTAGTGGTTGAAACATTAAAGAATTGCGTAAATTGGCTCAAATTTCCTGTTACACGCCAAATTTCAGCATCGTAAGCTTCTTCAAGGTTGTGCAGGATTATGAAGATCTCATAGAAGATTTTCGCCTACAAGAGCATGGTATTGCATTGGGAAACCCTAGACATGCGTAGTGATTTTTGGACTAGAAAATCTTATACTAAAACGTCGGTTTGGATTTATTTTTTTCTGTTTGAGACATTTTTGCATAGATGGGACCACTGCATTATGAAAGCCTGAAAATCCTAAAATCTTGCTCTAGGAAACCCTATATCCATGCTGGCTGCCAAATGGGGAATATTTTTGTTTAGGGCATTTTTGCATACATGTAACTAGAATGGATTGGCATAATGGCTTTCTACGTGCCACAAACTAAATTTTGATGGGTTCCTCTTGAATTTAGGATTTTGAAGCCATACACCATTATGTTGTCAGGGATCCTCTGCTGATGCCGTGATAGATAACTTTCCTAGTGTGCATATATTTTTGTCTTTCACATCATTAACTATAATCTCCAGAGCACGTTTAACTTTGATGGGTGTCTACTCTTTTAAACATCCAACTAACAGTGCTAGAATCTGATTGCTTTAGACTAAGAATCAAATTGTAGATGGTGAACAAGAACTATAATTTCATTGAAGAACATCAATTATTTCATGGTAATGCAAATAGACCCTTTGAAAGAACCAAATTGAAATTTCTAAAAAATTTGGAACCAAATTTTTTCCAAAGCATCTGGAATACGACATATGTAACATCCCGCTACGTAACCCAGAAGGGAAAGAGCTAAAAGGGAGCAAGAATTTTTTTTTTTGTTTTTACATAAGTAAACAACATACACAGATGTAGTTGTCAATGCGATAGATTGATACCAGTCCTTTGTAAACACCAAAACAAATGTTCCAATTCACATATGATAAAAACATGAATCCATAAGCATAAAATATAGGTGGATCCGATACCCACACCGGAATCCATAAAGTAATAAAGGAACATCACATTTCTTCTCATTAATTGCACCGATTACAACTTCTCTCCTAAGAGAGGTCAATTACATAACTACATTTACAAGTACTATGATATATTCTAGAATAGGATACAATAACTGAATGAAGTGATCAAGAGAGAGATCATCTCAACTGGCGCTCCAAAACCTGTTTGCCGGTCCCCAATGGTGGTGGCAACGCCTCCCAACCATGTGGACTCCTCAGAGACCACCCCACTGTGCTCGAAGATAGTCACAAGGCCCAAACGGATGAACAACAATAAGGGGGTACAAGGTGGCCAACACACACACACACATCAGACACAGAGAAGACACGGAGAACAGTGCTTACAGTCAGAGTCATAAAATATGTGTACTCATCTAAGTCATAAGTTGGGTACTACTCACGACTCCTAAGGTGCTAGATACTAGAGTGTAATTATATGGAGTGTCATCATATGTGCTCGAAGGGATGGCACACACGGGACCAAGTACCTCTCATACAGATGAGGAGACTCAATCGTGCCCGAATCCACGTCTCGCAGACGGATAGGCCTTCTCATTGCATCCTTAGCCTTTACAAGCACTCAAGGCCATGCATGAGGATAAATTATCTTATTAATGTTTTTACCCCAATGTTTTCATTTAGTTATCACTTATTAGTAAAACTCTGCTACTAGTTCCCCTGGCATCCACTTGCGGGCCCCGGGCCCGTAGAGAGCCACTTCAAATGACAACTCTAATTACCTAGACCAATCTTATCTCGTTTGACCAAACGAGTACTCTAAAATAGACTGTAACACTAAATTCTAAATTTGAAATAGTAAATATGATAAATGAGATCTACAATACAGAAGCTTTCGATGACAGTGTAGTTTTATTAAAAATAGCCCTTTGTCAGTTAAATCAACTGTGGAATAACTGTCGTGACCCCAATTTGGTCATGCTTCACAAAGGTATGCACGGATAAAATAAAAATACGGCAAATGGCATTGCAAGTCTACTCTCAACCTGAATTTTGGCATATTGTCTACCATATTTATCATAGCAAAATAAAATGACTGTGATGATCAACATAGAAAGGTGTTCAATTTCCTAAGAAGAGCTGTAATAGATATCTATCACGCATCCACGATGTGTTCCATGTTTCAGTTCTTAGACAGTATATTCCTGATGTGACCCATGTTCTTGATTGGACTGCTTTGCAGGTCGAGGTGGACGGGCAGCTTTCTTTGGAACTCATACGCATCCTTCAACATCGGAGGTTGACCCTCAGGGGTCGGGACATAGAGCAGGTAAGGGTCCAATGGGATCTTGATGGTGAGTCCTCAGCATCTTGGGAAGATGCGATGAGGATGAGAGACCTTTATACATATCTTTTTGCAGACTTCTAGGGGATGTCATGACCCTGTGTTTGTCTTATGTTTTTCTTATCTTGATGGACTTGGATCACTGTATATTTTATTTTGGATTACGCATCTTGTTATTATTTTGTATTAGCACTGGTGATGTGCAATCTCGATACTATTATGATGTGGACATTATGATTACTTATGATGGATTTCATGCTTACATGATTATTGTTGCTTCGGCTATATGATGTATATATATGCATAGGTACCTTGAAGTGTGCTTGGAGTGTTGCAGGTACTGAGTATCGACTCCGCCTGGATTCACAGGCTTGAGCATACTCTTATTATCCCCGATGGTGGTTACTGGAGATAGTCACAGACCCTATTCCCTATTCCTAGCCCACTACACTCGGTTAGAGTAGTGTTCCTATGTTGTGGTCTTACCGTCTGGATTACCTTATGGTCATGTGTAATTTGTCCGTCCATTGTTGAGACTTTCCTCCTTAGTTTTATGTGGATTGTATTGAGTTTCTTGGCCTAGTGTGTGCATTGGCTGCATCTTAGTATTTACAGGCTTCCGGGAGTAAGCCTAGTCCAAGGGGGGTAGGATGTAACAACGCTCCCGATGGCTGTATCATAGTGGGAGTCGGTATAGTGGAGGATGTGGCTGTCACCTCTCCCTCGTTAATGCTCGATATTTTATTCAAAGACGAAAGATCTTATCCACAGGGGGGTGAGTCATCATGCATTATGGAAGAAATATCTACGGTGGTGGGTGTAATTGTTTATTCAGAAAATATCTATGGTGGTGGGTGTAATTGTGATCGCTGGCAAACAATCTTAGATAAAGGAAAGATGAGTCATAGATTTGGAAAAAGATAGAAAATAGATTAATCCTCAAAGAAATATCTCCGGAGGTAGTTAAAAGGGGACTGTGTTTGTAGAAAAGAGGGACTGTTGTTGTAGAAGAGAAGGACTATTTTTGCAGGAAAAAGGGACTAACTCAGGCAAGCATAGCAGATCACAAGAGAGGAGGTGTGTTGCAGGAGAGGGTGATCAGAGAGCTGAGGAGGGGAGTGCGATAGTATTAGAGGTATTTACCTCAGATCTATTTTTAGCATAAAACTAAAATAAAACTAGCTGTACTAGAATATAATTGCTGTGACTCCTTTAATTTGAAACCTCTTTTCTGAATCAATCTTATATGCCTGAAATCTATTTCAATGCAAGATATTTATACAGCCTCTTCCCCTGAATTGATTTTAGCATACTCAGACTTTCCTATTCAGCATAGAATGTGTCATCAAAATCTCCAGCTCCAACCTTTCAGGTTTCACCAAACCGTGCAGGATCCCTGTGATCTTTTCAGATTATGAATTACCTTCTTTTACTGCAGTTTTTAACTGAAATTGCATCTTCTGGGATGATTCAATGAATGAGGCAGAGGAGTTCAATGTTTTGTTTTAACAGTGATAGAGAGCTCTCCTTCATTAATTTACAATCAGACACTAATTTTAAGGACCTTACTGCTCTCCAACCGTCACACTTAGTAGACTTTGTATGACTGCTTTACTGCAGTTCTGTTGAGAACTTTGCGGATTGCATATTGTGCATCACTGATAGCAGTTAGTATTTCATTTTAGTCTCTCATAAGGGTTTCCAAACACAGATCCATGTTTTTTGATTATAATGTTTTAGTCAAATGGGGGAATCGATTTCTTTATAGAGAATATAATGAAGGCTATCATACTGAAAACAGGGGTGTAATGATAGATGTTGAAGAGATCTAAGTACTATGGAACCTTGTTGTTTTATGATCACTCTTCTGATAGATATCTATTATAGCTCTTCTTAGGAAATTGAACACCTTTCTATGTTTGAGGCAGAGGAGTTCAATGTTTTGTTTTAACAGTGATAGAGAGCTCTCCTTCCTTAATTTACAGTCAGAAACTAATTTTAAGGACCTTACTACTCTCCAACCGTCACACTTAGTAGACTTTGTATGATTGCTTTACTGCAGTTCTGTTGAGAACTTTGTGGATTGCATATTGTGCATCACTGATAGTAGTTAGTATTTCATTTTAGTCTCTCATAAGGGTTTCCAAACACAGATCCATGTTTTCTAGGAGTCCACATGGTTGGGAGGCGTTGCCACCACCATTGGGGACCGGCGAACAGGTTTTGGAGCGCCAGTTGAGATGATCTCTCTCTTGATCACTTCATTCAGTTATTGTATCCTATTCTGGAATATATCATAGTACTTGTAAATGTAGTTATGTAATTGACCTCTCTTAGGAGAGAAGTTGTAATCGGTGCAATTAATGAGAAGAAATGTGATGTTCCTTTATTACTTTATGGATTCCGGTGTGGGTATCAGATCCACCTGTATTTTATGCTTATGGATTCATGTTTTTATCATATGTGAATTGGAACATTTGTTTTGGTGTTTAAAAAGGACTGGTATCAATCTATCGCATTGACAACTACATTTGTGTATGTTGTTTACTTATGTAAAAACAAAAAAAAAAATTCTTGCTCCCTTTTGGCTCTTTCCCTTCTGGGTTACGTAGCGGGATGTTACAACATAGTTTTAGAAGGAAAATAAATTTAAAAAAAAAAATTCAGAACTAATGCTCTCCATTTCAAAGGCTGTAGGCCTATGCTGGAGGCTATCTTTTTCATGAATAAAATTTTAAGTTTATGTAGAGAAGATATGAAAAACTAACATATGTTTTAATTTATGCAGCCCAAAAAAAAAAGTTGCAGCAGGCATTAAGGGAGAATGGGAGGCATGGGACTTGGCCGTACCTTCATTTATAATTTTTTTAAAAATTTCTTTCCATAGATTTCAAAAGGGCTAAAGTAATGCCTAACCAAAATTTATTTTATCAGTTTTTTTTGTTTGCTATCCAACCTTAAAAGAATTCCCATGCTTGGGCCCATAATGTTTTGTACATGAATGAATGCATTTATAATAACATCAAGGATTGAATAAAACAATTAAAATATTATATACAAATAGGTACTATGTTTTAACAATTAAAATATGATCATTGTTGTTGTTTGTCATGCCTGTAATTCCAAAGCACAATCCACCAAAATACCTTGTCCTTATATCCTCTGTGAACTCAAGGTATGCCAGAAAGGGTTACGGTTCAATAGTATTACTGATTAAGATTGAAATGCACGGTTCAATAGTATTACTGATTAAGATTGAAATGCTATATAGCATCCTAATGAGGCGTTTCATTTTAGTTTCTTTTTTGAGCGCCCACTACCAACCATTTATTATGGTGCTTCAATTCTTGGAATTTTTTGAATTTTGCCATAAAAATTTTGAATGATTTGAAACCTAAATTTGGCTGTGCCCACTACTAGCCATTTATTATGGCCCTTCAATTTTTTTTTATTCTATTCTTTTTATATTTAATTTCTTAGATTTTTTTGAATTTTGTTTACATGTTGACAATCTTTTCTTTCATTTTGTTTAATAGTAAATAGTTAGTAATTTTATATTTCATTCACATTAAAAAATAATAAATAGTTTTATTTTTAATATTAAAATGTATTTTTAATTGTTAAACCAGATGATATATAAAAGTAGTTTATATGTGTATCCTCAACATTTTTAATTGCAATCAAATGAGACATTAAAACACCTAGCATTACATTTTTTTACTAACTCTCTTGCAAAATATAATGATATTTAATAAACTTATTTAGCACTAAATATATCAGAAGAATTTGTAAGATGAATTTGATTAACAAAAGCCATCAACACTTAAAAGTGCAGCTTATAGTTTTTCAATCTTGTCTTACTCCAAAAATATTTACCTCTTTTATGAAACCATCAAAATTTATTAAAATAGAATTGATGCCAGATTCTCTGTAATGCAAACATATAACCCTAGAAAATACACATTATAAACAATAAACAAAGCTTTTTGAGGTGTGACATTTGAGATTTATCTAAACTCAATAGAAGGGAAAACTAATTAGAAATTAAAGATCTATTGAAACTTACCCATGTGACATATAAATGTAGATTAGAAGCTTCAAAATGTATCATTATCACATAAAAATCTTTCCATTACAGCATTACTATTTCAATTTTCAAATTAGTAATTTTTCAATTCAACCTCATATTATAATCAATTCAGATACACAATTGACAACCTTATATTATGACATGGAAACTGACCATCAAATCAACACTTGTTTATTTTATATGAAGGATGGAGACATGAAGCCTACAAGTTTACAACTAGCTAAAAAACATATAGATCATGTAAGATATATATCTTACCTTTAAGTCTAAATCAGAAAACCCAGGCTGCATGCAAACTGTTAATCTCAAGGCTCATGAATTTCAGCTGCTTCATCAAGTCCATGAATCATTTGCTCCAATTTAGAGGATATAAACCCAACAAGTTCTTCCTCTGCACATGATTTGGATGGATCCACTTCAAATCTCCATTCTATAACCCCATTTCCATTTCCTTCTCCATCACCAACATTACTCACATTAAAAGATGCTCTATATCCTTCCATCCCAAAGCTACTATCAATTACATCATAAGTGTATGAATAATTGACAGGATCTATTGCTACCAATTTCTCTTTTGCCCATAATTCTGGACCCCTGCACAATCTAACACACCCAACCGCATTTATTTCTCCTTCAATATGTTCGCATGCAATAAGAAAAGCTGCATATTTCTTCACATTTATGAAGTCTGCACTCAGTTTCCAAATACTGCGAGGAGAAGATCTGGTTGTTTTTTTAACACAACCATGCCACTTCTTTTGGTGATCCATTGATTCTGCTTAACCCCAGCAGTAAGGGAGCCTGCACCTTCACTGATTTTAAGGTGTGTTTCCATTCTATTTCTCCTTTATAAAATAAACTAGTATATTATACTTCTATATAAAATCTCTACACACGATAATATTCTCACTCCAAAAGACGGCCAAATCCTGCTGTATTATTTTGTTTTGTTGTGATAATTTAGTTAATATAAGGGTTTCTGCATATAAATTACCTTAATTTAATAGACAGTTTGTTTTACCACTCACCTAAGACTTGTTTATATAGGCAAGTAGATCACTTGGAAACTATTAGTCGTATCCAAAACCATAAACTAACCAACATGACACCTTATCAAATGGTTCCAAAGTGGTTTCATGAGGTGGCACATACTTACAAAAGCTCTCTTAAAAGTATTCCAAGACATGTCTAAATAAGTTTGTACATTGCAACAACCTATCAAAAATAGATGATTCTATTTTAAAGTATTTTGTCTTCTCCTTAACAAATCTGCCACATCTCAACCACATTTGTTCTTACGTATCTTTTTGTAATTTTGACTTTTAACACACCTGATCAATATTCCATACAACAATATTATACGCAGTGTACAACACCTTTCTAAAATAACTTCCAAACAACAATATTATACACTATACCTCTCGACTCCATGTTTAATGGTTGGCACCACCACAAAGGCAAAATCTTCCTTCTCTCACTTTATTTAATGGTATTTCAGGCTGATAATTAAGAGATATTACTCACACTTTTATCCTGGCTGATCTGTCTTCAGCCTGTGACTTTGTCTTTTTAAGGAATGGTTGGCGTTGTACTGGAATTGTAGATTCAGTATAAGACACGTTTACTGACTATAAACATTCATGAGATATAAAAAATCTTCTGCTACTTAAATTATAGCACATCGAGTTATAGAAAATTTGTTATGCACGAAATGTAAAACACTACAACAGTTGAAGCTGACTGTTGTTTACGTGGGGATTCGGTCATTTAAGCTCTTTAAGTTCTCTCATATGTAGAGTTCTACTTAAATATTATTTTGTTTAATAGTTAAACAATTATTAATAATTTTATATTTCATTCATATTAAAAAAATAAAATAACTAGTTTTATTTTTTGGTCAAATTTTATTTTTAATTGTTGAACCAGATGATATATAAGAATAGTTCATATGTGTACCTTCAACCTTCAACATTCTTTGGCGTCTATTGGGATTTTCCATGAGCCCTCTTTGTTTGTGCCTTCGCGAGAGGCTTCCCTCTCTCCTGGTGTTGTTGACCTTGGTTTTGAGCCCTCTAGGACAGTGGTTCAGCGTAGGAAGAGAGGTCCTTTGCTATCTGGTGGCAAGGGAGATAAATTTGCTAAGACAGGATTTGGTGTGGTGTAGATCATTGTTGTTTGTTCCACAGTTGCGCTGCTGTGCCTATGCTGTCGGTTTGTTGTTCTGGGATCAGCGTCTTTTGGTGGTTGGTTTCCTACAGCTTGGTTGCAGTTGCTCTATTCTTTCCCCTATTTTTCTGCCCTTGTGGCCTCGTTTGTAAAGGGTTCAGCCCCTTGTTAGTTGCTTATCATTATCAAAAACATTCTTAATTACAACCAAATAAAACAACATTATCACATGAAGTATCATAATTTTTTACTAACACTATAATTATAGTATAATGCTATTTAATTTACTTATTTAACACTATTTACATTAGAGCAATTTGTTAGACAAATTTGATTAACAAATGCTATCAATGTATATTTTTCCAATCTCATAACTCCAACACATTTATCTCTTTTATGAAAATAACAATCAAAATTTATTAAAATAGACTTGATGCCAAATTCTTTGTAATAACAAAAATATAGTCCTTGTGATGGCTATTCTTAAATATCATCCACTTCAATAGTTAAAGGTCAATTTTGACCAATAAAAATAGGACAAATATTTAACACTTTTTGTTGTGAATGAGGTGTAAAATTACTATTGATTGTTTGACCATTGAAGTGAATGATATTTAAGTAGAGTGGTGATGCAAGGACATCTCTAGTCCAACAATTGACATCCGCTGCAAGTGCAAAACTGATCATTTAGAAAGAGAATGTGCACCTGCAACTACTGCAGGTTGTTACCTTCAGCCAGTGGATAGGAGTCATCATAGTGTAGAGGCACCAGCAATAAAGGTGGCTACCTGTAGCCACATGACTTGCAGCAAAGGAGAGAGTGAGCATTGGCTCACCCTCAGCAACAAGAAGTCGTAGTGAAGGAGGGGATATCCACAACAATTGGGAATTTGCCCATGGAGTGATGGGCACCTATGACAAAGAAGGTAGGAGAATGATCACAGTAGATCCTAGGGAGATTTGGGTGTGTGATTGGCAGTTATGAAGTAGCAAAAGAAAGGATAGAAGTCGTCAGTTGGAATATTTGAGAGGTGGGAAGAAGATAGAAGCAGGCAGCCATTTAGGTGCAGTAGCTGGAACTTAGAGAGAAGAGTTCAGTAGAAGAGAAGAGAGGCACATGAAGAAGAAGAAAAAGGAAGTGTGAAGGAGAACAAACTGGTAGGGAAGGACACTGGTGAAGGAAGGTAAGGAGTCTAATAGAGAAAAGAGAGATAGAGCTGCAAGAGAAGGATCGGTGAAGGAGGGAGAAGGGCAAGAGCATGCCCATGAGGAGCTGAGCAGAGGTGCCAACAAGTAGAAGGGTCGTGAGCATGCCAAGACAAAGAGAAGCCTACGTGAGACCGAGTGGGTAGTGAGTCAAACAAAATGGAGAAGTATGTGCATGAGACTGACTGGGCAGCAGGACGAAAAAAAAGGGTGAAACAAGAGGACACAAGTGAGACTGACTAGGTACTGTGGAAGAAGAGTAAATTGTGCATGAGACCGATTGGGTAGCACAGTTGAAGAGGTGTTGTGGAGTTGTTTCAAGACTTTCTACAACAAGGGAGAACCAAGGTGTCATGGGTTGTGGCACCACCAACCGAGAGGAGGTGAAGCTATAGGGCAGTAGTGTAGTAACGAAAGGGAAGCTACAAGTGAGCAACATGGAAAAAGAAGCTGTGTGTGGGCATTAAGGCCGAGAGAGAGAAGAGGGAAAGATAGAGTGAGGTTGTGTATATACAGTTGAGGGGATGAGTGTGTATGTGAGTGTGAACAAGGGAAGTACTAGTCCCTGTATGTAATAGAAAGAATTTTTTGTGTATATACAGTTGAGGGGATGAGTGTGTATGTGAGTATGAACAAGGGAAGTACAAGTCCCTGTATGTAATAGAAAGAATTTTTTTTGGATGAAATAATATATGGGTTGTTTGTGGTTGTTGTTCATTGGTGTTCATGTAGGTGTTATAGGGGTGCACATAGAATAGGTCTATGTA
This sequence comes from Cunninghamia lanceolata, assembly GCA_027924645.1. Taxonomy (NCBI): domain Eukaryota; kingdom Viridiplantae; phylum Streptophyta; class Pinopsida; order Cupressales; family Cupressaceae; genus Cunninghamia; species Cunninghamia lanceolata. Next base: position 808,455 of record BSBN01001292.1, on the reverse strand, counting down.
GTTGTGTATCAAGTGTTGTAGAATAGTAGCTACAGGTTGGGTAGTAGTTCTAGAGCATTGGCTATCAAATAGCTACAACATGACCTGCAGTTGAAGGGGAGAACCCCTATTTGCTTCCACCTAGATTGCATGTAGAGTTCTCAAGGCGGTCACACCTAGATCAATGTGGCATATGTGAGTAGTCATCACATTAATAGAATTTGGAAAATAAATGACTACGTGACTAAAACTTTTAGTCATTTTACTAATTTTTTGCAACATAGCTATAAATGACTAATTTGATGGAAAATAAATGACTACGTGACTAAAACTTTTAGTCATTTTACTAATTTTTTGCAACATAGCTATAAATGACTAAATAAATGACTAATTTGATCGTCGAGTATAAAACACAACTAAATAATTAGTCACACAAATAAAAATTAGACAATATAATATTAAAGTGGGTAATTAAAAAAAATACTTCGAATTGGGAAATTATTGGCAGGTGTGGGTTGTATCACGCGCACAGTTAATAACATCCCAATATAATTTTATAATAATTACAACCCACATATTACTTAATATAGCAACTCTTAAAAGGGGCAAGTGCAGCCATTTTATTTTGCTTTATTATAGACTCGAAGAACACCCTATAATCAGGGATTAAATTTGACGGTCGACTTTGCTTGTCAAGTAATTTTTAATGATGGTTATCCATTCAAAGATGACCTTAAAATACGATGATATATTTTAGTATAAGTAAAATTTATATATAAACCAAATATATATATAAAATTATAATTCCACATAAATTTTGATGGTCTATCCAAAATCTCCCCTTTCATGTGATACAATCTTTTTAAAATTTTGATTGTATTTTATGGCAAAAATGTTTAAATACAGTCATATGGCCATCAAATTTAGGCCATGTCTATAATTACTTAAAAATAGGTTTAGTTTGTGGAGGCGGGAAAGTATAGATCAAAAGCTAAAAAGAGAGCGGGGTTGTAGACAAAAGATAAAATCTCATAAAACTATGGCGAGGCCAAGGCAGATTTCTCACACAGATTTTTTATTCTTTTCATCTCCATTGCTAATTGAATTCATTCTGCACCATGGTTCTTGAGGATGGAGCAGTGCAGGCTGGACAGTAGGAGGAATAGTGGGAATGAAGGCTGCTATAACTTTCCATGTTTAGTTCAGGTAACTGCTAGAGTTTTCTGTGTTTAGTGAAGGCATGACCCATTGATGAGTAATCCATTCTTTCTTTCTGGTGGGGAACTCAACCTCGTTAATTCAGTATGGCTGGATAGAAAACTAGAAAACTATAATAAGGAGGGGGATTGTTCAGTTAAGCACCCCTGTAGGAGGAACTGTCTGGGCTGGTTGAATAATACAAATCTTTTCTGTCTGGTGAGAGGGTAGTAGTCGTAGCTCTGAGGTGAAGGCTATTAGTTCTCCCTGGGGGTGTGGGATGGAGAGTAGAGAATATGGCCCCTACTATTGGTTAGGGTGACTATACATCATTCTCACAATTTCAATTTGATATTAAACCAAATCTATTAAGTAATACATATCATGTGTGTTCTGTTAGGCTACTATGATATGCATAGACAATTTAGAGTGGATGAGAAATAGGGATTACAACCCCTCTAGATTTTAGGCGCAAGCAGATACAGTTAATCTTATATGTGGGGCAAAAACCCAGGTTTGGTTATTTTTATTACCCCATCTGTTTATATTTTTGGTTCATCATTTGGGCTTTGTTATAAATTGATTTAGAGAAATAAAAGTTGGATCTGGCATATGTTGGTTTATTTGTGCTATCAAATCCTGAGAACACAGTAGGCATAATGACTTTGGCTGGGAAGAATGTTCATGTATTGGTGACACCCACAACTGATCTTAGAAAGATTCTTGCTTGTATGCATGGTGTGGGTTTTGTTTATACCCTTTCTATTATGTATGTAAAGGACTTCTTTTCGTTGTTTTTTTAAGGTCTTGTTTATTTTACACTATTAGAAAAATAAAAACATGTCTTGAGATGGCATATACTATCATGTAGGCTAGGTTGTGAAATTGATACCATGATTGATTTTCAACTGAGGAAAGGATATTTTTTTAAGTTTTGAGCCTTAGCTTAAAATTACTAGGGCACTCATGCTCAAACCTGGGTTGCGGAGAAACTTCTAGCAGGGAGCACAAACCAGTTACCAGGGGGCAGTGAATTTCATTGACCTAAGAATTACTCTATTTCTTTCAATAGTAGGAGCCAAAAAATCTTGCTCTTGTGTACTCGAAAGTGGGTTTTGTGTACTCGGGTCTATATATAGACTACTCATTAGGTCTCAGAAAAGTGGATTGTTGTTGTGGGAATCAGCTACCATTCACAGGAGTGGAATGATAGGCCTTTAGGTTGATTAGGGAATAGATTAAAGATAGTTGGATTGTAAGTCTATATTTATGTCTATTGAAGATGAAAAGCAATAAGAGTGCTTTGTACATACTTTGCTATCAAGGATGACATTGAGAGTGCAAAAGGCATCTTTGATGAGAGTGTAGCACTTTATTCTAACATATACAAGGTATAGCATAGGGAACAAGAAGTAAATAGATGATTTTGGAAAGCTAGGGAAGAACTACCAGGGATAAATATTACAATTTTTTAAACAATTTTGGTGAATAATAAATGCTTTTCCCCTACCATGTGTTGTATTCTTCTTTACACTGAATACCAAGGAAATCTTTCAAAAGATGCAGGTAATTTTTAGATATATTTGCTTGGAAATAAACTCTATTCAGACAATTTTGATTAACTTTATGGGCATATGAGTTGTGCCAGCACTTGTGAAAAAATATTTATGTATCATTCGATGCAATGATACTATTCTAGGCTTGGGAAGTATATGTTGGTTTTCCTAGAACATATCTGAATAACATATGGCTTGGCTTCAAGTATTTTCAGTTACAGAATGTAGCTAGGAATTATGTTCCCAAACCACCATAAAGAGAAGCATGATGTCATTAAAAAATAAGAGAATCTCAATTAATATATGGATACCTCTACTCTACATGGATGCTCTCTCAAATGTGAAGAACTCTTTTTTAATGTAGAGTGTAAGGCTAAGCAATGTTTCTTTCAGTTTCAAGAACAACCCACATTTATAAGGATAACCTCGAGTTCAAAGCTCTTGAGGAAAGCAACTCTCTAGCAGAGGATACACATGCCATCTTCATGATCCAGGCCCCTGCCATTAGATATAATACGAGAAAGGGTCAACTATCCCTGCAAATGTCCAATTGTCTCACATTTTCAAACATGGCAAGGACTTAAGGAGGTTGGAGCCTAAATCCACAGAAGAGCTAGAACTATTTTCTTGTAAATGTAAATCCACACCAAATTGAGTTCAATTCTACATATGAGTTGATGAAACTCCAAATGGTAGAACCTCTAGTGGTGATGCTTCTTCTTAGACTCCAAAATTTTCCTACCATTAATGTATCCAGGAATCATCACCTGAGAAAAATTCCTTGGTAACCTAGCCTCTAGCTTGTTGATGTAGAGGTCAAGACAAATGACATGATCCATCCATGATTTCCTGCTGATGGGGAGTTCTTTTCTATAAGTTGGACTAGCAGTTCCCCACCACACAAGCTCAAGTTTCTTTTTAAGCGTTGCGAGTTCATAATACTCAAACAAAGAGCTCTCACAAATCTTTGTTTCACATTCCACAGAGGACAAGTCATGAAAACTGGTGCACCTAGTAATAGAATGTGAATATGATCCAATTGTATCTAGTATTGCAAAATTATTTCCCATCCAATTGTTGTTGTTGAGAAGGCCCATTGAGTCAAGCTTGAAGCTTGTGGGTTTTCTTTCATTTAGGGATTGTTTCCTAGGTTGCATACTAGATTCTTCAATGTACTTGGATTGTGCTTCGATTCCACATAGATTGTCATTTAAATGTGCTATTGGAATTTCAAAGGGATGTCTCATAGTTTGCCATTCCTGGAACCAAACAATATTTTTGTTTGAACACAGAGCAATCAATCTAAAAATGGAGATATCAGTACTTCTGACCGAGATACCACAAATTATCTTTTTTTTTAACTTTTGAGTTGTATTGACCTATCTAATATGATGATATCATGAACTATATTTTTCTTGCTACTTTCAATCTCATTTGAGAAAATGACACATAGTGTCTACAGAGTGAGTTCAGACATCAATTCTTTAACCTATTTAGTAGAGAATGTTGGCCAAAGCATCTACTTTTATGATGATCTCATGTAACAAAGTATTTAACGTTACTATGAAATTTGAGTAGTGTTACAACTTGAACAGTCATGTTGCACATCGAATGATTATTGTTGGCAGAAGTGTAAGCTTTTGATATGTGTTGGTATGGTATGTATGAAAGACCTTGATTTATGAGATCAATTTATTCTTAGTTTCTTGAATGTGAATGACTGTGGACCCTTAATGAAGGGGTACTTTTCTATTTTTGTTTAATACAGCTTATGTTTATGCTCCAATATTTTGAATTTGATAGAGTTTTGGTTATTAACTTATTTCTTGATGAAGTAATTAACTCTTCTAACTATTCTTGTTGAAAATTTATACTAAGATGTTGCTTCTATTTTCAGTCACATACAAGAAGAACTATCCAAGTAGAACTCATAAACTCCAAATCTTACAAATAAGCTTATTAGAGTAAGCTTGTATTGCCATGTATTCAGGATTATGAGTAAATTATTATTTGGGTCAGGTTTTCATGGGTCAATTAATCTTTCTAACATGCCTTCTGTCAAGTTATTTGTCAATAGGAGATTCATGCCTTAAAAGACACAACTAGAAGCTGGCAAGTATGAAGTGATCAAATATTGTATAGGTCAATATATGCATTACTTTCTTGCTCTGGACACATTGTGCATTAATATGTACTGTCAATGAACTATACAAGAAACTTCACGTAAAATCTACTTGTCAAAAAAAGAAGAAAATATTACAAATTGTTGCCATGGTTAGGCACATTTATATGTGCAATCTTAATTTCATTTATGAGTGCAAAACGTGACTGTTAGATTTGAACCATGCTACCTTAAATTCCTTTGCAATAAGATCAAATAATTGATTGTCTAATTGTACTTAGTCAAGAGTTTATTTTAAAAGTAAAAGATGCTACAATAGTTTGGTGAATCCCATCTATGCTAAGTGATTTCTCACAATGTTACACTTCCGTAAACACTACATTTACAACTATTATTTCTTATTATAAATAATTATGGATGGATTATTTGGCTAAATGTTAATGAATATATTGATCAAATTTTGATTCCAATTGAACTCAAATCCTACAATTGTATCTTTCCACCTTAGCATTTCTGTGATACAAATCTTTAGCGTACCCATTGCACACTAAGGTACAATTGCTAGTAAATTAAAACTAATAGAATCCAAGGAATACATTAGTAATACTGGCCTATCCTTAGGGACTACAAATGTACTTAAGCAATGTATATTATTAATTTATTTCCAAATAGCAATTCCCCTCCATTTTACATGCTAATGAATTTAAGAAATCTATCCTACAATTTACATATGAGGGTGTTAGAAATATAATGAGCACAATTCAAACAAATTGTATAGGTATGCAAGAAGGACAACGATCAACTTGATGTAGGGCAGTATTCATACATGTCACAGTCCTTTAACAAGCAAGGCAATCATGAGTCCTGAGGGAAGTCTTAAGAATGATGAAGAAACTAATCTTCCACACATTCATCTTTGATGTTGAGCCAATACAGTGATGGGTTGCAACTCCCCAGGAATTAGGTCTGTGGTATGGTCACTACTAGCATTGAAAACTTTTAGTGGTCAAGTTGTATTGACCCATAAAACTACATTTTCTCCTTGGTGTGACTAGTACATGGTGTATACTGGTAATATTCACACAAACTCCATTATTTTCAGCAAGTATTGAATCGAGAACTTAAATATTTATGTATACATTATTGCAACATTATTTCATTGTCAATTTAATACCTTTTAGAGTTGATGTGTGCTCTAGTTCCTCACCAATGCCCACCTCTTGGTATGCTTCTTTCAGCTAAAGAAGGCTCCTACCCGAGTGAGCTGCTAACTGCATTTGTTTGAAAGTTTCTAAAGCCTTCTGAATAAATCCATTTTGTGCAAATTGTGCAATCATTATAGTCCATGAGAGATTATATTTATTTGAGGCATTCTATCAAACAATTCATGTGGCTTGTCTATGCCTTCACATTTTTCATCCATTTCTACCAGTGCATTTCCAACTATTATGTTTGATGAAAAATCCCCCTTCCATTATGCTTTGATGGATCTCTATATCTTGTTCCAAAGCTCCCATTTTTTGCAGTCCATAATATCGCATTTATTTGAATCATTCTATCAAACAATTCATGAACCTTGTTTATACTTCCACATTGTGCATACATGTCTACCATAGCATTTTCAACTATTATATCTGACAAAAATCTGTCTTCTATTATGTTTTGATGGATCTCCATACCCTATTCTAAAGCTACCACCATTTTGGCATAGGCAGGGAGGATGTTATCAAAGGTTGTGGATTTTGGCTTGACAGCTGCCGATTGTGTTTAATTGAAAGTTTCTAAAGCCTTTTAAACATATCAAAATTGTGCATATCCTGCAATCATTACAGGTGATTGATGAAATTGATGGGGCCCTTGGTGATGGGAAGGGTGTTGTTGAAGTTTTGCTAAAGATGGTACACACTTGTAGAGGTTCTTGACATTTTATGTTAACATTTGTTTAATCTACATGCTTTTCTGTGGAGTCAGATCTTAAATATTTCTCACATCTGTGATTGTTTGATTCAAATCAATGAATCACTCAGTTGACATTGCCTTGCTGAAGTTGTCATTTTCTCTAATATTTGATAGCTGATTTTACAATTTTTTTCATGAGTAAGAGCAATACTCATAGTAGTCATAAACCTAGGTTTTTGGAGAGTGTTGGTTAAGTTTTAGCCACATTCTCTCTAATCTAAGTTAACCCTATATCAAAATATTCTATATAAAAGGCTACATGTTTTTTTCCTTTTTTTTTTCTTTTGGTTGAATATATTTATCAATTTTGAACATGGTTGCTTTTTACTCATTGATCATTTTAAGTTGATGTTGAGTATGAGTCAGGATACTATGCCAGAGTCTAGCTCCTTTAGACATTAGTACCTACAAAATGCTAACTAAATACAAATTCTCTATAGATATTTCTGTATTATTGAATTAAAATGTCTCTTTTATTGATTGTTCCTTCCAAAGGTATACAGATCGAAGAAAAATTGTGATTGAGCATTTTATACAAGATGTGTCACTAGATCCATTTCTTTGGCTTGCATACAAAGAGTTGTGCATCCTAGGTAATTGACAACATTGTAATAAATCATAATATTCCTTATTTATTTCAAATTGCACTTGTTATTCTCTATCATGCAAAAGCTGACACTTTTAAAAAGACCTAGTTTTCTTTTGTTTTCATATCTAGTGGTTTTTCAAGAGAATTAGATTGAATATTAGTGATTTGTATTATAGTAGAAAATTCAATCTCTAGATTATTTGTCGAAGACCACATCCCTGGTGATTTTATATCACTGTTCTAACTCTGCAGTCATCATATAACTTGAATTACTTTCTACTGCTTTGTCTACACTGAGGTTATATTCAGTGCATGGTTTTCACTTGAGATGTTAACTATTAATAGTCCAGAGTTCAATCATTCTTTAGGGAATGCATTCTACAGTCTTAGAATTTAACATTAGCATTTTCCTTTCTATTTGTCTAAACACATTTGTTGTTTTCTTTGCTCAAGGAAGGGAGGTAAAGTCCATATGTTTAGCTAAAGGGGACTTATTGCTTTCACCATTCTATGATCTACAAGCACTATACTGTGCATTCCATAAGAAACTAGGGTTGGTGCTTCTCAACAAATTGTCTAATTGAGTTATTAACATGTGTCACTTAGACTATAGCTTTCTTCAAAAGTTTGGGTAGTGTGCCTTTTATAAAATCAATCATCTTGGACTTTCAATGCCTTTTGGGACTATCATATTAATTTGAAAAAAGGTGACTGTCTTTAATGATTTTTCTTTTGTCAATCTCAGAAATGAATGGGCAAGATATCATCTTGTGAACAATGAATACTATAACACCAGTTTCTCCTTTGCATATGACACCATGGAAAATTCCTCAACACTAAGATGAATGAATATGTATCCCAGACATCAGTAACACACCAAACTAAGTATCTTTGTTATCAATGACAAACACACCAACAAACTCCCCCTTTGTCATTGATGGTAAATTCAACACCATCAACTGACTCTTTCCCCCTTTGACATCAATTGAGAAAGGAGCACGTACTCTTACTCCTCCTGTCAAGAATAGGTTATACAAATCATTCTCAAGATGAGAAAGAGACTGGCAAACTGTTCTAAGATCAAGACATTGAGCAACAACATATCAATACTATATATCAAGGCAACTGCCACTGACCATAGAAAAAGCTATGTGGTACTGGGAGCAGACCTCTGTAATAGATGTTTCACAATGCAAATTGGAAACTGATACCATTGAATTTAACCAGATGTGTAAACAATGACTTTGCCATAGGAAAGCACATTGTCCATTCAAAACGCAGAGACACTGTTAAAGCACTAGCACTGTCACAATACATCACTGTCTCAAGGCAAACATTACTGTTAATAGGATGACAATCACTTTTACAACAACTAACAACCATGTCATATAGTTGATATCAAACTCCTTTAAGAAGGAATAAGTAATTAAACACAAGGTACCTTACATAATTTTGCATCAAATACCTTTGACTTTTCAACTTATATCAAGTATCAACATCATGAAAGCACTATATTTTGGCAAATCCACACTACTGTCACTACAAAAATCAAATAAGGGACTACTTACACTCTCTATGTCATGCATACCCACTATCAGTTCTATCATTACACTTGCACTGTTACCATCAGTTTTACCAAACACGCATTACACAGTCAAGTACTAAAAACATGCATAGAGATCATTGGCAAAGCATCATAGTCTTGACCAATAGTGATTGTGAGCATAGGCAAATAGTGACCAAGAGAAGCATCATTTCATTGTCTATTATCACTTGTTAAAACATCTTGACAGTGTTGTAAAACACAGAGATACACCATCCATACAAAGTGAATAACATTGTCAAGATGGAACTTGTAATCTACAAAGGCACTGGTATTGCACTGTGACTAAGATCACCATCTAAGAATCAAAGTATTATTTAAAAACCATTGTCCAAAATCCATATCATACTATAGATAATAAACATGAATACCACTAACACTTTAACCATATCATTGTCCATCATCAACAAAAACCCGATCAACTGTGCATTTGCAAGTTCTAACACCATATATAGTGCAAAAACATGTTGCAAAATGAATGGATAGCATTACCCCCCTACAAACCACTGTCAATATTTTGCATATCACGAGCTTCTTCAAGGGCTGAAAGTGTTTTGGCTTTGGACTCCTTTTCTTCTTGAAGTTACAACTTTAATCTCTGATTACTTTGTGGTAGAAGCACAGTCAATATATCCTAACCATGATATGTAAAGGTTATTTGAATTGTGAGTACTTTTATTTTGTTGCCTCCAGTAGAAGTGTTTTATTTTATAGCTTGATGGTTGCTATGTTGCATGAATCCTGGAGAATGGGCTTGCTACCAAGGTGGAGAAGTCTAGGAAGCAATTGAAAGAGAGGAAGAACAAATCTAAGAACATCCCTGGAGTCAAGAAATTAAATATTCTTTCAAAGAACATGTTAAAGTAAGCTACTTATTTTCTTTCTGTTACAAAGAGGCAATTTACTTATTGCATTGTTGGGTTCTATTTGTGCAGACCAAGGCAGGAGATGTAGCAAAGAAGAAGTAATGCAACAATTAGCTATATTAAGCAAGTTTTGATACATTTATTCAGATTTTCAGATGTATAAGCCCATGATGAAATATTACTTGAGCATTGTAACTCAGTTTTCTCGGTCACAACACTGAGAAACACACTTTGTAACACATTTTTCAAAGCAAAGACACATATTTAAGTCTTGTATCTATTGTAAGAACACCTTTTCTCAATAAAATTTCAGTATTTTGCCTTCTTAATAGCTGTTTCATTATGTGCAAATGAATGATTGATTATGTTTTTCTATGTTTTATGTTAAAACCTCAAAAGCATTGTCTCATTTCCAACACTTTTAGGTAGAAATCAGTGAACAAAAATAATTAACTAAACTACCAAATGATGGCAATTAAAAATTAAAATGACTAAATTTACTACCAATTAATGGAAATCAGTCAATTAAAATGACTAAATATACTACTAATTGACGTTAATTAAATTGACTAAATATACTACCAATTGACATAAATCAGTGAATAAATATGACTAAATATATGACTAAATATATGACTAAATATATGACTAAATCAATGACTAAATTAACGCCTAAATATACTACCAAATTGATCAATCAAAACAACCAATAAATGACTAAAAATGGTCCAATCATAAATTTGGTCGCATTATAAATGACCGGCAATAAACTACTAATGGTCACATGACCAAGCTTAGTCATTTATATGCAATTTTAAGTAGTTTTTTAGTCATTTATTGTTGTTTTTCTACTAGTGTGACCACCATTAGCATGGTATCAAAGTGAGATACAACTTTGGGAAGTGACTAGGAGTGAGAGTGACTTCTCTAAAGTTTGAGAGTGGGTTGTGAGAAAAACCAACGTGTGTATGTGTGTAGGACAATTAAGATGCCACCAAGAAGGAGAATAAATGAAGTTGTAGTAGTGAACTTTTTAAACAAGCTCGAGGTAGTGTTGAAGGCCTTGAGGGAGATTGAGGCAAGTTGCAAGTTTGGAGGCCCTAGAGAAGGAGGAAAGAAGAACAATCGCGGGCATGCACCGGTTGTCCTAGCGAAGGGGACAAAGAGGAGGATCGAACAATAGAAGAATGTGAAGGAGATTTCCTTGAAAGGAAATGAGAGGATCGAGATGATATATAAGGAGTTTTACTTATTATTTTGTTTAATAGTTCAACAGTTACTAATAATTTTATATTTCATTCATATTAAAAAAGTAATAAATAGTTCTATTTTATTGGTCAAATTTTAGTTTTAATTGTTAACTCAGATGATATATAAGAATAGTTCATATGTGTACCCTCAACATTCTTAATTACAACCAAATAAAACATTACCACATCGAGCATCACAATTTTTTACTAACACTCTAAAAATAAATTGCACAGTATAATGCTATTTAAATAACTTATTTAGCACTATTTATGGGTTATCCCACAATAATGGGTTACACTTTTTGGCCAAACTTGACATTGAAATCAACATTTTGAACTAAATCTTCACTTTCTAACACCTATAGCCGCTAAACCGTTAGGAATTTGAAGATGATGTGAACTAGTGATTTGTGAGATTTTGTCTATATATTCTAAATATATATATTTTTTAAATTTTGGAGTTAAATTGTAATTTTTTTGTGTCTCCTTTGATAACTAGTTTTTAATAGTAAACAACATTTTTTTAAAGTGATGTATATTCTGTAGCACATAACTTTTTATCTACAAAGGATAAAATTCTGATTCTTTTGAATTTAGATTGGTAACACCGATATCTAGGCCATGCATTTGGTTTCATAATGTTTTGTTGAATATTTTTTAATTAAGTTTTGAAGTCAAACCAATTATAATTTAGACAGAGGCGTATTCCGTAAAACAACTTTTTTTGTATGTATTGAAATTCAATTTTTTTTTGTTGAAACAAGGACATCAATACCTAGGGCATAGATATTTTTTAGAAATTTTTTTCTCTATTTTCCTTTTTTTTTGTATTTGTGAAACAAAGACCTTGATGTTCATTGAAAAACCTACATTCATAAGAAATAGAAAATAAATATAATAATCAAATTAAAAATATTTAAAATTATATTTTTTGGGAAGCTTATAATAAGGACTACATACTTACAAAACACAAATTTTAAATGAATTCATTTGATCCCCCAAAAAGTAAATCAAAAGTGGTTTTTTATTAGCATTTTGATAGGTATAGAGGAGACTCCATTATAGGTATGGTTTAAAACTAGCGGGGTTCTATCCAAGGGGGTTTGAATCTAACCCTCTTCAACTAAAATCCTTTAAATGGAGCCTTTCAAGGATTAAATCATTATATTTTCTAAAAATATGTGATTTCAGCAAAAATAAGGATGTCCTAGAAAGTCTAACCCATTATTGTGGTAGCACCCTTACATCAGAGCAATTTGTAAGATGAATTTGATTAACAAAGGTCATCAACACTTAAGAGTGTTGTGTATATTTTTTCAATCCCCTCTAGGTCCAACACATTTACATGTTTTTTGAAAATAACCATCAAGATTTATTAAAATAGAACTGATGTCAAATTCTCTATAATGTCCTTAATAAACAACATTGACAAAAATATAGCCCTAGTGATGTAGGGGTATCCTAGGTACCAATAGTTGGCATGGCCTAGAGGTGTAAAACCAGTCATTTGGAAGGAGAATGTGCACCTATAGCCCTATAGGTTATTACCTACAACTATTGGAGAGGAGTTGCCATAGTGTAGAGACACTCACGTCTCAAACTGTTATGCTTTCTAAACTTGACTATACTTAGAAATGTTGAATATCTATTTATGATTATGTTATGGATAAAAGTGGATGATTATTAATTCTTTTCAAATTCAAATATACAAGTAGAAAATAATGAAAATGTACAATGCTTCGGCTATTATTTTGGGATTCTAACCTATTAATGGAGAATTGAGTTAATGATGGTAGGTTGTCAAAGACAAGAGTATGGTTAAGGTAGAGGTGATTAGCTATCTGACAGGGATGGGGTGGAGAGAAACTCTATGTTAGAGACAACAACATGTAGTTGCATTCATCTCTTGTTGCTAAATTGATTATTATTATTGGTAGAAAACACCTCTGTTATGTTTTCATAGTTGCTAACTAAGTAAATTCTCTAATAAATTTAAATGTGGTCTTATTGAAATGAAATAGATTTAATTGATATATTTGTTTTCATTAAATTATATGTAGTGGAAAGGAATTTTCTTTTAAATATTATTTACTTATTTTTTTAGATAATTATGTGTTAGATTAAAAATAATAAAATATATATTTTCTTCATTATTAAGTGTTCATTTTAGAAATTATCTTTTAGATAATGACAAAATTTAAAAGATAGAAATGATGATATAGAAACAAGAAAAAATTAGAATGAAAACAAAAAGATAAAAAGAAAATGAAAATAGAAAAATAAAAACTAAAACCAAGGAAAGAAAAGCAATGATAAGAGGAAAAAGATAGAAAACACTATGGATAAAAAGGAGAAGGCGTATGCAAAAGAGGTGTGGGTTTTTGGCAAGTGAAAAGGAGGACATCGGACCAAGGAGAAAAGGAAGAGTAGAGATCACTCACAGAGGAAGGTTAACAAAAGACTCAGGGTGCATTTTTATCAGGTATTTCTTTGTAAGGGTTTAGATGTAGGAAATTATTCCAAACCTCCTTGTAATCAATTATTCTACAACTCTACAAATTTATGTATAAGTTGTGTTTTATTTATTTAAACGATTTGAGTTTAAGAATACAATACCTTTGGTTAACCAAAAAAAAGATCTTAATCTATTCGAGTTAAATCCTCTTGTCTTAGAAGCCATCTATATTGGTTTGTGTGAACCATGTTTGACTTCTTGTTATATGAAAATTGACACATGTATTTTTTTTTGGTTTCTATTTCTTTTAGGGAGGCTATTACCATTAAGTAGTCCCTCAAATTACAATCATGCCACAGTATGGGAGGTCAACCATATACTAGGACATTTGATTGCCATGTATATATAGTAGATTAAATCCTCTTTGGTTAAAGTGATAGTTTCTTCTTTTTCGTCAAAACTACCCAATCGCTATTCCAATGGCCTTGTGGTCAAAGCACTGAGCTAGGGCGATATGACCGTCTATTCTAACGTACTCGTTTCTACGAAAGAACAGAAAGAGTCTGTTACGTAAGTCCATGTGACAGAGGAAGACCAGTTGTCATTACACCTTCCCCTGCGGATCTACCTATTCCCTAATGTCTGATGCTTCCTAAAAATTAATGGTTTCCCCAGAGTTAGACCTAAACCTTGCTAATCTTTAATCTCCTCAGAAATCTTTGATTAAGTGAATCAATCCTTTGTGAGCCTTTTCTTGATGTGTCTATACTAACTTCTAGAAATCTAAAAATTAGTATGTGGAAATCAAATTGACCTGTACATATGGTAAAATGGCACCCAAAACCCTTGTAATTTTTGAATGATTTGCCTCCTTCTCTTGTGTAGTGTCATCATCTTTTTGACTTAAGGACTTTGAATATCAATTTGGCATAAGTCTTAAATGAATTCTTGTCAAACCACAGCGACACTGCCTATACGCTAAGGGTGGTGCCTCTATTATATATATAATTGCCAAAGATGACCGGAGGTTTTATGTTTAGCTTAATTCCTTCAAAATTTACCACAAACAGTGGATAACCAAGTTCTTTAGTTTTCCTTATTATACTTCTATCTTGAATAAATAGCCTTGGCTTAAGTGGTCATTGAGCACACCGCATCTTGTCTTTTAAAATGATCTCATTTTAATTATTATCTTCTATGAATCGCACCTCTACATTTGCCTTCACAAAAAATTGTATTATTAACTTTTGATCTATAGCTTAACTTTATTTGTTCACTCCCTATTGAATAGTAAGCTGATATGAAGTTAAAAAATATGACTATAATAAACTAAATAAACTTAGATACAATATATATATGGGCTAGTTAAACGTTATGATCAGATAATCAATTTAGCCTTGAGAAATATTCGTCAATAGATCTATAAACATCAATTGAAGGATAACACATCAGATGACAATTAGGCAAAACATAAATTAGCATTTAAGGCAAAATTGTCTTAATAAGAAATTAGTAACCACCAACAAGCTCAAAATGTATGCAAGTAATCCAATTATCTTCACAAATGTCTCTTAGCAAAACAAGAAAAGTAGTCTCATACCAGAAACATTTGATTTATTGAAATAAGTTTCAACCCGTTAATCACATAAAACCATATTTATCGAATAGAGTGTAGCATTATCTCTTACTTTCATTATGTTAACCATTAAACATATGAATATGAATTATGATGAAATTTCTTCTACTATTGTATAAATGAACAAATATGGGATCAAATGTTATAGTTCTCTAAATAGACCAATGTATGTGTTATCTGGCAATAGAGTTAGATATTTTTATTTTTATGTACCTTCCAGGACAGGGTGTCGAGTGTGGGTTGATAGAGAAAGTGATTTTATTTTTCAAAATTACCATTTATGTTTATTTCTTTGGCCAAAGCTAGATGTACCATTGAAATAGATGGAAATAAAAGCCTAGTTGTATTTATTATTTTATCTCTACCACATCCTGCATGCAAGAAATATGTTCATTCTAGTTTAGAGTGCATATAGGCATCAGGTTTGCATCAAGAGTTCCCTCCTGCCCATCTGTTCCAGGTTGCTAGGCTTCTCATGCATGGTTGGGGATTCAAGTTAGGAAGAAACCCAGGGAAGTGTAGTGCTTCATGGTTGGGTGGAAAAAGCACCTTAACCATGCTCTTGGCTTCATCTTGTGGAAGACTGGTGGGTCATGGTGGTTGAAGATAGTTTTTTTATGTTATATAACTCAAAATGGATATATCGTTGTATTGATCATTGTATGGCTTATTTAGCCGAATATGTAACTGTACTTCTCACTGATGTACTATTGATGTACTCAAAACAATTAAAAAAATATAATATTAATTCCTTATTGTGCTTGTAGATGCACTTTACTTATTATGGAAACTTACAAAATGTTATACATTCAAGGATATCTTAGTTAATGAAATGATTCACTTTCTATTTTGGGTTGAGTTGCTTTTCGTTGGTTATTTTTAGTAAGTGATATTTTCATACTTTACGTTTGGTATCAGAGCATCTAGGTTAAACACTAGGACCTTTGCCTATTTACACTAAAGATGTGAATGTGTGCAGATTGATCAAGATGGATACAAGGCACACTAGCTGAAGTGGAGGGTCCCATGGTGATGAAAAAGAGAGATTAGACCAAATCCTCAAATTGTTGACCCAACAAGGGACTAGAATGGACAATCTAGAGCAAGAAATCCAAGCAAGCCAAGCAAGACAGAACCTAGATGGAAGTGGGAACTGCAGAAGTGAAGCGAGAAACCCTGAAAATAAAGGAAATGCATATAATCAGGAAAGAGTAGCTGAGGAGTTGGGCAAGGACCTTAAGAAGGTCACCCCGCCGAAGTTTGATGGCAAGACAATTGGAGATGGGGTGGAGGCATGGATAATTGAAATGGAGAAATATTTTGATGGGGAGCACACAGCGAGAACATAGACAATTTTTTTAAAAAAAATTATGTCAGTAAGACTCCTCTTATAGACCACCGATACACCTCGATCGGTCAGACAACCGTCGGTCAGAATGACTTTCTTAAGTCTCTCCGTGATCAAACTTACACCGATAGCTCTATTGAAGTTATCTTCACAAGACTTACTTCTATTGGCGAAGTCTTCTATCCTCCAACTGACGTCCCGATGATGGTTAAGTCCCCCTCATCTTAACCGTGACAGCTTCAACGCCAGTTAGATGTGACTTTATCGGTATGACTCACCCTATCGGCGGAACTTTGAACTTGTCTCCCGATGCACCGATGGCATTATCTTTGGGGAGACTCTTCTCATCAGCGAATGCTTACAAACTCTAGCTGATGCATTGATGGACCAACTCTTAACGTCAGTGAGACTCTTCTTGTCAGTGAGCACTTACAAACTCTGACCGATGCGCCGATAGACCAACTCCCTTGGTGAGACTTGTCCTATTAGTGGGACTTCCTCCAGAGTTGCCGATACACTGATGCACAGTTTGCTCTCTCCCTCTTCAACTGAACCCTAGCACATGGAGATGCTAGGTCAACCTACTGTGCAAAACACTCTGTCTGGATCCTCTGCACCGTCAAAAACAAAACAAGAAAGAAAAAAACAAATACTGTACAATGAAGCCATTCCACTAATTTTGATAGAAATCTTACCAATGGAATGCTTCACGTCGACATGCTGCAACAATGGAAAGCATAGAAAGAATAGAAAACTACAGCTATACAAATTTCAGTTACAGAGAACGGAAACCCAAATTGACTGAATAGAACAGTTTTTGTTTATTTCTCCTCAGAACAATACACAAAATCACTTCTTACACACTTCTCCTTCTCTGGTTATTATCAACTCATCCTGTCAGCAGTTGGAAAACCAACTGATGCAAACAGTTGGAAGACCAACCGATCCAAACTGCCTCAAACTGTCCTACTGCCCTATTTTGGCACTATGTGATTACAATCTGACAAAAGTGTCCTCAGTCACTTGGGACTTACAAAATGGGTTCTAGGTCCTGAAAGACCTAGAGACAAACTGAAATGAAAATGCATTGGTCAAATAGACCTTATTACAAAAGAAAATAGGATTTTCTAGGTGCTCCTGCACCGTACTCCTCAGGTGAAAGTTGTCTCAAGTCCTCTTAGAGACTAACTGCTGCAAATCGCCACCCTGCTTTTTGATGTCTTCTTCCAGCATCCATGTTGCTTCTGAGTCTGGAAGTCCTTGCCATTTGACTAAGTTCTCAAAATAGGTCTAATTTCTTGTCTTCTTAGTTGTCCTGCTATCCAAGATGCACTCCATCTTAGGCGGTTCCTTAGGTGGTAAATGCTGCACCCACTCTACATTATCTTGGACAGAATCTGTTGTACCTTCTCCTATATTAGGACTCCTATATAATGTTAGATCAGCAACATTGAATATAGGGGAAATAGCAATATCATCAGGGAGATCAATTTTGTAAGCGTTAGGACCATATTTCTCTAAAATCTTACAAGGTCCAATTTTTCTCATCATTAACTTGCTATGGTTTCCCTTGGGCAGTCTGTTCTTGTTGAGATGAACCATGACCATATCTCCTATTTGGTACTGCACATCCCTTCTCCTTTGATCCACTCTAGCCTTGATCTTCTGACTATTCTTGTGTAGAGTATCTTTGACTTGTTGATGCATCTCTTTCATAACCTCTGTAAATGTATCAACATGTTCACTCCTTTTGTCCAACCCTTGAACATCTCTCAATTCAAAAATTCCTCTAGGATGACTACCATAGATAACTTTAAAAGGACTTAGACCTATACTTCTATTTGTAGAATCATTATAGGCATATTCTGCTTGTGGGAGTACCACATCCGAACTACCTCTATGTTCTCTTGTCAAACATCTCAGCAGATTGCCTAATGACCTATTCAGAACCTCAGTTTGGCCATTAGTCTGAGGATGATAGGCTGAACTAAAGGACAAATTTGTATCCAATCTTTTCCACAAGGTTCTCCAAAAATGTCCCACAAATTTGCTATCTCTGTCAGATACAATACTCAAAGGCAATCCATGAATTCTGACAATTTCTTTAAAGAACAATCTTGCAATGTAACTAGCATCATTGGTGGTTTTACAAGGAATAAAGTGAGCCATCTTGCTGAACCTGTCTACCACAACAAACACACTGTCATAACCTATCCTTGTCTTTGGTAACCCCATCACAAAATCCATACTCAAACTTTCCCAAGGTCTGTTTGGTATGGGCAAAGGTTGGTATAGTCCTGCATTGGTTGAGACCCTCTTTGGTCTCTGGCAAATCATACAACTCTCAACAAACCTTCTGATATTAGATTGGATCCTTGGCCAAAAGTAAAATCTTCTTACTAGATCTAAGGTCTTATTGAGCCCAAAATGTCCTCCTAAACCACCACTATGTTTCTCCTTCACTATATTATCCCTCATTAAACACTTAGGGATACATAGTTGACTCCCTTTAAACAAAAGTCCATCTTGCAATGTATAACCTGAAAATCCACTGTGGAAAGCATTGGCAAACTCACTACATACTTTGTCAATCTCCTTGAAATCTTGGTCCTCTTCATACAATCCTTTGAGTGCCTCAACACCCATGCTTTGTAGCTACACTTCTTGCACTGTCAGCACCCTTCTGCTTAAGGCATCAACAACCTTATTGGTTATCCCCTTCTTATGTTTGATGATGAAGGTGTATGCTTGAATACTTTCCACCCACTTCATGTGTCTATGACTGAGCTTTTCCTGTCCATTCAAAAAACTGAGAGCATGATTGTCAGTGTATATAATAAATTCTTTAGGAAGCAATTAGTGCCTCCAATTTTTAGAGCTTGTACCATGGCATACAACTCTAAATCATAAGAGGAGTACTTCCTCTTAGCTTCATTCAAATTTTCACTGAAAAAGGCTACTGGTCTGCCTTCTTGGCTCAACACTGCTCCTATGGCCAGCCCACTTGCATCACATTCAATGGTGAAGACTTTATTGAAATCAGGAAGTACTGAGACATGATACTCGGCAACTTTTTGCTTCAGACTTTCACCTTACCTCCACCCTTGATGGTCTCTAACATAGGTGCACAAATATCACTGTAGTTCCTAATGATGAATTTTCTATAAAATGTGACCAAACCATGAAAACTTCTGACCTCTCCTGCTATCCTAGGTGTAGGCCAATTCAAAATAGCTTCTACCTTGGAAGAATCCATTTTCAAATCACCCTTAGAGATGACAAAGCCTAGGTAAACCAATTCTTGTTTCATGAAGTCACACTTTTCCAAGTTTATCATTAACTTCTGATCTTGTAGCCTCCTTCAAGACTATCTTCAAATGTTTCAAGTGTTCTTCCTTGCTCTTACTAAACACCAAGATATCATCAAGGTAGACTACCAAGAATTTCCCTATGAATTCCTGTAACACCTCATTCATTAGTCTCATAAAGGTGCTAGGGGCGTTTGAAAGACCAAAAGGCATCACAAGCCACTCATACAACCCTTCATTGGTTTTGAATGCTATCTTCCACTCATCCCCCTCTCTTATTCGTATTTGGTGATACCCACTCTTTAAGTCTATCTTGGAGAAATAAGTAGCCCCTCCCAAACAATCCATTAGATCTTCTATTCTAGGAATAGGAAACCTATACCTGATGATTATCCTATTTATGGCCCTAGAATCGGTACAAAGCCTCCATTTCCCATCATTCTTTGGGGCTAAAATAGTAGGTACTGCACATGGGCTAAGGCTCTTCCTTATCAACACTTTGTTTAGGAGTTCTTGAATCTGATTTGCTATCTCTTCATTCTGCTGAGGGGTCATTTTATATGCTGCCTTATTAGGAAGTACTGCTCTTGGTATGAGGTCTATCTAGTGGCTAATATCTTTGATAGGTGGTAGGGAATTAGGTATGTATGTTGCAATCAACCCTTTGTAACTTTCAAGCAGATCTCTGACCTCCTTAGGTCCTACTTCCCTCACACTTTCCTTTCTTTCCCCCTTAGGCTTCACAATCAAAGAAAAACCTACTCCATCGCCTTCCTTTAATGTGTCCATGAATTCTTTTTCTCCTACCACCATTACACTAGATCCTACAGGCTGCGGATCCCCTTCTACCAATGACTGTATCCTATAAGTTACACCATCCTTTTGGAATGAGTAAGCATTCTTTTCTCCATCATGACGAGCCTTTCTATCAAACTGCCATGGTCTGCCTAACAAAAGATGGCAAGCATCCATTGGAAGGATGTCACACAAGATCTTATCTCTATAACCCCCCAATACTGAATTCTACCCATGCTTGTTCATTGATGAGTATGTGCTGTCCCTTATTCAACCAACTGACTTTATATGGACTACTATGGGGTATCTTTTCTAAATTCAACTTATTCACTGCTTCCAAAGATATAATATTATCAGTAGAACTAGAGTCAATAATAACTTTACAAACCTTACCTTAGATCTTGCAGTTGATTCTAAACAAAGCCTTTCTTTGAGACAATTTAGTCTACACTAGTTCCTTGAGCAACATCCTCTTGATCATCAGATTTTCTCCCATTTCTGATGCTAGATTCACTTCAGGAGATGTCGTACTCCTTGCATCTTCTTGAATCAAAGTGGTTCTCTTCTCACCACCATGAGAAGTTGAGGCCTTCTCTGGACAATTGTATGCCGGTTGCCCTATTTGATTGCAGTTATAACATCTCATATTGGAGAACTTAGATCCTCTACCTGATCCATTTGTCCCACGCCTTCCACTAGGCCTTCTTCCTCGGTAGCCTCCTCTGCTACTTGAGTCTCCAACTTGCTCTTCTTGGCTAGACTCACCACTAGGCATCTAGTTAGGACTTCTTCCTCCAAAACTGCCTCTGCCTTTGAAACTTCTTCCTCATCTACCTCTATTATTTTGATCACTCTTTCTCTTTATCTTCTCTTCAGCCCTTAAGGCCATTTGGAAACACTTGTTCACTATTTCTGGTGCTAAGATGCTGATCTCATCTTGGATGTTCATCCTTAGGCCATTCAGATACCTTGCCACTTTCTTTGACTCTTCTTCTTGTCTCTTTGATCTGAGACTGAGTTTATGAAACTCTTGTGTGTATGCATTCACATCAAGGTCTCTCTATCTGAGGTTCTGCAATTTCTTATACATCTACACGTTATAGTCTAGGGGTAAGAATTGTGCCTTGATTTTGGTCTTCATCCTTTCCCAGGAGGTTATCATATTCTTCCCCTCCTTGACTCTTTCTCCTTTCTCATAATTCCACCATGCAAGAGTAGACCCCTTCAATCTTGCCTTTACCAACTTAACCCTCTTATCATCAGGGACTTCTTTGTATTTGAAATGATTGTTCAATGCCTCAATCCAGTCAATCACCTCTTCAGCTTCCATACTTCCACTATACATAGGTAACCCATCTATGGTGTACCTATTGACTGACTTCAAAGCATTTACAAATGCCCTCTAGTCTGCTGGTATCTCCTATGTGCTCTTATTGGTTTCATCAATTTCTGTATCTCCTTCATCGTTGTCACTTTCATCTTCCCTATCCTTACCCCTGGTTCTTTTCAACTCTTCAAGCTTGGACTCAAACATCTCTTCAATCAGTTTCTTCATTGCATCTTGTGACATGCTTTTAGGAGGCATCATGGTAGCCTCTACTTCACTTTCATTGTCTGACATACACCAAGACCACAGCACCCGAGTGATCTTCAAAACTCACTCTGATACCAATATGATGGGGAGCGCACAGCGGGAACGTAGACAAACTTTATAAAAATTTTTTCCAGTCGGCAAGACTCATCTTATAGACCACCGATACACCTCGATTGGTCAAACAATCGTCAGTCAGAATGACTTTCTTAAGTCTCTCCGTGATCAAACTTACACTGATAGCTCTTTTGAAGTTATCTTCAGTGAGGCTTACTTCTATCGGCGAAGTCTTCTATCCTCCAACCGATGCCCTGATGATGCTTAAGTCCCCCTCGTCTTAACCATGACAACTTCAATGCTGGTTAGATGTGACTTTATCAATATGACTCACCCTATCGGTGGAACTTTGAACTTGTCTCCAGATGCACCGATGGCATTATCTTCGGGGAGACTCTTCTCATCAGTGAATGCTTACAAACTCTAGCTGATGGACCTGTTAGTGCCTACATAAACATTTAGGTTTCATGCATTTAAATATGCAGGCACCTTCCCAAAAAATCCAAAAATTTCTGTCTTTTGGCCTTTGTAGTTGAGAAGTACAAAAAATTTAGTTGCATGTGTGTATCTTTGTATATACAAAGGGGTTTATATGTGCAAATGCAAATATACATTGGTGGGCTTGCAGAAATTTCGATCGGCCATAAAAAATGGTGAAAAATCAGTTATATGCATTTCACAATGCATATCGGGCTTAAAAAAGGTGCATATACATTGAGGAATCTTTCACAGATTCCAAGAATATTCCCTGCTTGTATATCGGGTTGCATGTATATTTTGTGTTGTATATTCAGACATACAACGGCTGGATACAAAGGAAAACATGCAAAGAAAATATACATTGGCGGCATACAACCGAAACATACAAGGGTCAATGTATATCGAGATAGATGCAATGGTGAATGTATGTTCGACATACATTAGGAATGTACATTGTAGATATATAAAGGGGGCACATATACATTTGCTACAATGCAAATATACAAGGGGTCTTGTATATTTGGCAACATACAAAGTAGCAGGAGATACATTTGGTGGGACCCACAGTTATACAAAGGAGATTGTATATGTTCCCAACATACAATCGAAACATGCAAAGGATATATGCAAGTGGTGGGCTCCACAAGGTTGTATATGCATTCGCTTGTCAGTTTGCACATACAAAGGGAATTGCATGTATGTTCAAAAGTATGTTCGCATATACAAAAGTAGATGCAAAGCAGACGCGACAAGAAGGTTAAATGCATTGGTGAAGCGGATGAAGTCCGCGGTTGTATGGTGGGCTTGTATGTTCCCAATGCACATTCGAACATACAAGCAGAGGATACAAGTGAAACATACAAGCGGGAGTGGTCAACAAGTCAACAGTTTCAAATGCATGGTGGGGCCCGCAGGTTGTATGTTTCGCATTTGTATATGCTGACATACAGAGATTGAAGATGCAAGACTCAGATCTCAAAGTAGTTCCAATTTGCCTCATAATTATTTGAGATCCGCTGAATGTATATTGCATGTTGTATGTTGCAATATACAAGGGGAATATGCAAAAGTGATATACAATCCAGATCTGATGGAGTTTTCAAGCTGCTTCATAAATATTTGAGATCCGTGGGTTGTATAAAGTGCTTGTATATGATGATATACAAGCCGATGTGCAATGAAAAAGATACAAGCCAGATTTCAAAAGGAGGTACATTCTGATTCATAATGATTTTAAGTTCCCGGCTTATATGTATGTGTGTGTTGTATATCACGGATATACAAAGCAGAAGTTACAAGTCGGACCTGAATAAGTTTTCAACCTGTTTCATAAAGGTTTGGGGTCTGCCTTGTATGTAAGGTGATTGTATATACTTTTGCATATACAAAGGGGCAAAAAAAGTAAAAATGCATGCTACGATGGAAAAGTCAAAGTTGCAAAAGCATCTACGTGGCACATTCTCATGGGCCAACGACTTGCCTGTCTGATTTGAGCTGTAGATTTGGGAGATGTAGAGAAAGATTGACGACTATATTCGAATGCAGGATTTTCTTCACAATTGCAATGGTGTTCTTGGCAGGAAGGTTTACAGAGTACGCAGTTTGCTACATTTCCACAGGACATTGGTAGGTCGATCATTGATTGCAAAATTACAAAGGCATGGGTTGATGATGGACGTGCCACCTACCAGTTTTTAGAGAAAAATCCCCAAATGACAGCACAGGGCTCAAGTCCAACTACTCCTCACCTCTCCTTCTGCCTGCTGCATTGATGTTTGGACGCCATTCTTGGTGCATTGTATTCTGGCAGAATTTTGAAATGCTATGTAATTTATTGTTTAGAGCACAGCCTTGCTATAAAATGCAAACTGTCACTCATTTGTGGTTGTTGAAAATTGGATAAATTTTGGTGCTGTGATAAGATACAACTTTATTGGTGGCTCTGTTTTGGTTGTCTTGTGAGTTTATGAATCATATGTTGAATGTTTCATGCATAATCTTACTGGTTTCATGTTGATTTAAATGAGTAATGCTTCATTGCATGTATTCTGTTATTTGTCTCCAAATTGAATATGTTATTCTTTTGAATCTGAACAACTAAGGGGTGTTTAAGATTCTAGGATATGGGTTTGCTATGTTGAATGCTTGATCTTGTACTTCTGCTCAAGCAGTAGATTAAATGTTTAGGGTTAAGTGTTGGGAAGAATATATTGCAGTGAGGATGTCTATAAGCAAAGATAACTGAATACTAAATTTTGGGAAGTATCTGTAAGGCAGACACTACAAACCCCCCTTGAAACCTAGTTATTGATTTGAGTTTATGGTGATCATTCACATATGTATGTCTATTGACTCAGAGCCCTGAGATAGGCACCAGTCCAATCTTGTATTGAAACTACAACCAAGGTCCTAGTTTTGCATCCAAATACCAAAAATCAAACTCAAACTTTAAATACAACCTTTTAGGACATTAGGAGTAGTTTTAGGATCAAAATCTTGTCTCACAACTAAACATAAGCCCAAAGTTAGGCCCTTTGCACTTATCTTACAGTTTTGGTCTGCATATATGAGGAGTTATCTGCTTTGTCTCAACATCCCACCAAGTTAATAAGCACATTTCACGGATGTTGAATAGGGAATACCCCCCTTGGTTCTGCAGAGCCTAAAGAAGAAGAAGAGATATTTATAGAGTCTGTCTCCTGTACTGTTGGCCCCTGGCCCATAAATCCTGTTGATCAATGATGGCTACCTTGTAGGGATAACTGGGAAACATCCAGTCGAATTGAACACTAACAGATTTGGCGACTCTGCTGGGGAGCTTTGTGTAAGAACCCTGGTTTAAAAGAAAATAATTCCTAGTTGTAGGTGGCGACTCCAAACAAATCTCCCAACCGGTAAAGTAAAAATTTGTATGCAAGGGAGAAGATCCCTGCGTAATCCTCTATCTGAAGAATTACCCAGAATAATGATGTACAGGGAAAAAGGGACTATTCAAACCAGTCAAGAGAGTTCTCCCAGAAGTAATGATAATATTCAAGACAATCCAGGATCTTCAGAGCAGACAATACCTTATTTTTCAAACACTGAGGCTGAAATCCAGGATGTATTTGAGAGACAACAAGGTGACAGGAAGAAGATGCAGGTGGATAAACAAGTTGCAAGAGTTCAACATTGAGATACAAATCACAAAACTGGTAAGGGGACAGGGTTTGGCTAAGATGATGACATAGTCAAATCTGGAAGCATGCCAAGTGAATGTGGTTCAGAATGAAATTGTTAATATGTCAGAATCTGAATGGTACAAGGACATTATTTATTACTTGCAGAATTTGAATTGTCCTTCCCATCTCAGTGATAGTCAGAAGAGGACTTTAAAACTATGTGCTATCAAATACATAATTGTTCAAGAAGAATTGTATTGGAAGAATCTTGATGGTGTCCTACTTAGGTGTGTGGATGAAAGCTAGGCTGAAGATATTTTAAATGACATGCACAAGGGAGTGTGTGGTGGACATTACACTGCCAAGACAATAGCCCACAAAATTCTTAGAGCAGGCTATTGGTGGCCTACCCTTTTCTCAGATGCACAAAAGATGGTAAGAAAGTATGATCCCTGTCAAAGGTTCTCAGGAAAACTAAAGTATGAAGGTGCATTACCCCTTAGAACTGTAACTATGGGGGCTCCATTTCAGCAATGGGGAATCAATTTTATAGGGAAAATTTTAGAAAAATCAAGTGGAGGACATAGTTGGATTCTGGTTGCTACTGATTATTTTACCAAATGGGTTGAAGCAATTCTAACTAAAAAGGCTACAAGCAGGGTGGTGATGGATTTTATTTTGGAACACATTATTATCAGATTTGGAGTGCCAGTCACAATGGTCACAGACAATGCCATGTGCTTTAGATCTGGTGAATTTGTTGATTTTTGCAACAAATATGGGATTAATTTGTCATATGTATCACCATATCATCCACAGGGAAATGGTCAAGTAGAGTCAAGTAACAAAAGCCTCATGAAAGTCATCAAAAGGATGGTGGATGAGAACAAAAAGGCATGGGATTCAAAGTTAAAGATGGCATTATGGGATGACCGGATAACAATGAAGATAGCAATTGGAAGGTCACCTTTTGAGCTAGTGTATGGTGCAACAGCTAGGTTACCTATGAATAATCTCTTACCAATCTATAGATTCATACAAGAAAATGATGAAGAGATTGAAAACTCAATGAATGAAAGGATAAATCAGCTAATTGCATTGGATGAAACCAAAAGAGAAGCACAGAAGACAAATATCAGGATACAACAGAAGGTAAAATATTTGTTTGATAAAAGGGTTGTAGAAAGAAAGTTTCAGATAAGTGACTTGATCCTTGTTTGGAATGCAAAGAGCCAAGATAAGGGTAAGCATAATAAATTTGAGCTGTTATGGATGGGCCCATATCAACTCAACAATATTTGTGGAGAGGATTCCTACTTTCTCCAGGCCTTACATGGTGAATTACTGGAATTACCTATGCACGGTCAGTTCCTAAAGCCCTATTTTTCATAAATGATTATCCTGTGTGCACATTGTAAATTAGGTGTAAATAGTCTATGCGTGCCTTGTATAGTCACTGGTGTTTTGTGTTTTGCTTGGTCTATCCCAGAGTGGTTTGGTTCTCGTTGCAGCCTTGCACCTGCACGTCCCCAGTCAGAGCCAATTTTGGTGCCTACATAAACTTCAAGTTTCAGGCATTTAAATATGCAGGCACCTTCCCAAAAAATCTAAAAATTTCTAAGTCTTTTGGCCTTTGCAGTTGAGAAGTGCAAAAAATTTAGTTGCATGTGTACATATCTTTGTATATACAAAGGGGTTTGTATGTGCAAATGCAAATATACATTGGTGGGCTTGCAAAAATTTCGATCGGCTATCAAAAATGGTGAAAAATTAGTTATATGCATTTTGCAATGCATATCAGGCTTAAAAAAGGTGCATATACATTGAGGAATCTTTTGTAGATTCTAGGAATATTCCCTGCTTGTATATCGGGTTGCATGTATATTTTGTGTTGTATATTCAGACATACAATGGCTAGATACAAAGGAAAACATGCAAAGAAAATATACATTGGCAGCATACAAGCGAAACATACAAGGGTCGATGTACATCGAGACAGATGCAATGGTGAATGTATGTCTGACATACATTAGGAATGTACATTGCAGATATACAAAGGGGGCACATATACATTCCCTATAGTGCAAATATACAAGGGGTCTTGTATATTTGGCAACATACAAAGCAGCAGGAGATACATTTGGTGGGACCCACAGGTATACAAAGGAGATTGTATATGTTCCCAACATACAATCGAAACATGCAAAGGATATATGCAAGTGGTGGGCTCCACAAGGTTGTATATACATTCGCTTGTCAGTTTGCACATACAAAGGGAATTACATGTATGTTCAAAAGTATGTTCACATTTACAAAAGCAGATGCAAAGCGGACGCGACAAGAAGGTTAACTGCATTGGCGAAGTGGATGAAGTCCGTGGTTGTATGGTGGGCTTGTATGTTCCCAATGCACATTCGAACATACAAGCAGATGATACAAGTGAAACATACAAGCGAGAGTGGTCAACAAGTCAATAGTTTCAAATGCATGGTGGGGCCCGCAGGTTGTATGTTTCGCATTTGTATATGCTGACATACAGAGATTGAAGATACAAGACTCGGATCTCAAAGTAGTTCCAATCTGCCTCATAAATATTTGAGATCCGCTAAATGTATATTGCATGTTGTATGTCACAATATACAAGGGGAATATGCAAAAGCAATATACAATCCGGATCCGATGGAGTTTTCAAGCTGTTTCATAAATATTTGAAATCCATGGGTTGTATAAAGTGCTTGTATATGTTGATATACAAGCCAGATTTCAAAAGGAGGTACATTCTAATTCATAATGATTTGAAGTCTGCGGCTTGTATGTATGTGTGTGTTGTATATCACAGATATACAAATCAGAAGTTACAAGCCGGACCCAAATAAGTTTTGAACCCGCTTCATAAAGGTTTGGGGTCCGCCTTGTATGTAAGGTGATTGTATATGCTTTTGCATATACAAAGGGGCGAAAAAAGTAAAAATGCATGCTGCGATGGAAAAGTCAAAGTTGTAAAAGCATCTACGTGGCACATTCTCATGGGCCAATGACTTGCCTGTCTGATTTGAGCTGTAGATTTGGGAGATGTAGAGAAAGATCAATGACTATGCTTGAATGCAGGGTTTTCTTCATGATTGCAGTGGCGTTCTTGGTGGGAAGGTTTCTAGAGCACGCGGTTTGCTGCGTTTCTGCAGGACACCGGTAGGTCGATCATTGATTGCAAAATTACAGAGGCATGGGTTGATGATGGACGTGCCACCTACCAGTTTTAAGAGAAAAATCCCTAAATGGCAGCACAGGGCTCGAGTCCAACTACTCCTCGCCTCTCCTTCTGCTTGCTGCATTGATGTTTTGGACGCCATTCTTGGTGCATTGTATTCTGGCAGAATTTTGAAATGCCATGTAATTTATTGCTGAGAGCACAGCCTTGCTATAAAATGCAAACTGTGTCACTCATTTGTGGTTGTTGAAAACAAGATAAATTTTGGTGCTATGATAAGATACAACTTCATTGGTGGCTCTATTTTGGTTGTCTTGTGAGTTTATGAATCATATGTTGAATGTTTCATGCATAATCTTACTGGTTTCATGTTGATTTAAATGAGTAATGCTTCATTGCATGTATTCTGTTATTTGTCTCTAAATTGAATATGTTCTTCTTCTAAATCTGAACAACTAAGGGGTGTTTAAGATTCTAGGATATGGGTTTGCTATGTTGAATGCTTGATCTTTTACTTCTGCTCAAGCAATAGATTAAATGTTCAGGGTTAAGTGTTGGGAAGAATATATTGCAGTGAGGATGTCTGTAAGCAGAGATAACTGAATACTAAATTTTGGGAAGTATCTGTAAGGCAGACACTACAAACCCCCCTTGAAACCCAGTTATTAATTTGAGCTTATGGTGATCATTCACATATGTATGTCTATTGACTCTGAGCCCTGAGATAGGCACCAGTCTAATCTTGTATTGAAACTACAACCAAGGTCCTAGTTTTGCATCCAAATACCAAAAATCAAACTCAAACTTTAAATACAACCTTTTAGGACATTAGGAGTAGTTTTAGGATCAAAATCCTCTATCTCACAACTGAACATAAGCCCAAAGTTAGCCCCTCTCCGCTTATCTTACAGTTTTGGTCTGCATATATGAGGATTTATCTGCTTTGTCTCAACATCCCACCAAGTTAATAAGCACATTTCACGGATGTTGAATAGGGAATACCCCCTTGGTTTTGTAGAGCCTAAAGAAGAAGAGGAGATATTTATAGAGTCTATCTCCTGTACTATTGGCCCCTGGTCTGAAAATCCTGTTGATCAATGATGGCTACCTTGTAGGGATGACTGGAAAACATCTAGTTGGATTGAACACTAACAAGACCAATGCTTGACATTGGTGAGACTCTTCTCGTCGGCGAGCACTTACAAACTTTGACTAATGCACCGATAGACCAACTCCCTTGGTTAGACTTGTCCTGTTGGTGGGACTTCCTTTAGAGTTGCTGATACACCGATGCATAGTTTGCTCTCTCCCTCTTCAACCTAACCCTAGCACATGGAGATGCTAGGTCAACCTACTGTGTAAAACACTCTACTTGGATCTTCTGCGCCATAAAAAAAAACAAGAAACAAAAAAATAAATACTGTACAATGAAGCCATTCCACTGATTTCAACAGAAATCTTACTAGTGGAATGCTTCATGTCGACATGCTGCAACGATGGAAAGCACAGAAAGAACATAAAACTACAGCTATAAAAATTTTAGTTACAGAGAATGGAAACCCAAATTGACAAAACATAACAGTTTTTGTTTATTTCTCCTCAGAACAATACACAAAATCACTTCTTACACAATTCTCCTTCTCTGGTTAGTATCAACTCATCCTACCAGCAGTTAGAAAAGCAACTGATGCAAATAGTTGGAAGACCAACCGATCCAAACTGCCTCAAACTGTCCTACTGCACTGTTTTGGCACTATGTGATTACAATCTGATAAAAGTGTCCTAAGTCACTTGGGACTTACAAAATGGGTTCTAGGTCCTAAAAGACGTAGAGACAAACTGAAATGAAAATGCATTGGTCAAATAGACCTTATTACAAAAGAAAACAGGATTTTCTAGGTGCTCCTGCACCATATTTTGCCCTTCGCAACTTGTCCAATGAGACTAAAGCAATTTGGGGATCATATCAACTCACCGACGAAGTAGCCACTTGGTGGGACAATGAGAAAGCTGAGAAGCGGTTGTTACCTGGGGAAATAAAATGGGAGTACTTTCTGCAACTTTTTAGGAAGAGGTGGTTACCCCAGTTGTACTTTGACAAAAAGATGACTAAGTTTTAGAATCTTACTCAAGGGGGAATGACAATGACATAGTATTGGGAAAGATTCTCCCACCTGCTTAAATATGTACCACAATACTAGTTAGATGAGAGGTTCTGAATCCAGAAATTTATCATGGGGTTAAGGCCTTAAATCAGGGATGATGTGGACATTCACAACCCCTCAACCATGGATGAAGTATTTGAGAAAGGAATCAAATAGGAGCAAAAGTTACAACAGGTTGCCAACTACCGCAAGAGCAGGGATGCGAAATATGGAAAAAAGAAGTTTTAGGGGAATAACAAGAATAACAATAATTAGAACAATAATAATCAAGGCAACAATAACAACTGATAGATTAGGAATCTAAAAAAAGGAAATAACTCCAAGACCACAATGGTGGGAATCAAAATAACAACAGTAAGAGGGCCAACTACAACAACAACAACAACAATAGTAATAGTAACAGAAGAGACACATCAGATAAACCTAGAGCACCCCACAGAGGATGTTACACTTGTGGTGGAGAGCATTATGCTAGTGTGTGTCCACAGAGAGAAAATAACTAAAAGAACAAGAACCAACACTAGATCCATGCTGCGGTTGACAATCACCAAGCAAATTTCCAAGTGACACCGATCTAATGTACCGGTAAGCTCTTCAGTTGCCCTATTTCTATATTAATTGACACTCAAACCACTGAATGTTTCATAGATCCTAATGTCATTTCTAAGTTGTCTATTAAACCTCATTATATGGCTAATTCATGGAAAGTTTAGTATGGGAATCAGGTAGAGAAGAAGGTAGAGCTATGTCTTGATTGTAGCAAATTAGACCTTCCCAGCTTCCAAACCCAAGTCAACCTATATGTGGCACCCCTAGAGTCTTACAATGTAATTTTGGGAATTAATTGGCTCACTGCGCATAAGTCAATAGTGGATTATGAAGGGAAAATTGTGAAATGTCTTGATGATCAGGGAAACCGTGTGGAAATTCATGGTTTGAGAAGACCCTTAGAACTCAGGCAAATTTTTGCCATGTAGTTGAAGAAAGCTATCAGGAAAGGGTGTGCCATATATGCAGTTAAGGTTAGAGACCTTGATAACTCGGAGCCATCAGTTAATGATTATCCTATTCTGAAAGAGTTTCAAGATGTGTTCCCAGATGAGCTAACCGAGTTACCACCAAAAAGGGAATTCGACTTCTTGATATATTTGCTACTTGGAACTGAGCCTCATTCGAAGGCACCTTACAGGATGACTACCACTGAGCTATATGAATTGAAGGCACAGTTATAGGAGTTGTTAAATCAGGGGTTCATAAGGCCTAGTGTGTCTCCTTGGGGAGCACTAGTTATTTTTGTGAAAAAGAAAGATGGAACCTCAAGGTTGTGTGTTGATTACAGGATGCTCAACAAGGCTACCATTAAGAATAAATATCCACTCCTTGTTAGGAATTGCATGTAGAAGATATCAATTAAATGCAAATAAAGATTAAATAGAGGAATGAAAATACACAAAAATAATAATAGTGAGAGACAATTTTAAACGTGGTTTACCCAAACTCGGGTTACATACACCAACAGAGAGTCCAATATTATTATCCAGTAAATCAAACTGATTAGAACCAAAAATCCTTGCAACTAAATACCACTGCAAATGCTACAATACTATATCAATGGAAACCCTAACCCTTAGCCATTTTTATCAAGACTTATGTCAGTTACAAAATAAGGTTTTTTAATGTCAGCTAATAGAAAAAATAACTCCTAACACCTTTATAAAATAATAGGCAACTTTTTGCTTCAGGGGCGCTGCCCCCAGTAGCCCCCACTAGGGGTGTTTCCCCAGACCCCCACCGTGGGCTCCGCCCCTGGGCCTCCACCAAAGGATGGCCCCCCTAGGCCCCGCAGGAGGGGTTCTACCCCCCCTGCACTCCCCTGTTAAATAATTTGGGGGGAAGCCACACTGATAAAAGTGGAGAAACTTTAACCTCTGAATTTGATTAGGCTCCGTATAACAACAATCTCCCACTTGGAGACTGAGCAGACTCCACAACATATTATCTCCCACTTGGAGACTGATCATAACACCACTGACCCTGTAGCTCTCACTGGAAATAAACACCTTGAACCCTGTTGTTCTGATTTTATTATTTTCAGTCTTGAAGACCAACCAAAGTTGAAGAGCAACTCATCTTCTCCCTTGTCACTGCCTTCTTAAACATATCCATTAGATTTTCATCTATATGTATCTTTTCCAAATGTAACTGTCTATCATCCAACATTGACCGGGTGAAGTGATACCTTAGCTGTATGTGTTTAGTCTTTGAATGCAAGGCAAAATTCTTTGCAAGATGTATGGCACTCTGACTGTCTGTAAACAAATAAATGTTAGCCTGTTGTTTGCCCAAATCTTCCATGAAAGATTGTAGCCATATAATCTCCTTGCTTACCTTTGTTGCAGCTACATACTTTGCCTCTGTGGTGGATAAAGCAACCACCTTTTGTAACCTAGAGATCCAACTCACTGCTGTCTCACCTACAATAAAGACATAACTTGCAGTACTCCGCCTAGTATCAATATCCCCTACCAAATCTGAGTCCACATAGCCTACTAAATCAGTATTAGAGCCCCCAAAACATAAATTTTTATTGGATGTACCTCTCAAATATCTAAGAATCCATTTTACCACATTCTAATGCTCCAATCTAGGATTACTCATATACTTGCTTATGACTGCTACAACATGTGCAATATCTAGTCTCGTACCATGGCGTACATTAAACTTCCTACAGCTGAAGCATATGGTACCTTGGACATTTTATCTTCCTCCTCTTGTGTCTTAGGACACATCTCCTTAGTCAATTTCAAATGACTAGGCAAAGGTGTGCTGACAGCTTTTTCATTCTCCATATGGAATCTCTGCAACACCTTTTCAACATAATTAGCCTGAGATAGAGTCAATTTTCTGTTCTTCCTATCTCTACAAATTTTCATACCAAGGATTTGTTTTGCTGCCCCCAAATCCTTCATAACAAATGATTGTGCTAATTATTGTTTTAATTCTCTTATGTGATCCATGTTAGACCCTACTACAAGCATGTCATCAACATATAAACATAAAATAATGTAGTTGTCATTATCCAACCTCTTAAAATAAACACAATGGTCAGAATTACACCAATTGTAGCCTTTCTCAGCCGTAAAACTCTTCTTCAATCTGCACACCAATTTCTTCTTACCTTTGACCTTAAATCCCTGTGGTTTTTCCATATATATCTCATCCTCCAAATCACCATGGAGAAGGACAATTTTCACATCTAGTTGTTCCAAATGCAAATCTTCAACAACCACAATACTTAAAACAATACAAATAGAAGTCATCTTAACAACCGGAGAAAAAATCTCATCAAAATCAATACCTTTTTTCTGTGCAAATCCTTTTACAACTAACCTGGCTTTAAATCTTTTTTACCTCGATCTTCCTCTTTCAACCTATAAACCCATTTGTTTGGTAAAGCCTTTTTACCTATAGGCAACTTACATAATTCCCAAGTCTGATTTTTCAGCAAGGAGTCCATTCTTCTTTCATTGTAAGCTCCCACTGAACCTTTGTATCCATCTGCATAGCTTCATCATACCCTTTGGGTTCACCAGCATTTGTTAACAAAATAGAATACAAAGAGGGAGAAAACCTTTTAGGAGGTCTACTTAGCCTTGTTGACTATCTAACATTCACTGGAGTTTGTGGTATTTCTTGTTATTGTTGCAGGGCATGAGGAACCACTGGAACATCATTATCTGGAGTATCATCCAGCACCACATAGTCCTTTTCTTTCTTCTCATGTTGCTACAACTGATCTTTGTACAACACCTTCTTGTTGAATACAACATTCTCGCTTCTCACAATTTTCATATTTTCATGAACATCCCAAAGCCTATAACCAAATTCATTAATGCCATATCCAACGAAGATACACCTTTTTGATTTTGCATCCATTTTTGTTCTATTTTCAGAATCTACATGTGCAAATGCTTCACATTTGAAGGTTTTAAGAAAAGAATAACTCACCTTCTTACCTGTCCATGCTTCCTCTGGAATACCACAACCCAAAGGAACTGAAGGACCTCTATTGATTAAATATACAGTGGTATTGACAACCTCTACCCACATGTTTAAAGGCATCCCAATATGTAATCTCATGCTCCTTGTACACTCCATTATTCTTCTATTCATGCGCTCAGCCACTCCATTTTCTTGTGAAGTCCCTGGAACCATTTTCTACCTATGAATTCCATTAAAGGAACAATAATCCTCAAATTCTTTGCTGCAATACTTACCACCATTATCAGATCTGAGACATTTTAATCTTTTACCTATCTCATTCTCAACCAAGCTTCTCCATTTCTTAAATGTTTCAAATACATCAGATTTCTACCTAAGGAAATAAATCTAAACCTTCCTAGTTGCATCATCTATGAATGTAACATAATACCGAGAGCCACCGAGAGAAAATACCTGAGCCGGTCCCCATACATCTGTATACACAAGCTCCAACTTTTCATCTTTGTTTTACTTCCCATCCTTGAGAAAACTAACTCTCTTTTGTTTGCCATACACACAACTTTCACAAAAATCCATATTAATATATTTCAGACCTGGTAAAACTTTCTTAGAATGAAGTACCCTCATACCTTTTTCACTCATATGCCCAAGTCTGTTATGCCACAATGTTGTCTTAGAACCTGCATCAATTGTTTCTGTCTCTTCCTGCGAACTCGTAGCAATTGTTCCTAAATTTGTTTGTTTTTTCTCTGCAACAACTAAAGTAGATGAAACAATATGACCTATACAAAGATATAAGGTGCCTACTTTCACACCTTTTTCTACTATTAAGGCACCTCTTGAAACCTTCTATTTTTATCATTAAAAGTAACTGTACAAACTTCATCACCTAGCTACCCTGCTAAAATTAAATTCTTACTTAGCCTTGGAACATGCCTTACCTCTTGTAGTATCCAATGATTCCCATTTTGCAACTTAATCTTAATTCTTCCCTTTCCAACAATCTGACAAGGTTCATTATCTCCCAAATAAACCAGCCCAAAATCCTCTTAGACATAATCAAGAAAATAATTTCTATGGGGCATAGTATAAAATGAGGCCCCTAAATCTAAAACCCATGAATCATCAGCATTATCTAGGGAAAGAATCAAAGCATCATCTTTAGATTTATTACTTACCACATTTGCCTCCTTATTTCCTTCTTGTTTGTCTCCTTATTTATTGTTCTGAGACCAACGATCTTTCTTCAGATGACCTGGTTTCCCACAGTACCAGCAATCCTTCTATCCTCTAGATTGGGACCTCTTGTCCTTTGATTTTCATTATGACTTCCCATGACCTCCAAAACCTTTTCATCTCTCCTTTGATCTGCCCCTGCTTTCTACATTCAAAACACTACCTGATGTGGACCCTCCTGATCTTTTCTGTCGCATTTCCTCGCTAAGGATAACACCAACAACATCATCAAATTTCAAAGTATTTGAACTAAAGACAGAGTTACAACCATTACCAAGCTATTCCATCTTTCTGGTAAAGAACATAAAACTAAGAGAGCCCTCACCTCTTCATCAAATTTCACATTTACAGAAGTTAACCGACTGGTAATCATATTAAACTCATTTAAATGATCTATCACAAATCCACCTTTAATCATTGTCAGATTAAACAAATGCTTCATGAAAAATACCTTATTTGAGACTGAGGGTTTTTCATACAATTTAGCCAAAGCTTTCATCAATTCATTTGTTGTCTTCGCTTCTATTATATTGAATTCCATAGATGGTGCCAGGCACAACCGAATGATTCCCAATGCCTTTCTATCTAGAAGTTCCCAATCCTCATCAGTCATTGTTGTCAGTTTCTTGGCTATTCCTTCCAATAGCCTCCATAAATCCTTTTGATAGAGATAATCCTCCATCTGCATCTTCCATAACTGATAGTTCTGCCCATTGAATTTATCTACCTTTAATTTACCCTCGTCCACCATTGCTCCCACTTAACCGTGAGACTCCCACTCAACCATGAGCCCTTCCTGCAGATGATAATCGAACACAACCCGCTCTAGTACTACTTGTTAGGAAATGCATGCAGAAAATATCAATTAAATGCAAATAAAGATTAAATAGAGGAATGAAAATACACGGAAATAATAATAGTGAGAGACAATTTTTAACATGGTTCACCCAAACTTAGGCTACATCCACCAACAGAGAGTCCAATATTATTATCCATTAAATCAAACTAATTACAACCAACAATCCTTGCAACTCAATACCACTGCAAATGCTACAGTACAATATGAACGAAAACCCTAACCCTTAGCCATTTTTATCAAGACTTATGTCGGTTACAAAATAGGGTTTTTTATGTTAGCCAATAGAAAAAATAACTCCCGATGGCTTTATAAAATAATAGGCAATTTCTTGCTTTGAGGGCGTTGCCCCCAGACGCCCACTGGGGGCTTCACCCCTAGGCCCTCGCCAAGGCGATGGCCCCCCCGGGCCCTGCAGGAGGGGCTCTGCCCCTGCTACACTCCCCCATCAAATAATTTGGGGGGAAAATCGTGCTGATAAAAGTGAGGAAAATTTAACCTCC
This sequence comes from Cunninghamia lanceolata, assembly GCA_027924645.1. Lineage (NCBI taxonomy): Eukaryota > Viridiplantae > Streptophyta > Pinopsida > Cupressales > Cupressaceae > Cunninghamia > Cunninghamia lanceolata. The sequence continues at coordinate 770,533 of BSBN01001292.1, read as the reverse complement.
GAGTCTTATTAGGCTCCATATAACAACACTCCCAAGAATAGATGAATAATTTGATCAAATGAAGGGAGCCAATGTGTTCTCGAAGAAAGATCTAAGGTCAAGATACCGCCAATTAAAGATAAAAGATGAGAACATATCTAAGACTGCATTCAGGACTTGATATGGGCACTATGAATTCACCGTGGTACCATTCGGGTTAACCAATGCCCCTGTGGAATTTATGAACATGATGAACACTGTATTCTGAGACTATTTGGATGATTTTGAGTTAGTATTTTTGGATGACATCTTGATCTATTCCAATTCAGTAGAAGAGCATGATAAGCACCTGAGAATAGTTTTGCAATGCTTGAGGGAACGTAAGCTTTTTGGGAAGCTGTCCAAATGCACTTTTTATAAGAGTAGGGAGCATTATTTAGGCAACATCATTTTAGCAAAAGGGATAGTAGTGGATCTGGAAAAGATCAAAGCAATTATGGAGTGGCCAGCACCACAAAACATAACATAATTCTGGAGTTTTATGGGACTTGCTGGCTATTACAGGAAATTTGTAAAGGGGTTCTCTACGATAGCAGCACCCATCACTTCGCTCCAAAAGAAAGGAAATAAATTTGAGTGGAGTGATAAGTGTGAATAGGCATTTCAACTTTTGAAGGAGAAGCTCATGACTACACCTATCTTGATTGTGCCAGATCCAAATAGGCACTTCACGATGATAACAGATGCTTCAAGGGGGGGTGTAGGAGGAGTACTTATGCAGGATGGATAGGTAGTGGCATATGAGTCCATAAAATTGAAACAACATGAATTGAACTATGCACCACATGATTTGGAGTTGCTATCATAGTGCATGCCCTTCAAATGTGGAGACATTACCTTCTTGGAAAGCCCTTTGAATTGAAAACAGACCATTTGGGGCTTAATTATATCTTCACTCAATCTAATCTAAATGCTCGACAGAGAAGATGGTTGGAGTTTTTGAGTGAGTATGATTTTGGGATCAAATATATAAAAGGAAAGGAAAACAGAGTAGTAGATGCCCTTAGTAGGAGGAGACATCTTGCAGCTATGCTCATTGTATGATCAAATTTTAGGCAATAGGTGATTCAGGCTTTACTAGAAGATGAACATTATGATAGAGTGAAACAAGCCTTAGAGAGAGATTCCTTTGATCATAGGTTTGATGGATATACGATTGGAATAGATGTAATCTTATGGTATCCCGTATGGATATATGTTCCTAACTCGTGGGAGTTGAGGAAGCTAGTGCTCGAGGAATTTCACAATGCACCATACTTAGGCATGCCAGAGTGACAAAAATGATAGAAGAATTGAGACCTTTGTACTTCTGGCCAGGACTCAAGAAGGTTGTTACTAAATTTGTAGCCTGATGTTTGGAATGCCAACGAGTTAAGGCTGAGCATGTGCATCCGGTAGGACTTTTATACCCACACAATGTGCCAGAATATAAGTGGCAGGTAATCAATATGGATTTTATTTAGGGACTACACATGACCAAGAATCAACATGATGTCATCTTGGTTGTTGTAGATAAGTTGAAAAAAGTGGCTTACTTTATTCCAGAGAATCTCAAGGATGGATCTTTGATCTTAGCCAAAAAGTTTGTGTAGGCAATCTTCTGTTTACATGGAGTGCGAGAGATGATCATCTCTGATCGTGACACTCGTGTGACTTCTATATTTTGGATGACATTGAATGCATCATTGGGAATTAAATTGAACTTTAGTTTATCCTATCATCCTCAAACAGATGGTCAGACGAAGAGAGTGAATCAGGTGGTGGAGGATCTTCTAAGGATGTATTGCATGGACCAAGAGTATAAGTGGGATGAGTACCTTCCCTTAGAGGAGTTCGCGTATAATAATTCATATCATACCTCCTTAGGAATGGCACCTTCTGAAGCCCTATATGGGCATAAATGTCGTACACCAATCAATTGGGATAACGTGGAAGACAAGATAGTAATTGGACGTAAGATGTTATAAGAAATGGTGGCTTAGATGAAGTTGATTAAAGAGAAACTAAAACAAGCTTTAGATTGCTAGAAGAGTTATGTAGATAAGAATAGAACCTTAAAATAGTTCTCAGTAGGGGACAAGGTCTTCTTGAGAGTTTGACCTTAGAAAAGTTTCATTTCATTTGGCAAGGCTTCCAAGATTGCCCCCAGATATGTTGGACCATTTGATGTTTTGGAAGTAATTAATCTAGATATAGGCTTCCTCTACTGCCGACTCTATCCCAAATCCATAATGTCTTCCATGTATATTTGCTTAAGCCATATTATCTAGATGCTTCACATATTCTTGATTAGTGTGCATTGCAGGTTCAGGATCCAGGGTGGTACTGGTGGAGCTGATAGGGAGGACTCTAGGCTGCCTGCTCTGCATCCTGTAGGTGTACAAGACTGTTTGACAACACTAGCCTTCCTACCAATTCAAAGTGCTAAAAGACATACTCTTTGCAGAGATGGAAAACTCTACTTTTCTGCTTGGTGTGGGACACATACCTTGTCCTCACTGCCTCCAAGATACTGCCTCAATGGCACATAACTTTCTGAGCCCGTTGCCCACCCTTCTCACTCTGTTCAAGGGTCTGGACTGCTTGGTGCTCACTTTCCTTCTCTCTATTTTTCCACCCCTGCAAATCTATTTTCCTACTTGTTTATCTAGCTGGACTCCTCACTGAGCTCGCCTAGAACAAGCATGCATTGCCTCTAGCTAGCAATCCGACCACCCCACAAAAGAAAAACAAACAAAGAACATGGCTCTGTTTGATGACTTCCATACTGTACAATGGAACTTGAGGAGTCATCAAAACAGAGTCATGGTCTGCAAAAGAAAACAAAATTGCAGAAACAGAAAAGACTAATCTACTTCAGAATGGTAAACTGAAAACAAAAAAGAAATACACAAATGATCGAACTACTGAATTTGATTTTTATTCAAAAATTGCCTTTACATCAGAATGCTTCTCAAATCAAAATCTTTTTCTTGTTTCTTCTGCTCAACTCCTCATACAAAAAGAATGCTACTTTTTAAATGTATTCCATGTCCATTACACGACGGTTCGATCACTAGAACGGTTCATATTCTAACTGCCCGTTCAGTTCTGTGTTAACGGCAAGATATCTTGACTTTCACATTCATGAGAACATTTAGTCCCACATGCACCCGTTCACGTCGGCCACTGCGGTTTATATATCCGACGGCTTAGTAAACTATTGTCGGCACTTTTGCCGCCGATGACCCCTGTCTACCCCCATCGGCACAACTCAAACTGTCGGCACAACCACAACCATGCACTCTGATAGTCCCTTGTCTCACCGATACCAAGTCTTCACCCTCCGTCGGTGTGACCACTGTGCATCGGCCTAAAGCCTTAAAGCTACGCCGATAGAAGTCCTTACACCGATGTCCAACTCCATCGGAGTAACACATAGCTGTCGGAGTGACTTTCACAGCCATCACCGATAGCAAGCCTCATACAGATGACAAACCTCGGCAACACTTCATCAGACAGACAATTAATATCGGAGTGACACCCACATCCTTCACCGATAGTGATTCTCATGCCGATGGCCTTCACCAACCTTCACCACTCCATCAGGGAAACGTTCTCCTTGCTTGCCGATATCCATTATCTTCCCGATGGTTAGTGCCATCAGCCAGACCTGTGTCTTCGGCCTAACCTTCCGATCTCCTCCCGATAGACATCTCACTCCGATAAACCCACTACTCAATTCGCTGGACCATTGAACCTCAACAGCGATTCAAACGCAAGGTTCAATAGTGAGGTTCATCCTCCACAAACATGACCGGCTGAAACATTGAACCTCAACAGCGGTTCAAAACGCAAGGTTCAACAATGAGGTTCAACCTCAAACAAAATGATCGGCGATTTCAACTCCACTACACAAAAAGAATGAAACCTTTGAACCATTGAACTTCAACAGTGAGGTTCAATCGCAAGGTTCAACGAAATGGTTCAACTGCCAAGTTCAACGGAATGGTTCAATTTCAAGGTTCAACAGAATGGTTCAACGTTGAACAAAATGCCGAACACCTTCAAAATGCTCGAAAAACTCCAAAAACAAAAACACAAGCTGCAAACTAAAAATTGACAAACCAAAAACTATGATGGCTGCATTGAGCCTTGGTGCTCCTGCACCAGGAGCCCACCCAAATTTTGGAGAGGCACAATGTTAAGTTGTGAAACTAGGATGTGGTGCAGTATAAGGTCTAGTGGGACCAATATTCAGTGGATAATGTCACCTGGGAGAATTCTAATGATATTGACAGATCTTTTGCTCATTTAAAAAATTAGCATAAACTCTTAATTTCTACATAATTATGACTTGGTTGATACAGTGATATTAAGTTGTTTAAGACTTTTATGTTTGGTGTGTGTAATAAGACATCAGGACAATGTCTCTTCCAAGTGGGGAAGGATGTCACATCTCAAACTGTTATGCTTTCTGAACTTGACTATAATTAGAAATGTTGAATGTCTATTTATGATTATGTTATGGATAAAAGTGGATGATTATTAATTCTTTTCAAATTCAAATATACAATTAGAAAATAATTAAAATGTACAATGCTTTGACTATGCTTTGGTTATGGATTTTAGGATAGTAACCTATTAATGGAGAATTGAGTTAATGATGGCAGGTTGTCGAAGACAAGAGTATGGTTAAGGTAGAGGTGATTAGCTATCTGACAAGGACGAGGTGGAGAGAAACTCTATGTTGCACACACCAACACGTAGTTGCATTCATTTGCATTTTATCATTCCTTGAATCATCTCTTGTTGCTAAATTGATTATTATTTTTGGTAGAAAACACCTCCATTATGTTTTTGTAGTTGCTAACTAAGTAAATTTTCTAATAAATTTAAATGTGCTCTTATTGAAATGAAATGGATTTAATTGATATATTTGTTTTCATTAAATTGTATGTAGTGGAAAGGAATTTTCTTTTAAATATTATTTACTTGTTTTTTTTAGATAATTATGTGTTAGATTAGAACTAATAATATATATATATATATATTTCATTATTAAGTGTTCGTTTCAGAAATTATCTTTTAGATAATGATAAAATTTAAAAGATAAAAACGATGATATAGAAACAAGAAAAAAATTAGAATGAAAACAAAAAGATAAAAAGAAAACAAAAATAGAAAAATAAAAGCTAAAACCAAGGAAAGAAAAGCAATGATAAGAGGAAAAAGATAGAAAACACTGTGGATAAAAAGGAGAAGGCGTATGCAAAAGAGGTGTGGGTTTTTAGCAGGCAAAAGGAAGGACATCAAACCAGAGAGAAAAGGGAGAGTAGAGATCACTCACAGAGGGAGGTTAACAAAAGGCTCAGGGTACCTTATTATTAGGTATTTCTTTGTAAGGGTTTAGATGTAGGAAATTATTCTAGACCTCCTTGTAATCGATTATTATACAACTCTGCAAATATGTGTCTAAGTTGTATTTAATTTATTTAAACGATTTGAGTTTAAGAATACAGTAGGTCTAGTTAACAAAAAAAAGATCTTAATCTCTTTGAGTTAAATCCTCTTATCTTAAAAGCCATCTATATTGGTCTATGTCAACCATGTTTAACTTCTTGTTATATTAAAATCAACACCTCTGTATATATATATATATATATGTATATATGTATGTATGTATACACATATATATATATAGTCGCACCACAATATGGGAGGTCAATCCTATACTAGGACGTTCAATTGTCATCTATATATATAGTAGATTGAATCCTCTTTGGTTAAAGTGAGTTTCTTCTTTTCAGTCAAAACTACCTGATCGCTATTCCAATGGCCTTGTGGTCTGAGCGCTAAGCTAGGGTGATATGATTGTCTATTCCAGCATACTCATTTCTAGGAAAGAACAGAAAGAGTCTGTTGTGTAAGTCCATGTGATAGAGGAAGACTAGCTGCCATTACGCCTTCCTGTGCGGATCTACCTACTCCCTAATGTCTGATGACCTTGCTAATTTTTAATCTCCTCAGAAATCTTTGATTAAGTGAATCGATCCTCTGTGACCCTTTTCTTGTTGTGTCTATACTTACTTCTGGAAATCTAGAAATCAGTATGTGGAAATCAAATTGACCTATGCATATGGTAAAATGACACCCAAAACCCTTGTAATTTTTGAATGATTTGCCTCCTCTTGTGTAGCATCAGCGTCTTTTTGACTTAAGGACTTTGAATATCAATTTGGCATAAGTCTTAAATGAATTCTTGTTAGGCCACCATGACACTACCTATACACTAAGGGTGGTGCCTCTATTATATATATAATTTCCAAAGATGACCAGAGGCTTTATGTTTAGCCTAATTCATTCAAAATTTACCACAAATAGGGGATAACTAAGTTTTTTATCTTTCCTTATTATACTTCTATCTTGAATAAACGGCCTCGTCTTGAGTGGTCATTAAGTACACAACAACTTGTCTTTTCAAATGATCTCATTTTAATTGTTATCTTCTATAAATCACACCTCTGCATTTGTCTTCATAAAAATTGTATTATTAACTTTTGATCTATAGCTTAACTTTTTTTATTCACTCCCTATTGAATAGTAAGATGATATGAAGTTAGAAAAGATGACTATAATTAACTAAATAAACTTAGATAGAATATATATATGCCAGTTAAACGTTACGATCAGATAATCAACTTAGCCTTGAGCAAATTTTGTGAATAGATCTATAAACATCAATCGAGGGATAACACATCAGATGCCAATTAGGAAAAACATAAATTCACATTTAAGGTAAAATTGTCTTAATAAGAAATTAGTAACCACCAACAAGCTCAAAATGTATGCAAGTAATCCAATTATCTTCACAGATGTCACTTAGCAAAACAAGAAAAGTAATCTCATACCAGAAGATATTTGATTTATTGAAATAAGTTTCAACCTGTTAATCACATAACACTATATTTATCAAATAGAGTGTAGCATTATCTCTTACTTTCATTATGTTAACCATTAAACATCTAAATATGAATTATGGTGAAATTTCTTCTACTAGTGCATAAATGAACAAATATTGGGTCAAATGTTATTGTTCTCTGAATAGACCAATGTATGTGCTATCTGGTAGTAGAGTTAGCTTTTTTTCTTTTTACGTACCTTCTAGGATAGGATGTAAAGTGTTGGTTCATAGAGACGGTGATTTTCTTTCTCAAAATTACCATTTATATTTATTTCTTTGGCCAAGGCTAGATGTACCATTGAAATAGATGGACATAAAAGCCTAGTTGTGTTTATTATTTTATCTCTGCCACATCCTGCATGCAAGAAATATGTTCATTCTAGTTTAGAGTGCATATAGACATCAGGCTTGCATCAAGAGTTCCCTCCTGCCCATCCGTTCCAGGTTGCTAGGCTCCTCATGCAAGGTCGGGGATTCTTCGAGTTAGGAAGAAACCCAGGGAAGTGTAGAACTTTGTGGTTGGGTGGAAAAAGAACCTTAACCATGCTCTTGGCTTCGGCTTGCGGAAGACCGATGGGTCATGGCTGTTGAAGACAGATTTTTTTTATGTTATATAACTCAAAATGGATATATCATTATTTTGATCATTGTATGGCTTGTTTAGCCAAATATGTAACTGTACTTCTCACTGATGTATTATTGATGTATTTGGGACAATTGAAAAAATGTAATATTAATTCCTTATTGTTCTTGTACATGCACTTTACTTATTATGGAAACGTGTAAAATGTTATACATTCAAGGATATCTCAGTTAATGAAATGATTCACTTTCTATTTTGGGTTGAGTTTCTTTTCTATTTTTGGACTTTACAAGCCACCTACAGTAAAGGTGGCTACTTGTAGCCATATGACCTATAGCAAAGGCGAGAGTGAGCATTATCTCACCTGCAACAACAAGAATCATGTAGTGAAGGATATGATACACATAGCAACTTGGAATCTACCCATGGAGAGATGGGCACCTGCAACAAACAAGGTGAATCTCTTGGGTGTAGGTGCACCTACAACAACTATGAGGCTACAAGGAGATGGACATTGTGAGGAGAGCAATGATGCTATAGTCACACCTACAGTAAAGGGGCATGATAAAGGTGCTTGTGAGGTGAGTTAAGATATTGCATGACTGACAGATGGTTGGTATTGTATGATGGAGAGTATAGGATTGCTAAAGAAATTGAATGAGAAGTGACCGTAGAGTTAAAACTCTACGTTTTGAATATATATATATAATTTGACATATTAATGTTTTGAGTCATGTTGGAGCATTGGAGGAAAGAAAAGAATCTTTAAGAGTCTAGAAGGTAGCAGAAGCTACCAAGTGTTATCTTGGCACTCATTTGAAGAGCTCTTGAAACAAAAGACTCTCCCGGCTTGCGCAAAGGCTCCACGTGGTGGAACGATGAGTCTCCAATTTTTGAAGGGAAAAGGTGAAAGAAAAGTTTTGGTGATGTCATTATCAATTTATAAATCATGAGTCTCAGCAGATGATAGCAGAAGATGCCCCGTGCCAGCACCATGCATAATAAAAGAGTCCCTTTTTGTTAAGGCTTCAAGTTGCTACAGAGCCTTCCACGTGTCTCACTGTCAATTATTAAATGGGCCCAAATCTTATAAAATAGAATACAATAGAAAGAGCCACTTGTCGGTAGGGTGTAGTTTTAAAGAGTCTTTTTGGTAAAGTTTTGTAGAAGATGCACCAACCTGCCACACGTCCATTTTGTTGAGGAAGTGGAAGATGCCACATGTTTCAATAGTGCATCTTGTATTGTGCCTCATTTGTAAAGAACTCTGTTTGTTGTGTCATTGGTTGTTAGAGACAGGTGTTAGCTCTGGAACAAGAGAGTCAGAAGGAGAGTCTATGATATAGTATGAATCAGAGAATACAGTGGAGGCTGCCATGTGTCACTTTTCTGAATCTCTATCCATGGAAGCTCACGGTTGAAACAGTTATAATGACACATATGAATAGAGAGTCAAGATTCTTAAGAGGATCTACAACATAGGAGCCAAAATAGAAAAGATTCAGTTAACTGGAGCAATCAGTGCCAATATTTGCAAGAGTTATAGTTAGAAGATGTTGTCAGTTATGAAGGATCTTCAAAGGAGTGTTGTGCTTTAAATAGTGTGGATCAGAGATAGAAGAATTACTAGATATCAGAGTTTTATCAGCAGAATTAGAATAGAAGCATTTTTACTACCTTAACAAGTGCCTCTCCTGAGGGATTAAATATTTTATTTTTATGCAAATCTTTGCCTCTTGTGCTTTGTTCTCTTGTTAATTAATGAAGAGAGTGGTGTTCTGTGCAAATTGTAATCTATTTCTTATTCTTGTTTCTTACTTTCTGTTATGAGCCTTTGGTTGATTTGATATATATACTGGAAATATTAATCATGCTTTATGCTCTTTAACTTTACCAGTAGAATTTGTTAGGTTTAATCATTGTACTGTTGGAGTTGCATGATGATTTTGGCGCATCACCTTAGCAGTTTTAAGTATTCTTTTATAATCTTGTTTTTTCTTCATTTTACCTCAAAACAATAGAGAAGAGCCAGCTTCTTTAAAATCTAGAGGTCATTTCAAGATTCAAGTCCCACATTCTTGAAATTTCCCATTGTTGGTGATTTCTTGCAAAATTAAGCATCAACATTTTTTTGGCACGCCCAGTGGGATAGAGTTTACTTATACCTGATTAGAAGTGCATGAACCAACATCCTACAAGAAGTCAAAGTTGCAAACCAACTACTTGATCCCAATCCACTGTTAATCCAGGAATTTTATTGCCACCATTGGCAACTGCCTCAAGAAGAAGAATAACCCAAGAAAATACTTCAAGAGGACAAATGGGTGCCCCAGCTCCTAATAGAAATTTTTTTAATGGAATAGTGGTAGCCCACTCATTCTTCTGACACCTTGTGACACATGGGATCCTATCCCTGCTAATGTTCTAAAGGAATTACCCAAATTCATAGGAGAAGAATTCAAGACTCTAGCTAAACATTCACAAGATGTGGCAAATGTGTGCACTATGCATTATATTATAGAGCAAAATGTAGCTCTGAGATTTCTAGTCACTTCTTTTAACGGTAGAGCTCTTGATTGCTACTAATCTCTAACACCAAGCTCCATTGGTGCTTTGGACCAATTGGGAGATGCATTATACGCCAGATTCAGTGAAAAGGGAGATAGATCATCTCTCTTGCAACAACTAATCACCATAAAAAGAGAACTTCAAGAATCCATAATTAACTTCAATACTAGATTACAAAAAAATTGGCAAAGAATCCCAGTTGCGCCCTGACCACTAGTAGGTATGCCAATTGTCTTCTATATTAAAGCTTTCAATTCTAATATTTCAGTTATGATCTAGTCATTGGGAGGGCAAACCCTTCCCGCGGCATATGATCTAGCTATTAGAGAAGAAAATAGCCTGATAGATGCTAGGAAATTACCTCTGAGACCCCTATGCCCATGTTCCCTGAATTATCCGTTCTTTCTCAAGGAGTCTCTAATGCTCCTCAAGTCACTACTTCTATGTATACCTTTCCCTCATCACAAAGATCATCAACCTCAGTGTTACCTTCCTCTCCGTTAGAAATGGATGATGTCAAGAACATTCTCAAAACCTTTTCTAATGAGATTGTTAACCTCAAGAAGTAATTTCCCTAAACCCCCATATTAACCAAACCAGTATCAAGGGCCCTAGAGACCAACCTTTTCACAACTATCCAATCAACTTGTCCTTGTGCCAACACCGTTACAAACAATCACACCTAATCTAGGGAGAGAGTTGGTCGCTGGGAAAAACAATGTAGCTAAAGATATAAATGCATGGTGCTTCCCTTGTAATAATGCACATATGCCTAAAGATTTCCCAAGAGGAAATTTACAAAAAAGGGTGGCAGAACAAAGAAGAATGGTAGACCAAAGAATGGTAGAACAGACTAGGACATCATCAGGACTATACCCATACCAGTCACCTGGTGTCCAAAATGTAGCAATGGTAGCTCAAATGCAAGGCATGTCTATAGAGCAAGAAGGAGAGATTGCCCTTGAGCATGCACTATTCTCATGGATTGAAGAAGAAGAATCTTTGTTCATCAATGAAGCATCAATGTCCAAGAACCCCCAGGTTCAGTTAGATTATTATACTCGGTCGAAAAGAAGGATGGTAGAGACCCTAGAAATCATTCCCGGTATAACAACCAAAACCAAAAAAGGACCATCTGCTCAAGCTTCCTATACCCCTGCGGAAATAAAAAACATCCTAGTGATAATACAGAATCAAGGAGTCCCTAACCCAATAATTAAAAGAGAGAGGTATCCCTATTACCCTAAGGTACAATCACTAGGACCAATGAATGTGGTAGAATAGTTGAAGAAAGCTCCTACTAATGTATCATTGTGGGATATGTTAGCTATTCTTGAACAAAAGGTACTGGCACTAAGGAAGGCCCAACAAAGGAAAGGAGCAACCCAAAGTATCTCAGCCATAGTTAGCATCTACCCTAGTGAATACAAAAGAAGAGGTAGGTAAACCTAATCCTAACCCTTTTTACATGACTCTAATAGTGGGGAAAAAGTTACTACACAACTCAATGATAGACTTGAGTGCAAGCGCCACAGTTATGCCCAAACAAATAATTGATGCTTTAAAGATAAAATATGAGCCATTAGCCAAAGGTGTAATGCAGTTAGATAGAAAAATAGTTCAAACCATAGGGATCATCAAGGAACTTCCACTACAATTGTATACATTCCCAAACACAATTATACTACAAGATGTAGTGGTCATAGATATTCCTCATGTTTTTGGTTTATGCTTATCAAGAGATTTCACAGCCAAAATATGGGGATACATGTCTCTGGACTAGTCAAATCTAATTCTGAGAACCAAGTATGGTTCAAAGATGAAAGTGTTATCAAAACCATTATGTAAGTAGCATATTACTGATGAAGAAACACCAAAATTTGAAGCATCTCATGCTTTGATCACTAGGGATGAAAGAGTTTATGTGGAAGAAATGGGAGAATGGACTGAAACTGATAGTAATGAAAAGGGTGAGAATCATCTATTAGATATGACACAGGGTAATCCTTTTCAGAATTATGATTCTAATGGGTTAGGAACATATGTGATTTTTGATGAAGACCTCGAGATACCAAAAATAATGAGTTAATCAAGAAAAGAAACGGAAATTTCTAGTGACGATTCCATGATATGGACTCTAAATTTTGATGAAGCCATAAGCAAGAATAGTTCAGGGGTAGACATCTGCCTTACCTCACTGAAAGTAGAAAATATTCTTAGAGCTTTGCGTTTCCATTTTAGCTGTACTAATAATGAAGTTGAATATGAATCCCTAGTACATGGCCTTATCCTCACCAAGAAGAAAGAAATCAAAAAATTGAGAGTGTTTGGTGACTCAAAATTGGTAGTAAAAAAGATCAGGGAAATAATTGCAATAAAAATGTGAGGATGAGATCTTATCCCCACCATATATGGGACCTGATTGAAGATTTTGATGCCTTCAATATAGAGGTCATCCCAAGGTCTCAAAATAATGAAGCAGATAGGATGGCCCAGATTAGATCTTAGTTTGATCCAACTCAAGACCTTTTGGCTAATGAAGATGCAGTCAAGGTTATTATTCACCTTGATATCCCTGATAACAGAGATAATTGACAGGTTTTGAGAGTGATCTTCAAATTCTTTTATTCTTACAGCAGTTAGGAGATTTTGCTGATCAATTGCAGCCCAAAATTGAGGAGGCCTACAGTGATCAGATATTGCAAGTAAAATCAAATAAGCTTCCAAGGGGATTCATAACCCTCGATAATCTTTTTGATCCTAATGATGCAAGTTTAGATAAAAGAAAGTTCATAGCAAGCAAAGAGGATTACTTAGAGATTTAGGTCAATAATAGGAAAAAGCTAAAAGTGAGTAAAATTACTACTTAGGAAGAAAGATATAGACTGATATCTATGTGCAACAAATATGACAAGGTGATAGCATGGAATTATGATGACCTTCATGGTTACAATAAAGAGATAGTTCAACATACTATTGACCTAACTGAAGGATCAAATCCTGTGCATTAGAAACAAAGGCCAATAAACCCAAGAATTGAGTCTCTTATGGTAGAGGAACTCAAGAAGTTGTTAGAGTCTAAAATAATTTTTCCAATCAAACACTCAACATGGGTGTCCAACCTAGTGCCAACAAAGAAGCAAAATGGAGAAATAAGACTGTGTGTTGACTTCAAAGATCTAAATAAAGTCTCTCTTAAGGATCATTACCCCCTTCCTTTGATGGAATAGATCTTATAGACTATAGCCGAGGTAGAAAGGTTTTCTTTACTGGATGGTTTCTTAGGGTACAATCATATTTGGTTGGCAGAAGAGGATCAACACAAAACCACTTTTACTACAAAATGGGGAACTTTTGCATATGCAAAAATGCCTTTTGGACTTTCTAATGCTAGAGAAACATTTTAGTGTGCTATGGATATTGCTTTTAGAGGATTGATAAATAAGATTATTCTGATTCACTTAGATGATCTGACTGTATTCACAAAATCTACTAAAGACCATTTTGATCATTTGGAATCCATGTTCTAGAGATGCCATGAATTTGGGATTTCTTTAAATCCTAAGAAATGTGTGTTTAGAGTACCTCAAGGTAAGCTTCTTGGTCATATAGTCTCAAAAGAAGGGATCTCCATAGATGCAGATAGAGTTAAATAAATACTGGATTTGTCTCTACCTGTGAATAAGGTCGTTCAATATTTCCTAGGAAAGTTTAACTTTGTTAGTAGATTTGAATATCTTCTTTTGCTAGGTTGATTAGGCCCATTACTCTGATGTTAAAGAAAGATCTTAATTTTAAATGGACAATTGAAGGCAGACATGCTTTTGAAAACATCAAAAGGGCAATCTCTACTACTCTAGTGTTGCACAATTTGGGTTTCTCTAAAGACTTCATAATGTATGTATATGGGGGAGAGCACAGTATAGCAAGAGTTTTGACTCAAAAGGATGAGATGATAGAAGGATAACATCTAATTTATTTCTTTTCTAGAACATTGCGTCAGTACAAATCCAAGTACAATTTTGTTGAGAAGCAGACATGCTATAGTAAAAGGGTTAAAGAAGTTCAAACACCTAATAACAGGTAATAAGATTGCAATATTTGTAGTCCATTCAAGTGTCTGAGAATACATCATGGAAGAAGAAATTACTGAAAAGAGAGCCAATTGGATAACAAAAATTTTAGAGTATGATGTTGAGGTTGAGCCAACCAAATTAATAAGAGGAAGGGGCATTTGCCAATACATTGCCCAAGATTCAGAAATTTCAGCAAAAAGAGAACATGTTACAAAGGTTGTACTGAATGTACAGGACAATGAGATAAACTCTTGGGTCAGTGACAGAATAGATTTTATGGAGACCAGTCAATACCCTAGTTAGCTTTCTCCTCAAAAGAAAATATTCTATAGGCAACAAGGATCCAGTTTTACTCTGATAAATAATTTTATTTTCAAAAGGAATTTTGATGGGATCTTGCTTAGATGTGTGGAAAAAGATGAAGCCCATAGAATCTTGTATGAGTTGCACTATGGGACATCTGGTGGACACTTCTCAACAAAGACTACAGCCATAAAGATAATTTGAGCATGATATTATTAGCCCACAATGTTCTTTGATTGCCATGAATTGGTTAAGAAGTGCCAGTCATGTCAGTTTTATGTTGGCAAAAGAAGAAATGCAGCTTTGCCCCTAAGTCCCATAATTGTTGAAGAACCCTTCACCCAGTGGGGTCTAGATTTTATAGGAATGATTAATCTAGTTTTAAGTTCAGGACATAAGTGGATTCTTACTGCAACAAATTATTTCACAAGGTGGAGCGAGGCAGTTCCATTGAAAGAAGCCACTAATAATGTCATTCTACATTTCCTCGAAGAGATTACTACCAACTTTGGGCCTCCTCACACTGTTATATCTGATAATGCTAAGGCATTTCTAGGGTCAAAGATTTCTAAATTTGCCTTAATAAATGGTATCTACTTGAAAACCTCGTCAAATTATTACCCACTAGGGAATGGTCTTGTTGAGTCAACAAATAAGAATTTGATTAGAATCATAAAGAGGATAGGGATAGACCATCAAAAGGAATGGCACAATATCTAAAGGTGGCTTTATGGACAGATAGAATCACACCAAAATAGGTAATCAAAACCTCCCCTTATGAACTAGTATATGGGAAAAGTGTTGTAATGCCTCTTTCAATGGAGATCCCAACTCTACAACTAATAAAACAAATTGAGATAGAGGAAAATGGTCCAATGCAAGTAAGTCTCACAGAATTTTTAGAGCTTCAAGAGGAAATGGATTCAACACATGAATATTTGATAAATCACCAATAGACGGTTAAGAGTTGGTTCAATCAAAAGACTTCCAAGCCCAAATTTAAGGTTGGTAGTTGGGTCTTGAAATGGGATGAAAGAGCTGCAAAGCTGAGACATCATGGAAAATTTGATTCCTTATGGATGGGCCCCTTTAAGATAACTTCCTACAAATAGCACAACACCTATGAATTAGAGACTCAAGAAGGAGAAGCACTGGAGATTCCTATTAACAAGATCTTTCTAAAGCTTTTTGCATAAGATCCAATTTGGCCCCATTGTATTATAGTTAGAGTAGTTTCCCTTCCGTTGTGCTTTGAGGAGGTTTGTTTCCCACCTCTTTTTAAATAAGTGTTCCTTGAACATGTGTTAGCAGCAGAATCTCTCGGTGGTATCCTATGTGTCCATTAAGCCCAAGACCATTAGTGAGACTTAGAAATCTGAAAGTACCTATCTAATTACCTTTCAAGAGGGAGTATTAATGGTAAGTTTCTAAAAAATTTGAATTATGATTACAAAATCTAAGGGATTTTGTTATCCACACCTTGGAGCATGCAAATTTAAGGTCATTTAATATGACATGATGGGCTCATTAAGGAGGTGCATTAACTCGCACTAGTGAAGTGGCACGATTAAAAGGGTTTTAGGTCCTTATTCTCAGTAAATGGATAATAGAGTTTTCCTCAAGCTTAATCCATGGTTTGTTGTTTGATTTTTGAGCCGGTGTGTGTGAAGAAATAGTGAGGATCCTAGTCAATTTAGAGTCTAAGTAGAAATGGCAATAGAGGGACAATCTTCCAAGGGTTCTGAGCTAAAGGGACTATTCGAGTTCCCAGATGAGTGGAAAAACAACAAACAATATGCCTCACCCCTAGCACAGGACAAAGTTAAGGTTCCAAGAACAAAAGAGGTAAGGAAGGGTAATTCCAAGGACTCTTCTCTATTTCTTGATTATGCTGATGAAGTTTTTGACCCTAATCTGTCTAAGAAGCCCAAAAACCTGAGAGAAGAGGCACATACAAGAATGATCCTACAAGTGCAGCAAGGCAGATCAAAGACTTTTGGCATAAGAATCTAGAGCTTTGGTTTGGCTGAATACATGGTCCCATTAGTTCATCCATATCCAGAATTAGTTGAGATGTGTGAACTCAACTTTGATTCTTCTAGCGGGATCATTGAGAGAAAAAAATTAGAGTGGTCATTCATGCACAAGCCATCCGAGATATGCTTGGTTTGTTGTATGATCCCTTAGCCAGTTTCTACAACATGGCCCAATTCTAGCAAGTTTGGCATCAAGTGCACCAAAAGCTTAGCTTCTTAAATAAGGAACTACGTCTAGATGATGATAGACACCACACTACCATCCCTACTCCTTGCTCTATTTTCATTGACTTCAGATGTGCAAGATGCTTGTTCAATGCTGGTATTCATTTTTGGGCACAACAAGGATGTAAATGTGCATGATTGGCAGCTTGGGGCTATTTTTTGGCTCAAGACAGTCTTGAAAGCGTAGGCATACAAATTTGATTTTACGGAGCCTATAGATTTTGCATTGTGCCAGTAGTTAGCCAATTTCAAACACAACCAAACATTCAGGTATTCTTTGTATCTGTTCCATCTAATTTTGTATCAGAACCATCAATTTTTCTAACCAAACATAAATATGACTCTATGGGATCTCACAGTAGACACCAAGAAAGTAATTCCAATGTCTGCATGGACTCCTTTAATATCCAAGACATTAGATGTTTATGAATTTGTGAAACACCATGTGGCACCACTCATTTGGCAATTAAACCTAGAAGAAATTAACCATAGAATGAGTGATTCTGTGAGGGTAATCATGTCAAATTCTTGAGTCCCCTATGGTTACTTATTTGGAGCCCACTACACTATGATCAGGGTCCATGGTTTTGGTGAAGAGTCCTTCATGCTTTTGAAAATTTTGACAAACATGGTATTAGGTTTGGAGATGGCTTGACAGATGGCTGTTATTGACTCTAATTTTGGAGCTAGAAGGAAAAGGAATGCCTTCCATGATGTCCCATTGGCTAAAGGTGGTATCACAATGGTAAAGAAAGAAGCTGAATACATCTTGATGAGAAAATTAGCCAATTATGGGATAGTTTTGATTATGAATCAGTGGAAGTATGATCTAGATGGCTTCATGGTTTCTTGGTTATCTAAGAACAGAGTCCACGCCTCTTTTAAACATGAGAGTCGCCCATTCTTTGAGAAGTGGAGATCACCAAAAACAAACACCCCAGAGGTCTACATTAAGTTGGGGGATATTCCTCTTGAGCCTCTTCAGCCATGGGAGACTTTTTATAAACCCATCAAGAAATATGACCTAGCCAAGGTGATGACTCATGGCTTGAGACAATCTCTATTAGCCAAAGGTTGGAGTACAGATAAGATAGGTACCTATTGGAAATATAGGCAAGAAATTTTTGAATGGGAAAACATTTCTAAGAAGATTGATACAAACAAGAAATGGGAGATTCTCTGGGATGAAGCACATATGACTCCAGTCTCCAATCCTGATATGAGTAATATTCTTGGGCATCAGGAAATAGAAGAGAAATTAGATAGTGAGTCAGAAGCATTAAAGGAGATTCCAAGGTCTTCCAATTGGCCACCATCTCTCAGTGAATTGGAAAAACAACGAGCTTCCCAACCACTGTCTCATGGGGTCCATATAGCTTCAGCATCTAGGAACCCTAGAATAGGAATTTCACAAAGTTTAAGAACACAAGAATTTCCAATTTCATCACAACAAGTGATTATAGAAGACAAGCTAGAAGATCGTGCAGAAAAACCTCTCAGGAAAAAGCATAAACTAAAGCTTCAAGAGGAAGAGGAGGAGGAAGAAGAGGTGAATGTTGCATTTCACATACCGATTACTACAACTGCAGCCACCACCAAGGTAACTATCCCTTCCCCTTCTCCTATTTCTCAATCTTCTTCTTCTTCTGAAGGGACGGCTACCCCACTTTCTCATATTCTAGTTTTCCCTGTCGTCTCTGTTGTACCTCTTCAATCATTATCACCCCCATCTAGTTTTACACCTCCTGTTGCTTCAGAATAGTTGAATTTACCCACATTTTCCTTGTCAGTAATAAAGAGTGCATCATCTGCACAAACCCCATCCCAGAAATTAACCACCATGCCATATAGTTTGTCTCAAGGATCCCCTTTCACTGGTGGCTTGATTGTCTGCCCCTCCACCTTCCATAATCAAACTAAAATTGCAAAACAGGCAAGAGAATCAAGAAAGGAGAAGCAAAGGTAGAAAGAGGGTAGAGCTTCAATTGTCCCACATATGACGTCTCTCTACGACCCTACCCAGTGCTCCCTAAAATTACCCATATGACCCCCAATGTAGTCAAGCCACTAGAACATATGAAACTTAAAGACTACACCATGAATGTTGTGGCTATGGATCTCACTCAGTTTTAGCCTCGGGATAAAGTAGAGCTCTTGAAATAAACTATAGCTGTAGTGACTACTGATTTCCTTAAAGTCTTTATGAAATTACAAAAATAGATGTTGAATTAGCTCAAACAAAGACTACTGTCAACTGCCTAACCTTAGAGGCTTATAAGGCCAAGGATCAGAAGATCAGCCAGCTCAATAAGGAATTGAAGGGGACTATGCCCAAGGAAGTCTTACAGGCTTCACAAGGAAAGGTAAATGAACTGTAGATAGAGCTAGACAAGGCCAAAGATTCAATCACTTTTATGGAGCAAGAAAAGAGTCTCTTGGAGAAGAAATACAGTGAACAAAGCTAAAGAGGTCTCTCAGCTTCATCAAAATCTCATAGCTACAAGGAAAGAGAATAGTAGCTTGCAAATTAAGTGTCAAACTATTGAGGAAAATGTGAAACAACTGACTCTAGAGCTCACCTAACAATCTCAAACTATTGAGGTGTTGTCTATGGTAACAGAGCTCTGTTTCCTTTTGGAAAATAATCTCAGGTGAAGTGACCCAACTTAAGCCTGTGCTTAAATTTATATCAGATGCTCAAAAGCTTTGTGAGAAAGTAGAATCTTTTGTGGAGAAGATATTGTCTTCAGTTGCTACAGAGGTCTCTGAATCACAACTATTGGTTCATTAATTATATGATGCTTCTGAAGAAGTTTTACAAGCTACAAGAGTTACTAACAAGAGGATGGTAGCTGTCAAGGTGAATGAGATTCTAAGTTGCAACAAGGCTGCCACAAAATGTAAGAATTTGTTAAATCTTTTGAAACAAGGAGTAAAGGAAATTAAGGGACACATTGAAGAACTAGTCCAGTTAGGACTCCCATGACCATTTCCAAATAATAGTACAGTCCTAATGGAGGATCAGATCAAGACTCTACTAGCCACAAAATAGAATGACCAAACTATTTTCCAGACTTTAAGTGACTCATCAAGTGTTGCTGAGGCGGAAACAATTTTTTTTCCAATGGCCCAGTTAGAATTCCAGTTACATGTAATTGTGCAAAGCCTCTAAACCTTTTCTCATAGAGAAATTATTGAGTTGGATAGTGTTTTCCATGCTCATCAGAGGAAAGAATACCCATCAGAGATTGAATGGCTTGGCTTTTAGGCCGCCTTGCAGAAGCTTTAAGGGGCTATGGTGAGAAGTACAATTTTTTTTCTCTTTTTTGTTGGCAGGTAGATTATGGTTCTTTATGCGCAGGTGCAAAGTCCCTAGTGGATCGACATGAACTTTAGAGTTAAAACTCTATATTTTGAATATATATATATATATCCAATATATATTATTTAGGATATTAATGTTTTGAGTCATGTTGGAGAATCAGAGTGGACAAAAGAGTCTTTAAGAGTCCAGAAGGTAGCGGAAGCTACCAAGTGTCATCTTGGTTCTCATTTGAAGAGCTCTTGAAACAAAAGACTCTCCCAGCTTGCACAAAGGATCCACATGCTGGAACAACGAGTCTCCAATTTTTGAAGGGAAAAAGGTGAAGGAAAAGTTTTGGAGACATCATTATCATTTTTTAATAAATCATGAGTCCTAGCAAATGATAGTGGAAGATGCTATGTGTCAGCACCACGCATAACAAAAGAGTACCTTTTTGTTAAGGCTTCAAGTTGTTGTAGAGCCTTCCACATGTCTCACTATCGATTATTAAACAAGCCCAACTCTTATAAAAGAGAATACAAGAGAAAGAGCCACTTGTTGGTAGGGCATAGTTTTAAAGAGTATTTTTGGTAAATTTTTATAGAAGATGCACCAGCCTGCCACGCATCCATTTTGTTGAGGAAGCAGAAGACACCACGTGTTTCAATGGCACATCTTGTATTGTGCCTAATTTGTAAAGAACTCTATCTGTCACACCATTGGTTGTTAGAGACAGGTGTCATCTCTAGGACAAGAGAGTCAGAAGGAGAGTCTATGATATAGTATGAATCAGAGAATATAACAGAGGTTGCCAAGTGTCAATTTTCTAAATCTCTACGCATGGAAGCTCATGGTTGAAATAGTTATAACAACACATATAAATTGAGAGTCAAGATTCTCAAGAAGATCTACAACATAGGAGCTGAAACAAAAAAGAGTCAGTTAACTGGAGCAATCAGAGCCAATATTTGCGGGAGTTATAGTTAGAAGATGTTGTTAGTTATAGAGGAGCTTCGAAGGAGTTTTGTGCTTTAAATAGCGTGGGTCAGAGACAGAAGAATTACCAGATATCAGAGAGTTTTACCAGCAGAATTAGAATAGAAGCATTTTTACTGCCTTAACAAGTGGCTCCCCTGAGGGATTGAATATTGTATTTTTGTGCAAATCTTTGCCTCTTGTGCTTTGTTCTCCTATGAATCAATGAAGAGAGAGTGGTGTTCTATGCAAATTGTAATCTATTTTTGATTCTTGTTTCTTACTTTCTATTATGAGCCTTTGGTTGATCTGATATATATGCTAGAAGTCTTAATCATGCTTTATGCTCTTTAACTTCACCAGTAGACTCTGTTAGGTTTAATCACTATGCTATTGGAGTTGGATGATGATTTTGGTGCATTGCCTTAGCAGTTTTAAGTATTCTTTTATAATCTTGTTTTTTCTTCCTTTTACCTCAAAACAAGAGAGAAGAGATAGCTTCTTTAAAATCTGGAGGTCATTTCAAGAATCAAGTCCCACATTCTTGAAATTTCCCATTGTTGGTGATTTCTTGCAAAATTAAACATCAACAGTGACCATGGAGATGAAGAGGAAATGATGGAAGTGTTGGTTTTTGGCATGGGCATGGATAGTATTCAAGGGTGTTGCAGAAGTGCAATGGTTACATGGATGGGTTGGTGGAAGGTATGGAGTTGGTTGCATGGTTGAGGAGGTGCATGAGAGGCTGACATGGAGCTCAAGAGGCTACATAAGGGTGGAAAAATATTAGAAGAGGTGGTGTTGAGGAGTCACCATGGTGTGATGATGTTGCAAGCGGCATGAGCGGTTGTGAAGAGATTTGAGGGTCATTTTGAGGCCATGATCAGGCAATAGAGGAGGTCATGACAACATTGAATGGAGTCATTGAAGGAAGGATGGTAATAGTAGGTTTATGTGAAAAATGGAAAGGCTACATATAGGGAGGATATGCATTTAATGCTTGGAGTGAACAACAATTGGAAATAGTTGAATGGAGGTTGTTCAAAATGCATTAATGGTGCAAAGGATAGTTGGCATGAGAGCATGAGTTGGAAGGAGCTATTTGAAGGCTTGAGGTACCCTATGAACATTTATGAGGGCTTGCCGTATGTAAGAGAATGATCACACCATATCCTAGGGAAATTTGGATGTGCAATTAGTAGTTATGAAGCATTAGAAGAAAGGATAGGGTAAGTGAGTTTGAACACCCAAGAAGGAGAAGTCACCAAGTGGAACATTTGAGAGACATGAGGAAAATATGAGGTATCTATTTGGGCACAACAACTAGAGTTCAGAGAGAATAGTTAGGTAGAAGAGAAGAGAGGCACATGAGGAAGAAGAAAAAAGGATGAGTGAAGGGGAACAACTCAATAGGGAAGGCTATTGGTGAAGGAAGGAAAGGAGTTTGATAGAGAAAAGAGATAAAGAGAGATCCAAAAGAGAAAGATCGATGAAGGAGAGAGAAGGGAAAGAGCATGTTCGTGAAGAGATAAGTAGAGGTGCTAGCAAGAAAAAGGGCCATGAGCAGGCCAATACAAGGAAAAGCCCGTGTAAGACCAATGTGGCATCGAGGTGAGAAAAATGGAGAAGTCCATGTGTGAGACTAACTAGATAGTAGGATGAGAACAAAGGGTGAAGCAAGAGGAAATGCATGAGACCGAGTGGGTACCGTCAGAAGAAGGGTAGATTACGTGTTAGACTAACTAGACAACATGGTTGAAGAGGTGTTATGGAGCTACTATAGGACTATCTATAGCAAGGGAGAAATAGAGTGTCATGGGGTGTGGCACCACCAACTGAGAGGAGGTGAAGTTGTAGGGAGGTAGTGTAGTAACAAAATAGAAGTTGCATGTGAGAAGCATGGAAAAGAAGTTATGTATGGGCAATAAGGTCAAGAGAGAGAAGAGGGAAAGAGAGAGTGAGGTTGTGTATGTATAGTTGAGGGGCTGAGTGTGTTTATGTGAGTGTGAACAGGGCAAGTACAAGTCCCTACATGTAATAGAAAGAAACTATATTGGATGAAATAATATATGTGTTGTTTGTGGTTGTTGTTCATTGGTGTTTGTGTGAGTGTGATAGGGTGCACATAGGATAGGACTCTATAATTGTGTTTTAAGTGTTGCAAGATAGTAGCTACACATTGGGTAGTAGTTCTAGAGGATTGGCTATCAAATAGTTGTAGGAAAACCTATAGCTGAAGGGGAGAACCCTCATTTTCTTCTACCTAGACTGTGTGCAAAGTTCTTAGGGTGATCGTACTGCCATCAGTGTGGCATATGTGAGTGGTCATCACCATCAATGTGGTATCAAAGTGGGATACAACTCTGGGAAATGACTAGGAGTGAGAGTGAGTTCAAAGTTTGAGAGTGGGTTGTGACAAAAATCCATGTGTGTATGTGTGTAGGATTGTCAATATGCCACCAAGAAGGAGAGAAAAAGAAGTTGTAGCAGTGAACTTTTTAAACAAGCTCAAGGTGGTGTTGAAGGCCTTGAGGGAGACCAAGGCAAGTTTGGAGGCCTTGAAGAAGGGGGAAAGAAGAACATGTTGTGGACATGCACTAGTTGTCTCAGCTAAGGGGACAAAGAGGAGGACCAAATAATAGAAGAATGTGAAGGAGATTACCTTGAAGGGAAACAAGTAGGTTGAGATTCCATGTTAGAAACCTGCAGATGGAGAAATGGGTCATGTGTAACCCATGGAAGACCTCATAAATAGTAAGGTAGAGAAGGTAGTCCTCATGAATGAGGACAAGGAAGAAGTTGCAATAGAAGAGATACTACAAGTTGTTGATCCAAATTAAGGGAGCTTGTCACATGGAGAGGAAGGCACGAAAGAGGAATGCATGAAATAGGCTATGAGTGGGGAAAAGAGGTTTCTTGAGGTTCTACAAACAAGTGTAGCAGAGGAGTAGTTTCTATGTGAGGCTACAAGGGCAGAGGAGGAGGATGCTAAGAAGTTGCAAGTGGAGGTAGTTCAGGTGCGATAGGAAGGTATAGAAGAAGAGTACAATGAGGAGGCTACACATGAGTCATTGTAGGTTGGAACAGTAGAGGATGGTATAAAGGAATTGATAGAGCACATAGTAGGAGGATGCAAGAAGAGAACTATGTGGGATATGTTGCCGTTGCATGCAATAATGGACCTACAAGTTGATGCAACCAAGGAAAGTGAATAGAATGATGCAGATAGAGGTAGTGAGGAGCAAGGAGACCATAGAGGTAAAATAGGACGAGATGCACAATGCTACGTGCAAAGTGTTGCAAGTAATAGTAGCCAAGGAGAATGAGGAAGAGAAGGAGGTGGATGACCTGTGGGAGTCCATTATGAGGACAAAGTTGAGCCCAAAAGAGGAGAAGCTCACACCTAAGGATGAGGAGCAATTGGGTAGAATATTAAGTGGGGATGTGAAAGAGGAAGACCCCACAGGGAGAGAAGAGGAGAGGTGGAGATGGACGTCTGATAGTGGGATATTTCCAACAAGGAGAAAAAGGCCATGAGAGTGTAGCATGTACAAGGCTGAATGTGGTAACAATGGAGGAAGATAGTTCCGGAGAGGTGATGGAAGGTGAGGAAGAAAATTAAGAGGCCACCAAATAATCCAACCATGTGATAACAAGATCACATAGTTTTGTACTTGGTGAGAATTATCCAAGGGCAGCCCAAGTACCAATAGTTGGCATGGGTCAAAGGTGTGAAACTAGTCATTTGGAAGGAGAATGTGCACCTGCAGCCATTGTATGTTGTTACCTATAACCACCAGTGAGGAGTCATCATAGTGTAGAGGCACTTGCAATAAAGGTGGCTACTTGTATCCACATGACCTGCAACAATGGAGAGAGCACAAACATTGGCTCACCTACAACAATAGGAAGCTATAATGAAGGAGCGGCTACCTGAAACAACTAGGAATTTACCCATGGAGCGATGGGAACCTACAACAAAGGAGCTGGAGTGCTTGGGTGTACACACACCTGCAACAACTGTGAGCCTACAAGGAGATAAACATCATGAGCAAAGCAATGATTCTATAGTCACACCTACTGTCATACATTGTTTTTTAAACTAATGTATTTATTTACATTATTTTTGTGAAGATAGATAGTTAGTCAGTGAAAATATTGTGATTATAGTTTAAAAGAATGGAAAAATGCATTTTTGCTTTATATTAATATGTTAAAAATAATTGTTTATGATGTCATTATTGAACATGTGGTTAAAATGATGTAATAGACTAATTACCATCATATAACTAAGGTGGATGTAAGAACAATGTTGCGTTTCCCCTTCGACAAGAAAATAGAGAGTATCACCATAGAGATGATGCTAAATCATGTGAATGCAATGATCCTTATGCCATATGAAACTCACACACACATATTTAGTAGAGAGATCATATAATTCTTGTCTTTTGAGGTCATCATCAAGACGAAGGTTAAATCCTTTTCTGTCATCAGGTAGAAAACTTTGTGTATGACTTTGGATGTCAAATCAATGTTTATAAATCAACTAAACCTATTTAATTTTGTCATCAAGATCATAATAGATGTGCGAGAATTCTCTGTCGATGAATGTGTTTATGATTAAAGCATGGTAAGAATTGGAGAGTTCGTAGTAACGACATCTATTAGATAAGTGTATTATTAAATTATTATTGTTATTATTAATAATATTATTACATGATTTAAATTATTGTTAGCCAAGACTATGTTATGGAGGTTTTTAAACCTCTTTTATTCCTTCATATTGTAACCTCTATATGCTTGGAGAGTGGGGAGAAAGGAGCAGTCGCTCCACTTTCTCCATAATCTCCACATAACCTGATTATTAAACTCATGGGAGTGAAAGAGTAAATGATGGAAAATGCCATTATTTTTGGTTATAAGCCATCAAGTGGTGAGAGGGGATTATTAGGAGAGAGACTGAGAGAAAGAGAACAAGGGGGAAAAAAAGAAAAGAAAGGAGCTCAGTTCTATAGGAGTGGACAAGACATCAAGAGGTTTAAAGGCATGGGTTGAACTGTTATTCAGGTGAGTCTATTTTTCATGGAAGACTATGATAAATCTTGTAAGATAATTTCATGTTTATCTAGTATAATAAGAATTAGAGATAAGATAATAGTGTTTATCTTATGTATGGTAACAGTCTTACTTTGTACTTAAGTAACCATAGATGGGTTGTAAATACTTAGAGAGGTCAAATAGATTGTTACTTATGTACAATAGAGAGCCTTATGACTGTATTTTTTATGCCTATATCTCTGCATTGGTAAAGAAGCTTGATAGGCTATGTAGAGCCATGAATATATTGGCCATGGAGTCTTTTGAAAACCATGTAAGGTTACTACCAGATGCAGTCTTAGATTGTTTATATTATTATTCTTATAAACTATGTCTATATCCATAGGATATAAAAATCGAATATATTTTCTAGACTGAATGTGTATACTTTAATAGATTAACGGTGATGTGTACAAAGGTATACATTGTTCATTTGAAAACTGCTATATATTCAGTAAGTTGACGGTGTTTTTAGTAAGCCACATGTGTGCTTACAGTAAGTTAGTTGTGTATTCAACAGACTGACTATGTATAAGTATTGGTTGAAAATATTTAATGTAGAAGGTTGAATATATCAAGGAAAGGTCATATGTGTTGACATAGGATGATTACATTAATGATAAGCCATATGTGATGACCATATGTCAAGTATATATTAATAAGCCTTATGTGTAATCATAGGCCGAATCTAATGTTCATAGGTCAATTGTGTCTTAAGTAGAAGTCAACTGAGTTATAAGAGAGGTTGACTGGGCACCTTTTAAGAGTCCAACTATGCTTAAGGGTGGTATGATTGTGCCTAGAATCGTTATTATTGAGCTAGTGTAACTTAAGTGAGAAAGAGACCAAGTGATGGTCATACTTGTGAAGCATATATTGAAGAATGAGTTGTTTTAGAGAACTATTCTAGAGATATTTAAATTATATGTAATTTGGTTTATAGAGAAATGATCTTCAATCCTATTTTAGGCTAAGGATAACCACAAGAATGCTACTTGGGATAAATTCACTATGTCAATAGAAAGTTATGCTATAGATTATTTGATATTATGTCATCTTTTTTATATTCATGAGAAGGTGAATTCAAGTTTTGGTATATGAAATTATAGTCAAATCTTCAATCAATTAAGAGTCAAATGATTATGTTCTAGATTAAGATAGAAAGAGTCTTTTAATCCTTTGACTTAAGTACTAGAATCTTACATATGTAGAAAAATTACAATTAGCTTGAGATTAGGTAGACAGTTCATTGAGTAGATGACAAGATGTCATAGACCTGTGGTTACAAGGATGCAAAGAGGGACTCAATGTATGTTTTTAGTCACCTAAGTGTCTAACTAGTGTTGTCATTGATGTCAACATACTCCTATTGCATTGATGAGAAGGATTGAATGAGCTTTGTGCTGAGGATATTGAGAAAATTAGTCTTAATCAGGAACAGAGAAGAACAGTGAAGACAGTGAGGTAAAGATCCCAGCTAAGATGAATATCAGAGGATACGCTTCAAAGGGTTTGTAGATATGTGTCTTAAGATGATCTAGTAAAGATTTCAGAGGTCCACATGAAGATCTGAAGAAGTTATGGCCACTTAAGTAAAACTGTTCTGGCAGATGTTCAGAGGTGACAAAGTGACACAGATAGGTCCAGTAAGATCCAGAAATGCAATATCTTATGCTACAGATTTGGTTCATGGTCTGGAGGTACGCAAGCATCTATTCCAATATGACAGTGATGACAGACTGTGCTCTTGAGGTTTCGAATGAAGGAGAGAATGATTTCAGTAAGGAGAAGTAGTGTGGATGTTCTTGGTGATTCAGGTAAGCTTGTGGAGGTCTTTGGATTGTATCCATTTTGTGTTGGTGGTCCACACTTAAGATTGATCTCGTAATTGAAGAATTACTTTCGGATGATGGTGTTCTTCCTAAGTCTAGCCGACTAGATGAGTTACACATCCTGCGGATGATCTTGAAGATGTTCTGTGAAGAATGGCAAGTTCCTAAAGAAAGATTGAAGTCTCAAATCTGTGTAGCCGATAGTGTGTTGATCCACATGAAGTCTTTTTGTAATTAGTCATGTTGTATTTATGTATTTTCTCTGTAATGTATGCCGACTTGGATGATTATTCCTAAGTCGATGTCTTGTATAAATAAGGAATTGTAAAGTCATTTCAGTAGGATCTTGTGGTGATGAGTGTGTGGTAGAGAGGAGTAGAGCGAAAGGCAGAGCAGAAGTATTGGGCTTAAATGGAACTGACTCAAGCATGGTGAAGATGCTATTCTTCAGTTCAATTATGTAATACTTATTATTCTGTAGACAGTGTGTCTCCCATAGGCAGTGGGCCTCTTGTGAGCAATGTGCTTGGGCAGTGAGCCCTAATTGGCATGTGCCATTTTGTTCTTTCTATTCTTTTAAATGAGAATACAATCTTGGGTTAGTCACCCCATGGTTTTTCCCTTAACCAGGTTTTCCACGTCAAAAATCTTGGTGTCATATGTGTTAATGTGTTTCTACTCTTGAATTGCTGCATTATGTTTCCATGATTGATTTATTATTATGTTGCTGAATTAAGAAAAGGATTTAAGTGATTAATTGGAAGAAAGTTTTGGACAACTGTTTCAGCCCCCCTCTCAATTGTCTGTCCTAAATCTAACAATTGGTATCAGAGCTAAGTTCCTCTAAAAGAGCTTAACTGCTTGAGGAGATCCAGGATGTCATCCTACAAGAAGGATAGTCTGAGGTTTGATGGAACCAATTTCACTCTTTGGAAAAGTCGCATGGAATGTCACTTGCAATGTATGTGAATGTAGTATTGGATCATGGCTTCAAAGAAGTATGATCCTCCACATAATGGTCTGTGTGCTGTAGATGAAATTAGAGATGCTAAAAACAATCTACGGACTAAAGAAGCTCTTCTAAGCACCTTATTTGATTTAGAGCTGACAAATGTTGTTGATCTAAAAATTGCATATGAGATTTGGCAAAAACTGGAACTTCTGCATGAAGGAGACAAGTATGTTAAATGTGCCAAGCTACAGAGTCTGAAAGGAAAATTTGAAAACCTGAAGATGAAAATATCACTTCATTTATGCTAAGAGTAAATGAGCTTGTTTGTGGCATTAGATGTGCTGGTGGAATCTTGGATGAAGATGAGATTGTTGGCAAAGTTCTCAGATCCCTTCCTAATTCTTACAAATATAAGGTTGCTGCTATTGAAGAATTCAGATCCTTTTTAGGTATCACAAGAGATCAATTGGTTGGTAAATTGGCTGCATTTGAATTAACCGAGTTTGGAGATGCCCCCCAAAGACTGAATCTGCATTCAAAGCTAGTGCCTCTGTAAAAGGAAAACAAAAGTTTGATCTAGGAGAGAATTCTTTAAAGAAGCTATCATGGTATGAAAAAGCAAGAAAAGACCTGGAAGAAGATGAAGCAGAAGTTGCTCAACTTGAAGCCCTTATTGTAAAAAGACTGCCAAGAGGATCCAATAAGTATGAGGGGAAATTGCCTTTTAAATGTTTTAACTACAACAATATTGGTCATTTTGCTTCAAGGTGTCTGGAAAGATTTTCAAAGCCAAACCCTAACAGATCAAGGTTCTAAAAGAAATGCTACTATGTTCATGAAGATGATGATGATGAAGGAGTAACAGATGATGAATTAGAGACAGGAAATAAATCCAGAAGTGATTGGGTATTTATTGCCATCAAGGAAGAAGATCCAATGCCCTCTAAATCTATCAACCATAAGATTGTAGAAAGGGATCTGGCTACCCAAGTTGAAGAAAAGGATGATTGGGTCATTGACAGTGGATGCTCTCACCATATGACAGGTGACAAAAATAAGTTTATAGATTTGGAAAGGTATAAAGGAGAGGTAAAATTTGGTGATAATTCTGCTGGCAAAATCAGAGGTAGAGGAACTATTTCTTCTGATGGAAAGAACAAAACCAGTAATGTACTATATGTTGAAGGCCTAAAGCACAATCTTCTCAGTGTTGGACAGTTCGTGGACAAAGGCTATGATCTCCGATTCAAAAATAGAAAATGCAAGATCTTTGAAAGTTTTGGAACAGAGATTGCATCTGGTACTCAAACTAAAGGTAATATCTTCCACTTGGTTGGTATTGGTAAAAGTTGCTTATTTGTTCAAATTGATCAGAGTTGGTTATGGCATAGGATAATGTGTCATGTGAATTTTGATAATATCATCAAGATAAGTAACACTCAGGCTGTAAGTGATCTTCCAAGTTTGGTGAAACCTACTAATAGTTTGTACAAAGAATGTCAGTTGGGTAAGTAGAGCAGAGTCACATTCAAAAGTAAAGAGCAGTCTTCTATCGGATTATTAGACTTAGTTCATATTGATCTATGTGGTTCGGCAAGAATCAAGAGTGTGCAAGGTGATAGATACTTCAAGTTATTAATTGATGATCACTCCCGGATGATGTGGGTAACTTTTCTGAAAGAGAAATCTGAGGCCCTTGAGAAATTCAAAATATTCATGGCAATGGTAGAAAATGAAACTGGATTGAACATAAAATGTCTAAGGTCTGACAGAGGTGGAGAATTCACATCTGGCGAGTTCATAGAATTATGTGAGAAACATGGGATAAAAAGATAGTTGTCTGCTCCAAGGACACCACAGTAGAATGGAGTAGTGGAGAGAAAGAACCAGACCATTCAGGAGGCATCTAGAACCATGATGATAGAAGCAAATGTTCCTCAGATCTACTGGAGAGAAGTTGTAAGCACTGCAGTCTACACTCTTAATCAAGTTCAAATCAGAAATAATACTGGTAAGACTCCTTATGAACTCTGGTTTGGCATCACTCCCACTATGAAGTATTTCAGAGTCTTTGGTAGCAAATGTTACATTAAAAGAGATGGTAAATTTGATGCTAGAAGTGATGAAAGAATATTCTTGGGTTGTCTACACAAAGCAAAGCATATCGGTGTTATAATAAGAGATTGAGAAAGATTATAGAAAGTACAAATGTGAAGGTTGGTGAAGGTGTTGAAAAACCCTCAAGGATTTATGAATATGATGAAGATGATCAGAATGATGTTTTGATCCAAGGAGTCCAAGCCCCTTCTAAAATTCAGATTCAAAATGATTTGGTGAATCAGGAAGAAGAAATAAGTTTGAATGAACCTATGCAAGAAATAGAAGTGCAAGTAAGTCTCAAAATTCCCAGGTATGTAAAACTAAATCACTCTAAAGACCAGATCATAGGTGATAAAAGCAAAGGTGTTCAAACAAGAAGAAGGATTGCTCAAGATTCAGAAGAGTATTGTCTGATTTCAAAGATTGAACCTAAGATAGTGAATGAAGCATGCAATGATGAAAACTGGACTAAAGCAATGGAGGAAGAGCTGATTCAAATTGAGAAAAATCACACTTGGGATCTTGTTCCTAGACCTAAAAATAAGAATGTGATTGAAACCAAATGGTTCTTCTAGAATAAACTAAATGAAGATGGTGAAGTAGTCAGAAATAAAGCCAGATTAGTCTGCAAGGGTTACTCCCAAGTAGAAGGAGTTGATTTTGAAGAAACTTTTGCTCCGGTGGCAAGAATTGAAGTAGTCAGGTTATTTATTTCTTTTGCTACCTTCAAGGACTTCAAAGTATATCAGATGGATGTCAAGTTTGTCTTCCTGAATGGTGACTTGGAAGGAGAAGTTTACATTGAGCAACCGGATGCATTTCAATTGTCTGATCATGGTGATATGGTCTGCAAGTTGAAAAAAACACTTTATGGACTCAAGCAAGCCCCAAGAGCCTGGTATGAAAGATTGGATAAGCATATTTTGAAGATTGGTTTCAACAAAGGTATTGCTGACAGTAATTTGTACTTTAAAATTGATCATGAAAATATCTTGATTGTTGAAGTGTTTGTTGATGATATCATTTTTGGAGGAAGAGATAGTATGTGCAAAACTTTTGCAAATCAAATAAAAAGTGAATTTGAGATGTCCATGTTTGGGGAAATGAATTTCTTTTTGGGTCTGCAAATCACTCAAACAAAGAAATGAATCTTCATTTCTCAGACTAAATATGTGAAAGAATTGTTGAAGAAATTTGGGATGGAAGACTCAAAACCAATGAGTACTCCCATGGAAACCAGATGTAAATTGAGCAAAGATGATGACTTTGCTAAGGCTGATTAGAAAAAGTACAGGTCAATGATTGGAGGGTTATTGTATCTCACTCAAACTAGACCTGACATCATGAATGTTGTTGGTCTTGTTGCTAGATTCCAAGCTGATCCTAGAGAATCTCATGTCATGGCAATCAAGAGGATTTTGAGATATCTAAAAGGATAGTTGAGTATGGTTTGTGGTATCCTAAAGATCATGATTTCTCTCTTCACGCATACACAGATGTGGATTGGGCAGGAGATGTGGATGACCAGAAGAGTACCAGTGGTGGAGCATTCTTTTTGGGGAAGAGATTGGTTTCTTGGATGAGCAAGAAATAAGAGGCAATATCTCTGTCCAGTGCAGAAGCATAATATATTGCAGCAGTAGGTAGTTGCACTCAAGTAGTGTGGATGAAGCAAATGCTAAGAGACATCATAATGGAGTATGAGGAACCTATCACAATTTTTTGTGATAATTCAAGTGCAATAAACATATCAAAGAATCCAATGTTGCATTCAAAGACTAAACATATATCCATCAAGTTTCACTTTTTGAGAGAGCAAGTGAACAAGAATGAAGTCAGATAGGAGTTTGTGCCTTCCAAGGATTAGATTGTAGATATTTTTACTAAACATCTACCTAAGGACTCTTTTGAGTATCTCAGGGAGAAGTTAGGGGTTATTACCCCTCCAGTTCTGAATTAAGGTGCATTGATGTGCATCAGTCTTGTGGATCTCACAGTCACATCTTGTGGTCCAGATTGATGTTGGGAAGCTACTACTCAGGGGGAGCAGCTGGTATGATTCTGAAGTGATGCAAGTATGTGCCATTTTCCATTGATGTCAAAGGGGGAGAAAAGACATGTGAAAAACAAGTGGTTTCTGATCAAAGGGGGAGTAGGAAAGGAAGAGAAGACATGTGAATGAATGT
This sequence comes from Cunninghamia lanceolata, assembly GCA_027924645.1. Lineage (NCBI taxonomy): Eukaryota > Viridiplantae > Streptophyta > Pinopsida > Cupressales > Cupressaceae > Cunninghamia > Cunninghamia lanceolata. The sequence goes on along the minus strand of BSBN01001292.1, from coordinate 737,314 downwards.
TGTTGATAGGGGGAGTTGTGTTAGTGAGGAGAAGTTCTTGTTTGATGGATAAAATAGTTTTTCACATCATATGTTGCCATCAATGACAAAGGGGGAGATTGTTGCAAGTATGGGCCTAGCCGGTGTTGTCATTGATGTTAACATACTCATGTTGCATTGATGATAAGGATTGAATGAGCTGTATGCTGAGGATATTGAGAAAATTAGTCCTAATCAGGAATAGAGAAGAACAGTGAAGACAGTGAGGTAAAGATCCCAATGAATATGAATATCAGAGGATGTGCTTCAAAGGGTTTGTAGATATGTGTCTTAAGATGGTCCAATAAAGATTTCAAAGGTCTGCATGAAGATCTGAAGAAGTTATGGCCACTTAAGTAAAACCATTTTGGTAGATGTTTAGAGGTGATAGAGTGACACAGATAGGTCCATTAAGATCTAGAAATGCAATACCTTATTTTGCAGATTTGATGTAGTGTTTAGGAAGTCAATATGAATTGACAACTCAATTGGTTCATGGTCTGGAGGTCCGCAAGCATCTATTCCAATATGACAGTGATGACAGACTATGCTCTTGAGGTTCCAGATGAAGGAGAGAATGATTTCAGTAAGCAGAAGTAGTGTGGATGTTCTTGGTGATTCAGGCATGCTTGTGGAGGTCTTTGGATTGTATCCAGTTCATGTTGATAGTCCACATTGAAGATTGAGGTCGTAATTGAAGAATTACTTCCAAATGATGGCATTCTTCCTAAGTCTAGCCGACCGGATGAGTTACACATCCTGCGGATGATCTTGAAGATGTTCTGTGAAGAATGGCATGTTCCTAAAGAAAGATTGAAGTCTCAGATTTGTGTGGCCGACAGTGTGTTGATCCGCATGAAGTCTTTTGTAATTAGTCATGTTGTATTTATGTATTTGCTCTGTAATGTATGCCGACTTGGATGATTATTCCTAATTCGATGTCTTGTATAAATAAGGAATTAAAAAGTCATTTCAATAGGATCTTGTGGTGATGAGTGTGTGGTAGAGAGGAGCAGAGTAGAAGTACTGGGCTTAAATGGAACTGACTCAAGCATGGTGAAGATGCTATTCTTTAGTTCAAGTATGTAATACTTATTATTCTATAGACAGTGTGTCTCCCGTAGGTAGGGGGCCTCTTGTGAGCCGTGTGCTCAGGAAGTGAGCCCTAATTGGCATGTGCCATTTTGTTCTTTCTATTCTTTTAATAGAGAATACAATCTTGGGTTAGTCACCCCGTGGTTTTTCCCTTAACCGAGTTTTCCACGTCAAAAATCTTGGTGTCATATGTGTTAATGTATTTCTGCTCTTGAATTGCTGCATTATGTTTCCATGATTGATTTATTATTATGCTGTTGAATCAAGAAAAGGATTTAAGTGATTAATTGGAAGAAAGTTTTGGACAACTGATTCACCCCCCCCCTCTCAGTTGTCTATCCTAAATCTAACACTAAGTTCTCACCTTAGACTTGTCAAAATGACTAGTAGAGAAGGATATTGTTATGACTTAAAACCAGCATGGTATAATCGAGTCAAAAGAATTATTTATTATGATATAAAATGAGAAATACGAGTGTTGTCTCCAAATCAAGAAAAGAGTGAGTGAACATACAAATATATATATTTATATGAAACTTTGGCCAAAGTAATGCAAAATTCACTACTTGCATTGTCAATTCACAGTGTACCAGTTAGGTGAACAATCAAACTGGGTTATACATAGCTAGAGCTAGACTAGAGTTATAAACCCAATTGTATTAGCTAGGACACATCACTAGTTCTCAAATGGCATAAAGTATCATTTGATTCACATTATCTATTACCCTTGTGCAGGGAAGGGCCACTTCCAAAAAGGAAGGTATGCAGGGGACTGCTAGTCTGTGGTTGGAGGAAAAGCACCAGGGTGATGCTCTCTCCTAGCAGTTGACTACTGAAGACTTGTGAAGAAAAACACATTTCTTATTTTGTATATAATATTGGTAAAATTGTAAGCGTAAGAAATATGACCAATTGTTATTCGTGGAATTTTGTTAGTCACATGCAAAGAGACCATCTTTTGAATATATGTAATGTACTTGAAATTATAGATGTAATATCTTTTTATTATATTTAGAAAAAGTGGTGTAATGTTTTGCTCAATTATGGTTTAGGATATTTAATATTCCAGTTGGGATGTTACACATGGTATCAAAAATATCAAGTTCAACACTTGAACCTTGGAGCTCATTATGAGGTTTTTAAAGATTGGAAAGATATGCTAATGCTAAAACATTTGTTCTTGTGCCAAAATGGCAGGAAACAAAAGGACAAGAAAATGAGCCAAGAAAACAAAACTTAGCGAAATGCCTAAGATCACTATTAAGAAAGAACAAAATCCTAAACCAAAGATAGAAGATATAATGAATTATGCAAAGGAAGCTTGGCTCACCGATTTTGAAACATTAGCTAATGCACTCAAATGTATCAGTTTGGAAAGGAGGAAACGACTTGAGGAGGCAAAAAGATTGTCAACCCCTAGTATTGTTAAGATTAGTAAACCATCTTCTCATCGTGACATGCCTTTTGGGTGTGGTCAAGATGTGCCTGTTATAAGTTTAGAGGTGTTGAAGGAGTACTCATGAGTACATCCACCTACTAAGTTTGTATTACTCAATTCTGTCGGAGAGGAGGAACCTAAGGAATTTCCTCTGTCAAAAAGTGATATTCAAACATTTTCCTTTACACAAAAAATTTCGTATTTGAATAAGGATGTAAAGATCCAAAAACTTAATAAAGTTTTGGCTTTCTTTTTTAGATGCTTGTGTTATGAATCTCTAAGTTTTTGTATTTATGAACTTGTACTTTTGTGATAGAATATCAAAAGTTGCATGTTTTGATAACTTCTATGTAATGAATAGGTGTGGTAATGTTATGGAACACTCTGGAAACCAACTAGGAGGGAACCTAGATGGTCTAGATCCCAAGAACAACCCTATGGAAAATTAGATCAAATTTTGTCAATTTTATATGAAACAAAAGAAAGATCAGAAACCCTAGAACAATAAGTTAGAGGGGGAGGAACTAATCAAGAAAAATACTCTAGAAGAAGAGAATAATTTGGTTTCCATGGTGAACCTAGAGTAAATAATCAAGACTCACAAATGCATAATGAGGCAAAAACTCATCTTACCAATGAGTTAGCCTGAGATATGAAGAAATTTATACCTCCTAAGTTCAATGGAACATTGAGTGGAGATGCAGCTGAGGCTTCGTTGACAGAGATGGAAAATATTTTGAGATAAGAATTTATTCTAAGATCACCAAGGCTGTATGGGGAGCATACCAGTTAGCTAGAGAAGCATCCATGTGGTGGATGAACAAGAAAATATAATTTGGATTGAGTTCCTTGTGTTTAACTTGGGATCAATTTGTGGTCATATTTAGGAAAAGGTGGTTGCCCCAACTTTAATTTGACCAGAAATTAATAGATTTTCAAAATCTACGTCAAAGAGATATGACTGTCACTGAGTATTGGAAAAAATTCACCAGATTATTGAAGTATGTGCCACAATATTAAAAGGATGAGAGATTTAGAATAAGGAATTTTATTATGGGCTTGAATGCTTAGATTGGCAGAGAAGTGGATGTTCATGGACCCACAACCATGGATCATTTTTTTGGGAAAGCCATTAAGCAAAAGAAAATGATCAAATTTTTGTGTATCGAGAAAGATCTTGAAACAAATTTGGCTAGAGTCATCCCTCAGCTTTCTTCAAAAAGAGGAATAGGAATCAATAATCCAGAGAGAGAAACCGTGGCAAAAGTTCCAAATTCAATAGAAATGAATCCAGGGATGGAAACATGGATGTCAACCCTAAAAGGAATGATGATAGCACCAACCGATCAATTGGTAAGAGAGGTCCTCTTGGAGGATGTTTCATGTGTGGAAGAGATCATTATGCTAACCAATGTCCCACGAAGAGTCAAGGGAATTCTTATGGAGGGAAACCTTTACCTTCATAGCAAATGACTTTTCAAGAAAGGATTCATGCTATTCTTGATAGTCATCAAGCTAAGTATCAAGTTACTCCTATTGAAACCATAGGTGCTATTTTCAAAACCCCAATTCTTATAGACATAGGAGCAACTAAAAATTTTGTGAACCCTAGAATACTTGATAAAATGTCTAGGAAAGTTGGTTTCATGGAAAATTCATGGACAGTAGAGATTGCAAACCAGTTAAGAGTTCGGGTAGAGCAATCTTTGTTTGAAGCCAGATTAACCCTAGAGGTTAACCTTTATGTAGCACCTCTAGGATCTTATGATGTCATTTTATGGATGAAATGGTTATCTTAGTATAAGGCAAAAGTTGATGGTCAAGTTCCAAAATAGTAGAGTGTCTTGATGATGACGGAAATGTTGTCCTTATCCAAGGTTTTCAGCGAGAAATGAAAATTAGGCAAATTTATGCGATGCAATTGAAAAGAGTGAAATGGAAAGAATGCCAATTATTTGTAGTTAAAATGGAGGAGGTGAAAGATGAAGAAGAGAAGGAACCTAAGAAAGATTCTTTTGAAATGTACCCCTTTCTTCATGATATTTGGGACGTGTTTCTAGAAGACCTTCTAGGTCTACCCTCAAAAAGAGTTTTTGACTTTGCAATAGATATTATTCTTGGTTCTAAACTAGTATCCAAAGCACCTTATCGAATGACTACTAGTGAGTTGATGGAGTTAAAATCTCAACTACTGGAATTATTGCAAAAAGGTCTGATTAGATAGTGTGTCACCTTGGGGAGCGCCAATGATTTTTGTTAAGAAGAAAGATAGCACTCTGCATCGTTGTATAAATTATCGTATGCTTAATAAAGCAATGATCAAGAACAAGTATCCTTTACCACACATAGGCAATCTTTTTGATCAAATGCATGATGCAGTTGTATTTTAAAAAATTGACCTTAGGTTAGGTTATCATCAATTAAGATTGAAAGAAGAAGATATTCACAAGACAACCTTTCGAACAAGGTATGGGCATTTTGAGTTCACAGTCTTACCTTTTGGTTTGACTAATGCCCTAGCAGCATTTATGAATTTGATGAACAATGTTTTTAAGGACTGTCTAGACAAGTTTGTTCTAGTGTTTTTACATGACATTTTAATCTACTCTCGTAATGAGGAGGAACACCATCATCATTTGAGGATAGTTCTGCAAGGACTCAGGGAGCATAAACTTTATGGAAAGCTATTCAAATGTACCTTCTTTCAAAAAGAGGTGCAATACTTGGGTCATATTATATCAGCTAAAGGAATTGTTGTAGACACATTGAATATAAAGGCTATTTTGGAGTGGCCTACTCCTAATAATGTACATGAAGTGCATAGTTTTATGGGATTAGCAAGGTATTACAGGAAGTTTGTTTTGAACTCTTCTAGAATTGCTCATCCTATTACTTCCTTGCAGATAAAGGGAAGAAGATTTGAATCGTCTAACAAGTGTGAAGAAGCATTTAATTTTCTTAAAAGAAATTTGACTTCAACACCAATTCTTAAAGTGTTAAACCCAGAGGGTCATTTTGTTGTTGTGAATGATGCTTCAGGAGAAGGGTTAGGAGGAGTGCTAATGCAAGAAAATCAAGTTGTGGCTTATGAGTCTAGGAAATTGTGACCTTATGAGAAAAATTATGCCCCTCATGATTTGGAATTAATGGCAATTGTGCATGCTCTCCAAGTATGGAGGCATTATTTGTTGGGAAAACAATTTGAACTAAAATCTGATAATCAAGGTTTGAAGTATATCTTCAACACAACTTAACCTTAATGCCCGACAAAGAAGATGGTTAGAGCTCATTTATGGCTATGATTTTTAGGTTAACTATATCACAGGTAAGGAAAATCAAGTGGTTGATGCCTTGAGTAGAAGGAGGCACATATCACCAATGGTATCAATGCACTCTGATTTCAGAGCTCAGATATTGAAAAATTTGATCGGTGATGAATATTATGAGCATATTTTGAAAGCTTTAAAATAAAATCCTCAAGATACAAGGTATGATGGATTTTATTTTGAACCTGATGGGTTATTGAGATTCAATAACTAAATTTATGTTTTGAATGAAGGAGATTGAGAAGAACTGTGTGGAAAGAAGCTCATTCTACACCTATTCAGGTCACCCGGGAGTGATAAAGTTGTTAGCTGATGTGAAACCCTTATATTTTTAGAAGGGAATGAAGAATGATGTTGCAAGATTTGTGGTAGGGTGTCTAGAGTGTTAGCGAGTTAAGGCTGAACACCAACACCCAAAAGGACTTTTGTATACTCATGACATATTTGAATGGAAATGACAGGTTATTAGTATGGATTTTGTCCAAGGATAACCTATGTCCTGCTATAAGCGTGATGTTATTATTGTAGTACTAGATAAACTTTCTAAGGTAGCTCATTTTATACTTGGTAATCTCATAGATGGAGCGCCCATCTTAGCCAAGAAGTTTATGCAAGAAGTCTTCAGACTACATGGAATTCTGAAAAAGATAATTTTGGATAGAGATGCTCAAATAACTTCAAGGTTTTGACAAACTTTGTTCTCGGATTTGGGAACACAACTGAATATAAGCTCATCTTATCATCCAGAAATGGATGGACAAACTAAGAGAGTAAATCAAATACTCAAGGATTTGTTGAGGATGTATTGCATGGATCAATAGTATAAGTGGGAAGAGTATATTCCACTAGTTGAATTTGCATATAATAATTATTATCATTCTACAATAAAAATGGCTCCATTTGAAGCATTGTGTGGCAAGAAGTGTCAAACTCCTATAAGCTAGGATAAGCTAGAAGATGGGATTAGTCTTGGGCCAGAAATGCTTTTAGAAATTGAAGAGCAAGTAAAGATGATCAGAAAAAGATTAGTAGAAGCAAATGATAGACAAAAAAGTTATGCCAATGCCAAGCGAATACCCCAATAATTTTTAGTAGGAGATAAAATTCTCTTAAGAGTCAAACCACATAAGAGCCCAATTAAGTTTGGGAAGTCTTCCAAACTAGCACCTAGATATGTTGGACCTTTTGAAGTCCTAGAAGTGGTTAATCTAGTTTCTTTCAAGATAGCACTACCACCAGCCCATGCTAGATTGCATGTTGTTTTTCATGTGTCATATTTGAAGAAATATATATATCAAGATCTAATCATATACTTTATTGGAATGCTCTTTAGGTACAGGACCCAAGAGTGGTCATGATCGAGCCTCTCAAAGTGCTTGAGGTACGCAAGCTCCACCTACGTAATAGAGAGGTTACTTAGCAGTGCAAGGTCCAGTGGGACCAGTATGAAGAGGAAAATGCTACCTAGGAGGATTATAATGATATTTATCAAAAACTCCCACATCTTTTTAAATAACATAATGTATAAGAACATGTTTGAAGTATTTATTTTTGGCTTGGACATAATCATCAAGGACAATGATCTCTAAGGGGGGAGATATGTCACACCCTATTTTTAAACTAAGGTATTTATTTTCATTATTTTCATGAAGAAAGATAGTCAGAGAAAATATTCTAATTATGGTTTTAAAAAATGGAAAAATATATTTTTGTTTTATCTTAATATGCTAGAAATAACTGTTTATGACATCATTATTGAACATGTGATTAAAATGATGTAATAGACTAACTACCGTCACATAACTAAGGTGTCCATGTAGGAACAATGTTGTTTTTCCCCTCTGACAAGAGGAGAGAGAGTATCACCACAGAGAGGATGCTAGATTGCATGAATGTAATGATCCTTATGCCATCTGAAACTCACACACACATATTTAGTAGAGAGATCATATCATTCTTGCCTTTTGAGGTCATCATTAAGACAAAGGTTAAATCCTTTTTCATCGTCAGATAGAAAACTTTGTGTATGACTTTGGATGTCAAGTCGACATTTATAAATCAACTAAACCTATTTAATTTTGTTGTCAAGATCACAATTAATGTGTGAGAATTCTCCGTCAATGAATGTGTTTACGCTTAAAGCATGGTAAGCATTGGAGAGTTCATAGTAACGATATCTACTAGATAAGTGTATTATTATTATTGTTGTTATTAATAATATTATTACTTGATTAATATTATTGTTATCCAAGTTTTAAGTCTCTTTTATTCTTTCTCATTGTAACCCCTATATGCTTGGAGAGTGGGGAGAAAGGAGTAGTCACTCCACTTTCTCCATAATCTCCACATAACCTGCTTATTAAAATCACATGAGTGGAAGAGTAAATGATGGACAATGCCATTATTTTTGTTATGAGCCATCAAGTGGTGAGAGGGGATTATTAGGAGAGAGACCGAGAGTAAGAGAAAAAGGGGGAAAATAAGAAAAGAAAGGAGATCAATAGCTATAGGAGTGGACAAGATAAGAGGTTCAAAGGCACGAACTAAACTGTTATTCAAGTGAGTCTATCTTTCATGGAAGACTATGATAAAGCCTATAAGATAATTTCAATTTTATCTAGTATCATAAGCATCAGAGATAAGATAATAGTGTTTATCTTATGTATGGTAGCAGTCTTACTTTGTACTTAAGTAACCATAGATGGGTTGTATATGCATAGAGAGGTCAAATAGATTGTTACCTCTGTGTAATAGAGAGCCATATGGTTGTATTTTTAATGCCTATATCTCTGCATTGATAAAGAAGCTTGATAGGCTATGTAGAGCCATGGATATATTGGCCATAGAGTCTTTTGAAAACCACCTAAGGTTACTTCCAGATGTAGTCTTAGATTGTTTATATTATCATTCTTATCAACTATGTCTGTGTCCATAGGATATATAGATCAAATATGTTTTCCAGACTGACTGTATATACTTTGATAGATTAACGGTGATGTATACGAAGGTATACATTGTTCATTTGAAAACCACTATGTATTTAGTAAGCCAACTGTGTTTTTAGTAAGCTGACTGTGTGCTTACAATAGGCCGGTTGTGTATTCAGCAGGCTGACTGTGTATAAATATTGGCTAGAAATATTTAATGTAGAAGGCTGAATACATCAAGGAAAAGCCATATGTGCTGACATAGGCTGATTACATTAATGATAAGCCATATGTGATGACCATAGGTTGATTATTTATTATTAATCCTTATCTATAATCATAGGTCGATTGCCTTGTTCTTAGGCTAAATGAGTTATCAAATGGCTGAATATAATGTTCATAGGCCAATTGTGTCTTAAGTAGAAGTCGACTGAGTTATAAGAGAGGTTGACTGAGCCCCTTTTAAGAGGCCAACTATGCTTAAGAGAGGTATGATTGTGCCTAGAATCTTAATTATTAAGCTCATGTAATTTAAGTGAGAAAGAGACCAAGTGATGGTCGTAATTGTGAAGCATATATCGAAGAATGAGTTGTTTTAGAAAACTATTCTAGAGATATTTAAATTATATGTAATTTGGTTTATAGATAAATTATCTTCAATCCTATTTTAGGCTAAGGATAGTCACAAGATTGTTAAGGGATAAATTCACTATGTCAATAGAAAGTTATGCTATAGATTATTTGATATTATGTCATCTTTTTTATATTCATGAGAAGGTGAATTCAAGTTTTGGTATATGAAATTATAGTCAAATATTCAATGGATTAAGAGTCAAATGATTATGTTCTAGATTAAGATAAATAAATTCTTTTAATCCTTTGACTTAAGTATTAGAATCTTGGATATGTAGAAGAATTACAATCAGCTTGATATTAGGTAGACAAGTCATTGAGTAGATGACAGGATGCATAGACCCGTGGTTGCAAGGATGAAAAGAAGGACTCAATGTATGTTTTTAGTCACCTAATTTCTCACCTTAGACTTGTCAAAATGACTAGTAGATAAGGATATTGTTATGACTTAAAACCAATATGGTATAATCAAGTTGAAAGAATTATTTATTATGATATAAATTGAGAAATAAGAGTATTGTCCCCAAGTCAAGAAAGAGTGAGTGAACATATGACTATATATATTTATATGAAACTTTGGCCAAAGTAATGCAAAAGTCACTTCTTGCATTGTCGGTCCATGGTGTACCAGTTAGCTAAACTATCAAACTGGGTTATACATAGCTAGAGCTAGACTAGAGTTGTAAACCCAATTGTATTAGCTAGGACACATCACTAGTTCTCAAATGGCATAAAGTATCAGTTGATTCACATTATCTATTACCCTTATGAAGGGAAGGGCCACTTCTAGAAAGGAAGGTGTGTGGGGGACAACTGATCTATGGTTGGAGGAAAAGCACCAGGATGATGCTCTCTCTCTCTAGCAGTTGACTGTCAAAGTCTTGTGAAGAAGAACATATTGCTTATTTTGTATATGGTATTGGTAAAATTGTAAGTCATAATAAATATGACCAATTGTTATTCATGGAATTTTGTTAGTCACATGTAAATAAACCATTCTTCTAAATATATGTATTGTACTTGAAATTGCAGATGTGATATCTTTTGATTATATTTTTAAAAAATGGTGTAAGTTTTTGGTCAATTATGTTTTACGATATTTAATATTCCAGTTGGGATGTTACACCTGTTGCAAAGGGGCATGGTGAAGGTGCTTGTGAGGTGAGTTGAGATGCTACAAGATTGATAGATGGTTAGTATTTTACAATGGAGAGTACAGGGTTGCTGAAGTGGTTGAATGAGAGGTGACCATGAAGATGAAGAGGTGGTAATGGAAGTGTTAGTTGTTGGCATGGACATGGATAGAGTTCTTGTAGAGGTGCAATGGTTGTGTGGATTAGTGGGTAAAAGGTATGAAGCTGGCTGCATGGTTGAGTAGGTGCACAAGGGGCTAAGTTGGAGCCCAAGAGGTTTCATAAAGGTGGTAAAATAGTAGAAGAGGTGGTATTGAGGAGTCATTGTGGTGTAATGATGTTCTGAGCAGTGCGAGCAGTGACAAAGAGATTTGAGGGCCATTTGGAGACCATGATCAGGCAATAGTGGAGGTCATGACAACATTGAAGGGAGTTCTTGGAGGAAGGATAGTTATAGTAGGTTTGGGTGGCAAAATGGAAAGGTTGCATATAGAGAGGACATGCATTTAATACTTGGAGTGAATAGCAAGTGGAAACAGTTGAATGGAGGTTGTGGGACATGCATTAATGGTGCAAAGAATAGTGAGTAGGATTAAATGAGCTAGAAGGAGTTGTTTGAAGGCTCAAGGTACCCTATGGACATTTATGAGGGCCTAGTGTGTGCAGGATAATGATCATACTACATCCTAGGGAGATTTGGGTGCAAGATTAGCAATTATGAAGCAGTAGAAGAAAGGACAAGTAGGTGAGATTAAATGCCCAAGAATTTGGGTGGGATATAAGGAGAACGAAGTAGTTGGAAGATTCAAGAGGCACGAGGAAGATAGAAGCAGGAAACCATTTGGGTGCAATAGCTAGAGCTTATCTGAGGGAAGAGTTGGCAGAAGAGAGTAGAGGCACATGAGGAAGAAGAAAAAAGGAAGAGTGAATGAGAATAGCTTGATAGGGAAGGCCATTGACAAAAGAAGGTAAGGAGTTTGACATAGGAGAGAGAGAGAGAGAGAGAGAGAGAGAGAGAGAGAGAGAGAGAGAGAGAGAGAGAGAGAGAGAGAGCATGCACGTGAGGAGCTGAGAAGAGGTGCCAACAAGTAGAAGGGTCATGAGCATGCCAATACAAGGAGAATTCTACATGAGACTAACTGGGCAATGAGGTGATAAAAGGGAGAAGTCCATGCATGGGACTGACTAGGTAGTAGGATGAGAGTAAAGGGTGAAGCAAGAGGACATGCATGAGATGGGAAGAAGAGGAGTAGATTACATGTTAGACCAAGTGGGCATCATAGTTGAAGGGGTGTGGTGGAGCTATTGTAGGAATTTTTTTAGTAAGGTAGAACCGGGGCATCACAAGGTGTAGCGCCACCATCCAAGAGGAGGTGAAGCTGTAGGGAGAGAGTCTACTAATAAAAGGGAAGTTGCATGTGAGAAACATGAAAAACAAGCTATGTGTGGACAGTAAGGTTGAGAGAGCAGAGGGAAAGAGAGACTGAGGTTCTGTATGTACAGCCGAGGGGCTGAGTGTGTGTATTTGAATGTGAATAGGGGAAGTACAAGTCCTTGCATGTAATAGAAAGAAAATATTTTGGATGAAATAATGTATGGGTTGTTTGTGGTTTTTTTCCATTGGTGTCCATGTGGGTGTGATAGGGGTGTACATAGGATAGGTCTTTGTAGTTGTGTGTTAAGTGTTGCAAGATAGTAGTTGTAGGTTAGGTAGTAGTTCTAGAGCATTGGCTGTCAAATAGTTGTAGGACAACCTACAACTGAAGGGGAGAACCCTTGTTTTCTTCGGCCTAGATTGCATGTAGGGTTCTTAAGGTGGTTGTGCAACCATCAACATGATACATGTGAGCAGCCATCGCTATCACCTAGAAAATACACAGTATAAAATAATAAACAAAATATTTTCATTTAAACTTAATATAACTTAAGGTGGGGAGTTTGAAATTTATCTAGACTCAACAGAGGGAAAAATAAGTTAGAAATTAAATATCCTAATGAAGCTTGCCCATGTGACATATAATTGTAGATTAGAAATTTCAAAATATGTCATTATCACACAAAAATATTTTCATTACACCAAATTACTATTTCAATTTTCAAATTAGTAAGTTTTGAATTCATGTCCATAATGGACAACCTTATATTATGACATGGAAACTCACCATCAAATCAACACTTGTTTATTTTATATGAAGGATGGAGATATTAAGCCTATAAGTTTACAACTATCTACAAAAACATAGATCATGTACGATACACACACACACATATATATCTTATGTTTGGGTCTAAATTATAACACTAAGGCTACACCTAGACTGTTGAATCTCAAGGCTCATGAATTTCAGTTGATTCATCAAGTCCATGAAACATTTGCTCCAATTTGGAGGATATGAACCCAACAAGTTCCTCCTCTACACAAGATTTGGATGGATCCGCTTCAAATCTCCATTCTATAACCCCATTTCCATTTCCTTCTCCATCACAATTATTGTGTACATTAAAAGATGCTCTATATCCTTCCATCCCAAAGCTACTATCAATTACATCATAAGTGTATGAATTTAATTGACAAGATCTCTTGCTACCAATTTCTCTTTTGCCCATAATTTTGAAGCCCTGCACAAACTAACACACCCAACTACATTTATTTATCCTTTCATATGTTCGCATGTAATAAGATAAGTTGAATATTTCTTCACATTTATGAAGTCTGCACTCAGTTCCCAAATGCTACGAGGAGAACTAGTATTTTTTAACACAACCATGCCACTTATTTTGATGATCCATTGATTATGCTTAAACCTAGTAGTAAGGAAGCCTACACGTGAACTAATTTTAAGGTGTGATTCCATTCTATTTTTCTTTTATAAAATAAAGTAGTATATTTTTTTTATGTAAAATGTATATTCATTATTAAAAAATCTCTACACAAGATAATATTCTCATTCCAAAATGGTGACCAAGTCCTACTATCTTATTTTGTTTTATTGTGATAATTTACTTAATATAAGTGTTTTTATGTATAAGTTATCTTGATTAATTAAGATAATTTAATAATTATTTGTTTGTTTTAGTTTTGACTCTCCTATATGTAAAACAAGAGAGATGGTTAGTTTTTTATTACATAGTTTATAGTGGCAAAAATATTACTCATAAATAAGTTGGTGGTGATTTAACATGAATTTGACTGATAGATCATAAAATTTAGGTGATTTGGGCCCCCCAACAGTTAAATAATATTTGCCAAAATTGAATTGGTTGATATGAATTATTCACCGATTAGCGAAGATGTGCCACTTAAAACATTAGGGTGCTGCCATAATAATGGGTTACACTTTCTAGGACATCTTGATTTTTGCTGAAATCACATATTTTTAGAAAATATAATAATTTATGCCTTGAAAGGTTCCATTTAAAAGATTTTAATTAAAGAGGGTTTGATCAAACCCCCTTGGATAGAACCCCGCTAGTTTTAAATCATACCTATAATGGAGTCTCCTCTACACCTATCAAAATGTTGATAAAAAACCACTTTTGATTTACCTTTTGGGGGATCAAATGAATTCATTTAAAATTTATGTTTTCTAAGTATGTAGTCCTTATTATAAGCTTCCCAAAAACTCTAATTTTAAATATATTTAATTTGATTATTATATTTATTTTTTATTTCTTGTGAATGTAGGTTTTTCACCGAACATCAAGTTCTCTGTTCTACACACATGGAAAATTAGTAAATTAGTGAAAAAAAATCTGAAAAATATCTAACCCTAGGTATTGAAGTCCTTGTTTCAACACAAAAAGAAAAATTGAATTTCGATACATACAGAAAAAGTTATGTTTTACGGAATACGCCTATGTCTAAATTATAATTGGTTTGACTTCAAAACTTAATTAAAAAAATATATTCAACAAAACATTATGAAACCAAATGTATGCCCTATATGTCGGTGTTACCAATCTAAATTCAAAAGAATCAGAATTTTATCCTTTGTAGAAAAAAAGTTATGTGCTACAGAATACACAACACTTTAAAAAAATGTTGTTTACTATTAAAAACTAATTGTCAAAGGAGACGTAAAATATTTTACAATTTAACTCCAATTTTTTTTAAAAAAATACATTTAGAATTTACAAACAAAATCTCGCAAATCACTAGTTTGCATCATCTTTAAATTCCTAATAGTTTAACGGCTATACATGTCAGAAAGTGAAGATTTAGTTCAGAATGTTGATTTCAATGTCAAGTTTGGCCAAAAAGTGTAACCCAATATTGTGGGATGACCCATTACTACTAAAAAATAGATCCTCCTATGCACAACTCCCATTTAGGTAAGAATTAATTTCAAACTAGCCTTACTCCTCTCACAGATCTAATAAGTTGACCAAGCTCTGATACCAAATGAAAGAAAATAATGCACCATAATGCAACAATTTTCAACTTAATTCTATGAAGAAACTAATACAACCAATCGATATCAAAAAATAATTTTAGTAGAGTAACGATACATAGAAAGAAATATAGAGAAAATATTATAGCACATGATATATCCTAGGAATGCCCACAAAGGAGAAAGAAGAGGGCCTCAATGTATTAACAACAATAGAAATATTACAATACACTTTCAAAGATATACTCTTCTTAGAAGATATCCAATCTTGAAAACACCAAAAGAATAACTCTACAATGCAATCTTGGAAGCACCAGAAGAATCCAACATTTGTCTCCACCTACAATACTTGCAAAGATGATTTTTGAATAAATAAACCACTCACCCAAGACTTGTTTATATAGGCAAGTAGCTCACTTGGAAACTAATAGTTGTATCCAAAACCATGGACTAACCAACATGACGCCTCATCAAATGGTTCCAAAGTGATTTCATGAGGTGGCACATACTTGGAAAAGCTCTCTTAAAAGTATTCAAAGATGTGTCTAAACAAGTTTACACATTACAACAACCTATCAAAAATAGATGATTCTATTTTAACAATTTTGTCTTCTCCTTATCAAATTTGTCACATCTCAACCACATTTGTTCTTATGCATCTTCTTGTAGTTTTGACTTTTAGCACACCTGATCAATATTTCATATAATAAAATTATATGCAGTGTACAACACCTTTCCAAAATAACTTCCAAACAATCACTTTTTTAGCCCAGAGGCCATCAAAATTCAAATCTCAAGGAATTTGGCATGGTCATAGCTGACTAGTTTTATTTTTTATAGTGAATTTGTTTCAGGGAAGCATTTTCAGTGCTGTAAAAAGGTCCTTTAAAAATGTTTATCTCGTCTAGAGATGGAAAGCGAACAAAAGTAATCACAGAGATCAAACATTTCACTATTTTTAAATTGTACCTCTCGACTCCGTGTTTAATGGTTGGCACCACCACAAGGCAAATTCTTCCTTCTCTCAGTTTATTTAATGGCATTTCAGGCTGATAATTAAGAGAGATTATTTTTAGTTTTATCCTTGTTGATCTGTCTTCAGCCTGTGATTTTGCCTTTTTAAGGAATAGTTGGTGTTGTACTCAACAGAGGGGAAAACTAATTAGAAATCAAAGATACTAATGAAGCTTGCCCATGTTACATATAAATGTAGATTAGAAGCTTCAAAATATATCATTATCACAAATATATTATTATCACAAAAATCTTTTCATTACACCTTACTATTTCAATTTTCAAATTAGTAATTTTTTAATTCAGCTCCACAATTGACAACCTTATATGATGACATGGAAACTAACCATCAAATCAACACTTGTTTATTTTATATGAAGGATGGAGACATGAAACCTACAAGTTTACAACCAGCTAAAAAAACATAGATCATGTAAGATATATATCTTACTTTTGAGTCTAACTTAGAAAAATAAAACATAGATCATGTAAGATATATATCTTACTTTTGAGTCTAACTCAGAAAAATAAAGCTGCATGCAAATTGTTAAATTTCAAAAATTCTTCATGAAGTCCGTGAATTATTTTCTCCAATTTAGAGGATATGACCAAACAAGTTCCTCCTCTACACATGATTTGGATGGATCCACTTCAAATATCCATTCTATAACCCTATTTCCACTTCCTTCTCCATCACCAGCATTGCTCACATTAAAAGATGCCCTATATCCTTCCATCCCAAAGCTACTATCAATTACATCATAAGTGTCTGAATAATTGATTGGATCTATTATTACCGATCTCTCTTTTGCCCATAATTCTGGGCCCCTGCACAATCTAACACACCCAACTGCATTTATTTCTCCTTCAATATGTTCACATGCAATAAGATAAGCTGCATATTTCTTCACATTTATGAAGTCTGCACTCAGGGCCAAATCTTGTTGTACAGGGTAACTGTTGTATTCGCCTCACTATATTAATCTTGTCTGGATATTCGTGCCAAGGAAAAATTAATCTTCTTACAAAGGTTTTCGTAAAGGTTTTTTTTTCAAGTATTTTGTGGAGAGGAAATTCTTCAAAATGGATTTTCTAATTGGTTAGTTGTATTTTCAGCCCATTGGGCATTGATTTTTACACTAGTAAAATCTTCTTAATTAATGAAATCTGCCCTCTCGAAAATCAAAAATCAAACCTGGCTAAAATATTATCTCGATTTCAAATGTTTTTGTGTGAGTCACTGGATAGACACCTAGGTGCTCAAAGCGTAGGTGTTTTGTGTAAAACATCTCACGTATCTTGTCAATGATTCCACATCTTGCATACATGCCTGCTATAGGCAGAAAAAATTATGTTGAAGATATTTTTTTCCTGCAAGGTTGCATTAACTAAGTGTGGCAGAAGCAGGACCAGGAGTAGGAGCAGAAGCCAGACTCGGAGCCTTAGCCTTGGCTCATATGGTGGGCCGTCTGGTTGTATAGAACAATTGATATATTATTTGACATAAAAGACCCATAGATGTAGGAATCATTTATTTCATAATGAATCTTACATTTGATTGAATGCTATTTTTTTCTAAAAATGGGAAATCAAAATTTCCATTCTGAACGGATAAATTCAATTATAATAGAGAAACGAGATAGGTGTGCTAATTCTGGTATGCTGGTTTTAATGAAATATGTGCTATTGACTCAGGTAGACTTGTCTAGGGTAGCACTCCAATTTTGATGCAGAATGAGATATGTAAGTAGTGGAAGGTGAAAATGGAGAATATTATTCAGTCCATTTTGTTACTCAGGTTGTCCTAGGGAGTTCATTCAATAGTGGATGGGCTTATAGGTTTGAGGGGATCTTGATAGAATGATTGAGTTTTTCTTTTGGTTCTCTTTTTTCTAGAGAGTGGAGCCTGCCATTTCCAGCACTTCGGGAAAATTTGAAAGCTGCCTTTCGTTTTGATATAGCGATTGCAAAACATTTGCCAAGGTAGGCCTGGTTTTTTTTTAAAGAAAAAATGTAATGCCCTGCCACGAAACCTTAGAGAAAAGCTCAACTAAGCAATACAAAAAGGCAAATATTATTTTATTTTATTTTTTTAAACAAAGAAATATCAATGATAAGCAATTATGTTTAATTACAGCATCTAAGTTAAACTTTAACCTCTAGGGATTACATGACTACATTACTAATTACTAACATGATCTAACTAACAACCATGGTTTGCTCTAAATCCAAATTCACTAAATGAATACACACACACACATTTTGTAATGCCTACCCAAGAAAATATTAGTAAATAACAATAATGAAATTAATAGGTTGATAGGAACACAATTTACAAAATTTTACCTAGTAAATTTTAGATTACATATCAGTGTATATTGACATTTAAGATACAAATATTTTAGATTAATTTATATACATATATACACATTTACCATAGTGCCAAATAATCTTCCATACATCAAGTGGAAAGGTACCTCCTTAGCTTCAGAGTCCTGCATGGCTATAGTTCTCAACTGCACATCTAATAAAACATTAGTCCTGCATAATTATTAATTACACAATACAAATATCAATTGCATCAAATGACAAGCCTAAGGCCCTAAGGGGCCAACCTAATGTCTTGGGGGCTCATGATGGCCTTGCCTACGTATGCATAGCGCAGAGACTTCATAGTTCAAAAACTAAAACATACACACACAAGTCAATAAAAAACTAAGCCTCTAAGAAGATATCAACATCTTTCTCCATCTTAGATTCACAATCACATTTCAATCCATACTTGAGGATATAAAAAGATTAGGGTTTCTCATTCTCATAAATGTTCCTTTTCCAACTAATAGCTTAATTAAACATGCAAATAAACGTTAAAATTAGATAATAAAAGCAATTACCTATTTCATCATTCTTAGTATAAGATCAATACTAATTTGGTAAACAAACATAGAATAAACTTTAATGTACAAATAAGAAAAGATTAGAAAATATGTTTCTTTCTCTACAATCTTCATTAATACAATCTTGTCGCCTTATATATTACTATTTCTATAAATATTAACTTAACTAATTAGTTTCATTAATAGTTTGATAAAAGAGGACTATTTCTTCATGAACTTATTAAGGAAAAAAAATGAAACACATTACTAGATTATATCTAATAGATTTGATAACCTTAGTCTAAGGAATAAATATTTACTCTTTCCAAAATTAAGAGCCCAATTTTTTAACTATACAATCATAAAGTTTGATTCATTGATTAAAATTTAAGTCTAACATAACTTGAATTCTAATAAATCTCAAAGTAATGAAACATCATCTATGAAACCATTAGTTTTTCTCTAAATTTCACACAATTACAAAATAAAATAATCATTATATCAAACTTATCATTAAAGTAGTTTTACACTAAATCATTCGGTCATCTTCTTATAATAATAAATCACACTATATTGGTTAAAACATAAAGGCTAAATACTTAATCAACAAACTCTCCCATCAAAGTAATACAATACATCATTTATTCACTCAACTATTTCAAAATCAGGATCGTTATACATTGTACCAAAATAATTGAGACAACGCATCAGTATTCCAAATTTTAACTTTGTTTATCTAATGTATTATTATATATTCCTCGACACAAGTTAAAATCTCACCCACATCCATCGACTACATGTATTCCTATATTAATTAGAGAATCAAAACAGATCTAGGGTACAATATTAGTAATCTCTATATATATACATTAGTTTGAGGTGCACAAAATTCAAAGTTAGTTCTAATCCCATCACTATTTTTAAAGACAATCACGATATAAGAAATATTTATTGAATATGTTACCACTAAATTTGGAGTTTGAGACACCCTGAAAGAACTTGTATATAATATTAACTTACCTTTCAATTTACTATCTAAAAGATAATATGACTTTCTAAAGATAGAATTTAAATGAGATTGGAGCCAAAGGATTTAAGTCACTGTGCAGTTGAGAGGTCGATGCAAACTAGAATGTGTCGTTAGAGTCAAAGGAAATTTGTCATCTTGAAAGTTCAAGCAAGAGGAAACGACATGATCTGAAGATGCATAACACAAAGGTCGATGATATATATAAAGAGCATAAATATGGCACAGGGCATAAAAATATGTTTGACATAATGCCCTAAGAATGATAGAAATTTATTACACAAAAGAAAACGGTGCGAAAGTATCATTTTCTTTCAGATATTGGAGAGAAGAGCACAAATCGTGCAACATTTAAGGGATCTAATAACAGAGATAGAGTCACGGTAATACTCCTAAGCCTTTATTCAGGTGTGATAAGTATCATAATTAGAAAAAAAAAAAAGAGAAAAGATAAATATTGGTGATATTAAATGAAACAGAATAAAAATATCTTGTTATATAATAATGTAGATTCCATTAATAATGACAGGACATCCTTAGAAGCATAACGGAAGGGGGTTTACTTTGTCAAAAGTGGTGGTTGAAAGTATCCTGGCCAATATGCATGCATAAATGAGGAACCACAATGAGTGAACCGTTTGACAGAATGTCTCAACACTGCAGATTGCAAGATATGTGCAAATCAAATTTGATGATCAAATGATATAGAAGAAAATCTTAAGAAAAACGAAAGGAGAGAAGCTTGGATTCCTCCAAATTGATCTGCCCATAGCACAAATGGTAATTGAGATGGATTGATGTGGTGGTTTTTTTTTGAAACTTACAGGCGAAGAATGAAAACTGATTATCATAGATTTATTCTTTTATCATTAGGGGCTATGATGACTTAGCTCGAGAAAAGAAAAGAGGAATAATCCTTCATAATATACCATAACGTAATTGAGATGCCAATACAGTGGGGCACTCTAAGAATAAGATTCATTCTAAATCCACTCACCAGTACAAGACAACTCATACTTCCAACAGACATAAATAGAACTATATTGTAATAGTTGCTTATACATACAAATCTCACGAAGACTTACAAATCTCACAAATCAACCAAACCTTTTTCGGGCCCTGTTGAAAAGATAGCCTACAAACTCACCAAAAGTTATTCCAAGAAGATAAATTCTACATGGTGAAGGAGATTATTAATACTTAGCTCAGTCCTTTAGTGATACATACCGGTTGGACAAGTCTCCATTCAACTTATTAGATACACATATGTACAACGATCTTTTAAAATGCCAAGTAAACCTATGGTGGCTGGGAGGTTTCGCTTTCCTGGTGTGTGTAGATCTCAAAATAATGAAGGCTCTAGACTATACAGTGACACTGCTACATCTGATTTGGATCAACCAAATGTTTAGCAACTTAAGTTCTCTTCTCAGCAATCCACATGGTAAAGTTCACATGGTAAGGCGAAATTTTGCTTAGAGGATGAAGGTGACAAGGTACAATTTAGAATCAAGACATTTACCAAAAGCTACGGAAAAAAACTTCTCTACCACCATAGTGAAAAGTAGGCAACTGTATTTGGTTTGAAAAATCTTGGGTAGACATGAATACAAAATGTGAAAGCACAGACAAGGCATGCAAACTGTTTGGCAGGATGACTCAAAGAGATGTCATCTCCTGGAATGCAACCACTGTAGGATAAGCACCGTCTGGATTTGTTGAAAAGATTAAATGAATACAATTATTAACAACCAGAATCTCAGAATATTTAGAGGTAATGCATAATATATATATAGCCATAGTAAAACCAATTCAAAATATCCTGTGGTGAGGGTGACAATAAAGGCATACCTTTCTCTTTTAACTCATCTGTGTCATCCTGGCTTAACAACAAATTGAGAGCTTGAGCTCACCCACTTGCTGCACTATGATGAAATTTTAAACACCCCGCTCTGTTCCCATTATTTCTCTCTTTCGCCCAGCTTCGTCTTACATGCCATCTATTATGTCCTAACAGGTTAGCAGAGATTTCTTGATCCTTTTCAGGGATTCGATGACTATATCCCCATGGAGTTGAAGAACCCTGCCCAGCATATATTGTTGCTGTCGATTCCAAAAAAAAAAAAATGCCATAGATACTATCCTCTTTCCCCGCCCTCCAACCAAATAATAATGATGATGAAAATGTTTCACTACATTTGCCGCTCACATTTCCGTCTTTTTACCTGCTGTTAGTCTCCCCCCTCCCCCCGGCTTTCAGTATTTACGAAATTCTTTATTATTGACACAAACAATAAGTGATCTAAACCCCGAGAGAGAGGGAGGATCATAAATAGATATCTGTTTTTATCTTCTGGAACTTCCATTACGTCCATCATCTCAATATAGAATCATTAAAACTCACTCGACAATAACCATTAAAAGCATGCTATAGCATAACAAAGGTTTAATAATGATTATCATTACGTGACCAGTCTGTGAAATAAATGATGGTTATAAGGAATTAAGGGTACTGTGGCTCCATGACCGCTCTATGTAAATGTCATCCACTTTCAGAGTTGAACCGGTCAAACAGCGAATAGTATTTTTCTATTTCATTCACAACAAAAAGTGTTAAATATAGAAAACTTTTCATTGGCCAGAATTTACCATTAAATATTGAAGTGGATGACATTTAAGATCAGCCATGACCCTCCATGACTCCCACGACAAAGTTGTGGAAAGATGAGGTACAAGGGTCCCTTTTATTCTTCTATATAATTAATTAAGGAATAAAATCTATTATATGATTCGATTACCCTATCTTGCAATGGTTAAATTCTCATACTGATATCATTCCTATATTTTTATGCACAAAGAGAAAATATTGGTGTTATGACAATAAGAAAATGTTCATATAGATCAATCAATCTATGCAACGTGACAGATTTGTCGAACACGAATACCCAATTTCTTATATATTGATCAATCTAAAATTATTATGCAAAATTGTCAGATAGTATGTCTCACAGAGATGGTTTTTTCTTAGCTTAATAATTTTATTTAATGTCGCAATTAACCAAAACATTAATCAAACAATTTCAACTTTAAATAATCTAAATATCAAAAAATACCTGACCATTATTACGACCATACCGACAGTACTACCTGGTACATAAGCTCATGTTTCATCTTCCTCTTCAGGTTCCTTAACCAGACTACCTGCAAAACCAAAGTGAGTACGGAGGGGCACTACAAAAAAGGTGCAAGCACCCATACATATATGTTAAAATAGAATCAAAAATTACAAGGGGGGCCTAAGGCAAAAAGGTACATCAGCCCATAACATAACCTAGCCGGCTTATAAGGAAGCATTCTGTCAAACTTTAAAAAGTGGCTAGCGGAGAGTGAAGTTGAAAAAACCAAAAGATGGATAATTAGCCAAAAGTAATGTACCATAGGCATAGCCATAATAAATTATCCAAAAGTGACTCAACTATCATTTGAAGGAGTCACACATGTTTTTAATGTATAGACATTAATAAGCCACCCAACAACATTTACCAATTGTCCTAGCAAGAATAAACAGCAGCATCCTTGATGATCTGCCTGTTGGGAGAAAAGGACAACAGATTGTCACCGATGTGATTGTCCTGGGGGGACATATGCCCAAAATCATAAATGTTGAGATTTGAAATCTCAGCAGCTGCAATCACTGCCACCCAATCAACATTCAACTCCATGACCACCGTCGAATAACACCACCACCACCACCCAGCAAGAAGCCAACACCACCACAAATGTAACCACCGCCACAAACACCTTCATCTCCATGTCCACCACTCTCATGGGAGACGGAGCAATTCTACCACCAGCAACTTCCAGTGTCTCCTCTCGGCACCATCCAAGCCACCTCCAGAGCCAGATCATCCTACAGCTCCCTCTACACCTCCTTCCTCCACTCCTGAATACCAACACTGCCAATAGGGCCACTGCCAAAACAATACCCAAACCACTGCTTGTAACTACCACCAGCTAGGCCTTGAATGATAACACCGTTGAAGCCAACAATGGCACCTCCCCCTGGTTTCTATACAACAACTCTGCCAAAGTCTTAGAGTGCACTCAACCAACGTCGTTTCCCAAACATTTGCAGGACCACCACAGCCACACACTCCTCCGGAGCAATGTAGCCTTCAAACAGTCTACAAACTCCACTCGGATCCATCACTCCCACTCCCACCTCTCTAGCTTGGGGCCATCCAACTCATTCACCCTTTCTACTTCCTCTACCTGGCTCAGTGCCACCATCCTCATCTGCACTACCATCCATACCACCTCCCAGCTAGGCCTACCAATCGTAGCACCAAGAAACTACCAACTACATAGCTTCCATTGTAAACCCAAGGTCCTCAGCCAACCTGCCGTTGGAGATGAAGCCAGAGGCTGCTCCTTATACCTCTCCCAATCATCTTCAATGTCCCACAATACCTAGGGAATAAGCAGACGTGCAAACTGTCAAATGCAGGAAAACTGCTCCCAAAGCCTCCCGCGGGGAGAAAAGCAGGGAGAAACACCAACCAAAATATTGTGCCAAAGAACTTCCAAATCCTCCTCCACCTAAGAAACTCAAGACCCATCAAATGGTCAAATGCCACCATCAACTTCAACAACCATGTCCTCATCATCTCTTGGATCGGCAGCTCCATCTTCTCCATCACTGCCACCAGTGCTTCCTCAGAGACACCACTAAGGCCTCCGCTAGGACTGAGACTTGTTGCAGGGTTGTCGTCAGCTCCAACGTAGGCCTGGTTTTTGAAGGATCATATTGATTCAGCTTCTTACAAAGACTTTTGAAATCTCACCTTTCTTCCTCTATGCCTTTTACATCCAAATAGCCATGTAAAATGTCTTTTGCATTGCAACTGGATTTAAGTTATATTGGGTGGTTAAATTATTATTAAATACAAGTATTTTTGAATGATGGTTTACACATTTAAGCTATATTTGATTTTCAAATTCTTATTAAGTTTATTTTTGAACCATGGTGTACACAGAAGGAGCACAAAAGATGATGATAAAATTGAAGAAAAAACCTAAGTTTTCTACATAGAAAATACTAGTAGAGAAAAATGCTTCACATAAATGACTAAGTGACTAAAGTTAAAAACTGTATTTTAAAGAAGAAATCCTTGTCATTTCTAGTAGATTTCAGAGTTCAAAACAGGGTATATGGTGATAAATGAATGCTAAGTTTCATCATTTATCTCATGCTTTAGGCATGTGATTGGTTGGCTATTTATCTGATTTTTTTATTGCATGGGGTTTCAAATGTGTCTTCTTGCAGGCTGAAGGGTTTTTGTTTTTAAGACAGGGGTTCTATGCTCATGGTTTCTCTACAACAAGTGTGGCCTCCGCAAGATCTTCAACAACAACCAAAATAAAATTCATAATGAGGGTTTTTTTATAACGAGTAACAATTGCTTGTAACAGAATTTTTGTTAGTGATGAAAATTGATCATAGCGAGTAATAAGGTAGTACATTGAGAGAGAAAATGTAAATGCTTATTTTACTATCCAGAAATTATGTTTCCCCTTTATCGTTCTTAAGTGCATAGATCCTAACTCTTCTAAATTTTGTCATTACGTGGGCAAAGTTCAGGTCGGAAATGGATTTTATTTTTCCAATACACAAATGGATTATTGTTCAAGATAAAGAATGTATCAGATAAGATGGTACCATTGTTATTTTAAGATGATAATGTTAATTTGTTTAAATGAAACCTCTTCACATTTGTACTTTTCTTTCCCACAGGCAATACGAGTAGCCTTAGGTGCCAGCGCAAGCAAGGATTTTCATGCTAATTCACTCGTTCCTTGTAAAGCTAAAGAGGTTATTGGGCGCATTGCTTAACTTACTCATTGTGATGGTAAATTAGCTCTAGAGCTATTGCATGTAGCTTAGGTATGAGATTTATATCCATATTCAATTTTATGATTTTAGCATTCATTTTAAATAGTTTTATGAGGAAAGCATATTTATGATTCATATGCTAAAAAAACCATAACTACTTTCATTTGGAAAAGAATGCATGTTAGGGGAGTTTGAATGTTGGTTGATTTTGGTATGGTATTATTAATGATGTTTCTCTTCCATATATATGAAGCCAATTGTGCTTGTTGAAGTGTATGCCAAAGAGTTTTCTTTCTACCTTCACCATCAAAATGTCCATGAGGATTGTATACAACTAGTATACCTATATTTAAAAAGTATATGTAAAGTACGCTGAGAGATATCTAAAGTTAGGATTAGTGATTAAATAATAGGTATGCTAGTAGGAGCAAGCCTAATTATAATTACATTATATAATTATAAGAATTATTATAATTACATAATATAATATTATAATATAAATTAGATATATTACTATCATATATTATATAATAATTATATATAATATATAATAATAGTTAAAATTTTATATTATATTATATAATAATTATAATTATATTATATTTAGGATTAGAGTTAGGGGTTAAAATTATGGTTAGGGTTAGTATTTAAGTTAGAATTAGGGTACCTATTTTAAAAGTTAGATTCAATTTTAGAATAATCATAACCTTAATATTAACCCTTACCCTAATTCTAACCCTAACCTTAACCCTTACCTAATCCTTGTTTTAACCCTAATCCTAATTATAATTGTAACCCTAACCTAATCCTTATTCTGACCCTAACTCTAATAATAGTAACCCTAACCCTAATTGTAACATTAACCCTAAATAAGGATGTCATAAACCTAAATGTATCCATAATTCTGATTGTCATGACAACCCTTTGATTATATATGCATCATAATTCTAATTCTAAACCTTATTTTAACCCTAACCCTTATTTTAAGCAAACCCTAATTATAATGAAACCCATTATCCTAATTCTAACTATAACCCTAATCCTAACTATAACCCTAATCCTAACTATAACCCTAACCTAAACTTTAATTATACTCCTAACCCTAATCTTAAACTAAACCCTAATTGAAACCCTAACCTATTTTTTTAAATAACCCTAACTATAAGTAAAATTCTAATTGTATTCCTAAATCAAACCCTAATTGTAACTCTAATCGTAACCCTACATCTAATGTTAACACTACTTCTAATCCTGACACTAATTTTAATCATAACCATAATTGTAACCCTAACTCTAATTATAACAAAACCTATAACCCTAATTCCCTACCTAACTCTAAACCTAACCCTAACCCTAAATATGACCCTAACACTAACCTTGATCCTAATTATAATTATAACCCTAACCTAAACCTTATTATAACCCCAAGCCTAATAATGGAACCCTAACCCTAATTGTAACATTAACCCTAAAGAAGGATGTCATAACCCTAATTCTATATTTGCACTAATTGAAATGATAATTATAACCAAACCCATTATCCTAATTCTAATTATAACCCTAATTCTAACTATAACCCTAACCATAATTATACTCCTAATCCTAACCTTAAACTAAACCCTAATTGAAACCCTAACCCTAAGTAAAATTCTAACCCTTACCCTAATTATATTTGCAAACCTAATTTTAATCGTGATAGTAATTGCATCGTGATTGTAATTGTATCTTGTAAACCAAACCGTAATTGTAACTCTAATTGTAACCCTACATCTAACCTTAACACTACTTCAAATCATGACACTAATTTTAATTATAACCATAATTGTAACCCTAAATCTAATTATAACGTATTCTATAACCCTAATTTCATACCTAACTCTTACCCTAACCTCTATTATAACCCTAACCCTAAATATGACCCTAGCCTTAATCCTAATTATAATTGTAACCCTAACCGTAAGTTAAATTCTAACCCTTACCCTAATTATATTTATAAGCCTTAATAATTTTAATCCTAATCGTAATTGTATCCATAAATTGAACCATAATTGTAAATCCACCCTACTTGGAATTCAAACCCAAATTATAACTATAACCCTAACCCTAACCTTAATTATGACAATAATTTTAAACCTAACCCTAATACTAATGCTAACCCTAATTCTAATCCTAACCTTAATCCTTACCCTTATTTTAACTCTACCCTAATAATAGTAACCTAACTCCAAAAAAGGATGTTGTAACCCTAATTATATCCACAACTCTTATTGTAAGGCCAACTCTTTGATTATATATCCACCCTTAACTCTGATTGTAAGGCCAACTCTTTGATTATATATCCACCCTAATTCTAATTCTAAGCCTTATTTTAACCCTAACCAATCATAATATTTTTTTGGTTATATATTTGCACTAATTGAAACCCTAATTATGAGCAAAACCATTATCCTAACTCTGACTATAACCCTAATCCTAGCTATAACCCAAATCCTAACCATAATTATACAACTAACCCTAACCTTAAACTAAACCTTAATTGAAACCTTAACCTAATTTTTTAAATAACTCTAAACCTAAGTAAAATTCTAACCCTTGCCCTAATTATATTTGTAAACCAACATCTAACCCTAACACTACTTCTAATCTTGTTACATTTAATGTTAGAAACTATATATAATTTTTTATATTAATATTTCAAATTCTATTTCGTAATTTTATTTTAATTAATTGAAAACTAATTAATTAATTAATTAATTAAAACCTTATAAGTATTGATTACAAAGCAATGACTAATAAATAGAACATTTGAATTAACACCTGTAGACACCCTAAAATGACCATGTCGTTGCACCACTTGCATTTCATCAATTCTTCTATTCATTTGCATTTCAACGTTAATTAAATAATCTAATTATTTAATTAATTTCATCAAATTCTTCCAAATCACATAATTTCAACATTAATTGAATAAATTCTCTTTATTTAATTAATTTAATTAAATTCCTCTAATTTCTTCCACAATTAAATAATTTTAATTATTTAATTAAATCATTATCCTCTTTCGAAATTCAAATCCACATTAATTAAATAAATCCAATTATTTAATTAATTCATCACAATTCTATCTTATCTACAATTAAATAATTCTACATTATTTAATTAAATCAATTATTCTTCTAAATTTAAATAAATCATGCAAATTTATTTAAATTGTCTCAAATCCTCTAAAAATAAATAAAATCAAATATTTTATTTATAATCTTCTATTCCTCTCTCATGCACAATTAAATTAAATAAATTTATTTATTTAATTTCAGTTATCTTCCAATTCCTCTTAAAATATCTTGTTAACTCATGTGCACAATCAGACTTATTTTTAGAACTCTAAAAAAGACAAAATTACAAGTTGAGTTATCTATTCAATCAATCTTGTTTTCATCATATCTTAATAAAAATATCCTTATGGATGGACACATGGCGTATGCACATTCATCATGGTTATTTGATTTATCTCCTCCATTGATTCCCCTGATTTATCTGGACCGTTGATCGATCTTTGTTGAAACCTATATAACCCCCCCTCATCTCCTTCACAAACCCTCTTTGATCACTTATTCTCAGGAATCCTTTAACAACACTTTGAGCATACATCACATCGATTGAGCAACTTTACGATCTTTTGACATTGATCTTTGAGCACTTTGAGCACTTTACTTGCTTGTTGCAAACATGGTTTCACAACATTATTGAGCAATCTACATTTCAACAAAGAGAACAACACAAATCTCAGTAAAAGCTTTCTTATTTCATTGAATTTATTGATGTTGGGAATTAAGGTGTCTCAACCTTGGTAATTCTCAGCATTTGTAATGTTTGTATTTATTATTCAATTGCCTATGTTGTAAATAATTAGAAATTCCACTTTGTCATATTGTGGGATGTGGCACGGTGATGTGTCAATCCTACATGGATTATGACAACTTGTTATTTTGTCCTCACATGAGGAGATAGGCATCCCACTTAGTGGTAGGAATATTCTGCCATGTGTCGGCATCTTCTATGTTCTGTAAGGAATGTTTGACCGAAACAGTTATGATGGATTCCTATGACAAATCTATGACATGTAAGAGTCGAGAATAGAAGGTTGTAAGATAGGTAATAACATGTGTCATGTAGCATCTTTGAATGAGGCATATTTGGGCGCCCCAAGGTGGAATATGATGTGTTGTAAGAGAATATGCTATTTATAGCATGTGTATGACAGATTCTCTTACAGCTGTAAGTTGTAACTGCTATGACAGATTCTATGACGGTCGTAAGTGTCGTAAGAGCATCTGTTATAGCCCATTTTAGAAATAGGTGACCTCTTTGGGATGGGAGCTGTGGACAAGTGTCAGACACATTCTACAATGTTGACCAAGTGTCCCTAGGTGTGGGTTTTGGTCCAAGATGCCATATTGGATGCCCATTCCAAGAAAGGTCCAATTTTGCCTTGTAATTTCTTTATATACAGATGCTTGGAGATGGAGTTTGTATCACAGGTTTACAGGTACTGTTATGCTGTCAGATTGACTCTAGACATGAGTGTCGAAGACCATTGAAGCTTGCATTGCAAGTGTATTATAAACATTCTTTCAGATTTGTTAATACATTGTGCAGGTTTCTGAGTGGGGTTTTTCACCCGATAAGGGTTTTCCCCACCGTAAATCTTTGTCTCTCTTCTTTTATCTACTTTCTGGCTCTTGTGTTTTGCTTTAATATCTCATGTTAATAATTTAACATCATTGTAATAGTTAGGATAAAGTTGAATTTACATAGTCCTCTCCTCAATAGATTAGTGTAGGAAGCGTTTCCGCACACCTAGCTTCCTTTCAGTTGGTATCAGAGCTTGATCACCTTTGGTCCTAGTTGTAGCGTAGCAGTTTTTTGAGCTAATCTTAGGTTGAGTGGGAGTCTATGTAGAGCATTCTATATCTTATTGCAGCAAGGATATGGTAGGCACATCAGGAAGGTTTGAAGTAGAGAAGTTCAATGGCAATAATTTCGAGTTGTGGAAGCTCAAAATGGAAGACATGTTAGTTGACCGAGACCTTTGGGAAAGTGTGAACAGAACTAAACCAGCTACAATGACACAAGCTGATTGGGATCTCAAGGATCGAAAGGCTAAGGGTCTCATAAGACTTAGTCTTGCCGATTCTGTGTTGTTAAATGTCAATGAGGAGACTACTGCAAAACTCCTTTGGAAGAAGTTGGGGGATGTGTATCAAGCCAAATCCCTAGTCAATAAACTTTTCCTGAGAAAGAAATTGTATTCTCTTCGAATGGAGGATGGAGGATCTATGGCTGAGCATATGAATGCCTTTAATATGTTGGTTGCACAATTAACATCGATTGGTGTAAAGATGGAGGAGGAGGATCGGTGTATGACCCTGCTTTGTTCTCTACCGGACGCATGGGATCATCTTTTCATGGCAATCGGAAGCACCACATCCACATTCAAAATGGAAGAAGTGGTTTCTTCGATGTTGTCTGAAGAGATGCAGAGAAAGTCTTCTGAGGCAGCCAAAGAGGCCCTTGCAGTTCGTGGAAGACCCAAGGAGAAAGGGAAGAAGAAGGACAAGAAAGCTGAGAAGGGTAGATCCAAATCCCGTGGGAGATCCAAATCTATTGAAAAGTCCAAGGCTCTTTGTTGGAACCATGGCAAGACCGGGTATTTCCAAAAGCAATGCAAAGAGGAGAAGAAGAAAAAGAAGAAAGCTCCTGATTCAGATTCTGACAAATCACAAGATGACAGTGATGCTTTCATCGTAGCCCTGGCAACCCATGCATCTGATGATGTGTGGCTAATCAACTCTGGTACATCATTCCACATGAAATCTCATCGAGACTGGTTCACTAAGTATGAGGAGTTTGATGGTGGAAAGGTGTATCTGGGTGATGACTCTCATCTGAAGATCATTGTTCATGGAAGAGTCTCTATCTAATTCCCTAATGGTCGAGTGAAGGGGATCTCTAGGGTTATGCACATCTCAGGATTAGCACGGAACCTACTTTCTGTAAGTAGTTTGAATGATGCAGGTGTGCAGGTTGTCTTTTGGAAAGAAGGATGCAAGATGACTAGAGGATCTATGGTGCTTGCTAAGGGTACTCGGAGAGGTACTCTATTTCAACTGGAAGCATGCATTGCACAATGCAATAGTTCTTCTGACTCAAGGAAGAGGGCAGCTGTCACTTCATCCCCACCATCTGAACGAGCAGTTAAGAAATCTGTTGTTTCTAGTCTTGATGGTTGTAATCATGCATTGGAAGTTAAACTTCCTGCAGAAAAGACAATGTTATGGCATAAGAGATTTGACCACATTGATGAGAAGGGTCTGCGTACCCTAAAAAATAAGAACATCGTTGAGGGGGTAGATGATTGTAATCTTGAGTTTGACTTTCATGAACATTCTATTTATGGAAAACAAAACCATGTTCAGTTTTACTCAAGTTCTCATAAGTCTTTTGGTGTGTTGGACCTTATTCATTCTGATGTGTTTGGTCCTGTTAATGTTCCTTCGTTATCAAAATCTGTATACTTTGTATCTTTTATAGATGATTATAGTAGAAGGACATGGATTTATTTTTTCAGAAGCAAATCTGAAGTCTATAGCAAGTTTAAGGAGTTTAGATCCTTTGCTGAAAATCAAACTGGCAAAAAGATTAAATGTTTGAGAATTGACAACGGTGGTGAGTTCTGTTCTACATAATTTGATAAGTATTGCAAGGAACTTGGTATTGAAAGGTACAAGACAACTCCATACACCCCGCAACAAAATGGAGTTGTAGAGAGGATGAACAGGACACTGATGGAGAAGGCTAGGAGTATGCTTAGTGGAGCTGGTTTAGAACAAAAGTTTTGGGCTGAAGCTATTGCCACTGTTTGCTATCTGGTAAACATATCTCCTACATTAGCTCTTGTTGGAAAGACACCCATTGAGGTGTGGTCTAGCAGAAAACCTTCAGTAAGGCATCTTCGTGTTTTTGGTTGTGAGGCATATGCACATGTGCCTAGGGAGAAGCGGTCAAAGTTAGAGAACAAAGATGTTAAGTGTATCTTCATTAGCTATGGTGTTGGTGTGAAAGGATACAAGCTTTGGGACCCCGTGGCTGAAAAAGTGTTGTATAGCAGAAGTGTCATCTTCAGAGAACTTACACCTTCTTCCACTGTTTTGCAGCCAAAAGAAAAAGAAAAGAAAGAGGATGTTGTTTAGTTTCCTCTCAGCCCTGAGAAGACTAAACAGAAAGACAATGTTGGACCTGATGATTAGGAGAGCTCTAGCAGCTCTGAAAGCTCAGATGAAGAAGTTGAACCTCAACCTCAGCTCTTGAGGAGGTCTACATGGATAAGAAAGCAACCTGAAAGGTTTGGTTTTACATTGCTTGATTCTAGTTGTGCTTATACTTTAATCACTAACAGTGATGAACCTAGAATTGTATCAGAGGCTTTGAATATGAAGGATGCAGGTTTCTAGAAGGAGGCCATGGAGGAAGGAATGGCTTCTTTGGAAAAGAATCAAACTTGGGACTTGGTGCCTTTGCCTCCTGGACGGAAACCTATTGGATGCAAATGGGTGTTCAAGAAGAAGATTGGTGCAGATGGTAGTATTGAGAAATATAAGGCCAGATCGGTTGCGAAGGGGTATTCACAAGTGGAGGGTATAGATTATGGTGAGATCTTCTCTCCCATTGCAAAGCTGACATCCATTCAATTCCTGTTGTCACTCGCAGCAGCTTATGACTTGGAGGTAGAACAGATGGATGTGAAGACAACTTTCCTTCATGGTTACTTGGAGGAAGAGATCTACATGTCACAGCCAGAGCATTACATGGTGAAAGTTGTCAACTTAGTTTGAAATGAAAGATTTAGAGGCAGCCAGGTACATTCTAGGAATGGAAATCAGAAGAGACAGAACAAACAAAAAACTTTCGTTAAGCCAGAGTAAGTATGTGAGGTCCATGTTGGACAAATTCAGCATGGCAAATTGTAGACCATTGTGTGTTCCCGTTTCTTTGGGGACAAAGTTGTCTGTTGAGGATTGTCCAAAATCTCCTAGTAAGGTGGAGGACATGAGCAGAGTACCTTATGCTAGTGCTGTTGTAGTTTGATGTATGCTATGGTCTGCACAAGACCAGACATTGCCCAAGCAGTGGGAGTCCTTAGTCGATTTATGGGTAATCCTGGACGGGTTCATTGGGATGCAGTTAAGCGAGTGTTAAGATATTTGAGGGGTACTTCCAAGTATTCCATTTTCTATCATGGTAATGTTTCAGGACCTCTGCATTCTGTTGATATTCATACATTTGTGGATTCAGATTGGGTAGGTGACATTAACAGCAGGAGATTCACCAGTGCTTATGTTTTTACACTGTTTGGTGGTGCTATTAGTTGGATGAGTAAGCGACAACCAGTTGTTGTTTTGTCCACGACAGAAGCTGAGGATATGGCAGCAACTCATGCTTGTAAGGAAGCCATTTGGCTTAAGAGATTGTGTTCTGATATTAGCGTTGATGCAGGTCAAATCATGATCAGTTGTGACAGTAAGAGTGCAATTTGCCTTGAAAAGAATCCAACTTTCCATGCTAGAACCAAGCACATTGATGTTCAGTTTCACTTCGTGAGGGACATGGTTGAGGATGGAAAGGTAAATTTGGAGAAGGTAGATACTTTGAAGAATGTTGCAGATGCATTGACGAAACCAATGGGCATAGACAAGTTTAGATGGTGTTCGAAGTCTATGGGCCTCTCGGCCTATAGCAGTTAAATCATATTTTTCTATTGGCTCTTACAAGGTGTTCGACAATTGAGACAATGTTTGGAATTAAGGTGTCTCAACCTTAGTAATTCTCAGCATTTGTAATGGTTGTATTTATTATTCAATTGCCTATGTTGTAAATAATTAGAAATTCCACTTTGTCATATTGTGGGATGTGGCACGGTGATGTGTCAATCCTACATGGATTATGACAACTTGTTATTTTGTCCTCACATGAGGAGATAGGAGTCCCACTTAGTGGTAGGAGTATTCTACCATGTGTCGGCATCTTCTATGTTGTGTAAGGAATGTTTGACCGAAACAGTTATGGGTAAAAGTACAAAGTTGTGTCACACTTTTATAAAGGAAATGACCAACACTAATCCAACTGTTAAACTTGAATCACTAAAAGGTGACATATATGTTTTGAATTTTGAAATGATGTAAACTAATAAAATATTTATTTTTTGGTATATTTTATGTTTGTATTTTTTTGAAAAAATTAAAAAATTATTTGAATATAGTTTTTAATAAATTGACACTATAATTTAGTTGCTAATAAAATGTTGAAAAATTAAGTTACATGAGATGTCAATCTTTATATAGTAATTTTTTTTCTTCAATTTTTGTGTGTGTATTTATAACTTGAAACTTCAGTGCATGGATATATTTTTTCCAATTTTGATAAATATATATTTTTAAATAAATATTAAAATGTGCATGTATTAAAATGTAGTTGTTTCCATTCAACGTCAACTTTCATATTTACTATTTATCTAAAATAGAAAAAAAAATTTATACCATCTTTATATAGATTCTTTTATCTAGTGCATCATATATTTTTCAATTTTTTAATAAGTTTTACTATTTTTCTTTGACATAGTAATCGACCTAATGTTTTGTGTTGATAACCTACTTTTAGTAAAAATAAAAAGAAAAATATAAATAATAATTAAACTATTAAAATATATATTTTGAAAACTAAACATATAGATCTACAAAAGGGTATTTTTATATTTATAAAAAAAATATTATTTACACGAGTAGAAGTTGTTGAAATATCAAGTTTTTCAAATAAATTTATTTTTTTGGTAAATTGGCCTCATTGTGGTGCTACATATGTATTTAGCCAACAATTTTAGTTGGAAAAGTTGTGGACATATCTAACTTAGCTAGAATGAATCTTACAAGAACATATGTTTGACCAAAATTGATTTTTAGTTAGAAATACTTAATTTCAATTGTGTTGATAAGTTGGCTGAAAGTGTGACACAACTTTGTGCTTTTACCCTTATGACAGATTCCTATAATGAATCTATGACATGTAAGAGTTGAGAATAGAAGGTTGTAAGACAGGTAATGACATGTGTCATGTAGCATCTTTGCATGAGGCATATTTGGGCGCCCCGAGTGGAATATGATGTGTTGTATGAGAATATGCTATTTATAGCATGTGTATGACAGATTCTCTTACAGCTGTAAGTTGTAACCGTTATGACAGATTCTATGATGGTCGTAAGTGTCGTAAGAGCATCTGTAATAGCCCATTTTAGAAAAAGGTGACCTCTTTGGGATGGGAGCTATGGACAAGTGTCAGACACATTCTACAATGTTGACCAAGTGTCCCTAGGCATGGGTTTTGGTCCAACATGCCATATTGGATGCCCATTCTAAGAAAGGTCCAATTTTGCCTTGTAATTTCTTTATATATGGGTACTTAGAGATGGAGTTTGTATCACAGGTTTACAGATACTATTATGCTATTCGATTGACTCCAGACACAAGTGTCGAAGACCATTGAAGCTTGCATTGCAAGTGTATTATAAACATTCTTTCAGATTTGTTAATACATTGTGCAGGTTTCTGAGTGTGGGGTTTTTCACCTGATAAGTGTTTTCCCCACCGTAAATCTTTGTCTCTCTTCTTCTGTCTACTTTCTGGCTCTTGTGTTTTGCTGTAATATCTCATGTTAATGGTTTAACATCACTGTAATAGTTAGGAAAAAGTTGAATTTGCATAGTCCTCTCCTCAATAGATTAGTGTAGGAAGCATTTCCACACACCTAGCTTCCTTTCAATTGATAATGGCTTTTATTTAGATTAGTTCTCTTTATGTTATGGGCTTTTGATTTATTAGTTTTGATTTAATCGATTTTCCTCATACACATTTTGGCATGCTCAGTGGGACCCACTAATCCCTCTTTTTCTTTGAGAAATTAATTTTTTTTAAGTACAGTATGGAACAGGGCAAAAGACACAGAAAAGTGCTATTGGTAGTATCCTAAAGCGCTTCTGGAGGTACAGTACAGTGCCCTCGGGCGATACTGCAACACCTCTGGTAGCGCAGTAGCACACTTTTGGTGAAACAATCCAATACTATTGGTAGTATCGTAAAGCACTTTAAGAAAAATATGTTTTTTGATCTTATTTTAGTGATTTTGCAGGGTTTTACTCACATACCTATCATTGATTTGATTGAAAAGCTGGTTTATTTGTCTTTCAATTGTCTTTCATACTTCCTAAGCTGACGTATTTTTGATATTTGAGTTAACCTATTTATTTGCGGCATCCTTTGAGTTTTCTTGATTCCAGGATACAAATCTATGAAATATTACTTCTCAGAACTTCAAATCAACCATGAAATCATATCTAGACCTAGTTTAGTTTGATAAAGTATAACTTTTTTTGGATCTGAGACAGTGCAGTGCATTTGGTAATACAGTACTGTGCTTTTGGTAGCATAGGACGACGCTTCCAAAAGCACAGTACATTACATCTGGATCTAGAGTAGCGCTTCTAGAACTGCAGTGCATCACCCCTGGTCTAGAGAAACTCACTTTCGGTAACACAGTGCAACACTATCGACATAACAGTAAGTCACATTTGGTAACACAGTACAATGCTTTTGGTCAGATCTCATTTATTTTGCTAACTTGTGAGTTTTTGTGGAACTAATTGACTTGTTGCAGCTTCTTATCACTCACACAGAGCAAGTAGGTTTTTCTAACATGTTCATGTAGGATGAGCATTGAAGAAATCTTGATTTATTGCACTAAGTTTTAGGAACATATTACCTTCTTAAGGGACAATTAAACAAATCACTTTTGGCAATCTAAGTCTTAGGAACATATTGCTTTTCTTAAGGGACAATGGACATGTATGCGAAAACACCTCATTTTCTAAGGGACAATGGACATGAATGCCAAACACTTCAATTTCATAAGGGACAATTGACAACTACAATCGTGTGTGTGCCTAATCTAGTTGCACCTTATTTTTCTTATAACAGGACAATTGAACCTTTGTTTGACGTGCTTGCTCTTACATTTCAATTATTCTTTTAGAAGGGCCTTCTTTTGGATTGTGCTTCATCCAAAAGGGATGACCTTAAGTGGAGTGTTCCTTTGAACTGCTATATAAGAGGGATAAGGCGAAAGCCAAGTCCTAACCGACATCAGCCTTACCTTGTGGTGCCAAACTGAAAAGAGGTGTACTAGCTCTTTGTGGAAACAATTTTCACATCGAGTGAAGTGTTTGATACTCTTAGTAGGATTGGTTAAAGCTTTTAGTAGCTTGTTGTATTTCTCGTAAGGCGTTGGTCCCTCAAAAGTTACTAAGAACCATTCTAAATAGTGACTACCCGATCTACCTCCGAACATTGCGGTAATCATCAGTGCAAGGGGAATCGATTTAAGCCCTTAAGATACTCACCATTGGCTCCCTTGAGAAGAGATAGTATTCCCTCGGCTATAAAGCTCTTGTGACCTACTCGAGCTTTCTGAGGGGAGGGTGAGATATCCCTACCTATTGTCTCTCGCAAAGATACAAAATGTCTGTCACCTTTATGGAATGACATTTTTATCGACAAAGTATTACGCTGTGAGCTGATCTACTACAATGAAACCTTATCTCTAGGGATAAAAAGTGCTTGTTATTGATTGCAATTGTCTTATAACTGTGGAAACATTGGGCTTTTTTGAGCCTTGAACATACACTATATGTAGTGTTAGTCCCTTTTGCCAACTTTGTTTGCTGTGTTTTCTCTTGCCAAAGCAAATCCAATCAGAAACAAAACCAAATCTATCAAAATTTGCCTTTTTAAAAGCATCAGACACTACTTCAGTGCCTCTAGTATTACAGCAGCTCACCTTTGGTAGTATAGTAGTTTGCCTTTGGTATAACAGTACCTCACCTCTAGTAACCCTACTTCAGCGCCCTTGGTATAACAGTAGCTTGCTTTTGGTCACAGTAGCTCGCCTTTGGTATAGCAGTACCTTGCCTTTGGTAGCTCAGTCCATCGCCTTTGGTATTACAATAGCTCATGTTTGGTAGCACAGTCCTGCGCCTTTGGTCAAACAGTACAGCACCTTTTGTCCAGTCAACTGTGCATCAGATTTTGTCTTTTCCAAAAAAATAAGCAGAATCCCAGCTTTTGTCCTAGTGTATTCCATGTAAACACTAGACTCCAGCAAACTATGAAGTCCAAGCAAGTTGTCCCTAGGAAGCACAAATCACCTCCTCACACACCTCAATCAGGTCGAGCCAACATTACTCCTAAGGTTACTCCTCGGACACCCGCGGAAAGATCTACCAACTCTCTAAACATGCCGCAGCTTGACCAACCAAGCAATCCTCAAGACGGTAGGGTCCCTTTGGTAAGTACACCTCACTATACCACCGGAATGCCTTCGGATTTTGTTCCACAAAGTTATACTATTGATCAAGTCCCATCTCAAGAAGGTAGGGTCCCTTTGGTAAGTACACCTCACTACACCACCGGCATGCCTCAGGATTTTGTTCCACAAGGTTATACCGCAGATCAAGCCCCATCTCAAGAAGAGTGACACTTTGAAATAGGTCAATCCTCTCAAGAAGATGGGCAAGATTTTGATGAATTCATACAAGATCCTAGAGCCATGGCCGCCTTTGACAAAATCCTTAGTGAGAACCAAGATCATTTCTTTCGCTTGCTTGTTGAGCAAGAAGCCAAATTACCTCTGTTGATAACTGACAGGGGGGTGAATCAGTTATCCTAATTATTTCTTCTTTCTGAACTTTCTTATTAATCAATGCAACATTAATTCAAATAAGCAAACATTACCATGAAATGGAAAAACACATGACACAGTATTTTTGACGTGGATACCCTGTTAAGGGAGAAAACCACGGGATGATTAACCCAAAGATTATTCTCTGTTAGAAGAATAAAGAAATACAAAAATGGCACTTGCCAATTAGGGCTCACTGCCCGAGCACACTGCTCACAAAGGAGGCACACTGCCTACAAGGAGACTCACTATCTACAAAAGAATGTTATACAATACTTGAACTGATTGGAAGCATCCACATATGCTGGAGTTCAGTTCCGGTTAGGCTCAGTACACTGATCCGCTACACTTCATCTTTCCTCTTCTCTTATGCTGCTTTCCTTTCACATACCGAACCTTTCTTACTGTTTCTGCTCTGCTCTGCTTTTCTTCGCATACCACATATCACCACTACACTTCTCACAACTAAATCCATTGTGTATATATATCCAAACAAGTAATTTCATCACATTTCTAGTCGGCACCAAAATAGTCAATCTTTTCACTAATTCTGATCTGTCGGCTGAATCCTAGCACATCAAGTAATGCGGATCAAGTATATGCTTGTAGAAATCATTAATCATGTCGGCCAAACATGATTCATGCCTTCATAACCTTTAACACCATTAGTAACACATCCAGAAAGTAGTCTGATGTTCTGTCAGTCAGTTCTTCCTCTGTTCACACTATCACTCAAGAATCCGATACTCAACTATTCATATCCTTTTCCTCATCTATTACTGGAGGCTAAATCCTTTGAATATACCACTCAAGGTAGTCCTCTT
The DNA here is from genome assembly GCA_027924645.1 of Cunninghamia lanceolata. Lineage (NCBI taxonomy): Eukaryota > Viridiplantae > Streptophyta > Pinopsida > Cupressales > Cupressaceae > Cunninghamia > Cunninghamia lanceolata. Next base: position 696,877 of record BSBN01001292.1, on the reverse strand, counting down.
GACTTCCCCAAATCTGTACTACACCAAGATACTTCCTCTGAGAGATCCGGACCTGTCTGTCGGACCTTGCCACATGCTCTGTTCTTGTTTACCGGACCACAACATTCTTCACTCTGACTTCCGGTAGAGACACGCCATGTCCTGCAGATGTGTGGGATGAACTTTGTTGCCATCAATGACAACAATCATGAATCCATATAGTGTCTCTTGCCAACAATCTCCCCCTTTGGCATTGATGGCAACACTTAGTGAAAAATGACTAAGTGTTTACACTATGCTCCCCCTTGGCTGATGTTATGTCTTTATATATATTTTTTGGAGCTCCCCCTTAGTTGGATTCCTCATTTTTCACTGCTCCTCACTCCCCCTTTGACATCAATGGCAAAGGGTAGGGTCCGCACACCAAAATTTTCAAAAATTTTACTATACTTAGCTGCATAAGTATATACATATGGCATACTTACATATACTTAAGTATGTCTGCAAAAGTTGTCTTTAATTGAATAAATTCTGTAGCCCAACTTTGCTTCATTCTGTCCAAAATTGAGATATGACCGCTCAACAGGAATGCAAATGCATCTACCCTTTTTAGATCTGTTGGATCATTTGTCTGGGCTATGATTTGAGCTTCACTTATGGCCTCATGCATGGCCTCTAACTTAGGGACAATGATCCTCCTAAGTTCACCCATCCGGCTGATCATGTTCTTCCTTTCCTTCTCAAAATTCTTTATTACAGTTGTGATTGCAATAGTCTGACACTCTTGATTGACTATGGAGGAAGAGAGAGGATCAAAACTTTGAGACAAACTTAGTAGTTTATCCTCTTGCTCTTTTATTTTCTTCTCAATCTCTACTATTACTTTGGACCATGAAATACAAAATTTGTATATTTTTCCGCCATCTATAAGAGCATTTTCTAAGCTCTTTATCCCTATACTCATATTTCTCCTATCATTACTTATCAAACCTTGTACCGCTGATAATCTTATTGCAAGAAATTCCTTCCGGATCTTATCTTCTACTGACTTCTCTAGTGAATCAAAATGTGTATTGACACTGCTGACAAGAGTTTTGAGATTACCGAAAGAGGAGGTTGTGGGATCTGTCTAAACTGATGGCATAATCTTTTCAAGCACTCCGGAAGCAGCTTCTATCAACTCACAGTCTTCCATATGAGACTTTAGGAGTTTTTCATTAGCCTTAGCATTTGCAAATGAAGCTATCTTCATTGTCTGTACCGGAGAAAGAGAATCAAAATTGAATGGACCTTGTAGAAGCTCCAGTTCATCAATCTCCATTGTTTCTTTGTTCAGAAATTCTTGGACAGTTTGTGCAGTATCTCTTGCCGGAGACAGATTTTTCTTTTCTTTTGTAGTCTTAGGGCTATCCCTTGGAGCTTTCTCTCCTTCTACATTCTTACCACTATTAGTTGTGGTTTTCTCTGTTGGGGTCTTTTCTTTCTCTGCAGCCTTGGTACTGTCAGCTTCTTTTTCCTTCACTCCTTTTTTCTCCTGTATTGTGTCTTCTCCTTTGGATCCAGAAGCTGTAGGGGAAACCGGAGGAGAGATATTTGTTTGTCCATGAATCACTTCTTCCAGAATAGGGGATTCAGAGCTCTTGTCTTTACCGGAGTCCTCTGTGATAGGAATGTTGAACTTTTTAAGAGTATTCCAGAGAATCTCTTCAATCTCTTCTACCACCTTGTCGGTTTCACCAAGCATGAGTTGATTCATCCTTGCTTTGCTCCTGAATTCATCCTTGCAATCTTTGAATATCATATTCATTGTTTTGGGATCGATTGCAGGATATAGCTGAATAGCTATCTGTTCCTGGATCTCAATGTCTTTTGCCATGGCATTGTTCTTTCTTATTTCTAACTCATTTTCTTGGCTCTTAGGAATTAGAGATATAATCTCAATGAAAGCCTTATTGTATATGTTCAGATACCTGATTGTAGCTTCCTGTAGGATCTTTTGGTCAGCCTCATTGTAATCATCATAGAATTCAGCGATTGGTTGAAGGTTTCCATCCACAGTGACTGATTTGATTACACTTTCTAGAGACAGGGTGGGCTTTTCAACAAATTCCTCTGCCATTTCTTCCTTGTCTTGCCCTGTGGAGGGTTTACCAGTTCCTTTCTTCTTCTGCTTCTTTATTTCCTTTACCCCCTCATCTGATTCGGTTTCCTCTTCATCTCTTTGACTTACATAAGCCCTTGTGGCTTTTGTCTTGGATCTTTTCTCTCTTTTGCCGGATGCCTGGACTTCCAATTTTAAGCTTTTGGCTGTGACACATGCAGATCTTTTTGATGATCTGGTCTGGGTTGAAGTTTCTACCGGAGCACTTTTCTTGCTTCCCTTTTCTGCCTCTTTCTTCTCTTCATCAGCTTTTTGTTTCTTTTCCTGGTTGGCATCAAGTGCCTCCTTTGAGATCCCAAGGCCTTGTGCAATATGTTCTACTTCTTTTCTCACCTTCCTTTTCATCTCTGGTTCTCTGAGTTCCACATGGATCTTTACACTCAGCTCCTCAAAGGTTCCAAATCTTTCTGCCTTTGGATCTTTAGGCTGACTTAGCATGTGTTGAACATGCAGCTCCATAATCTGTTCATCCACTTCATACCCCATGGGCATGATCCAGACTATCCTTGGCTCTACTGCCTCCATAAGACATTGATCAGTGTCTACCATGAAGCACACTGTATCCTTGTATTTTTTAACTACTGATTTGGGGAATCTTTCTCTGATTTGCATTGTATTTTGGAATTGCTTGAAGTAACCCCACAGAGCTGTATTTCTTGCCTTAGCATCTCCAAGTTCATGCAAGTAGTCTCTGATCTAGATAGCTACCGGTTTGTCATTTTCCCATACCCATCCATTTGATCCGGGAAGCTCATTCATGAAGTAGAAGAACAAACATAGTATCAGTCCTCCATATTTAAAGGAGTTCTTTTTGTCCTTCTTGATCTTCTATATGTTTTCCATTAATTGGCTCAAGAGGAGTTCACAGAGATCATAATCTACATTCTTTCTCAGCATCTTATAGGCCGTGTATATTGCAGTTTTGGATACTGAATTCTCCCTACTGGAATGATATATCTTGTATCCTATTATCATAGATGCATACTTGATATCCGGGTCAGTAATATCTTCAATGGTCATTGCCCTCTTATCAAATTTTGATCCGGTGGCCACTGTGACAATGTTGTTTTTGACAGATTTGAGGACAGGAATTCCTCCAGAGGAGTGTAAACCAGTTACTGCCCTAATTGCTTCCTTGGTGATTTTGCAATGTCTGTTCAGCCATGGAAAGTTGTCATGTACCCTACTCAATACATACCGGACCCATTCATCTTCTTCAAAGCAGGGGAAATGAATGAACTGATCAAAGTGTTTTTCCTGGATGCTCTTATACTGAGGCTTGATCTCAAAAGAATCATCTATTAACTGCTTGTGGTATAAGTCTCTTAGTTTGAATTCCCCAAACTCTTCAATGTTTGCATGTATATAAACCCTAATATCTTCAGTGTGCAAAACGCCATGCAGAACATTGGAAAATGCACCTAGGCGGTTTACCTCCAAGGATTTGTATGGATGTTTCTTAAATGTAGGGCGAGGTCTATCAGAAATCTTTACAATATTCAGAGTACCCATTATCAAGAGATTTGCAGTGAGATATTTGAAAACAGAAAATACCTTTTGCGCCTATCAGTTTCACAGAGTAGGTTAGATTGATCTCTGGAAGTAATGACTTCTGCAAGTGATCTTCGATGAACTTGAGGAATTTCATTGCAGAGCTCTGCTTTTCGTTTCTTCTTGACTGTAGAATGAGCGAATGATTAATGAAAAACCCTTATATTGCTCCGCAAGCCCTAATATTAGATTGCAATAAATGCTCGACCTACATTATTCCAGTTTGCTTTATTCAGGTGATTTGAAGAACCTGATCAACCCTGATCTTTAAACATCTTGCGGATCTTCCAAATCTTAACCACTGTTTGTTTGAATATATCCCTTATGACTCCTTCAATCTGCAACTCTTCTTGTGCCAGTTCTGGCACCAATTGACTGGCTGGGGGAACAAGGTTTTCTTTGTGTCTCCCCCTGAGCCAGAGCTCACTTTTTAGTTTTCGGAAGGAATATCAGCACCAGAGTCTGGTGCAGATCCAATCTCTACATTCTCAGTACTTTTCTTCACCCAAATCTTGCTCATCTCATTTTTAACTTCATCCGCATTCATCTTTTGTTTACCCTTATCTTGATTCTGATTATATATCGGACCTCTTTTGTCCTGATTCTTGCTTCTGCAGACTTTTGCATTATGACCAGACCTATTATAGATTTGGCAAACAACATTTCTTTGCATATTTGACTAATATCCTCTTGATCTGCATTGATTAGCCATATAACCTATTCTATTGCATGCAAAGCATCTACCATTGAATGATTTGTTTATTTGCATATTTCTGCATTCATGAGACTTGTGACCATACCTTTTGTAGTTAAAACACTGTCCAGAGAAGGATGAATTAGTCTGATTCATTCTCTTTCTGCACTGATTAGCTTTGGACCAAAGTGATTGCAGCTATGGCAGTATTCATTGAAGGATGGATATCTTTGAGCATTGGGCTGTCTTACCGGAGGTCTTCTAGGCCTGTTCCTTGTATTTTCTGATCCATAATTCTTCTGACCGGATCCGGAGCTTTCTCCTTTCTCATATCCCAAACCACATTTGTCATCTACCTTCTTTTGACTTCTAAGAAGAACTTCAAGTTGAGCAGAACTTATCTTGAATTTCTCTTTATACTCATTTGTTGTTTGAAGATCTCTTTTTAGAGAGACAATTTGATCTTCAAGTTTTTCTTCATTATCTTTAGCATCTTCAAGATCAGATTCAAGATGTCTAATAATTCTTTCCATCTCGTGGCAATCTTTTGATTTCTCCTTGAGAGATTGTCTTAGATTATCTTCAGTTTTTCTTTTCTCTTCAACTTCTTGGGTAAACTTTATAACTCCTGATTCCATTTCATGTCTTACCATAATGATTTCTTTTGATAACTTTTCACATAACTTAGTTTTCTCAGTCAGCTCTTCATTTGCATTATTTTCTTCACCTTGTCTTGCCAATTGTTGAAGCAGCTCCTTTCTCTTTTTCATAGAGAGACTTAATTTATCCTTTAGTTCTCTTATGAAATCATCAGCCTGTTTGAGTCTTTCCTTTAATTCATTGACTTCAAAGTTTGAATGTTCAAGATCATCAAGGGCAGTCTTGAGTTGCTCTCTTAAACCATATGCATCCATTTGAACTCCCAGATCTTCCTCGAGCTGTTAGACTCTGTTAGGAGGAACTTAGCTCTGATACCAATTGTTGATAACTAAGAGGGGGGTGAATCAGTTATCCTAATTATTTCTTCTTTTTGAACTTTCTTATTAATCAATGCAACATTAATTCAAATAAGCAAACATTACCATGAAATGGAAAAACACATGACACAGTATTTTTGACGTGGAAACCCTGTTAAGGGAGAAAACCACGGGATGATTAACCCAAAGATTATTCTCTGTTAGAAGAATAAGGAAATACAAAAATGGCACTTGCCAATTAGGGCTCACTACCCGAGCACACTACTCACAAAGGAGGCACACTGCCTACAAGGAGACACACTGTCTACAAAAGAATGTTATACAATACTTGAACTGATTGGAAGCATCCACATATGCTGGAGTTTAGTTCCGGTTAGGCTCAGTACACTAATCTGCTACACTTCATCTTTCCTCTTCTTTTATGCTGCTTTCCTTTCACATACTGAACCTTTCTTACTGTTTCTGCTCTGCTCTGCTTTTCTTCGCATACCACATATCACCACTACACTTCTCACAACTAAATCCATTGTGTATATATATCCGAACAAGTAATTTCATCACCTTTCTAGTCGGCACCCGGAATAGTCAATCTTTTCACTAATTCTGATCTATTGGCTGAATCCTAGCACATCAAGTAATGCGGATCAAGTATATGCTTGTAGAAATCATTAATCATGTCAGCCAAACATGATTCATGCCTTCATAACCTTTAAAACCATCAGTAACACATCTGGAAAGTAGTCTGATGTTCTGTTAGTCAGTTCTTCCTCTGTTCACACTGTCACTCAAGAATCCGGTACTCAACTATTCATATCTTTTTCCTCATCTATCACCGGAGGCTAAATCCTTGGAATATACCACTCAAGGTAGTCCTCTTGACTTCCCCAAATCTACACTGCACCAAGATACTTCCTCTGAGAGATCCGGACTTGTCTGTCGGACCTTGCCACATGCTCTGTTCTTGTTTACCGGACCACAACATTCTTCACTCTAACTTCCGGTAGAGACACACCATGTCCTACGGATGTGTGGGATGAACTTTGTTGCCATCAATGACAACAATCATGAATCCATATAGTGTCTCTTGCCAACAACCTCAAGATTTTGATTTATTCAATCTCAAGGACACAAACAACACCTAAATCGCCATACAGGTGGTCCAGACTATGTCAACAGTGACCACACCCTTACCCGAACAAAGCTCACAAGGGAGAACGATTGCACAATATGAGAATCATCTTTATCAAAACCCAACAGGAAAGAGGGTCATAACACTACTTCTGACTCTTATGGAGATCTATAAAAATCAACAAGAGACTCTCCAACGTCAAGCGGAGCTAGCTAAGCAAGCCACCATAGCTCGATCAAACATACAACAAACTCCTAAAGTGTCCACACCAATCGCAAGTGGAATTTTGGTTACCCCATCATGAATAGGTTTCCCACCAAATTACAATCCGGGGAACAACTATGTAGCCATGCAACAAGGGTCTCAACAAATACCACCTCCTATATCATCAAACCTTCGTATCTCTCAACCAACTAGGGTCATGCAATCCCAACCACAACACTCTTCTACGCTCATCCTCAATCAACCCCAACCATCGCAAAACACATATACCTATGTCCCTCCACCACTACGATCATCAGTGCTAAACTTTTTCAACACCTTGCCTATTCACCCTCAACATCCCCAACATCAAGTTTCCCAAAGCTATGTGCTGTAATTGCAACCTAACCCAAACTCTAGCTTTCCCCCACCAAACTCTTTTCTTCAACCATCACAAAGCCTACATTCTTATCTAGCACCACCCCCACCTCCTCCAAATCAAAGCATCCAATTCCAACCCAATCTAAACCCAACGTACAACACATATGACCCCAACCAATCATACGACCCTTATAACACTAGAGCCCATGGTTTGCACTACAATCTTCCATATGGGCATCAACAACCACTACTAGGACAACATGAGATGTTTCCAACCCCTCCCATGACTATGGAGCTAAAACTTGTGGAGGTTCAACAACAACTATCTGATCTTACATTTGACCACACTAAGAAGACCTTCTCTTTGGAAGAGGTGTGTCCTTATCCTTTTGATCAATCATTACCCATGATCCCTTTTCCTCAAAATTTCACTATTCCCAAATTTGATAAATATAAAGGAAAAGGTGACCCAAAAGACCATCTCAGGGAATTCTATCTTGCTTGCTTCGAAGTCTCACATAACAACACATATCTTATGCGTCTCTTTCCTCACAGTCTTAGAGGTCAAGCTATATAATGGTTCTCACACTTACCTAGGGGTACCAAGTCTTTTAACGAGCTAGCGGAGAAATTTGCCACCCATTTTTCCTACAACACGGAGCATGAGATTTCCATGACTAATCTATGCAACAACAAATAGAAAAATGGAGAAACTTTCATTTCTTTTCTTCAACGATGGAGACAAATGACTAGCAAATTCCCATTCAAGATACTTGAAAAGTAGCTTGTTAGCATATTTGTGCAGAACCTCAACCAAGAATTGGGTTTTCACTTGCAAATTCTTAGTGCTACAACCTTTGACGAAATTACCTACAAGGGAATCAATATTGAGAAGGCCCTCATTGCTAAGGGTGTGGTCAAAATCTTCAAAGAAACTAAAGACAATGCTCCTCATCAACAAATAAATGATAAACCAAAATTTTGGTACAAAAATAAAAATGTGGTCAACGATGGGGTGGTCAATTCTAAACATGTCCAAATATTGCAAACGTCGCTGCAGCTTGCCAAACCAAGTCAAGCTCCACCTCAACAACAGCAACAACAAAGACAACCTTATCAAAACCAACAACAATGACAACAAGAGCGACCTCAACAAGATTACCCTCTGTGACGTCAATTCACTCCCTTGGGAGAGCCCATAGAATCGGTCCTATAGAAGCTTTTACACAAAGGGCTCATCACCTTACCAGATGCTCCCCCATATGGAGAACCTGTTTACAAAACTGCACATTATAGAGACAATGAATTTGTGACTTCCATAGGAGCAAAGGGCACATAACTGCATCATGCATGTAACTCAAGCACCTAATCCAAAATCTCATCGAGGGTAACCAAATCTCTTTTGAAGATGAACCACCAGCTCAACACACAAACAAAGACCTCAACATGTACAAGGAACCATTCCCTCACCATAGTCCGCCTCCTCCTCAGGATAAAGGTAAAGGTGTCAATCATTCTTCCACTTCCTTTGACTCCATTGTAGGTCATTTTAAAGAAAGTCGAGTGTCTACCCTCACAATCAAAGGCAACGCTACAGATTGCACTGTTACCACTCGTCATGGTCGTCTCACCATTCGTGGTCCTACACCCAGTCTCCCAACTCAATCTGATTATAATCTTGTCAAACATTTAGGGAAAATGCCAGCACATATATCTATTTTGGACCTTCTACGGTCATCATCCACACATAAAGTCGTGCTAGAAAAAGCCCTCCAAGAGTCTTCGGTTCCTAACAACATAGCGGTCGCAGATTTCTGAGCTATAGTAGGTAAATTTGCTTCGCCCTACAATGTGGTCTTCTCTGAGAAAGACCTCCCTTCCCATGATCCATGTCACAATGATTCCCTTAATATTGAAGTTCTCAACCATAAGTGCAAAATCAAATGTATACTCATAGATGGTGGTGCTGGTCTCAACATCTGTTCTTTAAAGTTACTTAAGTAATTGGGATACTCTGAGGATCATGTCAACATTGATCAAAGTATTACAATCAAAAGGTATGATGATGCTGAATGCCACTCAAAAGGTGTTATCCACTTGCCTATACAACTAGGCCCCGTCATGCTTGAAACCAGGTGCCAAGTCCTTGATATTGAGCTGTCTTACAACATTATCCTAGGCCGCCCATGGATCCATGCAATGAAAGTTGTTCCCTCCATGTACCATTAGTCTCTAAAATTCCCATTCAATGGTACATAGATAACTATCCCAGGAGACCCCAATCCTTTTGAATTTTTCCGTGTCTTGCAAGGTAGTTATAAGAATTGCAACCAAGTGCCTAAAAAAGAAAAAGCCCTTGAATCCCCACTATATGTTGATCTTGAAACTCTGACACAAGCCTCTACAAGTGAACCTAATCCTCTTCCTGAAATCAAAGCTCACATTCGTGATATAGGCTTTGGAACATATGATATCTCAAAATTTGGTTGTGTAGGGTGGATGCCTTTGTCCCCTAAATCTTACGGCCAACCGCCCATTGCCAAAGTAACTAAAAAAGTAGGTATTCCTCCCCCAGCATTTCTAACTCGATTCCAACAGGGACAATTATTGGAAGAGGAAACTATTGAGGACATTTCTTCTTGGCTCTACAGGAGAAAGAACCAGCTACAATACTAGTCAAGCAATATGGTAATGGCTTAAGGATAGTCAAACACATGGGCTATAAAGGCAAAGGTGGCCTGGTAAAACAGAATCAAGGCACAATGGAACCCATTATTGTGATGAAGAAATTAGACAAGAAGGGTTTAGGATTTGGTAAGAAGGTACCATGCGCCTTGGACATCGAGGGTATCCTCGACAAGGTGGCTGAAACTTCTATCACAGATTCGATGTCTAATAAGGATATCTTCGATGACTCTTCCCTCCATATGACTAACCTATTCACCAAATCCTCCGTCTTTATGCTATCATCCGTATCCTTAACCTCCACCACAAACACCCAGAATGTAGCACTTGTCTACCCTAAACTTATCGATTGGGACCAACAAGGGTCCCCCATTATAGATGTATTTCAGAATGACGAAGCTCTAGCTGAGTTCATGGGACTTCGGGAGGGTATCCCTCTTGGTGATCATAAAGCAGGTTTTGTAATGGAACTAGAGCCAACAACTTATTTTGGTGAGAATGCCAAATCCTCCAGTCACAAAAGTAAAAATAAAGAAAGATCTCTAGGTGAAAACCACACTGTGGCACCTCCAGATCACAAAATAGTAAAAACAAAGGATGTATCCAAAGGTGAAAACCCAACTGTGGCACTTGAGGATAGAGGATTTGACCTTCCCCTACCATCTAAGTATCAAGAGAAGTCAGCTCTCTTAATGGAAGATTCTACAAAGATAAACCTTGGCACAGAGCAAAATCCAAAGACCACATTCCTACAAGCATCATTATTAGAAACAGAGCATAGAAATCTTAACAAATTCTTCTTACAGAGAACCATCAACTTTGCATGGACCTATGCGGATATGCCAGGGCTAGACCCTAAGCTAGTAGTTCATTATCTCACAGTTGATCCAAAAGTTAAACCAGTCAAGCAAAAACTGAGGAAAATGTACCCACAGATAGCTCTCTTGGTGAAAGTGGAAATACAGAAGTTGTTAGATGCAAAGTTCATCTGACCCATTGATTATTCAGACTGGGTATCAAACATTATACCTATGTCTAATCCTAATGGGCGAATCCACATGTGTAATGACTTTAGAGATCTGAACAAAGCATGTCCCAAAGATGACTTTCCATTATTGAACATTGACCTCATAGTAGACTTGACAGCGGGTCATGAAATGCTTTCTCTCATGGATGGATTCTCAGGCTGCAATCAGATAAGGATAGCAAAAGAAGATCAACATAAAACAACCTTTACTTGTCTGTGGGGTAATTATTGTTGGTGTGTCATGCCATTTGATCTAAAGAATGCAGGGGTAACTTATCAAAGAGTAATGATAGTGATATTCCACGATCTCTTTCATCATATCATGGAGGACTATGTGGATGACATACTAGCTAAATCTTCTAGGGAAGAACATATACAAGTTCTAGGATAGATCTTTGATAGGCTCAAGAAATACCAAGTGCGCCTCAATCCAAAGAAGTGTGTCTTTGGTGTAACATCAGGGAAGCTATCTGTGAGATGAAACACCTAATGGATTGCAACCTTCCTTAAAGGTTCCTTAATGCTTTGAGGTTCTTTGGTGGAGGCATCTCCACTATACCCTTTACTTTTGCGGGGTCTACTTCGATGCCTCTACGAGATACAATGTCAACCATTTCAACACTTGCTCTGAAAAGATGTCTCATTTTGATGGGATGATAAGTGTCAAGCAACATTTGATCAGCTCAGAGAATATCTAGCTACACCTCCTCTATTGGTTCCACCAATGGTCGATAAACCTTTGATATTATACATCTCAACTACAACTTTGACCCTTGGGGCCCTACTAGCACAACATGATGAGTCAAGAAAAGAGCACACAATCTATTATATCAGTCGAAACTTGGTGGGATATGAACTCAATTATTCACTGATGGAAAGAGCTTGTTTAGCAATAGTGTTCGCTTCCCAAAAGTTACAGCATTACATGCTGAACCAACACACAAATCTTATAGCCAAAATTGATCCATTGATGTATCTACTAGCAAAAGTAGCTCTTACAGGCAGACTAGCTCAATGGGTCATGATGCTTAGTGAGTTTGAGATTGAGTATGTGGATCGCAAAGCAATCAAGGAACAAGCCCTAGTAGATCAACTAGCAGAAGCACCCATGATAGATACACACCCTATGGTAGTAGACTTTCCGGACAAGAATCTCTTCACTCTTTCCAACTCAATAATGTGGAAGTTGTACTTTGATGGTTCCTACACACAGCATGGATCAGAGGCTGGCATCTTATTTATCACACTTCAAAATGACTATATTCCAAAGTCATATCGGCTTGAATTCCCTTGCACCAACAACATAGCTGAGTATGAAACACTCCTCATAGGTCTCAATACAACAGTTCAATGGGACATCACAGAATTACAAGTATTTGGAGACTCACAACTAGTCATTCGACAAGTCACAGATGAGTACCAAATAAAAGATGAAAAGTTGGTCCCCTACAAGCAACTAGTGGATGCCTACAAACCACACTTTTCTAGCATCACATTTGAGTAAATTCCAAGAAAGCATAACAAGGCTGCAGATTCTATGGCTTCGATAGGGTCATTTATTGACATGCCTGCAAATACACAGAAATGTGAATTCTTGATCGAACAGTTGTTGATACCATCCGCCAACGCTCCAGTTACTGAAACCATCTGCGAACTTGTTGGTCCCAATTCCCCATGGTACGAAGATATCTATGAATACCTTAAACATGACACTTTTCCCATTGACCTATCCTCCACCCAACGCAAAACCTTTATCCATCGATCCTCTCGTTACACCATTTTGGGTGATACACTATATTGTCGGAGTCTCGATGGTATCCTCTTACAATGTCTTAATGCGGAAGAAGCCGAAGCTACGTTACGAGACATACACGAATGTGTCTGTGGCACACATTCTACCAGTCCTAATCTCACTAAGAAGATACTCAGAATAGGTTATTACTGGCCTACAATAGAACAAGATGTTGCATAGTTTGCTAAGAAGTGTCTACAATGCTAGCAGCATGGAGATTTGATTCACGCACCAGCTCATGAACTACAGCCTGTGACTACTCCATGGTCTTTTTCTCAATGGGGTCTCAACCTCGTAGGACAAATCCACCCATCCTCATCCAATGGCCATAAGTTCATCATTACTGCCACTGAGTATTTCACGAAGTGGGTGGAAGCCATTCCCATGACCTATGTCACCGGTAAGCAAATAGCCAAGTTTATCCTTAACTACCTCATTTGCCAGTATGGTATTCCCCAAGCCATTGTCACTAATAATGGGAGACCATTCAAGAACCAAGATGTTCGTGCCTTATGCACACAATACAATATCTGACATTGCTTTTCAACTCCCTACTATCCATCGAGTAATGGCCAAGCTGAGGCTTCCAATAAAATCATTCTCAAAATCCTTAAGAAAATAGGTAATAAAGTTGGTCGTGATTGGCCCCTGCAACTCAATCCTGCCTTATGGGCCTACCGCACTAGTATCAGAACACCAACTGGTGCCACACCCTATGCCTTGGTCTATGGCTCTAAAGCCATCCTACCCATAGAGGTCGAGATCCCATCCCTCAGAGTATCCATGCAGGACCTGATTTCTAGAGAGGAGTATCATACTTCCAGATTAGCTAAGCTAGAATTAGTAGATGAGAGGCACCTTTCTGTGCTTAATCATTCCATGCCTATCAAAACCACCTCCGGCGTAATTACAATAAAAAAATCAAAGAAAGACGGTTTCAAGTTGATGATCTTGTACTCAAAGAAAATTAGAGAAATCAAGCAGATAGAGAAAAGAAGGGTAAGTTTGAGCCTAACTGGTTAGGTCCCTTTATTGTCACAACAGCATATGGATCAGGAGCTTATACTTTACCTACACCTGACGGTATTCCTCTAGATGAGCCACTTAACAATGTTCATCTCAAGAAGTTTTATGTCTGATCCTCCAAATATTCCAAAAAAAAAAATGTCCTTTGGTGAAAACCTGGCAAACAGGCGCCTTGTATAAGTACCATAGTGAAAACCTGGCAAACTGGCGCTATATGCAAAGTCAGCATCCATCATCTATCGAGTCCTATTCATTCTATGTCCATTTCACAACAAAAGTCATCTATCCATTCATAATAAAACCATTGACCTTGTTTGCATTTCCATCTCCCTATCTAGTATAGCTTGGAACTTTGTCAATGTCCACCATCATCCTACGTCTTGATCTGTGTCAACAATTAGCACTGTCTTGTCCTAGGTCAATCTTTCTATGTCTTCTTCACCGGTCACCTATGCATGTTCCTCTACCAAAATGGGGGCATCTCTTTCCTTAACCTAGGTCTAGGAGTGGATCCTTGTTCGTGGTTCGCAAGCGCTTCAATCGTTCTCCTTTTCGTGGATAGCACCCTTTAATGAACACATTGCTCCTACGATAAGGCTGTTATCTTCCCAATGCTTTTCCTACATCGTCACACCAACCAGAACTACATATCATTTCTTCTCAATCTTAAGATACCTTGATCCCATGGATATGGGTATGTAGGCAGTCTGGAATACTCAGGTACATAAGATCTCATCATTTCCTCTACCCAAGCTCAAACACCTTGACACATCTCATCACTCTATCCAGAACTACATATTATCATCTTTCATCTTCCATCGTAAATGTGCCTTGATCCCATGGATACAGGGTATGTAGGCAGTCTGGAATATGAAGGATGTATCTAGTACTTAGGCACATATGATTCATCATTCTTCACCCACCCCAATCCATTAACACTGTGTTGGGTGAATATTTTGTCGTTAACTCGCTAACGGCAAAATGGGTATATCAGCCACAGCTATGATGAGACAAAGTCTCTCCTCTCAGAAAGGGGAGGTTCCCTCTAATTACTTAACTTTTGTAAATCAAACACTTATCAAATTTATGTACACTAAAAACTATGTTTGGGGTGGTTCCATCTCATCTCATTCTCTTTTTTCAGAATAGATGTTTATATTTCAAACTCTTGATATAAAACTTATAAATTATCACAATATCACAGAAACACAAAGTTTTCTGTTACCTCACTCACTACTTGTAACCAGAACTTTTTTGAAGCAAAATGCAGCCCAAAGTCTTCACTCTTCTTCAATATGATAAAAACAATTCAAATATAACAACTTGCAGCACAAAGTCCCCAAACTGTTGTATTTTCACAAACATGAACATATAACCCACAACCGATTTGATAACACAAAGTTTATCAGAATCAAATCTAGAGCGCTCTTCAATCACTTGAAACAAACTCCACCGTTCAATTATTATCAATTAAGATTATGATAGCAAGACATAAGAACAAAACTATCACAGCACAAATAATCCCAAGACAAAGATTGGAATTGAACTTGCTTTCTTGTATTGATGAATATTTGAATATTGATTTTCACAATAAGCACAAAGTCTTGATTTGCTTTTCAATTCGCCAGAGTTTTCTTGCAATAGATAAAAGATAATATTTACAAAAGAGGTCCCCTTTATTTATAGGGAAAGACCTTGAGAAAATCTAGGAAATCTACAACTACTTTGACTTATTCAAAAATAGGAGTCCTTATTGACTTGGGACTTCCTATTTTTTACATGTAATTGCATATCAAAAATGTACATGTAAAAATGTCCAAAACTGTTTTGAAAGTACATATGGAAATTAGAAAATAAACTAAGGGAAAAAACCAGCTGCTTCAACTTGTGTCACCACCCTTTCTCACGTAGTCATCATACATAGTGAAGGTCGCCTGCATTTCAATGCTATCTAGTTTGAATGTGTTTTTGAAGATCATCCTGGCCCTCACTATGGCATCCCTTACTGTAGTGATTGACTTGGCATGATTGGTTAACCTGGTTTTCAAATTGTCCAAGGTTAACTGGTTGTCTAATATGCTGTCCACAGAAGTTATTGAAAATACCTTGTCTTCAAATTCCTTCTGAAACATGTCCTCAAATTCCTTAACCATTTCTTCTGCAGAAAGAAACTGGTTATCCTATGATACCAATTTACAAGGCAACTCCTCCAGCTTATGCAAAATGTTAACATCATTTTCTTCACTGGTTTCCTTGGCAGCTTCGAGATCCTTGATCAAATTTCTTAGCACATTGCTCCTGTACATTAGAGCTTCCTTTGTCTCTATATATGAATCCCTGTTGGAAATGGCGCTAATGGATATTAAAGTGCTCATTTTCAGCTTCCTCATTTCAACCCACTTATCATGAGTATCCTCTGTGTGTTCAATATCATGAGAGATGGCATCAATGAGATCGTTGAGTTCTGCTCTTACTTTCCTCATCTTATCCGTTTTCTCAAATACCTCCTTGAGCAAAGAGATTCCCTGAGCTCGCATCCTGTCTAAGTACTCTTCAAGTACTTTTCCTCTGAGGTGAGTCTTTTCCGCTTTCAGGATGACGGGGTCTTCTACAGATACGGCCTCTGGAGTAACTGCTTCTGAATTCAACGTGATTTTTCTTACCACTGCAGTCAGCTGTTCTGCTTTTGCCTTGTAGTAGTCCTTCATTTCTTTTTCCTTGTCGAATTTCTGGATCAGGATGTCCATGGCTGACTGCATATCATTTTTAGCGCTTTCATGGGTGATTTTGCCCAATTCAACCCTAGAAATAGAATAGTCATTCATGTCAAAATTTTTGACAGTTGCATCCTGTGGGGGTTTTGCTATCTCCAAAACTTTCTGCCCCTTTTCTTCAAGTACCCTTGAAAGGATCTTTGGTTTCTTTGGAGCCTTAGGTTTTGCAGGTGTCAGCTTAGTGAAATCAAATTCATCTGGAGAGATGACTTGCTTCTTTCTCTTTGGTGTGTAAGCTGACAACCAAGGTGGCAGCAGAGAAGTATTCACATTGGAGTCCATTCCTACCACTGGTGTTACTGGAACTGTACTTGTGCTGGTGGTAGATACAATAGGCGGGGTGTTGGTAAAAACCGCACCTGTTACATTGGCACTTGAAACTTGCTCAGTATTCATCACAAAATGATCAAACATAGAAGTATCTCCTATATCAAATGACGAAGAAGACAAACTAGGAATGGAGTCAGAAGAATGGAGAACATTTTCAAAAGTGCCCTGGGGATTATCAAAGATTATCTTAGGAGGAGAGGGGGATTCAGAGGAAGGAATAATAATGGGGGAAGCAGGCACAGGGGGTGCAACAGGTGTATTGTCTTGTGGAGACAAAGCCTCTTTATCTTGTTCCTCTGACCCCTTATCTCTGACATCCATTTCTTCTGTAGCTGGCTCTTCAGTTGTTGGATCCTCGGCCGCTGGCTCCTCAAGTTCCATATCTTTCGCTTCAGGTTCCTTCTCAACAACCTTTGCTTTCTTTGTCACAAATCTGATTTTAGGTTTATGTGTTTTAGAGGATGATGGAGCATCACTCTTATTCTTCATCCTGTTTTCAACCTTCTTACCAGTTTGCTCTTGAACTTCAGTTTCTGAACCAGTGAGGAATTCCTTCAGCGTAATTCCTTTATCTTCTAGCCACTTATTGGTGTTGGCCAATATGGGTTCAAATCTCTTCCTTAGGGAAGTCAGCTCCTTTTGGGACCATTGGATTGGCAGTAGAGGAGTACCAGCTATCTGTTCTGTTTCATACTTGGCATCAACCAATTCTCCATCATCCACAAGGTCCTCTGGGATATCAGCAAGTCCTAGGTATTCAATTTGCTCTAGAGACAGCCTGCTATAGTCCAGTTTCCTGATGTCTTCCTCTGTTCTCAAATCTATCCAGACATCTTCCACCATGGGTTCATGGAACTGTGTTTTCCTCTTGATTTTATCCTTTACACCCCGGTAATCAAACTTTGGTCTCCTCTTGAATTGCTTCATGGTGACCAACTGCATCTCCGTTTCCATAGCTCTTGCCTTTGCGGCAGTCAATACTGAGTATCTGCCGATTTCTACAGGAAATCTGAAGCCAGGCTTCTTGAGTTCCATCTGTTTGTTATGCACGACAATCATTTGCCTGCACAACTCCATCAAGACCAATCTATCTGAAGGAAACCTTGGAAGCATATAAGGGTAACCTTGGAAAAAGCCAACCCTCAAGTAGGAGAAAGATGGAAATTGCAAAAACATACAACCAAAACCATTAACCACTGTCCATGCCTCATCTGAGATTCTTCTCTGCTCCAGTTGAGGATTGAAAAGACACAAGAATACAGCAAAGAATGCATCATTCACTCTCCTGAAATGGTGAATTGAGCCTTTCAATGTTAGCTGAGAATAGTACTGGTATACTGGGACTACTCTTCTATCCCCTTCTGACGACAATCTTGGAAAAATCCTCATGGAGGCTGCAATGTATACCAGATAGGAAGTCATGAAGAACTTGGAGGTAGTGGATACCTTCGTCAACTGATCATGCAAAGCGTTACTGATTTGCTCTCCCCAGAAAATAACCTGCTTGCCTTGGAGTATGACCTTAATGAAGGGATACATCCATTCCTGAAATTGTGAAGAGGAAGACAAACCTCTTATCCTGCTGAGGAGGGTAATCAAGTCACCAACTTCTTCCACGAAATCACTCCGAGGGAAGCTGCGTGGCCATCTAGACAAACTTGACCTCGCAATCTTCAACCATTTGTTGTTGATTACTTTCTTTGCCTTCTCTGGATTCTTATCATATTCCTTTTGAGCTTCGGTGAAATCAAGCTTCAACACCTCTGTTGCAGGAGGACACATGAACACCTTGTCAATAAACTCAGGATCCAACCTGATTATTACATTACCACTGGCGTCCACCACAGTTCTGATATCTTTGTTGTAGAAATGGGCGCACTGAAGAACAAATTCTGTATTGTGAGCCGCCACTGGGAAGGAGGATACCAGATGAATATTACTTTCCACTATTTTCCTCATCATAGCACTGGGGTTGCTCGACTTGGTTCTCTCTACAAACTCAGCCATATCAACATGGCCAATCTCTGTATCTCTAATATCTTCAACATTAGAGTGGACTGAGGTGATTGGGAAAACAACTTGATATTTGTACTTCATAGCTTTTGCCTTCTTCGGAGACAAATCAGTCATTTGGGCGATCTTTCACTCAGAAGAAATTTGACGTCGAAAGGAGCTCCGCAGAAGAAACTGCAACAGAAATCATGATCATGCAATCAGGGAAAATATGGGCAATCTGGGAAAATTGCATGTTGACGATCACGACTATGGGAGTGCGCTTGAAAAAGGGCTATAGTGCGAGCTGGCCAAGGATCAGAGGAGAAGCGGGCTCAGGAAAATGAAATTGGAAATTTTCCAGTGTTAGGAAAATTTGAGATATTTTTTGTATGGGCGGCGAAATTCGCCGCCCCTGCATGTGAGGGGTTTGATATTGTGCATCGGCGGTGAATTTTGCCGCCTTTGTAGTTTGAGAGAACCGTGAGATGGTTGGAGCGGCAATTTTCGCCGTCGATGCAGGAAATAGGAAAGCGGAGGTTCATTTGGTAAGAGCGGCAATATTCGCCAACACTGCATTTGATAACATAGTAACTTCATATCTTTTCGATGTTCCGTCGGCGATTTTTGCCGACACCACATGGGGGTTCCATATATGTACGAGCGGCGAATTTTGCCGACATTACATAGCAAGGTAAAGTGAAGAAGTCCGGGCGGCGAAAAACGCCGACGTTGCATTCGATAACATCGGCAAGTTTGAGCGTAGGGAACGGGATGTTCGCTAATTCAACAGAGGTAACCAAAGACTGAAAGCTCGGCAAAATCTGTCGATGTTGTATGAGAGGAATGCAATGTGGGTTTGGGAAATCTAGGGCACGCAATCCTTAGGGTTTTCGGGGTAGAATTTAGGGCACGCAGGTGAACAAAAACAACGACAACACAAAACGAAAACAACACTCTAAACAAACACGAAACGTAAATAAAAACTAAAAACCAACATCAAACACAAAAACCTATGATAAACTTAAAGGAAAAGTTGAACGACGAAGGAAAGGTGAAACTTACCCGTGCTCGAAGTGGAAACCCTAAGGATAGATCCGTCGGTGAATCGGAATGGTGTGATCAAGCAAGCGTCGAGTGAGTCACGCAGAAGACTTGTGGATAAGGAATGACGAGTGGCAAGGGGAAAAAGCTTTTTAAAAGGTTAAAACTCGAGTTGAAGCGCCTGGCACGAGTGGCCATTAATGGTACTCGACGGCAGAATCCCGAAGATCTCGTTCGGGCGGCAATTTCGGCCGCTATGACATCCTTGTTGGCGAACGTGCGACGTCGGCGAAAAAGGCCGCCCTTACATGGGCTAGGTGACTCCAACGAAAGATATGCGATGGCGGCGGATTTTGCCGCTCTCGCACATTTCACTCAAAGCGATGTAATAGCGGCCAATTTTGCCGCCACCGCATCAAAAACAAAACTTAATATGTAAGAGCGGCAAATTTTGCCGCTCTTGCATATCAAGAGTAAAAATTTACAAACTTAAAAAAAAACAACGAAAATTAACATCTTAACCGATTTACGACTTGGATTTTCCTCGCAAATATCGAGAAATTAATTCAAGGAAACGTCGCAAACGAGTTTTAAAATGTCAACTGACCTCGCACGAGAACAAGAAAATCTTTTCTCGATTTGCGAGCTTAGAGTGTAGATTCACGAAACGGACAAGTTTCGTGGGGTTGTCTACAAAATGAGCATAGCTGATTTTGAGAACAACACACTGTTGCCTTTCTAGTCTTCCATTTTTCAAAATCCATTCACCTTGACTTGACTAACTCAAGCAGCAAGCTAGCGCATCCTTTCAAAGCAAAAGTCCTTAACAACCCTAGAGCAAAGCAGCTTTCTTCCAGAGTCATCTACTGTCCTACTGTTCTGATTATCAACATCAACTAAATCCAGCTTAACCAAAGCACCAGATCAACAAGCTTGTCTTCTGCAAAGTGTTCCATTGTCAAAACCAACTCACGCATCTCCTGTGACATGTAGCATTTCTGCAGCACGACATTGTCTTTTTAGGTAGATGGCCCCCTTTAACGAACACAGAGTTCCTACGATAAGGCTATTATCTTTCATATTCAATCTATCCTGAGCAATCTCTTTGGCAAGAGAATATGTTGGCTGTATGTTTACTTTGTAAGTCAGTCAATTTGCTTTATGGTTTATCTTTTGCTTCTTTATCCATTACCTATTCAAGGCTACCTTGATTTATCTATAATCTTGGTATGTTGCGATGCAGTACGGATTGGGGGCATAGTCATTACTTTTGTGTGCCGTGTTTAAGGAATGATCTTTAGTATCTTTCTTAACATCATATTTATCTTGCGTGTGTGTTACAACCTAGCATCTTACATATTTAATACTCTTCTGGTATTTACATGTATTGAAGTTTATTTTATGTTCAAGACTATGGCTCATTCACATGTACCAACAAGGTCATATTATGTCTAAGGGATCTAAGTTCAAACCGCTTGCTTGCAGAATCAACGTCCATGCACTTGGATATTATAGCACCTTGGTCATTTATACCTTGGTGGAAAACTATCCACGTGCTATATCAAAAATACAAATTGCTCTTTATATACAAATGTGAAACCAATGCAACAAGCTCATCATTTACCCATCCATTTACCCATAGCCTTATATCATTTCAAAAGCAAAGATCGATCAATAGTCTCTCTCTTCCATCCCCACTTTTCTTCCCTCTAGTGCATATCTGCAAAACCCACATGTTAGATATCACAATTCATAGCATCTATATCATCATACATCTATAAGAATCATGACATCTATAAGCATCATATAAGCAATATACATCATCACATAAATCCATAATCATACATACATATCCTCCAATCCATGTCAATAGGAAATGCATACATGAAAGCATGAACACCAGTGAACACAATATGTCATCATATATATATCTCATCTGAAGGTTGTCAAAATATAAAATGTCAATGTCTACAAACATAGTCCATATGTATACATCAATAAAGTACAATCAAGGCTATCAAGAGCCCTCAAAATATACATCAGATGCACACAGGCCTCAGTTTAAATATACAAGTGTCCATAATGATACAAAAATGGCACAATGTACAAATATGCATGCTCTAGTGGGTCGAGCTGCCCTCCTGCTGTGGTCCTTGTCCTCCACCTATGCTCGGTGCAGGTCCCCCTGTTGGTCCTCCTCCCCCTAGTGGCACAAAAGGTCCTCTAATTGAGGACAATGACTGCCTTGTCCTATGAGACTCGGATGCTCTGGACCTACTCCTCTCTCTATAGCTCGGTGCCTGCTGAGCTACTAGCACCGCACTGACATAGAGACCCCTGTGGTACTCAACCTCTCTGCCTGCTAACACTAGCTCTCCCTGCACCCAGATGAGCTCACTGTATAATGCCCTTTGATCGGCACCTAGTGCATGGCGTGCCTCATCTCTCTCCCACCTCACTCTCTGTAGTGTGGCCTTTGCTGTCAGCCATAGCTGCGCCTCTGCATCTCTCTCCCTAATCACCTGGGCTAGCTGCCCATCATCCCCTGCTGCTATAGGTGTTTCCTGTGCCTGTGCCTGTGCCTATGCTTGTGCCTGTATCTGTGCCTGTGACTGTGCCTATGTCAGGGCTACTTGTGCTGCTGCTGCTATCTGTGTCTGTACCTATGCTAAGGCCTCGGCATGTCTCGCCTCTGCCCTCACTGCATCCCTATTTCTCCTCAACCTCACCATCTGGAGCTCTAATCGTGTCTTCTAGGCTATCTCCTCCTATAGTAGCCGCTCCGCTCACTGTAAATTGATCTCTACGACTGGGTCCTCTGCCTCCACCATCTCTACATTTGCCTGTGAGCCTCCCGCCTCTCCACTTGCCTGTTGTCTGGCCTCTCTGGCTTGTCGCCTGATCCTAGCCTCCACACCTAGGACTAGTACCTCCCCCACTGCCCCTGCCACACCTGGTGTGGTCAGTCTCACTGGCCTGTGTGTCTGCTAGTACCTGTCGTACTCTGGCAGTGTCCTTGGATTTGCCAATCTAGAATCCCAATCCCATCTCACTAGTACTAGTCCCCGCAACTATGTCAATGCTGTCACCACTGGAATCTCTGCATCTGAGTCCCTAACCTCCCGCCGTGTCCTAGCATGTCACCTCTCCAACTGGCAAGCCCTATGGCAGTCCAAACTGTTAGAGTACCCGCTCTGGTAGGTATCTCTCTATGGTATCTGTCTGCCTCACGAATAGGTATTGAGCTTGGTGGTAGTACATCAACTACTCATGCTTATCCTCCCACTCCTCACATAGTAACCACGGCCTCCAAACGAACTGGTCCATCTCATCGATCTGCCACCTCCAGTGGCTAACAGATCCCAGCCTCTAGTGTGTGATAACTCCCTCATATAGAAATGCATAAGGCTCTCCCCTATCGCAACGGTGCTGTGTAAGGGGTCTGATCACTGGAATGTGCTCACACGCCCACACCTGTAGAAGAGTCACCCCTGCTGAGAGACTCCAGCCTCTCCTGTAGACGCAGTCATGCATGTCTCGATATAGCTGTCCTAATACACACGGGCCCCATGCATACTGAATGCCATATGTGAACATCCCAGATAGTACAGTGCCCCATCCAACAGATAATCCTCTAGATCACCTGTCTGGGCACAAGAAGCCACAAATCAATGAAGAAACTATCCATCTGATCCTATCACAGAGTCTCAGAACATCTACCCACCGAATCTCACCATTGTCTATCCACAAATCATCTGTGCAGAATACCTCTACCAAGCTTGCCTCACCCCACATTAGGTCAAAGTCCACTCTCTCTCCATCAATCTGAATCCTGAGGATGCGATACACATCCTCCAATGTCACTATAACCTCCCCTGTCAAAAAATGAAACAAACATGTCTCACTATGAAATCTCTCTACCACTGCTGTCACTAGGGTGAGATTCGTGCTAATGTGTGTCAGGTGTGCCACATGCCATAATCCCGCGTGCTTTAGGAATGCATCCTCCTCCCATGTCAGTTGTACCACCTCGTGTGCTATGGGGTGGTGTCGCTCTCTCGACATCAACAGAGGCATAATCCTCTGCATTCACAACAAACCACTTGTCAGACATTTTAACCATTTCTCCATAGTCCTACCAACATCTACTTTCTACCGCCAGCCCTAGGACTGACTCTCCCATTCTCTAGCCTAAGTGATCGACTCCTTGGTCAACCCAACTACTTCTTTCTTCTAGCCCATCCAAAAGCACCTTGTTCTATACAATCGCGCTGCACTATCTTACCAAATGTGCCATACTATTTATGCAGATGCGCTGAGCTATCCTATACCAAAGGTGACTTGTTTTATAAGTGTGCCTTGCCATGCCTCCAACTGTGCCTTTCTGCACTACCAAAGGCGACCTGATTTTCTACCCCCTACCAACTGTACCTCGCTACCTATCCAATTACGCTCTACTGCTCTGCCAAGAGCGCTGTAGGACCCTACCAACTGCGCTGCGGCGCGATAACCACAAACTAATAGCACTGTGGCATTGCCAAACGCGCTATACTGACCTACCAGAAGCGCTGTAGCACTCCAAAAGTGCCTAACCTGACTACCAAACATGCCATTCTACCCTGTAGCGCTTTTGGCTGACCTAAACACCTACCTAGACCTAGCCCTAAAAACTTCCCTAAAACGTCAATCACAAAGAGGTTTTCGGACACTTACCACTGTCAGAGCTCCTGCTGGCCTCCCATACATCCATACCAACTCTGCCCGATGCCTGTGCGCTGGAATTAGCATCTCTCCTCACTGTCAGCTCCTTCCACACAACTCTCACACCCTAGGTTTGGAGGCTCTACACTCTAAATTTGGCAAGCTCTTAGTGTGCAAATGAGGAGTGTGATCCCCATGGGACCTATTTATAGTATCCCTCCCTCTTTTTTTCTTCCCAACCCATTCTTCTCTCTGCTACCTTATTGTGCAACCTTCTAAGTCGACATTAATTGAATAAATTCTCTTTATTTAATTAATTTAATTAAATTCCTCTATTTTCTTCCACAATTAAATAATTTTAATTATTTAATTAAATCATTATCCTCTTTTGAAATTCAAATCCACATTAATTAAATAAATCCAATTATTTAACTAATTCATCACAATTCTTTCTTATCTACAATTAAATAATTCTACATTATTTAATTAAATCAATTATTCTTCTAAATTTAAATAAATCATGCAAATTTATTTAAATTGTCTCAAATCCTCTAAAAATAAACAAAATCAAATATTTTATTTATAATCTTCTATTCTCCTCTCATGCACAATTAAATTAAATAAATTTATTTATTTAATTTTAGTTATCTTCCAATTCCTCTTAAAATATCTTGTTAACTCATGTGCACAATCAGACTTATTTTTAGAACTCTAAAAAAAATAAAATTACAAGTTTAGTTATCTATTCAATCAATCTTGTTTTCATCATATCTTAATAAAAATATCCTTATGGATGGACACATGGCATATGCACATTCATCATGGTTATTTGATTTATCTCCTCCATTGATTCTTCTGATTTATCCGGATCGTTGATCGATCTTTGTTGAAACCTATATAACCCCCCCTCATCTCCCTCACAAACCCTCTTCGATCACTTATTCTCAGGCATCCTTTAACAGTGCTTTGAGCATACATTGCATTGATTGAGCAGCTTTATGATCTTTTGACATTGATCTTTGAGCACTTTGAGCACTTTAGTTGCTTGTTGCAAACATGGTTTCGTAGCATTATTGAGCAATCTACATTTCAACAAAGAGAACAACACAAATCTCAGTAAAAGCTTTCTTATTTCATTAGATTTATTGATAATGGCTTTTATTTAGATTAGTTCTCTTTACGTTATGGGCTTTTGATTTATTAGTTTTGATTTAATCGATTTTCCTCATACACAACACCTAATAAATTTTAAATTATTTATGTCTTATAGTTGTTTTGTTGTTGTCTTTGAATTATTTTGAACTTTGTAAAAAGTTGAGACCCTTTTAAAATCTTTCTTAATTAAAAATTCAATTTTAAATTGTACACTATGAACCTTCATCAGATTAATAGGCATTGATTTAGTTCTAGTTGCTTTGATCTTCACATAAGCAATCTTCAGCTCTATATCTCCCATCAAAAATCTCAGATAAACTAACTTCATGGCCCTTAAAAACCTAATGGGAAGATTGTTGTGGATTTCCATTTCTAAATTGTTTGTAAGCCGTCTCTAGTTCCCTGTACCAAAATCTTAAGAGAGAAAATTTTATTGGAACATATAAATTTGATGAATTTCTGATCAAGAATTTCAATAAAAAAGATCTACAGCTTTGAACATTGAGAAATCAGCGGGCAACAAAAATTATGGTTAAAAATAAACAAAAAATGTTCACGCCTTGTAAGTTTTTACCCCTTGTAGGTCACATGGAATGTTTAGTGCAAACTGGTGGAACTGAATTCTGTTTCAAATTGAGTGATATCTTTTTATAAGAATATGTTCTGAGAATGGATTTGGAAATGAAAGGAAGCTAGGTGTGTAGAAATCGCTTCCTACACTAATCTAATGAGGAGAGGACTATGCAAATTCAAATTTATCCTAACTATTACAGCAATGTTAAACCATTAACATGAGATATTGTAGCAAAACACAAGAGCCAGAAAGTAGACAGAAGAAGAGAGACAAAGATTTACGGTGGGAAAAACCCTTATTGGGTGAAAAACCCCACACTCAGAAACCTACACAATGTATTTACAAATCTAAAAGAATGTTTACAATACACTTGCAATGCAAGCTTCAATGGTCTTCGACAATCGTGTTTGGAATCAATCCAGCAGCATAACAGTACCTGTAAACCTGTGATACAAACTCCATCTCCAAGCACCTATTTAAATAGGAAATACAAGGCAATTAAATAATAAATACAAACATTACAAATGCAGAGAATTATCAAGGTTGAGACACCTTAATTCCCAACATTCTCCCACTTGTCGAACACCTTGTAAGAGCCAATAAAAAAATAGGATTTAACTGTTATAGGCCGAGAGGCCCATAGACTCCGAACACCATCTGAACTTCTCTGTGCTCACTGTTTTCGTCAATGCATCTGCAAGATTCTTCAAAGTATCTACCTTCTCCAAATTTACCTTTCCATCCTCAACCATGTCTCTCACGAAGTGAAACTGAACATCAATGTGCTTGGTTCTAGCATGGAAAGTTGGATTCTTTGCAAGGCAAATTACACTCTAATTGTCACAACTGATCGAGCTCTGACCTGCATCAACACCAATGTCAGAACACAATCTCTTAAACCAAATGGCTTCCTTACAAGCATGAGTTGCTGCCATGTACTCAGCTTCTGTCATGGACAAAGTAACAATAGGTTGTCACTTACTCATCCAACTAATAGCACCACCAAACAGTGTAAAAACATAAGCACTAGTGGATCTCTTACTGTCAATGTCACCTGCCCAATCTGAATCCACAAATCCATGAATATCAACAGAATGCGGAGGTCCTGAAACATTACCATGATAGAAAATGGAATACTCGGAAGTACCCCTCAAATATTTGAACACTCGCTTAACTACATCCCAATGAACCCGTCTAGGATTAGCCATAAATCGACTAAGGACTCCCACTGCTTGGGTAATGTTTGGTCTTGTGTAGATGATAGCAGACATCAAACTACCAACAACACTAGCATAAGGTACTCTACTCATGTCCTCCACCTCACTAGGAGATTTTGGACAATCCTCAACAGACAACTTTGTCCCCAAAGAAACGGGAACACACAATGGTCTACAATCTGCCAGGCTGAATCCATCCAACATGGTCTTCACATACTTACTCTGGCTTAACCAAAGTTTTATGTTGATTCTACATCTCTTTTAATTTCCATTCCTAGAATGTACCCAGATGCCCCTAAATCTTTCATTTCAAACTGAGCTGACAACTGAGATTTAAAATAAGAAATCATATTCTTACCCTTCCCAATGAGCAACACATCATCAACATATAGTGCAACAATGAGAATACGATCACCATCAAATTTATAATAAACACAGTGATCTGATTTTGATCTCACAAATCTAATTGACAACACAAAGGCATCAAACTTCAAGTACCATCTCCTAGGGGATTGCTTCAAACCATACAAAAAAAATTTAAGTTTGCAAACCAAATTATCTTTACCTTTCACCATGTAATGCTCTAGTTGTGACATGTAGATTTCTTCCTCCAAGTCACCATGAAGGAAAGTTGTCTTCACATCCATCTATTCTACCTCCAAGTCATAAGCTGCTACGAGTGACAATAGGAATTGAATGGATCTTAGCTTTGCAATGGGAGAGAAGATCTCACCATAATCTATACCCTCCACTTGTGAATACCCCTTCACAACCAATCTAGCCTTATACTTCTCAACACTGCCATCTGCACCAATTTTCTTCTTGAACACCCATTTGCATCCAACGGGTTTCCATCTAGGAGGTAAAGGCACCAAGTCCCAAGTTTGATTATTTTCCAAAGAATCCATTTCTTCCTCCATGGCCTCCTTCTAGGAACTTGCATCCTTCATATCCAAAGCCTCTGATACAGTTCTAGGTTCATCACTGTTAGTAAGAAAAGCATAAGCACAACTAGAATCAAGCAATGTAAAACCAAACCTTTCAAGTTGTTTTCTTATCCATGTAGACCTCCTCAAGAGCTGAGGTTGAGGTTGAGCTTCTTCATCTGAGCTTTCAGAGCTGATAGAGCTCTCCTCATCATCAGGTCCAACATTGTCTTTCTGTTCAGTCTTCTCAGGGGTGAGAGGAAACTGAACAACATTCTCTTTCTTTTCTTTTTCTTCTAGCTGCAAAACAGTGGAAGAAGGTGTAAGCTCTCTAAAGATGACACTTCTGCTATACAACACTTTTTTAGCCACGGGGTCCCAAAGCTTGTATCCTTTCGTACTAACACCATAGCCAATGAAGATACACTTAACAACTTTGTTCTCCAACTTTGACCGCTTCTCCATAGGCACATGTGCATATGCCTCACAACCAAAAACACGAAGATGCCTTACTAAAGGCTTTCTACCATACCACACCTCCATGGGTGTCTTTCCAACAAGAGCTAATGTAGGAGATCTGTTTACCAGATAGCAAGCAGTGGCAACAGCTTTAGCCCAAAACTTTTGTTCTAGGCTAGCTCCACTAAGCATACTCCTAGCCTTCTCCATCAGTGTCATGTTCATCCTCTCTGTAACTCCATTTTGCTATGGGCTGTAAGGAGTTGTCTTATTCCTTTCAATCCTAAGTTCCTTGCAATACTTATCGAATTCTGTAGAATAGAACTCACCACCATTGTCATTTCTTAAACATTTAATCTTTTTACCAGTCTGATTTTCAGCAAAGGCTTTAAACTCCTTAAACTTGCTATAGACTTCAGATTTGCTTCTGAGAAAATAAATCCATGTCCTTCTATTGTAATCATCTATAAAAGATGCAAAGTATACAGATTTTGATAATGAAGGAACATTAACAGGACCAAACACATCATAATGAATAAGGTCCAACACACAAGAAGACTTATGAGAACTTGAGTTAAACTAAACACGGTTTTGTTTTCCATAAATGCAATGTTCGCAAAAGTTGAACTCAAGATTACAATCATCTAACCCCTCAATGATGTTCTTATTTTTCAGGGTACACAGACCCTTCTCACCAATGTGGCCAAATCTCTTATGCCATAACATTGTCTTTTCAACAGGAAGTTTAACTTCCAATGCACGATTACAACCATCAAGATTAGAAACAACATATTTCTTCACTGCTCATTCAGATGGTGGGGATGAAGTGACTGCTGCCCTCTTCCTTGAGTTAGAAGAACTATTGCATTTTGAAATGCATGCTTCCAACTAAAATAGAGTACCTCTCCGAGTACACTTAGCAAGCACCATAGATCCTCTAGTCATCTTGCATCCTTTTTTCGAAAAGACAACCTACACACCTGCATCATTCAAACTACTTACAGAAAGTAGGTTCCATGCTAAGCCTGGGATGTGCATAACCCCAGAGATCCCCTTCACTCGACCATTAGGGAATCAGATAGAGACTCTTCCACAACCAACGATCTTCAGATGAGAGTCATCACCCAGATACACCTTTCTACCATCGAACTCCTCATACTTAGTGAACCAGTCTTGATGTGAGGTCATGTGGAATGATGCACCAGAGTCAATTAGCCACACATCATCAGATGCATGGGTTACCAGGGATGCGATGAAAGCATCACCGTCATCTTGTAATTTGTCAGAATCTGAATCAGGAGCTTTCTTCTTTTTCTTCTTCTCCTCTTTGCATTCCTTTCAGAAATGCCCAGTCTTGCCACTATTCAAACAAAGAGCCTTGGACTTTCCAGGAGATTTGGATCTCCCATAGGATTTGGATCTACCCTTCTCAACTTTCTTGTCCTTCTTCTTCCCTTTCTCCTTGGGTCTTCCATGAACTGCAAGGGCCTCTTTGGCTACTTCAGAAGACTTTCTCTGCATCTCTTTAGACAACAGCGAAGAAACCACCTCTTCTATTTTGAATGTGGATGTGGTGCTTTCGATTTCCATGACAAGATGATCCCATGAGTCCGGTAGAGAACAAAGTAGGGTCATACAGCGATCCTCCTCCTCCATCTTTACACCAATAGATGTCAATTGTGCAACCAACATGTTGAAAGCATTCATATGTTCAGCAACTAATCCTCTATCCTCCATTCGAAGAGAATACAACTTCTTTCTTAGAGAAAGTTTATTAACTAAGGATTTGGCTTGATACACATCCCCAACTTCTTCCAAAGGAGTTTTGCAGTAGTCTCCTCATGGACATTTAACAACACAGAATCAACAAGACTAAGTCTTATGAGACCCTTAGCCTTCCAATCCTTGAGATCCCAGTTAGCTTGTGACATTGTAGTTGGTTTAGTTCCGTTCACACTATCCCAAAGGTCTTAGTTAACTAACATGTCTTCCATCTTGAGCTTCCACAGCTCGAAATTACTACCATTGAACTTCTCTACTTCAAACCTTCCTTATGTGCTTGCCATCTCCTTGCTGCAATAAGATACAAAATGCTCTACATAGACTCCCACTCAACCTAAGATTAGCTCAAAAAACCCCTACCCAACAACTAAGACCAAAGGTGATCAAGCTCTGATACCAACTGAAAGGAAGCCAGGTGTACGGAAATCGCTTCCTACACTAATCTAATGAGGAGAGGGCTGTGCAAATTCAAATTTATCCTAACTATTATAGCAATGTTAAACCATTAACATGAGATATTGCAGCAAAACACAAGAGCCAAAAAGTAGACAGAAGAAGAGAGACAAAGATTTACAATGGGGAAAACCCTTATCGGGTGAAAAACCCCACACACAAAAACCTACACAATGTATTAACAAATTTGAAAAAATGTTTACAATACACTTGCAATGCAAGCTTCAATGGTCTTCAATACGTGTGTCTAGAGTCAATCCGGCAGCATAAAAGTACCTGTAAACCTGTGATACAAACTCCATCTCCAAGCACCTGTTTAAATAGGAAATACAAGGCAATTAAATAATAAATACAAACATTACAAATGTAGAGAATTATCAAGGTTGAGACACCTTAATTACCAATAGGAAAGGTATCAAATTTGCAAGTTCACTAACTTTTTAAAGGAGGCCACAAGGAAAATATACCAATCTTAAAATACTACAGCAAAGGCTCAAATTTTTATGCACAAAATGCATATGGAAAATTTTGACTTGAATGGAATTACCATCCAAATGTATATTTAGGATCACAATGCCTGGTGAGATGTGTGAACTCTATTCTCAATCCATTAGTAGTCATGTTTGAAACATTTTCATGACTACTGTTGTTCTTGCTTAGTATATTTCAATGTGGCCAACCTTTATAGCTCTATGAATGAAGAATCTATGGAAGACTCCTGTTTGGAAGTTTCTTTAGGCTGTCTATTGTCTTACTTGCTAAATATCAATGTGGCCAACTTACGTATCTTATGAATGGAGTAGCAGAATATTTTTTTCAAAATTTGAGAATGTACATCCCTAGTGTCTTGCCATATCTTTTCATGCTTCATTTCTGCCCAATTTGCCAGCCATTGAGTAGAAATTATCCGTTGCTTGACAATTTCTAGAATATCCATTATACTCTTCCCAACGAGTTGTTCCACATAAGGTTAAATTTAAAGTTAGTCAAGTGCACAAGATGAAAGTTTCAATTAGCAATGGTTTTGCTCTCTTTGTCTATTACATTTGTAAGAATTATTTAATTTAGGAAGATCTCACTATTCTCACATTAAGTGTTAAATTAGCAACTTGAATCACATTGATAATTGGGGCTTTACAGAAACTTTGGGGATTTCCACATCTTGTAAAACATCATATCAAACAAAATCATTTATGGAAACATGCTCAAGGTCTTAATGGAACTTCCATGCCTTGCACCAGGTCAGATCAAACAACAAAATCTATGGACCGTTTCAAGCAAAGAGGCCCATAGGCACATTTCAAGGAATCTACAATTATACAGTGACCTAGAGAAGCATCCATTATGTTATAACTCCAGAACTTATTGTCTTCGTAAGTTATCCAAAGGAAGAAAGTCCAGATATTTCTGGTAGTGCGTGTTCATTTTGGTTGGTGTTTTTAGTGTTATTTTTGCTCTCTAAATCTTCTCATATATCATGTATGCTCTTAATTTGTTATCTTGCAAATAATAAAAATGTGGCTTACAGCAGCATTAAGAAGATTAACTTCCAAACAATCCCAAAGGGTTGGAGAAAAGAGAACAATTTTCTGTTTTCATTGAAATGAATAATACCCTGCACATGGAGTGAAATTTAAGGAAAGGTGGAGGAAAATTGCTTGAGCAAGACAAATGATCAAACAACAGAGGTCAAAACTTAACGATGGTGTTCTCCCTCTCTGGCAATCTTGATTGGTAAAAGATAAAGATGCAAGTTAGGGAAAATGTTTTAGCCAGATACCTCAAATTCACTTTACATTATATCTGTTGATGTTCTTAAAGGTTGAAGAACTCTCAATTATGAGACAAAAGTAAAATAAGTATTGAATTTAAGATACCAACCCTAATGACCACACAAAATCAATTGCACTTAGAGTCTGCTTGTTACTTGCGATGAGATTGGAGCTTGACGTAATCCCCTCATATATCATTTGAACATAGATGGGCGGCATTCCCAATAATTAACTTCTTGCAAAAGAGAATAAACCATCAGTATACATCTAGGTGAAAAAATGGTTGAAACAAAATGTAGGTGAGATGATATAATGGCTGAACAATTCATAAGCATCCAGAGAACAGCCAAAAGTAATCAATTATGTTTTTAGATCATTTTAACTACCTTTATTTTTTTCAAATATATATTTTTTGGCATTATAAAAGCAAAATCAATAAAACCCTGACAAAATTAGGGAAGCATCATAAAGCTGTCAATTAGATGTTAGTTTCTTGCACCATATCAATTAAACATTAAAACATGTAAATGTCAAATAGTTCCTTTTTTGATTAATTAGTTGGGGGATTGTATTGGGTCTCCCGCCCTTGATAGACAATACATAATGTTGGATAAGAACTTTTTCACAGCAAGCCTTTCTCTTTCTTACTACCAGATATAAGCATATAAGAAGTAATTTTCATTGATTTGCTAGGTTTTGGATTGGAAACCAAAGTCCAATCCATCCCTCATGGAAATTCCAAATCCTTCTCCTCCATGGACAAAGGATTCTGCTCCCCACAAGGTATACTTCCATTATTCAAAGGAATATGAGGCTCTACCAGAACTATTGGAGGCTTACTTGTAGTCTCCATTGTTAACAAAGGGGATGAAGGATAAGCTTCATCCACTATTGGAGCTTTCATATTTAACCTCTTAGAAGACATAAAGGGGATTAAGGGGGTCT
Source organism: Cunninghamia lanceolata (assembly GCA_027924645.1). Lineage (NCBI taxonomy): Eukaryota > Viridiplantae > Streptophyta > Pinopsida > Cupressales > Cupressaceae > Cunninghamia > Cunninghamia lanceolata. The sequence continues at coordinate 663,150 of BSBN01001292.1, read as the reverse complement.
CTATGGCATGACCTGGAGGGACAAAAACCTCAACCACTAAAGGAACCTTGTCAATAGATTTCTCAGAAGGCAAAGAAGGAAATAAAGGAGTCCCTAAAAGATACCTGAGTGGGCTTTGAAGAAATCTGAGACTTCTTCAAATAATGCAGAGCAGCTAATTGGTGAGGGTGAGCTTCTCTCTACCAAGATGCTTGGCTTGTAGATTTATGGTTGGTGCTAGAACAATCAGCAGCGACATGGCCTGCTTCAAAGCATCTGTGACAATGGAAAACAATCCAAAGAAAATACGGTATATATTAACCTATTGACCAAGATCCACCTTTATAAAATGAAAACAAAAATATATACTCTTAAGGAAGAAAAAACTAAACCACCAAAACCAAATACACAAACTACTATGTTCTACAAGGTAGGCGATAAAAAAAAAAGAATTAAAATCAAAATCAATGCTGTCAATCCACACTCAACTCCATGGCATTGATTCATGCGGAATGTTTCGGACACATTTACTTGGATCTTGCAAAACTCAATTCTAAATTAAAATATTTATGAGACCCTTCATCAATCACCGCATCTTCCCATTCACTGCATGACTTTACCTAGCTCACAATGTCCATGCCCTCTGCAAAACTCAAATCCGATGCCTTTTTCCTCGTTATCAATTCCAACAACACAACACAGTAGTTGTAAATGTCCATCTTCTCCATCATTCTAGTTGTATGTCCACATTCTGCAGTAAGAGCTGATGAAAATCCAAGCCAGAAAAGCAAAACTAAAATTATAGCACATCAAAATTAATATAGTCATGCTCTTACCAGGTGCAATGTAGCCCAAAGTACCCATAACTGAGGAAGAATCAACAGTGAGGGAGATATCCATGCATTGAGCAATCTAGAAATCAGAAATGTGGGGTTCCATATCTGAATCAAGCAGTATATTGCAAGGCTTGATATCAGCAATTGCATTCTCAGACAGCCCATCACCATTCTCGATGTCATCAAGTTGTTTTGATTAGTTCGCATGTTTAAGGGATTTCATGTTGCATTCCAAACCCTAACTACCCATGACCACTATGATCATGCAAGCTTTTCCCATATTCCCTCCTTGAATGTGGGAGGGAATGTATATTCACGTGGGAGTATAGTGCTGGGAAGTAAAAAAATTTAGGTACGAATTTTTTCTAAACTTGTCCTATCGGCATATTCCTTCAAGGAAAGTTATTTTACTTTAGTAATAGTTTATTTATTTATTTTAGTAATAGTTTTTATTTTATTTTATTTTATTTACAATATGACAGCTGACTAAACATCAATTTAAATTAGTTGAATAAAAGTTTCAATTGTGTTGTGATTATATAATGCCTCTAGGCTTCGCCTCTTGGTGTAATTATCCACAGGTACATGATGGCATTTCCAAAGATAGGGATGTCATTGAGATGGCGGTATGTGTTGGGGTTGATTAGGCTTCTCTCTACTCTTTCTAGTGGATCTTCTTTAGTTGTCAATACTCTTATTGACCTTAATAGAAGTCATTCTTAGAGATGTTCTAGCTGGTTCTAGCTTTGTTTCTAGGTTTTAGCTTCCCCGTACAAACCTCTTGATAAGATATATTAAGTATCCTATTTCATTTGATTTACTATATACATGTTATGTTTAGAAATTGAATCATGTTTTTGTTAAGATACCATACATGAGTATTTTTTTCAAGTAAGTCCTTGTGAAAGAAATTATGTTTAATTTATATAAGGTATTGCAACATGTTATTTGATCACTTTTTCTCTTTCTTTTCCATATCTAGAAGTTTTAGTTCTATGTTGTTTGAACTATACAAAATTTATTTTCTAGAAAATTAAATTTGCACCTATGGTATTGTTGTTGAAATATTTTAAGTCATTTTGAAACAAAAATTTATTTAACCAGTTTTCCTATTGATTTTCTAAATTTGGATGTTTTATTATTTTTGTTTTTTTGAAACTTCTTTTGCTGAAAAAAAACTTGCAATTGTGGCATTGCAGTGGAAGTATTTGAAGTTCTTTTGGTATATAAATTACATAAAAATCCAATTATATGAAACAAAGAAACATGCACAAGGCACATTAGCTATTTTGTACCATTCACATTTGGAAAACTAGGGATACAAAATTGAAAGTTATTTATACAAGATAAATAGAATGAAATCTCCCATTGGTTTCCAGAAGGGGGTCTAATACACCAAATTATCATTTGGCTTGGCTTTGACCTAAATAACCACCAATACCAAGCTTAAAGATAACAAGCAGAGAGACACGTAAATTCACTTTTATTTATTTATGCTAGTCCATGTGTAAGTGGACTAGAAAAGTTTAGTTTACTTGCATTTGACCTAAAATAACAACCAATACCTTTTATACCGCACTACCTTCATTGGTTATTTCATGTTTGTGTCTGCCAATGACAGGGAAGAGTCTCAGAAAGTTAGATTCCTTTTCTAGCCATGTGGTCTCTCTAAGAAGAGTTCCTCTACAGGGGGCCTTCTTATTTGCAAGAATGCCTCTTATTTGCTACATTTTGATATGTTCACCAGGAGATTTGGGTACCACAAAATGTTAGGTAATGGGCAGCTAGTGGAACATCATTTGAAAGTAGGGTACAACTATATGATTATTAAGTATAGTCACCAAGAGATGTGGACACATGTACAAGGACAAAGTGCTATCCTTGAACTCAAATATCCTGCAGGTAATGATTTTAAATGGCTAAGGACAGATCATCCAATGTTCAATTCTCATAGATAACATAATCAATCCATAGAAGTGTATTATGAAGCATACCACATTTATGTTCATGCATGGTATCTTGATTAATATTATCCACCAGACAAGACCTAGTCCCTTTGTGGCAACATTAGAACCTGAACTGCCATGCAATTCAAACAATAAGACCAGGTTGATCTACAAGCTAAGCAAGCAATGGCCTAAGCAAAATTATCATTTAGATTTACCTTGATTGATTATTTTAACATTAGTGTGGAAATATTAGAAAACATTTTGTTTCTCCCAGTTTGGATAGATTAAAATTTGAAGGTTGACTTGCCATTTTAACTGCATGTTCTATGTATGTTTTTTTACAGTTTCAAGTTTGGTCAACTTTCAATCTATACACGATAAAAGTAGCATCCAATAAACCTTAAGTATGTCTTATACACTCCATATGCATTTGACCATTATCGTTAAATTAATTTGTTAGTCCATCTGACCATCCATGTGTAAAAAGTTAAAAACAGGAAATTCCCTGTACCTACTCCCATCAATCAATTCACATCTGTATGAAATGTGAATCACTGGCTAACAATCACTCAAATTTGCTCCAAATTTGCTCCATTTAGGTTATAACTAGTATATTCACAAACCAAGAAAGTGACATCACCAAATTTCACTTCTTCAAATAGTAGTCCAAGTCTAAAGATCTCATTATCCTACTAAAGAAAATTTCTCAATTGTAATCTAGGTGACCTTGTATACAACAAAACAAACATGATTGAGGAAATATTTAAGTATTTCATGTGATATTTTATAGGCCTGATAATATTCTAAAAGGAATCATTCACCTCATTTACAAATATAATACCATGCCAAAAAAATGAATTCACTATGGAACAACTACAATATTTGCAAAATGGTTCATTTCATATCATTAATTTCTTAACAAAACATGAAAAGGATATATTGCCATCAAACCATATCATAGGGGCAACCTCCATGAAACCTTGCATCATATTTATATATCTTCAATGCCAATTGCCCCATGTACATCTTCATCTTGAATGCTTTCTCCCAAAATATGCTTTATAAACATGAGCAACAATACATCATCTACTATATCAGTAGCTGCATCTATTGCAAGCAAAGTGGATATAATAATCTCATGATTCTCATGATCTGTAGGTAATATAAGTTCAACATTTCTACTATTTGTCCACCAAACTAGAGCTACAAAAACCACACAAATAACACTGATCACTACAGCTAGAATTCATTCCATTCCCCTCATCAAAATGCCCACTCATTAGATTTTGGCAAATTCCCTTAAAAAATTCCTACCTATTGCTGTAAAATATAGTAGCCCATGGATATGTCCTAAAAAGAATTATCAACCTTGCACATGAAGTAGATGGTGCAACGTAAACTGCAAGTTTTGTAAACAAAAAATACCACTTTCTAACTTGAATTTGTGTAGATTAAATCTTGGAATCCCTTGCAAAGCACATCATTGTGTCTCAATTTTTTGTGGTTTGGAGTCATCACAGTGTCAAGCATCCCTAAAAAGAAACTTCTCAGTGTATTTCAAACTTCAAGGTTGTGTGAAGGAAATATCCAATCATAGTAAGCTGTGTGAAGATCAAACCTGTAATAATCCTAAATCCTGGTGTGCATGTGAGGCCACATACGGACATAGCTTTCGTAAAAGGACACATACACATTCAATGCCTGCACAGAGAAAAGCTTGTTAGCTAACATAATAAGTTCAGTTTTCTGCTTAATTTGAAATTCTTGCACATTGATCATAAAAAACTGTTTACATCCATGCCAATATAGAATATCTAAAACTCCTTTCAATTTGCTTGCATATTTGGGCAGGGACTACAGCTGCAACGTAGCCCTTGTTTTGTTTTGCTGTGATAGTTTAGCTAGTATAAGGGTTTCTGCATATAAATTAGCTTGATTAATTAAGCTAATTTAATAGATTGTCTATTTGTTTTAGTTTTGACTCTCCTCTACGTAAAAGAGGACACACGACTAGTTTTTTGATAATTTAATTGTACGTTTTCAATGTCATACAGGTTGGAGGGAGTCAAACTGATCTAATCTAGCTTTTTATTTAATTCTAATAGTATTTAGAAGTTTTTTATTGGTGTCTTCTTTTGAGTCTGGAGTATTGCTAGTATAATTGTATTTATATTGATAGTATTTAGAAGTTTTTTGTTGGTGTCTTCTTTTGACTCTTCAATATTGTTAATTTAATTATATTATACTGATTTTAGTGGAATTGTGTAAATTGAGTGTATTAATGTTTCAAATTATATTTTGATGATGGATTACTTGTGTGATTGGAAACATTTTGTGGACTGTTAAAAACTCATACGTGCTATACTCAATTTTTTAATCTAAATAAAATTAAATATCTTATTAACTATAAATTTTATTTTAAGATCTATTACTTGATTAAAAAATTTATAGTTAATAAGATATTTAATTTTATTTAGATTAAAAAATTGAGTATATTACTCGATTAATTAATTTGTGATTAAATTTATTTTAGTTGGTAATTGTACGAGGAAAATAAACTTTTTCTATGATTAACCTAGGCTGATCAAATAAAGGCAATCAATTAAGTAAAATTTAGGTTAGGTTAATTAAATATAGTTGGGAGTGATACTTTGCAGCAATTATTTTAAGAAAATAAATAGGAAGAAGGATAATGCTACTTAGCTTTGATCTCGATGGATGTCTTAGAGCTAGAAGTGACTCATTCTTTATTAGTGAATTGCCCAAAATTTTACGCTAGATCTTTTCTCTATTAAGGGTCAATTCCAATGGTTTAGGTTAGGTCCATGATCGTAGATTCATCCATTGGCTTCAAACTTGACCCTACACAATTGTCTACTCCAACTCTTTAACTTACCTGATTGATCTTTGTTTGTTATGCTCCTTTTGCTAATCTAAGGGCTAGCAATATTTAGAAATACATTGGAAGGGTTGTCATTTCATTGCAATGAGACATGTTCTCCTACATTAATGTTGAAAATATGTACAAAGTTGGAAGACAAGAAGAAAGCCTCCTAAGATGATGTATGCATTTTTTGTTATTTCTTTTAGTACACCAAGTCCAAGTGTTTTTCTATTGATTGCTCCTTTAATTCTCTAAAATAAGTGAATATGCTTGAATATGTGATGGATGTGAAATGAATGGAATTAAATTTCTTCGAATACTAGTACATAAAATGAAATTGCACCAAATAAATACTTATTCAACTTAGGCTAGGAAAATGAAGGGGACTATTCAACCAAAATTTCAATTTGAATTTTAAAAAGGAAAGGGACAAGTTTTCAACCAATGGATTGAACTTGCAACTATAAAAATGACCCTAAGTAATAAAATGGTTTAGATATGGGTGGCTAAAGGCTATCTAGAGGTAGGTGTATGGATCAATGTAATAGATGCATAGATAATTTAATAAATAAGAGTGTGTTTTTGTGTGTAAGGATAAGGTAAGGCTAAGTGAATAGAGATATGTGTGTATATGGATGGATAAAGGATAGGGGAATGAGGCCAATTTTGCACAAGATTGTGCTATTGTCCATATGTACATCTATCAAGACATTTTCTTAATATGGGCACAAAACTAAATGGGAAATGACATGGGTGTGCAAATTTCATAGTTATATTTTTCCCCCACCTTGAGATGTGAATGAATCCTAAAATGATATAGCATCTCAAATTATGTAGCACTCACAAACATGTATATACTAGAGTAGATATTCAAACATCAAAGGATACAAAAGGGTTCCATATAAAGAAATGTACCCTACAAGTTATCATTGCATAAGTGTCTCCTTCAATATGTTCTTTCCATAGGAACCTTAAAAATAGGGAAAATGTGTGCATTGAGTAGCTTCTATCTCACAAGTGAAAATTAGGTACAAAATAGGAGTTTGTCAATTATCTAGGAAACATGAACAATAGGAAATGTGTAAAGTTAAGAAATTCTACCTACTTCAAATATGATAATGGTGTGTTTGGCATGGTATCCATAGGATGACAAGGTGTAGATGATAATGGTGTGTTTGGCATGGTATCCATAGGATGACAAGGTGTATGAAGTATAAGGCATGTCATATGATAATCCTCTATCTAGTCAAGGTGGTGAGTCTCTATAGCACTTGTCACTAACTAAAAGCTTGACATATGAATTCTAGTGATTATATAAATCCCCCATTCAATTCTTTGTATTCATAAGATGTAAGGAATTGATGAAGATAAAAAACCATACATAAAAGTAAATGTAATTTATAGATAAAAATTTAATCATATGGATCATGTACGGTAATAACAATAATAAATACATTGTGTGATAAAAATGTGTACCATCTAAAATTATAAAGTGTTAGAAACATTAATGTCCTAGAGACATTATCTATGATGTAATGACATTGACCCAAACATGGATAATGTAAAATGGCGATGTGGCCCTCGATGGGAAAAAACACCCATGTAAGTGCATAGGGTAATAGAGTGATATATGTCCCCAATGTGACATCTAAGAGTACAAGCACACAATGGTGTACTTGTAAGGTAACAAGTATCTAGTGGATGTAAACATGAATAAGGAAATATGCAAGGGAAGGTGTGTTGCCCTCAATGTATAGGGAACATATGGTAAAAGTATGGCTACAAAAGCCTAGGATGTGATAATGGAAAAGGCATGTCACCCCCAAATGAAAGGATGTAATTGTGAAGGTCTACATCACAAAGAGGGAAGACATGATGCCCCCAATATAAAGATGTAACATGGTAAGCTCAAGTTTGATATGGAAAGGCGCATTGCCTCCCAATGTAACAATAAAGTCTAAGATGATCTGAAACTGGTTGAGTATATTGGATAGGGAAGGTTTCAAAGTCAAACACAAGTTATTGGTTCACTTGTAGTAGTGCTATAGGAATTATGTAGGCTATTATAGACATTGTTCAGGGTACTATACATATTGTGTAGGTTTCTACAAGCATCATGTGGGATATTAAAAGCATTGTATAGGTGCTACAAGCATCAAGCAACATATTATAAACATAATGCAAGTTGATATACGTGATAACAAGCCATTGTATGTGTTATATATTGCACCCTAGATGACATGAGGTCACTCAAGGAGTGTATCTTTGATGCAGGAGCATCCCAGGTTGAAGAGAAATCTTGCATCAACCAAAAATATTTGCTTTCTTTTTTTTCTTACATTTCAGTTGCAATTCAATCATTTGCAATTCAGAATTTTCCACCACATTTTACTGCATCTTCATTTCAAAGCTCACGGAGTAGGATTTAGGTTCTACACTTTGTCATTTACGTCATATTTAGATTTAATGTGATTTGGAGTTGTTTGCGAAGATATATCACTATCAGAAGATCATCAACATTTACAGAACAGAGCATTCATCAGTTAGCATTAGCAAACAAGGTTTGTGGAGCATTCCCATGACTTGCAGAGCCAAATGGAACATCACACAAGGTAATTTGGGACTAGATAGACCTTCATTGAGAACTAGACCATGTTTCATTCATTTATAGAGCACTACCAAGAGTTGTAGGCTAACCTACATATTTTGTACACATTTCATCTTGTGTTGGGGTTTGAGACCTCTTGATGCCGCCGCAGAGGGTTCTATGAGCTAGAAGATGATATATATGCATTTCTTAGATGCATTAGGAAGTCAGTTGATTGATATCTGATAATAGAATAGAAGGATAATTCTTTTATGGAGGCACTTTAATGTCATATCAGTCATGTACGTTGTAACCTAGAAGACAGGCCTGTGACCTAGATTATGGCTCGCATGTTGCCGGTATATAAGAATTTTAATTGTCTAAGATATTGAGCATATAAATCTTCCATTGCATTCTACTCTTGTGTTATCTTGTGTTGTTTCCATTGTGTTTACTCTAGTTGCATGGTTGGACAGTGTTGCAAGTATGGGCCTAACCGGTGTTGTCATTGATGTCAACATACTCATGTTGCATTGATGTCAAGGATTGGATGAGCTGTGTGTTGAGGATATTGAGAAAATTAGTCCTATTAGAAATAGAGAAGAATAATGAAGACAGTGGATCTCTATGAAGTGAAGATCCCAACTCAATGAAGATCAGAGAATGTGCATCAAAGGGTTTGTAGATATGTATCTAAAGATGATCCAGTCAATATTTGAGAGGTCCGCATGAAGATTTGGAGAAGTTATGGCCATATGAGTAAAATTGGTTCTGGCAGCTATTCAGAGGTGACAGAGTGACACAAATAGGTCGATGAGATCTAGAAATGCAATATCTTGTTCTACAGATTTGGTGGAATGTTTAGGAACCAATGTAAATTAACAACCCAATTGGTTCAGGGTCTGGAGGTCCGCAAGCATTTATTCTAATGTGACAGTGATGACAGACTATGTTCTTGAGGTTCTGGATGAAGATGCGAATGATTTTAGTAAGAAGAAGTGGTGTGGATGTTCTTGGTGATTTAGGCAAGCTTGTGGGGGTCTCTAGATTGTGTCCAGTTCGTTTTGGTGGTCCACATTGAAGATTGAGCTCGTAATTGAAGATTTACTCTTGGGTGATGGTGTTCTTCCTAATCATGGTCGAATGGATGTTTCACACATCTTGCAGATGATCTTGAAGATGTTCTATGAAGCATGGTGTTTCCTCAAAGAAGATTGAAGTCCCAGATATGTGTGGCCGATAGTGTGATACACATGAAGTTCTTGTAACAAATCAAGTTGTATTTTTGTAATTGCTTTGTAATAGAATGTGTTGTCCCAACTTTGATGATCATTTCAAAGTTGATGTCATGTATAAATAAGAATTACGAAGTCATTTCAAAGTATCTTGGTTAGAATGAGAAAGTGGTAGAGAGGAGAAGAGCAAAAAATAGAGCAAAGTGTTGAGCTTAAATGGAACTGACTCAAGCATGGTGAAGATGCTAATGTCTAGTTCAAGTATGTAATATTTATATTATTCTGTAGATAGTTTGTCTCTTGTAGGGAGTGGGCCTCTTGTGAGCAGTGTGCTTGGGTAGTGAGCCCTAATTGGCATGTGCCATTTTGTTCCTCTTATTCGTTTAATAGAGAATACAATCGTGGGTTAGTCACCCCGTGGTTTTTCCCTTAATCGAGTTTTCCACGTTAAAATTTTGGTGTCATATGTGTTAATGTGTTTCTGCTCTTAAGTTATTGCATTGTACTTCCATGATTGAATTATTATTATGCTATTGAAATACAAGAAGGATTTAAGTGTTTAAAGAAAAAGAAAGTTTTTGTGACAACTGATTCACCCCCCCTCTTAGTTGTCTGTCCTAAAACCAATAATTGATATCAAAGCTAAGTTCCTCTAAAAGAGCTTAATCACTTGAGGAGATCTAGGATGTCTTCCTACAAGAAGGATAGTCCTCAGTTTGATGGAACTAATTACACTCTTTAGAAAAGCCACATGGAATGTCACTTGCAATGTATGGGAATGCAATATTGGACCATAACTTCAAAGAAGTATGTTCCTCCAAAGAATGGTTTGACAACTGTAGATAAAATTAGAGATGCTGAAGATAATCTTCGAGCTAAAGAAACCTTACTAAGTGCCTTATCTGATTTAGAGCTGAAAAATGTTATGGATTTAAAAATTGCATATGAGATTTGGTCAAAATTGAAACTTTTGCATCGAGACAAATATGTTAAATGTACCAAGCTACAGAGTCTGAAAGGAAAATTTGAAAACCTGAAGATGAATGAAGATGAGAATATTTCTACATTTATGCCAAAAGTAAATGAGCTTGTTTGTGGCATTAGGTGTGCTGGTGGAACCTTGGATGAAGATGAGATTGTTGCCAAAGTTCTCAGATCCCTACCTCCTACTTACAAACACAAGGTTGTTGCTATTGAAGAATTCAGATCTTTATCAAATATCACAAGAGATCAATTGGTTGGAAAATTAGTTACATTTGAATTGGTTGAGTTTGGAGATGCACCCCCCAAGATTGAATCTACATTCAAAGCTAGTGCCTCTATAAAAGGCAAACAAAAGTATGATCCAGGAGAGAACTCCTCAAAGAAACTATCATGGTATGAAAAGGCAAGAAAAGATCTGGAAGAAGATGAGGCATAAGCTGTTCAACTTGAAGCCCTTATTGCAAAAGGACTACCAAGAGGATCTAGTAAGTATGAAGGAAAATTGCCCTTCAAATGTTTCAACTGCAATAAGATTGGTCATTTTGCCTCAAGGTGTCCGGAAAGATTTTCAAGGGCAAATCCAAATAGATTAAGATTCTAAAAGAAAATTTACTATGTTCATGAAGATGATGATGATGAAGGAGTAACAGATGATGAATCAGAGATAGGAAACAAATCCAAAAGTGACTGGGTGTTTATTGCCATCAAGGAAGAAGATCCAATGCCCATTGAATTTGTCAATCATAAATAGGTAGAAAGAGCTCCGACTGCTCAAGTTGAAGAAAATGATGAATGGTTCATCGACAGTGGATGCTCCCACCATATGACTAGTGACAAAAATGAGTTCATAGATCTGGAAAGATATGAAGGAGGAGTTGTAAAATTTGGTGATAATTCTGCTAGCAGAATCAAAGGCAGAGGAACTATTTCTTTTGATGGAAAGAACAAAACTAGTGATGTACTATATGTTGAAGGCCTGAAGCACAATCTTCTCAGTGTTGGGTAGTTGGTGGACAAAGGCAATGATCTATGATTCAAAAATGGAAAATGTAAGATCTTTGAAAGTTCTGGAATAGAGGTTGCATCCGTTACTCAAACAAAAGGTAACATCTTCCACTTAGTTGGTACTGGCAAAAGTTGTTTATTTGTTCAAATTGATCAGAGTTGGTTGTGGCATAGGAGAATGTGTCATGTAAATTTTGATAATATCATCAAGATAAGCAACACTCAGGCTGTAAGAGATCTTCCAAGACTAGTGAAACCTACTAATAGTTTGTGCAAAAAATGTTAGTTGGGTAAGCAGAGTAGAGTCACATTCAAAAGTAAGGAACAATCTTCTACTGGATTGTTGGACTTAGTACATACTAATCTATGTGGACTGGCAAGAATTAGGAGTTTGCAAGGTGAGAGATATTTCATGTTACTAATTGATGACCATTCTCAGATGATGTGGGTGACTTTCCTGAAAGAGAAATCTGAAGCTCTTAAGAAATTCAAAATATTCAAGGCTATGGTAGAGAATGAAATTGGGTTAAACATAAAATGTCTTAGGTCTGATAGAGGTGGAGAATTCACATCTGGAGACTTCATAGAATTCTGTGAGAAACATGGGATAAAAAGACAGTTATCTTCTCCAAGGACTCCACAGTAGAATGGAGTAGTGGAGAGAAAGAACCAGACCATCCAAGAAGCATCTAGAACCATGATGATAGAAGCAAATGTTCCTCAGATCTACTGGAGAGAAGTTATAAGCACTACTGTCTATACTCTTAATCGAGTACAAATCAAAAGCAATACTGGTAAGACCCCTTATGAACTCTGGTTTGGCATCACTCCCACTATAAAGTATTTCAGAGTCTTTGGTAGTAAATGTTACATTAAAAGAGATGAAGACCTTGGCAAATTTGATGATAGAAGTGATGAAGGAATATTCTTGGGTTATTCTACTCAAAGCAAAGCATACTGGTGTTATAACAAGAGATTGAGAAAGATTGTAGAAAGTACAAATGTGAAGGTTGACGAAGGCATTAAAAAACCCTCAAGGTTTTATGAATACGAAGAAGATGATCAGAATGATGTTTTGGTCCAAGAAGTTCAAGCCCCTTCTGAAATTTAGATCCAGACTGATCCGGAGAATCCAGAAATATGGGAAGAAGAGATAAGTTTGAATGAACCTATCCAAGATATAGTAGTGCAAGAAATTCCCAAAACTCCCAGGTATGTAAGACTAAATCATTCTGAAGACCAGATCATAGGTGATAGAAGCAAAGGTGTTCAAACAAGAAGAAATATTGCTCAAGACTTAAAAAATTATTGTTTGATTTCAAAGATTGAACCAAAAATAGTAAGTGAAGCATGCAATGATGAAAGCTAGACTAAAGGAATGGAGGAATAGTTGATGCAGATTGAGAAAAATCACACTTGGGATCTTGTTCCCAGACCTAGAAACAAAAATGTGATTGGGACCAAGTGGGTCTTACAGAATAAACTAAATGAAGATGGTGAAGTAGTCAGAAATAAAGCCAGATTGGTTTGCAAGGGTTAATTTCAAGTAGAAGGAGTTGATTTTGAAGAAACTTTTGCTCTGATGGAAAGAATTGAAGCGGTCAGATTATTTCTTACTTTTGCTGCCTTCAAGTATTTCAAAGTATATCAAATGGATGTCAAGTCTACCTTCCTAAATGGTGACTTGGAAGAAGTAAACATTGAGCAACTAGATGGATTTCAATTGTTTGATCATGGTGATATGGTCTGCAAGTTGAAGAAAGCACTGTATGGAATCAAACAAGCCCCAAGAGGCTAGTATGAAAGACTAGATAAACATCTTTTGACGATTGGTTTCAACAAAGGTACTGCTAACAGTAACTTGTACTTCAAAATTGATCATGAAAATATCTTGATTGTTGAAGTATTTGTTGATGATATCATTTTTGGAGGAAGAGATAATATGTGCAAGACTTGCAAATCAAATGAAAAGTGAATTTGAGATGTCTATGTTTGGGGAAATGAATTTCTTCTTGGGTCTGCAAATCACAAAAACAAAGAAAGGAATCTTCATATCACAGACGAAATATGTGAAAGAATTGTTAAAAAATTTTGGGATGGAAGATTCAAAACCATTGAATACTCCCATGGCAACTGGATGTAAACTAAGCAAAGATGATGAATCTCCTAAAGTTGATAAAAAAAGTACAGGTCAATGATTGGAGGACTACTATATCTTACTCAAACTAGACTTGACATTATGAATGTTGTTGGCCTTGTTGCCAGATTCCAAGCTGATCCTAGAGAATCTCATGTCATGGCAATCAAGAGAATTCTCAGATATCTAAAGGGAACAGTTGAGTATGGCTTATGGTATCCTAGGGATCATGATTTCTCTCTTCATGCATATACAGATGCTGATTGGGTAGGAGATGTAGATGACCGAAAGAATACCAATGGTGGTGCATTCTTTTTGGGGAAAAGATTGGTTTCTTGGTTGAGCAAAAAACAAGAGGCAATATCTCTATCCATTGCAGAAGCAGAATATATTGCAGTAGTAGGTAGTTGCACTCAAGTATTGTGGATGAACCAAATGCTAAGAGACATCAGAGTGGAGTATGAGGAACCTATCACAATCTTCTGTGATAACTCAAGTGCAATAAATATATCAAAAAATCTGGTGTTGCATTCAAAGACAAAACATATATCCATCAAGTTTCACTTTTTGAGAGAACAGGTGAACAAGAATGAAGTTAGATTGGAGTTTATGCTCTCAAAGGATTAGATTGTAGACATTTTTACTAAACCTCTACTTAAGGACTCTTTTGAGTATCTCAGGGAGAAGTTAGGGGTTATTACCCCTCTGGTTCTGAATTAAGGTGCACTAATGTGCATCAGTCTGGTGGATCTCACAATCATATCTTGTGGTCTGGATTGATGATAGGAAGCTACTACTCATGGGGAGCAGTCTATATGATTCTGATTGATGCAAGTATGTGCCCTTTGCCATTGATGTCAAAGGGGGAGAGAATACATGTGAAAAATAAAAGTGGTTGCTAATCAAGGGGGAGCAGTAAAGCAAGAGAAGACATATGAATGATTGTTGTTGATAGGGGGAGCTATGTCAGTTAGTGAGGAGAAGTTCTTGTCTTGATGGTTAAAACAGTTTTTCACATCATATGTTGCCATCAATGACAAAGGGGAAGATTGTTTCAAGTATGGGCCTAACCGGTGTTGTCATTGATGTCAACATACTCTTGTTGCATTGATGTCAAGGATTGGATGAGCTGTGTGTTGAGGATATTGAGAAAATTAGTCCTATAAGCAATAGAGAAGAACAATGAAGACAGTGAAGCTCTATGAAGTGAAGATCCCAGCTAGATGAAGATTAGAGAATGCACATCAAAGGGTTTGTAGATATGTGTCTAAAGATGATCCAGTCAAGATTTGAAAGGTCTGCATGAAGATTTAGAGAAGTTATGGCCATATGAGTAAAACTAGTTCTGGCAGTTGTTCAAAGGTGATGGAGTGACACAAATAGGTCTGGTGAGATCTGGAAATACAATATCTTGTTTTACGGATTTGGTGGAATGTTTAGGAAGCCAATGTGAATTGATAACCCAATTGGTTGGTGGTTTGGAGATCCGCAAGCATTTATTCTAATGTGACAATGATGACAGACTGTGTTCTTGAGGTTCCAGATGAAGATGCGAATGATTTTAGTAGTGTGGATGTTCTTGGTGATTCAGGCAAGCTTGTGGGGGTCTCTAGATTGTGTCCAGTTCGTGTTGGTGGTCTGCATTGAAGATTGAGCCCGTAATTGAAGATTTACTCTTGGGTGATGGTGTTCTTCCTAATCATGGCCGACCGGATGTTTTACACATCTTGTGGATGATCTTGAAGATGTTCTACGAAGCATGGCATGTTCCTCAAAGAAGATTGAAGTCCCAGATATGTGTGGCCGACAGTGTGGTGATACATATGTAGTTCTTGTAACAAATCAAGTTTTATTTTTGTAATTGCATTGTAATAGAATATGTTGTGCCAACTTTGATAATCATTCCAAAGTTGATGTCATGTATAAATAAGAATTGTGAATTCATTTCAAAGTATCTTGGTTAGGATGAGAAAGTGGTAGAGAGGAGAAGAGCAAAAAGTAGGGCAAAAGTGTTGATCTTAAATGGAACTGACTCAAGCATGGTGAAGATGCTAATCTCCAGTTCAAGTATGTAATATTTATATTATTCTGTAGACAGTGTGTCTCCTATAGGCAGTGGGCCTCTTGTGAGCAATGTGCTCGAGCAGTGAGCCCTAATTGGCATGTGCCATTTTGTTCCTCTTATTCTTTTAACAGAGAATACAATCTTGGGTTAGTCACCCTATGGTTTTTCCCTTAACCAGGTTTTCCACGTTAAAATCTTGGTGTCATATGTGTTAATGTGTTTTTTCTCTTAAGTTATTGCATTGTGCTTCCATGATTGAATCATTATTATGCTATTGAAATACAAGAAGGATTTAAGTGTTTAAAGAAAAAAAAAAAGTTTTTGTGAGAATTGATTCATCCCCCCTCTCAGTTGTCTGTCCTAAAACCAACAGATAGTCCATTCTCTGGACCCTCCATTCGTGACTGCACCAAGTGGTGTCAGAGCAAATTTTGTGAATCCTTTGGGAGAGAAGGCATTTTGGAAGATCTTGTGGTGAATAGATCACTGACCTAAGGTAGTCTACTTGTGTTTGTTAATAGAGCACCGATTGTGAGGCAGTTGCAACCCTGTAGTCAGATCATCGAATTGAGATAGTTGCACTAGATCCTAGGAAGAGATACCGCCAAGGAGAATGCCTGCTATGGCCAATGTTGCTAGAAGAATGGAAGAAATGATAGAGATGATGAGAATAATGAAAGTTAGATTGGGATCTATAGAAGAGGATAGAAGAAGAGGACTAAATCCTAGACATGAAGATGAGAGTGATGATGATGAATTTCAAGTTGCCAACCAAAATGAAGAAACCCTAGAAGAAGAAGAATTTGATTAGGAAAGATGTTGAAAGTTATTTCTAAGATTGGTAAAAGGCCTAATGGAAGTATCAAACTACACCAAAAATTTAAACCCTGAGCAATTGATTGATTGGATTAATGACATGGATGAATACTTTGAATATGAGGAAATGTAGAAGATCCAGAAAGAGTGAGATTTGCAAAAACTAATTTGAAAGGACATGCTGCTATTTAGTAGAAAGAAGTTCAATTGGATAGGAATAGGAGAGGAAAAGAGAAAAGCATAAAATGGGATAGAATGGTGACAAAATTGAAGAATCGGTTCATATCTACTAACTATAAGTTGGGATTGTTGAAGAGATTGCAAAACCTAAGGTAAAAGGAGAAATCTATGAAGGAGTACACTGAGGAATTTCATAAGATGGTTATTAAGATTGGACATAGTGAAGCAAGAAAGGAGAAAGTAGCATAGTACATAAATGGACTGAGGATGAACATTCAAGAAGAACTAAGTCTGTAAAGGATGACAATAGTGGAAGAAGCATATCAATTTGTGCTAAAATTTGAAGATAAGTTGAACAAGAGACATGAGCAAAGGCAGAGAGAAGGAAAAATTCAGAGAGGTAGAACATGTTCCAGAGGAGAAAGACCATATGTGAAGCAAAACAAGGAGACTAGTCCATACCAAAAAGAACACAGAGAGGACACGATTCTATATTTGTAGTAGTGGACAAATTTTCAAAGATGGCTCATTTCATTCATTGTAATAAGACAAATGATGTAGTACATGTTGCTGACCTATTTTTCAAAGAGATTGTGAGATTGCATGGATTACCAAAGAGTATAATTTCAGACAGGGATGCAAGATTCATAGGAAATTTTTGGAGGACATTGTAGAAGAAGATGAAGATGAACCTAAAATTTAGATCAACATTTCACCCACAGACCGATGGACACACAGAAGTGGTAAATAGGAGCTTGGGTAACTTGTTGAGATGCTTAGTAGGAGATAAGATAGGGAATTTAGATATAATTTTTCCACAAGTAGAATTTGCATACAATAACTGATTGAGCAAAAGTAGAGGGAAGACACCATTTGAAGTTGTGACAGGAGTACAACCTAGAGGAGTTGCAGAGTTGAGAGATGTCAATATGGATAACAAGAGAAGTGCAGAAGTAGAAGAATTTGTAGGATACATGGAGATAGTACACAATCAGGTCAAGAAGAATTTGGAAGAGATGAATAACAAGTATAAGGAACAAGCAGATGAGAAGAGTTGAGATATAAGGAATTTTCTATTGGAGATGAAGTCATTATATACCTAAGAAAGGAGAGATTTCCAGTGGGGACATACAACAAGTTGAAGATTGTTGGGAATTAAGGTGTCTCAACCTTGGTAATTCCTTGTATTTTTACATTGTATTTATTTATTATTTTCCTATTGTATTAATTGGATGCAAATCCTATGTTGTCATATTGTGGGAGTTGGCACGGTGATGTGTCATCCTACATGGGATATGACCACAGGTATTTTTGTCCTCACATGAGGAGTTAGGCATCCCACTTAGTGGTAGGAATATTTTGCCATGTGTCGGCATCTTGGATGTTGTGTAAGGGAATATTGACCGTAATGGTCATGACAGATTCCTATGACGAAGTTATGACATGTAAGAGTCAGAAATAGGAGATTCTATGACAGGTGAAGACATGTGTCGAAGAGCATCTTTGAAAAAGGCATCTTTGGGTGCCCCAAGGTGGACTATGACATGTTGTAAGAGAATATGCTATTTATAGCCTGTGTATGATAGATTCTCTTAGAGCTATAAGTTATGACAGCTATGACAAATTCTATGACAGTTGTAAGAGTTGTAAGAGCATCTATCATAACCCATTTTGGAGATAGGCGACCTCTTTGGGATGGGGTGACTTGACAAGTGTTAGGAACATTCTACAAGGTAGTACAAGTGTCCATAGGCATGGGTTTTGGGCCATGAGGCCATGGTGGACGCCCATTCCAAGATAGAGCCAATTTTGCCTTGTATATTCTATATAAACAAGTGCTTTAAGGAGGTGATGTACTACAAGTTTTGAAGGTACTGTTATGCTTTCGGATCATCTCCAGATATGAGTATGGAAGACTCCTACAAGAGCATTGGCTCTATGTTGTATTGTAACCTTCATTATTTACGTAATACATTTAAGTTGTGTTTTGGAGTGTGGGGTTTTTCCCTCGTAAGGGTTTTCCCCACGTATATCTTGTGTCTCTCTTCTTTTGTCATACTTTCTTATTTATGTGTTTGTTGCAATATCTCTGTTAGTGGGTTTAACATTTCTATAATAGTAATGATAAAATTGAATTTGTACTCTCCTCCCCTCATTAGATTAGTGTAGGAAGCATTTTTCGCACACCTAGCTTCCTTTCAAAGATGAGGAAGTTTGGACCATATAGTTTTCTTAGAAATTTTGATTTAGGAAATGCAAATGAAGTAGAGTTACCGAAGACATTTGGTATATCACCTATATTCAACATTGTAGACCTATATCAGTATCATGAAGGAGAATCAAGTGACAACATTGAATTTGGATTCAAGGACCAATTACCACAACAACAACCAGAGCAGATAGAGCATATTTTGGATAGAAGAGTTAGATGCAGCACCAGAGGAAAGTAGTATAAAGAGTACTTGGTTAAGTGGAAAGGAAGACCAAAGGAAGATTCATCATAGATTTCTCAGCTAGAGGTAGACATCCTTGGTTTTCCTCTAGCCGTAACAAAGTGAGGGACTCACTTTTCAAACACCCTTGGGTGTCTGATGCAGGAGCATCCCAGGTTGAAGAACAATCTTACATCAACCAAAAATATTTTCTTTCTTTTATTTTCTTACATTTCAGTTGCAGTTCAGCATTTTCCACCGTATTTTATTGCATCTTCATTTTAGATCTCGTGGAGTAGGATTTAGGATCTACACTTTGTCATTTACATTATATTCAGATTTCATGAGATTTGGAGTTGTTTGCAAAGAGATATCAATATTAGAAGATCATCAGCATTTACAGAATAGAGCATTCATCAGTCAACATGAGCAAACAAGGTTTGTGGAGCATTCTCCTGACTTGTGAAGCCAAATGGAACATCACACAAGGCAATTTGGGACCAAATAGACCTTAATTGAGAATTGAAACACATTTCATTCATTTACAGAGCACTACCAGGAGTTGTAGGATGACCTACATGTTTCCTAGAGGTTTCATCTTGTGTTGGGGTTTGAGACCTCTTAATGCCGATGCGAAGGATTCTATGACCTGGAAGATGATATATATGCATTTCTTAGATGCCTTAGGAAGTTAGTTGATTGATATCTAATAATAGAATAGAAGGATAGTTCTTTTTTGGAGGCACCTCAATGCCATAAGATTCATGTATGTTGTAATCCAAAAGGCAAGCTTATGAGCTAGATTGTGGCTTGCATGTTGCCGGCATATAAGCATTGTAATTATCTGAGATATTGATCATATAAATCTTCCATTGTAGTCTACTCTTGTGTTATCTTATGTTGTTTCCATTGTGTTTACTCTAGCTGCATGGTTGGACAGTCCATTCTCTGGACCCTCCATCCATGACTGCACCAATCTTGATCTCGTAAAGTTAGAGGGGTATTATTTTTTTGTTTTGATCATCACTGGGACTATTATCATTGTATTTAGCAATATAATGCATACTAAAATAAATATGTAATGATTGTGCATGGGTGAATTTCAATTTGTCTATAGGTCTTTAGTGGTGGGCTAGAGTATCATTAGGAGATTTGTGGTGACAAGCATCAATATCTTCACTCATTTCATAACAACTCTAGTGGTTATTAATGTTGGAAGTCATTATATGGAAGAACATGAACAAGGATGGTTTTGTTCCTTGTTTAGTTATTGTTTGACTTTAACAAATGTAGTACTTTTATTTTCCCATTTTATGTAGTAGCAAACATTATTGAAGTGGGTTGTTTTTTCTTTCTTTGTAGTTATGTTTTTTCATTACCATGGATCCATGGCAACTTATATCAACTTGGAAAATTTTAAACTCTTAGTTTTCACTATTGGCAGCTATTAGGGATAGAATATAGATCATCTAGACTCCCATGTGGATGTTTGGATGGTTAGACAATTATGCAATGCTAGTCATTGTCATTCTAGGACAACTAATCCATCTCCCATCAATACAAGCTCAAAAGAAACAAAAGGTAGTCAAGGAAGGTTTAGTTGGATGAGAGAATGAACACTCTTACTACATATATTTGAAGGAGGTAGATAATTTGTTGTAGGGTTCTTGTGGAGTGCAAGGGTATATGGTGACAAGAGAAGATGTATTTTTTATTATGTACAAATCCCTAAGAATGTAATAGGTTGAATAGTGAGTGAGATGCTACAAGCATACCCTTCCTAGAGTTTCCCTACCCTTTTGAATTTTCTTGAAATGAACTATTGTGTTATGTGGCTATGTCTTGTATTTTTTCCATGTTTCACTAATTATTTTTTTATCTCTTTGTTGTCTTTATGCACATTAATGTTTCTACAAAGGATGTAGAGACCTACAGGAAAATTATTTTTATATGTAGATAGTGCTAACATCAAAATTCCATTTTATGATGTATCACTAGGATTATTAATCTAGTGATTTATGGATCAAGTGGTATCTAATCTTGAAGTTCAAGTCATTGGTTAGGGTTATGGATAATTTATGCCATCTACAAGGTCAACTAGAAGCACAAGAATCTAGTTCCTTATGAATCTGATATTAGAACAAGGCAATGGATTAGGGTTGTACTTGAGTAATCACTAGAGAAGGAAAGGAGGAATGAAAAATATATTTCAAAAGACTTGAAGAAGATGTGGTAAGAATATTTTATGCACTAGGAAAGATGTAATTGATTGAAAAAATTATGCAATACTTGGCTGAGAAGTTGGGAATGCTTAACATTGAGAAAGAATAAGAATACGTGAAGACTAAACTAGAATAAGGAGATTCTTCCACATTGAGTTTTTTCTAGGCCAGACAGAAGATTAATATACAATCACATGACAAAGAGATTAGCATCAAGAAATTGGATCAATGGATATCCTGGATGGAGGTGTACATTAGCCTTCATTAGCTTAGTCCTCATTAATAAATATCATTTAACAAGATCAACTTCTTAGGCCATCCTCACACATGGTATGAGAGCTATGCATTATCCCTTGAATGTCAAAAAGTTGTTCCCATTTCAAAGTGGGAAGAATTAAAGATACTTCTAAAAAAGTAGCCTTCTACCATTTGTTAGGAAGAAGACAAAGTTATTCAATGTAACTACTTAATGTAGTGTCAAGGACATAGTGTATAGGAATATTTTAATGAGTGTTGAAAGAAGACAATTTAGTTAGGTAGAGATGTCATGAAGAAAGATTTTCTAATGAAGTATATAGGGTAGGTTGTTTGGTCATCTAAAAGCACTAGTGAGCATGCCAATGCTAGATATATACAAGGCATGTGCTTAGTCCTACTATGTAGAATTATATATACATGAGTCGATACATTAATGTAAGTAAATTGATTATATATACATGAGTCGATATAAATTTTAAGATAAAGGGAATAATATAGAAGGTGAAATGAGAAAGAAATAATAAACAAATTTTCAGTGATACAATCATGCAGGATCTAGACTTGTAGGGGACCTGCAAAAATAATGAATTTTAGGAGAGGTAAGAGGATGGCTTAAGGGGAGCTAAGACGATGGCTTATGGAGATGTAATAGGATGGCTTAAGGGGGTGTCTTACGGGGAGATACATGAGTCAATATAGATTATAAGATAAAAGGAATAAAATAGAAGGTGAAATAAGAGGATAACTTAATGGGACATAAGAGAATGGCTTAAGGGGAGATAAGGGAATGACTTAAGGGGATGTAAGAGGATGGATTAAGGGGATGTAAGAGAGGGGGTGTTGTGTATGAGGAAAAATCGATTAAATCTAAACTAATAAAACCAAAAACCAATCACATAAAGCGAACCAATCTAAGTAAAAGCCATTATCATAAAATCAAAGACAAATGAAAGCTCTTACCAAAATCTGTATTGTTCCCTTTTTGGAGATGTGTGGATTGCTCAATGAAGTTGCGAAACAATAGCCACAACAAGCAAGTAATGTGTGTGTCAATAGATCAATGTTAAAAGATCGTAAGGTTGCTCAATCAAATCGTTGTATGCTCAAAGCGCTGTTAAGTATGCCTGAGAATAAAATAAAAGAGAGAGAGGCTTAATGAAGGAGATGAGGGGGGTTTATATAGGTTTCAACAGAGATTGATCAACGGTCCAGATAATTCAGAAGAATCAACGGAGGAGAACAGTTGAGGAACGTGCAACGAATGAGAAGAAGACAAGTGTCTTGCTTTCTTTTGCATGAGAGGAGTTATCAAGAATAGAAGAATGAGTTAAAGCAATTAACAGAATGTAATGATCAGTTAAGTGATTTAAAACAAGAAGAAGGGATTTGCATGAAAAAAAGAAGATATTTTGCTTTATTAAATATAGAAAGCTTGAGTTATATTAGAGATAACTCAATTTAGAAGAAAAAGCAATTTAAATAAATATTTGATTTATTTAAATTTAGAGAAGATATTATTGGAAGAAATAATTAAATAACTGGAATTATTTAATTTAGAAGATTTGAAAGAAAATTAAATAAATAAATTTATTTAATTGTGCATGATTTTGGAAGAACAATTTTGATTTAATTAAATAATTTTAGAATTATTTAATTATAGATAAGATAGAATTTGTTGAATTAATTAAATAATTGAATTTATTTAATCAATGTGAATTTGATTTTCGGAAAGAGGATAATGATCTAATTAAATAATTAAAATTATTTAATTATGGACAAATAACAGAGGAATTTGATTTAATTAATTAAATAAAGATGATTTATTTAATTAACGTCAAATTTAGGAGATTTAGAAGAATTAGATGAAATTAATTAAATAATTAGATTATTTAATTAACATTGAAATGCAGGTGATGCGACAGAAATGCCGAAATGCAAGTGATGCGGCGACTTGGTCATTTTAGGGTGTCTACATTTTGCCCCTCTTTAATGCAATGACATTTGTAGCGTTGCATCAAAGAAACCGATAGTTGAATACATGATACAATTTTGATGCCTCAGTGTAGCTAGTTGCCCCAGCGTAGCTGGCGTAGGGTGCCCCCTCAAGAGGAAAGATAGGGAAGCAACAGAAGAACTGTGTTGATGCTCGACTAGAAGATTTGTTGGAGACAGACGAGGTTGGGTTGATGATAGATAGAAGAAAGTGGAGATAGAAAAGAACATAAGAGAAAGACTGTTGATTGATCTTTGCTGGAAAACTATATAAAGCCATGGAAAAATGGATGGTGTAAATGGATGAGCTTGTTGCATTGGTTTCACAATTGTATATAAAGAGCAATCCTTATTTTTTTGATATAGCACATGGATAGTTCGCCACCAAGGTATAAAAGAACAAGGTGCAGTAATATCCGAGTGCATGGACGTTGACTCTGCAAGCAAGCGGTTTGAACTTAGATCCCTTTAGACATAATATGACCTTGTTGGAACATGTGAATAAGCCATAGTCTTGAACATAAATTAAACTTCAATACATGTAAATGCAAGAAGAAATATGTAATATGTAAGATGCTAGGCCGTAACACACACAAGATAAATAGAATGCTAAGAAAGATGCTAAAGATCATTCCTCAAACACGGCACACAAAAAAAACAATGACTATGCCCCCAATCCATACTGCATCGCAACATACCAAGATTATAGATAAATCAAGGTAGTCTTGAATAGGTAATGGATAAAGGAACAATAGATAAACCATAACACAAATTGACTGACTTACAAAGTAAACATACAGCCAACATATTCTCTTGCCAAAGAGGTTGCTCAGGATAGATTGGATAGGAAAGATAACAGCTTTATCGTAGGAACTCTGTGTCTGTTAAAGGGGGCTATCTACCTAAAAAGACAATGTCTTGCTACAGAAAATGCCACATGTCACAGGAGACACGTGTGTTGGTCTCGATAATGGAACACTTTGCAGAAGACAAGCTTGTTGATCTGGTGCTTTGGTTAAGCTAGATTTAGCTGGTGTTGGCAATCAGAACAATAGGACAGTAGATGACTCTGGAAGAAAGCTGCTTTGCTTCAGGTTTGTTAAGGACTTGTGCTTTGAAAGGATGCTCTAGCTTGCTACTTGAGTTAGTCAAGTCGAGGCGAAATGGATTTTGACAAACGAAAGACTAGAAAGGTGACAGTGTTTGATGGATTGAAACGGGTGGAGAATGATGGATCCTGTGTGCCTAAGTACTGGATACATCCTTCGTATTCCAGACTGCCTACATACCCTATATCCACAAGATCAAGGCACATTTACGATGGAAGATGAACATGATAAAAATGTAGTTCTAGATAGAGTGATGAAATGGATCAAGGTGGAAAGGAGGGGATCTTATGTACCTGAGTACTAGAAACTTCCTTCCTATTCCAGACTGCCTACATACCCATTTCCATGGGATCAAGGTACCTTAAGATTGAGAAGAGACAATATGTAGTTCTGGTTGGTGTGATGATGTGGGAAAGTGTTGACAAGATAACAGCCTTATCATAGGAGCGATGTGTCTGTTAAAGGGTGTTACCTGTGAACAATGAGAAAGAGATTGAAGTGTGTGTTGCGAACCACGAACAAGGAACCAATCCTAGACCTAAGTTAAGGAAAGAGTTGCCCCCATTCTGGTAGAGGGAACTGTATGGGTGACTGCCGAAGAAGACATAGAAAGCTTTGACCTAGGGCAAGACAGTGTTAACTGTAGACACAGATCAAGACATAGGGAGACGATGAGGGACATTGACAAATTTCCAAGCTATACTAGATAGGGAGATGGAAATGCAAACAAGGTCAATGGTTTTATTATGGATGGATGGAAAGTGTGCTGCGAACTGGACATGGAGTGGACAGGACTCGATAGATGATGGATGCTGACTCTACACATAGCGCCTGTTTGCCAGGTTTTCACTATGGTACTTATCCAAGGCGCCCGTTTGCTGGGTTTTCACCAGAGGATGGATTTTTTTGCTTTTTTTTTTTTTTTTTTGGAATACTCTGAGGATCAGGCATAGAACTTCTTGAGATGGACACTGTTAAGTGGCTCATCCAGAGGAATGCCATCAGGTGTAGCTAAAGTATAAGCTCCTGATCCATATGTTGTTGTGACAATAAAGAGACCTAACCAATTAGGCTCAAACTTTCCCTTCTTTTCTCGATCTGCTTGATTTCTCTGATTCTCTTTAAGTACAAGATCACCAACTTGAAACCGTCTTTCTTTGATCTTTTTTTTGTAATTATGCCTGAGGCGGTTTGATAGACATGGAGATGGTTAAGTGCGGCAAGGCGTCTCTCATCTAGTAGTTCAAGCTCAGCTAATCTGGAAGTGCGATACTTGTCTCCACTGATCAGGTCCTGCATGGATACTCTGAGGGATGGGATCTCAACCTCTATAGGTAGGATGTCTTCAGAGCCATAAACCAAGGCATAGGGTGTTGCACCAGTTGGAGTTCTAATACTAGTGCGGTAGGCCCATAGGGCGGGATTGAGTTGTAAATGCCAATCACGACCAGCTTCATTGACTGTTTTCTTGAGGATTTTGAGGATGGTTTTATTAGAAGCCTCAGCTTGGCCGTTACTCTGCAGATAGTAGGGAGTTGAAAAGCGATGTTGGATATTGTATTATGTGCACAAGGCACGGACATCTTGATTCTTGAATGGTCTCCCATTATCAGTGACAATGGCTTAGGGAATACCATATCGGCATATGAGGTAGTTTAGGATAAACTTGGCTGTTTGCTTACTAGTGATATAGGTCATAGGAATGGCTTCCACCCACTTTGTGAAATACTCAGTGGCGGTAATGATAAACTTGTGGCCATTGGAGGAGGAAGGGTGGATTTGTCCTACGAGGTCGAGACCCCATTGAGAAAAAGGCCAAGGAGTTGTCACAGGTTGTAATTCATTAGCTAGTGCGTGAATCAAATCTCCATGTTGCTGGCATTGTAGACACTTCTTAGCAAACTGTGCAGCATCTTGCTCTATTGTAGGCCAGTAATAACCTGTTCTAAGTATCTTCTTAGCAAGATTAGGACCGGTAGAATGTGCGCCACAGACACCTTCGTGTATGTCTCATAAGGTAGCTTCAGCTTCTTCCGCGTTAAGACATCATAAGAGGATACCATCGAGACTTTAGCAATATAGTGTATCACCCAGGATGATGTAACGGGAGGATCGACGGATAAAGGTTTTGCGTTGGGTGGATGATAGGTCAAGGGGAAAGGTTTTGTTCTTGAGGTATTCGTAGATATCTTCATACCATGGGGAATTGGGACCAACAAGTTCGCAGATGATTTCAGTAATAGGAACATCGACGGTTGGTATCAACAATTGCTCGATAAAGAATTCGCATTTCTGTGTATTAGCAGGCATGTCAATCAGTGACCCTACAGAAGCCATAGAAGCTTTGTTATGCTCTCTTGGAATTTTCTCGAATGTGATGTTAGAAAAATGTGGTTTGTAGGCATCCACTAGTTGCTTATAGGGGACCAACTTTTCATCTTTTGTTTGGTACTCATCTGTGACTTGGTGAATGACTAACTGTGAGTATCCATATACTTGTAATTCTGTGATGTCCCATTGAACTGCTGTGTTGAGACCTATGAGGAGTGCTTCATACTCGGCTATGTTGTTGGTGCAAGGGAATGCAAGCTGATATGACTTTGGAATGTAGTCATTTTGAGGTGTGATAAACAAGATGCTGGCCCCTGATCCATGCTATGTGTAGGAACCATCAAAGTACAACTTCCATATTATTGAGTTGGAAAGAGCGAAGAGATTTTCATCCAGAAAGTCTGCTACCATAGGGTGTGTATCTTGCATGGGTGTTTGTGGTGGAGGTTAAGGATACAGAGGATAGCATAAAAATGGAGGATTCTGCGAATAGATTGGTCATATGGAGGGAAGAGTCATCGATGATATCCTCTGTAGATGTCGAATTGGTGGGAAAAGCATCAGCTACCTCGTCGAGGATATACTCGATGTCCAAGGCGTGTGGTACCTTTTTTCCAAATCCTAATCCCTTCTTATCTAGTTTCTTTGTCACCACAATGGGTTCCATAGTTCCTTGATTCTATTTCCCAAGGCCACCTTTGCCTTTATAGCCCATGTTTTTTACTATTCTTAAGCCATTGCCGTATTGCTTGACTGGTATTGTGACTGGTTCTTTCTCCTTATAGAGCCAAGAAGAAATATCCTCAATAGTTTCCTCTTCCAATAACCATCCATGTTGGAATTGGGTTAGGAATGTTGGGGGAGGAATAGCTGCTTTTTTGGTTACTTTGGTAATGGGTGGTTTGCTGTAAGATTTTGGAGATAAAGGCATCTGCCCTACACAACAAGATTCTGAGATATCATAAGTGCCAAAGCCTATATCCCAGATGCGAGCTGTGATTTTGGGGAGGGGTTTAGGTTCACTTGTAGAGGCTTGCATCAGAGTTTCAGGATCAACATATAGTGGGGATTCAAGGGCTTTGTCATTTTTAGGCACTTGGTTGCAATTTTTATGGCTGCCTTGCAAGACACGACAAAATTCAAAAGGATTAGGGTCTCCTAGGATGGTGATCTCTGTACCATTGAATGGGAATTTTAAGGACTGATGGTACGTGGAGGGAACAGCTTTCATTGCATGGATCCATGGGCGGCCTAGAATAATGTTGTAAGGTAGTTCAATATCAAGGACTTGACACCTAGTTTCAAGCATGGCAGGGCCCAGTTGTATAGGCAAGTGGATAACACCTTCTGAATGGTGTTCTGCATCATCATATCCCTTGATTGTAATACTTTGATCATTGTTGACATGATCCTCAGAGTATCCCAATTACTTAAGTAACTTTAAAGAACAAATGTTGAGACCAGCACCATCATCTATGAGGATGCGTTTGATTTTGCACTTATGGATGAGAACTTCAATATGAAGGGCATCATTGTGACACGGCTCATGGGAAGGGAGGTCTTTCTCAGAGAAGACCACATTGTAGGGTGAAGCAATGTTACCTACTATAGCTTGGAAATCTACAACTGCTATGTTGTTGGGAACCGAAGACTCTTGGAGGGCTTTTTTCTAGCACAACTCTATGTGCAGGTGATGACCGTAGAAGGTCCAAAATAGACATTTGTGCTGGCGTTTTCCCTAAATGTTTGACAAGATTATAATCAGATTGAGCCGACAGACTGGGTGTAGGACCACGAATGGTGACACGACCACGGTGAGTTGTAACAGCGCAATCCATCGATTTGCCTTTGATTGTGAGGGTAGACACTTGACTCTCTTCAAAATGACCTACAATGGAATCAAAGGACGTGGAAGCATGATTGATACCTTTACCTCTATCTTGAGGAGGAGGTGGACCATGATGAGGGAATGGTTCCTTGTACATATCGAGATCTTTGTTTGTGTTTTGAGCTGCTTGTTCATTCTCAAAAGTGATTAGGTTGCCGTCGATGAGATTTTGGATTAGGTGCTTGAGTTTCATGCACGACGCGGTTCTGTGCCCTTTGCTCCTATAGAACTCACAATATTCATTGTCTCTATAACGTGCATTTTGTAGACAGGTTCTCCATACAGGGGAGCATCAGGTAAGGTGATGAGCCCTTTCTGCAAGATCTGTTGTAGGACCGACTCTATAGGCACTCCCAAGGGAGTGAATTGGCGTCGCGGCGGGTAATCTTGTTGAGGTCGCTCCTATTGTCATTGTTGTTGATTTTGATATGGTTGCCGCAGTTGTTGCTGTTGTTGAGGTGGAGCTTGACTCAGTTTGGATAGCTGCAGCGGTGTTTGCAAAGTTTGGACATGTTTAGAATCAACCACCCCGCCGTTGACCATGTTTTTATTCTTGTTCCAAAACTTGGGTTTATCATTCGATTGTTGATGAGGAGCGCTATCTTTCGTTTCTTTGAAGATTTTGACCACACCCTTAGCAATGATGGCCTTTTCAATGTTGATACCCTTGTATGTGATTTCGTCAAAGGTTGTAGCACTAAGAATTTGCAAATGGAAGCCTAACTCTTGGTTGAGGTTTTGCACAAATATGCTAACAAGTTGTTTCTTAGGAATCTTGAAAGGGAATTTGCTAGCCATTTGCCTCCAACGTTGAAGGAAAGAAATGAAAGTTTCGCCATTTTTCTGTTTATTGTTGCATAGATCGGTCATAGAAATATCATGCTCCGCGTTGTAAGAAAAGTGGGTGGCAAACTTCTCTGCTAGCTCATTGAAAGACTTGATACCCATGGGTAAGTGTGAGAACCATTCTATAGCTTGACCTCTGAGACTGCGAGGAAAGAGACACATAAGATATGTGTCGTTATGTGAGACCTCGAAGCAAGCAAGATAGAATTCCCTAAGATGGTCTTTTGGGTCACCTTTTCCTTTGTATTTATCGAACTTGGGAATAGTAAAATTTTGAGGAAAAGGGATCATTGGCAATGACCGATCAAAAGGATAAGGACACACTTCCTCTAAACAGAAGGTCTTCTTAGTGTGGCCAAATGTAAGATCAGATAGCTGTTGTCGCACTTCCGCAATTTTTAGCTCCATCGTTGTGGGAGGGGTGGGAAGCATCTCCTGTTGTCCTAGAAGTGGCAGTTGTTGCCCATACGGAAGATTGTATTGTAAGCCATGAGCATTGGTGTTATAAGGGTCGTAAGATTGGTTGGGGTCATACGCGTTGTACGTTTGGTTCAGATTGGGTTGAAATTGGATGCTTTGATGAGGAGGAGGTGGGGGTGGTGCTAGGTAAGAATGTTGGCTTTGTGATGGTTGGAGAAAAGAATTGGGTGGAGGAAAGCTAAAGTGTGTTTGATTAGGTTGCGATGGTGGCACATAGCTTTGGGAAACTTGATGTTTGGGATGTTGAGGGTGGCTAGGCAATGTGTGAAAGAAATTTAGCATGGATGAACGTTGTGGAGGAGGGACATAGGTAGACGTGATTTGTGATGGTTGGGTTGATTGAGGATGAGAGTAGAAGAATGTTGTGGTTGGGGTTGATTGAGGATGAGGGTAGAAGAATGTTGTGGTTGGGGTTGCATGACTCTAATTGGTTGAGAGACATGGAGGTTTGATGATATGGGAGGTGGTATGTGTTGAGACCCTTGTTGCATGGCTACATAGTTGTTCCCCGGATTGTAATTTGGTGGGAAACCTACGCGTGATGGAGTAACCAAGATTCCACTTGTGATTGGTGTGGACACTTTAGGAGGTTGTTGCATATTTGAGCTAAGGTGGCTTGCTTAGCTAGCTCCACTTGATGTTGGAGAGCTTCTTGTTGGTTTTTGTAGATCTCCATAGGAGTCAGAAGCGGTGATACGACCCTCTCCTCTATTGGGTTTTGAAAAAGGGGATTCCTATACTGCGAGCCTTGTGCAAGTAAGGGTGTAGTCACCGTGGACATGGTTTGCACTGCTTGTATGGCACTCAATGTGTTGTTTGTCTCCTTGAGAGAGGATAAATCAAAATCCTGAGGTAACTTGGCTCCTTGCTCTGCAAGTAAGTGAAAGAAATGATCCTGGTTCTCACTAACGATTTTGTCAAAGGCAACCATGACTCTAGGCTCTTGTATGAATTCATCAAGATCTTGCTCATCTGCTTGAGAGGATTGACCTATTTCAAAGTGTCGCTCTTCTTGAGATGGGGCAAGATCCGCAGTATAACCTTGTGGGACAAAATCGGGAGGCATACCGATGGTGTATTGGGGTGTACTTACCAAAGGGACCCTACCTTCTTGGGAATTGCTTGGTTGGTCGATGTGCGGCATGCTGGGAGAATTGGTAGATCTTTCCGCGGGTGTTCTAGGAGTGACCTTGGGAGTAATGTTGAGACAACCCAATTGCGGTGTGTGAGGAGGTGACTTGCACTTCCTAGGGACAACTTGCTTGGACTTCATAGTTTGCTGGAGCCTAGTGGTTACCATGGAATACACTAGGACAAAAGGTAATGCTGGGATTCTATGAGGTGCTTTGAAAAAGACAAACTTTGATGCACAATGTACTGGACCAAAGGCGCTATACTGTTTGACCAGAGGCGCAGGACTGTGCAACCAAAAGCGTGCTACTGTGATGCCAAAGGTGATGGACTGAGCTACCAGAGGCGAGTTACTGCTATGCCAAAGGCAAGCTAAGGTTACCAAAAGTGAGCTACTGATATACCAAAGGTGCTGAAGTAGAGTTTTGCCAGAGGCAAGGTACTGCTATACCAAAGGCGATCTACTGTACTACCAAAGGTGAGCTGCTGTAATACCAGGGGTGCTAAAGTAGTGTCTGATGTTTGTAAAGGCAATTTTGACAGATTTGGTTATGGTTCAGATTGGATTTTGTTTTTGGCAAGAGAAAACACAGCAAACAAGTGGTCAAAACACAAGGACTGACACAACAGATAGTGTATGTTCGAGGCTCAAAAGCAAGCCCAATGTTTCCACAGGTATAAGACAATTGCAAACAATAACAAGCACTTTTTATCCCTAGAGACAAGGTTTCATTGTAGTAGATTAGCTCACAGCTTAATACTCCATCGATAAAAATATCATTCCATAAAGGTGTCAGATATTTTGTATCTTTGCAAGAGACGATAGGTAGGGATATCTCACCCTCCCCTTGGAAAGCTCAAGTAGGTCACAAGAGCTTTATGGCCAAGGGAATACTATCTCTTCTCAAGGGAGCCAATGGTGAGTATCTTAAGGGCTTAAATCGATTCCCCTTGCACTGATGATTACCGCAATGTTCGAAGGTAGGTCGGGTAGTCACTATCTAAAATGGTTCTTAGTAACTTTGAGGGACCAGCGCCTTACAAGCAATGCGACAAGCTACTAAAAGCTTTAACCAATCCTACTAAGAGTATCAAACACTTCGCTCAATGTGAAAATTGTTTCCACAAAGAGCTAGTACACCTCTTTTCAGTTTGGCACCACAAGGTAAGGCTGATGTCAGTTAGGACTTAGCTTTCGCCTTATCCCTCTTATATAGTGGTTCAAAGGAAAACTTCTCTTAGGGTCGTCCCTTTTAGATGAAGCACAATCCAAAAGAAGGCCCTTCTAAAGGAAGTATAGAAATGTAAGAGCAAGCACGTCAAACAAAGGTTCAATTGTCCCGTTATAAGAAAAATAAGGTGCAACTAAACTAGGCACACACATGGTTGTAGTTGTCAATTGTCCCTTATGAAAATGAAGTGTTTGGCATTCATGTCCATTGTCCCTTAGAAAATTGAGGTGTTTTCACATACATGTCCATTGTCCCTTAGAAAATTGAGGTGTTTTCACATACATGTCCATTGTCCCTTAAGAAAAGCAGTATGTTCCTAAGACTTAAATTGCAAAGAAAATGATTTGTTCAATTATCCCTTTAACAATGCAATGTGTTTCTAAGACTTAGTGAGATAGATCAAGATTTCTTCGACGCTCATCCTGCATGAACATGTTAAAAAGACCTATTTGCTCTGTGTGAGTAGTAAGAGACTGCAACAAGTCAGTTAGTTCCACAAAAATCAATAAGTTAGCCAAATAAATCCATATGACCAAAAGCGAGCTACTGTCTCACCGAAAGCACGTTGCTCTGCTACCAAGAGCACCAAACTATGTTTTCAACAGTGTTATGATGTAAACCAAAAGCATAATAGAATAATACCAGAAGCGCTGAATAATATCTAGAAGCGTTGTACTATGTTATCGAAAGCGCTGTGATGCAGACCAGAAGCATAAAACAATAATACCAGAAGCGCTGAACAATATCCAGAAGCGCTCTACTATGTTTCCGAATGCGTGATATCGTATAGCCAAAAGCGTTGTGCTGTCTTAGATCACAAAAAAGTTAGCTTTGGTCAAAATAACCAGATCCAAATGGGATTCCATGATTGATCTACTGTTCTAAGAAGTAGTATCTAAGAGATCTATATTGTGAATTACAGAAAATCCAGAGGGTGTAGTAACAAATAGGTTTAACTCAAATATCAAAGATATCCCTAAATAAGTCATCTTAGGAAGTATCAAAAGAGGGTTCAAAGACAAATACAACAACTTGTCAGAGAAATGAAAAGATATGTATGGAATAAAAACCCTGTCAAAACACCAACTGAAGTCAGAAAATCTATTTAACCCAAAAGTGCTTAACAATACTACCAGTCGCGCCATTCTGCATTACCAGAAGCACTTTTCTGTAATACCAAAAGCACCGTAGTGCCCCCAAGGGCGCTGTACTATGCCTCCAAGAGCGCTTAAAAAATATTGCCAGAAGTGCTTTTCTAAGTCAAATGCGTTGTACCGTACTGTAACTTCAAAAAGAATCAATTTCTCAAAGAAAAAGTAGGATTAGTGGGTCCCACCGGGCGTGCTAGAATGTGTATGAGGAAAAATTGATTAAATCTAAACTAATAAAACCAAAAACTAATCACATAAAGCGAACCAATCTAAGTAAAAACCATTATCATAAAATCAAAGACAAATGAAAGCTCTTACCAAAATCTGTATTGTTCCCTTTTTGGAGATGTGTGGATTGCTCAATGAAGTTGTGAAACCATAGCCACAACAAGCAAGTAATGTGTGTGTCAATAGATCAATGTTAAAATATCGTAAGGTTACTCAATCAAATCGTTGTATGCTCAAAGCGCTGTTAAGTATGCCTGAGAATAAAATCGAAGAGAGAGAGGCGTAATGAAGGAGATGAGGGGGGTTTATATAGGTTTCAATAGAGATCGATCAACGGTCCAGATAATTCAGAAGAATTAATGGAGGAGAACAGTTGAGAAACGTGCAACGAATGAGAAGAAGACAAGTGTCTTGCTTTCTTTTGCATGAGAGGAGTTATCAAGAATAGAAGAATGAGTTAAAGCAATTAACAGAATGTAATGATCAGTTAAGTGATTTAAAACAAGAAGAAAGGATTTGCATGAGAAAAAGAAGATATTTTGCTTTATTAAATATAGAAAGCTTGAGTTATATTAGAGATAACTCAATTTAGAAGAAAAAGCAATTTAAATAAATATTTAATTTATTTAAGTTTAGAGAAGATATTATTGGAAGAAATAATTAAATAACTGGAATTATTTAATTTAGAAGATTTGAAAGCAAATTAAATAAATAAATTTATTTAATTGTGCATGATTTTGGAAGAACAATTTTGATTTAATTAAATAATTTTAGAATTATTTAATTATAGATAAGATAGAATTTGTTGAATTAATTAAATAATTGAATTTATTTAATCAATGTGAATTTGATTTTCGGAAAGAGGATAATGATCTAATTAAATAATTAAAATTATTTAATTATGGACGAATAACAGAGGAATTTGATTTAATTAATTAAATAAAGAGGATTTATTTAATTAACGTCAAATTTAGGAGATTTAGAAGAATTAGATGAAATTAATTAAATAATTAGATTATTTAATTAACGTTGAAATGCAGGTGATGCGACAGAAATGCCGAAATGCAAGTGATGCGGCGACTTGGTCATTTTAGGGTGTCTACAGGTGTAAGGGGAGATACACGAGTAAATACAAATTATAAGATTAGCATTTTCATTATTTGAATCATGGTGATTAACCTAGCAACTCAAACTATGTGTCATGTGAGAAAATTAGTTCTATATTTATAGGAAATTGCATAAGGGTAGGTAAGAGGATGGCTTAAGGGGAGATAAGGGAATGACTTAATATAACTATATTAACTATTGATTAAATATATACAACCATATACATACCTAGAAATTTATTCTATTGTACCATCTGCATCCTCTCTTTTTTGTAATGCATATTTGATTATCTCATGCTCTTCCATAGAAATTGTCCATAACTCTTTATTAGTAGGTCTTGCACGATACCTCACTAGTTTTATATTTGTTTCCACCACCAAATGCGAGTAGTGTATAATCTTCTTATGTGTTTCATAATCTTTGAATGCAAGCAAACCATTCTTCCTTGTTATGTATTTTCGTAGCCAAGTGCCAACAACTACCACTGAACCTGTTGGATAATGAAAGCCATCATCATCTTCTCAAGGTGCTATTAACATATGTTTAGTCTCTACAAATTGAGCCAACCAATATTTTGTTTCCTCTTCATTCTCCTCAGGTGCAACAATAGCATACACATGTCCTGCAAACAAAATTTAATTCAATAAATTAAGTGACATATAATTTGACCAATCTACATGTACATGCATTCATAGATAATTAAATATATTAACAAATAGTAATAAAGTGAAATAAAATGAAATAAATTGAATTAAATTACCTTTTTGTACAAGGTCTGAAACACGGTCACAATAATCTGATGCAAACACTTGATCATTGTCTTCAATTGTTGTTTCATATTGATCGTATGTTTCTACAGGTGTTAACGATCTTTACTTCCACTCTTCAACCCATTCTATATTCTCACATGCTTCCCAATCTCCTAAAATATAAAACTAACAAAAACATGCAAGATCCCTTGTCCAAATAGTCCATGTGCTTGCATTTGAACTCTTAAATGAATGCCATTTAGTAGATCCACTGATTGTCTCACAATTAAGTCTAGGTAGAATGTTCTCTTCTTTAACCAACCAAAAGAATTGTTGAACTGTAGAGTACTCGCTTGATCCTATAGGTAATTTTGTATTGCACCAATCCAAAATCGCATGTGCATCTTTAAATTTTACTACATCCTCAAATTTCAATTGTTCTCTAGAAAGAATTCTTTTAACAAATGCACCAGCTCCAGCATGTTCTACTTTACCTTGTCCAGCTTCAAAAAAAATCCACATATGTTGGACATTATTTTCCTTGTGAACCTTACTTTACCAATAAAACATTCAAGTATTCTTAAACTATCTCGTACAATTATCTGACCATATGAGATGTTCTGTCATCTGGATTCCTCTTTCTCTTAAATTCGTATAAAATATATTGAAACAATATTGAACAAAATCTGACGAGTGTAATCGGTTATTGCTCAAATAGAAATGATATTCCCTCAAAAAAATTCTATCATCCTCTGTACTATCATCTGTATGCCTATATACAATATGAACAAACATAGCCACCTACACTGAATTGTAATATTGTGATTAGATTTCCTCTTGTGGAGCAAGAGTATAGTTTTCTGCAAAATCAACCACTAATAGTATAGTTCCAACTAGAAATGTGTTTCTACATGTGCAAAATTCTCCATCAAGCCATCGAGCATGTTAGAGTGTTTGACATATTTTGGTACAATCTTACTCTTAAATTATGATATGAATGCATGTACACTAATTTTTTCTATGATTAAATCACAATGCTTTCCAATTTTTCCATTCTTTAAAGAATACTCAACATTCTTAAATCTTTTAACATCCACTAATTGTTGTCCAAAATCATTTTCAACACTTTCATGCATACAAACTCCTAAGAATGAAAGATTGCCACAACTAGTGCATTGTCCATAAATACATGAACTTAAATAAAATAAATCTCCATTAGATCTTTCACAAAACAAACCTGCTATAAACTCCTTGATTGTTTCAGGTGGCATATTAACATCACATTCCTGCATAATCATGTTAGTATGTAAAGTACAATGTATATATTGGAAAAAATTATAATAATAATGAAATTGCACATGTGTTTTACAGCAGCAAGAGATTCGTTGCATATTAATTTTGACATACCAAGGTTTACATTTTTCAAATGATCTTTGACTTATGCTAATATTTCCAGGTTTAAAGGGTATGTACAGGATCATCGAGGACCAAACAGTGGCAATTGAAAAAAAATCATGTCTTTACTTAGCCAAATTCACAAATTGGCCAACTTTGACTTTCATAGGCATGTTACGGATATCCATTTTGTGGGTCCCAAAATGGATATCCATTTTCCATAAATGGATATCCGTTCTGGAACTATACAAATGGTATTTTTTGTTATTCTTTTCATTGGTTTACACTTAGAACTTATAGAAGTTACAATTCAACTTACAAATTTCTATTGTTATATGGTTAACATCTTTTCAACCAATTGACAAAGTTGCATCTCTTTAAAATTTGAACCTCTCTCCCTCTCTCTCTAGTAATCCCTAGTGAGTCTTGTTTGTAATGTGTGAGATGCACTAAGAAAACCTTAGGCTTAATGTTGAATTTGTAGTGGTTGGTAATGCTATGCATGAGATCTAAATTGAATTCATAGAACCAAGTAGTAATGTGTCAAACCATACAAGGGCATATTATATCAATGTGGAGGGAAAATTCTTAGCAAGGACATAATCATCAATGTTGACAATTGTGGCTTGGATAAAGAAGTGTCTCATATGTGTGCAATGAGATCACCTTGCACATTATATTATCAAATTTAAGCAAGACCATTTTAGGAGGAGATGGTTGTTAGATGATGTCAATTTATAGTGGTGATTTAATCCATCCTATTGATGAGGAAGGAGGAGGAGGAGGGTTAAGTTCTTCTAATTGCACTTACAACAACTTGAGTTAAGTGTAGATATAATTGTAATTGGGAATATGTGTTAGATAAATGTCACATGGTGGAGGGATGGTGTCCAGATGAGTGATTATTGTTGTGGCAATGTTATGGTCAAATATGTTATGAAAAGGAGGTGGCATGGGTAGTGGGCTAGATCAATGTTGGGAAAGGATTGGGGAGGATGTAATGGAGGAAGGGATTTGTGTCATGGTATTGTCTCAAGGAATGGGAAGAAAGGATGGTGATTCATAAGATAATATGAAGAATGATGGTAGAGTGAATTGGCATTGTGGTAACCGTAGCATGTCATGGGGTGAATCATACATTTATACAAGTTGTGGAGTGAGAAAGGGGTGGTATGGGTATGGTTGAATGGAGTAATGAGGTGATTTAATTGGTGATGACCTAGGTGAAGTGATGGATAAGGTGCCCTATGTGGGATTGATAGAAAGTGTGATTGGTAATGGTGGGGATAGCTAAATGTCATCTTCTAAGGGTTCAAAGGTGAGGAAAGTAAGATGGGGATATGGGATAATTCATGGTTTAATGATTATTCAAGGGAGACTCCTTAAAATGATTATCAATGATGGTGTCGATAGGGGGAATGAAGTCTATGAATGTAGGTGTGGGAATGTGAGCTATGACATTGGGATTGTATTGGATGAATAATGGAAAGTAGGGGCACCTATCTAGTGATGGAAGGAGCCACATGATCAAATGATGTTTGTGGAAGGGCTTTTCTTAGGAAAGTAAGGATTTGGGTGAGGATCTAGGGTTTGGTGGAGAAGAATTTATGGAAAATTTGGAGGTCATTATAATTGACATGAATAGAAGAAGTACAAGACATGGCTAAGGATAAATGGTAGGCTCAAAATAGGATAACTAGGACTATGATGATGAAGATGGAAAGAAAAGTCAACAACAATAGTATGATATAGGGATAAGATTAGAAAAAAAGAGTACTACAACTAACAACAGGAAAGTGAGGACATAATGCAAAGTTAACATGGTATGAACTCTCTTGGAAGGCTAAGCATGAACTATAAGAAGATTGAACTAGTTGGATCTATTAGGATCACCAAATGAAAGAACCTTAAAGGCTAACCTTAATTAGGTAAGGTTATTTTGAGTGTGGTTGTTTGTGCAACAATGTGTAAATTAATGTTACCTAAGGATAAATCTAACTATACTAATATTTTAATAACCATGAGAGCTAGGACTAACAATTAGACTAAAAACTTGACAAAGAATACAACTTGGACACATGTAGGACTTGGAAAATGGAAAAGAATAAGGATTAAATATGGAAAACAATGAACAAGTGGTATTAGTTGCACCTATGTAAAGAAGTGGTCTTTATGAAAGATGCTTAGAATTAAGTTCTATATATATTTGTGAAGTTTGGAGGTGATTGAACCTAAAGGATATGACCACCATATGCAAGATACTAGGTATGTGCATGGAAATGGGGAGAGAGAGAGAGAGAGAGAGAAAGGGAAGATAGAAATATAAACATATAGGGAGAGAGGGAGAGATAGGGAGAGGGGAGATATATATATATATATATATATATATATATATATATATATATATATATATATATATATATATATATATATATATATATATATATATATATATATATATATATATATATATATATATATATATATATATATATATATATAAAGAGAGATAGAGATTGGGAGGGGGGATATTGAGAGATATAGCTAGAAAGGGAGAGATAGAGAGAGATTGGAAGATAGAGACATAGATAGATAGATAGATAGATAGCAATAGAAAGAAAGAGACAGAGAGAGGTAGAGATAGAGATATAGAAAGAGAGGAGTAGAGATAGAGAGAGATGGAGAAGGATAGAGAGAGAGTCCTAGTTTTCTTGTTTTCATTTCCTTCATCAATAAGGGAGAGGGAGAGATAGAGGGGAGAGCTAGGGAGATATAGGAATGATAGGCGAGAGAGGCAGGAGATAGGGAGAGATAGCTAGGTAGAGAGAGATAGAGAGGAGACAGATAGGGAGAGATAGAGGAGACAGAGGGGAGAGATAGGGAGATAGAGAGTGAGTGAGATGTCCAGAGAGATAGGGAGATAGAGGAATGATAGGGGGGGAGAGAGGCAAGAGATAGGGAGAGATAGATAGGTAGAGAGAGAGGAGATAGATTGGGAGAGATAGAGGAGACAAAGGGAGAGATAGGGAGATAGAGAGTGAGTGAGATGTCCAGAGAGGTAGGGAGAGAGAGGGATGATAGAGAGAGGGAGATAAGGGAGAGATAGGGAGATAGAGGTTTAGGGTTGCTCAAGTTTAGGATTTAGGGGTGACGGGTTAGGGGTTAGGTATTAGGGGCATTATTTAGGGTTGAGGGATTTAGAGAGAGAGACTTCTTTTGACATGCAACCATAAACTCTAAATAATGCCCTTAAACTCTAAACCTGAGCAACCTAAACCTCTAAACCTTAAATAATGCCCCTAAACCCTAAACCCTAACCCTAACCCCTAACCCCTAATCCCTAAACCTGAGAAACCCTAAACCCCTAAATCCTAAACCCCAAACCCCTAAACCCTAAACACTAAACCCAAGTAAGCCTAAACCTCTATCTCCCTATCTCCCTATCTCTATCATTCCTCTACCTCTCAATCTCTCTCCCTATGTCTCTAGCCATGTCCCTCACTCTCAATATCTCCCTATTGGTCCTCTCTCTCTAAACATTAAACCTCTAAACCTTAACCCCTAAACCCTAAATAATGCCCCTATACCTTTACCCCTAAACCCTAAACCCTTATATCCCTATCTCTCCCTTATCTCTCTATCTCTATCATCCCTCTACCTCTCAATGCTTCTCTCTCTCTCTCTGGGAAATTGGAAAGGAAAAGGAAAAGTAGGAAATCTAGGAAAAGGATTTAACTAGGAGGTAGATAGGTCAAAGCAAGA
Organism: Cunninghamia lanceolata; assembly: GCA_027924645.1. Lineage (NCBI taxonomy): Eukaryota > Viridiplantae > Streptophyta > Pinopsida > Cupressales > Cupressaceae > Cunninghamia > Cunninghamia lanceolata. The sequence goes on along the minus strand of BSBN01001292.1, from coordinate 622,180 downwards.
AAGAGAGAGAGATAAACATATAGGGAGAGGGGAGATGGAGAGTTCCAGAGTTTATATGGAAACTATTGAACAATGATAAAATGTAATGTGGTAGGATGTGGTGAGTTTTAGATGTTGTCATATAGCATGGAGATATGTCTACATGTGGTGATGCTATGGAAATTTAACCATGAGTCATTTGAAGTACTCACAACTACATATTCAATAGTGCTACTAGAAGCATAAATAATAATGCAAGTGCACTTGTAGTAGAGTTGAAGTTCATGTCCAAAATAATCTAGAGGCTTGGTTATGTTAAGAGAATGTTCTACACTACTACAAGTTGAAAGAACTGGTTAGATGGTTGTATGTGTTACCACAAGCTTATGGTTGGTAGTGGTGGTTATACAAGAAGACATGAATACATTAACTATAGTTAGTAATAAACTATTGATGTGTAAAAACATATAGTCATCTATAATGATTATCCACATGGAGGTGTCATGTTTGGTGATATGTGTTATATATTGATTTTATGATACGGTCAACATATAGCTTTCTGACTCTTGGTATTCTGTGATGATGCATATACCTATCTACTCATGTGAATGGAGAATGGTTGGATTGTGATTAGTTAGGTGTTGGATGTGAGAAACATTGAAGAAAAGTATGCTATAAGCATGTAGATATCAACTTTATCAAAAGAATTCTTCTATTAAATCAATGGATTCTAAATAATACAATGGTAACTATCTTTTACTACTAGGTTTTCTTGCATAAGGGTTTCTAACATAAAATCTAGTGTCCCATATTGTTTCTTTTGGTTTTATATACTATCATGAGCTTTCTTAAATGTTACTAGATAGATAATACATTTGTATCATTGTCTTTGATCATATTATTTAAGTTACTCCTCTATCATAGTATGTTGGCCAATTGCAACATTGTTCCTTAGTCCCAACATTTGGTATGAAAGAATACAATTATTTAGAATCTTAACTTAAAAAACAATAAAATGAACTATGACAACAAACTAAAAAATAATGAAAAGAATTGGGTAAAGCAAAACAGATATCTGTTTTGTAAAACATAAAAAAGGCAAAAAGATATTTTACCGAAGCAAAACGGATATCTATTAAAATGGATATTCATTTTGCTTCAGTTTTGCCTTGTATGTATGCTTGGGACTGTCATAGTTGACTTTCCCTCAATTCTAACATTTTCACAGGTTTCACTCTCTTCTTTGAACTTCACCCTTCGTGTCAACGACTTTTTTAATGCAAAATTGATAAAACGAAAAGGGTTTATAGAAGAAATTGTCATCTTTCTAAAAATATAAGATTTGTTTGATTATCATTTTATTAAATAATTATGAATAATTTTCTATATAGTATGTGTCTGAAATCCTAATGGACACACTGATTGAAAAACATCCATAACTTTCAAACGGTTTCACCTTTTTGAGATCCGAAAGTTGCATCACACACTATGCTTTCCTGGCTATAGGTTAAAGAAAATGAATTCTATTTTTTTTTTATCGAGTTAGGTTGGCTGGAAAACTACTTTTTTGTTTCTAGAAAAAGTCACAGTAAAAAAATTCATAACTAATTATTTTATTGGAAAAAAATTTCAAAAAAATATGCGTCACATCTGGGCATGAGTCCTCTACTTATTTTGAAAGTTTCAAAAAAAAAAAAAAAATTCGCTCATAGTTAGGTTGGCTGGAATGACACCACTTTTTATTTTTTTCTAAAAAATTTAATAGTTGTTCATTGAAATATTCATTTTTCACTAAGTAAATTTAGTTTTAAAAAAATAACTTAGCCCATAAACTAGATTCAATTCTCTACAAATTTTGTTCCTACATCTTTTTCAAATTTTGTAGATAATCCATTCAAATTTTCACATGAACTTGATTAAGTCTAATTTTTTGTATTTTCATTGCCACTTAGAGGTATAGTTTGGCCCATCATGATCCTGCACATACCCATAACACTGAATCATCTAAAAAATTTCTATAAAATTTGGTTTGATTTGTGTCTAATAGGTGTTTTGGATGAGGATCGTGAATTTTAGACCACACTCTTAATTTCAAAACATCTCTAGCATTAGATGATACCCTAGTATTATCATGCCAATATTTTTTAACCAAAGATTTGATTTCAATATTCATTTTCATGTCAGACCTTAGGAGTCAACCACTAAAACTCCAACATTGGTTGATTGGATCATTTTCTATACTTTCTCTTCTCTTTACCGCTCTTACTAATGTTTTAAGATGTATGTTTAGAATTACACTAATGTTGCTTAACATTTTTTTATCCAAAGTTGTTTTATTAACTATAGCAGTTGTTATAGCTCATCGTGCCACATTTTTATCTTTAGATCAACTCTTCTTTCCAATAGACTCAATGGCACTAGCAATAGTAGATATAGCATGTTTAAGTGAATCATCTTTTCTTTTTGGTTGCACAAAAATGTCTAACTTTTTAATTACTTTTCTCATTTTCCACATGCTCATCAATTCCATCATGAGTTGACATCAAGAAATGATAGTTTTTTTCGATAAAAATTTGTTTGTATAATCTATTAGCATGTGTTAGATTATTTGTCTACAAAAAATCTTGTACCAGGAAGATTATCCAAAACAATACTTTCAATTTTTAAACAAATATTTTCATTTTCAATGACACAAGGATTTTCATTTTCGACAACAAAAGGATTTTTATTTTTACCAACACAAGGATTTTCATTTTCAACAACAAAAAGATTTTTATTTTCATCAACACAAGGATTTTCATTTTCAACAACAAAAAAGATTTTCATTTTGACCAACACAAGGGATTTCACTTTCAATATTCATTTCTACAACTTGTCTACGAATAAAATCGATCTCAACATTGTTATATCCATCTTCTTCTAAATCATCAATACGGATATCATCTAGAATCATAGTTTCCATATCATTTAAAAGTGGATTTGAAGATGTACCTGGATTCATGCCTATTTTCACATTCTCTGTAGCATTGAAAGGTGGATTTGAAAACATACCAGGATTAGTTTCTATAATCGAATTATCTTCCACATTCACCTCTTGCAAATTTGCATCAGCTACATCCATGGTCTCTTCAATATTTTTATCTTCAATAGTCATGGAACCAAATGCTTTAGCATTATTCATTGCTCGAATCCTCATTCTTCTATCTCTGTCATTTTTCCTCCTCTCTCTTTGCTTGAATTTCTTCAAGGGTCAATACCTTCCTATCTTTCCTCTTTTGATGACATCGTGATCCCATGATTACAAAATTTTGATGTACAAATGAATTTCAATAGTAAAATTCTTTCATTTTTATTCCTCCTTCAAATGAGTAGAAAATAAACAAAAATTCACTCTAAAGTTTTCCCAATGTTGCCTCCTTCCAAAATTCAAATGAAATTACAAGTTCAAGAGCATGTAGAAGACAAGATGTGATAAAAAATTGCAGAATTAGTCATTGTCAGTCATACACTATCATAAGATGTCAAGTTGCAGAATTGACAACAATTTTATATCAGTAAAAATAAAAAATGGCCAAATTAGAAATGGGATCCCATATCCCAAACGGGATCTTATTTTGTTTTTGCCTGTTTGAAATAATAAATAAAGCAAATGGGATCCCATTTCTAAAGCAGGATCTCATTTCTTAAAATTTGAATTGTAGGCGTGGTTTCTACTATGGGTTTAGGGTTGAGAAAAGGCTTGGGGACCCAACCCTTAGCTTTGGACCTGCTTTGACCTACAGCTTGAAGGTCATGTCAGTGTCACTAGAAAATAGTGACTTTAGACATGTCTGAAGACATTTTTGTAGAATTTTTTGACGAAATTAAAACCCATTATAGATGAGATTGTGTAGATTCCAAATATATATTTTTTTTACAATTGGATTATTTCTTCTATTTTTCAAATATTTTTTATGAAACTGATCCATAAACTTGAAACATCAGGTTTTCTTATTATTTTAATAACTTTTTATTAAAATTATTTTTTGAAAAAAAAATTATAAGTGCACAATCTTCAGATAATTCTTTTCAATTTGAAAAAAATAATTAAAAAATAATAATTTTAGGTCATCTTATGTATAACGTACACGAGGAATTTTTAAAATAGCAATTACGACCAATAAAAAATTAATTAAAAAAAATATTCAAAAAAATTTACAAAAAAAATATTTATCATGCACAATCTTTAGTGTGTTATAGATCTTTTCCTAAAAGGATATAGAAAAATACAATTATTTTGGTCAAAATATGGTTGGCGTACACGTGCATGGTATGGAAAAAAGTGACTTTTAAATAGTGTTTTAAGACATACATATTGAAAATCAATTTGTATCATCCGGGTATTAAAATAAATTACATATTTGAAAACTAGACTCTGAGTACTACATTTCATATTACTAACTTTTTTTAAGATTCAAGCTTTAAGTGCTTCAACTTTTTAGGTCAAATGTGACAAATTCTGAAAATCAGAGAAAACACTTCCACTTTTTGGCCAAAAAGTGGACTCAACTTCTTGCGCACACCCTCATACTCCTTGCAAAAGGTGGCCTCTCATCACTCCCACTCACATGGAAAGATCCATTTGAACAGAGGTAGCTCTAGGGTTGTTATTCTCTCTTTCTTTAGGGAGCAAAACTTCGGTGATGGCAGTTGGGTTTTGTGCTATGTGTGTGATTTGACGATCGTTCCTATGGAGACATTCAATTATTGTTGTTGTTGTGATAATTGTATGACCTGAAGGATCATGATTCCTAAGTCTCCTAACCCTAGAATGAAGGTTGTTTTGTTCATTGATAACTCAAAGACATTCTTATCTCCTTTATTTGTCTCGTAAGACTTGTTATATCAAGGGTTGTTTATCTCTATGTGATGTTGGTGTTCTTGGTCTTCCCTTGCTTGTCCTGTGTTTTGTTGATGAATTGGATCCAGAAGTTCTCCCCAATCTCGTCGAGGATGAATTGTATCCAATTTTCCCTAATTCCTAGCCACATTGAATGCTGTTGGGAATTAAGGTGTCTCAACCTTGATAATTCTCTACATTTGTAATGTTTGTATTTATTATTTAATTGCCTATGTTGTAAATATTTGGAAATTCCATATTGTCATGTTGTGGGGTGTGGCACGGTGATGTGTCAATCCTACATGGAATATGACAACTTGTTATTTTGTCCTCACATGAGGAGATAGGCATCCCACTTAGTGGTAGGAATATTCTGCCATGTGTCAGCATCCTCCATGTTGTGTAAGGACTGTTTGACCGAAATGGTTATGACATATTCCTATGATGAATCTATGACATGTAAGAGTCCAAAATAGAAGGTTGTAAGATAGGTGATGACATGTGTCATGAAGCATCTTTGAATAAGGCATATTTGGGTGCCCCAAGGTGGAATATGACATGTTGTAAGAGAATATGCTATTTATAGCATGTGTATGATAGATTCTCTTACAGCTGTAAGTTGTAACCGCTATGACAAATTCTATGACAGTCATAAGTGTCGTAAGAGCATCTGTCATAGCCCATTTTGGAAATAGGTGACCCCTTTGGGATGGGAACTGTGGACAAGTGTCAGGCACATTCTACAATGTTGACCAAGTGTCTTTGGACATGGATTTTGGTCCATGAAGCCATGTTGGACGCCCATTCCAAGAAAGGTCCAATATTGCCTTGTATCTCATATTTAAACAGGTGCTTGGAGATGGAGTTTGCTTCACAGGTTTATAGGTACTGTTATACTGCCGGATTGACTCCAGACACGAGTGTCAAAGACCATTGAAGCTTGCATTGCAAGTGTATTGTAAACATTCTTTCATATTTGTTAATACATTGTGCAAGTTTCTGAGTGTGGGGTTTTTCACCCAATAAGGGTTTTCCCCACCGTAAATCTTTGTCTCTCTTCTTCTGTCTACTTCTTGGCTCTTGTGTTTTGCTGCAATATCTCATATTAATGGTTTAACATTGCTGTAATAGTTAGGATAAATTTAAATTTGCATAGCCCTCTCCTCAATAGATTAGTGTAGGAAGCAATTTCTGCACACATAGCTTCCTTTCAGTTGGTATCAGAGCTTGATCACCTTTGGTCCTAGTTGTTGGGTAGGGGTTTTTTGAGCTAATCTTAGGTTGAGTGGGAGTCTGTGCAGAGTATTTTGTATCTTATTGCAGCAAGGAGATGGCAGGCACATCAGGAAGGTTTGAAGTAGAGAAGTTCAATGGCAATAATTTTAAGCTATGGAAGCTCAAGATGGAAGACATGTTAGTTGACTGAGACCTTTGGGATAGTGTGAATGGAGCTAAACTAGCTGCAATGTCACAAGCTAACTGGGATCTTAAGGATTGAAAGGCTAAGGGTCTCATAAGCTGATTCTGTGTTGTTAAATGTCCATGAGGAGACTACTGCAAAACTCCTTTGGAAGAAGTTGTGGGATGTGTATCAAGCCAAATCCCTAGTTAATAAACTTTTTTCTGAGAAAGAAGTTGTATTCTCTTCGAATGGAGGACAGAGGATCCATTGCTGAACATATGAATGCTTTCAACATGCTGGTTGTACAATTGACATCTATTGGTGTAAAGATGGAGGAAGAGGATCAGTGTATGGCCCTGCTTTGTTCTCTACCGGACTCATGGGATCATCTTGTCATAGCAATCAGAAGCACCACATCCACATTCAAAATGGAAGAGGTGGTTTCTTTGTTGTTGTCTGAAGAGATGCAGAAAAAATCTTCTGAGGTAGCCAAAGAGGCCCTTGCAGTTCGTGGAAGATCCAAGGAGAAAGGGAAGAAGAAGGACAAGAAAGCTGAGAACGGTAGAGCCAAATCCTGTGGGAGATCCAAATCTCCTGGAAAGTCCAAGGCTCTTTGTTAGAACTATGGCAAGACCGGGCATTTCTAAAAGGAATGCAAAGAGGAGAAGAAGAGAAAGAAGAAAGCTCCTGATTCAAATTCTGACAAATCACAAGATGACGATGATGCTTTCATTGCAGCCCTAGTAACCCATGCATCTGATGATGTGTGGCTAATTGACTCTGGTGCATCATTCCACATGACCTCGCATCGAGACTGGTTCACTAAGTATGAGGAGTTTGATGGTGGAAAGGTGTATCTGGGTGATGACTCTCATCTGAAGATCATTAGTCATGGAAGAGTCTCTATCCGATTCCCTGATGGTCGAGTGAAGAGGATCTCTGGGGTTACGCACATCCCAGGCTTAGTACGGAACCTGCTTTCTGTAAGTAGTTTGAATGATGCAGGTGTGCAGGTTGTCTTTTTGAAAGAAGGATGCAAGATGACTAGAGGATCTATGGTGCTTGCTAAGGGTACTTGGAGAGGTACTTTGTTTCAGCTGGAGGCATGCATTTCACAATGCAATAGTTCTTCTGACTCAAGGAAGAGGGCAGCAGTCACTTCATCCCCACCATCTAAACGAGTAGTGAAGAAATCTGTTGTTTCTAGTCTTGATGGTTGTAATCGTGCATTGGAAGTTAAACTTCCTGCAGAAAAGACAATGTTATGGCATAAGAGATTTGGCCACATTGGTGAGAAGGGTCTGTGTATCCTGAAAAATAAGAACATCATTGAGGGGTTAGATGATTGTAATCTTGAGTTCAACTTTTGCGAACATTGCATTTATGGAAAACAAAACCGTGTTTAGTTTAACTCAAGTTCTCATAAGTCTTCTTGTGTGTTGGACCTTATTCATTATGATGTGTTTGGTCTTGTTAATGTTCCTTCATTATCAAAATTTGTATACTTTGTATCTTTTATAGATGATTACAGTAGAAGGACATGAATTTATTTTCTCAAAAGCAAATCTAAAGTCTATAGCAAGTTTAAGGAGTTTAAAGCCTTTGCTAAAAATTAGACTGGTAAAAAGATTGAATGTTTGAGAACTGACAACGGTGGTGAGTTCTGTTCTACAAAATTCAATAAGTATTGCAAGGAACTTGGGATTGAAAGGCACAAGACAATTCCATACACCCCGCCATATATAGAGACTTTGTTATTCCTCAATAGCTCAGTGGTAGAGCGGTCGGATGTTAACCGATTAGTCATAGGTTCGAATCCTATTTGAGGAGAGTGGTTTTAATCACTGTTATTCCTCAATAGCTCAGTGGTAGAGCAATCAACTCTTGACCAATTATTAGTCGTAGGTTTGAATCCTATTTGAGGAGAACTCTATCATTAATAATTAAATCTTAGCAATGTTCCCAATATCCCCGGGAATAATCTAAAACTCAGGGCTAGTTCACTCATTTATTTCAAATTATGAGTGAGCTAAGGTAATTTGTTAGCATACTAGCAATTTTATTCATCCATTCTCCCAATGATCCTAATTTGAGCAAGCAAGCATCTTAATAAATGAGTAAGAGCACTTGGTTATTACCAATACAACGTGTAAGCCTGGCGGTGGCCATGAGGAAGAGTTGTAGAAGGTCATACACAAAAAACTATGATATATAATATAATCTCGAGTATATGATAAATAGTAGTGTATGCCATGTACAGACCCTCTCCTTTGTTTAGTCAAGTTTCAATGCTTCATCACAAATTTAGTTATTGGTATTCACAGCGCAGTAGTATATAGAACTACTAGAGATATTCATAGTCTCTCTATAGTGGACTGTTATGGGTGAGGAGGGATTTGAACTCCTGACACCGTGGTTTGTAGCCACATGCTCTAATCCTCTGAGCTATAGGCCCCGTCTCCACGAGATCACAAATATTGCATTTCGCAGTTTGGAATGGAAAAAAAAGAATGTCAGGGTTGGGTTTATGACACCTTTGAAAAATAAGTAAGCTTTTTTTATTATTATTCTAGCATCAAGCTATTTTTCCATAGGGCTTCCCCCTTCAGTATCGTCACCGCAATAAAGTTTAACCACCAAGTTCAGGATGGATTGGTGTGGTTCCCCTATGCCTGAGACACCAGAATTTCAAACCATAAATGAAGAAAGCCATAAGATATTGGTTAGTACTTGCCAAGCTCTCTACTTGGCAGGGGTACAAAAAGGTGCCCTACCAAGTAGAGAACTCAGAATGAAACTTCGTTGAGAATGGAGCTATGCAAGAAAAACTTATTGGATCCTCTAAGGTTATTTTTTAATAAAGGCAAAAAATCATTTTTCATATTGATTAAGAGTCAGAAAGAATCAACTCCCTGGGGAAAATTATTTCTCTTTTTTATTCTTTATCACATCTGTAGGAAAATGGTTATATCAAAACATACTCTGTGTACCCGATCAAATCAATCGGGTCATGTAGTAACAAGGTTTAAATCTTTCAGTCTCTTAGGATGCCTCGGCTACATGCATCACTACACTTCCACTTGACACCTATTATCTAATAAATGTCTCGTCTCACCATGACCTTAAAGAGCACTCATCTCGAGGTGGGCTTCTTACTTATAGGCATTTAACAGTTATCTGCTCCGCACTTGGCTACCTAGCATCTACCATGGGCACGATAATTGGTACACCAGAAGTGCGTCCTTCCCGGTCCTCTCGTACTAAGGAAAAGTCCTCTCAATGCTCTAATGCCTGCACCAGATATGGACCGAACTGTCTCAGGACGTTCTGAACCCAACTCACATACCGCTTTAATCAGGGAATAGCCCAACCCTTGGAACATACTACCACCCTAGGTAGTGAAGAGCCGACATCAAGGTGCCAAACCTTCCTGTCGATGTGAACTCTTGGGGAAGATCAGTCTATTATCCCTAGAGTAACTTTTATCCATTGAGCGACGACCCTTCCACTCGGCATCGTCGGATCACTAAGGCCGACTTTCATCCCTGCTCGACGGGTCGGTCTTGCAATCAAGCTCCCTTCTACCTTTGCACTCAAGGATGAACAAGACACTGATGGAGAAGGCTAGGAGCATGCTTAGTGGACCTGGTCTAGAACAAAAGTTTTGGGCTGAAGTTGTTGCCACTGCTTGCTATCTGGTAAACAAATCTCCTACATCAGCCCTTCTTGGAAAGACACCCATGGAGGTGTGGTCTGGTAGAAAGCCTTCAGTAAGGCATCTTCATGTTTTTGGTTGTGAGGTATATGCACATTTGCCTAGGGAGAAGTGGTCAAAGTTAGAGAACAAAGTTGTTAAGTGTATCTTCATTAGCTATGGTGTTGGTGTGAAAGGATACAAGCTTTGGGACCCTGTGGCTAAAAAAGTGTTGTATAGCAAAAGTGTTATCTTCAGACAGCTTACACCTTCTTCCACTATTTTGCATCTAGAAGAAAAAGAAAAGAAAGAGGATGTTGTTCAGTTTCCTCTCACCCCTGAGAAGACTGAACAGAAAGACAATGTTGGACCTGATGATGAGGAAAGCTTTAGCAGCTCTGAAAGCTCAGATGAAGAAGCTCAACCTCAACCTCAGCTCTTGAGGGGGTCTACACAGATAAGAAAGAAACCTGAAAGGTTTGGTTTTATATTGCTTGATTCTAGTTGTGCTTATACTTTGCTTACTAATAGTGATGAACCTAGAACTGTATCAGAGGATTTGGATATGAAGGATGTAGGTTCTTGGAAGGAGGCCATGGAGGAAGAAATGGCTTCTTTGGAAAAGAATCAGACTTGGGACTTGGTGTCTTTGCCTCCTGGACAGAAACCTGTTGGATGCAAATGGGTGTTCAAGAAGAAAATTGGTACAGATGGCAGTGTTGAGAAGTATAAGGCCAGATTGGTTGTAAAGGGGTAATCACAAGTTGAGGATATAGATTATGGTGAGATATTCTCTCCCGTTGCAAAGTTGACATCCATTTGATTCCTATTGTCACTCGCAATACCTTTTGACTTGGAGGTAGAATAGATGGATGTGAAGATAGCTTTCCTTCATGGTGACTTGGAGGAAGAAATCTGCATGTCACAGCTAGAGCATTACATGGTGAAAGGTAAAGAAAATTTGGTTTGCAAACTTAAAAAGTCTTTGTATGGTTTGAAGCAATCCCCTAGGAGATGGTACTTGAAGTTTGATGTCTTTGTGTTGTCAATTAGATTTGTGAGATCAAAATCAAATCACTGTGTGTATTATAAATTTGATGGTGATCATATTCTCATTGTTGCACTGTATGTTGATGATATGTTGCTCATTAGGAAGGGTAAGAATATGATTTCTGATTTTAAATCTCAGTTGTCAGCACAGTTTGAAATGAAAGATTTAGGGGCAGCCAGGTACATTCTAGGAATGGAAATCAGAAGAGACAGAATCAACAGAAAACTTTGGTTAAGCCAGAGTATGTGAAGACCGTGTTGGACAGATTCAGCATGGTAGATTGTAGACCATTGTGTGTTCCCATTTCTTTGGGGACAAAGTTGTCTATTGAGGATTGTCCAAAATCTCCTAGTGAGGTGGAGGACATGAGCAGAGTACCTTATGCTAGTGTTGTTGGCAGTTTGATGTATGCTATGGTCTGTACAAGACCAGACATTGCCCAAGCAGTGGGAATCCTTAGTCGATTTATGGCTAATCCTGGACGGGTTCATTGGGATGCAGTTAAGCGAGTGTTCAGATATTTGAGGAGTACTTCTGAGTATTCCATTTACTATCATGGTAATGTTTCAGGACCTCCGTATTCTGTTGATATTCATGGATTTGTGGATTCAAATTGGGTAGGTGACATTGACAGCAGGAGATCCACCAATGCTTATGTTTTTAGACTGTTTGGTGGTGCTATTAGTTGGATGAGTAAGCGACAACCTGTTGTTGCTTTGTCCACGACAGAAGCTGAGTACATGGTAGCAACTCATGCTTGTAAGGAAGTCATTTGGCTTAAGATATTGTGTTCTGATATTGGTGTTGATATTGGTTAAGGGTGGAAAGGTAAATTTGGAGAAGGTAGATACTTTGAAGAATGTTGCAGATGCATTGATGAAACTAGTGAACACATAGAAGTTCAGATGGTGTTCGGAGTCTATGGACCTCTCAGCCTATAGCAGTTAAATCTTATTTTTTCTACGGGCTCTTACAAGGTGTTTGAAAAGTGGAATGTTGGGAATTAAGGTGTCTCAACCTTGATAATTCTCTACATTTGTAATGTTTGTATTGATTATTTAATTGCCTATGTTGTAAATATTTGGAAATTCCATATTGTCATGTTGTGGGATGTGGCACGGTGATGTGTCAATCCTACATGGGATATGACAACTTGTTATTTTGTCCTCACATGAGGAGATAGGCATCCCACTTAGTGATAGGAATATTCTTCCATGTGTCGGCATCCTCCATGTTGTGTAAGGAATGTTTGACCGAAATGGTTATGACGGATTCCTATGACGAATCTATGACATGTAAGAGTCAGAAATAGAAGGTTGTAAGATAGGTGATGACATGTGTCATGAAGCATCTTTGAATAGGGCATATTTGGGTGCCCTAAGGTGGAATATGACATGTTGTAAGAGAATATGTTATTTATAGCATTTGTATGACAGATTCTCTTACAGCTGTAAGTTGTAACCACTATGACAGATTCTATGACGACCGTAAGTGTCGTAAGAACATCTGTCATAGCCCATTTTGGAAATAGGAGACCCCTTTGGGATGGGAGCTATGGACAAGTGTCAGGCACATTCTACAATGTTGACCAAGTGTCTTTGAGCATGGGTTTTGGTCCATGAAGCCATGTTGGACGCCCATTCCAAGAAAGGTCCAATATTGCCTTGTATTTCCTATTTAAACAGGTGCTTGGAGATGGAGTTTGTATCACAGGTTTACATGTATTGTTATGATTCCAGATTGATTCCAGACATGAGTGTTGAAGACCATTGAAGCTTACATTGCAAGTGTATTGTAAAAATTCTTTCAGATTTGTTAATACATTGTGCAAGTTTCTGAGTGTGGGGTTTTTCACCCGATAAGGCTTTTCCCCACCATAAATCTTTGTCTCTCTTCTTCTGTCTAATTTCTGGCTCTTGTGTTTTGCTACAATATCTCATGTTAATGGTTTAACATTGCTGTAATAGTTAGGATAAATTTGAATTTGCGTAGCCCTCTCCTCAATAGATTAGTGTAGGAAGTGATTTCCGCACACCTAGCTTCCTTTCAAATGCTCGGATATAGGGGGAAGTGTTTTGTGCTTCTCATTGCGTGTGTTGAGTGTGTTTGAATTGACATTTACCTTGTGATGGAACCAAGGGTTTCTCCTTGTTTGAATTGTTTGACTTGAATTGTGTTTACCTCATGATGACATCGAGGGTTTTGTTTTAAGTTTTCCTAAAGTTTTTGTAATTTTCTTATGAATGCACTCTAAATGTATGCAAAGAATTTTTTTCCTTTTTCCAAATTAAAATATTGTCTAATTACCTAGGAATTGGAATATGTATGCAACCTAGATATGTGTTTTCCAATGTGCAAGCTATACTATGTTTTTTGTAGTTTTCGTGGAACAATTTTGAATCTAATCTAACAAATTGTTCAATTATGAAATGGAAATAAATGTAATCTAATAAACAAAAAAAAAACTAATATAATTAAATCAAAGCAATGCTAATCTAATTGAAAACAAAGAAGAAACTTATCAAGGAAAGAGAAAAGCAGTGATTACTTTTCCAAGACCTATAATGTGAGATAATTACTATTCTAAAACATGAAAAACTTGGTATGACAAAGATGGTAGCACCTGGCTTGAGCCCTTAGAAGTCCTTCCAACAACCCTCTCTCTTCCTCTATAGTAGTAGGGTGCTCCTCTTGGTGGCAAAAATGAAGATGGGAGCAAAATGAATAAAATAGAAGCTTTGAAGCTTTAAAACAATTGAGCATTAGGATGCCTACGAAGCACTATGTCTTGGAGCTACGAAAGCTTAAAAATAATTGGGCATTACAGTGCCTATGAAGAAATATGGCTTGGATCTATGGAAGCTAAATCTAAAAATGAAAAGGCTCACGAGGTCCTGTACGAGCGTAAAAATGCTATGGAGACAAAGCAAAGTAAAGCAAAGAAAGATAAACAATACTAAATTTAGCTCCCCAAATGCATAGAGGAGGGATTATCTATAGTTGGAAAAACAACACCAAAGGTGGTGATGATTGGGGAGTTAACAGAAATAGATTAGGGAGTGATCTAATTCCAATTGAGAGTGAACATTGGTTGCAAAGGAGATCACAAGAGAAGAAATGAAGTTAACACTTGACTAATTGCAAGATAACTAGAATTTATTTGGAGATTAGATAGGGATGATTAGGAGTGTTGAATTATCTATGAGGATTTGGTAATTAGTTAGAGAAGAAGACTCATGCAATCAGGGCTCAATTTGGAGCAAATTTGGCCAAAATTTGAAGAAAACATGCATGTTTTAAAAGATGATAAGGTTGCCCCTTTCAAGAAGTGGGTCACCCCTTTCACTAGGGAAAGTCACCCCTGCAGATCCTACTTAAGTTTTTGGGTCACCCACGGAGATCCTGAAGTCATAGGGGTGACCCACAAAGGAGATTTTATACAAGTGGTTTCTAGGATGGAGAATGATCTAGGAGGTGTAAGAATGGTTTTGGCATTCCAAAACTAGCCATAGGATCTCTGCAAGGTGGGTCACCCCTTTCACTAGGGCAATTCGTACTTGGAGATCCTAACTTAGCAACAGAGTCACCCAAGGAGATCCTACAATGATAGGGGATGACCTAGAAAGGAAGGACATGACATGAAAATTGAATCTAGTGATGGAATGGGGAGGTTGATTAGATGACTCTAAAGGGATGAAACAATGCAAATATCCCTAGGGAACATGAATTTCCCCTCTTGCAAAGTGGATTGATGTGGTTATCGAGGCTAGAAAGGATTTATCAAACTTTGGTCAAAAAGTAAGCTAAAAGGTGTGCAGGACCCTAGAAGGTTAGTCAAGAGGTTAGGAAAGCATTAACAAAATAAAAAATGAACTAAGACACATCACCAAGAGGAATACTACCGAGAGGTATGTATATATTCACGCTTAGATGTACGTGATTGGGACTACATTTCATCCTTGGCCCACCATGTAGGTATGTGCATGTTTTTAATACTTATAGTTCCATATGGGAGCTTCACTATAGTTTTGTAAGGTTTCAGGTCTTGTCAAAACCTAAGGTTGTTTTTCTAGTTTTATGTTCCCTTCAAAACCAACTTATCCTAATCAAAACTATATTAAATAACTCTTAATCAAATAAAATATTTTTCGGTAAATAAAACAAATTATTCATTAAGTAAATAAAGATAGTCTTCAAAATAAAAATAAATCAAACAATATAAATAAAATAAAATAATTTTTAAATAGTTTCAATTAAAATAAAACAACTCTTAAATAAATAAAATAATTCTTAGTTAAATAAAAATAGTTCTTTAAATAAACAATGTAAATAAAATAAAATAACTCTTAAACAATTCTAAAGTAAAATAAAATAATTCAAAACTAATTTTTTTAAGATATGCATTTAATACTAATTATGAAACAATTATATTTATTATAATAGCATATACTACACAATACATTGATAATTATTATAACAAATAGTAATAATATAATCAATATATTAGCCCGCACGAGTAGCGGAGTTGGCTTGAGTCTTACCTGTTTGCTCCCCAAGGTCTTGGGTTCAACTTCGAGGCCCAGGCTTACCTGATTCATGTGGTTTTCAAGCTATTGTGTGCATCCTCGGGGGATTAGTCTCGCCCTAGCTTGCCCCTTCTCGACCCCAAATTGGTAGCTTGTAAGACCAAGGTAAGGACGATTTGGGTCACTCGAGCTAGGTCGTAGGGATACCCCTAAGTCACCAAAATAATAATAATAATAATAATATAATCAATATATTAATATTTACACTAAAGTATAGATTATAATAATTAATATCAATATAATTATATTATATTTTTGGGTAAATGCAAAGAGATGGGGGACCAAAAAGTCGCTACCATGTCCAAAAGTAAAGCAAAACGTGAGCATGTTATAACATGCACGCATTTTAAAACGCGTGCACGTTATAACGTGCTCACATTTTGCTTTGTGTAAAAGCAAAAAAAAAAGCTCATTTCTCCTCACTCACAGTCACGACCATTACAAGCTTAGCAGCAAAAAAATTCAGGTAAAAGCGCGATTGCGTTGAAGAAAAGGCTATCCAATCAAGTGTAAGAGAGAAAATGATAAATTCATGATGCCACCTCACCGCCAAAGACATCGTCATGTGAATTTGGAGGCTCTAGCATAGGAAGAAGGTAGGGTTTGACTGATTTTGTTAGTTTGAGAAAATTTTTTGAGTTTTGCAATGTTTGATTTGTTTTTATATTGCATTTATAGTTACTGGGGAAAGATAAAACCTAAATACGGCTAAGGAGGGTGAAAACAACCTGCAAAACCCTCCAAACCCTCAAAACCCACCTTCACCTCCTTTTAATGTAAGGGATAGTCAAGAAAACTACCTACGGATAATAGAAGGAAACAAGAAATACCTTAAAACTATTATTCAAACCCTAAACAATCCAAGTGGAACCACTGATCATAGGAGGGCGCTTGTAAAATCACTAGAGGAGATTGTTTCCCACATAGATTTGGTGACAAAACAAATCACCGAATTCCAAGACTATAGGGAGAGGTGTCGGCAATATTATGCCAACAAGTTGTCATATGAACAAGTCAAGAATGAAAAAATTACAAAATCTCAATTATGTGCACACTTTATTAATGCCAAAACTGGCCAAAGATTAGAAGAAAGTTGCAAACGATTTCCTATACATTGGTGTAGGAATGAAGAAATATCCCAAAACTTTTGGGATAGATGGTACATGGTCTTCGATGAGCACCCAAGCAACAATGATGAGGTACAACAATATTTCTTGAGAAAACTCCATTGCGAGTTTGTCCTCAATAAGATTCCAAATTATTTTGACATTCGTGAGTTCCAGGGTAGAGGTGGTGGCTCTGCCCAAGATAGACTCGAGGCTCAGTGAGTTGAAAACTATGTGCCAATACCCCTGGCGAGGCCAGAACATAGGTCACTGTTAGACTTAGGGCACACAACTGAGAGGGGGCGGTGAATCAGTTGTGCAAAACTTTCTCCAATTTACACACTTAAATCCTCTTAGTGGTTAGCAGTATATTAAACATGAAACAAAATGCATTCAAATCAAAAGCAAAAACTCATCAACACATGAGACACTAAGATTTTGACGTGGAAAACCTAGTTAAGGGAAAAACCACGGGGTGATTAACCCAAGAATGTATTCTTTGTTAGAAGAATAGAAAGAACAAAAATGGCACATGCCAATTAGGGCTCACTGCCCGAGCACACTACTCACAAGAGGCTCACTGCCTACAAGAGACACACTGTCTATCACATACATGAACTGGAGAATAGCATCTTCACCATGCTTGAATTAGTTCCATTAAGCTCAATACTTCTTCTCTACTTTTTGCTCTCCTCTTCGCTACCACTCGCTCATCTCCTCAAGACACACTTCAAAATGACTTTACAATCCCTTACTTATACAAGGCATCGACTTAGGAACAATCATCTAAGTCGGCAAACACCTACAAGAACATCCGCAAGACATGTAATACATCTGGTCGGCTAGTCTCAAGAAGAACACCAATATCTAGTGGTTATTCTTCAAATGCAAACTCTAACTTCAATGCGGACCACCAACATGAACTGGACATGATCCAACGATCATCATAACCTTCCCTGAATCACCAAGAACATCCGCACTTCATCAGCCTACTGGAATTCTTCTCTCCTTCATCCGGAGCTTCAAGAACACAGTCTATCATCATTGTCACAAAGGAATAGGCTCTTCTGGACCTTCCAACCATGAACCAATCTAGTTGATACTTCTCAGGGATGTCCTCAACACTCCCTCAAATCTCCAGAACGGGATAATGAATTTCTGGATCTCACCGGACCTATCTATGACAATCTGTCACCTCTGAACACCTATCGGAACCGGTTCTACTTGAGCGACCATAACTTCTTCAGATCTTCATGCGGATGTCTAAAAACTTGAGTGGAGCATCTCAAGACTTATATCTACAAACCCTTTAAACCACATCCTGTAATCCTCAACCTATTGAGGACTTTTACCTTCTTGTCATCACTATTCTTCACTATTCCTAATTGAGACTAATTTTTCAATATCCTCAGCACACAACTCATCTAATCCTTCTCATTAATCCAACATGAGTATGTTGACATCAATGAAAACACCGGTTAGGCCCATACTTGCAACAATCACTCCCTTTGGCTTTGAAGGAGAGTGTTAAGGTGGAGACATTACATTCATTGAAAGTACTCTCACCCAAACTCTATCACAGCATGTCGATGATCTTACCCAGGCTGATGAGGGTGAGAGTAGTAGGCGTCATGTGTTCGCACATTTGTGTAGTTCATATGGGAACCTATGTGATTATGGGACGCAGGACACACAGAAGGACTCTCGGCAGGATGTTGCGACGTAGGGGCAGGATGCTGCGACACAAGGGCAGGACATATTGGATGAACTTGTTCTCAGTGACGATTTCTTACAACATACATTTGGTATTGACTCTTAGGTAATTTGTTACAAGTTTCATCTTGATGTAGTATATTGTCATTTGAAATTTGTAATTAATTTTATATGATTATCTATATTATAAGTCAAAAATAATGTATGTAATTGTCTGTGCAATGAAATTCCAGGGTAAGAGTCTCCATCCTGCCTCTGTTAGCCATCCATTGGCAGGTTATGAGAGGAGGTCAAGTCAGCAAGTATGTAATTTATCACATAATCATAATTATTGTAGATATGTCAATGGTAATATTATTTTGTGACAATTTGATGATATTAACAGTCACTAGCACCTCCACGGTTTCCTTGGTCCCCTGGAAGCCAACCCACCACTTTTACAAAGGTAAATTTAACCATTTATAATCATTATGCATTTTTAAAATAATGTTATGTATTTATTTTGTTTGAATAATCTTGAACTTGAGTTTCAGATGTTGAATATAGTGGAGACTCCTCCTCATCTTCATGAGTTAGCGCAGATAGGCATTGCTGCAGCCATGATGTCTTCAATCCTTTGATCGAGGTATGAGCCAACAACATGAAAATGTCATAATTTTGTATTTCTTGTTTTATCTCATGTCATTTGATGTACATAAATGATATTTATGTTTATTCAAATTTGCTTCTTGATGCTTCTCACAGGAGGTCACAACTCCAGACCATCCAAGTACGGACGTAGAGAGAGAAAAGATGATGGAAAATGATCATCAGGTGGCAGTAAGTGATCGATTACATATATGATGTTATATATTTCATACATTTTCTATATTAATGTGCATATATTGTTTGATTGTATTAATAGGTGGAGCTGGATCAACTTATGCCGAAGAGGTCTACTCGACGACAGAGAGAGGATGAGTCAGTGATTGGCTCTACATCTTCATGGTCAAGCAAGGGCTGCTAATTATTTCATAAAAGTCCATAGGAAACTAGTTTTTGGGACATTTTTTGTATGCCTAGATGGCTTTGTATACATACTTTTGTATGAACTACCAATGTATATTTTTTGAATATATGCCTGTATGGCTTTGTTTGGACATGCCTATATGGCTTTGTATATAAACTAGATGTTATATTCATGACATTATGTATATGACAGCATATATTAAATATTTAATATGATGATCAATTATCGTTACAAGAATTTGGTTTTACACGTGCCAATTGCACTTGCTTGAAAGTTTATAAATCATTTTCAAATAATCCATTTTGTGCATATTTTGCAATCATTGCATTCTGTGGGACTGTGCATTTATTTGAGGTATCATTTCAAACAGTTCATGCGCCTTATCTAGGTAAGTGCAAGAAGATGGGGGGCCAAAAAGTGGCCAAATTAATTTTAAAAAAAATTAGGTCAAAACGCGAGCGCGTTATAACGTGCTCACGTTATTCTTTTCTTTGCATTTTTTCTTTTCTACAAAAGTTTGTGCTGTTTTTCATGTTTTAAATAACGCGAGCACATTATGTTCAACTTAAATTTTTTTATGTTTAAGGCTATTAATCATGTATGTATGTATGCCTATATGTATGTATGTATGTATGTATGTATGTATGCCTATATGTATGTATGTATCTATGTATACCTATATGTATGTATGTATAGTGTCGAGGGTAGAGGAGGGTAGAGATGGGAGTGAGCCAGATAGGGGAGGAGAGGGGTGGATAAGGATTGAGTGATTAAGGTTTAAGGTTAAGGGTTGAGCATTTAGGGATAGGATTTAGAGTTTAGGGATAAGGGATTAGAGTTTAGGACCTTGAGGGATTAGGGTTTAGGGTTGAGGCTTTAGGGATAGTGTTTAGGGTTAAGGGTCGAGCGATTAGGGTTAAGGTAGAGTGTTAAGGGTAGAGGGATTAGGGATAGGGTTTAGGATTGAGGGATTAGGGTTTAAGGTATAGTTTAGTAGTTCTTGTGGATAGAGCCAATAAACAATGGGAGATTATTTGCCTATTTCATAACAATATACCTCCCTCTTAAACCCTAAACCCTAATCCCTCAACCCTCAACCCTAATCCATCATCCCTCAACTCTAATCCCTCATCCCTAAACCCTAAATGCTATCCCTATTCCTAAACCTTCAACAGACTCGATACTATACCTTAAACCCTAATCCCTTATCCCTAAAGCCTCCAACCCTATCCCTAATCCTTACACCCTCCACACTCTACTTGAACCCTAATCCCTTGAACCTCAACCCTCAACCCTCGACATCAAACCCTAATCCCTCAACCCTTAACTCTGATCCCTCAACTCTCAACCCTAACCCTAAACCCTAAACACTAAACCCTCAACCCTCAACGTCAAATCCTAATCCCTCAACCCTTCACTCTAATCCCTCAACCCTAAACCCTATCCCTAAACCCTCAACACTATACCTTAAACCCTATTCCCTCAACCCTAACCCTAAACCTTGTCCCTAAACCCTAATCCCTCAACCCTCAACCCTAATCTGTCATCCGTCATCCCTCAACTCTAATCCCTCATCCCTAAACCCTAAACGCTATCCCTATTCCTAGACCCTGAACAGGCTCGATACTATACCTTAAACCCTAATCCCTCTACCATTGACACTCTTATTTAACCCTAATCCCTTGACCATTAACCCTATCCCTCAACCTCAACCCTAAACCCTCAACCCTCAACCCTCAACTCTCAACATTAAACCCTAATTCATCAACCCTAAACCCTAATCCCTCAAACCTAAACCCTATCCCTAAACCATCAACCCTCAACACTATACCTTAAACCCTAATCCCTATCCCTCAACCCTTAACCCTTAAAACTTAAACCCTATCCCTACACCCTCAACACTTGACACTATATCTTAAGCCTTAAACCCTCATCCCTAAAGCCTCAACCCTTAATCCTTAAACCTTCAACCCTAAACCCTATCCCTAATCCCTCTACCCTTGACACTCTAACTCTAACCTTGACATTAAATGCTAATCTGTCAACCCTAAACCCTAATCCTAAACCCTCAACCCTCAACACTATACCTTAAACCCTAATCCCTCAACCCTCAACCCTAAACCTTATCCCTAAACCCTAATCCCTCAACCCTCAACCCTAATCCATCATCCCTCAACTCTAATCCCTCATCCCTAAACCCTAAATGCTATCCCTATTCCTAAACCCTCAACAGACTTGATACTATACCTTAAACCCTAATCCCTTATCCCTAAAGCCTCCAACCCTATCCCTAATCCTTACACCCTCCACACTCTACTTTAACCCTAATCCCTTGAACCTCAACCCTATCCCTAAACCCTTGACCCTTGAACCTCAACCCTCAACCCTTGACGTCAAACCCTAATCCCTCAACCCTTAACTCTGATCCCTTAACTCTCAACCCTAACCCTAAACCCTAAACCCTCAACCCTCAACCCTCAACATCAAATCCTAATCCCTCAACCCTTCACTCTAATCCCTCAACCCTAAACCCTATCCCTAAACCCTCAACACTATACCTTAAGCCCTAATCCCTCAACCCGAACCCTAAACCTTGTCCCTAAACCCTAATCCCTCAACCCTCAACCCTAATCTGTCATCTGTCATCCCTCAACTCTAATCCCTCATCCCTAAACCCTAAACGCTATCCCTATTCCTAGACTCTCAACAGGCTCAATACTATACCTTAAACCATAATCCCTCTACCCTCGACACTCTTATTTAACCCTAATCCCTTGACCATTAACCCTATCCCTCAACCCTCAACCCTCAACCCTCAACCCTCAACTCTAAACATTAAACCCTAATTCATCAACCGTAAACCCTAATCCCTCAAACCTAAACCCTATCCCTAAACCATCAACCCTCAACACTATACCTTAAACCCTAATCCCTATCCCTTAACCCTTAAAACTTAAACCCTATCCCTATACCCTCAACACTTGACACTGTATCTTAAGCCTTAAACCCTCATCCCTAAAGCCTCAACCCTCAATTCTTAAACCTTCAACCCTAAACCCTATCCCTAATCCCTCTACCCTCGACACTCTAACCCTAACCTTGACATTAAACACTAATCTGTCAACCCTAAACCCTCAACCCTCAACACTATACCTTAAACCCTAATCCATCAACCCTAAAACCTAATCCATTAACCCTCAAACCTAAACACTACTAATAAATCCTCAACCCTTGACACTATACCTTAAACCCTAATCCCTCAACCCTTAACCCTAATACCTCAACCCTCAACCCTAATCCCTCATCCCTAAACCCTAAACTCTATCCCTATTCCTAAACCCTCAACCCTCGACACTATACCTTAAACCCTAATCCCTTATCCCTAAACCCTAAACACTATCCCTCAACCCTTAACCCTTAAAAATTAAACCCTAAAACCTATCCATAAAACCTCGACGCTCAACACTATATTTTAAACCCCAATCCCTTAACCCTCAGCCGTAAAGCCTTAACCCTCAATCGTTAAACCTTCAACCCTAAACCCTATCCCTAATCCCTTTACCCTCAACACTCTACTTTAACCCTAATCCCTTGACCATCAACCCTATCCCTAAACCCTCAACCCTCAACCCTCAACTCTCAACATTAAACCCTAATCTGTCAACCCTAAACCCTAATCCGTCAACCCTAAACCCTATCCCTAAACCCTCAACCCTCAACACTATACCTTAAACCATAATCCCTCAACCCTAAACCCTAAACCCTCAACCCTAAACCCTATCCCTAAACCCTCAACACTATACCTTAAACCCTATTCCCTCAACCCTAACCCTAAACCTTGTCCCTAAACCCTAATCCCTCAACCCTCAACCCTAATCCGTCATCTGTCATCCCTCAACTCTAATCCCTCATCCCTAAACCCTAAATGCTATCCCTATTCCTAGACCCTCAACAAGCTCGATACTATACCTTAAACCCTAATCCCTCTACCCTCGACACTCTTATTTAACCCTAATCCCTTGACCATTAACCCTATCCCTCAACCCTCAACCCTCAACCCTCAACTCTAAACATTAAACCCTAATTCATCAACCGTAAACCCTAATCCCTCAAACCTAAACCCTATCCGTAAACCATCAACCCTCAACACTATACCTTAAACCCTAATCCCTATCCCTTAACCCTTAAAACTTAAACCCTATCCCTATACCCTCAACACTTGACACTATATCTTAAGCCTTAAACCCTCATCCCTAAAGCCTCAACCCTTAATTCTTAAACCTTCAACCCTAAACCCTATCCCTAATCCCTCTACCCTCGACACTCTAACCCTAACCTTGACATTAAACACTAATCTGTCAACCCTAAACCCTAATCTGTCAACCCTAAACCCTCAACCCTCAACACTATACCTTAAACCCTAATCCATCAACCCTAAAACCTAATCCATTAACCCTCAAACCTAAACACTATTAATAAACCCTCAACCCTTGACACTATACCTTAAACCCTAATCCCTCAACCCTCAACCCTAATACCTCAACCCTCAACCCTAATCCCTCATCCCTAAACCCTAAACTCTATCCCTATTCCTAAACCCTCAACCCTCGACACTATACCTTAAACCCTAATCCCTTATCCCTAAACCCTAAACACTATCCCTCAACCCTTAACCCTTAAAAATTAAACCCTAAAACCTATCCATAAACCCTCGACGCTCAACACTATATTTTAAACCCTAATCCCTTAACCCTCAGCCATAAAGCCTCAACCCTCAATCGTTAAACCTTCAACCCTAAACCCTATCCCTAATCCCTCTACCCTCAACACTCTACTTTAACTCTAATCCCTTGACCATCAACCCTATCCCTAAACCCTCAACCCTCAACCCTCAACTCTCAACATTAAACCCTAATCTGTCAACCCTAAACCCTAATCCGTCAACCCTAAACCCTATCCCTAAACCCTCAACCCTCAACACTATACCTTAAACCATAATCCCTCAACCCTAAACCTTAATCCCTCAACCTTAAACCCTATCCCTAAACCCTCAACACTATACCTTAAACCCTAATCCCTCAACCCTAACCCTAAACCTTGTCCCTAAACCCTAATCCCTCAACCCTCAACCCTAATCCGTCATTCATCATCCCTCAACTCTAATCCCTCATCCCTAAACCCTAAATGCTATCCCTATTCCTAGACCCTCAACAGGCTCGATACTATACCTTAAACCCTAATCCCTCTACCCTCAACACTCTTATTTAACCCTAATCCCTTGACCATTAACCCTATCCCTCAACCTCAACCCTCAACCCTCAACCCTTAACCCTCAACTCTAAACATTAAACCCTAATTCATCAACCGTAAACCCTAATCCCTCAAACCTAAACCCTATCCCTAAACCAGCAACCCTCAACACTATACCTTAAACCCTAATCCCTATCCCTTAACCCTTAAAACTTAAACCCTATCCCTATACCCTCAACACTTAACACTCTATCTTAAGCCTTAAACCCTCATCCCTAAAGCCTCAACCCTCAATTCTTAAACCTTCAACCCTAAACCCTATCCCTAATCCCTGTACCCTAGACACTCTAACCCTAACCTTGGCATTAAACACTAATCCGTCAACTCTAAACCCTCAACCCTCAACACTATACCTTAAACCCTAATCCATCAACCCTCAACCCTAAACACTATTAATAAACTCTCAACCCTTGACACTATACCTTAAACCCTAATCCCTCAACCCTCAACCCTAATACCTCAACCCTCAACCCTAATCCCTCATCCCTAAACCCTAAACTCTATCCCTATTCCTAAACCCTCAACCCTCGACACTATACCTTAAACCTTAATCCCTTATCCCTAAACCCTAAACACTATCCCTCAACCCTTAACCCTTAAAAATTAAACCCTAAAACCTATCCATAAACCCTCGACGCTCAACACTATATTTTAAACCCCAATCCCTTAACCCTCAGCCCTAAAGCCTCAACCCTCAATCGTTAAACCTTCAACCCTAAACCCTATCCCTAATCCCTCTACCCTCAACACTCTACTTTAACCCTAATCCCTTGACCATCAACCCTATCCCTAAACCCTCAACCCTCAACCCTCAACTCTCAACATTAAACCCTAATCCGTCAAACCTAAACCCTAATCCGTCAACCCTAAACCCTAATCCCTCAACCCTCAACCCTATCCCTAAACCCTCAACCCTCAACACTATACCTTAAACCATAATCCCTCAACCCTAAACCCTAATCCCTCAACCCTAAACCCTAAACCCTAGCCCTAAACCCAACAAAACTACTTTGCCTTATGTTAGGTTGTTAAACCCATCATTTTTGACACTCTTCTCTTAAAGATATTTGAGTTGCAAGAATATGTCAGAAAAATGGCTATGAATTTTTTTAATGTTAGTAATGTTATATGGCATGTTTTTCTGCCCCATCTGGGGTTCATTATGCCAATAGGTGTACACACTATGAGAAAAGCTTTGCATTGGGGTACATCTATGTTTCTTGTTGTCCACCCCGCACGTAGGGGAGGTATATTGTTATGAAATAGGCAAATAATCTCCCATTGTTTACTGGCTCTATCCACAAGAACTACTAAACTATACCTTAAACCCTAATCCCTCAACCCTAAACCCTATCCCTAATCCCTCTACCCTCAACACTCTACCTTAACCCTAATCACTCGACCCTTAACCCTAAACGCTATCCCTAAAGCCTCAACCCTAAACCCTAATCCCTCAAGGTCCTAAACTCTAATCCCTTATCCCTAAACTCTAAATCCTATCCCTAAATGCTCAACCCTTAACCTTAAACCTTAATCACTCAATCCTTATCCACCCCTCTCCTCCCCTTTCTGGCTCACTCCCATCTCTACCCTCCTCTACCCTCGACACTATACATACATACATATAGGCATACATAGATACATACATACATATAGGCATACATACATACATACATACATACATACATACATACATACAGGCATACATACATACATGATTAATAGCCTTAAACATAAAAAAATTTAAGTTGAACATAACGCGCTCGTGTTATTTAAAACATGAAAAACAGCACAAACTTTTCTGGAAAAAGAAAAATGCAAAGAAAACAATAATGCGAGCGCGTTATGTCTTGCTTTGGGAATCCCAAGCCTTGGGCTTGGGATTTGCTTTGGATTTCCAACCCAAAGGCTTGGAGTGCCTTTTGAGCAGTAACAGATGTGTTTTTCCATATTCTTCAAGATTTTAGATAATTTCGTTCGTGCTAACCCTCAAATTTGCACGTGTTTCAAGGTCAAACAAATCGAACACCTGGGTAATGTTAGGCTTTCTCTCAGCTATCTGACGATGTAATTTTTTTCACATTTTAACAATGTTAAGCCTTTCATCTTTAATTTCTTTTGTTTGTGTGTCCGTTTTTGGGCAAAAACCACTGTTTGGTCTTTTTTTCATTGTAAATTAACTATTCATTGAAATTTCAAAAAAATTACATATTTAGAAACTAGACTCCATTCTACAAATATTAAAAAAAAGAAAAAAATGATTTTCGATTAGTTTTCAAAATTTATAGGGGTAGCACGGCCAAAATTCTATTTTTTAGGATGTGTCTACTTTGAAAATTAGTAAAAAATCAAATATTCATCAAACAATTATCAGAAAAATCGGGCATAAACTACATGCTATTAGCTAATTTCTCACCGAAGCGATTTTAAAAATACCAAAAAAAAGTTGACCTTTTGAGGGAGCCACAAAACATGCTATGTTATTTTTTTTTGACAGAAACAACACCAATTTCTGTGGCTCCCTCTTTCGAACCCCTTAATCTATGCCATTTTCAAAAAAAAATAGTAGTTTAGAAAGTAGACTCGGAGCACTACGAACATTGTTTTGGTTGCATCTCTAAATTTTGAGTGTAACTATGCTCAATTTCTCATCCAAGGCCAGTATTTCCTGATTTCAGAAAAAAAGTGGCCACTTAAGACCCCTTTTTGGCCCCCCATCTTCCTGCACTTACCCATCTATGCCTCCACACTTTCCATATAGTTCATGTGCCTTCATGAGGTGACATTTCTTTGGGGCATCATGCCAAACAGTTCACGTGCCTTGTCTACGCTTCCACACTTGGCATACATGTCTACAAGGGCAGCTGCAATTACAGCATGTGACAAATTTCCTATATCCTTTATGCTTTGATGGCTATCCATATGCTATTCCAAACATTCTATTTTTGTGTATAGATAGGGAGGATGTTGGCAAAGGTTGTGGAATTTGTCTTTACACATGCCAATTGCTTTTACTTGTTCAAAATTTTCTAAAGTCTTTTCAACAAATCCATTTCATGCATATCTTGCAATCATTGCATTCCATGAGACAACATTTCTTTGAGGCATTGTGTCAAATAGTTTGAACGTTCATTGTATATGCTTCCACACTTTGCATACATGTCTTGTAGGGTACTTACAACTATGACATTTTACAAAATTCCTATATCTTAAATGCTTTGATGCAAGATAACTCCATAGTGAAGGGTGTTTAATTTGTTTTGGTGGGGATGAGGATGTAGGGGTGGGCAGGGTGTTGCAAGACATAGAATCACTAGGAAAGGGGTCTTTGTTAACCATAGCATTGGTGACAATAACATACCAATTAAACTTTTTGTCTAAGAAGTGGAAATTATGTCAACCTATATTGTGAAAGAAGAAAGTCATGAAATGGCTCCCATAGGAAATAGCATTAGGTATTTAATTGTCCATTTAGTCATGTACACAATGTCAAAATTCATATTTCAAAGTTCATAATTAGTGGAATTAGTTTTAAGTGACGGGAGTGCGCTATTGTGAGAAATAAGATAATATGGACTAGGTTGATAGTTGGTATGCATGTGACTTGTATGCATTTTAAATAGCACTCAATGAAAGATTTTAACCTTTTTTTCATAAAGGCATAGCATGTATTGTAGACAGTCATGCTTAACTTGATTCAAATAGTGCCACATTGCAACGTCATAGTGTTGCTTGATATTGATAAAGATGTTTCTTATTGCCTACCCAAACATGTTTTGTCTTTGCCTTTCCTTCTCTCTTAGCATTTGTAATGGCACCATTAAATTAAGTCCTTCAACAATTACCTGGGGAAGGATCTATGAAACTTTCTTATTATATGACTGGCCTTCTTTCGAGGAATGAATTTTCTTTTTTCACTTGGCTCAATAAAGTTGGAAGTGTGTCTATTCATCTAAATGTGCATTGAGATGTGCTTTCTAGGTCTTTTGAATTTTTGGACCAAGGAGATGGTATTTGTTGAAGAATAGTATGATTTTTCTTTATGTGGTCACATTCAATGCTCATTCACTAGCGTGTTGGCAATTGGATTTTAGTTCTTTCTTTGGTGTATGATTTGAATGTTCTTGTAGTCTTATAACAATTGGGATGAGTAGGAAAGAGTTAATTTCAATCTTTGTTGGCACCTGAATTGTTCCTAGGATTTGTTGGCATAGTAGGTTTGATATTTGGATGTATCAGACTGTGGACAGCAGAAACAAGGAAGATTTGATGTGTTAGAGCCTAGTTTTTATTTGTTTGTCATGAGAAATGATAGGTGGATGGAGAGAGAGGTCTTATAGACCACGAACCATAGGTCTTGAACATCTTTGAAGGGTTGACACAAGTTAAGGCATGACTGTCCCAAGAGGTCTAATTTCACAGTCTTAGGGTGTAAGAGTTGAAAGCCCATGAATTGTTGCATTGTTGAGTCATCACATAGGAGTTCTTATGATCATTTAAACACCAAGTCAATTCTACCCCATGACAAGTACATTGTCCCAAGGTCTATTGGTTCAAGAGTCTAAAAAGAATTCAATGTTACAATCCTATAGAGGTACACCTAGGAGCACAAATGAAGATGGTGTAGGAACACTTTGTCATTTTGTGTTGTTGTCCTAAAGAATGTCCTTCATTTGCATCAAGATCCCACTTTGGTACAGGTAGAGAGGATGCAGTGTGGAATTTGTCTTTACACCCACTGATTTATTTTTCTTGAAAGTTTCTAAAGCCTTATCAACAAAACCATTTTGTGCATATCCTACAATCATGGCATTCCATGAGATTCCATTTCTTTAAGGCATCATGTCAAACTATCCACTTGACTTCTCTATGCTTCCACATTTTGCATACATGTCTCTTACAATAGTTGCAACTACAACATCTTACAAAATTCCCATATCCTTTATGATTTGATGGATGTCCATGTACTGTGTTCCAAAGATCTTAGTTTGGCACTAGTAGAGAGGATGTAGTCAAAGGTTGTGGATTTTAGCTTTACACCCACCAATTGGTTTTGCTTGAAAGTTTCTAAAGTATTATTTGCATATCCTGCAACCATACCATTCCATGAGACTACATTTCTTTGAGGCATCATGTCAAATAGTTCACTCACCTTGTCTATGCTTCCGCATTTTGCATACATGTCTTCTAGGGCAGTTGCAACTACAACATTTTTCAAAATTCCAATAGACCACATTTTTTTGAGGCATCATTCAATGCAACTACAACATTTGATAAAATCCCCATATGCATTTTGTAAGAATACATGAGATACTATATAGTTCCTTATGATTACCCTAATTAGTAAGAATTAATAAGAAAGAAGCATAATGGCAATAATTAGCATTCAAAGATTTCTAATGAAGACCCAGGATTTGGGTGCCAATGGCAACTCACCAAACGCTTGGATCAATCTTTATTTGAAGATATTTTATGATTTAGACTAATACATATGCTTGCATATCTCATGATCATATTGAGATCTAATCATTGCTTTGTTTCTTGTAGGGTTTGTTTCTATGCTTCTAATCATAATAATCAAGGTTATGGGACAAGAAGGTTATGGAATAGCTCTTGTCGTGTCATATGAGGAGATCATGGCCACAATACTATCAAGATGTTGTGAATTTCAACAACAAATTTCCATCTGTCCAAACCCTACCATCATACACACTCAAGAAGGCTTTAGTTTCATGCAGTAGAAAGGTACTAGGCGTGACATTTTGCATTCCATAGCTTGTGGGGTCGAACGGACTGTGCCAACATGTTGGGGTGGATGGGTAAATGACAAGGGAGGTCTCATTTTGTGTGTCAAGTGCCCCAATCGTTCAGGGCAGCTGGCTACCAACAAAGTCCCTTAAGATCTCTAAGCTGAAAAAACTGCCAAACTTTGACGGAGCAATTCTCAAAATTCATGGAAACTGGGAACATTTTGTTTGGACCTACAGGTGCATGTGGAGTCCATCTACAATAACCTCTCTTGGTTTCATTCAACTCTTGTCAGTTTGACCATGTTGAAATCAAACACATTCTTGCAAAATGCTTCAGTTCCATGCAATGGAAAGGTTGCTATGTGCCATATTTTTTGTTCTACTCATTGTGGGGCTGAACCAACTGCACCAACACATCCAGGTGGGCAAGTAAATACTAGGGGAGGTCTTGTTTCATGCACCAAGTGTCTCAGTCGTTCCAGGCTGCAAGCTACCAATAAACATGAAAGGTGCTAAGTGTCGGTAGCTTGCAGGCTAGAACGAATGGGATGCTTGACACATGAAATGAGACCTTACCTACCATTTACCCACCCACCTGAATGTGTTGGCTCATTCGTTTCGCCCCCAAGATCTATGGAATGCAAAATTTTAGTGTTAGCAACTTTCTACTTTGTTGATAGCTTACAGCCTGGAATAACTGGGACGCTTGACACACGAAATGAGACTTTCCCTGCCATTTACTCACCCACCCCGATGTGTTGGTGCAGTTGGTTCAACCCCACGATGAGTAGAACAAAAAATATGGCACCTGGCACCCTTTCCACTGCATGCAATTGAAGCATTTTGTAAGAATGTGTTTGGTTTCGACACGATCAAATGGACAAGATTTGAACAAAACCAATAGAGATTATTGTAGATGGATCCCACATGCAACTGTAGGTCAAAACAAAATGTTCCCAGCTGCCATAAATTCTGAGAACTGCTCCATCAATGTTTGGTAATTTTTTCATCTTAGGGATCTTAAGGGACTTTGTCGGTAGCTTGTTGCCCCGAATGATTGGAGCAATTGGCACATGAAATGAGACCTCCCCTAGCATTTACCCACTCACCCTGATGTGTTGGTGCAATCCGTTGCCCCATGAGCTATGGAATGCAAAATGTCACTATTAGCATCATTCTACTGCATGAAACTAAAGCATTT
Organism: Cunninghamia lanceolata; assembly: GCA_027924645.1. Lineage (NCBI taxonomy): Eukaryota > Viridiplantae > Streptophyta > Pinopsida > Cupressales > Cupressaceae > Cunninghamia > Cunninghamia lanceolata. The sequence continues at coordinate 590,500 of BSBN01001292.1, read as the reverse complement.
TGCAAGAATGCATTTGATTTTGGCACGATCAAATAGACTGGAGTTGACCAAAATTAAGAGAGGTTATTGTGGATATACCCCATGTGCACTTGTAGGTCCAAACGAAATGTTCCCAACTGCCATGGATTTTGAGAACTGCTCTGTCAAAGTTTGGCAGTTTCTGCATCTTAGGGATCTTAAGGGACTTTGCTGATAGCCTGCTGCCCCAAATGATTGGGGCACTTGGCACATGAAATGAGACCTCCTCTAGCATTTACCCACCCACTCTGATGTGTTGGCGCAATCTGTTCAACCCCACAAGCTATGTAATACAAATGTCACTCCTAGCACCTTTCTACTGCATGAAACTAAAGCATTTAGCAAGAATGCATTTGATATCAACATGGTCAAATGGACTAGAGTTGACCAAAACTAAGATAGGTTATTGTGGATGAACCCCATGTGCACCTGTAGGTCTAAACAAAATGTTCCCAGCTTCCACGAATTCTAAGAACTTTTCCATCAAAGTTTGGCATTTTTTGCATCTTAGGGATCTTAAGGGACTTTGCCAATAGTCTATTGCCCCAAACGATTGGGGCACTTGGCACACAAAAAAAGACCTCCCCTGGCATTTACCCACCCACCCCAATGTGTTGGCACAGTCCGTTCGGACCCATGAACTATGGAATGCAAAATGTCACTCCTAGCACCTTTCTACTGCATGAAATTGAAGCATTTTGCAAGAATGCATTTGATTTCAACACGGTCAAACAAACTGGAGTTGACCAAAACTGAGAGAGGTTATTGTGGATGGACTCCACGTACACTTGTAGGTCAAACAAAACATTCCCAGCTACCACAAATTCTAAGAAAACCTCTGTCAATGTTTGGCAATTTTTCTGCCTTGGGGATTTTAAGGGACTTTGTCGGTAGCATGTTGCCTCGAACGATTGAGGCACTTAACACCATATTTTGTGATCAACATCAACATCATGAGGAAAATGAAGAAATCTTTGACACATGAAGACACTGAGAACACTGAAGACATGGAGGACAAAGAAGCATGAAGACATGAACAAACTCCTGTCATGAGGAAGAACCACAACCCAATCCAACTCCTAAAAGTATGACATGTTATGATGAAGAACCACAACCAAATACAATGATCCAATGTCATGAACCAATGACATAAGCAACTATGTCCTACTATTGTAACATGATAAACATGAATGTTATGAACTAACATCCAAACCCTGTGACATCAATCTTGATATGACATGAGTGAAACATGAGTGAACAGGATTAAGACCAATAAGGATCAACTTCATCCATTACTTAGATCTAACCCCATGAAGCATAACATGATGATGATGTAAACATCAAATGTATATCATAGAAAATAAATCAAACAAAACATGAGGCCTTCACTACTCAAGTTCATACCACTGCTTGAGTGAGATCTTCACTATTCAAGTTCATGCCTTGTCTTGAAGCACTACAACTTTGTGCATCATATTAAATATTTAATATAAATTGTCATATACATAATCTCATGAACATAACATCTATTTTACATACAAAGCCATATAGGCATATCCAAAAAAATAATCAAACAATATGCACATTACTATAACAAAATGTACATGAAATATATAACATCACATATGTAATTGATCACTTACCACCATCTGATGATCACTCTCCATCATCTTTTCTCTAGCTTCTTTGTCCGTAGTTGGACATACTGGAGTTGTGACCTCCTGTGAGAAGCATCAAAAAGAAAAATTGACTAAACATAAATATACTGGAGGGAAGCAATTCATACTACTATTTATATACAAAACAAAGTACAAGTAACTGTTGGTGTGAACAGGGTTATCACCTAACCGATTTACCCTTGTGTGGATAATTCATCTTATTTAACTATTTACTAGTTAAATAATATTCACACATCACACATTACTCACACATGTTAAGTTGACTTAGTGAGTCTTCTAGATGCCTAGTTGTGTCTAGTTGAGTCTAGTTGTGTGTTGAGTTGTTGATAGTTGGAGTGAGTTGTCTTATCCTCCACATGTGCAATTAGTTATCATCCTCTAATTAACACATGTAGGAATATCTCCACTTTCCACTCCACCTTTCTAGCTCTCACCTTGTCTTTATAAGCAAGGCATATCATGTACATTGTAACAACAACAATCTTTTGCATTCATTGATAGAATAGCATTATTCTCTCAAATTGATCTCTCTTGTGCTTTCATGAAGTCCTAGATCTTGGGTGGCTCCAATCATAGCCAACTCTAACAGTAACCATCTAGGAAAGTTTTATGCATACTTACAAATAATCCAATGAACCATCTACGTCTTCTTTACTCTTTATTGTGTTAAGGATTGCCTTATCGTCAGACTCACACACCTTCCACAAGGTCTTGTTCAAAGGTCTACCTTGATATTGTATCAAATGAACATTGGTTGCCACGACAAGGTTGGATTAATGAAGAATCTTCCAATGCATGTCAAAGTCCTCAAATAGCCAAACATTAACACTCTTATGTGGGTACCTTCTAAGCCATGTTCCCGTAACAACCACTGAGCCTGTAGGATATTTGATGTTTTCTCCATCTATAATTGGGGCCTCCAATTTCTTTTTGGCCTTAACACAATGACACAAGTAATAATTTGTTCCCTCTTCGTTATCTTCGTCTATAATAACTGCATAAACATGCCCTACAATGATATGTGCAAAAAATTAGATGAAATTAGTCAACATTACAAAAATGCCACAAAGTTTAACATAACATTAGGAATTTCAAAAACTATGCAAGTAGATATATTACCTGGTTGAACTAGATTTGATATGTGGTGGTCGATTCACTTTCCTCATTGCACGGAGGTTTTGCATTCATTCCTTTTGTGCCGCCAATTGCATCTCTCTCTTAGCTTCATTAGATGTTTCATGTTCCTCTTTAATTGGCAATGGTGGAATGTCTTCTTATATGGTTGACAATTTCCTACTTTCCCAAATTTGCCTCATTCTTTCTCTTTTCCTCTCATTGTCAGCTTCACACTCTTCTGGTGTTAGAGTCTTTGCTCATTTCCTTAGCATGATGATGATTTATACAAGCATGATGAATAAGACAATGATAATTAGAAATTTTATAATGACAATGAATAGCACAGTCAGAATGAATAACAAGGTTCTACAATTTTCTGAATAAGACACCTCATATCAAGATAACACAAAAAATATGAAGCATGCACATAATTCACAAAGTATACACAATACATAAGGTATGAAGCATACATGTAACACACAAAGTAATACACGAATATGAAGCATACACATGAGTACAAGTAAGTCATGAAGTGTGCACTTGAACATACATAAGTCATGGAGTATGCATTTGAACACACATATAAGTCATGTAGTATACACTTGAACATACAAAGTCATGGAGTATACACTCAAATACACGAAGTCATAAATGATGTAGAGGAAGGGTGGAGTTCAAGAAAATAGACCCAAAAGACAAATTATTCATGCATTTTCTCCATTGTTGCTCCTATGTACACTTTCCTATATGACTTCAATGAACTAAGGCAAATCCACTTGGAATGCTTTCAAAAACCTCAATACAGATTTGGGAGCCTTTTTCAAACATTCTAAAGGTGATTCCAATAGGTATTAAACACCTAGACTCAAAAGCAAACCCTAACTTGCTTGGGTGCCAACACTTACTCAATGATTATAAAACTAGTCCTCTTGGGACAGTCATAATAAAACTTGTCTAACCCTTGAAGAATGCTATAAAATCCTTTGTTTAGGTCTGTAGGACCTTCTAAGACCCCTTCCCAACAAGGAATATGCACAAACAACACCTTTAGACTTAGATTTGTTGAACTTCCAATTGCTGCCCCAACACTGTCATACACAATCATTTAGGACAGTTATCACACTTTGTCAAATAATGGCCAATCACAAAACACACCAAGTATACAATGGAATACAAAAAGTCATGGAGTATACACTCGAATACATAGTCATGATATACACTTGAATATAGGTCATAGAGTACACACTCGAATACAAATACTTCAAAACTATTTGAAACCATAAGGTGTTGAGAGATCACTATTTAAAGGTAAAAATACATGCATACATTGTTGATCAAGTGTCATAGGGGACTATCACAATCAAGAGACAATCATAAGGTCATGTTTGTAACCTTTATTCATTTGATGATTCACCATCCTCCATGCAAGGATATCTCTAATACTAAGCCTCCCTTTGACCCTATCAAGTCATAAGAACATCACCTTGACTGTTCTTGACTGTCTTGCCCTTTGAAGGCCATTGTTTGGACTCTTACATGAGTATTAAATCATTATTTTAGGTTTGGAAATCATGAATTGTATGGTTAATTTTTTACATATATGAGTTGTATGGAGGTGATTTTGAAGGATGACAAAATGAATGCCATCGAAGGGGACTGTTAATCAACATAAATTGACTATCCTAATAGTCTTAAACCAGTCCAAAAACTTTCTGATAGTCAAAAGAACATTAACCCTTGAAGATAGCCTTCTGGATACTCGTGATAAAAGATCAAAGACATCTTAAGTAATGCATAAATTAAAAACAACCTCATGATGGTCATGACTATGATAGTGGACTGTTATATAGACTTGTGACTGTCATACAGTCATGAAAACCTCCTTTTTAATGTTTTATCTCCTTATAACTCCCTTTGTATCATCTTGTGTATACCCTAAGACAACCCCTAAACCTTTTTTTCATGGAGATTTCTTAGATAATGGGCATGATACAAATCGTATATGACTATCACAATGGCAAATCTAGCCTTGAATCCCTTTATGTAAATCATCTTCTTCTCCTTTACATGGACTGTCCTCTCTATCTCTAGTTGATGGTATCTTCAAATTTTATCTAAAAGGAATGATACAACCTAAATTTATACCCTATTAAGATCACAACCTGAATTTATAACATAAAAAAATGATCCTAAATGAATTATGGTAGCCTCTTAATATGACAACATAGTCATGAAGGGTCAGGACAGTTATGGTAGCCTCTTAATATCCCAAAATAGGAGGGCAGGGCAAATTTCACAATGGTCATGAAGGGTCGGGATAGTCATTAATCCTAGAGAACTATCATCTGACCTCTATGATAGATGATTCATGTTAAACATTATAGGGGTTGGATATGTTGTATGTTTGGATTCTCTATTTAGGTATGATTATGATAGTAGGGTTAAAGAAGAGGATAGTCACAATCTAAAATGGTTAATAAAACTATAAAAACACTCATAAAGTAAGCATTAAGATGATCTAAGATCTAGGTTTGCATGGATTGTTGTAGCATCTAACATGAGAAACATCTGGTATAAGTAGTTTACAGATAGTTGAAACAAGATGAAAATCCTAAAGTTGAAACAAGATGAAAATCCTAAAGTTGAAACAAGATGAAAGACATATATATAAGTGAATTAAAATGGATATAATTTAGAACATACCTTAAAGACTTTGCTATTGGAGTTGACCAATTCTCCAAATTTTGGCTTCAAAATCATTGAATTCTTCTTTTTCGCAAGTTTGAATTTGAATTCTTTATAACTCTAGAATAGGATTAGTGAATTTATGGAAAAAGCAAACATATATATCATAAAATTCAATCTATATATCAATGGTAATTAGCTTTGAAACAAAATCACACATGAAACATGACAGTTTAGGTTTAAATAATCAATTTTTCTCCAAAAACATGCAAAATTAGTTCCTCTATGTTGAAAAAACAAAAAAGGTGGTGGATTGATCTAAAAATGATTGTTAATATGTCAACCAACATGAAAAGTGTTTTCTTGTCTGATATATTGCATGAAAACTAGGAATAACAGACATGTGGCGTCTGAATCATGGATCCCACATGTTTCTTGCCTTTTTTTTTTCTTCCCATAACGCGAGCGCGTTTTGGGAAGCATAAAAATATTTGCCTCTCTTTCTCTATATCTCTCTCCCTCTCTCTGTCGACCCCTTGGAATGTGAGGGAGAGAGATATAGAGATGTGAGGGAGAGAGAGATATATAGACATATGGAGAGATAGAGATAGAGTTAGAGAAAGGAAAAAATATAGAAACAAGGGAAAATAGAGAGATACAAAGGGATAGGTGGAGATAGAGATGGGGAGAGGGAGAGAGGGGAACTGAGATAAACAAAGGGTTCTAGATAGAAGGAGAAAGATAAATAAAGAGGGAGAGATGGATAGGGAAATATAGAGAGAGGTAGAGATGGATATATTAAGAGATAGGGTTATGGAGAGAGATAGAGATAGGCAAACAAATGGAGAGATGTTCAGAGACATACCTAGAGAGACATTTCAAGAGGTAGATGGATGGGGAGAGAGATAGAGAGGAGGAGAGACATAGAGAGGGAGGGAGAGAGAGGTAAAAAGGGATAGATTAAGAGATAGGGATCTATGTGGAGAGATAGAGATAGGGAAAGAGATCTTGAGAGATGTGGACAGAGACATACAAAGATAGATTTGAGGTAGAGGGATTGAGAGAGTGATAGAGAGGGGGAGTGAGATAGTGAGGGATGGAGAGATAGAAAGGTACAGTTAGAGAGAGGGGATAGATAGAGAGAGAGACCCTAAACCCCTAAGCCCTAACCCCTAAAACCTAAACATGAGCAACCCTAAACCCCTAAACCATAACCATAAACCATAACCCCTAAACCCTAAACTTGAGCAACCCTAAACGTAAGAGAGATAGAGAAAGAGAGAGTTTCTAGGAGATATGGGTCAAGGAACTTAGGGGCATTATTTTTAGGACCTTTAGGGGAATTATTTATGGTTTAGGGGTTAGGGTTTAGGGTTTAGAAAGAGATAGAGAGAGGGGACCAATAGATATTAGGAGAGATAGAGGAGACAGAGGGGAGGGATAGGGAGATAGCGAGTGAGAGTGAGAGATAGATAATGTTTAGGGTTTAGGGGTTTGGGGTTTACAGTTTAGGGGAATTATTTAGGGTTTAGAGAGAGAGAGGAGATAGATAGGGAGAGATAGAGGAGAAAGAGGGGAGAGATAGGGCAATAGAGAGTGAGTGAAATGTCTAGAGAGATAGGGAGATAAGGGAGAGATAGGGAGATTGAGGTTTGGGGTTGCTCAAGTTTAGGGTTTAGGGGTTAGGGGTTATGATTTAGGGACATTATTTAGGGTTTAGGGGTTTAGAGAGAGGGAGAGGGAAACTACTTTTAACATGCAACCCTAAACCCCTAAAACCTAAATAATGCCCCTAAACCCTAAACTCTTGCAACCCTAAGCCTCTAAACCCTAAATAATTCTCCTAAACCTAAGAAACCCTAAATCTCTATATTTCTATATTTATCATCTCTCTACCTCTCAATCTCTCTCTGTAAACATGAGCAACCCTAAATAATGCCCCTAAACCCTAAACCTCTCTCTCTCTCCCTCACTCCCTCACTCCCTCCCTCTCTCTCTCTCCCTCTCTCTCACAGTAGTTCTCCCTCTCTCTCTGAGAGGGAGAGAGACATAGGGAGATAAGGAGAAAGTGATATTTAGGGAGAGAGAGATAGAAAGATATTCATAGTTTTCTTTTTTCATTTCCTTCATTGATAAGGGAGAGGGAAAGATAGGGAAATAGAGGAATGATAGGGGAGAAGGAGGTAAGAGTAATGGAGATAGCGAGAGATAGATAGACCTAGAAAGAGAGGAGACAAATAGGGAGAGATTGAGAAGAAAGAGGGGAGAGATAGAGTGATAGAGAGCATGAGTGAGATGTCTAGAGAGATAGGGAGATAGAGGTTTGGGGTTGTTCGAGTTTAGGGTTTACAGGTTACAATTTAGGGGCATTATTTAGGGTTTATGGGTTTAGAGAGAGAGAGATTGCTTTTGACATGCAACCCTAAACCCTAAACCCAAGCAACCCTAAGTTCCCCTAAACCCTAAATAATGCCCCTAAACCCTAAACCTGAGCAACCCTAAGCCTCTAAACCCTAAATAATTCCCCTAAACCCTAACCCTAAACCCAAGAAACCCTAAAACTCTATCTTGCTATCTTTATCATCCCTCTACCTCTCAATCTCTCTCCCTAAACTTGAGAAACCCTAAATAATGCCCCTAAACCCTAAAAACATCTCTCTCTCTCTAAACCCTAAACCCAAGCAACCCTAAACCTTTATCTCCCTATCTCTCCCTGATCTCCCTATATCTATCATCCCCCTACCTCTCAATCTCTCTACTTATGTCTTTGGCCATGTCCATCACTCTTTATCTCCCTACCTCTCCCCTTGGTCTCCTCTAGATATCTCCCTATCGGTCCTCTCTCCCTAAACCCTAAACCTCCAAACCTTAACATCCAAATAATGCCCCTAATCTCTAGATTGAGAGGTAGAGGGATAATAGAGATAGGGAGATAGGGGAGAGATAGGGAGATAGATTTTTAGGGTTTCTTGGGTTTAGGGTTTATGGTTTAGGTGTTTGGGTTTTGGTGCTTGGGGGTTTAGGGTTGCTCAAGTTCAGGGTTTAGTGTTTATAGATTAGGGGCATTATTTGGATGTTAAGGTTTAGAGGTTTAGGGTTTAGGGAGAGAGGACTGATAGGGAGATATAGAGGAGACCGAGGGGAGAGATAGGGAGATAGAGAGTGATGGACATGGCCAAAGACATAAGCAGAGAGATTGAGAGGTTTCAGGGTTTAGTGTGTTTAGGGTTGCTTGGGTTTAGGGTTTAGGGTTGCATGTCAAAAGTAGTCTCTCTCTCTAAACCCCTAAACCCTAAATAATGCCCCTAAATCGTAACCCCTAAGCCCTATACTCTAAACTCGAGCAACCCCAAACCTCTATCTCCCTATCTCTCTGGACATCTCACTCACTCTCTATCACCGTAGATTTCTCCCCTCTTTCTCTTCTATCTCTCCCTATCTGTTTTCTCTCTCTACCTATCTATCTCTCGCTATCTTCATATCTCTTACCTCCTCCCTATCATTCCTCTATTTCCCTATCTCTCCCTCTCCCTTATCGATGAAGGAAATGGAAAAAGGAAAACTATGACTCTCTTTCTATCTCTCTTTCTCTCCCTATATATCACTTTCTCTCTATCTCCCTATCTCTCTCCCTTAGAGAGAGGGAGGGAGGGAGGGAGTTGTTTTATCTCACCATAACGCGAGCACGTTATAACGCTCTCGTGTTATGGTGAGCTTGCGTTGACGTGTTTTTACTAGTTTTTAAAAAAATCTGGAGATAATCTGGAGCATGCTCCTCATTAGGATGGCACTTTTTTCAATGAAAACTAAAGAAACTACCACCATAATCTTAAGCTCTCTGTTAGCTATCTAACCGTATTTTTTTTCACATTTCGAGTAGGTTAAGGGTTTTATATTGAATTTCTTTTGTTAGTGTGTCCATTTTTTGTCAAAAACCACTGTCTAGTAGTTTTGACTTGTTTTTTTAACTGTTCATCGAAATTTGAAATAAGTTACATTTTTAGAAACTAGACTCCATTCTACACATATTAAAAAAATTGATTTTCGATTAATTTTCAAAAAATTTAGGGGTTAAAGCAAGAAGTTGAGTATACATTTCACGGAAGTCTCCCACAGATAAAAAATGCTACCTGGAACGAGTACCCATTTTTTCAGGATCGAGCACCTAAAGCAAAACGGTACCCGTTTTAAAAAAAAAAATTATTTTTTTTACATACCTATGGCTAATTTTTTTATTTTTTAGAAACAGGTACCCATTTCTAAAGTTTTAAAATTTCAAACCCACTAATTTGCATTGGTTTTAGGCTTGGAAACCCAAGCCTTAGCTTTGGACCTGCAACTAGGAGACCATGAAAACAACAAGAGAAAAAACTAGTTTCACCACTATGGCTGACAACTTTTTTTCAGAATATTTTAACGAAATTAAAACCCATTATAGATCTGAAAGTCTAGTTTTCAAATATGTAATTTTTTCTACTATTGAACATACTTTTCTATTTATTATTTATTTTCTAAACAAACTAACTCATAAACTTAAAATACCAAAGGTTACTATTTTTTTAATAACTTTTGATTTTGAAAGTTTCTTGAAGAAAAAATTATGTCTGGCCAAACTAAACATCATTCTCTACATGATGAAAAAAAAAGGGTGAATTGATTAGTTTAGCTCAAATTGTGTTGGCCGTACATGAGGGGTTTGAAAAAATGCTAATTAGGGCCATTAAAAAAATTATTAAAAAAAATATATTTATCAAAAAATTACAAAAAAATATCCTGACCAAAATTCAACATCCTGAGAATCTTTGCACAAAAGGAATTAGAAAAATACATTAATTTAGGTCAAATTATGTTGGTCGTACACATGCATGCTTTTGCAAAAAATAAAGGTTTAAAAAGCCATTTTTTGTACATCCAATAAAAAACTAACTTGCATCATCTGGGTATTAGAAAATATTGCATATTTGAAAACTAAAAACAAAATGCTGCATTTCTTATTTTTACATCATCTTAATATTTTATGTGCAAGTTCTTCAAATTGTCACTCCAAGTATGATAAAATTTGAAAAATAGGAAAAACACTTCCACTTTTTGGCCAAAAAGTGAACTCATCTTCTTGCACTTACCCTTAGGGGGAGCACACTCAAATTTATGTTTTTCAAGATGTGTCAACTTTGAAAATTACTAAAAAATCAATTATTCATAAAAAAATTATCAGAAAAATCAGGAATAAACTACATGGTGTTAGCTAATTTCTCACTGGAGCGATTATTGAAATACTAAAAAAAAGTTAACATTTTAGGGAGAGCACACCATATGCTATGTTATGTTTTTTTGAAAAAAAAGGACCAATTTGTGTGCTCCCCCTTTGTGAACCCCTTAATCTCAACCATTTTTGGAGAAAATTAGTAGTTTAAAAACTAGATTCGGAGCACTACGACTCTTGTTTTTGTTCCATCTTCAAATTTTGAGTGTAGCTATCTTCAATTTCTCATCGAACATCAATGTTTCCTGATTTCAGAACCAAAAAAAAGTGGCATCTTAAGACCCCATTTTGGTCCCTCATCTTTGTGCACTTACCGTTCTATTATATTATAATTAGTATAATATTATATAAATATTATTTAATCAACATAAATATAATTTAATTTACATATTAATATCTATATTAAATTATTTTATAATGATTAATGATTAAGGGCATGGTTCAGTGGTCAAGTTGCTTTTTTGTAGTGGCAACCACCAAGGTTCAAACTCCCGTTGGGCCAAAGAGCTTGTAGGCTTGTGTCTTCGCTGGGCTAACGTGCTCACAGTTCGTGCACCTTCGCTGGGCTATTGTGCTTGCAGGCTATGGGCCTTCACTAGGCTAACGAGCTCGTGGGTTTGAATCTCTAGCATTGATGCAGGCATTCATGCCAAGTGTTAATGTCAGGGATGAGGTCCCCTCACTGATTCATAGCTCCAGTCAAAAGTGTCCATGAATATATATATATATATATATAAGATGTTAATACCAAGTTATATATATAGACAAGATGTTAATACCAAGTTTTGAGGCCATTGACCTAATCAAACCTACTTTGCAATGCAAATTTAATTAATTTTATTTTAACTAACCTTAAAAACATAACAACTAAATAAACACTTCTCTTTGCATTAAGAATGTACAATAGATCCAAATGAATCAAGTGCATGAATTGGTTAGAAACCCCTAATTATAGAATGAAATAGCAATGATGAATGTTTAGTTCCTCCTCTATATCACAAATATTGACATCATTAATGTTCTGCTTTGAAATGAACTTTGTATATAATAGGAGTTTCTCTTTGCAATTTATGTGTTGTGTGATGAACAAAATGGATGGAGGACACATGCACTAATGCACCACTAATCCTATGAATGCACTCTACTTAAATATAATCCATTTCAATGGTTAATCAGTCAATAGTAATTTTACACCACATTCACAACAAAAAAGTGGTAAATAATTGTCCTATTTTTATTGACCAAAGTTGACCTTTGACTATTGAAGTGGATGATGTTTAAGAATAGCCCTATGAATGGATGGTAAATGCACCCGATGATTATATGCAAATGTGGGATTAATTTTTTTGTCCATATTCGTATAATATTTTGCATGGCTAAAAGCAATTGTAGCTCATGCTTAAAGTAACTCTCATTTGCTATGTTAATATTTTAGTTTGGCAATGCAACTCTACCATGGATGTAATTGAGTTTTTACTGGCAATAGTTTGGGTGTAATTAAGACATAACATAAGCTAATGAGAGATTCCATCCATTCGGCAAAACAACCCAAATCCAATACCATAAAAATATGTAGAAGCCATTAAAGAAATGACGCGTATGCCCATAATAATCCTTGTTTCTTCAATGCTATTATCACACCTCCAAACTTCTTTGAAGACCACATCCAATACCATAAAAGTATGTAGAGGCCATAAAAGAAACATAGTTAAAAGATGCCAGACGAAAGACTATGGATGCCCACAATAATCCCTATTTTTTTCAATATTATAATCACACCTCCAAACTTTTTTGAAGACCACATCCAATACCATAAAAGTATGTAGAGGCCATAAAAGAAACATAGTTAAAAGATGCCAGAAGAAGGACTACGGATGCCCACAATAATCCCTATTTTTTTCAATATTATAATCACACCTCCAAACTTTTTTGAAGACCACATCCAATACCATAAAAGTATGTAAAGGCCATAAAAGAAACACAGTTAAAAGAGGCCAGAATAAAGACTACAGATGCCCACAATAATCCCTGTTTTTTTCAATATTATAATCACACCTCCAAACTTTTTTGAAGACCACATCCAATACCATAAAAGTACGTAGAGACCATAAAAGAAACACAGTTAAAAGATGCCAGAAGAAAGACTACGGATGCCCAAGATAATCCCTATTTTTTTCAATATTATAATCACACCTCCAGACTTTTTTGAAGACCACATCCAATACCATAAAAGTACGTAGAGACCATAAAAGAAACACAGTTAAAAGATGCCCGAAGAAAGACTACGGATGCCCAGGATAATCCCTGTTTTTTTCAATATTATAATCACACCTCCAAACTTTTTTGAAGACCACATCCAATACCATAAAAGTACGTAGAGACCATAAAAGAAACACAGTTAAAAGATGCCAGAAGAAAGACTACGGATGCCCAGGATAATCCCTAGTTTTTTCAATATTATAATCACACCTCCACACCTCCAGACTTTTTTGAAGACCACATCCAATACTATAAAAATATGTAAAGGCCATTAAAAAAACTACTGTTAAAAGACGCCAGAAGACTACGGATGCCTACAATAATCCTTGCTTTTCATCCAATCTTACCTGGCAAGATGTTGCAAATCGGAAGGAAATTTACTAAACGCATTTTAAAAAAAAAATGTACGTTGTGCACTAATTAGACCAGGTGGCACAGCTGTGCCATGTGATCCCTCATCATCCGTTCTCTGTTTTACTGATGTCAGCAGATGCATAATTGATTTTAGCCTGTACCAGAGTACAATATGTAGAAAACGAGCATGTACCCTTTTTTCTGCATAAGACAGAGTAATAATTCAAGGTGTACGCCTAGAAACCCTACAGACCTCTCATATTAAGCTCACCCAACAAAACTATCATAATATTGTTTGTACGTATAACATTATAATTCCTATTTGTCTGTCTTCTGTCCTTGGTCATACTGTTTTTTATCCCATCGGCTAGTGATGAATACGCCGGGAATCTGCCTCATTGAAAAGGACTGAACAATGCCTCATTGAAAAGGGCTGAACAATGTCTTAATAACATGCATGTTTAATAACTACGTTCTATTTAAATTTAAATATCATCCACAGTAGTAATTAGTGGATAGGTTTTTATATTATAGTGTTTGGAATTGTCTCAAGCCGTGGAAAATTTTCTAAACTGGTTCGTTGTTCTTGTTCCTATGGACGTATTCCTTGAACCTTCTATAGGTGCAAGTGGTAGTTTTACATTTCATTCACAACAAAAAGTGGTAAATATTTGTCCTATTTTTATTAGCTAAAATTGAACTTTGACTATTGAAGTGGATGATATTTAAGAATAACCTAACAACTAATCATATAACAATTATGATAAAGCTAGATGGCAGAGCAATTATTGGTCTTAAAAATCCCCAATAATTGAGATTTTTCATTTTGGTCCAGAGGAGGTACGATATAGTTGGTAAGGGCGCCTGAATTTAAAAATGGGTACATGTGAACTAGTTGTTGAGAGGGGATCAAACGAATATACTACCGGCCTAAATAACATGGAGGAAATAATGTGGAAAGGGGCGAGCAAAGTCTGAAGAAATCCGTTTCCCTCGTGTTCAAAGATTACAGAGAATTAAATAACAGATACAAAATGTGTATAAGGCTCGTTTTCTTGGAGAACGCGACGCATGATCGGGCACTATGACGTGGGGAATAGAAAATGCAGGAAAATTCTGTATCTGTTCCGATTCTCAATTCCTACTTCGCACCCTTAACCAATTGCAAAACTTTTTTCTCCTTTAAAATTATCAAGTTCTACACGACTCTCTTTCGATCGCGATTTTCAACTCTGTTACGACCTCCCTACTAAGAATTATTTATTTCCGGCGTCAGCGTGTCCAATCAGGAAGGCAGAATTGGAACAATCCTGAGTCATTCTAAGCCAGAAAATTACAGGAATCTCCACGTAGGTGTTTGCCATGAAAGCGTGGAGGAAATTTTGTCAAGTTACAATAAAAAATTCAGATAGTGACAAGGACGATTTATTGAATAAGCACTTCCAAATATAGGTAAACGAGGGAAACGTTGATTGAGTTTTGTCAATTACATATTAAGACAAAAACACGGTACATGACGAGGACGATGTAATGGAGGAGAGGGTCCCAAGGAAAAGTAATTTTTATTACCCGTCCTAAACGCCGCGTCTGAACTTTCGTACCGTGAGGATTGCTATCAATGTGGACACCCATTTTGTCCAAATCCAAAATTTGGGCCTATAAATGTGGTTTGCGCCTTGTCCCTGCATCATTCTCTGTTTTTCCTCTTGAATCATAGCCTACATATTCTCTGCTTGTTTTCCTGCTTGTCATCCTCCACCATGTGCGGAATCCTAGCTCTGTTAGGTTGTTCAGACACCTCCCATGCCAAGCGTGTTCGAGTCTTGGAACTCTCCCGCAGGTATACACTTAAATAGAATTATTTCTAACACGTTCAGTGTCATCCATTTCTAGACAGAGTCTTGTAAGTTACAGTAAAGATTATCAGTTTTGACTTACCAAATGTTCCGAGTTCTTGGGAAATGTGGGATTTGAATTGGGTTAGGGAGGGGCCACTTTGGAAGGAATTTATAGCATTCAGTCACCAGATATTTGTCTCCTTTAGTGTGGACCCTTTTTCTAGTGTACCCAATACCCCACACAATACATCTTTTCTAGATGCAGTTTGAGAATTTGCTCAGGAATAGAATTGTGTGGGAACTAAACTTGTCTGATTTGTCTGTTTATATTGTTTCTGGAAATACTTGTGTATAGTTTTTCTAGTCTTTGACATTTCTGACATTTTGGATCACATTCTGTGGTTCTTTCGGTCCATCATTAAAGAAGAATGAAAATTGGATCGCATTCCGTAGTCCATCATTAGAGGAGAATGAAAATTGGATCACATTTCGTGATCCATTATCAAAAGAAAATGAAAATGAAGTAAAATTGTAGATAAGTTCTTAAAAAGACAGAAAAAAGATTGACACACTTAAAAAAACAAGGAAACAGAAGAACAATTGAAAAGTAGTATCAAAAAGTAACATTTGTCTGTTGTTATGGTTGATTTGTCTGTTGTTTGTGCAGGCTAAAGCATAGAGGACCCGATTGGAGTGGACTGTACCAGAGTGGAAATGCCTTTATTGCTCACCAGAGATTGGCTATCATAGACCCTACATCTGGCGACCAACCTCTGTTCAATGAAGATAAAAATATAGTAGTGACTGTAAGTTCCCTGCTACTATGATTATCAACTGCAAAGATGTGGAAGATTAATTCCTGTTCTCTAGAAGGGGTACTTAATATTCTTTCTAACAATATCAGATTTCAGCTGAATAGAAGCTCTTTACTATCTCTGTTCAATATCAAATCTCAGCTAAAACCTTCTAACCTCTGGGATGGAAAGGGAGCCCAGTTTGTTAGATTAATTGTCACATTTTTGGAAATTGATTTTGTGAATTAACTATCACTATGGGTCTAGGTGTATGTTACCAGAAACGTGACGGTCACTCCCCGTTTCCACAGACGAAACGATTTTGTTTCAAACGGCCATTTTTCCTGCCTGCAATGAGAAATTATATTGAAGATTGTTTTTTAATAAAATTGTTTAGTCTTTTTGATTTTTTTCTCCCCACAAAACTGAGCAGTCTTAATTAAAAACTGAATAAAAAAAAATGAAAACATAATAAAAGGGAAATAAGCTAGATTTAGTCTGATTGTTAACTTTTATTGCAGATTTGTTTACATTTATAAGTTTTTGTTTATTTTATATTTTATAAAAATTATCATATATACACCGGTTCTTGTAGCAAATTTTTTCAATCCCGTTTTCAGTTGCTTGCCTTGTGGTTACATTTCTGGTTTCTTGGTTCTCGTTTCTTGGTAACATAGGTTTAGGTGAGCCAGCAAGAGTAGAGGAGTTGGCTTGAGTTTTGGGTATGCTCCCCAAGGTCTTGAGTTTGACTCTGAGGCCCGGGATTAACCAATACACGTGGCTTGCGGGTGGTTGCATACATTTCTAGGGGATTACTTCAAAATCTTTCCAAATCTTTATGTCTAACCCCATAATTACATGACTGGTTATTGTATTCTACATTTATAAGCTGAGTCAAACCATAATTAATGTCTTTACTTCGCAACTGTAGGTGAACGGAGAAATTTATAATCATGAAGAACTGAGGCGTGGACTGAAATCTCACAAGTTCAGAACTGGTAGTGACTGTGAAGTGATAGCACATCTATACGAGGAGCATGGCGAGGAGTTCATCAACATGTTGGATGGGATGTTCTCCATCGTTCTGCTCGACACGCGCGATGGCAGCTTCATTGCCGCTCGAGATGCGATAGGAATTACTTCTCTATATATCGGATGGGGACTTGATGGTAAACACCACTCCAGTCTGTTTTTCTTTCCGTAATCGTATAGATTGCATCGCTTTATTGTTATTGTTGTTATGGTTGATTGCAGGATCTGTCTGGTTTGCGTCAGAAATAAAAGCTTTGAACGATGACTGTGAACGTTTTGAGGCATTTCCTCCAGGGCATATATACTCCAGCAAACAAGGTATAGCGCTGGTTTGGTGCGAGTAATATACTGACATTGAACCTTACATTGATCTTTTATTTTCACTGGATAGGATAACTGTTCCCTTCTTGTTAATTAAGATTGTCATTTAGTCCATCAACAATAGGGGGGATGATCCAATTGTTGAGCATGTTTTAATAGGTGTGATAGTATTTGTGTATTTAAGGTTTAATCTTTTTAAAAGTTTAGCATTAATAGTTGTGATTTTAAGGTTGTTAGTGTTACTATAAGTATTTATAATTGAACGAAAATATGTTCATTAGATTTAAAAAGCAACCAATCATGTAGGGCACCAACAAAACAGACTTAATGCGTACTTATTGGTCCACCTATTTGTGGCGGAACTATTTGACCGCTCAATAAAAAGTGTGTTGATGTGACATCATATTTGATGATCTGACCCTGAAACCTTAGTTATAAACAGGGGCCTTGCCAAATAAACCACTGTAAAATTTTTAGAGTGATTCAAAATTGCCACATATGATTTTGAGAGACCTAAAGTTAGGGTGCTCAACTACTGGTCCTCTCCCCTATGTCAATTATAAGCAGAAAAGAGATACAGTGAGAGGAGCAACTGATTTTAACCATCGCCTATAAACTCTGATTTGTGTTTATGATCATTTGATTATTCCTGCAGGAGGCTTACGCAGATGGTACAACCCACTTTGGTTTTCAGAAAATATACCATCGACTCCATATGATCCTTTGGTTTTGAGAAGAGCATTTGAGAATGTATGAACATGGTTATTCTCTGTAAAGTATAAAGTAAATTGGGAATGAGAATTATGAAAGAAAACTAAAGATAGTTGTGTGTGAATGTTGGGGATGCAGGCAGTAATAAAAAGACTGATGACAGATGTTCCATTCGGAGTACTTCTCTCAGGAGGGTTGGACTCCTCATTAGTCGCTGCAGTTGCTGCTCGCCATTTGGCTGGTACTAATGCTGCCAAACTCTGGGGAGCACAATTACTCTCTTTCTGTGTTGGATTAGAGGTCATTATCTTTTCTCCCGTTCAATTTTTTGTTTGAATTTCCCCTATTCTAGATTGAGACTGCATTCATTCTAAAAATGCTTGAACAATACTCTGTTCTGTAATTTTCTCCCTTGACATACAAGCAGGGGTCGCCAGATTTGAAGGCTGCAAGAGAAGTTGCAGATTACCTTGGCACGCTTCATCATGAATTCCACTTTACCGTGCAGGTATGTGTTTCACTTAGATAACACTAGTAAATTAATTGATGAGGATCCTTCTCTATGCAAAGTTTCATAATGTTTGTGATCTATCCTGCAATAACAGGATGGCATAGATGCACTTGAGGAGGTCATCTATCATGTGGAAACATATGATGTGACAACTATAAGAGCGAGCACACCGATGTTCTTAATGTCACGTAAGATCAAGTCTCTCGGAGTGAAGATGGTTCTTTCTGGCGAAGGTTCAGACGAAATATTTGGAGGTTATTTGTATTTCCACAAGGCACCTGACAAACGCGAATTTCACGAGGAAACTTGTCGCAAGGTAAGGAAGGGATTCTATGGAGCTGTTACAGGATCTATTTTGTGGAACAGGAGTTCCATGAATTTTAAGAAAAGTGTTACAGGATAAATTAGAATCTTTTCCTTTAAATAGGAGCCGATTTAGTTTGTAGATTCTGAACAGGTGCATTTGAGGTATGGCTGAAAACTTCCCCTCCAGCTTATGGGATTTTTCTCCACTTGTTAATTATCCAAAAATTTTAGATTCTGACTATTAAATTTAAGAAAATTTTTGGAAGGAAATTTTTTTAACAGAACATAAAATTTCATAAGACCACCACTTTTCATAAATTTCTGAGCTTAAAATCTTTAACCTGCCCGGCCACTACAAAATTCATCCGACCATCCACTTTAAAATGCTCCTATAAATTTTCAGCAACACCGGCTGAAACAATTTAAGAAGCAGCACCCGCTAAAATAATTTAAGAAGGCCCCTCCAGAGCCACAGCCTAAGCATGCCTTGATCACACAAACCATCTGAACTTATCTACGTTTCCAGAAAACCAAAACTGATTAATTCCTACGTGAAAAACATTCTAAGCTTTGATTACTTTTAGGGCTTTTCTACCGTCTCTCGTGTAAACCTATGCCTGCTATATGTTTATGTGTAGGCCTGTAAATAGTTAGCAGACCTGTATTATTCATATCTTTGTACATTACTGAATCCGGAAGTTTATTTATAATGTTCTGGTAATGTTCTTTGTACATTACTGAATCCGGAAGTTTCCACTTTTCGCTAGGGGCTGAATGTACGAGAAGACATGGGCAAAAGAAATGAACTAAGTTTGGAATTTGATTGCTTGAGCTACGTAGAAAGGTGAAATAGTGGCTAATTTGTTGTTCATTTGGGAATGCAGATAAAGGCTCTGCATATGTATGACTGCTTGAGGGCTAACAAATCTACATCTGCATGGGGTTTGGAGGCTCGTGTACCATTTCTAGATAAGGAATTTATCAATGTTGCTATGGACATTGATCCCAACTGGAAAATGGTAGAATGTCTACCCTTACTTATCCCTATACACGTGTTCTTCGCAGAGCAGAATATGTAAATAGAGTTAAATAGTCATAGATAATTTTGGTGCACAGGTAGTTGATTATGTTGAGAATTTTGTAACAGGTGCGCCCTGACAAAGGGCGGATTGAAAAGTGGGTTTTGCGAAAGGCATTTGATGATGGGGAAAATCCTTATCTTCCACAGGTTTGTGTTTAAATTTAGGTTGATTTTTTAGCTATTAACTATGCACTTTACTTAAACATCGTCTATTTCAATGATCAAATAATCAATAACAATCTTAACAATGATGTAAATCTAATCCTCTAGTTACATACCAATTAAGATCTCGCTGGGCTCTTTAATAGTATAACTTATTTTCGAAGCAGAAACATCATATTTATAATAAATCATTCTGGTGGTGATACTGCAGCACATCCTCTACAGACAAAAGGAGCAGTTCAGTGATGGGGTTGGCTACAGTTGGATTGATGGTTTGAAAGCACACACGGCAGAACATGTACCTTTTTTCTCTCTCAGCTCTTGCTTCAATTCTTTTTCTAAGCAGCTTTCTAGGTATTTAATGTTTCATAGTTTTAATGTGAGAGTGCTTCTGGATTCAACTGTGTATGTTTTTGGTTGACGTTTCGATCCAAAACGTCAACCAAAAACATATACAGTTGATTCCAGAAACACTCACATTATTGTCATGAACTGTGGAAAACTGGATTCAACTGTGTATGTTTTTGGTTGACGTTTCGATCCAAAACGTCAACCAAAATCATATACAGTTGAATCCAGAAGCACTCTCACATTATTGTCATGAACTGTGGAAAATCCATACTATGGACTGTGGAAAACTCATGCCTACTGTTCCATAGTCTTGTTAATGTTATAGGTCTGTGCTAACCTCAACTAGATCCTGCCCAACTCAGATCTTTCAGTCAGTGCTTCTTAAAATATGTCGAGGGTGTATACTTTTTACTAATTATTTGTGAAGCCTGAAGTTGATCTGGAGATTACAACAAAATAAGGCTTTTCTTCAATTTTCAGGTGACAGATATGATGCTGCTGAATGCCAAGTATGTGTTTCCCCATAATACACCCAGCACGAAGGAAGCTTTCTACTACAGGATGATATTTGAAAGATTTTTTCCTCAGGTAACTTTTGAAGATCTCTTATCAGGTGTTCAAATTACAGTCATACAATTGGGTTTGATTGTATAAATAATCGGAAGAAATGTATGTGCAGAATGCGGCAAGGTTGACAGTGCCGGGGGGGCCAAGCGTGGCGTGTAGCACAGCGAAAGCAGTGGAGTGGGACGCTGCGTGGTCCAATCATCTGGACCCATCTGGCAGAGCTGCTTTAGGTGTTCATGCCTCTGCCTACGGAGACAAACACAAAGTTTCCTCACACCTACCCACACTAACTGTAACAAATGGCCTTGGGACTTCTTTGGAGAAAAGCTCAGCCACTCTCATGGTGGGAGATCCCCTACCTGCCAGGGAAGTCACCATTCAGGGTTAAAACTTGTAATTAATGTAGAGTCTTATATGCTACAAGTCGTTTATAAGATAGGTCATGGACTATAAAAGGATTCCATTTTCATTTCCAATCTTCAACCCATGCCCACGCAATGGGAGTGAAGTGTACAAGTGATACATAGGGCCTAATCTCTGTTATGACAATATGTTTGTAAATCAGTTTCATTGGTTATATATTAGTGTGTGCCTTAAGTTAGTGTAACATGTTTGAACATTAACATATATGGCTAAATTATGTATTGATAATTTAATTAAATTATATATTTTGAATACCACTATATCTTTTTTTCAAATAAAAGTCATATACAATACATTTATATAAAAACTCTTATTTATAAAGAGGAAAATGAAAATAAAAATAGTTGCTTCTTTTGTATATGTAAATTACAAAGTATTTTTTGATAACAAACCCAAACTTTCATTATATCCTCTAAAATATGGAAGACAAATGTAGTGCCAAACGTTTTTAAAGAATATTTGCATACATAGACAAAATTAAATCACTTACATCATATTTACATTTGTGGTGAAGCACTTTGGATTAACATAATATTCATGTAATATATTTGCAATGATGAAAAATGCATCTTTGATGTATTTCCAATTAATTTTGTACTTAATTTGGGGCAATGTCTTAATGCATTTATATAGCTACAAATGGTGTATTTTGTACATGGTTGGGCTCATGTACCTATCCTTATGCCTATTGCTTTCCTAATGTCTATGTGGACGAAATCCCAATCTAATTGGTTTATTTGTCTAATTATGATCATTAATCCAATCCATCTTGATCCAACCTTGGCATCCTCACAGTCACCATCTTGATCCTTTTAATTGTAAAATCAAAATCTTTTATTTAACTGATTGGCCCCATCTTACACTTCAGTCTCAAGTTGACTTTGTACAAATGCTCGCACATTGGTGTTATGTGTGTGTATAAAAGGACATTCATTGCATTCATTCTAATCATTAAAGAATATAGAAATCATTCACCATTATTGCTTATCACAAGAGGATAATTATCTACACTACACTCAAATATTGAACTCAAGCAAAGAACTTAATCATACTCATCTTAATGCATGTGAATTAACTGGCAATCATTTTAGAATTCATACATGCATGTTTGAAGCTTGTTGACTATCAAGGTATTTTTAAATATTGTTAGCTTGAGAGAAAAACTCTAAGAATGCAATATGAAATATTATTGTTAAGAACTTTTCTTTCCTAATAATTCACATAGTAGAATCTAGAGATCATCATAGGTTGAGTTCACAGTTAGAGAATAAGTTCACAACCGTTATTTAGACCTAGAACCACAAGTGCAATCTGACATAGAGCAAAAATAAATATTTTGATTTTGATACACACACAACTATCTAGAGCATCTACATATTCCAAGGTGCATTAAAGGATAGATGGGTAGCTAGAACAATTGTAAAGGGAGGATTAAAGTAAATAAAAATTAGGTAGATAGTTAGGAACACTAAATAATATTATAATCTAAGTTATGTCTATATATCGGCTTCTTTTAGGTAATGAAAACATTGAGAACACATAAGGCAATATTGTCCTAGCATTGATTGTGACAACAACTGTTTTTATTGTGTAAACTCTATATTCCAATCTATGTATATGACATCTTGAGTTTCTAGCTTATCCTTAATCAATAGGATTCCATACACTCAAAATCATAAATATAAGTGATTGTTATAATGATGGTCCAAATTTATGGACTCAAATATATGATACTAATAATTGGATTACTGATTATAAATTAGAGTATATAGCAAATTTAATTTTGAATGTGTTTATATTGTCATTCTAGAGCCTATGATCCCTCAATCCTAAATTATGGAAACTTTTGAGTCAAAAGTTAAGACCACTTGCCAAATAGTGCAACTTAACCGCACTTTATTTATACTATCTTTATTTGTAATTAATTACTTACCTTCCCTTCTTTCCTACCATTATGCATTACATATATAATCATTCCCTACACACTTGTCTAAATATATTTATCCTTATATTCGCGTGTGTTTTTTTTCACACACACATTATTTGTATTCTCTTGAATACACCAATATTATTACTAAGCTTACCACCTAGGTTTAGGGCTTCCCTACCTGTGATAGATAGCCTTAGACAATGCTACTAGGGCTTACCTACTTCTGATAGACAGCTTTAGAGAATGCTACTATTCTCTTCATTTCAATGACCACTTACCAACAAGCTTTATTTTGAGATCACAGACAAGAGGACGTTTCCTATCCCTACTTGACTTGGACAAGTCTTCATTTGGATAAACGCAAATACCAATGAATATATCCTACTGTCTTGCTGAGTAGCTTTTGTTAATATACCTATACTACGGTATTCAGCCTCCTAGAAACTACCAGTATTAAAGTATCTAATAGTCTATGAATTGTTAGTAACAATCACACAACTCAAGATAAATATAAACAATAATCAAGAAAAATTTGGATGCCATACTATGTGAATCTTAGATAATATACCATGTGAATCTCATGTCATGGTCAAGGAACCAAATTTTAGATAAAATATAATGGCATTGTGATTCAATAGATGTGGATGCCAAATAAAAGCCTCTCTCTTTGCCGATAAAACTCGGCTATTTTTGCAAGTATTCAATTTACAGTTTACAAGATACACAATATACCATCTATTTGTTGGTAGATAAAGCTCAATTTTTTGAGACATAAATAAATTATATGTTAACATTTCTTTATTCATATTTACAACTGATTTTTGAAAGCTAAGTATGCATCTACAGTTCATCCAGCCTTTTGCCAAACACATGGCTATTATTTAGATTTTCACCTAGCTTTGCTTCTTCATTCTGGGATGTCTCTTTTCTAGTTGTAGGCATTATGTGTATGGTTTTCATTATTGGTTTTAAGCTGCATTTTATGGTATTTGTATGCCCCTTACGATTATCCTATTTTTTGATGCAATAAAAATCAAAAGCCACTATTTCTGGATATAAAAGTGGCATAATTTATTTGTGTAAAACTGTTTTGGAATAATATGGTTGCTGCCATGTTTGTTTGTTTTTAAATCTGCATTATTCAAATCAGACAACAATTTATACATGCTTGACAAGCATCTTCATCTTTAAAAATGTCCCACATTTTTCATTTACAACTGACTTTAAATCTGCACCAGATAATTTTATTTTTGGCTGAAATAATAGGATTGTCTTCAAGATCTTCACTAATCATTCCCATTTACTTGAGCACACTTTTCAGCAAGGACATGGATGATTTTTATCGCCCATACCATTCCCTTTTTATGGATTTGTCTCTACCCATCATAGTCAATCTCTTCACCAAACTTCTTTGTCATTTTAATTCTCTTTAAGGTGTTTGTTGCCTCCATGTTCCATGTTCACCAGTGCTTCGATTTCCAAACATGTAGGGTGTAGATTCATTTTAGATAGCCTGGAGCACATGTACGTAGTCTTTACAATGTATTTAACAAAGAAATTATACTTGCTTCAGGCAGTGCTTGCAAAATGTCACTAGGTTACAATTAGAATAAAATATTTTATATTTGTTAAATGGTATTATTAAAATTTAGATTATTATTGTATATTGGTAATTATATATTAAGATATTCTTCTAGAAGGGGGTTTAGACTAAAACTATTGGTTAGACTAAAATACAATATCACTCACATTTTTATTCTAGCATCAAGCCATGACATTGATGAACATCATAAATTTTAGACTTGAAATGAGAATTTGGTATATTCCTCCAAAAGAACTAAATAACATACATCATCTTGCTTCTTGCCATCAATGAATTGATAGTGTATCTATCAATGACAAGTTAAAAATGGGTGTCTTTGAGGGATGCAACATCCTCCCCCGTTTGGAATAAGCTAGCTCAACTTATAAAAAAGTTACATTTAATCTTTTCTTTTGCTAGTAGCTGCATTTAAATCATTTTTTGTCCTATTGGAGTCTCAATTTATGACATTTATATGTAAAAAGCTTCTTATTTTGCCTAGTTATTGGTCAAGTCAGTTTTTCAATCCACTAACATCACCTTTCAAGAGGTTGAACATTTTCTTAATTTGGTCATTTGGAACTAATTTCTAAGACTAAAAGGGTTAATATATAAAAAAAATACCGTTGAGTATGCATTTCCAATTGATTTGATCATCTATTTTTCAATTCATGTATTGAATTTTCTTAAGATGGGCCATTATTTATGCCACATGATACACCCATTTACTTGTTAATCTTCACTAAGCAAGGAAGTACCACACATCAATGACCACTCATTGTAGTCAAGAATACATCATGTATTCAAATTACTATAGTAAACATACTCTTATGTTCTATTATCATAATCAAGTTGTTTTCCACACACAATAATAGAATGACTTCACACTCCCATTTGGAATGAGATATTTGATCTTTCCTTTGAATTACAACCAATAGTTAATATTTTACTTACAACACAATCAATGTACAACAGTGTGATAACAAGTGTATCCTAAACATATATTAGTATGATGTCAACAACAATGTATGGACATAAAGTCACATAGTAACTAGCTCATACATGCATCACATATACACATAGTGACCGACTCATAAATACAACACATATACACATAGTGACCAGCTTGTAATAAGAAGTGGATGTGACTCTACTACATGCACCTTTTCATTACCTAATTCACTAACACATAAGCCCTTTATAATAAGGTGACAATAGGGAAAAGGAAAACTAGTGCATCTCATACTATTCCATGGGTCTATCCTTATCCTATTTCACTGCCAACTACATGATGATGAGAAAAGCATCCATACTACTTGTTATCATCAACAAGGGCATAAGTGTAATAAAACACAACACATGTGGCCATTAATAAAATTTCTATATCCTGCTCAACATTTGAGTCAATGGATCCTAACATCCATCACATGTATACTACTTGTGCAAGCTAGTCCAACCTAGTATGGGGTAGCTCTTGGCATCTATCACCTATGTGCTCCTAGTGAAAGTCAGTTATACCTTAGGATATGGTTGTTAGCTCTTCGCATCCATCACCTACATGCTACTGGTGAAAGTTGGCTAGACTACACCTGTATCAGACTTAATTTTGACATGTGGAGTAATCTTATAACTAGATAAACATAATCAAGTTTTCTTATGGTTTTACTTCACATAGGACTAGTGGTTGAACTATCAACCACTTAGATAGGTTTAACAAATAGAATATATAGAGAACCATACATCAAGAAAAACACAAAAATAGTAACACACATTCCTTTTGATACACTAATGCCTATGATGAACTCCTAAGATGGGTAGATCATGGAATCTATCACCTACATTCTATTGGTGAAAAACTATCTAAGTCCTATAAAAGTGGGTAGCTCTTAGCATCCATCACCTACATGATACTAGAGAAAGCTAACTAACTATATGATATGACCAAACAATTCTTTTGGCAAAGCATGCTCCCTCACTTTTGTCACACTGGAGTACCAAGCAATAAGCTTATCTATGAATGGTTTGTAGATTTTATAGTTTTGATGATCACCTTACAGTGAGTAGGACAAGCGACACTTTAAGAGAAAGATTATGCTCTACCTATTCCCTTGTAGTGTCCCTCTCTCAACTATGGTTGTGATGCCATAGAATTTGGCTCTTGTATCTATCTTGATGAATTTTGATTTTGGTATTTAGAAGGCACATGAAAATAGATCTAACACATACTATCATAAGTGTTCACACCTTAGATTGGTTGATCTTTTTGCATCATTACATAGAATGATCCATTAACCTATGTGTATGGTCCTATAGATCTTGGGAGTCCATTTACCAACACACAAATAATGCCTTAAGCCTATAGAAGTTGGCTTCCAACTAATCACATCAAAATAAATTCATACAAACTTCTAAAGTAAGTAATATCAATGGTCAAATTCACTTTCCCATAATTCCATAAGAAAAGTAACTCATATAATCATTGCTTATATCATAACGACTATGGGCGGGTGAAAAAAGATGGGGGGCCAAAAAGTGGCCAAATTCTTAAAACTTTTTAAAAAGCCATAATGCAAGCACGTTATAACGTGCTCGCGTTATGGCTTGGTGTTGCCAAGCCTTTGGCTCAGCAACACAAAACCATAACATACTCGCGTTATAACACGAGCGCGTTATTGTTTTCTTTGCATTTTTTTCTTTTTTGCAAACATTTGCCCAATGTTTTGTTGCAAGTATGAGGTAAACCAGTGTTGTCATTGATGTCAACATACTCATATTGCTTTGACAAGAAGGATTCAATGAGCAGTGTGCTGAGGATATTGAGAAAATTAGCCTCAGTCAGGAACAGTAAAGAACAGTGATGAGAAGAAGGCAAATGTACTGTATAGGATGCGAACCGGAGGATGCGGATTAAAGGGTTTGTAGATATGAGTCTTGAGATGCTTCAGTTAAGATTTCAGAGGTCCGCATGAAGATCTGAAGGAGTTGTGGCTGTCGGTGTAGAACTGGTTCCGGCAAGTATTCAGAGGTGACAGAGGATCACAAAAAGGTCCGGTGAGGTCCGGAACTGTATAATCCTAATCTGCGGATTGGAAGGAGTCTTTGGGATGTCCTTGTGATGTGCCATCTCGAGTTGTGTATAATTTGGAGGTCCGAAAGTACCTCCTGCATTATGACAGTGGCGACAGACAGTGTTCTTAAAGTTTCGGATAAGGAGGATAAGAGATTTCAGTAAGTAAAGGAAATGCGGACGTACCTGGTCATTCAGGCAGGCTTGTGAAGGTTCTTGGATCATGTTGAGGTTGTGTTGTTGGTCCGCATTGATAGTAGAGCCCAGAATTGAAGATATTCTTCCAGATGAAGTTCTTGCTTTGTTTAGCCGACCGGATGAGTTGTTCATCCTGCGAATGTTCTTGTGGTGGCCGACCGGATGTGTTATTCATCTTGCGGATACTCTTATGGTTGTTTGCCGACTTAGATGTTTGTTCCTAAGTTGATGTCTTGTATAAATAACGGTTTGTGAGTTCATTTCGAAGTGTGGATTATGTGGATGAGTATGGCATAGCGAAGAGAAGTGCGAAAGGTAGAGCAGAGGTTTTTGGGCTTAAATGGAACTGATCCAGACATGGTAGAGATGTCATTCTCCAGTTCAAGATTGTGATTCTTATCACTTTGTAGATAGTGTGTCTCCTTGTAGGCAGTGGGCCTCTTTGTGAGCAGTGTGCTCGGGCAGTGAGCCCTAATTGGCAAGTGCCATTCTTTTTCTTATTCTTCTAACAGTGAATAATCCTTGGGTTAATCACCCCGTGGTTTTTCCCTTAACCGGGTTTTCCACGTCAAAATCTTGGTGTTCAATGTGTTGATGTTTATCTGCTCTTGTGTTTATGTATTATGCTTTCATGGATGATTAATTGATATGCTGTTAACTAACAACGAAGAATCAAGTGTTTGAAAGAACAAGAAGTTTTATACAACTGATTCACCCCCCCTCTCAGTTGTATGCCTTAAATCCAACAATTGGTATCAGAGCCAAGTTCCTCTGAAAGAAGCTTAACCGCTTGAGGAGATCTAGGATCTCGTCATACAAAAAGGATAGTCCGAAGTTCGATGGAACCAATTTTACTCTCTGGAAGGGTCGCATGAAATGTCACCTGGAATATATGGGAAAAGCATACTTGGCCATGGTTTCAAAACCATATGTACCTCCACAAGGTGGTCCGACAACTCTGAATGAAATCACAGAAGCTGAAAACAATCTGCGGACCAAGGAAGCTCTTCTAAGCGCATTGAATGACTCAGATCTCTCAAATGTTATTGACCTACCAACTGCATATGAGATCCTGACTAAACTGAAACTTCTGTATGAAGGAGATGAGTTTGTCAAAAGTGCAAGGTTGCAAAGTCTGAAAGGGAAATTCAAAAGATTGAAGATGAGGGATGATGAAAACATCACTACTTTTATGCCAAGAGTGAATGAACTAGTGTGTGGAATTAGAAATGCTGGTGGAACTCTGGATGAAAATGAGATCGTTTGCAAAATCCTTAGATCCCTTCCTGCTGCCTACAAAATCAAGGTTGCTGCAATTGATGAATTCAGAGCCCACACAACTGTCACAAGAGAACAACTGGCTGGCAAACTAGCTGCATTTGAAATGACCGAGTTTGGAGATGATCTTCCCAAGACTGAATCTACTTTCAAAGCCAGTACCTATGTGAAAGGCAAACAGAGATTTGATCCGGGAGAAAACTCATCAAGGAAGATGTCATGGTATGATCAAGCAAGAAGAGACATGGAAGAAGAAGAAGCAGAAATAGCTCAACTTGAAGCCCTCATTGCAAAGAGAGTGCCAAGAGGATCCGGTAAGTATGAAAGAAAACTACCCTTTAAGTGTTTCAACTGCAATAAGATTGGTCATTTTGCTTCAAGATGTTCGGAAAGATCTGCAAGGTCTAATACTAACAGACAAAGGTTTCAAAAGAACTGCTATTATGTTCATGAAGAAGATGACAATGAAGGAGTAACAGATGATGAATCCGAACTAGGAAGCAAATCCAGAAATGAATGGGTGTTTATTGCCATCAAGGAAGAAGATTCAATATCCTCTGAATCTGTCAATCACAAGGTTGTGGAAAGAGCTTTGGCTACTCAAGTGGAAGAAAAGGATGATTGGGTTATTGATAGTGGGTGTTCTCACCATATGACTGGTGACAAGAATAAGTTCTTAGATTTGGAAAGGTATGAAGGAGGAATGGTAAAGTTTGATGACAATTCTGCTGGCAGAATCAGAGGTAGGGGAACTATTTCCTTTGATGGAAAGAGCAAAACAGGTAATGTAATATATGTTGAAGGATTGAAGCACAATCTTCTTAGTGTTGGTCAGTTAGTGGACAAAGGCTATGATCTCCGGTTCAAGAATAGAAAATGCAGAATCTTTACAAGCTCCGGAACTGAAATTGCATCCGATGCTCAAACAAAAGGTAATATCTTTCATCTGGTTGGTTCAAACAAAAGTTGTCTGTTTGCTCAAGTTGATCAGAGTTGGTTATGGCATAGAAGAATGTGTCATGTGAATTTTGATAACATCATCAAGATAAGCAATATTCAGGCTGTAAGAGACCTTCCAAAATTGGTGAAACCTACAAATAGTTTGTGCAAAGAATGTCAGCTAGGTAAACAGAGCAGAGTCTCTTTCAAAAGCAAAGATCAGTCCTCTACCGGATTGTTGGAATTAGTACATACTAATCTCTGTGGTCCGACAAGAATCAAGAGTCTGCAAGGTGATAGATATTTCATGTTGTTAATTGATGACCATTCCCAGATGATGTGGGTTACCTTCCTAAAAGAGAAATCAGAAGCCCTTGAAAAGTTCAAAATCTTCAAAGCTATGGTAGAGAATCAAACCGGATTGAAACTTAAATGTCTAAGGTCTGATAGAGGTGGTGAATTTACATCTGGTGAGTTCATTGACTTTTGTGAGAAGCAGGGTATAAGGAGACAATTGTCTGCTCCTAGGACTCCACAGCAGAATGGAGTAGTTGAAAGAAAGAACCGGACCATCCAGGAAGCTACCAGGACAATGATGTTGGAAGCAAATGTTCCTCAGATGTTCTAGAAAGAAGCTATCAGCACTGTAGTCTACACTCTAAATCGAGTTCAAATCAGAAACAATACCGGTAAGACCCCCTACGAACTCTGGTTTGGCATCACTCCTACTGTGAAATATTTCAGAGTATTTGGTAGCAAGTGTTATATCAAAAGAGATGAAGATCTAGGAAAGTTTGATGCTAGAAGTGATGAAGGAATTTTCTTGGGTTACTCCACTCAAAGCAAAGCATACCGGTGTTACAATAAGAGACTGAGGAAGATGATAGAAAGCACTAATGTGAAAGTTGATGAAGGAATTGAGAAGCCCTCAAGATTTTATGAATTTGATGAAGATGACCAAGACGATGTTCAAATTCAAGGAACTCAATCCTCTCCGGTAAGACAGAGTCAGCCTGATCCGGTAAATCAAGAAGAAGAGATAGGTTTGAATGAGCCTGATCAAGAAGCAGCAGTGCAGGATACTCCCAAAATTCCTAGGTATGTAACACTAAACCACTCTCAAGATCAGATCATAGGTGACAGAAGCAAAGGTGTGCAAACTAGAAGGAATGTTGCTCAAAATCAGGATGAATGTTGTCTGATTTCAAAGATTGAACCTAAAACAGTAAATGAAGCCTGCAATGATGAAAACTGGACTAAAGCAATGAAAGATGAATTAATGCAAATTGAGAAAAATCATACTTGGGATCTTGTTCCCAGACCTAGAGACAGGAATGTGATTGGAACCAAATGGGTCTTCCGGAACAAACTGAATGAAGCTGGTGAAGTTATCAAAAACAAAGCTAGATTGGTCTGCAAAGGCTACTCTCAAATAGAAGGAATTGATTTTGAAGAGACCTTTGCTCCGGTGGCAAGAATTGAAGCAGTCAGATTATTTCTTGCATTTGCTGCCTTCAAAGACTTCAATGTATATCAGATGGATGTCAAGTCTGCTTTCCTAAATGGTGATCTGGAAGAAGAAGTTTACATTGAACAACCGGATGGATTTCAATTGTCTGATAATGATGATATGGTCTGCAAGTTGAAGAAAGCATCGTATGGACTAAAGCAAGCCCCAAGAGCATGGTATGAAAGGTTGGATAAGCATCTTGTGCAGATTGGATTCAACAAAGGTACTGCTGACAGTAACTTATATTTCAAAATTGTTCATGAAAACATTTTGATTGTTGAAGTGTTTGTGGATGATATCATTTTTGGAGGAAGAGATAGTATGTGCAAAATTTTTGCAAATCAGATGAAAAGTGAGTTTGAAATGTCAATGCTTGGTGAAATGAATTTCTTCTTAGGTCTGCAAATTACTCAAACAAAGAAAGGAATCTTCATCTCTCAGACCAAATATGTGAAAGAATTGTTGAGGAAATTTGGTATGGAAGATGCAAAGCCAATGAACACTCCCATGGCAACCGGATGTAAGTTGAGCAAAGATGATGACTCCCCAAAGGTAGATCAGACAAAGTATAGATCAATGATTGGTGGATTGTTGTATCTCACTCAGACTAGACCAGATATAATGCAGGTTGTTGGTCTTGTGGCAAGATTCCAGGCTGATCCTAGAGAATCTCATGTTATGGCAATCAAAAGAATTTTTAGGTACCTGAAAGGAACAGTTGAGTATGGTCTATGGTACCCTAGAGATTCTCTCTTCATGCTTACACAGATGCAGATTGGGCAGGAGATGTGGATGACCGGAAGAGCACTAGTGGTGGAGCATTCTTTTTGGGGAAGAGATTGGTTTCTTGGCTAAGCAAGAAACAAGATGCAATATCTCTGTCTACAACTGAAGCAGAATACATTGCAGCAGCAGGTAGTTGCACTCAAATCTTATGGATGAAGCAGATGCTAAGAGACATTAAAGTTGAATATGAGGAGCCTATCACAATTTTCTGTGATAATTCAAGTGCAATTAATATTTCTAAGAATCCGGTATTGCATTCTAAGACTAAGCACATATCTATCAAGTTTCACTTTTTGAGAGAACAAGTGAACAAGGAAGAAGTCAAATTGGAGTATGTTCCCTCAAAGGATCAGATTACAGATATCTTTACTAAACCTCTTCCCAAGGACTCTTTTGAATATCTCCGGGAGAAGTTAGGGGTCATGGCCCCTCCGGTGATGAACTAGGATGCACTGATGTGCATCAGTCCGGTGGATATCACAGTCATATCTTGTGATCCGGATTGATGATGGGGAGCTGCTACTAAGGGGGAGTAGCTGGTATGATTCTGATGTGTTAAAATTGCAAGTATGAGCCCTTTGCCATTGATGTCAAAGGGGGAGAGAAGACATGTGAAAAACAAGTAGCTGATGATCAAAAGGGGAGCAGTAAATGAGGAGAAGACATGTTGCTGATAGGGGGAGAAGTGACAGAAAGGAGAAGTTTCTTGTCTTGATGGTTTTTCACATCATATGTTGCCATCAATGACAAAGGGGGAGATTGTTGCAAGTATGAGGTAAACCAGTGTTGTCATTGATGTCAACATACTCATATTGCTTCGACAAGAAGGATTCAATGAGCAGTGTGCTGAGGATATTGAGAAAATTAGCCTCAGTCAGGAACAGTAAAGAACAGTGATGAGAAGAAGGCAAATGTACTGTATAGGATGCGAACTGGAGGATGCGGATTAAAGGGTTTGTAGATATGAGTCTTGAGATGCTTCAGTTAAGATTTCAGAGGTCCGCATGAAGATCTGAAGGAGTTGTGGCTGTCGGTGTAGAACTGGTTCCGGCAAGTATTCAGAGGTGACAGAGGATCACAAAAAGGTCCGGTGAGGTCCGGAACTGTATAATCCTAATCTGCAGATTGGAAGGAGTCTTTGGGATGTCCTTGTGATGTGCCATCTCGAGTTGTGTATAATTTGGAGGTCCGGAAGTACCTCCTGCATTATGATAGTGGCGACAGACAGTGTTCTTAAAGTTCCGGATAAGGAGGATAAGAGATTTCAGTAAGTAAAGGAAATGCGGACGTACCTGGTCATTCAGGCAGGCTTGTGAAGGTTCTTGGATCATGTTGAGGTTGTGTTGTTGGTCCGCATTGATAGTAGAGCTCAGAATTGAAGATATTCTTCCGGATGAAGTTCTTGCTCTGTTTAGCCGACCGGATGAGTTGTTCATCCTGCGAATGTTCTTGTGGTGGCCGACCGGATGTGTTATTCATCTTGCGGATACTCTTATGGTTGTTTGCCGACTTAGATGTTTGTTCCTAAGTTGATGTCTTGTATAAATAACAGTTTGTGAGTTCATTTCGAAGTGTGGATTATGTGGATGAGTGTGGCATAGCGAAGAGAAGTGCGAAAGGCAGAGCAGAGGTTTTTGGGCTTAAATGGAACTGATCCAGACATGGTAGGGATGTCATTCTCTAGTTCAAGATTGTGATTCTTATCACTTTGTAGACAGTGTGTCTCCTTGTAGGCAGTGGGCCTCTTTGTGAGCAGTGTGCTCGGGCAGTGAGCCCTAATTGGCAAGTGCCATTCTTTTTCTTATTCTTCTAACAGAGAATAATCCTTGGGTTAATCACCCCGTGGTTTTTCCCTTAACCGGGTTTTCCACGTCAAAATCTTGGTGTTCAATGTGTTGATGTTTATCTGCTCTTGTGTTTATGTATTATGCTTTCATGGATGATTAATTGATATGCTGTTAACTAACAACGAAGAATCAAGTGTTTGAAAGAACAAGAAGTTTTATACAACTGATTCACCCCCCCCCTCTCAGTTGTATGCCTTAAATCCAACATGTTTAAGGGTCAAGGGTTTAATGCTTGAAGAATTAGGGTTCAAGGCATACTGTCAAGGGTAGAGGGTTTAGGGTTGAAGATTTAAGGGATGAGGGTTGAGGATTTAGGGATGAGGGTTAAGGGATTAGGGTTTAAGGTATAGTGTCGAGGGTAGAGGGTTTAGGGTTTATGGTTTAAGGGTTGAGGATTGAGGCTTTAGGGGTAGGGTTTAGGGTTTAAGTTATAGTGTCGAGGGTTGAGGGTTTAGGGATAGGGTTTAGGATTTAAGTTTTAAGGGTTGAGGATTTAGGGACAGGGTTTAGGGTTTAAGGTTAAATGGGAGACCTAGATGGCTAAGGACGGATGGAGAGGTAGACAAGGAGTGACTGAGAAACTTAGAGAGGGGAGAGGTAGAGGTGAGGGGGAGATAGAAGTGAGAGATAGAGAGGTGAGGGGAGAGATAGAATAAAATGAGAGAGTGAAGTTGACAACTTGAGGGAAAGATGGGTAAGGAGGAGGGAGAGAGGTGGAGAGGAAGGGAAATATCTAGAGAGCCCTGAGAGATATACAAGTGAGAGACCTACAACCTAGGGAGAGAGGGGTGAGAGAGATAGGGGAGAGATGGAAGTGAGGTAGATAGGGGAGGAGAGGGGTGGATAAGGGTTGAGGGTTTAAGGGTCAAGGGTTTAGGGTTTAAGGGTTGAGGATTTAAGGGTCAAGGGTTTAGGGTTTAAGGGTTGAGGTATTAAGGGTCTAAGGGTTGAGGGATTAGGGTTTAGGGTTTAGGGTTTAAGGTATAGTGTCGAGGGTTGAACCCTAATCCCTCAACCCTCGACACTATACCTTAAACCCCAAGGTTGAGGGATTAGGGTTTTAAGGTATTGTGTCGAGGGTTGAGGGATTAGGGTTCAACCCTCAACACTATACCTTAAACCTTAATCCCTCAACTCTTAGACCCTTAATACCTCAACCCTTAAACCCTCAACCCTTATACCCTAAACCCTTGACCCTTAAACCCTAAAGCCTTAAACCCTTAACCCTTATCCACCCCTCTCCTCCCCTATCTGCCTCACCCCCATCTCTCCCCTATCTTTCTCACCCCTCTCTCCCTAGGTTTTTGGTCTCTCACTTGTATATCTCTTAGGGCTCTCTAGATATTTCCCTTCCTCTCCACCTCTCTCCCTCCTCCTTACCCATCTTTCCCTCAAGTTATCAACTTCACTCTCTCATTTTATTCTATCTCTTCCCTCACCTCTCTATCTCTCACCTTTATCTCCCACTCACCTCTCTACCTCTCCCCTCTCTAGGTCTCTCAGTCATTCCTTGCTTGCCTCTTCATCTATCCTTAGTCATCTAGGTGTCTCATTTAACCTAAACACTAAACCCTATCCCTAAAGCCTCAACCCTCAACCCTTAAACTTTAAATTTTAAACCCTATCCCTAAACCCTCTACCCTCGACACTATACCTTATACCCTAATCCCTTAACCCTCAGCCCTAAAGCCTCAACCCTCAACCCCTAAACCTTCAACGATAAACCTTGTCTCTAAACCCTCTACACTCGACACTATGCCTTAAACCCTAATCCCTCAACTCTTAAACTCTTAATCCCTCAAACCTTAAACCCTTAAACCCTATATACCCTTTACAATTAACCTTGGACACTCAACCTTGAGCATTATCCCTCAACCTTCAAACCTCTACCCTATACCCTATACCCTAAACCCTAATCCCTCAACCCTCAACCCTAATTTTGTTTTTCTTCCATTGATTCAACATCATTGTTGTTTTCCCCATCAAAAACCAATTCATTCAGCAACTTGCTGCCTATTGGTTGACTTGAATTGCATACTCTGTTAGAAAAATGATGAGGAGCCTCAGTCAGTAATACTTACTCCGTCGGCCACTTTGCAACCCATCACTCCGACCGTTGTAGTCACACCGACATGAGGTCCAACAACTCTGACTATCGGCAAGAACAGTACCATCGGTCGCCTTCGACCTTATCTCTCCGATCTCACAACTCTCCCCGATGGATGACTCTACGTCCTTCACCTATCGGCAAGACTTAGATCATCGGTGAACACTTATGAGTGTTGGCCGATATGCCGATACTTGTTGTCTTTGGCAAAACTTTGATACCTG
This sequence comes from Cunninghamia lanceolata, assembly GCA_027924645.1. Lineage (NCBI taxonomy): Eukaryota > Viridiplantae > Streptophyta > Pinopsida > Cupressales > Cupressaceae > Cunninghamia > Cunninghamia lanceolata. Next base: position 553,561 of record BSBN01001292.1, on the reverse strand, counting down.
TCCGGCTGATGCACTGATCCCTCTAGCGTCAACTTTGACTTTCACTTATCGACGAGACTATTATTATCAACCACGAAAATATTTGCTTCACCAATACACTAATGCTAGTGTCTTCGGTGAGACCCTACTCGTCGGCAAGCATGCACAACTTCTGGCTGATGTGCCGATAGACCAACCACTCATCGGTGGGACTTGAGCTATCGGTGGGACTTACTCTAGAGTCACCGATACACCATTTCCTCCGATGGATCGGTGTATGTTACCCCTTATCACTCTGATACCCTTGATCGGTAAGACCAACACTGTCGGCCTGACGCCAAATTATCTACCCAATGTACTTTGTCACCCTGATATGAATCTTATGCCGTGACTTTCGTTCAACGGCTTGAACCTTCCTTCAGCCAGACTATCCTCATCGCTCTAAGTGGTAAATGTTTTTTTGATGGCCTCAGTCTCACTGATAGCGGCTTCAACTCCTCCAACTTGTTTACCCTCCGATCAAACCCTAGCACATGGAGATGCTAGGCCGTCTACTGTGCACGCTCCTCAGTCTGGAACATCTGCCCCTCCGAACAACGAAACAAAACTAAAAATAAATGAATATTGTACAACGAAGCCATTCCATTGATTTCGACAGAAATCTTATTAGTGGAATGGTTCATATTGCCATATTGCAACAACGGAAAGCACAGGAGAATGGAAATCTACAGCTAAACAATTTGTAATTGCAGGAAACGGAAATCAAACTAACAGAACAAAATAATCTTTATTTCTCCTTAGAACAATACACAGTCACTTTCAATTCCTCTTTGCTTCCATCTGATTACAATATATCTGATGTGGTTCATTTCCCTAGTTTTATAAATTCGCCCAGAGGAACACCAACCCATTCCAAATGGCTGGGAGAAAACTGATTGATTCCAAGCGGCTAGGAGACCAACCATCTTACCATTAACAATTTGACAAATGCAACCTATTTACTTGGGAGTTACGAAATCTATTCTAGGTCTAGAAGAACCTAAATACAAACAGAAATGACATGCATTGGTCAAATAGACCTTATTACCACACAAACGTGATTTTAAAACAAAATATGAATTTAAACGCCTCACGGAGGCCACCTTATGTTAGGTGCTCCTGCACCATACACCCCACCTAGAAAAGAACTCATGCCACATGAGTTGAGTCTGTGTCTTGTTCCACCGGTATCCTTTGCTGCCTCATGCCTTCCCCATGAGCTCTGGACTGCAACTTGCTTCCATGGAATCAAAAACTCATGCCTAGCATTGTAGGCTCTACTCACACCTTGCCATGAGTGAGTGCTTGCAACCAAACCCATACTTTGCTCTCCATTCTTCCATACTGTCATCACTACCTAAACACCTGCATTCAAAACCTTGTTTGAAGCTTCTTGTACTATTGTTATGGTAGAATATGTTTGCCTTTCAACTCTTGTTGGCTCTAGAGGACAAACAATGGTCCCTACTATGATAACATCTTCTTCTTTCCAATCAACTTGTGGCTGCCTGTAGACCTGCTCTTTGACCTTCTTCTGATCCATCTTAGACATCACCACCTGATCTCGATCATTTAAAGCTGAAATCATCTTCAAACTGTGGTCTTTGACAACCCCACTCCTTGAAGTATCCTCAACTGTCCTTGTCTCTTCGTCATTGATCTTCACAAACTCTTTCTTACCCACCAAGATGATCTTGGCTACCTTCTTTGCTTCAGCATCCTCCTGCAATGGTGTCATCACAAAAGTCTTTCCATCCTTCTTGATGGTGTATGTGTTAGCATATCCATCATACAATGCTTGTCTATCAAATTACCATGGCCTACCTAAAAGTAGGTGACAACACTCCATGGGCAAAATGTCACATAAAATTCTCTCCTTATATTCTCTAATTTTAAAATTAACATATGCTTTCTCATCTACCAAAAGTGATTGACTATCACTTACCCAAGATGCTCTATAAGGAGTTTGATGAGGAATCCTTTCTATGTTCAATTTATCCACCATTTCCCTAGACACCATATTATCTGTTGAAGCAAAATCTATGACTACCTTGCATATTTTACCTTTGCTTTTGCAATTGATCCTGAAAAGTGCTCTCCTTTGTGACGGTTCAGTCTGCACTAGTTCTTTGAGCAGTGTCCTCTTGATCATCAGATTTTCTCCCACCTCTGATGTCAAATTCACTTCAAGAGATGTCCCACTCCTTGCATCCTCTTGAGTCAATGTGGTTCTCCTCTCATTACCATGAGAAGTTGAGGCCTTCTCTGGACGCTTATAAGTCGGGTGCCCTATCTGATTGCAGTTATAACACCTCATGTTGGAGAACTTGGATCCTCTACCTGATCCATTTGTCCCATCTCTTCCATTAGGCCTTCTTCCTCAGTAGCCTCCTCTGCTACTTGAGTCTCCAACTTGCTCTTCTTGGCTAGACTCACCATTAGGCCTCTGGTTAGGACTTCTTCCTCCAAAACTACCTCTACCTCCAAAATTTCTATTACCACTCCCTCTACCTTGTTGCTCACCTTTCCTCTGTAGCTTCTCTTCAGCTCTTAATGCTACTTGAAAGCATTTTTCCACGATTTTAGGGGTAAACAAACTTATCTCATCTTGAATACTGATCCTCAGACCATTTAGATACCTTGCTACCTTGGCTTTTTCATCCTCCATGTACCCACAACGAAGAGTGTATTTGTGAAATCCTCAATGTAAGTAGCCATATCCATATCTTTATGCTTAAGGTTCTGCATTTTCATGTAAATCTGCACCTCGTAGCCAGATGGAAGGAACTAGGACTTGATCTTCTCCAGCATTTTGCTCCACGAAGAGATCATACTCTTCCCATTCTTTACCCTTTCTCCTTAGGTGTAATTCCACCATGTAAGGGCAGCACCTTTGAGTTTAGTTTTTGCAAACTTAACTCTCTTACTTTCAGGAACTTCCTTGTATTCGAAGTAGTTGTTCAGAGCCTCAATCCATTCCATGACTTCATCAACATTCATCTTTCCACTGAACATGGGGATATCTATCCGAACCTCTGAAGAGTCCTTGCCAATAGCCTTAATGGCCTCCAGGAAATGCTTTTGTTCAACCGATATCTCTGCCTCTTCGTGTTCCTCTTCTGCTTCTGCGTTCTCTTCTTCTCCATCTGAACCTTCCTCTATCCTTTTTCTTATCTTCATTGCCATCAACTCAGCCTGGAGTGCTTCCTTGACTCCACTCTCGATCATCTCTTCCATCTCTTTAAATTTCTTGACCACTTTGGTGGTCATCCCCTTTGGAGGCATATTGCTAGCCTTGCCTTCACTTTCTCCATCTGACATACACTATTCACAGACAGCACCCAACACTCTTGTAAATCCTCAATTTGACTACAACACAATGCTCAATCAGATGTCCATCCTACACGTTGCTACAGACCCATTCCTTTCATCCAACAGCAAATCCTAGAGACGCACTACCACTCTCTCTCGCAATGGCCTCACTCTGCACCCTCTTCCAGCCAAACCTCTATTAGTGAATGGTCACGAAAAACCTCATCATCGTCTACCCACACACTACAGGAATCCTATTCCTTCTCGCAACTAGGTGGCACAAGCATTTGTAACAGTCAAGCATCTATTGTATGCCTTCAAAATACTTTCTATGATCTCTATTTTTAAAATGGTCACCAACCAAACATTTTGCTCCAACTCTTCATCTGCCTTCTTAGTGACAGAAATCAAATACACAACTACCTAGACCTTTCGCTAGCTCTGATACCAATATGATGAGGAGCCTCATTCAGTAATACTTACTCTGTCGGCCACTTTGCAACCCATCACTCCGACCATTGTAGTCACGTTGACATGAGGTCCAACAACTCTGACTATCGGCAAGAATAGTACCATCAGTCGTCTTCGACCTTATCTCTCTGATCTCACAACTCTCCCTGATGGATGACTCTACATCCCTCACCTATCGACAAGACTTAGATCATCGACGAACACTTTTGAGTGTTGGCCGATATGCCGATACTTACTGTCTTCGGTGAAACTTTGATACCCGTCCAGCTGATGCACCGATCCCTCTAGCGTCAACTTTGACTTTCACTTATCAGTGAGACTATTATTATTAGCCATGGCAAGATTTGCTTCACCGATACACCGATGCTAGTGTCTTCGGTGAGACCCTACTCGTTGGCAAGCACACACAACTTCTGGCTGATGTGCCGATAGACCAACCACTCATCGGCGGGACTTGAGCTATCAGTGGGATTTACTCCAGAGTCGTTGATACACCATTTCCTCCCAATGGATCAATGTATGTTACCCCTTATCACTCTGATACCCTCGATCGGTAAGACCAACACTGTCGACCTGACACTAAATTATCTACCTGATGTACTTTGTCACCCCGATATGAATCTTAGGCCACGACTTCCGTTCAACGGCTTGAACCTTCCTTCGGCCAGACTATCCTCATCACTATGAGTGGGAAATGTTTTTCCGATGGCCTCGGTCTCACCGATAGCGGCTTCAACTCCTCTGACTCGTTTACCCTCCGATCAAACCCTAGCACATGGAGATGCTAGGCCATCTACTGTGCACGCTCCTTGGTCTAGAACATCTACCCCTCCAAACAACAAAACAAAACTGAAAACAAATGAATATTGTACAACGAAGCCATTCCATTGATTTTGACAGAAATCTTATTAGTGGAATGCTTCATATCACCATATTGCAACAACGGAAAGCACAGGAGAATGGAAATCTATAGCTAAACAATTTATAATTGCAGGAAACAGAAATCAAACTAACAGAACAGAATAATATTTATTTCTCCTTAGAACAATACACAGTCACATTCAACTCGTCTTTGCTTCGATCTGATTACAATATATCTAATGTGGTTCATTTCCCTGGTTTTATAAATTCACCCAGAGGAACACCAACCCATTCCAAACAATTGGGAGAAAACTAACTAATTCCAAGCAGCTGGGAGACCAACCGTCTTACCATTAACAATTTGACAAATGCAACCTATTTACTTGGGACATACAAAATCTGTTCTAGGTCTAGAAGAACCTAAATACAAATAGAAATGACATGAATTGGTCAAATAGACCTTATTACCACACAAACATGATTTTAAAACAAAATATGAACTTAAACGCCTCACGGAGGCCACCTTGTGTTAGGTGCTCCTGTACCAAAAAAGGGCATCTTTTATTTGTATCAATGTTGGTATTCATAAGCTAAAGAGCATTGATATTTTTCACACACCTTGTTCTTTGAAATATCTTAACCTAAAAATATGACTTGGATATGTACTTGAACACAGCAAAATCTCCAATCTCCAACCCATGATGATTGACAAAATTTTCCCAACCCTGCCTGAATTCTAGTTTATTTATTGTATACCCTCAACCCTAATCCCTCATCCCTAAACCCTAAACACTATCCCTATTCCTACACCCTCAACTCTCAACATTAAACCCTAATCCATCAACCTTAAACCCTAATCCCTCAACCTTATCCCTAAACCCTCAACCCTCAACACTATACCTTAAACCATAATCCCTGAACCCTAAACCCTAATCCCTCAACCCTAAACCCTAAACCCTATCCCTAAACCCAACAAAATTGCTTTGCCTTATGTTAGGTTGTTAAACCCATCATTTTTTACACTCTTCTCTTAAAGATATCTGAGTTGCAAGAATATGTCAGAAAAATGGCTATGAACTTTTTTAATGTTAGTAATGTTATATGGCATGTTTTTCTAGCCCATCTAAGGTTCATTATGCCAATAGGTGTACACACTATGAGAAAAGATTTGAGTATGGTACATCCACAGTGAGTAATTAACAATTGAAATCAGAAGGATGATCATTATGAGAAAAGCTTTGCATTGGGGTACATCTACAGTGGGCAATGAATGGTTGAAATCAGAACCCCTGATCAACATTAAGTGAACATTTTTTTATTAAGATTTTTTTTAAAGATTATTATACTCTCTCCACCTATTTGCTTGAATTTAAATTGGCGCCATAAAAATGTGCACACATCTAAGCTCCCAATGTATAACCTGGGTGCAATTAAAACCATCAACTAGATAAAATAAACAACTTTGGCCATAAAAATCAATCAGTCTTTTAAAAATAGATATTAGTAACTATACATTTTACTACCGTTTCTTTCTTGATTTTCTATTTTTAATTAACTAATTTTTGTTTGTTTTAGACAAAATATTACAATCCTCATGAAGATCTTTTCTTGTATAATTTTCTCCTTTTATCTTTGGCCTGTATTTTCCCTCCTAGAAGTTCTTTCAGAAGGATCCTTATTTTATCTTTCGATCTATATGAACTCTAAACATAAATCTATGTTTCTTGTTGTCCACCCCGCACTTAGGGGAGGTATATTGTTATGAAGCAGGCAAATAATCTCCCATTGTTTACTGGCTCTATCCACAAGAACTACTAAACTTTTTTCTCTTGGTAATTGTAGAGGACATTCACCTATTTTTGGCAACTCCTACTTTCCCAAACCATTACAAAAACTAAGTTATTTTAACCCAATAAATAGATGATTGCATTATTTTAATACTCTACTATATTAAAGCTTAGCATTCACACAAATGCATATGTCCATATTATAGAAGACTGCATTATATTAGACTATTAGAGATCCCTTAGAAAAATGTAATAACAAAACTTCTTTGCCTTAGGTTAGCTTACAATTAAACCCATTCTTTTTGACACTCTTCTCTTAATAAAGTAAGAGTAATAAGAATAGAAGGCAGAGAATTTGATCTTACTAGTATGCATGGTCGATTTACATTCTATGACTTCATTTTTATTGAATAAAAAGGTAAATATCTAATTTGAAAGGTGGGGCAGAGTTCACTGTCATGTGCTTTTCTAGATGATAGGGTCCGTAATGTCCAAGGTTCTTCAAAGAAAGGCTTGTAACATAATTAAGTTTTTGTTATACCAATCCTCTAGGTAAAGCTACAATTCAAATGACTGCTTTGAAAGTTGAAATAAATTAAATTAGACTTACAATTTTGATTTTCTTCCATTGCTTCAACAACATCATTGTTTTCTTCATCAGAAACCAATTCAAGATCAACAACTTGCTGCCCATTGGTTGACTTGAATTGCATCCTCTGCTAGAAGAAGGGCAATTTTTATCTGTACCAATGTTAGTATTCATAAGCTGAAGAGCATTGATATTTTTCACACACCCTGTTCTTTGAAATATCTTAACCTTAAAATATGACTTGGATATGTACTTGAACACAGCGAAATCTCCAATCTCCAGCCTATGATGATTCACAAAATTTTCCCAACCCTACCTAAATTTCAATTTATTTATGGTACCCCCTAATTGTACATCCCATTCCTACCCACCTGGGCCTTGCAACAACATATGTTCGTCTGTGTTGTCTATAAACTACGAAACAAATGCAGGAGGAATGTGCTGCCATAAACACATTACACAATTAGATTATACAAGTTTTTAACAGTGTACAGGAAATAAAAGAATCAAAAATAATGTATAGAGTTACCAGTTTTTGTGTAAAGTCTCCAAGCATAACTTTGAAGGAGGCACGCCCATTAAACCAACTCATTCAACAACTTATTGCCCATCAGTTGACTTGAACTGCATACTTTGTTAGAAGAAGGGCATCTTTTATCTATATCAATGTTGGTATTCATAAGCTAAAGAGCATTGATATTTTTCACACACCATGTTCTTTGAAATATCTTAACCCTAAAATATGACTTGGATATGTACTTAAACACAACGAAATCTCCAATCTCTAGCCTATGATGATTCACAAAATTTTCCCAACCCTGCCTAAATTTCAATTTATTTATGGTACCCCCTAGTTGTACATCCCACTCTTGGCCACCTAGGCCTTGCAACACCATATGTTCGTCTGTGTTGTCTATAAACTGTAAAACAAATGCAGGAGGAATGCGCTGCCATAAACACATTACATAATTAGATTTTACAAGTTCTTAACAGTGTACAAGAAATAAAAGAATGAAAAATAATGTATAGAGTTACTAGTTTTTGTGTAAAGTCTCCAAGCATAACTTTGAAGAAGGGGGCACGCCCATTAAACCAACTCATTCGACAACTTACTGCCCATCGGTTGACTTGAACTACATACTCTGTTAGAAGAAGGGCATCTTTTATCTGTATCAATGTTGGTATTCATAAGCCGAAGAGCATTGATGTTTTTCACACACCCTGTTCTTTGAAATATCTTAACCTTAAAATATGACTTGGATATGTACTTGAACACAACAAAATCTCTAATCTCTAGCCCATGATGATTCACAAAATTTTCCCAACCCTTCCTAAATTCCAGTTTATTTATGGTACCCCTTAATTGTACATCCCTAAACCCTAAACCCTAATCCTATAACCCTAAACCCTAATCCCTAGTCCCTAAACCATAAACCCTAATCCCTAATTATAATTTATGGTACCCTAAGATCCCTAAACGCTAAACCCTAATCCCTTATTCCTAAACCATAAACCCTATCCCTAAATCCTCAACCCTCAACACTTAAACGTTAAATCCTAAACCCTATCCCTAAACCCTCAACCCTCAAAACTATACCTTAAACCCTAATCCCTCAACCCTAAACCCTATCCCTAATCCCTCTACACTCAACACTCTACCTTAACCTTAATCCCTTGACCCTCAACCCTAAATGTTGTCCCTAAAGCCTCAACCCTCAACCTTAAACCTTAATCAATCAACCCTTATCCACCCCTCTCCTCCCCTATCTGGCTCACCCTCATCTCTACCCTCCTCTACCCTCGACACTATACATACATACATATAGGCATACATAGATACATACATACATATAGGCATACATACATACATACATGATTAATAACCTTGAACATTAAAAAATTCAAGGGGGACATAACGCGAGCACGTTGTAACGTGCTCGTGTTATGTCAAACATGACAAACAGTGCATAAACTTTTGCGAAAAAGGAAAAAATGCAAAGTAAAACATAACGCGAGCGTGTTATAACGCACTCACGTTATGTTTTGATTTGGGAATCCCAAGCCTTAGGCTTAGGATTTGCTTTGGATAACGTGCCCGCGTTATTGCAAACATGACAAACAGTGCACAAACTTTTGCGAAAAAGAAAAAAATGCAAAGTAAAACATAATGTGAGCGTGTTATAACGCGCTCATGTTATGTTTTGATTTGGGAATCCCAAGCCTTAGGCTTAGGATTTGCTTTGGATTTCTAACCCAAAGGCTTGGAGTGCCTTCCCAATGTCTAGAGACGTGTTTTTCCATATTCTACAGGATTTCACATAATTTTGTTCGTGCTAACCCTCAAATTTGCACGTGTTTCAAGGTCAAACAAATCAAACAACTAGGTAATGTTAGGCTTTCTCTTAGCTATTTTACGATGTGATTTTTTTCACATTTTGACAATGTTAAGCCTTTCATCTTTAATTTCTTTTGTTTGTGTGTCTGTTTTTGGGTAGAAACCACTGTTTGGTCTTTTTTTCATTGTAAATTAATCATTCATTGAAATTTCAAAAAACTTACATATTTAGAAACTAGACTCCATTCTACACATTTTAAAAAAAGAAAAAAATAATTTTCAATTAGTTTTCAAAATTTATAGGGGTAGCACGGCCAAAATTCTATTTTTTAGGATGTGTCCACTTTAAAAATTAGTAAAAAATCAAATATTCATCAAAAAATTATCAGAAAAATTGGGCATAAACTACATGCTGTTAGCTAATTTCTCACTAAAGTGATTTTAAAAATACCAAAAAAAAGTTGACCTTTTGAGGGAGCCACAAAACATGCTATGTTATGTTTTTTTGACAAAAACAACACCAATTTCTCTGGCTCCCTCTTTTGAACCCCTTAATCTATACCATTTTTTAAAAAATAGTAGTTTAGAAAGTAGACTCAGAGTACTACGAACATTGTTTGGGTTGCATCTCCAAATTTTGAGTGTAACTATGCTCAATTTCTCATCCAAGGCCAGCATTTCCTGATTTCAGAAAAAAAGTGGCCACTTAAGACCCCTTTTTGGCCCCCCATCTTTTTGCACTTGCCCCTATACCTTCACTTAATCTTTCAAGTTAGAATTAATTCTAATAAAATCATTCATTCTTACTATGCATTGGGAAGACTAGAGTTCACGACTAAACATAGGTCCAACAAGGAAGGAGCTAGATGTACACCATTCATTGTTTTAAACAAATAAATTATACTCATTCATTCATAAACCAATAATAACCCTTTTGGGTCAGTTGGAAACTCCACATAGTTCAATAAAATAAAATAGATAAGATAGTGGATTCCCTTATACTTGACTCACACACCTAATGATAATATTCATATTATTATAGGTGTATGTACATCAATTTCTCATATCCATTACTATGTGAAAAAACATATATCCTCAAGTTATCTACACTTTGAGATCATAATAATTCATGCTTACACCATTTTTGTTAAGTAAATAATATTGTTTTATATCCCTATATTTTAAATATATTTATCTCACTTTTATTATTTATAGTCTCTTTTTAATTATCCTTGCACTTCATCTATTCTTTAATCTAACTTAATACTCCATGCCACAAGTACTTGAGCATAGATTTGAATGCAAAGTTTATTCAGAAGTCTTTTCCTAAGCATAATGCTATTGTTTGATACCAACAACAAACAATATATACTTAGATATATTTAGCACATTCTATTCAATCTAGCCATATCATGACTTATCATCAAGGAGACTCATGACTATCTTTACCAAGAAATTACACTCAAGATTCTTCCAACTTCCCTTTAGTTTGCATTTATCAACACACTTCTTCATCTTCTACTTATTAATCAAATACCCCAACCCACTTTGTAAAATAAGTTCACTCTATGAATTTTTAGAATCACCATGCTCTTTAGTGCTTAAACTCATTCTATAGATTTAGGTTTGCCATATATTCCCTCATTCTCAAGAAGGAAGGCTTGTAATGGATCAAACACATTTATAATAGATTTTGATGTAGCTAAAGCAAGGGATATCTTAGAATCCACCAACTTAGATGAATTCTCCAATTATTTGTTTGTACTATGATGTTTCTATCGCTTCATTGGTAGATCTTTCCACTTAAACTATATTATTGGTCAAACCTTACATGATATTTGCTTGGGTTCAAGTTATTCCATTCAAGCCCCTCCTTGTGTGGGCCTTTGGGTATGGTTCCATATGTTTGTTGATTTCATCCTTCTAGTCCTATGGCTACAAAATTCCCATTTGCAAAACAAGTAGTTGAAAGTGATAACAAATTTTATCTTCTATTTTGATTTTGTAAGGTTCAACCAACTAAGAAGGTAAGGCATATATGATGAGCACTATTGAGAACTGGCTAGTTTCCTCAATTGTATCCTAGGTAATCATCTATTTCCCATTAAATCTACAAGTATCTAGGTAATCATCTATGTCCCATTAAATCAAGTCAAAATTCCTACTCCTAGAATTTCTTATTGGGTTCATTACATTTCATTCCTAATAGATGACTATAAGAGGGCTAATGTTTCTATATATCTCTATAAGTTTCAACATATAATGACATCCCAAATTGGAACCTAAACCATTAGTGTTAAATTTAGGTCCTTTGCACTTCCACTATGAACTATGATTCTTTCTACATAGTTCATAATGAGTGTCAAGTTCCATCATAGTGAGCTAGTAAGTATAAGATTGTCTACTTATTCCTAGAGTCTAGTGAGATTTATAGGTCAAGTATTTGAACCATGCTCTGATGCCAAATGTAATAACCACTCTTGGTTACTACTAGTTTTCTTTCTTTATTTATTTCTTTTCCTTTTGTAAAGATTATTATTTAGTTTTATGTAAACACTTAACACATCACATATCTTAGTAATCTATATACTTCATAGAACATGAATAAAATGACCAAACTAATTAATATGTTCTAGTTCTTAACTTTTCTATTGATATCCACTTTAAATTGTTGCACCACGTATTTATATGAAAATAATTTATTCCAATTTATAATGCTAGCATCATAACCTTACCAACCATGGTAATGGAAGTAACTCTATGCCACAACTTACACTAAATAGGGTAAGCTCTCTATGACATATCTCTAAACCCAAAATTATTCCTTAAAGAACCAAATCTTGGCCCTGCTTATGTATCCCATTAAGGGAATCAAAGACTCCATAGTTTGCACACATAGGTTTATGACTCATATCACCAATGTTCCATTAAACCAACACTAGAAATTTTTTGATTCAAATCAATTTATTTACTCATTGAAGAACACAAACACAAGATTATGTATTCTATATATTATTATTTACCATGGCTTCATACAATCCTAGTTATAGTGCAAGCTTATTCCAACACATAGCATGCTAATTTGTAAATGTCAAACATGTCAATTAATGCAAAGCAATTCTTGTCCACCCATTGTTCATTTATAATGTATCTTCATGCATATAGGTATTTGAATAGGACATACTTATAACATCTCAATATGCTTTCTCACTTAGTTTTAGCTTTAACCTATGTAGTAGAGCCATATAATGGTTAGCCCATTTCAACCATATGACTACATCAATAAGTATTAAGGTAGCTATAGACCTACCCTATGTGAGTGTGAGATCTATCACTAAAATAACCATTTCATAAAATAAGATCAACAAGTAGTCATTTAGTATTCTTGATCATATATATCTTCAATAAGATGGACCAATTAAAATATTAAGGTAGATCAAAAATCTCAGACTAAAGGTTTTATAGTAACACCATAATTCATCTATCCCTCATTAAAACAACTTTTTGTAGAGAGAGGGAACAACTCCTTCTTACTTAAGTAAAACTTTCACCATATACATTCATATAATGGGTTAAATCCTAACCACTACAAAATCACTCCAAATTATATCGATATCCTTGGCTCCATTTGGCATAGTTCACATCTTATTTACAGTGCCATGTACATACTCTATCCACTATTTTATTTATTGACTACTAGGTTGTTCATCCACCCTCTCTATGTATGTGTATCTAGTTGTGTGCATATAGATGTGTGTGTGTGTGTGTATGTTTGTGTATAATTTTAGGATGTGTTTGTCTAATTGTCACTTTCTATGCTATCCCAATAATGAACCATTGTGGGTGCACCTTGTTTGCATTTATATTCTACCATAATAAAATACAACATTTCTACCATCTTACTAAGACAATTTACTATCTAAGTCAATACATGATAGTGATATATACAAGAATCATCCAAACCTTATGAATTTTAGACAAGCCTCATGGTTTTTAAATGGTCAAACCTATCAACCTACACCCACTAAAATTAGGTAATGAGGATATACCATGTATTCAAAAAGTTTTCAATTGTCCACATGCAAGTGGGTTGATAGAAATGAAGTAAAAGATAGTTGTATATGGCTAGACGTGAAATATTTAACAACTAGAACAACTCGTGGAAATTAAATAGCAATTAACTAAAAGTAGATGACTTGTTGGAAGTGGATCATCTATAAAGGCTAGATGGAAAAGTAGAACAACTCTAAAGGATAGATGGGTAGCTAGAACAATTGAAAGGGAGGATTATAAAAGTAAATAAAAAGTAGGCAAATAGCTCTAGAAACACTAAATGATATTATAAGAATTTGTACCTGTATATTAGCTTCTCTTAGGTAATGAAAATGTTGAGAACACATAGGGCAATATTGTCATAGCATCGATTGTGACAACAACCTTCATTTTTTATTATGTAAACTCTATATTCCAATATGTGTATATGACATCTCGAGTTTCTAGCTTATCCTCAATTCATAGGATTCCACACACTTAAAATTATAAACATAAGCAATCACTATAATGATGGTCCAAATGTATAGACTCAAAGATGTTCTATTCATTGACTATATTATTGATTGTAAATTAGATTAAATAGCAAATTTTAATTTTGAATATGTTTATGTTTTTAGTCTAGAGCCTATGATCTCTCAATCTTGGACTATGGAGAACTTTGTGTCAAAAGTTGAGACAACTTGCCAAATAATGCAATGTATTGTTGTAGGTATTATAACATTTCCCTAATTTCTGGTGAATTATAGAACCCTTGGATTTCTATTTTTTGGCCATGTTTGTTGTGATTGTCATATATGCATCTTTTGCCAATCATGCCCTTGTCCATGGCATTCTACATCTTGGACACTTTGTCCCTGTCTACAGTTTTTAAGTTTCATTGTTTGGTTTCATTTTTTCTTATGTGTTCTCTTTGATCTATGCTTTTATAGTTCCCTGTATCCTTCCATGGGCCATGTCATTTTTTGTTCTCTCAAGCCCCATTAATCAATTTGCATGATCTTCTATCTTGTTGGTGCTTCAAATTTGTGAGCTATCATGTTTGCCATTCAAGATATATTTGTAGATGCATGTCTCCTTGATGGGCTCTCATCCACGTGTTGCACCTGGGTTTACCTACATTTCATTAGTTGTCACCCACACATGTATGAGTCAAAGTGTGTCTATTTGTTCTTCACAAGCTCGATGTTTCATATCCTAATGCCTGCATTTAACATGACTTCTCTTGTAAATATAAGCATGGTCATTGCCTACATCATGTTTAGTTGTCGCCTCCCCTGCCATCATGAATCATCTCATGAGACATTACATATCAATACAAAAATCAAACTTAATGACCATCATTGCTTTCATAATTTCACACCTATACACAATTTGGAGCTCATGTGAATTAATATTAAAATTTAGGCATCTTATAATGTCAAATTTAAAATTCCTAATTGTCTAAAAAAATTAACTTATAGGGATAACTTTTGATTTATCTGAATGTGTAAATGATATGGAAATGACCTCAAGCTCACAAAAAATGGTGCACATTCTATGTCTAAATACATCACAAGAATCCTTTATATTCAATCCAACTTTGGATGGCTCTTCTAAAAGGAACATGCTTGTTAGTTGAAAATATGACATTTTAAAAGAAGACCCCTGTAAAAAAGAATAGACATCTATATGAGAAAAAGGACGTGTTTTCAAAAGAAAAAATATCAATATTCTAAAATTGAAATTATTGTGTTTTTTTTTTTTTTAAATTAGGCATGTTATATTAAAGGAGCGTGTCCTAAATGGAACCAAAAAATATATACGAGGGCCGAAGTGGACGCTAGATGTTATATGCCTTGCCCCATATTATAAAAACAGAATTAGGCACCTAAAGGGAGAATGCTCATGACACAAACCTTTAAAAAGGGCAAAAAAGTAAAAGCGCCCATGTAAGCAAAATTACATGTCATAAAAAAATGTAAGAGGGGCGTAAGGATAAAAGGGAACCTAGACACCTACATAAAAGTTTATTCATATGTTCTAAGCTAGGAAATGGAGAGAAACATGTGAGGGAAGAGAAACCACGAGATTAGAAAATGTGGAAAGTAGGCTTAGGGACATAAAATATGGGCATGTGATAAATGCAAAGGCAACTTACCACATAAGAAAAGACTTGTTTGTTTAAACAAAAATAAAAGGTACAAACAAATCTAAGACTTTGATTAAGAGATAAAGCATTCACGTGGGATGCATCATTTAGGACAATGTATGTGGAAATATTATGAAAGTATCTTACAACAAAAAAAATATATGAAACATGATAGCTCTCCAATAGTGGTGTATCCTAATTTTATGGGTTGATATAGCAATGTACATGTAATATTAGTACTAAAAAATTATATCGTCGAATAGTTGAAAATATGGACAATTTAAATATTCTATTTCACATCATAGATCCAAAAAAAGGTGTCATCTTTTTGTTGAGGTGTCATAATAGACCAAAAAAAGTTAGACCAATAGTTGTGTATTAAGTCATGTTTTTTAGTGTGTCAATGTGGCATCATATGATTTGTTGTTTTTTTAATCTAATAGGCACATTTTATTCAACTACTAGGTAGTAGACATGATATTTCCACAGTCCATGATAATCAAATGTAAAGCTTCTGGATACATGTGTTGTTTTTTTTGCATCGACGTTTTGGATCACACTCTGTGATCCATCATCAAGAAAAAAAATGAGAATGTACCATACTATATAAAATATTGGGCTTCCAATGCACAGTCCTATCACAACTATTGGTACCCACACCACTATTGGGCCCTCTCCCCTATATAACATGTGGAGATATTTCAGGGAGAAGAAAATGTTTAAAAAGAACATATAAGTGCATTTGAAATAGACATTTGCATATCTTAAAAGGGGACTTTTTTATTTGGTATGTAGATGTGCATATCATATCATAGAGCTTTTTATTAAGAAAAAGAAGATATGCACATTTTGGAGGGATATTGAAGATTCGTCAAAGATTTTTGCTTTGAAAATGGTATCAAAGAAAATATTAGGAGATTGAATTAAATTTTTTACTATGGGAAAACGGTCTATATAAGGGAGAGGCCCATAGAAAAGTGGTTGTTGATAGTTGTAATTTTTTCTCCTTTATTGTAAAAGTTAGTTTGCAATCCTTGTAAATGAAACTTGTATTTTAGTTTATGTTCTTGGCAAGTTGCTTATAATTGTGGAATATATCAAATCAAGTTTTCATAGAATATAGGTTGAATTGTATGAACTCCATATCAATTGCTAGTGTTTTAAGATTCATTCTACATATGAAAATGATGGAGGATGGTCTAAGGTGTTGGTAATTGGCCAATCCTTTGAAGATAGACTCACTAACCCTAAGACCTTGGGGAGGCTATCAACCTCCTTTCAAGAGAGGAGTTGGTTTACTAATTTCTGAGGTTCACAAGCGTAGTTCAACCAATCAACACCTACCTACACTCTATTTATCTATATTTTACCATTTTCCCTATTTGTAATTAATTACTTACCTTCCCTTGTTTCCTAGCATTATGCACTAGATGTATCATCATTCCCTACACACTTGTCATTATATTTATACTTATAGCATGTGTTTTTTCATGCTCATACATTATTTATATTTTCTTTAATACGTGGATATTATTACTAAGTTTACCACTTAGTTTTAGGGCTTACCTACCTATGATAAATAGCCATAGATGATGCCACCAAATTCTCCTCATTTCAACAATCACTTATCAACGAGTTTGATTTTGAGATTCTAGACAAGAGACCACTTCCTAGCTTTACTTGAATTGGATGTCTTCATGTGGATAAATACAAAAATCATGAATATATCTTACTTTCTTACTAAGTATCTTTTGTTCAAATATATTGAGGTATTCAACCTCTTAGAAATTATTAGGATTAAAGTATATAATATTCAATAGGTTGTAAGCAACAATCAAGCAAAATTTAGATATTATACTACATGAATCTTAGATAATATACCATGTGAATGTCACGTAATGGGCAAGAACCCAAATTTTACATGAAAGATAATGGCATTGTGATTCAATAGATATGGATGCCAAATAAAAGTCATTTTCTTTGGAGATTAAAATTGGCTATTTTTACAAGTATTCAATTTCTAGTTTACAAGCCACACAAGATAGCATCTATTCATAGTTAGATGAAGTTGAGTTATTTAAGACATAAATAATTTATATGTGTGCACACGCGCCCACACACACACACACACACATTTATATAACTAATTTTTGGAGCTAAGTATGCATGTACAGTTCATTAGGTCTTTTTGTCAAACATGCAATATGCAACCACCCAAATGTTTTTCCAGTTATTACTATGACTTTCAAGCAACTTTGCTTCCTTGTTCTAGGATGTTTCTTTTAAGGTTTTCATTGTTGGTTTTAAGCTACACCTTGTGGTATTTGGATGACCCTTACCAATATCCTATTTATTGATGTAAAAATAGTCAAAAGTCCTCATTTCTAGATATAAAAGACATATTTATTCATGTATAGAATTATTTTGGAGCAATATGGTTATTGATACATTATTTTACTTAAATATGTATTATTTGAATCAAACATAAAAATGTATACATGCTTTACAAGCATCTTCATCTTAAAAAATGTCCCATATTTTTCACTTACAACTGACTTTAGTCTACACTAGATAATTTTATTTTTCATTTTTTCTTGGCTAAAATAATAGAGCCCACCCATGTGTTAACTCTTAAACCTAGTATAGACTCCTATTATTTCTTATGATTAGATTAAAGAATATATTGAGTTGAATATTATTTAATATAATTGTAGGACAGGTATGTGCCTTGCTAGATTACACATCCTCATTAGTCATTATATGTTGCTCTAGCTATGATCTCCATTGTTGGATTTGATGCTTTGCCTTGAGTGTGCAGGATGTGTTTATATCTAGGTGTTTGACTAATGGACAAATGTGGAGAAGTCATGGATTAATTGACCATCTCACCCTACCCAGTCCCTATGGTCAAGTTATTGACCCTATGATTCATGTGGTATGTTGGTTTATTAACCCATCATATTCAATTGTGAATAGAAGGATGTTGGCGTCTACCCAATGTGCCTCTAATTCAAATAATTTATGATTCTAGATCCTCGTGTTGTAGGTAAAACCATAAAGTGTTGGTCCATTGCGTGATTTTACTTAACATGAATTTTCTTGCACTTTATTGACTTTTTGAAATGCTTGTTGTGAAGTGTTTGCAAATAAACTTCATGCTTTAAATTAGAAATTGATTTGATTTAATTACCATTGTGGAATGGTCATATGCATTTTAATATTATGATATTTTGAAATGCATTGTGAATTAAAAGACTATTTGGGATTTAATCCATAGCCAAATTAATTTAATCTAAGTAATTTAATTTGGAAAATAAATACCTATTTGTATTAAATTAGGTGTGATAATTCATTTGGGAAAAGAATTGCCTAGTCTATATTTTTAATTATATGTTAAGTGATTTTCCTAATGGTTTATTTCAAAAATGTCTTTTGGGGAAAAAATATCCTTATTGGAAAATAGATATTTTTGCAAAAACCCTTTTTGAAAATAATTATATATGCAAATTAGAGAAAAGAGAAAAGAAAAGGATAAAAGGAAAAAGGGATGTATTTTTCATAACTTTTGTTATTTTTGGTCGAGCCCCCCCGCTCTCTCTCCCTCTTCTCCTTTTTTAAAAATGGATGCAAATTGGAAATGCTTGGAATTGGATTGTGTTTGGGAGAGTAATGGATAGAGGACTAGATTTCTTGAATGATTGTTGGAGTATGCTCAAAGAAAACCCTATCTTCTCCATTGTTTTCAACTTAAAATTGAAAGATATTTCCCTTGCTATCTTATGCATTGAAAGGATGTTTCCCATTACCCATGCCCACAATAAGTGGATGTATATGGATTCCTTTTAGTAAGATTGTTTGAATGCAATATATAGTTTGAAATTGCATTGTTTTTAATTTTGAAAAATGCCAAAAAAAAGAGCCAAAGTTATGGTAAAATTTTCCTAGAATTTTATGTGAGTAGGAAAGATTATTTAAGTTGAAAAGAATGTTATTATGCATATTAGAATGATAAGGGTATATTTATATTTTGAAAAAAAATTGTAGTTAGGAAGCTAAATTTTGGTGTTCTTGAGTAATGCCATCAATGCTGAAATTGTGGATTTTTATGGTTTTCCCTCTTTTTGAAAAAAATAAAAAAATTGTTTAAAACCTTATTTTTTATTATTATTTTTCGGGACAAAAAGTCCCATGTGGGAAATATTATTCTCTACGTTATAGCTATGAGTGTCACGTGTTTTGACCTTGTTTTGTGTGCTTTGACTTTTTAGTCAAAGTTGACCTTTTAATAGACCTTATGTTAGATTTGTATTTCTTCTAGTCTCATCGACATGAGTGTTATATATATTGACCTCACTTCTCCATGCCTTGACCTTTTTTGTCAAAGTTAATTTTTTGACTCAATAATAATTGTATTACTAATTATAAATTAGAATATATAACAAATTTAGTTTTGAATGTGTTTATATTGTCATTCTAGAGCCTTATTGTCCCTCAATCCTAAATTATGGAGTTGACCAAACTGAGTAAGGAGTTGACCAAACTGGTCCCATTACTTTTTAATAAGAGATCTTTTAAATATTTGATTTTTTTTCCAAAAATAGGACATTTGGGGACCAATCAATGTTCCCATCACATTTGTTTACTTTTTAGTATTTTTTTATTAATATTAGGTGGCATACACAAATGATTAACAAGGATTTTAAAACATAAATGCAACTAACATTATTTTAAACTTGTACACAAGTGGATGCAACAAAACCCAAAATGTCACATTAAAGCATTTATATTAATAAGTAAACATCCATATCTTCCAAGTACATGACCAGCCATCAACCTAATTTAAGTTCCAAGTTGCATTATAACAAATAGTTTTAAACATTTTTTCATTACAACATATCCCATCCAACATGGAGATCCGTCCCAAAAAAAGTACATATAATAAAAAGTTGGAGTCCCAAGTAAAATGTAATAGTGCCCAAGTGCACTCAAAACAATGATAAATTCCCATCTATTGGTCCCTTTTCCTTAATACCTGGAAAAAAGGCCACAGATAACCGTGTAAGGCTCACCAAAATAGTCGTCAAAACAAGAGGACAACAATTTATTAAAATCTAACACAAACAACCCAAACAAGCATTCAACCAAATCAATCAACTTTCCATTAATTCCACACCATCGAAGGTTTAAGTCTCACCAATCAAGAAATCAAAACACATTAAAGGAAATCAACCAATTCAAAGAAAACAAGCATTCGACCAAATCAATCACCTCCCATATTTAATACCAAATTCAAAATTATAGACATCCATCAAATCATGCAAATGAAGTGCAATAAAAATAATTTGAACCAATCAAACGAGAGTGCATAGATCACAAACAACAAATTCCAAGTTTTCCTACATAAACCCCAGATTTACTAGTGCAAGTTTCCAACATCCCGTACACAAGACTCCTGGAGGCTTGGAATTGTAGATTTCTATCAACATTCAAGTAAGTTCAATATTCCAACATCACTACAATGTTTGTTTCCATTTCAAATGTTTATTGTTTAAGTTTAAACTCTATTGTTGTTTTCAATTACAGATGTTTAGCTTCAATTTTAAACCAAACAACAATACAGTTAAAACACAAATATCTTTTAATGTGAGAGTGTGTGAAAAAAAAGGTGGCAAGTTGCTTAGAAATAATGTTGTTATGGATTAATCTGTATTTCCTTATTTGTTTAGAATGTATTCAAAACAACCATCAAAATTTACATGTATTCATCTAACACATTTAACATTCTTTCAAATTTAAGATATATGTATTCATATGTAAATTTTAAATGGCTATCTGTATTCATCTAAGATACCTAACTAGGTAAGCGTCAAATGGCCTGTAAATTTCAATGGATTAATATGTATTGCCTTATTTGTTTAGAATGTATTCAAAACAACCATCGAAATATAACCAAACTGCACTGATATTTAACAATCTAGGTTTCATGAGTAGTATTTAACAATCTAGGTTTCATTTGGTAGGTTTCATGAGAAATATTTAACAATGTAGGTTTTTGTCCTATTAGGCGTGCACATCATAAAGTTTGAGATGCTTTTATAATTGATAAGTTTATTTCATTGGGTTCAAAACACCCTTAGGATTGAAAGTTCAGTTGTCTTGTGAAATTAGTTAGGCCCTAATTTTGATTTTTATATTGTTTAGTGTTTCTTATATTGTTTAGGCCTAGCACTAGTATTGTTGTCAGCAAGTTTGAACCTGAAAAATTTTAAACTTTTCTCATGTCTTGTGCTATTACATATTGTCAATTCAAACTTCAGTTGATCTGTTTAACTCTTTCACTTGCTTTGACATTTATTAGCCTACCCTGTGACAACACATCATTGTCCTGCCCCAAGCCTATAGCAGTTTTTCTTCATTGGAGGCCAAAGACTATCTTTACAGCCTTTTGGTGTAGACCAATTTGATGAGACAGATCCAATAGAGAGCACATATAAGTGCTCATTCATCAATTGGTAGAATTTTTTTGATTTGATTTAGTTTTATCTGGTAAATTGTGATTGTGTACATTCAAGAAAATGTTAGGTGGGGTGAAGTTGAAGAAGGAAGCAAAGTGGATTGAAGAATAAATGGAAACTTTCAAAAAGAGAATGCTTGTTAAAACACTTGTAAGGTTGTATTGATTGACAGATAAAGAGATTAGATGTATATGTACTGTCTACCCAGTAAGTCATATCTGATTGGAAAAGATTTGGACAGTGGAATGATGATTACAACTTTAAAATTAATGACTATCTGATATCTGATATAGACAAATTTTAGCAACATTCTCAAATGTCAAACCATAAAAAAGAAACATACAACATAGGAAATCATAACTACAACCAAACTGTAAATTCAAACATACAACATAGAATAGAACATCAAAATATGAAACTATCAAATCAAAATAGAACATCATAAATCAAAATGTGAAACAATCAAAACAAACATATAACATCACACATCTTCTGTTCAGAGCATCACTATGAACTCACCGACTGAACTTACAAATTTCAAATTACAGAGATGAAGAAATTGGAATGCCACATGTTGTAATGTTTGTGATTAATATTAGTATAGCTGATTGTTTGTCTATGTTGTTATCTTGCTTTACAAATTTTAAACTGTAAACCTCATTGCACGCATGCCCGAGTATTCATATTTGTTCTACCCATCACGTACAAGCCCAAGTAGTTCTTGATAGTTAGGTTGCACCACCCTGCAGGCCTCTCTACTAATCAACACAGGCAAGTGGGATGTCCAGTTCAATGGTTTAGGCTCTTTGTTTCTTTAACTTTGTACTGAAGAGATTCAAAAGATTCTAATTTACAAAATTGATGTCCAAAGGTGTTTGTTGAATTGTACAGATGAAGAACAAAGCTCAAATGCGGACCCGCTGTGGCAACAAGAGACTAAAGACAACCATGCCTCTAGAAAAAAGAAATGCTCATTTCCCGTCGGATGAAGATAGTCAAGTTGCTAACGAGAGCAGTCCTCAACCAGCTGAGCTAGTTATTCAAGTAAATGTAGCTACTAGAAGCAAGAAAGTTTTAGTTCAACGGGAGTGGATGAAAGAGGATATGGATACAGCATTGAAAGATGTGGAGGATAATGGATTGTTGACAAGAAGTGCAACCAAAAAGTGGGGAATCCCTACGACAATGCTCAACAACTACTTAGGCGGTTTAACAACATCATCAAAAAAAGGTCCTCCCACAGTATTGACAGCAGATGAAGAGGGTTTGATTGTGGAATGGTGTAAAGAAATGGCAATAGTGGACCATGGGCTAGAGATTATTAATCTCAAAGCAAAAGTTGCGTAAATATGCCAAACATGACCAAACCCTTTTAAGGATGGGCTGCCTAGGAAGTCCTGGTGGACTGGGTTTAAAAGGTGTCATCCTGAATTGACATTGAGGACAATGGAAGGATTAGATAGAGACAGAGCTCTAAACCTTAGGCATGTTGTAGTTGCCGCATTCTATGACACACTGTCCAAAGCATATCAAGCCAACCCATACAGACCACATAAAATTTAGAATTGTGATGAAACCAGAATTCAGGCTAGGAGAAATGGATCCATGCGAGTTATGGCTAGAAGAGGTAGAAGAAGTGTCTCATACATTATTCCAAAGAGCAGGGAATGGATAACAGTTTTATGTTGTGTTAATGCTGTCGGACAGAGCATACCAGGCTTCTATATTTTCAAAGGTAAAAAGCAGCTAAAAACTACATTACTAGCTATGAACTAGGTGTGTGCATGGCTTCCCAGCCCCACGCTTGGATGACGAAAGAACTGTTTATGACCTGGTTGCATCATTTTGCATGATCAGTTCTAGGTGGAGTATCACCGACAAATAGGCACTTGCTCATATTTGATGGCCATGGCAGCCACGCAGCCGTGACAACCATCTAAGAAGCCAGGTCTTTGGGTATCGATTTGCTCACACTACCAATGCACACATCACACAAATTACAGCCATTGGATGTCAGTGTTTTTTTAGCATTCAAGTCATATTTCAAATCATAAAGAGCAGCGTGGCTGGCTAGATATCCTGACATAGAAATAAAAAGAGCAGAATTGGGCAGCAAGTCTTTTTAGAAATCACTAACAGTTTCAAACATCACTGTTGGTTTTAAAAGGACAAGTATATGGCTGCTCAATCTAGATGCTTTAATGGAGGACATGCACCCCAACAAAACTTTTTAGTTCAGCATGTACAATGATGCTTCTGCAGTGTAGAATATCCTTAGTCTTTCTAGGGTCGATGTGTCAGGTGTGGAAGTTACCAACACACTGTTGTCAGGGCTTGCCAATGCTGATTTAAATCCTACAACAATAGAAATAGTGGGAGAGGAAACAACTTTACATGATTCAGTTGAACCTATGGTGGGAGGTCAACTAGTTGATGACATGGCTAAAAGTCAACAAGAGACTAACATGGATGGACTTAGCCTTCCCTCTCCTCCAAGCCAACCATCATGGTTGGTAGAGGGAGGCATGAATTTAGAATTAGACTTGCATCCACAAGAAGAAGGTAGCACATTCTCTTTCCCCTCTCCACCACCGACATTGAATGTGGATGAAATGGTACATTACTATGCCGATTGTGGAGAAGGTGATACCCAAGATATTACAGATTTGAGTCAGGATACCAAGGCATTTTGTGGTGAGGCTAAACACAACATTCATGGAGATTCCAACCAATCCTTGGGTTCCCAAATAGATTCATGTATCAGCAAATTTCTCAAACTGCCAATTCACATTATGAAGGAAAACCCTGGGATAGCAGAGGATAGAGGAATTCAGTTGAGCCGACAGTCCCAATTATTAACAACAAACAAATACATGAACCTATTAATGGAACAAGAGCAAAGGAAGAAGGAAATTCAAGAGTTAAAACTGTGAAAAAGGGAGCAGATTGAGGAGAGAAAGGCAACACGTGTTGTTGCAAAGGAGCGGAAGGATCAAGCCAAACTAGATAGAGAGATTGCACGACAAGCAAAGGAACAACAGAGACAAAGACATTTAAGCAACCCCTTAAACCCTATCCCTGAAAATCATGTCTTGTTTAGGGAGATGGTCAACATTCATATCCCTAACTATCATATAGTTGTAACCCCATCCCATTTGACCAATAGTCAACTTTGAAGTCTAACCCCATCCCATTTTACCAGCAATCAATTTCCAAGTCTAACCCCATCCCATGTGACCAGCACTCAATTTCCAAGTCTAACCCCATCCCATGTGACCACCACTTAATTTCCTTTAAGTCTAACCCCACCCATTGTGACCACCACTCAATTTCCAAGTGTAACCCCATCTATTGTGAGCAATACACAAAATATAGGCCTAAGGCCATCCCATTTGAATAGCAGTCTAAGTCCACTAGCAAGGGAGGAGAACACGATTGGGAGTAATTTCTCAAGCAGCCAAGCAACAACAACCTCTGCCACTTCGAGTCCAATAGGTTTTCCAGCATGGTTTGAATGAGATTGGTAGCAACCAATCATTCTACACAAACAAGTTTCAAATTGCATCCTAGGGAGGCATTTTTTGCATTTTGTAATAGCACGATTTGTATTTTGAATCCAATTAAGGAAATGGGAATTCAGATCTGTGTTTGGCATGTCAATGATTTGCATTTAGTAAACACCCAATTGTCAACATAAAACTTGTTTGGGTAAAATGATATGTTGAGGGCATGAATGTGGTGCAACCTAACTGTCAAGGTCAACATGGGCTTCACATTCTTCACTGTTATAGATGGCATGTCTTCATTTTAGTATATGCATTTATACTCAAACATGCGTGCAATGAGGTGGACAACCTAAATATTTCATTTTAACACACTAGACATCGATTTGCCACATGGACGACACGTATCTTTGGCGGGGTCAAATTTCTGGCCATTTTTAATCATAGACCAACAACCGGACACACCATACACCGGTGGCAGGAAGTGACATCGTCAGTTGTGCTCGTGATACTATGTGGCAACCGAACAACTGACCACCTTTTCATCGCACACTCTCGCATTAACGAGGTGAGCTAGACGCATTTACACCCACACAAATGCATTTACTTCACTTCCCTCCTTGTTTCACTGGTTATCATGCCTTGGCTTTTCATAGCTATGGAGCGTTCAATGCTCTCATCATTCACACTTAACAAACCCTTTCACACCATTATCAACTCTACTCTCTGCATTTGGTAGTTGCAGATGGCATCGAAACTGGGTCACATGGGCTTTGGAGATGGCTCTATTTTGAGGATTCTTGATAATGCAAAAGCATTTTTAGTGTTAACCTATGTTGTAGTTATTATCAAATCAATTTGATTTGTAGACTATAACATAGGTCAACACAAAATGGCTTTGGGTAAGCAAGTCTCGCCAATGCACTTATCTAGGACAATAGTTCTCTAGTAGAATGGTTTGTTCATATAGAATAATTCTCTACTAAAAGGTAGTCCTAGTTGATAGGATTATCATGCATTTAGATCATGACTATAGGAGTTCACCATAGTGGGGCGAGTTGTTAGTTGTAATTGAATCAATTAATAGTAAAATGATTTACTTCATTAGTATTTTATTATTCATATTAGGTGGCATACAGAAATGATTTACAAGGATATGCAAAACATAAATGCAACTAACATGGTTTATACACATAGAAAGTTTAATACATCATGGTTTTGTAGGAAATAATGGAGAGGTTGATTGACTTGGTTGAATGCTTGTGTGGTCTAAAATGTTGAACTTGTTGTCCTCTTTTTTTGACTGCTTGATTGTAGTTCCTTACACCTTCGAATGTGGATGCATATCCATATACAATCATGTTCTTACAAACATACATACACACAATCACAAGTATGTATATATACATACATATGGCATATACATATATACATACATATGCATATGCATATATATATTTATACATTCATAATGTAATATATGCACACACATGCATATATAAACATACATATGCAAATGCATATATATACATTTGTAATGTAATATATACATACATATGCAATTGTATTAACATATATATATATATACACACACACATATATGTGAGAGTGTTTAATATGCTCATAAATGGAAGGTTCTTTTCATTTTCTATCTGGTTGAAATCATGAGGCTTAGGTAATCAAATGGGGTTATTGTTTATCCATATACAATCAAAATGTAATATAAACATACATATGCATATGTATAAATATACATATGTATATACACCATACTTATGCATATGCATATGCATAATAGGTGTATATATATATATTTGTTCAAAACATAATATATGCTCTAGGTATTGAAATGGGGTTATTATTTATCCATGGGTATTCAATTATTTTATATATTTTTGTTTGCAATGGGATTTTTTCCATCTATTGTTGTTTGTAATCATAAATGGAAGCTTCTTATGGTTTTCTCATTGTTTGTAATCATGAGGGTTCGGTATTAAAATGGGGTTACTGTTTATCCATGGGTATTAAAATATTTTTTGTTTTTATTGTTTGCAATGGCTTCATTTGTTTATCCTTCAACCCTAGTAAGGATATCCTCTCCTGCTAAGGCAATGATCTTTCTAGCTTTAAAAAAAGAGGATTTATTTGGTTTTTTCTATTTTTACATCCTATGGTTTATGCATGCAACATCTAAATTGAATCAATGAATATAGACTTGTCCTCTAAGTTCAGACTATAGTTTTTATTGCACTTTATTTGAATGATTTGATGGATGTCTATAAAATTGAATTTGGTATTAAATATGGGAGGTGATTGATTTGGTCGAATGCTTATTTGCTCTGAATTGGTTGATTTCCTTTAATGTTTTTTGACTGCTTGATTGGTGAGCCTTAAACCTTTGATGGTGTGAAATTAATGGAGAGTTTATTGATTTGGTTGAATACTTTTTTGGGATGTTTGTGCCAGATTTTAATAAATTGTTGTCCTCTTGTGTGTGGATGATAGATTAAAGAAGATCTTTGACTATTAGGACAAAGTATCAATTTTTGCAAAATGTGTAGTTAGCTCAAAGTAGGAAAATCAAGGGGTAGAAGTAAGAAAATGAAGGGGCAAAACACATATATCAGTTTGGTTTTTGTTTTTTGCAATGGGAATATATTTCTATATGTTTGTCCTATGGTTTATGCATGCAATATTTTTCAGTAATTAAATAATATCTTTCACTAATTAATGAATTATTTCATATGTTTGGATGACAAATTAAAGAATATCTTTCACTACTAGGACATAGTATCAAATATTGCAAAATATCTTTCAGTACTAGGACATAGTTTGAATGGAAGGTTTTTTTGGTTTTATGTGTATACACACACACATACACATATCTATTGCTGTCTGTGGTCGTAAATGGAAGGTTCTTTTGGTTTCAAGTGTACACACACACACATATGTTTGTCTATGTATAGATAAAATAGATAAGACTCATGAACAACATAATGAAATATTTAGGGTGTCCACATCATCAAATATAAAATAATTGAATACCCATGGATAAACAATAACCCCAAGAAGTAGATGCAAATTTTATTAATTTCGGATAACGTGGTGCACCAATTGGAGGGGTCAAGTTAGGGTGACCCACTATGAAAAGAGGACATCTTGTAGATTGAATTTTGAATTAAACATGCTTTAAAAGGTATTAAATATGATATCAATTATAAACTTAAAATGCACTTGTAAAAAAAATTGCAGCACATTAAAACATTTGTCATTACATTTTCTACAATTAGAAACTGTAAACTAAAATTTGTAACTTAAATTAAAGAGTCACAGTGATGCTCAAACAGCATTTTGCAATTTCTAAAAGCAATAAATGTGTTACAAAACACAGAAAATGGCCATTAAGTTGTGTTGATAAACACTACTCATAAAGTAGATAAAGTGTTGCAACAAACACCATTGAACACCAGTTTTTCCATTTTAAAGAAAAAAAAGAGCCTTAAGCACTGAACTAGACATTCCACCACAAAGAAACAAAACAACCTTCAATTAATGACCACATACAGCAAAAGATAGAAGAAAACCATTGCAAACCAAAAAGACAATCAATAAACATGGATAAAGAATAGTCCCATTGCAAACAAATAAAAAATAAAAAAATAATCAAATACACATAGATAAACAATAACCACATTTTAATACCGAACCCTCATGATTACAAACAGTGAGAAAACCATAAGAAGCTTCCATTTATGATTACAGACAGCAATAGATAGAAAAAAATCTCATTACAAACAAAAAAATATATAAAATAATTGAATACCCATGGATAAATAATAACCCCATTTTAATACCAAATGGTCATGATTTCAAATAGTGAGAAAAC
This sequence comes from Cunninghamia lanceolata, assembly GCA_027924645.1. Taxonomy (NCBI): domain Eukaryota; kingdom Viridiplantae; phylum Streptophyta; class Pinopsida; order Cupressales; family Cupressaceae; genus Cunninghamia; species Cunninghamia lanceolata. The sequence goes on along the minus strand of BSBN01001292.1, from coordinate 524,103 downwards.
CATAAGAAGCTTCCATTTATGATTATAGATAGCAATAGATAGAGAAAATCCCCTTGCAACTAAAAAAAGTATAAAATAATTGAATACCCATGGATAAATAATAACCCCATTTTAATACCAAACCCTCATAATTTCAAACCGTGAGAAAACCATAAGAAGCTTCTATTTATGATTACAGATAGCAATAGATAGAGAAAATCCCATTGCAAACAAAAAAGTTATAAAATAATTGAATACCCATGGATAAATAATAACCCCATTTTAATACCCAACCTTCATGAATTCAAACAGTGAGAAAACCATAAGAAGTTTGAACCATTTATTATTACAAACAACAATACATAGAGAAAAATCCCATTGCAAACAAAAAAATTATAAAATAATTAAATACCCATGGATAAATAATAACCCCATTTTAATACAGAACCCTCAAGATTTCAAACAGTGAGAAAAGCATAAGAAGCTTCCATGTATGATTATAGACAACAATAGATGGACAAAATCTCATTGCAAACAAAAATATATATGAAATAAGTGAATACCCATGGATAAATAATAACCCCTTTTTTTATATCGGACCCTCATGATTACAAATAGTGAGAAAATCATAAGAAAATTCTATTTATGATTACAAACAACAATAGATGGAAAAAATCACATTGCAAACAAAAAATATATAAAATAATTGAATACCCATGATACAGATAATAAATAATATCCTTACTAGGGTCGAAGGATAAACGAGCAAAGCCATTGCAAAGAAGAAAAATAAAAAATATTTTTAAATCCATGGATAAACAGTAACCTAATTTTAATACCGAACGCTCATGATTACAAACAATGAGAAAGCCATAAGAAGCTTCCAATAATGATTATAAACAACAATAGATGGAAAAACTACCATTGCAAACAAAAAATAACTAAAAAAAATGAATACCCATTTGAATACCAAAGCCTAATGATTTCATGTAGACCGAAAAGGAAAGGAGCCTTCCATTTACGACCACTCACAGCAATATATATTGCATGCATAAACCATAGGACATAGAAACAGAAAAAACCAAATAAATCCTCTTTTTTTCGAGCTAGAAAGATCATTGCCTTAGAAAGATAAGATATCCTTACCAGGGTCGAAGGAGAAACGAGCGAAGCCAAGAGCAAAAGCAGATAGAAAACTAAACAACTAAAAACCCATTTTAAAACCGAAAACCCATTTGAAAACTGAAGCTTCAAAACAGACAAGGAGATGGAAAACCAAAAGAATGTTAAATTTACGAGCACAGAAAGCATTGCAAAAAAAAACTAAATCCTCTAAGTTTTTGAGCTATAAAAATCATTGTCTTAGCAGGATAAGAAATCCTTACCAGGGTCGAAGGAAAAACAAGCAAAGCCAGTGGATGCAGGTATCTTAACAGTGCCAAGGTGAACCAGTATGGGTGCCATCTGCAATGACCAAACGCAGAGAGCAGAGTCGGTAATGGTGTCAAAGGGTTTGTTGACTATGAAGGACGGGAGCATTGAACACTCCATAGATGTGAAAAGGCAAGGCACGATAACCAGCTAAACAAGGAGGGAAGTGAAGTAAATATGTATGCGTGGGTGTAAATCCATCTGGCTCAACTCGTTAATACAAGAGTGTGCGATGAAAAGGTGGCAAGTTGTTTGGTTGGCACACAGCATCGCAAGCACAACTGATGATGCCACTTCCCGCCACCGGTGTATGGAGTGTCTGGTCTTCGATCTGCAGCTAAAATCGCCAGAAATTCAACCCCGCCAAAGATACATGTTGTTCACCAGGCAAATCGATGTCTAGCATGTTAAAATGAAATATTTAGGTTGTCCACATCATCGTCTACGTGGAAATTGCAAAAAAAAATTATTCTGATGACGTGGCGCGCCAAGTGGAAGGGTGAAGTTAGGGTGACCCACTATGGGGCCCTCTCCCCTAAATGCAAAGGCAACTTACCACATAAGAAAAGACTTGTTTGTTTAAACAAAAATAAAAGGTACAAACAAATCTAAGACTTTGATTAAGAGATAAAGCATTCACATGGGATGCATCATTTAGGACTATGTATGTGGAAATATTATGAAAATATCTTACAACAAAAATATATGAAACATGATAGCTCTCCAATAGTGGTGTACCCTAACTTTTGGGTTGACATAGCAATGTACACGTAATATTAGTATTAAAAAATTATATTGTCGAATAGTTGAAAATATGGAGAATTTAAATACTCCATTTCACAGCATAGACCCAAAAAAAGGTGTCATCTTTTTGTTGAGGTGCCATAATAGACCAAAAAAAGTTAGACCAATAGTTGTCCATTAAGTCATGTTTTTTAGTGTGTCAATGTGGCATCATATGATTTGTTGTTTTTTTAATCTAATAGGCACATTTTATTCAACTACTAGGTTCTGTCTTACAACTATCGGTACCATACAATATAAAATATTGGGCTTCCAATGCACAGTCCTATCACAACTATTGGTACCCACACCACTATTGGGCCCTCTCCCCCATGTACCATGTTGAGATGTTTTGGGAAGAAGAAAATGTTTAAAAAGAACATATAAGTGGATTTGAAATAGAAATTTGCATATCTTAAAAGGGGACTTTTTTATTTGGTATGTAGATGTGCATATCATATCATAGAGATTTTTATTAAGAAAAAGAAGATATGCACATTTTGGAGGGATATTGGAAGATTCGTCAAAGATTTTTGCTTTGAAAATGGTATCAAAGAAAATATTAGGAGATTGAGTTAAATTTTTTATTGTGGGAAAAAGGTCTATATAAGGGAGAGGCCCATAGGGAAGTGGTTGTTGATAGTTGTAATTTTTTCTCCTTTATTGTAAAAGTTAGTTTGCAATCCTTGTAAATGAAACTTGTATTTTAGTTTATGTTCTTGGCAAGTTGCTTATAATTGTGGGATATATCAAATCAAGTTTTCATAGAATATTGTCACGTCTCGTTTTTATGAACAATATGATCAATCTAGTTTAGTGAACAATTATGGTAACTGATTTTACTTTAAGTAATTTTGCATACGTGGAGGTAATCATTATGAGATATATTGATGAAAATTAGAAATTGTTTTAAATATTGAATAATGTAGATATGATTACAATGATTTGCTTCAGCTATATTTTGGAGTCACTAACCTATTGACGTCGAGTTGAGTGCAACTGGATGCAGGTACTCGTCGAAGATGAGAGCAAGGCTGAGGTAGAGATGTTCTAGCCACTTGGCAAGAACTAATGGATGGATCACCCTGATGCAATCACACACATCACATAGATTCATATGTATTTTGAAAGGTTTCTTATGCAACTCTGTGTGGAAAATGAGTATGAATGATGTTTTAAATAATAAGAAATATTGTGTTTTAAATTTCAAAATTATATATGTTTGGAAGACAATATGTGAAATAAATTTAAATAATTATATTATATTAAAATATGTGTGTACTTTTGTATTATTTTATTACTTCTTGAATTATCAAAATAAATAGATATTTTATATTAAATTATATAGATAAATATGTAATATTATAATGCAAATCTCTTTTTGAATATTTAATTAGTTATGTTTTAAATAACAATAGTTAATAATAGTGAAAAATAACATTATTATATTTAGAGTTTTTGATAAAGGAATTAAATATTTTATTATTGTCATTCATGCAATAGTAAGTGGCAAAGAAGATATTATTTTAATGTTTTAAATAGTTTTCTCCTCAATTCTATTGGCCGAAATTACATGCAAACTAAACTATAACTTCAGTTTAAACCTAATCGGAGGATCACCAAAAATAAGAGTTAGAAAAATTGAATAAGAAAGGGATCGCTCAGCCAGGAGAAACCACCATGACTTCTTAACAGGAAACAGATTTTTGCAACAGCGAAACTAATTTTCTTGAGAGACAGGAAGGTGAATTGGAGTGGCGATAGGAGAAAGATAGTAAGGCAGTTGCAATTCTTCTTCCTCCAAATCAAATTTTCTAGGTTTTTCTTTAAATTTTGTTTGCATTAAATTATATGGCTGTGACTGTAGACAAATATGGTTTAAATTAGCTGTTTGACTGGGGTGACTGCCTTGATTGGCCGTTTTCTTATCTTGCTAGTCGTCCCACCTTTCTGGTTGCTTATCCTTTTGACTGGCTGTTATATATTCTCCTGGCCACCTAGTTTCATGTTGGTTGTGCCTTTTCTTATGGCCATTTTCGACTGTTCTTGGGTGATTTGTATGAATCGACCCTTGTTTACCTGTTGTCGCTAGTCTCCAAGAGCTAAACTTTGGTGTATATCTATCCTCTTTTATGAAATTTAGACTTAACTCATATGATCTTCCTGATGTTCGATCTACCCAATTTTTAGCTTGAAAATTTGAGTTATTGATAGTCGATTTACCTGGTTAAATCTATTTTTTGGAAACCATGTTGTTATCTCTGTCACCATATCTAGCAAAGCATTATTATTTTCTAAACTAGATTTTACTATTGATAATAATCAAATCGACCTCCAATTTTGGCTGTAGATTACTCTAGATAAAAACATTGCTATGATTGCACATTCTTACTTGGCTAAAATCAGTTTAAAACTTATTAAATCAACCATTTATGCTAAACAATGACCATTAAAAATTAGATAGATCTATTATTCCTGTAGCTACTTTTTCAGTTTTGTATATTCCTGTAGCAAAACTATTAATACCTTGGCATAATAAGAAGTTACTTCTATGCAAGACCTTGTTTTTGAGCCATTATCTTGGATGACAAGTAAGCTATTACCAGATCTGTGTTGTATTTATTTTAATTATTCTGTCACAGCTCTTGTCTCTGAAGCGACAGGAGGGTTGCTGAATAGTATATACAGCTTTGATTTAAAACAGATTAAATCGTGTCACGAGCAAATGATAGTGAGGTTAAAATAGAGACTATAAACTTTTTATGTTATATGTTTCTATGATTACGAATACTGAAAATGTAGTGCCCCTCATTTTGGCTTTCTAATAGTTGTTCTATTTAGATATTATGACATCTTGGATTTACTATTTTGATGATGATACTTGTCTATTGCTATGATGATATTGTTAGAACTATTGGTTATGCTTATTAATTATGATTAGTTATGGACTCAGTTGATTATGTGGATCAATTTTATCATGTGCTTAATGTGATTATCTAATGATGTTTCCATTTAGCTGTTTAGCTACTAATGTGCATGCATGATATGGTTACTTGTGAATGTGATTGGTGGAAGGGACAGTGTCGCATTACTCATGCATGAGTACCCTACTACACTACGATTTTCTTCCACAATGTGTTTGATTAGATGGTTATATGTAAATATATATGCTCGACATTTCATTTGTTGCAGGTTGCAGGTACCAAGCATCGACTCCACCTGAATTGGTAGGTTTGAGTGTGCCTCAAATCCAATGGAGAATTGTTGATCAGAGATGACATAAGGTCCCTCAGCTTGTCATCATCCTCGAAGAGGGTGAGTACATGTCATGTGGTCTGTCAATCTGGTCGGTTGGGCATAATAGTCAGTCATCCAAGTTGAGGCAATCTGGTTTTGTTCGGTATGTGGGTTTCAAGTTGTAATTGTGTTTTATTATTTTGATTAACTTGCATTGCTAAAATAGAAATCATAAGTCCACTTTGGTAAATAAATAATAACATTAAAAGGTAAATAAGAGACTTAAATTATGAATTTAATTGATAATATTATATGCAAAAATAATAATATTTAAGCAAATGTTACATTGCATGGAAGTGATTATAAAAATATAATATTAATAAAAGTCATTATTGTGTATGAATATAAAATATTCTATTTTATAATGAAGATTAATAAATTAGAATATTGTGTTGTCAGAAAATCTGGGTGTGCAACCCAAATAAATAAAATTTGAAATTTTCATGATTGGGCGTAATGGAAATTAATGGTGGTAGTAGTGGATGGCCAGTAACGGAAAGGAATTTATTATTTTTGCTATTTTATTCTTTGGAGGGAAATGCATATTTGAGGAGTTTTCTGGGGATTGAGGGAGGATGGTTTTTGGAGATTTTTGAAAAGATTAGTGAATTGGGTTTTGGGTAAAAAATAACAATCGTGTGGAATCTTCAATCTGCTGATCACTAAATACAGGTTCTTTTATTCTGAATATTATTTCTATTATCTTTCCTTTATTTTGATAGAGTCATTATGTGTGTGTTCTAGCTGCATTCGATTCTCTGTAAAAAGGGTTGTTCATATATTTATCATCTAAAATTTTTTAGTAAAATAAATGAATTTAGTTTTAATTTTTTTTTTTAGTAAAAAAATATATATAGCTAAATAAATGAATTTTAGGTTTTAGTTTTATTTTTTTAGTAAAAGAAAAGGACAGCTAATTAATTAAATTTTGGTTTAGTTTTTACTTTTATTCCCTATGTGTGTGTGTGTGTGTGTGTGTGTGTGTGTGTGTGTGTGTAAAATTATGATTCATATATAAAATTATGAAATTATTATTTATGAATATGTAAATTGGGAAATATTTTGTTAGAATAAAAAATAATATGTTTAGTGTTAAAATTATATAGTTAAGTTTTGCTACGTTGTGCTATAAGATGAAATTGGTATAAGTTGTTACTATCTGTTAAAATAGAATATGACTATCAAATTATTATTGATTTAGTTATAGGGAAATTATTCTTAGATAAGTGAAATCCTTGGAAGAAGTTGTTTTGTAATCTTACGTTTTGGATTTTGATAATTGGTTAATTATGAGTGAAACTTGTGTAAGTCATATTAGTGGTCATAGAAGAGTCATGTTGTCAAGGTTAGTTCCAGAGGCATAGGTTTTAATGTTTTGTTTTCATGTATATGCTATGATTGTAACATTGTCATGATGTGGAATAAAGTCTTACATGGATGATATGGTTCATTATGGTGTTGATTATGCAATAAGTAGTGTGTCAGATTTTGTAAATGGGGAGGTGTTGGATAACGTAAAAGTAATATGTTGGTTATGGTTTGTTTCACATGGAAGCTATGGGCAATGTTTTGTGAAAATTGTCCTTGTGATTTAGTTGGTATGCAAGAGGGTTAATGCCTTGCATGGTTCTTGTATACTTGTTATTTGCTATGTTTGATGAGTAGGGTCTTCTAGATGTAGGTAGGGGAGTGGCTCTCAATGGGGGCCAAAGCCCAAAGTGGCGTCCAAGACAACCCATGTGGGAGTTTCTTAATTTAGTGATAACCTAATTAATGAATTAAGGGGTTGGGTAGTTAATCACACTAAACAAGATAAGTGAATGCCTCACTCATGATTCAAGTACTCATTTAGGCTTGAGATGAGATGAGAAGGCCTGGAATGGAAAGATCAACGACCTTATCCTCATGAAAGGTATGTTGATTCCACATGAGTTTGTATGGGGGCCGAGAGTCAGGAGAGGCTGCCAAGACAACCCAAGATGGAGGCTAGGGCCTAGGAAGGCTTACTAGGACAACCAATGACAAGCTATGTGATGACACTTCTCCATACTACAGTCTAGCATTCCCTAGTTGTACTCTTCCTCTAGAAGTGATGTTTAAGTTGCTTGTGATATCTTTGTTGCCCTGTGTTGTTGTAGTCATGTGTAGTCTTTGTTCTTCATAGTTAGTGTCCACCTGACTGTTCATGTTGTGGGACCTTATTGTTATCTCCTAGCATGGGGGGTGGACCTCAGGGTTCCACATGGTCGGGTGGTTGTGCTTTATCTGCATTGGTCCCTTTGTTGTTGTTCGTGTGCGAGGAGGATATATCATGTAGAAGATTACTGACCTTCTTTTGCTTGAGGAGACAGATATTTATGTTTATATTTTAGCCTTATATATTAGTTGAACCATGTATTATTATATTGAGGTATATCCTCAAATGTAATCAAGAAGTGACATTGTAAACATTATATTGATGTATTCTATTGTAAGGAAATTGTAAACATATTTGTAATCTCATATGCTAGATCTTGATGTTATTATCTGATGTCTTATTATGATGGAAGTATATATGTGTTGTCTCTTTGATGCACTTGGTTTCAGATTGAATCATGGACGTTAATTAGATTATGTTAGTAAATAGTAATGCAGTCATGGTTGCCCTAGAAAAAAAAAGTTAACTTGCATGTTAAGTGATTATATGATTTACACTTTTTTATTATTTTCTTTAGAAAACAAAAAAAAAAGTGCTTTTGTAATGTATAGTTAAGCTTATCTCTAGGGATTTGTGGCGGGGCATTACATTTGGTATCAGAGCTAGGTTTTCAAACACTGGGTACTCTGGGTATGAATAAGCCTATTATGCTTTCCTAGTTGCGTAGATTCTGTAAGGTGTGTTTTCCCCTTTTGTCACCCTCATCTTATAGCCTGAGGTTCTCCTTTGTTGGTTTAGTGTAGAAGATGCCTAGAGGTTGAGGTCGAGGTCAAGGTAGGGGACGCGGAAGAAGTGGTGGTGGTACACCCCCTCCTAGTTCTCCTCATGAGAGTGCTTAGGAAGGTGGGGGTCAGAATATGGAAGGACAAGGTCAACTAGAGTTGCGCCAGTTGCTTGAAGAGGTTCTTACATGTATGGGCCCTAGACAGGAGGTAGGTCAGCCAGAGGCTAGGGAAAGAGAGAGGTCACCTAGAATGAGAGAGATGACAGCAGAGTAGGAGGCTACCTTAGCCAATCATATGAGAGATCTTTTGAGGGCACGTCCTCCTACTTTTGATGGAGCTAGTAGTGGATTGGAGGTTGAGACCTGGTTACTAGATTTGGATAGGTGTTTTGCCATACATCCATATGGTAGTAACACCAAGGAGAGATGTGCTATATTACATCTCAGATGTTTTACTTCTACCTGGTGGCATTTAGAGGAGCAGAAGTTGCACTTGGACATTAGTATTGTTTCTTGGGAGTTGTTCTTAGAGAGGTTCTGAGCTCGCTTCCTGTCGGATCACTCAAAGCGGTGCCGCGCAGACGAGTTCCATGAGTTGAGACAGATGGTAATGCCAGTAAAGCAGTATGAGCATAGATTCTATGAGCTTAAGCAGTACACAGGCATTGGAGATGATGAGGCTATGTTGGTTCAACACTTCATTAGGGGCTTGAATGCCTGTATCAGTGGAGGAGTCTGTCTTCGAGCCTAAGACCATGGAGGTGGAAGTTGAGATGGCCCGTCTAGTAGAGGAAAATTTGGCCATGGCTCTTGGAGGCCATATAGTTGTGTAGATTGGTAGTGCACCTCCGACATGTGTTGGGTCTCGTAGTGGTCAGTCTCTGGTAGCAGGCTCTTCTAGAGGCCATCATGCACCTGCTAAGGGTGAACAACAACAGCAGCAGTATTCTAAGAATCAGCAAGGTGGTGGTACTCAGTCAGGAAAAGACCGTAATTGGTGGCAGGCCAAGAATTATCATCCCAATCAGCTAGTTCAAAACACTCGGTCTACAATAAATAGAGATGATTTCTAGTAGTCCAATGCTTTCTCAGGTGGCGGAGGTTACGGTAGAGGTACAAGATGTTTCTCTTGTGGCCAGTAGGGCCATATAGCCAGGTAATGTCCACAAAAGGGCGCTGTAGGATTTGGTCAGAGGCCGACAGCTTCAGAGCAGACCATAGCTGATGCAGGGATGTCTCATAGAGTGTTCGTAGCGATTGAACACTGCCAGGTAGAGCATTAGGGGACAGTCTTGGAGACTACAAGTAGAGGACGAGCAGCTTTCTTCAGAGCCCGTGCACGTTCCGCAGCATTGGGGATTGACCCTCGAGGGTAGGGGCATTGAGTAGGAGATGACCCTTAGCTTGTTTGCAGGCTTCCAGGAGTAAGTCTGATCCTAGGGGGGAGGATGTAGTGCCCCTCATTTCTGATTTCTGATAGTTGTTCTATTTAGACATTATGACATCTTGGATTTACTGTTTTGATGATGATACTTGTCTATTGCTATGATGATATTGTTAGAACTATTGGTTATGCATATATTATGATTAGTTATGGACTTAGTTGATTATGTGGATCAATTTTATTATGTGCTTAATGTGATTATCTGATGATGTTTCCATTTAGCTGTTTAGCTCCTAATGTGCATGCATGATATGGCTACTTGTGAATGTGATTGGTGGAAGGGACAGTATTGCATTACTCATGCGTGAGTACCCTACTACACTGTGATTTTCTTCCACGGTGTGTTTGATTAGATGGTTAGATGTATATATATATGCTCAACATTTCATTTGTTGCAGCTTGCAAGTACCAGGCATCGACTCCACTTGAATTGGCAGGTTTGAGCGTGCCTCAAATCCAATGGAGAATTGTTGATCGGAGATGACATAAGGTCCCTCATCTTGTCATTATCCTCAAAGAGGGTGAGTACATGTTCTGTGGTCTATCAGTCTGGTCGGTTGGGCATGATAGTCAGTCACCCCAGTTGAGGCCATCTGGTTTTGTTTGGTAGGTGGGTTTCAAGTTGTAATTGTGTGTTATTATTTTGATTAATTTGCATTGCTAAAATACAAATCATAAGTCCACTTTGATAAATAAATAATAACATTAAGAGGTAAATAAGAGACTTAAATTATGAATTTAATTGATAATATTATATGCAAAAATAATAATATTTAAGCAAATGTTACATTGCATGGAAGTGATTATAAAAATATAATATTAATAAAAGTCATTATTGTGTATGAATATAAAATATTCTATTTTATAATGAATATTAATTAATTAGAATATTGTGTTGTCAGAAAATCTGGGTGTGCAACCCAAAATAAATAAAATTTGAAATTTTCATGATTGGGGATAATGGAAATTAATGGTGGTTTTTGGGGATTGAGGGAGGATGGTTTTTGGAGATTTTGGAAAAGATTGGTGAATTGGGTTTTGGGGAAGAAGCAACAATCGTGTGGAATCTTCAATCTCTAAGCACTGAATATAGGTTCTTTTATTCCGAATCTTATATCTATTATCTTTCCTTTATTTTGATAGAGTCATTATGTGTGTGTTCTGGCTACATTCGATTCTCTGTAAATAGGGTTGTTCATATATTTATCATCTAAAAAAATTTTCTTGCAATCTGTGTGATGAATATTACTTGAGGCTTTCCATAATCATTTTTCATGCTTTGTTGATCCATGTAAATCAATCGGAATAAATTTAATTTTTTTTGCCAGAAGTTTTCTTAATTTCTCTAACCTCATCAGGTTTCAAACCCTACCTCCTCTTGTCCTATTTGCACCTACATAAGAGAGGTAAGGAAGGGATCTTATTTGAGATACATTTGCAATATTCATTTTTACCAGTAATATTGTCAATCCTCTTATGTCCATATTCATATGTGACCTCCAAATTTCAAGAAATTAGAATCGCCATTGAACCCCTTATTGCATGACAAAACTTCATCTTTGAGATAGATAATAAATCTGTCGTTATGCTTCATCATTTTGCATAAAGGTTACCAGAGTTTATTTCATCTTGATCAACTACTAAATCAAGCTCCTTGATGAGAAGCCAAACCTATCCAATGTCAATGTAGCAATAAGTTCAGTCTAGGAAGCTCCATTGAATCAATAAAATTTGTATCTTTTTATCTTCAACCACCAATAGAAAGCTTTTACAAACAAATGTGGAATTAGATCCTTTGTAGTTTCTTAGTTTTTCTGGGTGCCAAATCAATCTTGAATCATTCGTCTATATGTTGTTCTTGTTGCATGCATCCCTGCTCTCTAAAGAATTTTTTTTTTGCATACTCTTCTCTGTAGAATCTTTCCTTTCACCTGTACCTATCCCTATTTCTTTCAAATAAAAACAAAATAAATCATTAAAAAAAACCAGATTAAAATTTACAGAGCTCTTCCTATGGAGGCCATATGGCCTGATTTATTCCATAAACTAATTCAAATATAAAAAACAATAAAAAAAATATAGGTAATTTTACCTTCTGCAACCTCTCCCAAATTGTCTTGAGTGATGAAATGCCTAAATCTCCTTAAATTTTTCTGAATTGTTAAGACTAAATCTTCTTAAAAAATTTTGAGTTACATTAATTTTTATACTCCTTAAGGAGGTCATACAGTTTGTATGGCTCTCCCTCTTATCTCCTTTTAAATTTATCAAGTTTCCTTAAACTCTCTTTTAGTTAAGAGTAAGAACAGGGAAAAGGATACGGTTCTTAGTTTAGTTTTAGATTAAAAAAAAAAACAAAAAACAAAAAGAGTAAGAGTCTTTACATTTAGCTTTTAGATTTTTTTTTTTTTTTTAAAGGGAAGAAAAAGAAATAGTTAAATAAATGAATTTAGTTTTTAATTTTATTTTTTTAATAAAAAAATATATATAGTTAAATAAATGAATTTTAGATTTTAGTTTTATTTTTTTAGTAAAAAAAAGGATAGTTAATTAATTAAATTTTAGTTTAGTTTTTACTTTTATTTCCTAAGGGAAGGTATATATATATATATAAAATTATGATTCATATATAAAATTACGAAATTATTATTTATGAATATGTAAATTGGTAAATATTTTGTTAGAATAAAAAACAATATGCTTAGTGTTAAAACTGTATAGTTAAGTTTTGCTATGTTGTGCTATAAGATGAAATTGGTATAAGTTGTTACTATCCGTTAAAATAGAATAAGACTATCAAATTATTAATTATTTAGTTATAGGCAAATTATTCTTAGATAAGTGAAATTTTTGGAAGAAGTTGTTTTGTAATCTTACATTTTAGATTTTGATAATTGATTAATTATGAGTGAAACTTGTGTAAGTCGTATTAGTGGTCATAGAAGAGTCATGTTGTCAAGGTTAGTTCCAGAGGCATAGGTTTTAATATTTTTTTTTTCATGTATATGCTATGATTGTAACAATGTCATGATGTGGAATAAAGTCTTGCATGGATGATATGGTTCATTATGGTGTTGATTATGCAATAAGTAGTGTGTCAAATTTTGTAAATGGGGAGGTGTTGGATAATGTAAAAGTAATATGTTGGTTATGGTTTGTTTGAAATGGAAGCTATGGGAAATGTTTTGTGAAAATTGTCCTTGTAATTTAGTTGGTATGCAAGAGGGTTAATGCCTTGTATGGTTCATGTATACTTGTTATTTTCTATGTTTGATGAGTAGGGTCTTCTAGATGCAAGTAGGGGAGTGCTTCTCAATGGGGGATGGAGCCCAAAGTGGCATCCAGGACAACCCATGTGGGAGTTTCTTAACTTAGTAATAACCTAATTAATGAATTAAGGGGTTGGGTAGTTAATCACACTAAACAAGATAAGTGAATGCCTCACTCGTGGCTCAAGTGCTCGTTTAGGCTTGAGATGAGATGAGAAGGCCTAGAATGGCAAGATCAATAACCTTGTCTTCATGAAAGGTATGTTGATTCCGCATGAGTTTGTATGGGGGCTGGGAGTCGGGAGAGGCTGCCAGGACAACCCAAGATGGGGGTCGGAGCCTAGGAAGGCTTACCAGGACAACCCATGACAAGCTATGTGATGACACTTCTCCCTACTGTAGTCTAGCATTCCCTAGTTGTACTCTTCCCATTTGTGGTGTGGTTGCCTCTGGAAGTGATGTTTAAGTTGCTTGTGATATCTTTGTTGCCCTGTATTGTTGTAGTCATGTGTAGTCTTTGTTCTTCATAGTTAGTGTCCACCTGACTATTCATGTTGTGGGACCTTGTTGTTATCTCCTAGCACAGGGGGTGGACCTCAGGGTTCCACATGGTCGGGTGGTTGTACTTTATCTCCATTGGTCCCTTTGTTGTTTTTCGCACAGTAGAGGATTACTGATCTTGTTTTGCTTGAGGAGATAGCTATTTATGTTTATAGTTTAGCCTTGTATATCAGTTGAACCATGTATTATTATATTGATGTATATCGTCAGATGTATATATATATATATGCTTAGCATTTCGTTTGTTGCTAGTTGCAGGTACCAAGCATCAACTCCGCCTGAATTGGCAGGTTTGAGCGTGCCTCAAATCCAATGGAGAATTGTTGATCGAAGATGATATATGGTCCCTCATCTTGTCATCATCCTTGAAGAGGGTGAGTGCATGTCCTATGATCTCTCAATCTAGTCGGTTGGGCATGATAGTCAGTCAGTCACCTTGGTTGAGGCCATATGTTTTGTTCGGTATGTGGGTTTCAAGTTTTTGGGCATGATAGTCAGTCAGTCACCTTGGTTGAGGCCATCTGGTTTTGTTCAGTATGTGGGTTTCAAGTTGTAATTGTGTGTTATTATTTTGATTAATTTGCATTGCTAAAATAGAAATCATAAGTCCACTTTGGTAAATAAATAATAACATTAAGAGGTAAATAAGAGACTTAAATTATGAATTTAATTGATAATATTATATGCAAAAATAATAATATTTAAGCAAATGTTACATTACATGGAAGTGATTATGAAAATATAATATTAATAAAAGTCATTATTGTGTATGAATATAAAATATTCTATTTTATAATGAAGATTAATAAATTAGAATATTGTGTTGTCAAAAAATTTGGGTGTGCAACCCAAAATAAATAAAATTTGAAATTTTCATGATTGGGGGTAATGGAAATTAATGGTGGTAGTAGTGGATGGCCAATAATGGGAAGGAATTTATTATTCTTTGGGGGGAAATGCATATTTAAGGAGTTTTCTAGGGATTGAGGGAGGATGGTTTTTGGAGATTTTTGAAAAGATTGGTGAATTGGGTTTTGGGGAAGAAGCAACAATCTAAGCACTGAATACATGTTCTTTCATTCTGAATCTTATTTCTATTATCTTTCCTTTATTTTGATAGAGTCATTATGTGTGTGTTCTAGCTGCATTTGATTCTCTGTAAAAAGAGTTGTTCATATATTTATCATCTAAAAAAATTTTCTTGCAATCTGTGGGATGAATATTACTTGAGGCTTTCCGTAATCATTTTTCATGCTTTGTTGATCCATGTAAATCAACCGCAATAAATTCAATTTTTTTTGCCAAAAGTTTTCTTAATTTCTCTAACCTCATCAAGTTTCAAACCCTACCTCCTCTTGTCATGTTCATATCTACATAAGAGAGCTAAGGAACGGATCGTATCTGTGCTACATTTGCAATATTCAATTTTACCAGTAACATTGTCAATCCTCTTATGTTCATATTCATGTGTGACCTCCAAATTCCAAGAAATTAGAATTGCCATTGAACCCCTTATTGCATGACGAAACTTCATCTTTGAGATAGCAAATAAATCTGTGTCGTTATGCTTCATCGTTTTGCATAAAGGTTACCAGAGTTTATTTCATCTTGATTAACTGCTAAATCGAGCTCCTTGCTGAGAAGCCAAACCTATCCAATGTTAATGTAGCAATAAGTTCAGTCTAGGAGGCTCCATTAAATCAATAACATTTGTATCTTTTTATCTTCAACCACCAATAGAAAGCTTTTACAAATAAATGTGGAATTAGATCCTCTATAGTTTCTCAGTATTTCTGGGTGCCAAATCGATCTTGAATCATTCCTCTAGATGTTGTTCTTGTTGCATGCATCCCTGCTCTTTGAGGAAATTCTTTTTGCATACTCTTCTCTGTAGAATCTTTCCTTTCACCTGTACCTATCCCTATTGCTTTGAAATAAAAACAAAATAAATTATCAAAATAAAAACAAAATAAATCATAAAAAAAAAATCAGATTAAAATTTACAGAGCTCTTCCTATGGAGGCCATATGGCCTGATTTATTCCATAAACTAATTCAAATCTGAAATTTTTTTTTTAAAAATAGGTAATTTTACCTTCTGCAACCTCTCCCAAATGACCTTAAGTGATGAAATGCCTAAATCTCCTTAAATTTTTCTGAATTGTTAAGACTAAATATTCTTTAAAAAAATTGAGTTACATTAATTTTTATACTCCTTAGGGTTTGTACGGCTCTCCCTCTTATCTCCTTTTAAATTTATCAAGTTTCCTTAAACTCTCTTTTAGTTAAGAGTAAGAATAGGGAAAAGGATACGGTTCTTAGTTTAGTTTTAGATTTAAAAAAAAAAAACAAAAAAAAAAAGAGTAAGAGTCTTTACATTTAGCTTTTAGATTTTAGTTTTTTTTTTTTTAAAGGAAAGAAAAAGAAATAGTTAAATAAATGAATTTAGTTTTTAATTTTATTTTTTTAGAAAAAAAAAATATATAGTTAAATAAATGAATTTTAGATTTTAGTTTTATTTGTTTAGTAAAAGAAAAGGACAGTTAATTAATTAAATTTTGGTTTAGTTTTTAGTTTTATTTTCTATATATATATTTCCTATATATATAAATAAAATTATGATTCATATATAAAATTATGAAATTATTATTTATGAATATGTAAATTGGGAAATATTTTGTTAGAATAAAAAATAATATGCTTAGTGTTAAAATTATATAGTTAAGTTTTGCTACGTTGTGCTATAAGATGAAATTGGTATAAGCTGTTACTATCCGTTAAAATAGAATAAGACTATCAAATTATTATTGATTTAGTTATAGGGAAATTACTCTTAGATAAGTGAAATCCTTAGAAGAAGTTGTTTTGTAATCTTACGTTTTGGATTTTGATAATTGGTTAATTATGAGTGAAACTTGTGTAAGTCATATTAGTGGTCATAGAAGAGTCATGTTGTCAAGGTTAGTTCCAAAAGCATAGGTTTTAATGTTTTGTTTTCATGTATATGCTATGATTGTAACAATGTCATGATGTGGAATAAAGTCTTGCATGGATGATATGGTTCATTATGGTGTTGATTATGCAATAAGTAGTGTGTTAGATTTTGTAAATGGGGAGGTGTTGGATAACATAAAAATAATATGTTGGTTATGGTTTGTTTCACATAGAACCTATGGGCAATGTTTTGTGAAAATTGTCCTTGTGATTTAGTTGGTATGCAAGAGGGTTAATGCCTTGCATGGTTCATGTATACTTGTTATTTGCTATGTTTGATGAGTAGGGTCTTCTAGATGCAGGTAGGGGAGTGGCTCTCAATGGGGACCGGAGCCCAAAGTGGTGTCCTAGACAACCCATGTGGGAGTTTCTTAACTTAGTGATACCTAATTAATGAATTAAGGGGTTGAGTAGTTAATCACACTAAACAAGATAAGTGAATGCCTCACTCATGGCTCAAGTGCTCATTTAGGCTTGAGATGAGATGAGAAGGCCTGGAATGGCAAGATCAACGACCTTATCCTCATGAAAGGTATGTTGATTCCGCATGAGTTTGTATGGGGGGCAGGAGTCGGGAGAGGCTGCCAGGACAACCCAAGATGGGGGCCGGGGCCTAGGAAGGCTTACCAAGACAACCCATGACAAGCTATGTGATGACACTTCTCCCTACTGTAGTCTAACATTCCCTAGTTGTATTCTTCCCATTTGTGGTGTTGTTGCCTCTGGAAGTGACATTTAAGTTGCTTATGATATCTTTGTTTCCCTGTGTTGTTGTAGTCATGTGTAGTCTTTGTTCTTCATAGTTAGTGTCCACCTAACTATTCATGTTGTGGGACCTTATTGTTATCTCCTAGCACAGGGGGTGAACCTTAGGGTTCCACCTGGTTGGATGGTTGTGCTTTATCTCCGTTGGTCCCTTTGTTGTTGTTCGTGTACGAGGAGGATATATCATGTAGAAGATTACTGATCTTGTTTTGCTTGAGGAGACAAATATTTATATTTATATTTTAGCCTTGTATATCAATTGATCCATGTATTATTATATTGATGTATATCCTCTTATATAATCAGGTAGCGACATTGTAAACATTGTATTGATGTATTCTATTGTAAGGAATTTGTAAACATATTTGTAATCTCATATGCTAGATCTTGATGTTATTATCTGATGTCTTATTATGATGGAAGTATATATGTGGTCTCTTTGATGCACTTGATTTTAGATTGAA
Organism: Cunninghamia lanceolata; assembly: GCA_027924645.1. Classification (NCBI taxonomy): domain Eukaryota; kingdom Viridiplantae; phylum Streptophyta; class Pinopsida; order Cupressales; family Cupressaceae; genus Cunninghamia; species Cunninghamia lanceolata. The sequence goes on along the minus strand of BSBN01001292.1, from coordinate 506,196 downwards.
TCATGGATGTTAATTAAATTATGTTAGTAAGTAGTAATGCAATCATGGTTACCCTAGAGAATAAAAGTTCACTTGCATGTTAAGTGATTATATGATTTACACTTTGTTATTAATTTCTTTAGAAAACAAAAACAAAAGAAAATGTCCTTTTGTAATGCATAGTTAAGCTTATCTCTATGGTTTCGTGGCGAGGCATTACAAAAAAACCTATTATTTTATATTCAAACCGAAACTAGATTAAACCATGTTCTATGTTATTTCTTTATTAACTGTGATAATTCTTGTTGCAGCAGCGACAGGAAGACCGTTTTCATTTGATTTAGACTTCTTGTCACTGTTATGATAGCTAGATGAAAATATAATTTAAAATGACTTTTGTATGAAGATTATGGTCAAACTTTGGATTAGATAAACATATACCTATTTGACGTTCTTATGAGTGAAATTGTGTAAGCAAAGATGAATTATTTTATTGGAAAAGTGTATTCCTTGACTGTTATTTAGGAAAAGGGAATTCCAATGATTTATTGGCAAATTTGGCTTTTATTTTCTTAATTTATTAATTTTTCTTCTTGGGGAAAGAAGTAGTTTTTACATAGGAATGTATTGGGTTACTTTTGGGATGGTGATGCCGAATGTGGGTATATCAGAGATGGCTTTTCCTCTTTTTAGGAATTGACCAATTTATTTGAAATGATTAGATCTAATCAGAATGACATTGAAATAGATGTTTATTGTCTAGCAAATTTATTTATTATTATCTCTGCCACATCCTGTTGTGAGACAATTTGTTTTTCATTACTTAGAATTGCACATTCAGACATCAGGGTTGCATCGAGTGTTCCCTCCTGCAGTTGTTACCAGATAGCTAGACATTTCATTCAAGGTTGGGTTTTCTTCATTTCAGGAAGGGATCCAGGGAAGTGTAAATACTTCATGGTTGGGTGGAAAAGCACTTGAGCCATGTTCCTGTCTCTCGGCTTGCAGGTGATGGACCACTTGGTTCGTGCAGTTGGAGAGTGTGTTGATTTGTTATTTATTGATGTACTTGTTATTGTACCTATTTGGATGTATTATGGCATGTTGCCAAAAGATTTATGTATATTATTTCATAGTGCTTATTACCTAGATTTAGCATGTGAATATGTAAGATTTAATGACATTGGGATTCGTATTTATAAGATTGTCTTTTCTTGAGATATTGTGATTAAGTGGATTAATTGCATCTTTTATCTTTGAAGTTGTATCTAAGTGGATTATTTACTTATTTTTTATTTTGGTTATTGCGATGTTGTATTTAAGTGGATTATTTACTTCATTTATTTTGAGTTAGTTTAATGCTTTTACATGATTTGTGAGCCTTTACATTTGGTATCAAAGCTCTAGGTTTAACACTAGGGCCTTTGTTTTTGGGACTATTGTGCTAAAGTTTCAAACTTGATAACAGATTATCCATCATGAATACAAGAAACACTGATCGTGGTGACGGATCACGAAGTAGTCAAGGTAGAGGATCACGTGGAGGTGCACATGGAGATGCTCATGGTGGTCAAACTGTTGGGGATCATGGAGATGCTAGTAATGACCAGGATGGAAGATTTGACCGTATTCTTTATCTCTTGACCCAACAGGACACGAGGATGAATACTCTTGAGCAGGAAATAAGAGGAATTCCTAGAGGTCAGAATGCTAATGAAAACCTAATGGTTGAGACACAAAATGAGAACATAAGGATAGAATTTCCAGTTCCTGAAGTTGGAGCTACTGCTGATAATCAAGTAGAGATAGCTGAAGAATTGGTGAAAGACATCAAGAAATTATCACCACCAAAATTTGATGGAAAGACCATAGGAGATGGAGCTGAGTCCTGGATAATAGAAATGGACAAGTACTTTGGACTTTGAAACCTATCAAATCACACTAAGGCTATGTGGGGATCTTACCAATTGACTGGTGAAGTAGCAACTTGGTGGGATAATGAGAAGGCAGATAAAAAGTTGTTACCTGGCGAGATAACTTAGGAGATATTCTTGCAGTTGTTTAGAAAAAGATGGTTACCACAGTTATTCTTTGACAAGAAGATGATAGAGTTCCAAAACTTGATCCAAGGAGGTATGTCTATGACCAGCTATTGGGAGAGGTTTTCTCATTTACTAAAATATGTTCCACAATATCAGACAGATGAGAGATTTCAGATTAGAAAGTTTATTTTGGGATTAAGGCCATAGATTGGAGCTGTGGTGGATATTCATAACCCACTCACCAGGGATTCATCTTTCGAGAAAGCAATAAAGCAAGAGCAGAGATTGCAGTAGACAGCAAATTACCATAAGCAAAGAGATGCTAAGTTTTGAAATAAGAAACCACAGAATAATCAGCAAAACTATCAAAAGAATAACAACCAGGGAAATAATAAGCAAATCAGGAATCTAAAGAGGCAATAATTCTCGGGATGGGAATGGTGGAAACAAAAGAGGTGCACTAGTAGAAAAATAGAAATAAATGACTAAAAAACTACCAAAAATTGGTCATGTGATCATTAGTTTGGTCACGTGACCATTGGTAGTCTATTACTGGTCATTTATCTCGCGACCAAATTTATGACCAAACAAATTTTAGTCATTAATTTGGTAGTAAATTTTGGTAGTATATTTAGTCATTAATTTGGTAGTATATTTAGTCATAAATTTGGTAGTATATGTGAGGCTGATTATTTTACCTTCCATATTTTGATCGTTATGCTATCCAGTAGATGACACTATCAGACCTTAGTGACTATGCTTCATTTTGTAGACTTGATTTGATCCATTAATTATGTTAGGACTTTGATTTGACATATGCGATTCATTTTGATCATAGTGATTCTATCTTTGTGATTTGACATGCGAGTCTATATTTGATGATGTTTTGTGATGAGATTCTAGTTGTTTATGTGATATGGATTAATTGACATGTGATTGGATAATGTAGTTTGATTTGGAGTTATGTATTGATATTTATTTCAATTGCGTGAAGTTAATTTCAGTTGCTTCGGCTATCACTTTTCATGACAGAACTGACACTTGATCGAGATGTGCAGGTTTTACATTCCCTAGCCACAGGAAATCGGAGGTACGATTCACACTATGTTATCCCCTGTTAAGCCGATCCATTCCCAAGAGGGATAAGGATCATGTCTGAATTTGAGTGTGGATTGATTGTGCTTGATTTAATTTTATTTATTTTAGCATTAGTATCCTTTTGTATTTAAATTGATTAATAATAAGTGTTGTAAAATTTTATTTGATTTATGCCACTTGGTATTTATATTATTTTTTTTAGGCCATTTAAATGTGGATTTTTAACCCCTTTCATGAACCCTAGGGTCCCAAAAGTTACCCTAGGTGGTCAACCATGAGTCTAGGGTCAACTTGGACTATCTAACCCTAGTTTTGACTCACCTTAGGTCACCCTAAACCATGGTTGAGTAAAAGTGACGAATTTAGAAAAAAGAGAAGATGGGGGATGGGCCTTGCCTTGGGAAGAACTCATCTCCCATCCCAAAGTTTTGGGAATCATTCCCAAGGAAGACTTGGGAGGTCTCCAAGAGTCCTCCCAAACTCCCAAGTGAGTGGGAGCACCATTCAAGACCCTTGTCTTCTTGGAGGTGTGAGTGGGAATCCAACTCACCATTTGTCCCCCTCCCACTTGTGAGGAAGCACAAGTGGATGAGGTGGAGATGGAGGTGGAATGAGAGGATGACACTTGTCATCCTCATACCTTCTCACTCTTACAAGTGGCTTTGGAGGAGGGAGGATATGGTGACAAATGTCACCTTCTCATTCCCTCAAGGCCAAGTTGATGGCCTTTAATAGCTCCTCTTGTAGAGGAGTGGGGGTTCTTCTTTTTAGTTCTTTTTTCCTTGCAATTTTATGGTTCTTGCAATTTTTAGTTTTCTCTCTATTTTAGGAGGAGTTAGGAGAAGGTTGAAAAAATTTTGGAAGAGAGGAAGGCTTGGGAAGGCTTGGAGCTCTTCACCAATTCTACTTCCATTGTCAGGGCCTTGAAGGTAGGCCTCTTAACTTGCTTCTTACCTTGCTTATATGATGTTCAATGTTTTAGGTTTTGGTTGTGTGTTGTTTGCATTGTGATGTTTACATTGTGATGTTGGGATGGGTGTTATGGTGAGAGCACCTCCAATGGAGGTAATGCTCAACTTGTATGGGTAGGGGAAAGGAACATCCTTGAGGGCTCTCCCACAATTGCATTTGTGCCTTGAGGGCTTTTATTTGTGGAGGAGAATGTTGAATGGCAAGAGTGCCATAGAGATTTTATGTGATATTTGTGGAGGTTGGTGTTATGGAGATTTTTGGCTTGAGGCCATGGGTTGTGATTTATTGGATGGCAAGAGTGCCATGGAGTATTTGTGATTTGGATGATGGAAGTGTTTTGATGATTTGGCTTGAGGCCATGAGTTGAGATCTTTATCATTTGGGAGCCATTTTAAGTTGAGGGGTCTATTCCCTACCCTCACCAAGCTCATTTTTATGAGTTAAGTCATGTGTAAAACCTATGGGGTTGTTTTGTTTTTGTGTTATTGTGAGTGTTTTTGTTGTGGAATGAAACCCTGTGTGAAATCCCTACCTCCCTAGCTCGAGGGTGACCCTCTTGCAGGTCTATGGTAGGGAGGAGAGCTTTCATAGTGGCTGGTTTGTTGTCCTTGATGTTGTGTTCTATTGCAGGTTGTGAGTAAAGAGATGGAGATGTTTTGGAGTTCCTTTGGGTGTTCAGTTGGTTCTGTGTTGGCTGTTGGAGCCATGGCCATTGTGGCCTTGTTACAATGTAATTTTTGTGTGAAGCAACTATGTTATTGTCATGTAGTTGACTGAAAATGAATAGCCAATGTAAAATCCCTGTTAATGAGGTTAAAATGGTTTCATTCCTTTATTATGAAATTAGTTGTTGTTGTAGATAAAATTGTTAAAATTCATCTATTGCAATGTTAGTGGAAATGTTGAACTTTAATTAAATTTATGGTATTTGTAACTATGCTTTTTGAATGGGATAGAATTTGTATTAAAATCCCTACCCTTTTAGTTGATATGAATAAATACAAGTATAATTGCTTCTTTCCACTTTGTAGTATATGCTACTATATTTAAATTGAACCAATGAACTTGCATTTTAAAACAAAAAAAAAGATTATTAGAATAAATGGATCTTGTAATTTCTCTAGCTCTATAATCTGAATAGTTTTTTTTTTGAAATTAAATTTGGAAGGAAATGCATGTTCTATTTATGTATTGTTCCAAAAGAAAGGGGTTAAAGTAGTTATCTAATTTGAGCATTAGAAGTCTTTATTAGTGTGTTGCAGAAAATAGAAGAAAAAGGATGTATTGCTGTTTAACTAAATTTGCCCAAACAAATGCTTGGATTTCAGTCATTGTATGATCAAATGAAAATGATTAAGTTTGATACAAAGTTTCCCATTTAAAAGATATATACTGTAGGTGCATACAGTGCATATTAATATAAATATGAAAATGTATGATAAACTGAGTTATGTAGAACAAACTATGATTCAGATTTGAGTATATATATATATATATATCTTTGAAAAAGAAATATTTATATTTTCAAAATTTTCTGTGTAGGAAGGTGAACGACAATTTCCGCAGAGATGAGTTGCATTCTTTTTAAGTAATAAAAAAAGAAAATAAAAAAAAATAAAAAAATAACATATGTGGCTAACACATGACATTAGGGTTAGATTTAATAAAAATTAAAAAAAAGAAAAAAAAAATTCAAAGGGGACTATGGCACTGCCACAGCCCCCCCCCCCCCCCCAACCGTTCCATACCCCACACCCCCCCTAACACCACCAACCCCTCCCTTTCCCCTTCGCGAAATCTTTTCTTTTAAAATTGTTATGCTTTCCTTGCTTTTGTTCTTTTTATCCCTTAGGAGTTTTATTAATCCTTGATTTAAAAATTTCATGGGGAGTTGCATTTTGGATCATTGGGGATTTTGAATTTATTTTGGATTGGGGAATTGTTTTTTTACTCTTATTAGAGAGGGTATTTTTCCCTTGATTTTAATTCGTCATAGTTGGGATTTTATTTTGTTTTCTTTTATTTTATTAAACAAGATATTAGCGTTTTCATCTATCATTATATTTAATCATTATTTTACAAAGAAAGTTGTTCAAACTCCCCTACCTCTATTAAACTATGGAGATAGTTATTAAATATAATTGCCGAAAATGCATTTTATAACGAACTCGATTCCTCTTGAACCTAATTGGTGATTCATCATAGATATTTATTATTCTATTTTCGAATTGTTATTCTTGTAACCCAGGCTAATTTAATCGACCTTGGCAGAATATTTATTCTAATATTCTAATATTTTGTTTCGTATTTCAATTTTACGTATCGTTAATTTAATTTTTTTTTTGCAGTTTTATTTTACAATCTATTTTTGCATTTTTTGAAAACGTGTTATGCTGCCAACAATTTTCCTAGATTTCTAGGGTTGGATTTATGCTAATTTATTAATTTCTTTTCCATCATTTCACCTTCAACCATGCGCCATCATGACATCATATAACTTCACCTCATCGATCCGAGATTAATTAGGGTTTGAGAAGGCGAAACTGTCTTCACCTAGGTAACTTAGGATATAGATTGGAATCAATCTATTCTTAGAAGTGACACACTTCGTGTCGCATACCCCTAGACAACCTTCGCCATCACGGTTACGTAGACATGTCTACGCCCTTTGCGTATTGTGACCGAGCATGCAAACGCGTGCGAGGGGCTTCTTAGGGATGGAAAGAAAAAAAATTTGCAGCCTGTGTCGTGACCACATGGCAGATGTGGTTGTGACACGGGCGTTTTGTGTGTCGCGTCTGCGCGGGAGATGCAGGTGTGACAGTATATTTAGTCATCAATTTGGTAGTATATTTGGTAATTTGGTAGTATATTTAGTCATCAATTTGGTAGTATATTTGGTAATTTGATAGTATATTTAGTCATCAATTTGGTAGTATATTTAGTCATGTGACCATTGATAGTTTATTGCCGGTCATTTATCTCGCGACCAAATTTATGACTAAACAAATTTTAGTCATTAATTTGGTAGTATATTTAGTCATTTAGTCATCAATTTCTGTTAGTTGGTAGTATATTTAGTCAATTGGTAGTTTATTTAATTGTTTTTGAGGTTAAACATAAAACACAAAAAAACATAATCAATCATTCATTTGCACATAATGAAACAGCTATTAAGAAGGCAAAATACTAAAATTTTATTGAGAAAATGTGTTTTTACAGCAAATACAAGACTTAAATATGTCTTTGCTTTGAAAAATGTGTTACCAAGTGTGTTTCTCAATGCTGTGACTAAGAAAACTAAGTTACAATGCTCTATTTTTTTCTTATACAACTCTAAAACATGAAAGAACTACTTGCAAAATGAAGCCTAAATATTTCATCATGGGCTTTTACATCTCAAAATTTGAATAAATGTATCAAAACTTGCATAATATTGCTAATTGATGCATTACTTATTCTTTGTTACATCTCCCGCCTTGGTCTACAGAAACAAAACCCAGCAATGCAATAACTAAATTGCCCCTTTGTAACAGAAAGCAAATAAGTAATTTACTTTAACATGTTCTTTGAAAGAATATTTACCTTCTTGACTCCACAGATCTACTTAGACCTGTTTAGACAGAGTAAGTCAAATTTATAAACAATCAGGTTTAAACAAACATTCTTGCAACCCCCATTCCTAGTAATCAATTTCTGAACTATGAATTTTCATTAATTATAGGTTTAGGAAGCTAGCAATCCCAACTCCAAACATGTGAAAGTTAAGATGAAACTTGAATAGAAAATTCAAATCTAAAACATACTTTATCAGTAAATCAAAGCATAATGGAAGGGGGATGTTTGATAGTTATTATTGTTGTAAATGCTTTGGTAGAAATGTATGCAAAATTTGGAATAATAGTCAAGGCACGGGAACTGTTTAACACAATGCCTCAAAGAGATGTCATCCCATGGACATTCCACAACCTTTGCCAGCATCCTCCCTGCCTGTGCCAAAATGGGAGCTTTAGAATATGGTATGGACATCCATCAAAACATAAAGGATAGAGGAATTTTGTCAGATGTTGTAGTTGCAACTACCCTGTTAGACATGTATGCAAAATGTGGAAGCATAGACAAGGCATGTGAACTATTTGATAGAATGACTCAAGAAATGTGGTCTCATGGACTGAAATGATTACAGGATATGCACAAAATGGATTTGTTGGAAAGGCTTTAGAAATTTAAAGCAAATGCAATTTCAAATTCAAGAATTGAATTCTTAATATATTACTGAGTGTTGAAAGATTTTCACAAAACTTACGGAAGAGCCTAAACAGTTTTAGATGCAATGCAATTGTCTTTCGGCTCACAAGTTTGTAGAAAAGAATCACTTGTCGTGGAGGCCAGCAAGAATGGTGTAACCTCAAACTACAAAAAAAACACATATTAAAGTATTAGACACTGACGTGTGAAATTTTTTTATTCATATATCAATGTAAATTACATCCATTCACACAAATTCAAATCCACATGAAGGTTGAGATCTCCACTTACAGTGGAGATCAATTCCACAACGATACAAGTGAACTAGAATATCAAATATAGAATTGACAAATTCAAAAATATTTATCTAACATCACAAAAAACTTTTATATTTATCTAATATCATAGAGTACAGTGATAGGGCACAATGGTCAAACAATACACTGATATGGCACAACGACCACCAAATCGGTTAAGGACAAACGTAACAACCACCTTAATATGTAACCAAAGCAAACTAGCCTGCACCCAATTTGAAGAAACAAATTAATCCAATTCAATCCTTGTACTTGTTTAAATATTTTCACCACTTTCTTATTCCTCCATTATTCTAGTTCCTCCTTTTCTCCTTTTCTTTTGAATGCTTCCATATTACTCCAAATAAATAATGAAAATACACACAAGAGTTAAGTCAATTAATCCATAAAATATAATTTAATCATTATTAAAATAGTAAAAACAAAATATTAATTTAATTATATTTTAAATCTTCCTTATCAAGTTATATATCAAAATTATTTAAATTTATTTAAAATAATATAAACAGTAATATTCCTAACAATAATTATATGTTAGGAGTATTCATCTTCATATAGTGTAAGATAGTTTCATTGAAAGACAATGTACCTAACCAGCCTACCCATAAACGAGAGTTCTAACAACAAATATCTGCTTTACTCCATAGTTAATTAATATGAATAAAAATGTCTTTAAGAGAACTGTAATTTACGTTTCTAATCACATTCCATTATCAACACAGAAGAAACAATCAAAAGTCTGAAAAAATATAACCAACCACTACGAGATCATAATATATAATACTATATAGTATTAGTTATATGTGTCTTAACTCTATAGATAGTAGCGTATTAGTAGCCCTGAAAGTGCAACACAATCATTCAGAATATTGTTTGACCGTTGAATAGCTGTTGCTGTCGATCATGATAATGATGATGTTGATAGTCTAGGTGATTGAGGGATCTCCATGCACTCATGACTGGGGCAAAGATTCCAATTTGGCCTTCATGGAAGAGATTGTTTTGGTGATGAGATGAAGAAGATACCTGGTGCGGAGAAGGCAGGGGCAGGTAGCCAGAGTGCCCAAAGGTGGGCAGTTCAAATCCCATGCAGGCATCATTAGTTAGTTTTGAGGAAAACATGGCCTTCCACAACCTTTGCCAGCATCCTCCCCGCCTGTGCAAAAATGGGAGCTTTGGAACAGGGTATGGACATCCATCAAAGCATAAAGGATGCCAAGGGATGTGCTGCCACAATAATGGGTTACACTTTTTGGGACATCCTGATTTTTGCTGAAATCACATATTTTTAGAAAATATAATGATTTAATCCTTGAAAGGTTCCATTTAAAGGATTTTAATTGAAGAGGATTTGATCAAACCCCCTTAGATTCAAACCCCCTTGGATAGAACCCCTCTAGTTTTAAACCATACCTATAACGGAGTCTCCTCTACACGTATCAAAATGCTAATAAAAACCACTTTTGATTTACCTTTTGGGGGATCAAATGAATTCATTTAAAATTTATGTTTTGTAAGTATGTAGTCCTTATTATAAGCTTCCCAAAAAGTATAATTTTAAATATATTTAATTTGATTATTATATTTATTTTTTATTTCTTGTGAATGTAGGTTTTTCACCGAACATCAAGTTCTCTATTCTACACACATGGAAAATTAGTAAATTAGTGAAAAAAAATTCTAAAAAATATATATGCCCTAGGTATTGATGTCCTTGTTTCAACAAAAAAAGAAAATTGAATTTTGATACATACAGAAAAAGTTATGTTTTATGGAATACGCCTATGTCTAAATTAAAATTAGTTTGACTTCAAAACTTAATTAAAAAAAAATTCAACAAAACATTATAAAACCAAATGCATGCCCTATATATCGGTGTTACCAATCTAAATTCAAAAGAATCAGAATTTTATCCTTTGTATAAAAAAAGATATGTGCTACAAAATATACATCACTTTAAAAAATGTTGTTTACTATTAAAAACTAGTTATCAAAGGAGACACAAAAAAAATTACAATTTAACTCCATATTTTTTTAAAAATATATTTAGAATCTACAAACAAAATCTCACAAATCACTAGTTCGTATCATCTTCAAAATGGTTTAGCGGCTATAGGTGTTAAAAAGTGAAGATTTAGTTCAAAATGTTGATTTCAATGTCAAGTTTGGCCAAAAACTGTAACTCATTATTGTTGGATGACCCACGCATATATGTCTACCGCAAGGTGCTTGTTGGGCCTACGCGGTGATGCAGGGTTCCCCGCATCACCGCGCAGGCCCAACAACCCCGCATCACCGCGCAGGCCCAACAAGCACCTTGCGGTAGACATGTATGCAAAATGTGGAAGCATTGACAAGGCATGTGAACTATTTGGCAAAATGCCTCATAGAGATGTCATCTCATGGAATGCAATGGTTGCGGGATATGCACAAAATGGATTTGTTGAAAAGGCTTTAGAAACTTTCAAGCAAATGCAATTAGTAGGTGTAAAGCCAAATTCGACAACCTTTGCCAGCATACTCCCTGCCTATGCCAAAATGGGAGCTTTGGAATAGTGTATGGACATCCATCAAAGCATGAAGGATAGAGGAATTTTGTCATTTGTTGTAGTTGCAACTACCCTGGTAGACATGTATGCAAAATGTAGAAGCACAGAGAAGGCACGTGAACTGTTTGAAAAAATGCCTGAAAGAAATGTGGTCTCGTGGAATGCCATGATTGCAGGATATGGACAAAATGGACTTTTTGAAAAGGCTTTAGAAACTTTCAAGCAAATGCAATTGGCAGGTCTAAAGCCAAATTCCACAACCTTTTCCAGCATCCTCCCTACCTGTGCCAAAATGGGAGCTTTGGAACAGGGTATGGACATCCATCAAAGCATAATGGAAGGGGGATTTTTTTCAGAAATTATAGTTGGAAATGCTCTGGTAGACATGTATGCAAAATGTGGAAGTATAGACAAGGCACATGACGTGTTTGACAAAATGCCTCAAAGAGGTCTCATAGAATTCCATGATTGCAAGATATGCACAAAATGGATTTTGCAAGGATGCTCTCGAGAACTTTGAATTAATGAAGGACTCTAGAGCATATCCTAACATTGTAAGCTTTGCTTGTGTTCTATGTGCATGCAGCTATTCAGGTTTAGTGGATGAGGGTTGTACATACTTCAATCACATGAGTAACCCTTATTGCATTACTCCTACAGTCGATCATTATGTGTGCATGGTTGACCTTCTTGCCCATGCTGGCTATCTTGAGGACAGCCTAAACTTTATCATTAAGATGCCAGTTAAACCTGTGGTGGTTGTGTGGATGTGTTTTCTTGGTGCTTGTAAATCACATATGAATATAGGCTTAGGAGTATTTACAGCAATGCTACTTTTTGATTTGGATCCTAAAAATGCTCTGACTTATGTTCTTCTCTCAAAACATATATGCAGAAGTGGATAGCTGGGTATTGAGGAATGGGATATTTGACGTTTTCCACCTTTATCCACTCATGCATGTATTTGTTTAGGCTCCTAGATTCTAGAAAAATGTGGGAACTGCTCTTTATCATCCTTTCAATTGTCCCAACTACGTTCATCCTCTTCAAACCTCATTATGCTAGATTAAAGGACATGTGCTTCAGGATTTTGAAATTTTTAAAATTCCTTGGAGGGTATGGAGTAGAATCTTGCTTCTTTTTAGAATTCTAAAGATCCGTCTTGTGACCATACATTCAAATTTCACCATCTTGATGCACTTACAAATAGTAATCAAACCTTCTAAGAACATGGTGGTGTATTCAAGGTCAACTTAGGGTCATTAAAGCTTTTTTATCTCTCACTCATCATTTGACAAACACTACATTCTCCATCGAATTTGTTAGTATGTGTGCAGGCTTGTTTTGACTAGGTGATTTCTCTTACGTCCTCAACCTCTAAACTATATCTCTTCAAACTAATTCACTCTCTCATATCTTCATTCTCCAATGCAATTAAATCTTTTTATAATGTCCTCAAAACCTTCAAATGCTCTAGACACATATTTAAGACTGTGAGATGGCCAAGATTGTGAGATGGCCATCTTATGTAGTTCTTCATCCTTCAACACCCTGCAATCTTCACATATCTTTGAATAGTTTCTCGACTATTATCAGGTTCATTTTCTGCATATCATCAAGAGATTGAAAATGTAGGTCCTACTAAGCATGCACAAACCTCCCTATTCACTATCTCCTATAGGTGTCTTAGGTTGTTGTGCACTTATGAGATCACTGCACTCATTACACTGTTGATTGTCCCTTCATCCTTAGTCATTATTATTCAAACAATACTCCTATTAAGATCTCATAAGGTTATTCATCACAAGTTTTTGATGTTTTTAGTCCTTGTAGCACTGATAAATCCTTTTTATGAGATCATGTTGAATAGAACTACCTCATTATAGTTGGTTATACAAGTTGTTATATCACAGTCATAAGCTTCTAGTGTTTTGAGAGGCCTACAAAGCAAGCGTTTATACTATATTTTCCACGGGCCTATCAAAAGGTTCATACCGTATATCCTTGAATCATAACACTTTAATACATTTGTACAAGGTCTTAGAATCATATGACACATCTCTTGTCATCCACTTGGTTACAACATCCTTACCATTGATTGTACCCCTGTACATAGAACATGTTCTAAACCCCTCTTGACAGACCTAAAATCACTAACAAATCATAAGTAATTTATTTGATAGTGCTTTTAGTAGGTCTAAGATCACTATGGCTTCATGCTATGCCTCATTCTTAACAGCTTTGCCCCTGCATTAACTGCCCACCACCTTTAGTAAAAGTCAAGGGTCTCTTACCAGCCTTCACTATTTCTTTCTTTAACAAACATTATATCTCTTTTGACAAACATTGTATATTAGACTAACATTAGATCTCATTCTATCATGCTAAGGTTATATCAGACCAAAAAGTGAGGCTATCTCTTAGATCAACATTACAATGTCTTTACCACATTAAAATATGACTATTGTCTCTAATGAATCCTAGGTTTTCTCAAGATATTGAGTCATTTGATGATTGTTCCCTATGAAGTCTAACCTCCATAATCAGAATGAAACTCGATTGCATCTTAACCTTCCAATCTGGACCTTGTGAATGGAGTTTCTAGAAAGTTATTACTATATAACAATCAAGTTAGGAGATTAAAATACAAATGAGCAGTATTGACAATATGCTTAAAATCAATGGAATAATTTAATGAACATATCACAACAGAGACTTGAGTCCACAGTATAAAAATTTTAAAGCTAGGGCATTTAAACACAGAAAATGTCTTTCTGTGACCTAATTAACCTTGCCATCTATAAAACCAAAAGAAGGCAAAAGAAAAATGATAAAATAATGAAGTATAGCTTGCCTGCACTAGTGAAGATTTATGTCGTAGTTTCATTCTTGGAAAAGCATGAGTAGAAGAAGGTGACATCTGGACAAGTATGTACTTAAATCGAGCATCTTCATTCACCCATTTAGCATATTCAAGAGCATCTAAAACAGGACCACTGTATTTCACATGAAGCGATCATGTTTAAGAAACTTGAATGGGAAATAAATGAAACTCATTCAAAATGTGACTATTTTGGTCATGATAGGTTACAAATCATCCCTAGCCAATACAAATATCACCAGTCTCTGACTGAAATATCATTTACCAATTTACAATATAGTCCTTACCAATAAAGTAGCCTATTATCATCTATTACCAATAATATTCTTTTGATTTTGCAATGTGGGATTCAATGACAGAAATCTATATATGATGTACCGTATACAGAGGGATTCTAAAAATAGTTGGATGTCACTCCATATGTGTTACAAAAAGCATAGTTGAGGCTTTGTAGATTTGGTGTTAATTATGAAATGAAGAGGGATTTTAAGGCATCATTGAAGTTTCGAGCCAGATCGTTCTCAATTTAAACCAAAAAAACAAAAAAACAAATTTCTGTTCAATTGCAAAACTTCTGTCTCTTGGGTTTTTCCAGCTATAAGCATTTGAGATAGAAGCAGGGTTATCAGCAATGCCTATTTTGTGCCACTGACATGTGATTTGCAAGCTCTTGTTCTACTTACTTCTGGAATTGTGTGCAATGTGCCACTATCATGTGTAAGTGGATTGGCAAGATTCAATTTAGTACTGTAATGTTGAAATCCAGGGGTAAGTTGAATAATTTCAACTTCAAATTGGAGTCTAGCATGGCAATGACCCAATAAATGACCTAAACTTTTTACCCTTAAATAAACAGTGAATTTGTTGGATGTAAAATTTATGTATACTGTGTAGCATTGTACAAAATCAACTCATGCAAGGTCTTATAGATATATTTTTGGTAAGTATGCAATATAAAGGGAAAATCTTGGATGATGAGTGTACCTGCCTACAATATCCTCAATCAGCTAGGGAACTTGTCTCCTTGTGGCCCTGTGTGCTATGTTGTTCACTAGAGACTAGGGTTAAGATTATGTGTCCAAAAATACTGATTGGCAAAAACAAATAGTATTTACTTTAGTTACCAAGATTCACAATTGTGTGTGCGGCATTTTGAAATCTAGTTCACAGGTGCATGGTTGTGGAAAATTGCAACATATATGAAATCAAACATAGAAAATATAAAAATTGATATATTAAAAAATTAAACTAAGCAATAAGATTAACACATCAAAAATAATAGATTCATCATTTACATGTTAGCTGAGTAGCTGAGTATTGAGTGTCGGCATGTTTGCTCAGGGGATTGAGTGTGCAAGCATGTTAACATAGAGAGAAGGGGCCTTTTTAATTTTTTTCAGAAACAACCTAGAGTGCTTTTGAAAGCCCAATATGTTTCTATGATCTACATGGGCAGCAACCAATGGCTCTAACTCCCATGCTAACAATCCTTCGTGCTCCTAGATTATATATTCACTGTAAATTGTTAACCATATGCCCACATCAAAAGATGAAGGATCGTCCAAATAACTAAAGTGAAGTCCTGAAATATGTATGACTCAATCAGTGCATGAATCTACAACTTTTATAAACTACAACCATCTCCCTTTTCTCAATAGCATGTAAATTGTTATATTACTAACCATATAGGCCGTCGAGTAGCTTCTACGCTCGCCCCATACGAAGAACCTTTGCACAAAATACATGGCTGCGAAGAACCTCTGCGCAAAATACACTCCATACCGGATCGCATTGCTTGCCATGAGAGCAAAGGCAGTGGAGTTGGAACCCCCGCCTTCGATGGAGATGAGCGCCATTTTTCTACTGCACTGTTTTGGTGAATTTTCCCATCATTTCATGTTTAGGGTTTCAACAAGAAGCGCCAAAATGAAATGAAAATTAAATTGGTGCCCATATTATTAAATATAATATAATATTATATTATTGTATAATGTTAAATATATTATAATATTAATAATATAATATAAATATAATATTATAATGTTAATAATATAATATTATATAATATATATATAATAATAATATAATTTTATATAATAATATAATTTTATATAATAATATAATATTATATAATATATATTATATTATATAATATCATATTATATTATAATATAATATATTATATTGTATTGTAATATAATATATTATTATTATATTATATTACATTACAACCCACTCCCTCAATTTGAAATATTTTTTTTAATTATCCACTTTAGTTGTGTTTTTTGCCCGATGACCAAATTAGTCATTTATTTAGTCATTTATTTGGTCATTTATTTAGTCATTTCAACCGATGACCAAATTAGTCATTTATAGCTGTGTTGCAAAAAGTTTTGGTCACGTGACTAAAAGTTTTGGTCACGTGACTAAAAGTTTTGGTCACATGACTAAAAGTTTTAGTCACGTGACTAAAATTTTTAGTCACGTGACTAAAAGTTTGGTCACGTGACTAAAACTTTTAGTCACATGACTAAAAGTTTGGTCACCTGGTCATTTATTTGCCATATTTCTACTAGTGGTGGGAATAATAACATAAACAACAATTAGAGGGAAAGAGCCGAAGGACCGAGAGCACCTAAGGGTGGATGTTACAACTGTGGAGGAGAGCATTATGCAAATGCATGTCCATGAAAAAGAGAGAACAGGAATCAGCAAGGAGCACTGCAACATCAGATGCATGCCATAGTGGATAATCGGCAAGCAAAATTTCAAGCAACACCTATTCAGTTCCAAGGTAAGCTCTATGGACTACATGTTTCTATTTTAATTGATACCAGAGCCACATAATGCTTTGTAGATCCTAGAGTAGTATCTAAGTTAACTATTAGACCTAGACATATGGAAAACTCTTGGATGGTACGATATGGCAATAGTAAAGAAAAGAGGGTAGACTCATGTCTAGCTTGCAGTGAGTTAGAGCTTCCTAGTTTTCAGACACAAGTGAATCTGTATGTAGCACCTTTAGGCTCTTATGATGTAATTTTGGGAATCAACTGGTTAACTGAACATAAGTCGCTAGTAAACTGTGAGGAAAATGTTGTTAGATGTATGGATGACCTAGGAAATCAAGTGGAAATTAATGGAACAAAGAGACCTTTAGAGCTTAGACAAATCTTAGCTATGCAATTGAAGAAAGCCAAAAAGAAAGGATGTGCCATTTATGTTGTCCAAGTAAAGGACCTTGATAAAGAAGAACCAGTGTTCAATGACTATCCAATCCTTAGAGATTTCAAAGACGTATTTCCTGTAGAGTTGATAGAATTGCCACCAAAGAGAGAATTCGACTTCTCAATTGACTTACTACCAGGGACTGAGCCACAATCTAAGGCACCCTACAAAATGACTACTACAGAGTTGTATGAACTTAAGGCACAATTGTAGGAATTGCTAAATCAAGGGTTCATTAGACCTAGTGTGTCACCACGGGGCACACCGGTCATCTTTGTAAAGAAGAAGGATGGTACTTTGAGACTATGCATTGATTATAAGATGCTTAACAAGGCTACTATAAAGAACAAGTATCCACTTCCAAGGATAGATGAGCTCTTCAATCAGATGAAAGGAGAGATAGTGTTCTCAAAGATAGACCTTAGATCCAGTTATCACCAATTATGGATTAAGGATGAGGACATCTCTAAAACAGCTTTTAGGACTCGATATGGTCACTATGAGTTCACAATAGTACCATTTGGGTTGACTAATGCTCCAACAACTTTCATGAATTTGATGAATAGCATTTTCAGAGATTGTTTAGATGATTTTGTGTTGATCTTCCTTGATGACATATTGATATACTCTAAATCACTGGAAGAACATGAAAGGCAATTGAGAATTGTTTTGCAGCGGTTGAAAGAAAGAAAGATTTATGGTAAATTATCTAAGTGTACATTCTTTCAAAATAAAGTGCACTACCTTGGTCATGTGATCTCAGCTGAAGGGATTGCAATTGATCCTGAGAAGATAAAAGCAATAATGGAATGGCCTGCACCATAGAGTGTGACAGAAGTTAGAAATTTTATGGGACTTGCAGGTTACTATAGAAAGTTTGTGGAAGGTTTTTCAACCATAGCAGCACCGATTACCGCACTTCAAAATAAGGGTAAGAAATTTGAATGGATAGAAAGGTGTGAGCAAGCTTTCCAAGTGCTAAAGGAAAAGCTCACAACTGCTCCTATCCTGACCATACCAGATCCTAATGGGCACTTTACAGTTATAACAGATGCTTCAGGGGAAGGATTAGGAGGAGTGTTGATGTAGAATGAGCAAGTGGTTGCTTATGAGTCAAGAAAGTTAAAGTTACACGAGTTCAACTATGTGCTGCATGATCTTGAGTTAGCTGCCATAGTTCATGCACTTCATATGTGGAGGCATTATCTTCTAGGTAAGCCCTTTGAGTTAAAGACAGATCATCTAGGGCTCAAGTATATATTTATTCAACCTAACCTTAATGCACGACAGAGAAGATGGTTAGAATTCCTTAGTGAGTATGACTTTGGGATTGAGTATATTAAAGGAAAGGAGAATAGAGTAGCAGAAGCTCTTAGTAGGAGAAGACATCTAGCTGCCATTGTTTCTATGATATCCAATTTGAAAATAGAAAGTGATTCAAAATCTTTAAGGGGATGAGCATTATGAAAGAGTTAAGCAAGCTTTGGAAGTAGACCCCTTAGATCACAGGTTTGACAGTTATGTGATTGAATCAGATGGACTTTTGAGATATCAGGGAAGGATGTATATTCCTAACTCAGGAGAGTTGAGGAAGTTAGTGCTTGAAGAGATTCACAATGCACCTTATTCAAGTCACCCTGGAGTGACAAATATGGTCGAAGGTTTGAAACCTTTATACTTTTGGCCTAGACTTAAGAGGGATGTGACAGAGTTTGTAGCTTGATGTTTGGAATGCCAACGAGTCAAGGCTGAGCATGTGCATCTAGCAGGTTTGTTGTATCTGCACAGTATCCCTAAGCACAAGTGGCATGTAATAAGCATGGATTTTATTCAAGGGTTACCTATGTCTAAGAATAGGCATGATGTCATCTTAGTGTTTGTGGACAAGCTGACAAAGGTAGCACATTTTATTTCAGGAAACCTTTCAGACGGTTCTACAATCTTAGCTAAAAAGTTTGTGCAAGAGATTTTTAGGTTGCATGTAGTGCCTGAGATGATCATTTTAGTTCGTGACACTCACATGACATCTAGATTTTGGACAACTCTTAATGCAGCTTTGGGTACAAAGTTGAATTTCAGTTCAGCTTATCATCCTCAAATAGATGGTTAGACAGAAAGAATTAATCAGGTGGTAGAAGACCCTCTCAGAATGTATTGTATGGATCAGCAATATAAATGGGAGGAATATCTTCCATTGGTAGAGTTTGCATATAATAATTAATACCATGCATCTTTTGGAATCGCACCTTTCTAAGCTCTTTATGGGGGTAGGTGTCGAACACCTATCAGTTGGGATAGAGTAGAGGATAGAATTATGATCAGTCCTGAGATGTTAAGAGAAATGGATGATCAAATGAAGTTGAAGCAAGCTTTAGATCATCAAAAGAGTTATGTAGATAAGAATAGAACTCCTAGATAGTTTTCAGTTGGTGACAGTATTTTTAAGGGTCAAGCCTCATAAGAGTTCGGTATCGTTTGGCAAAGCGTCCAAACTTGCTCCTCGTTTTGTAGGACCGTTTGAAGTTTTGGAAGTGATTAATCATGTAGCTTACAAAATTGCTCTCCCACTTGCACTTGCCAGAATCCATAATGTTTTTCATGTGTCTTTACTTAAGCTTTAGAATCCTGACGCGTCACATATTCTTGATTGGCATGCTTTACAGGTTCAGGATCCAAGAGTGGTGCTAGTGGAGCCCACTCACATTCTGGGGAAGCGCAACACTAAGTTGTGTAGCAGAGATGTGGTGCAATATAAGGTCCAATGGGATCAGTATTCTGAGGATAGTGCCACATGGGATGATGTAGAGGAGATTGATAGATCTTTTCCTCATTTGAGGATATAGCATAGATTTTTATTCATGCATGGATTATGATACTATGATTTCAGTTACTGCTTTGATACTTTGAGTTTGACTATTGTTTTGAGATACTATGAGTTGATGTTTTGATTTATGATACCTTGATACTTTATTAGTGGTTGATGGACACTTTATTGGTTTGATGTTTAATAAGACATTGAGACGATTTCTTTTCCAACTGGGGAAGGATGTCATGTCTCATTTTTATGAACAATATGATCAATCTAGTTTAGTGAACAATTATGGTGACTGATTTTACTTTAAGTAATTTTGCATACGTGGAGGTAATCACTATGAGATATATTGATGAAAATTAGAAATTGTTTTAAATATTGAATAATGTAGATATGATTACAATGATTTGCTTCGGATTGCCGATGATGGCATGGTTTGGTGGTTAAGTCGCTCAAGATGTAGTGGCGGCCACCAGAGTTCAAACCCCCGCTGGGCCAATGAGCTCGCAAGGCTTTACGCCTTCGCTGGGCCAATGAGCTCGCGGGTTTGAAGTGTTCTTCCTAGGGGATGAGGTCCCCCAGTTGTGGCCTCACCGGTTCATTGCTCCGAGCAAAAGCATTCGCGTGGAGCCAGAGGGTGTGTCGCACCAGCGTCGCTGGTCACATTAAAAAGTTTACTAGGCGCATTTAAAAAAAAAAAAAAACAATGATTTGCTTCGGCTATGTTTTGGAGTCACTAACCTATTGACGTCGAGTTGAGTGCAACTAGATGCAGGTACTTGTTGAAGACAAGAGCATGGCTGAGGTAGAGATGTTCTAGCCACTTGGCAAGAACTAATGGATGGATTACCCTAATGCAATCACACACATCACATAGAATCATATGCATTTTGAATGGTTTTTTATACAACTCTGTGTGGAAAATGAGTATGATTGATGTTTTAAATAATAAGAAATATTGTGTTTTAAATTTCAAAATTATAGATGTTTGGAAGACAATATGTGAAATAAATTTAAATAATTATATTATATTAAAATATGTGTGTACTTTTGTATTACTTTATTACTTCTTGAATTATCAAAATAAATAGATATTTTATATTAAATTATATAGATAAATATGCAATATTATATTGCAAATCTCTTTTTGAATGTTTAATTAGTTATGTTTTAAATAACAATGGTTAATAATAGTGAAAAATAACATTGTTATATTTAGAGTTTTTGATAAAGGAATTAAATATTTTATTACTGTCATTCATGCGACAGTAAGTGGCAAAGAAGATATTATTTTAATGTTTTAAATAGTTTTCTCCTCAATTCTATTGGCTGAAATTACATGCAAACTGAAATATAACTTCAGTTCTGAACCTAATCGGAGGATCACCAAAAATAAGAGTTAGAAAAATTGATTAAGAAAGGGATCGCTCAGCCGGGAGAAACCACCATGACTTCTTGATAGGAAACAGATTTTTGCAATAGCGAAACTAATTTTCTTGAGAGATAGGAAGCTGAATTGGAGTGGCAACACGAGAAAGATAGTAAGGCAAATGCAATTCTTCTTCCTCCAAATCAAATTTTCTAGGTTTTTCTTTAAATTTTGCTTGCATTAAATTATATGGCTGTGACTGTAGAAAAATATGGTTTAAATTAGTTGTTTGTCTAGGGTCACTGCCTTGATTGGTCGTTTTCTTGTCTTGCTGGCCATCCCACCTTTCTGGCTACTTATCCTTTTGACTGGCTATTATATATTCTCCTAGCTGCCTGGTTTCATGCTGGCCGTGCCTTTTCTTATAGCGATTTTTGACTGTTCTTGGGTGATTTGTATGAATCGACCCTTGTTTACCTATTGTCGCCAGTCTCGAAGAGCTAAACTTTGGCGTATATCTATCCTCTTTTATGAAATTTAGACTTAACTCATATGATATGCCTGATGGTCAATCTGCCTAGTTTTTAGCTTGAAAATCTGAGTTATTGATAGTCGATTTACCTAGTTAAATCTATTTTCTAAAAACCATGTTGTTATCTCTGTCACCATATCTAGCAAAGCATTATTATTTTCTGATCTAGATTTTACTTTTGATAATAATCAAATCGACCTCCAATTTTGGTTGTAGATTACTCTAGGTAAAAACATTGCTATGACTACACATTCTTACTTGGCTGAAATCAGTTTAAAACTTATTAAATCGACCATTTATGCTAAACAATGACCATTAAAAATTAGACAGATCTATTGTTCCTATAGCTACTTTTTCAGTTTTGTATATTCCTGTAGCAAAACCATTAATACCTTGGCATAATAAGAAGTTACTGTTGTACAAGACCTTGTTTTTGAGTCATTATCTTGGATGACAAGTAAGCTATTACCAGATCTGTGTTGTATTTATTTTAATTATTCTGTCACAGCTCTTGTCTCTGAAGCGACAGGAGGGTTGTTGAATAGTATATACAACTTTGATTTAAAACAGATTAAATCCTGTCACAAGCAAATGACAGTGAGGTTAAAATAGAGACTGTAAACTTTTTATGCTATATGTTTCTATGATTACGAATACTGAAAAACCTATTATTTTATATTCAAACCAAAACTAGATTAAACCATGTTCTATCTTCTTTGTTTATTAACTGCGATAGTTCCTGTTGCAGCAGCGACAAGAAGACCACTTTCGTTTGATTGAGACTTCTTGTCATTGTTATGACAGCTAGATGAAAATATAATTTAAAATGACTTTTGTATGAAGCTTATGGTCAAACTTTGGATTAGATAAACATATACATATTTGACGTTCTTATGAGTGAAATTGTGTAAGCAAAGATGAATGATTTTATTAGAAAAGTGTATTCCTTGAATGTTATTTGGGAAAAGGGAATTTCAATGATTTATTGGCAAATTTGGCTTTTATTTTCTTAATTTATTAATTTTGCTTCTTGGGGAAAGAAGTAGTTTTTACATAGGAATGTATTGGGTTACTTTTGGGATGGCGATGTCGAATGTGGGTATATCAGAGATGGCTTTTCCTTTTTTCAGGAATTGACCAATTTATTTGAAAT
The DNA here is from genome assembly GCA_027924645.1 of Cunninghamia lanceolata. Classification (NCBI taxonomy): domain Eukaryota; kingdom Viridiplantae; phylum Streptophyta; class Pinopsida; order Cupressales; family Cupressaceae; genus Cunninghamia; species Cunninghamia lanceolata. Next base: position 483,016 of record BSBN01001292.1, on the reverse strand, counting down.
GATTAGATCTAATCGAAATGACATTGAAATAGATGTTTATTGTCTAGAAAACTTATTTATTATTATCTCTGCCACATCCTGTTGTGAGACAATTTACTTTTCATTACTTAGAATTGCACATTTAGACATCAGGGTTGCATTGGGTGTTCCCTCCTACAGTTGTTACCAAATAGCTAGACATTTCGTGCAGGGCTGGGTTTCCTTCATTTTAGGAAGGGATCCGGTGAATTGTAAATACTTCATGGTTGGGTGGAAAAGCACCTAAGCCATGTTCCCGTCTCTCAGCTTGCAGGTGGTGGACCACTTGGTTCGTGCAGCTGGAGAGTGTGTTGATTTGTTATTTATTGATGTATTTGTTATTGTACCTATTTGGATGTATTATGGCATGTTGCCAAAGGATTTATGTATATTATTTCATAGTACTTATTATCTAGATTTAGCACATGAATATGTAAGATTTAATGACATTGGGATTTGTATTTATAAGATTATCTTTTCTTGAGATATTGTGATTAAGCGGATTAATTGCATCTTTTATCTTTGAAGTTGTATCTAAGTGGATTATTTACTTCTTTTTTAGTTTGGTTATTGCGATGTTGTATTTAAGTGGATTATTTACTTCATTTATTTTGAGTTGGTTTAAATGCTTTTTTATGATTTGTGAGCCTTTACAAATATAGGTTGAATCATATGAATTCCATATCAATTGCTAGTGTTTTAATATTCATTCTACATACGAATATGATGGAGGATGGTCTAAGGTGTTGGTAATTGGCCAATCCTTTGAAGATAGACTCAGTGACCCTAAGACCTTGGGGAGGATATCAACCTCCTTTCAAGAGAGGAGTTGGTTTACTAATTCCTGAGGTTGACAAGCGTAGTTCAACCAATCAACACCTACCTACACTCTATTTATCTATCTTTTACCATTTTCCCTATTTGTAATTAATTACTTACCTTCCCTTCTTTCCTAGGATTATGCACTAGATGTACCATCATTCCCTACACACTTGTCATTATATTTATACTTATATTTGCATGTGTTTTTCAATGCTCATACATTATTTGTATTTTCTTTAATACGCCAATATTATTAACAAGTTTACCACTTAGTTTTATGGCTTACCTACCTATGATAAATAGCCATAGATGATGCTACCAAATTCTCCTCATTTCAACAATCATTTATCAACAAGTTTGATTTTGAGATTCTAGACAAGAGACCACTTCCTAACCTTACTTGAATTGGATGTCTTCATGTGGATAAATGCAAAAAAACATGAATATATCTTACTTTCTTACTGAGTATCTTTTGTTATTCAAGTATTCAACCTCTTAGAAATTATTAGTATTAAACTATATAATATTCAATAGGTTGTAAGCAACAATCAAGCAAAATTTAGATACTTTACTACATGAATCTTAGATAATATACCATGTGAATGTCATGTAATAGGCAAGAACCCAAATTTTAGATGAAAGATAACGGCAGTGTGATTCAATAGATATGGATGGCAAATAAAAGCCATTTTCTTTGGAGATAAAAATTGCCTATTTTTACAAGTATTCAATTTCTAGTTTACAAGCCACACAAAATAGAATCTATTCATGGTTAGATGAAGTTGAGTTATTTAAGACATAAATAATTTATATGTGTGCACGCATGCCCACACACACACACACATTTATATAACTAATTTTTGGAGTTAAGTATGCATGTATAGTTCATTAGGTCTTTTTGTCAAACATGCAGTATGCAACCACCCAAATGTTTTTCAAGTTATTACTATGATTTTCATGCAACTTTGCTTCCTTGTTCTAGGATGTTTCTTTTAAGGTTTTCACTGTTGGTTTTAAGCTACACCTTGTGGTATTTGGATGCTCCTTACCAATATCCTATTTATTGATGTTAAAATAGTCAAAAGTCCTCATTTCTAGATATAAAAGACATATTTATTCATGTATAAATGTTTTTTGGAGTAATATGGTTATTGATACATTATTTTGCTTAAATATGTATTATTTGAATCAAACATAAACATGTATACATGCTTTACAATCATCTTCATCTTAAAAAATGTCCCATATTTCTCACTTACAACTAACTTTAGTCTACACTAGATAATTTTATTTTTCATTTTTTCTTAGCTAAAATAATAGAGCCCACCCATGTGTTAACTCTTAAACCTTGTCCTATTATTTCTTATGATTAGATTAAAGAATATATTGAGTTGAATATTATATAATATAATTGTAGGACAAGTATGTGCCTTGCTAGATTACACATCCTCATTGGTCATTATATGTTTCTCTAGCTATAATCTCCATTGTTGGATTTGATGCTTTGCCTTGAGTGTGCAGGATGTATTTATATCTAGGTGTTTGACCAATGGACAAATGTGGAGGAGAAGTCATGGATTCATTGACCATCTCACCCTACCCAGTCCCTATGGTCAAGTTATTGACCCTATGATTCATGTGGTATGTTGGTTGCTTAACCCATCATATTTAGTTGTGAATAGAAGAATGTTGGTGTCTACCCAATTTGCCTCTAATTCAAATAATTTATGATTCTATATCCTTGTGTTGTAGGTAAACCCATAAAGTGTTGGTGTCCATAGCGTGAATTTACTTAACTTGAATTTTCTTGCACTTTATTGACTTTTTGAAATGCTTGTTGTGAAGTGTTTGCAAATAAACTTCATGCTTTAAATTAGAAATTGATTTAATTTAAGTACCATTGTGGAATGGTCCTATGCATTTTAATATTATGATATTTTGAAATGCAATGTGAATTAAAAGACTATTTGGGATTTAAGCCATAGACAAATTAATTTTACGAAGTAATTTAATTCGGAAAAGAAATGTCTATTTGTATTAAATTAGGTGTGATAATTCATTTGGGAAAAGAATTGCCTAGTCTGTATTTTTAATTATATGTTAAGTGATTTTCCTATGATATATGGTTTATTTAGAATATGTCTTTTGGGGAAAAAATATCCTTATTGGAAAATAGATATTTTTGTAAAAACCCTTTTTGAAAATAATTATATATGCAAATTAGAGAAAAGAGAAAAGAAAAGGATAAAAGGAAAAAGGGATGTATTTTTCATAACTTTTGTTATTTTTGGTCGACCCCCCCCCCGCTCTCTCTCCCTCTTCTCCTTTTTTAAAAATGGATGAAAATTGGAGATGCTTGGAATTGGATTGTGTTTGGGAGTATAATGGATAGAGGACTAGATTTCATGAATGATTGTTGGAGTATGGTCAAAGAAAACACTATCTTCTCCTTTGTTTTCAACTTAAAATTGAAAGATATTTCCCTTGCTATTGTATGCATTGAAAGGATGTTTTCCATTACCCATGCCCACAATAAGTGGATGCATATGGATTCCTTTTAGTAAGATTGTTTGAATGCAATATATAGTTTGAAATTGCATTGTTTTTAATTTTGAAAAATGCCAAAAAAGAGCCAAAGTTATGGCAAAATTTTCCTAAAATTTTATGTGAGTAGGAAAGATTTATTTAAGTTGAAAAGACTGTTATTGTGCATGTTAGAATGATAAGGGTATATTTATATTTTGAAAAAAAATTGTAGTTTAGAAGCTAAATTTTTGTGCTCTTGAGTAATGCCATCAATGCTAAAATTGTGGATTTTTATGGTTTTCCCTCTTTTTGAAAAAAATAAAAAATGTGTTTAAAACCTTATTTTTTATTATTATTTTGTGGGACAAAAAGTCCCATGTGGGAAATATTATTCTCTACGTTATAGCTATGAGTGTCACGTGTTTTGACCTTGTTTTGTGTGCTTTGACTTTTTAGTCAGAGTTGACCTTTTAATAGACCTTATGTTAGATTTGTATTTCTTTTAGTCTCATCGACATGAGTGTTATATGTATTGACCTCACTTCTCCATGCCTTGACCTTTTTTGTCAAAGTTAATATTTTGACTCAATAATAATTGTATTACTAATTATAAATTAGAATATATAACAAATTTAGTTTTCAATGTGTTTATATTGTCATTCTAGAGCCTATTATCCCTCAATCCTAAATTATGGAAACTTTTAAGTCATAAGCTAAAACCACTTGCCAAAATAGTGCACTGTGCAAATTATTATGGTATTATTTGAGGCATCTCTATTCCACAAAATAGAGTAGTCATTAACTCTCATTTTGTTGATGATAGTCTCCTTTTTCTGTACAATTCTGAAAATGAAGTAAATAACACTCTTGAGATTTTGAATCTTTATTGTTCAGTCTCTGGCTCAAAATTGCCCATCACAAAATAGAATTTTTATTGACACAAGTTGGTCCCATCCCACATTGGATTCCTCAAGGCTAGAAGGAAATTAAACACAGTGAAATTACACATTACTTGGGTATTCCCTTTGGATTGGGTCTGACTTTAACCAATATGTGGAAATGGTATCTTAATAGATTACAAACCAAGTTAAATAATTGGGGCAATAAATTTCTATCCTTGGCTGGGAAAATACAAGTTGTCAACAAAATCTTTTTAGCCACACATGTTTATTTCTCCTCATGCTGGATGCCTTCAAAAAAAGGATATGAGGATCTTCAGAAGATTATTCAGCATTTCCTTTGGTCAAAATGGGATGGCAGCTCAGGATACAGGGCTATTTCTTGGCTTCATTATATTCAGCCCAAACACAAAGGGGGCCTTGTTTTCACTGACCCTAAGATCCAAGGAACTTGTTTTGTGTCCAAATGGATTATCAGAGCTGTTCAAGGGGACGAACCCTAGAAAATTCTATTAAGACATAGATTTGCAACTACCCAAGTGAAAGGGAAATGGTAGAATGTTCATTGGTTAGACAAAATTATCTTTGCCCCTAACTTCCAGATTAAAGCATCTCCTCCTATGTTGTCCATTTGCAAAGGGTGTGTCATTTTCTGCAATGGAGGGACTCTTTACAACATGGCTTTAGTTTCTCCTCTTCTTCCATCTAGTGGAATAGACATGTCCAATTTCAACGGAAGCCATTGGCCATTTCTTTTCCTAAACCTGCTCTTTTCTTATACTGGAAAGATATTAAACAATTTAAGGATTTATGGGATTATGCTTCTATGTAATGGTTGTCATGGCATGAAGTCAAAGAGCGTTTTGGGCTTAATAACAAATATTAGCACTTCATCGCCTTTATCCAATCTCTCGTCCCTCCAAATGTGATTATTAAACTCTATACACAAATAGCTTGTAATTTCCTCAAGGACTTGCGTTGGTTTTTCGCCCACCATTTCACTTTCTTCCCCCTTAAAAAAGTGTATCTGCATCTACTTCCTGCCTTCAGATTTTCCCCACGGCTCAACACTAAATGGCATTGCAGGTTCTCTTGTAAACTCTAGTCAAAGCTTAGTGCTCAGATATGGAAATCTAAGGCAAATGTTGATTCTCAAATGCTAGCCTGTAAACTCTTGCACTATAAACTGCCTGTCGGAGAAAGAATTTGTTTTTTGCCCATCCAGCCTATAAAATGTTATGTCTGTCAAGAAAAAGAAAATATTAAACATATCTTTTTGGATTGTTACATAGCAAAGAATCTTTGGCAAGTAGTTTTTAGAAATATTCCTTCTTTGTATAATCATCATTTGAAATGGAAAGAGGCCTTGCTTGGAGTTGGATTGACCAAAAATGTAATTGTTGACTCGGTCAAACAAGTTGTCTTGTTTCACATTTGGAAAATCAGATGCTCAGTTGTTCTCTCTAAGAATAACGTTCATCTGGCAACTGAAATGGCAAAACTTTACTTTAATATCTTCTTTCAAATTACTGCTATAGGTACTCAGTTGCAGGGTTCGTCAGGCAATACTCATCTTCTCACTCTTTAATTAGAAAGGATCTTGAAAGACCGTCTTCAATATCAAGATATAGGAGGAAATGCTAATTAGAATGCGTTCATACTTCTTTTGCCATTGATAGTCTAGCAGTGCTACTAAGCTGCAAAGTGGATTTCAGCAGCAATCTTTATCAGCATTGTTTGTCTTGTTTCTATATACTGATCTTGTAAGATGCTTTTGTAATTTTAGCTGTTTTGTTTCAGCCCTGTTCAGTTGTGGCAGTTGTTTATTCTTTGTAGCAGCTTGCTGCATTATATCTCTATAATATTTTTTTCTTTGTATCAATAAAAAAAAAAATAGAGCACTGTGCAACTTACCCACACTTTATTTATACTATCTTTATAGCATTTTAATTTGTAATTAATTACTTACCTTCCCTTCTTTCCTACCATTATGCATTACATATATAATCATTCCCGACACACTTGTCTTTATATTTATCCTTATATTTGCATGTGTTTTTTTTCACACACATTATTTGTATTCTCTTGAATACACCAATATTATTACTAAGTTTACCACCTAGGTTTAGGGCTTACCTACCTATGATTGATAGCCTTAAACAATGTTACTAGGGCTTACTGGTGCAGGAGCACCTTCTCTATGGTGTAGGAGTCATGTTTTGTTTTGTTTTCAATAAGGCTTTTTAAGCCACTTCATGTTTGTAATAAGGGTTTTTGTGTCAATTTGGTCACTAGACCTATGTAGACCATGTTGGTCAAGTTTGATGTAATCACACAATGAAAACATGTAGTTTTCTTGTGTTAGGAGAAACCAATGGCTAATTGTTTTTCAAATTAGTTTTGCACGGTTGGAGGAATCTAACTGATGTTCCAAGCCTTCTATAGGTGAACGAGTTGGATGTAATTGTCGGGGAGAAGCATGCATGAATGAAGATTTGGATTCTTGGTGTGTTGTAACATTGTTCTTTCTGAATATTTTCTGTAACAGTCATTCTGTACGGATAGTTGTTCATTTGAAACTGATTGGAGATGTTTAGGCATTGAAGTAGTTTCCATTTGATACTAGTCTAGTGTGTAGAAGTGTTGTAGTTTGTGCATTTTTGTTCTTTCTACAGAGACTAGTTTGAAAACCTAGAAACTAGGGTTCTGTGAATAAATGGACTGTATCTCCTCTGTCCACTGAAACCAAGATTCTCATGTTTAGTGTGATGGAGGAATACAGTGTAAGTTTTGTGTTTTCTGTTGTTTTGTGTCGACACCCAGGGATCCATGGAGTTTGGGCATGAGTTAACTAGGCATCTCTATGTGACTAGTCATAGAAACAATAGGAGAAGTGCTATTGTGGAGTGACCAAATTGATGGTGATCAAGTGTTTGCAGAGTATTTTAGACTCCTTCCATGCTGTCAAGTCTTTGTTTTCATTTTTGGATTGGTGTCTGTGTAGTTGCAAAGTTACAGAGTCGCAATCGGCGTAACATAACCCTCGGAGAAGCTTTTGAAAGTTACACCAATTAACGGTGTCAGACCGATAAGAGTTGTATCGACGAAGGATGAAGGACATCTCACTAAAGAACATACATTGGTGCAAGTTTTGTATTAGTTCACCGAATGTATATTGCGGATGCATATCGCAATTGTATGTTGAGAATGTATCTCGAGATTATATGTTGAGAATGTACATTTCGTTGGATACAAATGATGACCGACTGTAACGGTGGAATAGAATGTATGTTGAGAATGTACCTTTCATTGGATACAAAAGGTGACTGGTCGTAATGGTGAAATAGGGGTAAAGAAACATTAAGTCCATCGGTAATAACAATTCAAGCAAAGCATATACAAGTTGGTATATCGGCGTATCGGAAGGACATACAAGGAGGTCGCCGATGATCAAAGTCTAACCGACAGAGTCACGACTAACCACTACGGTTAAGGCTAGTGGAAAGATAACTGCCATCGGGTATCGGTAGGAGGTTTGGAGATGCTGCCGATAGAGGGAGTCTCACCGAAGGCTAAGTGGAGTTGACTGTCAGGGAGAGTTGGTAGATCAATCAGAGAAGTTGCAAGGTGGCCGACGGGATATGTTTGGCCGACAAGAATAGGTCGCCAAGACATAGGCCACACTCACGCCGATCAGTTTAATTGATAAGATTTGAATACTTCCCCTGTGTGCTCTGCATCACTTACCTACCTATGATAGATAGCTTTACACAATGCTACTATTCTCTTCATTTCAATGACCACTTACCAAGAAGTTTTATTTTGAGATTACACACAAGAGGCCGTTTCCTATCCCTACTTGACTTGGACATGTCTTCACGTCGATAAGTGCAAATACCAATGAATGTATCCTACTGTCTTGTTGAGCAGCTTGTGTTAAAATATACTAGTCTATTCAGCCTCCTAGAAACTATGAGTATTAAAGTATCTAATAGTCTATGGATTGTTAATAACAATCACACAACTCAAGATAAATATAAGCAATAATCAAGCAAAATTTAGATGCCATACTATGTGAATCTTAGATAATATACCATTTGAATCTCATGTCATGGGCAAAGAAACCAAATTTTAGATAAAAGATAATGGCATTGTGATTCAATAGATATGGATGCCAAATAAAAGCCTTTCTCTTTGCAGATAAAACTTGGCTATTTTTATAAGTATTCGATTTGTAGTTTACAAGATGCACAAGATACAGTCTATTTGTTGATAGATGAAGCTCAATTGTTTTAGATATAAATAAATTTTATGTTAACATTTCTTTATTCATATTTATAACTAATTTTTGGAAGCTAAGTATGCATCTACAGTTCATCCAGCCTTTTGCCAAACACATGGCTATTATTTAGATTTTCACCTAGCTTTGCTTCTTCATTGTGGGATGTATCTTTTCTAGTTGCAGGCATTATGTGTATGGTTTTCATTGTTGGTTTTAAATTGTGGAATGTATCTTTTCTAGTTGCAGGCATTATGTGTATGGTTTTCATTGTTGGTTTGAAGATGCATTTTATGGTATTTGGATGCCCCTAGGCCCTTACCATTATCCTATTTTTTTATGTAAAAAAAATCAAAAGCTGCTATTTCTGGATATAAAAGTGGCATAGTTTATTGTGGCATAGTTTATTCATGTGTAAAACTATTCTGGAATAATATGGTTGCTACTATGTATGTTTGTTTTTAAATCTGCATTATTCAAATCAGACATAACAATTTATAGATGCTTGACAAGCATCTTCATCTTTAAAAATGTCCTACATTTTTCATTTACAACTAACTTTAAATCCACACCATTTTTCATTTACAACTAACTTTAAATCCACACCAGATAATTTTATTTTTGACTGAAATAATAGGATCGTCTTCAAGATCTTCACTAATCATTCCCATACACCAAAATTGACCACAAAGTAAATATTGCAGGGAATGTTCCCGTTCACACAATGCAACTGGCCTCTGTAATATCTCCTCTCCTCCCTTCAAATCCTTCAGACATTTTTCATCAAGGACATGGATGATTGTTATCACCCATACCATTCCCTTTTTAAGGTTTGTCTCTACCCACTATAGTCAGGCTCTTCACCAAACTTCTTTTAGTCATTTTAATTCTCATTAAGGTGTTTGTTGTCTCCATGTTCCATGTTCACCAGTGCTTCTATTTCCAAACACGTAGGGTGTAGATTCATTTTAGATAGCTTGGAGCACATGCACATAGTCTTGTACAATGTATTTGACAAGAAATTATACTTGCTATAGGTATAGGCAGTGCTTCCAAAATGTCGGTAGGTTAAATTTTCTTTACTTATTAATAATATATATTACAATTAGAATAAAATATTTTATATTTGTTAAATTGTATTATTAAAATTTAGATTATTATTGTATATTGGTAATTATATATTAAGATATTCTTAGGTCTAGACTAAAATTGTTGGCTAGACTAAAACACAATATCACTTGCATCTTTATTCTAGCATCAATCCATGGCATTGACGGACATCATAAATTCTAGACTTGAAGTGAGCATTTGGTATATTCCCCCAAAATAACTAGATAACCTACATCACCTTGCTTCTTACCATTAATGAATTGATAGTGTATCTATCAATGACAAGTTAAAATGGGTGTCTTTGGGGGATGCCACATCCTCCCCCTTTGGAATAAGCTAGCTCAACTTATAAAAAATTTATATTTAATCTTTTCTTTTGCTAGTAGTTGCATTTAAATCATTTGTTGTCCTATTGGAGTCTCAATTTATGACATTTATATGTAAATCTCTTCTTATTTTTTCTAGTTATTGGTCAAGTTAGTTTTTCAATCCACTAACATCACCTTTCAAGAGGTTGAACATTTTATTAATTTGGCCACTTGGAACTAATTTCTAAGAGTAAAAGGGTTAATATATACAAAAATACCCTTGAACATGCATTTCCACTTGATTTGATCATCTATTTTTCAATTCATGTATTGAATATTCTTAAGATAGGCCATTATTTATGCCACATGATACACCTATTTGCTTGTTAATCTACACTAAGCAAGGAAACTTATCACACATCAATGACCACTCATTGTAGTCAAGAATACATCATATATTCAAATTATTATAGTAAACATACTCTTATGTTCTATTATCATAATCAAGTTGTTTGCCACACACAATAATAGAATGACTTTACACTCCCATTTGGAATGAGATCTTTGATCTTTACTTTGAATTACAACCAATAGTTAATCTTTTACTTACAATACAATCAATGTACAATAGTGTGATAACAAGCATATCCTAAACATATTTAAGTATGATGTCAACAACAATGTATGAACATAAAGTCACATAGTGACTAGCTCATACATGCATCACATATACACATAGTGACTAACTCATATATACATCACATATACACATAGTGACTAGCTTGTAATAAGAAGTGAATGTTACTCTACTACATGCACCTTTTCATTACCCAATTCACTAACACATAAGCCCTTTATAATAAGGTGACAATAGGGAAAGGAAAACTAGTGCATCTCATACTACGCCATGGGTCTATACTTATCCTATTTCATTGCCAACTACATGATGATGAGACAAGCATCCCATACTACTTGTTATCATCAACAAGGGCATAAGTGTAACAACACACAACACATGTGGCCATTAATAAAATTTCTATATCCCACTCAACATTTGAGTCAGTAGATCCTAACATCCATCGCTTGTATACTACTGGTGCAAGCTAGTCCAACCTAGTATGGGGTAGCTCTTGCCATCTGTCACCTATGTGCTATTAGTGAAAGTCATCTATACCTGAGGATATGGTTGTTATCTCTTCACATCAATCACCTACATGCTACTGGTGAAAGTTGGTTAGACTACACCTATATCAGACTCAATTTTGACATGTGGAGTAATATTATAACTAAATAAACATAATCAAGTTGTCTTATGGTTTCACTTCACATAGGACTAGTGTTTGGACTATCAAACACCTAGATAGGTTTAACAAATAGAATATATAGAGAAACATGCATCAAGCAAAACACAAAAATGGTAACACACATTCCCTTTGATACACTAATGCCTATGATGAACTCCTAAGATGGGTAGATCATGGTATCTATCACCTACATAATATTGGGGAAAAACTATCTAAACCCTATAAAAGTGGGTATCTCTTAGCATCTATCACCTACATGATACTAGTGAAAGTTAACTAACCCTATGATACAACCAAATAGTTCTTTTGGAAAAGCATGCTCTCTCACTTTTGTCACACTGGAGTAGCAATAAGCTTATCTATAAATGGTTCGTAGATTTTATAGTTTTGATGATCACCTTACAGTGAGTAGGACAAGCTACACTTTAAGAGAAATATTATCCTTTACCTATTCCCTTGTAGTGTCCCTCTCTCAACTATGGTTGTGATGCCATAGAATTTGGCTCTTGCATCTATGTCAGTTTTGACATTTTGGTTTTTAGAAGGTACATGAAAATAGATCTAACACATACTATTCTAAGTGTTCACACCTTAGACTAGTTGATCTTATTACATTGTCACATAGAATGATCCATTAACCTGTGTATGGTCCTATAGATCTTGGGATTCCATTTACCAACACACAAATAATGCCTTAAGTCGTAAATGATGTCAATGGTCATTCACTTCTTTTACTTTCCCACAATTCCATAAGAAAAGGAACTCATATAATCATTGCTTATATCATAAGGAGTATACCTTCACTTAACCTTTCAAGTTGGAATCCTAATAAAATCATTCATTCTTGTACTATGCATTGGGAAGACTAGAGTTCCTGAATAAACATAGGTCCAACAAGGAAGGAGCTAGATGTACCCCATTCATTGTTTTAAACAAATAAATTTTACTCATTAATTCATAAACCAATAATAACCCTTTTGGGTCAGTTGGAAACTCCACATAGTTCAATAAAATAAAATAGATAAGATAGTGGGTTCCCATATACTTGACTCGCACACATAATGAGAATATTCGTATTATTATAGATGTATACATCTATTTCTCATATCCAAATTACTATGTGAAAAAACATATATGCTCAAGTTATCTAAACTTTGAGATTATAATCATCCATGCTTACACCATTTTTTGTTAAGTACATACTATTGTGGTAAGTACATAATATTGTTTTATATCCCTATATTTTAAATATATTTATCTCACTTTTATTATTTATAGGATTCTTTTTAATTATCCTTGCACTTCCTCTATTATTTTTAATCTAACTTAATACTCCATTCCACAAGTACTTGAGCATAGAGTTGAATGCAAAGTTTATTCATAAGTATTTTCATAACCATAATGGACCATGAAAGCATAGTGCTATTGTTTGATACCAACAACAAATAATATATACCTAAATATATTTGATGAGGGTCTACTCCAAACACACTCACAACAATAAATTATAAGATTCAAACCACGAACACAATGATTTACGTGGGGAAAACCCTTTTAGGTGAAAAACCCCACTCAAAAAGCAACTCAATATATTATTTAGAAACTCAACAAGATTACAATATACTTGCAAGGCAAGTTTTCATAAGAGTGTCTCCAACTAGAGATATGTATGCAACACAGCATCTATTATATTTCCCCTAGTACCTCTATCTTAAGCACCTGATATATAGGGACTACAATACTTTTTTATTTTCGGCCAATTTTCAAGTCATTACGGAACCTCTAAGTGCTTCAAAATTGATTTTGAAACTTTTTCCATGAACCTCAAAAACTGAAACTTTAATATCTTGAAATCCAAACATGATCTTGGGTTGAAACTTACCAAGAATGTTTATGTTTCTATTACATTCGAGATTTGGGGAAAATTTCAGGCCCAACCGCTTCTTGGATGTAGGCTTACTAAAAATAGTAAGTCTTGGTATTCTTAGCCTTTTCGGAAACTTTTAAGGTTCTGAATCATTATTCAAGCAAATGGGTATTCGCAAAAACTAAAATTGAAAAGAATAGAAAACAAAATCATTTTTTGGTGATGCAAGATTTCCCTACACCTCTGGATGCTCCTACATCAGACACCTAGGGTAATTTGAGAAGTGACCTTGTCACATCTCTAGTGTTTGAGAAAAACCAATGCGGTCAACCTCTACTTTGGATAACCATGATGAATCTTCAACATGCCATCCTTTCCATTTGACAAAATATTCTTTATACTTCCTATTTCTTGTGCTCCTTCCCACACAACTATCTATTTTTTCTTCAATTTCTTTTGTCTCTGAAATAGGTGCTGGGATATTCCACTGTCCATCTGCTTTCCCATCTTCCATATTTCCTTCATGATATTATGTCAAATCAGCAATATTGAACACTAGTAAAATATTGATCCCACTCAACAACTCAACTTCATAGGCATTCCCTGATTCATGCTTCTTCAAAATTTTACAAGGTCTAGATTTCTTCATCTTCATCTTGTTATATGCTCCTATGAGGAACCTTTCCTTACTAAAGTGGACCATGACCCCATCTCCAACGTTGAACTCTTAGAATCATCTTTTTTTATCTACCTTCTCCTTATACTAATTATTCATTTTATGGATATGCTTCCTTACCTCCTCATGTAGATTCTTCATGTGTTCTGCAAAATCTTCTACACCTGCACTCTTCTTTTCCTCCTTATCCATCTTCCTCAACTTTGAAACATTTGTGTGATTACTTCCATATAAAATTTGGAATGGTGATTTTCCTATACTCCTGTTAACTGAGTTGTTGTATGTGAACTCAGCCTATGGAAAAATCAAGTCCCATCCCTTTGGATTTTATCCTACTAAACATCTCAAAAGGTTTACCAAACTTCTGATTACCACTTCTATCTGAACATTAGTTTGTGGATGATGTGCAAAACTAAACTTCAAATCTATCTTCAACTTTTTCCACAATGTCCTCCAAAAATACCCAACAAATTTTGTATCTCTATCTAAAACTATACTCTTCAGTAGACCATGAAGTCTAACCACCTCCTTGAAAAATATCTTTGCAATATGAACTACATCATTTGTCTTCCAGCAAGGAATGAAATGTGTCATCTTGGAAAATCTATCAACCATCACAAAAGGGAACCATGACCTCTCTGAGTCTTTGGCAAACCAAGCACAAAATCCATGCTAATGTATTCCCATGGTCTTTTAAGTATAGGTAAATGTTGATACAAAACAATATTTTGACTTACTCCATGTTGGGTCCCAAAACCATAGCTCCACTTCCTAGGATGGAATCACACTCACAAGTCCAGGGTTGTCATCATGTAAGCATAATCAGTCCATCAACAGAACATGGGGGGTTAAAGGTCAACTATACGGGAGTGGGTTTCATCCCCTGCACTTTGATCTCAAGTAGGCTCTGGAGGGATATTCCAAGGGGTATACCTTAACATATATTGAGTTCAAACTAGATGAACAACTAAAATCCAATGAACAACCAAACCCAACTTCTTGTCTTGGCCCCAAAACAGTCACTGAACCAAGAACAACTAGTTGTCACAAAACCCCTATATAGCTGATACAAACTGTGTGAATGTACATGCACAGGAAAGATAGTTTTTCCCCTAAACTACTAGTAAATATTTGTTTGAATTAAATAGTGTGAGATTGGTCTAATGGAGCCAAGATCGGTGTCAATCTAATTGGGTTAGAGAGTCACATGTGACAGAAAAGAGAACAAATGGAAGGGAAACAAAGAAAACTTGATCTAAGCATACATTGTATCAGATTGTAGGTTTTGTGCTTCAAACATACTTAGTAATCCATAAAAGAACTGCATGTGTTCAAATGTAAAGAACAAATGACAATTACAAGGCTTGTAATATATTTAAAATGTTGTCACATTTTGAAATGTCCAATATAAACTTATCAGTAAATGTGATAAGAGGAAAACCCTAAATACATACAAACTATCATGGAGACATTCTCTGCACAATCCCTATTGCACATTATCTTTCATTTGTTTCACCATCCCATTACTTCTCTGCAACTGGACATGGTGTAATTTGGAGCCCTAAAAGCATTCTAAACCTGCACAAACTCCAACCACCATAAAAGAACAACCCCTTCAAATGAGTTTCAATCCTACATTTATAGCCTTCACAACTTGGACCTGACGGGAAAACTGATAACAACCCCACCAACTATAATAAAAACATCATTTCAGCTACCCATTTCATATTAATGGCAATCCTAAGAGTTGTTGGCATGTTTTCCCATGTTTTTAGGATATTTCTAGACGACGGAGAGAACAGGGAAGGCAAAGCAATCAGGCCCCACCAAATCGAGCTCCAGAGATCAGACCTTCACTATGCATTGTTCACTTTGGAAGAGAAGTAAAGGACCACCTGACCTCGAAATACTTAGAAGAAACTAAAGTTGTCAGGGGTTGGGCCGTGGACCTTCTTCCTTTCACCTTCAACAAGAAAGGAGGAAGAAAAGAAACTTCTTGCTCATCGAACTCCGAAACACTTAGAAGATTATGAGCTCACCGAACTTCAGTTGTCGAGCCTTCCTCCTGCCTTCTTCCAAAAGGAAAGAGGAAGAGAAATCCCCCCATCGCCAATTCTTGAAATACTTAGAAACTTTTGAAAACTCAGCGGGCTTCGGTGAATGGGCCTTTCGCCTTCTACCTTCCAAAAGAAAGAAAGATGAAAAAAGAACTCCCACCTTCTACTTCCCACAACACTTGGCATTATGAATAAATGATCAAGGATCGGGTCCCGAACCCTCGCCCATCTGTCTTCCAAAAGGATAGAGGAAGAGAAACCCCTCGATCTCCTCCATCTGAAAGACAGGCAAATTTGAGCTTCATCGAACTTTAGCCGCTAGGCCCTCTCCCTTCTACCTACCTAGAAGAAGATCAAAGGTCACCACCCTGACCTCCAATAACCCATTGTAGCATCCTTACTATGTCTAGTAAAGTTGGTGGCAATCCCACAATTCAGAGGAAAAACCTGAATGAACAGTCCACTTGGACCTTTGGAAAGACCTTCATTGAATTATCGATCAGGGCTAGTAAGCTTGTGATGGCACTGGCACTGTATGTGCTTTCAAAGATTTAAGACTACCTAAATCACCCTAATACAGTGTTACACTTGCTAGGAAATCTCAAAACTGCATAACAGTAAGGATAGTAATGCTGGTACTATTGCTACAAGTACATACAATAAAAGACTGTAACTAATTTCTGTCAAGGAATGAATGCTAAAGGTTAACTTAATTTTGATCTAACATACAGTCTACACTTAAGAGTACAACGAGTTGAAGCAAACTAGAATAACTCAAGAATCTAATTGATCATGCATTTATGAAATAACTGTTACAGCAATGATAACATGCAGAAAATGAAGTGAGGGATAGTTACCTTCAGTGGCCCTTACTCAAGTGACTGTCTCCATTGATCTAACTCAATTCTAGTTTCTTCGATTGATAGAATCATACTAATTCCAAATCATTCATTGCACAATCTTTACAATATCACATGAGATTCTGTTGAAAGATTTTATTCATGAATTCATCATCAAATAAACATTATCTATGTAACTAACTAGAAAAAGATTTGGTAACTATAATTGCAATTTGAACAAAAACTAACTTCAAACTTAACTACCTCAACCATCGAGCCATACATATAGGCACGGGGGAGTTTATTAGAACAAGCTCTCTTAACTGAAATCATAAATCACCACTCCCTACATACCAGAGTGTGATAAATTCTAAGAAACTAATAACTAAAAAAGAAAGAAAGAAGAGTCCAAATGAAATTGAGACTCTTGTTGTAAAAGAATTGGAATGTGGACTAATTAAATCAGTCATGTTAGACTCCTAACTGCAACAAAATTATTCCCCTTCAATCATCTTTATTAATTGTCATCACGATGCGTAACTATCTTCATCAAGTGTCTCCATGCTGTAGTTGATGCGCTCAGTTTATTTTGGAACCTCCCCTACTCTAGTATCTGGGAACTCTTTGGTTGCGGGCTGCACCTTACAGTTGCTGCGGCTACAGTCCATCTCCTCCAGCATCAAGAGTTAGTTCACAAAACATGCACACAATACTAACAACCATAGTCAAGCACAGATATCCTTTACAATCCATACATTTCCACACATAATCATGCAATATCCATCATGTTATAATCATATTTCTATATACTTAATAATTAAGTTTAGGTTTGCATAATGATCATAAGAGATAGCATAATATAGAAATATGTGTAAGATAATGTCTGAGAATGCCTATGAACTTGCATAAAACCATAAGAAAAATATCTAATAACTAGACTCATCATTTCCCCCCAACTACCCATTTGCTTGTCCTCAAGCAAATTAACTAGGGCTGGAGGTTGTAGTGCAAAGTGATTTCCCTGAAGTCTATAACAACATCCACTCCTTCAACCTGTTCCACATAAAAGCCATTATGATATGCCAGTCTATTCATTATGGTAACCTCTACCTTCTCACACCACATTCTTCTTCCCTGTCCAATGTGGTACTGAGTACAGAAGCATTGGTGGCTGGAAGGTAAGTGGTACCCATTTAAGTCCCTGTCCTCTAGCAATATCCATATATTTTTGTACTCTTTCAAACATGGCCATAAAATTATGAACAGAGAGGGGTTCTTTTCTTTGCAACTTAGGGGTTAAATTGTTCCTTCTTTCTTGCACAAACTGATAAGAATGGTGGATGAGTCCAACAGCTAAATGTTGCATTCTTTCATAATCCTACAGTCTCAAATTCATGATTATTTTGTCTATACCTTTATGATCCAAAAGTTGTTTCCATTCTTCAATGATTAATTCAGGGGTTTTATATTCTCTCCTTATTGGAAGACCAATTGATTTCTCTCTCCATATATGTTTGCATAATTTCACCCAACTTATCATTTTTGAAATAGGATGCTAGTGCCCTCAATTGTAAATCCTCCACAAAACCTAATGGGTTCAATTCTACATCTTCAGGCATGACATAATTATGCAAGTAGTACTCACATAACTGATCCTATTCTTCTAGTGTGGCATCAACAAAAACTTTTAGAAAAGTCTTTTTTCCACTCATAGCAACTGGTTTGTTACTAATCAACTTAATTGAAAACTTAAAAACTTTTCTTGTAAAAATAAAGCATATGTTCTAGCAGGAGGTCTGTATTTAATAATTTGGGCAGCTTTATCTGCTACCTCTTCCATCCTAACTGCTAATCTTCTCAATTCAATATCCTTTCTCTCTAATGCCTAAGTATGTTCTATAGTCATTACTTCTTTTTCTTTCTTCCACTCCTCTTCTCATTTAGAAAAGTTTTCAGTAACTTTCCATAATTGATAACCTAGGGACATGATTGTATGACAAGTTGGGGTTTTTGTGATAGGGGGTCTCTTTTCCTTAGCTACCAGTTCCTTATTTCCTACTACAACTATTACTAGTTCTACAATTATATCTAATTTTGACCCCTGCCCATAAGTATTAACTTTTTCCTCCAACTCCTAAATCTTTGCTTCTCTTTCCTTGTCCCTTTCCTCATACCTTTTGACCAATTCCTCCAGCTGCTTGATCCTTTCAAAAGCTTCCTACAATTCTTTTCTGATGTTTCTTTCTTCTAGCAATAATTCTTCATCTCTCAAAGACTGCTCAACACCATCCCCTGTGGATTCATAACCCTCACTGTCAGGGTTATCTGGGATTTTCTTTCTGGTTTTCTTGGCAACAAAAATATCCTTTGATTCTGATTCAGAGATCGTGGCTATATACCATTTCCTTTTAATTGGAACTTGCACATTTTCAATCACATTGGCCTCTTGTTCAGGGCCAGTTTCCACTATCACAGCATCTTCTTTTTCATCTCCTTATTTCTCCATACTACACCCCATAACACTTTTTCTTTTTAGATGGTGTGAACGCATTAGTTGTGTGGGTTTCTTCTTCGGCATTTTTTAAGGAACAAAAGAAGAACCACCTTTCTTCTTTCTAGTTTTTGGTGTTCTTGTGTTGGGCATTTTACTATAAGATGGGGTTTGATATACCTCTTCTACTACAGGTTAATCAAATGTTGCATGTGATGAATTTTGCACATCTTGTTCCCATGTTTCTCCCTTGTTGCGGGTGGGTGAAGCAATAGGTGGAATAGGAGGAGTTTCCCTTAAAGATGTAGCAGGTGACTCTATATTCCCTGGTATTGTTGGTTCCTCAAGAATATCATTAATGTTTCTATAATTCAAAAATATTTCCTAGGGCACCTATGGGTACTGAACCCTAAGTCTCCTTTTCACTAACAAGGTAAACAAACAATCATGTGACAGAGCTGAATTATTTAACTTCCATTGATATTCATACCCCATTCTTTTTAACAAATTATACAGAAAATTGGGTACATTAACTATTCTATTATGGCGAAGGTGACTCAATACCTTAAGATGCACAGTATATAGAAGGGATTGTCTACCATCACAAGTAATGTACTTAATAATATGAACAGCACAAGAAGCCGATACCTGTTTGATTCTGAGATTCTAAACAAGAGGCTACTTCCTAGCCCTACTTGAATTGGATGTCTTCATGTGGATAAATGCAAAAAAATCATGAATATATCTTACTTTTTTGTTGTGTATCTTTTGTTAAAATATACTAAGGTATTCAACCTCATTAAAATCGTTAGGATTAAAGTATATAATATCCAATAGGTTGTAAGCAATAATTAAGAAAAATTTGAATGTCATACTATGTGAATCCTAGATAATATACCATGTGAATGTCATGGCATGGGTAAGGAACCAAATTTCAGATGAAGGATAATGACATTGTGATTCAATAGATATGGATGCCAAATAAAAGCCATTTTCTTTGGAGATAAAAATTGGCTATTTTTACAAGTATTCAATTTCTAGCTTATAAGCCCACATAAGATACCATCTATTCATTGCTAGATGAAATTGAGTTGTTTAAGACATAAATAATTTATATGTTCACACACACATTTATATATCTAATTTTTGGAGATAAATATGCATGTACAATTCATTAGACCTTTTTGTCAAACATGTGGTATGCAACCACCCAAATGTTTTGCCAATTATTATAATGATTTTCATGCAACTTTGCTTCCTTGTTCTGGGATGTTTCTTTTAAGGTTTTCATTGTTGGTTTTAAGCTACACCTTGTGGTATTTGGATGTCCCTTACTATACCTTATTTATTGATGTAAAAATAGACAAAAGTCCTCATTTCTAGATATAAAAGGCATAGTTATTCTTGTATAAAATTATTTTAGAGTAATATGGTTGTTGATACATTATTTTTCTTAAATATGTATTATTTGAATCAAACATAAAAATTTATATATGTTTTACATCCATCTTCATCTTAAAAACACTTCCCATGTTTTTCACTTACAACTGACTTTAATCTACAGTAGATAATTTTATTTTTTTTCTTTTTCTTGGCTAAAATAATAGAGCCCACCCAATTGTTAACTTTTACCTTGTCCTATTACTACTTATGATTAGATTAAAGAATATATTGAGTTGATTATTATATAATGTAATTGCAGGATAGGTATGTGCCTTGCTAGATTACACATCCTCATTGGTCATTATATGTTTCTTCAATAGTGATCTCCATTGTTGGATTTGATGCTTTGCCTTTAGTGTGTAGGACATATTTATAT
This sequence comes from Cunninghamia lanceolata, assembly GCA_027924645.1. Taxonomy (NCBI): domain Eukaryota; kingdom Viridiplantae; phylum Streptophyta; class Pinopsida; order Cupressales; family Cupressaceae; genus Cunninghamia; species Cunninghamia lanceolata. The sequence goes on along the minus strand of BSBN01001292.1, from coordinate 462,001 downwards.
AGGTGTTTGACCAATGGATATATGTGGAGGAGAAGACATGGATTCATTGACCATCTCACCATCTCACCCTACCTAGTCCCTATGGTCAAGTTATTGACCCTATGATTCATGTGGTATATTGGTTGCTTAACCCATCCTATTCAGTTGTGAATAGAAGGATGTTGATATCTACCCAGTTTGCCTCTAATTCAAATAATTTATGATTCTAGATCCTTGTGTTTTGGGTAAACCCATAAAGTGTCAGTGTCCTTTGTTGAGTTTACTTAACTTAAATTTTCTTACACTTTATTGGATTTTAGAAATGTTTGTTGTGAAGTGTTTGCAAATAACCTTCATGCTTTAAATGAGAAATCAATTTCATTTATTTACCATTATGGAATGGTCCTATGAATTTTAATATTATGATATTTTGAAATTCATTGTGAATTAAAAGACTATTTGGAATTTAATCCATAGCCAAATTAATTTAATCTGGGTAATTTAATTCAAAAAAGAAATGCTCATTTGTATTAAATTAGGTGTGATAATTCATTTGGGAAAAGAATTACCTAATCTACATTTTTAATGATATGATTTTCCTATGATATGTATGTTTATTTGGAAATGCCTTTTGGGAAAAAAAATATCCTTATTGGAAAGTAGATATTTTTACAAAAGCCCTTTTTGAAAATAATTAAAAAGGGATGTATTTTTCATAACTTTTGTTATTTTTGGTTGAAATCCTCCTCTCTCTCCTTCTTCTCCTCTTTTAAAAATGGATGCAAATTGGAGATGCTTGGAATTGGATTGTGTTTGGGAGTGGAATGGATGGAGGACTAGATTTCTTGAATGATTGTTGGAGTATGCTCAAAGAAAACCTATCTTATCCATTGTTTTCAACTTAAAATTGAAAGATATTTCCCTTGTGATTTTATGCATTGAAAGGATGTTTTTCATTAGTCATGCCCACAATAGGTGGATGCATATGGATTCCTTTTATTAAGATTGTTTGAGAGCAATATATAGTTTGAAATTGCATTTTTTTAAAATTTGAAAAATTCCAAAAGAGAGCCAATGTTATGGCAAAATTTTCTTATAATTTTTTATGAGTAGGAAAGATTTATTTAAGTTGAAAAAAGTGTAATTGTGCATGTTAAGATCATAAGGGTATATTTAGATTTTGAAAATTTTGTGTAGTTTGGGAGATAAGTTTTGGTGTTCTTGAGTAATGTCATCAATGGTGAAATTGGGGGTTTTTATGGTTTTCCCTCTTTTTGAAAAAAATAAAAAATGTGTTTAAAACCTTATTTTTTATTAGTACTTTTTGGGATGAAAAGTGCCATGCAGGAAATATTATTCTCTACCTTATGGATATGAGTATCACGTGTTTTGACCTTATTTTTTGTGCTTTGACTCTTTAGTCAAACTTGACCTTTTAATAGGCCTTATGTTAGATTTATATTTTCTACCCTCATGGACATAAGTCTTACATGTATTGACCTCACTTCTCCATGCCTTGACCTTTTTGGTCAAAGTTAACTTTTGGACTTAGGAATGGGTACATTGTAGTTCCCCTTCCTGTTTCTCATCAAGATGTTGATTCCTAATAGGTCTTTTTGATTCCTTGCATGAGTGAGTGGTTGTGCTAACTCATTGCTTTATATTGGTGGTTGTTACCATGTCTTCTTGTGGGTTACTGGTAGAAGGCCATAACCCTTGTGCATCATTATTTTATCTTGATTGTAGTGTGTATGTTTATTTGACATAATGATGTTGTATCTTTGATAAGGCTTAGCCTCTTCATTAGATATAATATATGATTAGTTAGCATAGTAGAATATAATCATTTCATCAGATATAATATTTGATTACTAGAATATAATAATGTTTTGTGTTGATATTTCTAGAGCTTCTTTCTTCTAGAAGTATCTTTGTATTCCTTTAAAACACTTATTATGAAGATTATTTGGAATGCCTTAATTGAGAAAATCTCTCTTGTGAGTTTTTGTTCATGTGCACTCATATCAATTGGTATTGGATCCAAAGGATCATGGCCTTGGATCTGGTCTTCTTGAAGGCTTAGATCAACCTTTACTAGCTCCCTCCCTTTTTGATTGTCATAGATCTAAACTCCTTGACGGTTTCATTTGGTGTTCCCTTCTAGGTCTTTATTTGCATCCCAAGATCTAATCTCCTTAAAGGTTTCTATCTTTGACCATTATTAGATCTATATTCTCTTTTTCTCAAGTATCACATTGTGAAACTTTGTAGCCCACTTTTTGGCCCTTCTGAGTGTTTTTTGAGGATTTTAATGATCACCAAATTGATCTTTGATCCATTTAAATCATTTGTCTCATCAAGATCTTTGATTTAAAAAATTATCAAAATTGGAGTTGTGGATCAAAAGTTATGCCCTTCAGAAGGTACTCTACTGAAAAACCCTTAATATTTTTTTTCTTTTTGCTTACCATCTTGTAATGGCTCCTAAGCGAGATACCCAGCGAGAATATATCTAAAGAATCAATTAACATGAGTACTCTCTATAAAATTTTACAAAATCAAGCAAAAAGCGAAAACCAGGCCATGCAAGATCTGGTTGCATCTTTTTAAATGGCACTCCAACCAATATCCATGCCACTCAAACCCCTAGCTTCCAACTTGAAATAAAGGTTTCCATTCCAAAATTTTATGGAAGCTTTAATGGTGAAAAGCTAAACTCTTGGCTTCATAGTCTTGAGGCATATTCAAAACACAACCTGATTTAACCCCCCAAAGGTGCAAATAGTTGAGGCCTATCTGTTAGTTTGGCCTTGGATTGGTGGAAAAATCATCAAGCAATGCTTTCAGCATTAAGAGGAGAGGAGATCACTGAGTGGTCAGATCTGCAAGCAACTCTTAAGGAAAGATTCTATCCTCCTAGCTATTTATGGAACATGTTAGGTCGATGGCTACAACTCAAGCAAGCTCAAGATCAATTCATGCAATAGTATATCAATTGATACCTTCAACAAGCTTCAAGTCAGGCTCAACATTTTAGATGCAGAGGAGGTACTTGTTAAATTTATTTCTAGCCTATCTCCTTTCCTTCATAAAGAGCTAGCTATGTTTGAAGTTAAATCTTTAGATAGGGATTTTAGGCTTGCAATTACTATAGAAAATAAGTTAGGGCTTAAAAAGGGGATGAAATAGGGTACCTTTAAAACCTCCAATAACCCTAGTGGCCAATCACAATTTCCAAATAATTCATCCTCACCTACCACTAGTAGCAAAAAATAATTTTGTATCTATCACAAGTGCTTGGGTCATTCGAATATGAAGTGCAAGGTGCTCCAAAGTAAGAGAGAAGGAAAAGCACTCCTTGTAGAAGAGGAGCAAGGGAATGTGGAAGAGGTGGTGGATTCTCCCATAGTGGAAGTTGATAATCCTATGGAACTTGACCATGCCCTTGTTCTCATGACAGCTAAGAACTACTCTAAGGCCTCTCGTGAGTCTATTTTCACATAAAACTATCAAATCAAGAATATTATGGCTCTTTTGATCATTGATAATGTAAGTGAAAAGAATCTGGTTAGTGAAAGATTGGTCACAACTCTTCAACTCCCCACACATGATCATCCTTGACTATACCATCTAGGTTGGGTACAAGAACATGGACCTCATGAATTAATCAACAAGGTTTGTCCAGTGACCTTTGTTATTGGGCCTTTCCAGGATATAGTTAAATGTGATGTAACACCATTGGATTGCTCAAATCTCCTTCCTAGATGGCCATTCTGGTATGATCATAGTGCAATTTATGATAGATGCCTAAACACCTACTAGATCCAAAAATATGGTAACATGTATAAGCTTACTTCTACTTCCAACGCTAAATCATATTTTATTTCAAGTAATCCTATTGTTAAATATGTAAACTTATCAAAATACTTAACACTCTATATCATTATCCAAGATAAGGAGGATAATCAATGAGAATTTTAGTGGAGAGCCACTCAGATGTTTTTGAAGATCCAAAAGATTTACCACCTTTTAGAACTATCAATCATTCTATAGATTTGGTTCCAGGGTCTTCCTTGCCAAATTTTCTTGCATACCACCTCTCACAAATTGAAAATATTGGAATATAGAAGCATATCAAAAAATTTATGGAAGAAGGGAAGCTACAGCCTAGAACCTCTCCTTTTGGCTCCTCATCTTTTATTATTTCCAAAAAGGAGAATATTCACTGACTATAGAGCTTTAAATAAAATCACTATAGAGAACAAATATGCTTTGCTCAGGATTCATGACCTTCTAGATTGTCTTAAGGGGGCTCGGTATTTAACAAAGATGGATCTTACTTCAGGCTATCATTATGTATGGGTAGATCCTACTAATTACTAGAAAACTACTTTCAAAATTAAATTTGGGCTTTATGAATGGTTAGTGATGCCCTTTGGATTGAGTAATGCTCCTACCACATTTATGTGGCTCATTAATGATATTTTAAGAACTCACATAGGAAAGTTCATAATTGAGATCATGTTTAGTAAGTCTTTAGAAGATCATATTCAACATGTTCACACTAATTTAGATCTTCTACAGCAACACCAACTTCAAGCTAAGATGACAAAATCCTTCTTTGATCAACACTTTATCAAATCCCTAGGTTTTGTTATTGATCATAATGGAGTGTGTGCAAACCCTAATAAAGTGAAATCTCTCAAAGATTGGCCTATCTCTTATTCTGCTACAAATCTAAAGAGTTTCCTCTAGGGCAAGAGTTACTACAAAAAATTCATTTAGAATTTTTCCTATATTGCTCGACCCCTTCACCATTTGTCGAACCAAACAAATTTGTCATGGCCTACAATAGCAAATCAAGCATTCTAATAGCTTAAGGAGGCATTTTGTTAAGTTCTAGTACTTATTCTTCCAGATCTTCAGCAACCATTTGAGATTAAGATCGATGCCTCCAACTATGCTATAGGGGTTGTTCTTAAATAGGGAGGACACCCTATAGCCTATCATTCTAAAGGCCTCTTTTTAGCCAAGATCAATTACAAAATCTATGATAAAGATTTTTATGCCTTAGTCCAAGCCTTGAAACAATGGAGGCACTACATTCTTGATAAGGAAACAATTCTTCATACTAATCATGAACCCCTTATTCTTTTGAATTCACAATCTAAAATGCAAGAACAATATCATTTGAAATGGGTCTCCTATATTCAACAGCTGCACTTAATCATTAAATATAAAAAGAGTACTACCAATAAAGTTGTTGAATTGTTGAGCCGCCATCCAACCAAAGTATTACATATCCTAGATGTTAGATTTGTTGCATATGAGGATTAGAAATGTTTGTATTCTTCTTATGCATCTTTTGGACTAGTTATACATGCTCTGCAACATCCCACTATCACCACCAAACTTCTTTCTTAGACTACACAATTAGAGATGGTTGATTATATGATTTGAATCAATTGTGTGTTCCTATTAGTTATATTCGGTTGATGTTAATTAAAGAGGCACATTCTTCTTCTTATGGGGAACACTTTGGCACCATCAAAAGTACTTCTATTGGCACTCCAAGAGGAAGCAAGTGGGAGATTTCATTCATCGATGCTCTCTTTGTAGCCAAGCTAAGCCTAACAATCACAAACTTGGTTTGTATTAGCCTCTTCATATTCTCTCTCGGCCATGGGAGTATATCTCCACATATTTTATTAGTGGGTTTCCTACTACCTTCAAACAACATGATTGTAGTTTTTTGGTGATGTGCCAATTTTCAAAAATGGCCATCTTCATCCCTTGCAAGAAAACTATTTATGCTTCTAAGGTTGTTGAATTATTTTTGAATAATGTATGGTGTTAGTTTTATTTTCCTCTTTCTATTATCCTTTTCAGACTCCACTAGGTTGCATGTTGAAAATGTGTTGTTGCAGAGGTAGAAAGGCCTTGTTACTAGTGTTACAAGAGTAAATATTCATATAGGGGGGTTTTGGGTTGCCCCTTGGTTTTAGCAGTGAAAGGATTTGCTTGAATCCTAGGTCTTTATTTAGTATTATCTTGTTCAGGCTATTTGGTGCCTCCGAACTCAAGCATCTTGGTCTATTGGACCAAGGTAGCTATAACGTCAGCTGGTGTCACGTCCTCTATTATTTCAGCGTTACCACCTTGTAGTGGGTTTTCTTGCATTTGGGTAGCCTCGTTTCTTTGTTCTTCGATAATTTTTTGGACAAAGCTTGGAGTATTGTGGATCACTCATCTTGATAGGCTACATGAAGGGCTTCTTGAGCCTCAAAATCTTCTTGTAAGTTTCTCTCCAAATGGCACACCTCATTGTCCATTTGGGTGGTCATTTCTCTATAGCTTGTAATAGGTTGATCATGTTGATGAATTTTGGATAGAACGAGCACTTGGCATGCTCTACCTTTGTTGGTATGGTTGAGTTGGATGACCATGTCATGATTCCAAGTCAGGTTGTTAAAAGTTAAGAAATTGTGGGGCTCTCATTGACCCCCCTCTAAATCAAAGTCTTCATAGTCATAATGGTTTGAAATTGAAGGTAGTGGGTCTGGAGGGATCTACCTATCAAATGAAGGTGTGAGAAGTTTGTTGGAGAGGACCTACCCCTGAATCATGTCTAATTATGTCATATTCTGGGGGTACAAAAAGCACCATAGAATAAATGGATTGAAAGAGAAGGGTGGAAGTGAAATGAAAGAAAAGTGTAGAAACACAAAAAAACTCACCCAGAAGGATTTGCTCTTCATCTTGGAGGTGACCTACCCCTAAACCTTATCTGATTCTACCATATTCTAAGGGTGCAAAAACCACTGGAGAATAAGTGGAAAGATCACAAATGAGAGAGAGATGATGAAGTGAAATGAAAGAAATGTGCAGAAATGCATAAAAGATTACCCAGAAGGATTTGCTCTTCATGTAAGGTTCACCAAAATATGTGATGTTTGGAATCAACCCAAGTATGACATGAGTGAGTTAGACCTTGATGCAGCACATGAACCACACCCTTGCTAAGGGTACCCACCCAGTCACTCCCACTCTCGTAGTAGGAATTAGTTGAGTGGTGGTGGAACTGAGGGGTTATTTTGTTCATAGGGAAGTAGATTTCACAGATGGCAATTGTGTTGTTTATGTGGGCTATTTATGTGCATGGTCAATGGTTATGATTCTCCTAATTTAGTTGACACAATTGAGAGGTTATTTCTTGTAACAAGTTGAGGTTATCCTTCCCTACTCTCTTGTGATTTCCAGATCTCATCTTGCTTCTTTGTAAAACTAGTTTATGATTTGGCCTTGAATCTAGAATATTCTTAGAACATGGGCCCTAATAATATCATGCTCTATTTGTTGTAAGAGTTATATTTGTTCTTGAATGATTTCTTTTATAGGGTTTTCCTAAACTGGCAAGTTTTCCCTTATATCTTCCAAGATTGATTTGATCCAATCTTCTCTCATTCCAAGACACATTGAGTGTGAACATTGAATTAAGAGAGATGGAAAATTTGGTGTTTGTTTTGATTTTTATGGGTTGCATGCCTTGTAATAAAATTGAGGGATTTCCTTCTTGCCTAAGTGTTGTTTGTTTAACGTAACATGTTTCATGTTGAAATCAAGGGCTTTCCCGTTTTATTGAAATTTTAAAGTTGATTGCCTCATGATGGCATTGAGGGATTACTTCCACAAGTGAATTGAAAGTTGAGTGTCTTGTGATGGGATCAAGGGCTTGCTTCTTTTTGTGAAAGTTTTGAAGTTTAAATTAGTCTCTAAATGCAACTATTCTAAATGAATGTACCTCTTTTTGTATTTTTTCCAAACTTTTAAGTATGATCTAATTACTACTTGCATAAAATTGAAATTTCTTATGGATGAAAAACTAAGATGATTTTCTTAGATGCAATTTCACTAATGTTTTGATATTTTGCAGTTTGATTTTGAATGACAACTACTGTAAAGAAAGAAAAATGCAATTACTCTAAACACATTAGAAAGCAAATCTAGATCTAGTAAGCAATAAATTCTAAACCTACCAAGAGAAAATAAGAATGAATCATTACTTCCTCAAGGGTGAGAGAATGTACTAATTACTATTGAAAATAATTGAAAAGAATATGTAAATAAATAAAGGGCACCAGTGCCAAGCTTGTGTCCTCAAAGATCCAATAGCATCTATCTCCTCTACAACAAGGTCCTCCTCTTAATGATAGGGATAAAGATAGGGATGTGAGGGAAATTGAATTGATTGTGGCCTAGAAGCAGAGGCAAAACATAAGCAAAAGGCTATCAAAGTCTTGTACGAGCATAAAAATGCTATGGGGGTTGATATGCATACGCTTGATCCTCTAGAAATGAATTAACTCCTACAAGGAAAGAAAGAATGCATGAATAATTTATAGTTTCCTCCAAAACAAGAGAGGGGCATATTTATATGTAGAAAATCAACACCAATGGTGGGGTGATTGGGGATTGAATTGAAGAGCTAATTGGAAGATCACAGCTATTGAAGAGGAGAGGACAAGAGACTAATTGGAAGATTACTATGGATTGATTAGGAGTTGAGAAAAGGCTAATTGGGAGTTAAGAAATAGTTAGGGGGAGTGATGGCTCAATTGTGCATGAGGTAAATTTCAATCAAAAACTAAAAATAGATGTAAATTAGGCAAAAATGAAAGAAATCACACATGCCAAAACATGATAGGGTCGCCCCTTTTGAGAATTGGATCACCCCTTTTGCTAGGGCATGTTACCTAGGTGACCCTATAACTTAAGGAGAGGTCACCTGAGCAACCCTACGGTCTCTCAATGAACCTCCAATTGAGGATTTGTAAAGGGTTGTTTTGCAATTGTGAAGTCATAGAACTAGGTTTGGAGGGTAGAAAATATGGTCAAGGGGTCAAAAGACTAGGAAACATGTCATCAAGTGTGAGATTGCTAAGAGGAGTGTCATTCATGCCTTCATGGGTCATGAGTTTAACCTCCAAATCATCATCAGACTGTCATGTTTTTAGTGCTTACAAGCACAATCCCCACAATCGTTAAATAAGAAATACAATCACATATCAATTGCTATAATATATATGCATGACAAAAACTACTTTAACTTAATATATCATACAAAACTAATTACTAAATATTAAACAATTAATTTATAAATGATTAAATCACTATAAAACATTAAATTAATTATGAAATAATAATTAATTAATATTAAGTTATTCCATTACAAGTTTTTAAAATACTTATAAGACATAAGCCCTCACAATTAAAAGTTTAATTAATTTCATGATGGAATATATTCCTTTTCATATATATTAGCTTCATTTTTTCATAACATTCTAACTTTAACTTGCACATTTGCTATTTATTACTTGGATGAAAGGAATAGGTCAAAGCCTGAATGGGTGTTTCATGATTTCCTTTATTTCATCACTTCCCTATACATTTTGTGTTCCACATAATTACATCTATTTTTACCACATTAGCAACTAAGTGTCCTCCACTCCACAAAACGTAGCATAATTGACTCAATTTTAACACAATACACATATTTGAATTGACCCTTTCTACTTTATTCATGCATGACCATACTTAAAATTTCAATGTCAAGGGTGTGAGGGGAAACTATTCAACATAGCACATATATAGATTCTAAATCGCATCTATCTAATTAGTAAGGGGAAAGAAATCAAGATAAATCAAGGTGTTCATTAAAGGAGCTCAAATAACTAAAGAGTAAAGAATTGACTCATTCTTGAGAATTTGGAGTGTGTTCTTAAGAGCTTTGAGTGCATGTTCACCATCCAATACAAGAGTTACTTGAGCCACTGAAGGCAATTCTATAAATTAATATCTTTCTACTGTGTCCAACTATGTTATGAAATATTTATAAACTTGCACAAGAGGGTATTGCAAAAAATAATTTTACACTAACTCAAAGTCGCTTAGAATACCTAGCATGGATTGCAGGCTTATGATGATCAACAAACCACTATTGAATAATCCATGGTATGCCCATGTGTAGATTTTTTATGGATTACTTTTAGGAAATGTTGCATTGTCTTCTATTATAATTTTTTTATGATACATTTTTAACATAAAAAATGTTGAGTATGAATGAGTGCTTTGAAATAATGTGATAGAATATGAAGAAACAATGCAAGTTAGTGTGGAACAATATCATACCGATATAGCAATCAATCTGAAAAAATTGGATAGTACATGGCTTTAAAAATACACATCAAAATTAGATGTCCTTGTTCACTTGAAAAGTCTCATTTTCTTCAAATTTTGCCTCTTAGAATGCCTAACTAAGTTTCACAATACTTTTATGTTTATTCTCTTTTTTTTTCATTATTTCTCAAGTTTCATTGTGAAAGTGGGTAAAAGAAAGTGCTTTGAAGCAATCGTACTATGTAGATGTGCCATGCCATCATATTTATGTGTCTATTCTTCTATTTGTTCAATAGGGGCTATTTATTATTAGGACAATACATGGCTTCCATTATAGGCCTATCTTGGATGATTATATGTTAATAAACATAGAGAAGCATATACAATGATTATAGTCTTTATTAGGGATTATAGCTGATATTATAGTCTTGATTTTTTTCCATTTTCAAACCAATTTTATCAATTAAAATTATTTTTTAAATTTCTTCATATAAGCAAAATGCAATATCTATAAATCAAGAGCTCAATGGGATGAAAAGCACTAGTAAAAATTCTTATAACAACTAACCAACTCTATTAAAAGGTAAAATTGATCCAAAAGGCACACAAACTTAAAAATGGAGACAATGTGTTGTTATGATAAGTTATATAATAGGAATATAACCTTCCAAAGCATACACACAAATAAAAGTTAAATTTCATGCATTTCCTCCATGTTTTCCACAACGCTTCAATAAAAAAAGGAATTTGTTGTGGTGTCGAGAAGTTTTTGATTAACTTCCACTACAAGAGTCATTCATAGTTGGCCCATAATCCATGTCTATGAAAATTATTTTTATAAGATTATATTTTTATGATTATTCACCACTGTCATTTTAAAACATGAGATACTAATCAATTAGAAGTAAAAAATAAATGTATCCCCCAGCAAAGGGAATATGCCAATAAAAATACTAATACAAAGATACATTTTTTCTAATGCAATTAACAAAGGAAACTTTTTAATGGAAAAGATATTAATTTGGTAGATTATTTATTCATGTTGTGATTAAAAAAGTTGATTATAAAACTTAATGTAAACCTAGTGTAACTAGTATTTAGCATTGCAATAACATTTTTATATCAGTTTAATAAATTAAAACAATTATTAAACTTAAGTTTCTCTTAACTTCAAGAATACTTTAATATATTCTCTACTAACAAGGCCAACCATGTGAAGGTGGAAGCTTCTATGGCCTTCCCTAGCCTAGACCTTACCTATACCCACCTTGACCAAGGTCTACCCCAACCCTATCTTACCTAAGACTACTAGGACACAAGATACATACAATACACTTTATCTATTACCATTAATAAATAATGTTACACAAACTTATTTATTTAATAAAAATATTAACTTTAGTAACATTACACATAAATTTTTTTATTTAATAAAAATGTGAATGAAATATGGTTTATTCATTAATAAGAGATTATGTATGTCTTGTGTATGCATGTCAATGTCAACGTAATGTTTGTAATACCGCAATCCATTGGTTTAAGGCAATTCACTGGCATCAACTATCATGTTTGTTTAAGGCAATCTATTGGTGAGGTGTCTTGTTTGGGTAAGGTTGATGAGGGAAGGTCTTTGAAGTTTAGGCAATCCATTGGTGAGATATGTCTTGTTTGGGCAAGGTGATCAATTGGTGTCTTTGAAGTAAGAATTGATTCTTTACTTCATAATTAGTTTGGGTGGTCTCCCTTGGAAGGGGCACTCCTTGTGAGTAATTTATATAAAGGGTAACTTATAATTTGTAATATTGTTTGCAAACTTTCCGTTTTTTAAGGCTTTGTATTAATAAGATTTTATGTAGTTTGCTCAACAAATAATCAGAAAACACTACAAGACAATAGACCTTAAGAAATGATCGTGATCAATGATCATCCCTTTCAACCTTTAGAAGGGGTTTTCAGCCCCTTCAAATAAGTATATTATTGATATTATCTTTTAGAACCTTACAAGCTGCTAGATCAACATAATTGACCAAGCTTAAACTTCATGGGGAAGGAGGGAAGGAGCTAAAACATTTAACCCTTAAGATGTAGGAGTTCTTTTGTTGTGCCCTTCCATTTCACTAGGTCACAAATGAAATACAGGCTTGTGAGCACCACTCTGAACCTCCATTATATTGGATCTCAGTCATACCATATAAGAGCTTGTTAATCACCTCCATCAACAAGATTTTCAACCATTTTGCTGCATCACAGATAAATACAGTGGCATGTCATAAATTGAATTATGCAAAGCTAGATACAATTCATATGAACTCTGTTCTAAGAAGTTTAAATTAGCATGTAATAATTAGGCCAAATTAGAAGAGAATTGATAGTATGTACTTAAAATTACAAGATTTTGGGGGTCATGAATATGTATCAAGCAAATCTTTTTCTCAAAACTCCTAATTTGCCCCATTCTCAAGCTTTTCAATTAGAGCATGTCATTGGATTCATCTGCAAGGGCATCCTTCATAATGAGCCCCTACTTGTTAATATACTTCTCTTTACACTTACACTGTTGTGAGCACAACTTAACAATTTACAATCTAGAGAATTGAAAGCACCATGAGCACACTCCATGAATTAATCTACAAAAATATAGAGCAAGTAAATAAATTTTTTATCATATGCAACTACCTAAAAGAATCCAAGATATCACAAGCCTTGGCTATTTTAGGGATGGTCATCTCAGTTTATTCCATATCTATAATTTTCATGTAGTTGTTGGAAACATGCATTTTTCTTCAGAATTGTAGTGAATGATTGAATATGTACACCAACTAATAGAAGTGAGATGATGGAAAAGGCTGAGCAAATATGATCTTCTACAATGTTGATTTTGGTGCTCCTAAATTTTCTATATGTATAGGCCATAGGAGACGGTTTTCTTTTTGCATTTGCAAGTGAAGTCAATATGTGGGCATCAAACTTAGAAAACTGAATAATAGAGAAAGATAAAACCTAAATGACACATCTAAAACCAAAACAATAGTCATATCATTGCATTACATTGAACAAATAACAATCATACCATATTTTCTATCATTGTCCAATATTGATATCTAAAACTTGTATCTTTTCCTTGCATAGTATAACACCCAAGTCCAAATACATTGAAAAAGTGCTACAAAAACATTAATCAGAATTCAAGAATCCAATCTAAAAGATGATATATAAGGACATTGAAAATGTGCTACACTCACCATGAATAGGAAAAATACATGCCCTCCACTAGGCATTCTCTATTGAAAATATGTACCTAATCGGTGTTGTCATTGATGTCAAAATATCCTTGTTGTCATTAATGTCAAATGTACCTATTTAGAAGACCTATATGTTGAGAATATTGAGAAAATTAGCCTCTCCAGAAGAGACAAGTCAGTTACACATTTCTTTGTAAAAGACAATGCAGACAATGTAGTTCAATGAAGAAGATTACTCTGCATTTCCAGTAGGATGAAGATCAAAGTCCGCGGACCATATGGTTATGTAGAGGATTGTTTGAAGTAGCTCCAGTTAAGATTTTAGAGGTCCACATGAAGATTTGAAGAATCTATGGCCATCTGAGTAGAACCAGGTTTTGTAGTTGTTCAGAAGTAACAGAGTGACAAAGATTTGGTCTGGATTGATCTATATTGAAATATTATGATCTATGGATCTAGAGGCATGTTTGGGAAGTCAGTGTGTATCCTCAAGTCAAATGGTTCATGGTTTGGAGGTCTACAAGCAATCTTTCTAGTGTGACAGTCACGGCAGACAGTGTTCTTGAGGTACCAGATGAAGATGCAAGTGATTCTGATGATTTGGAGTAGTGCAAATGTTATTGTTGAATTCAATGTGCTTGTGGAGGTCTCTAGATTGTGTGCCTGTTATGTTGGAGGTCCGCATTGAAGATAAAGCTCGTAGTTGAAGATTTCTTCCTTGGTGTTGTCGTTCTTCCCCGTTTTGGCCGACCGGATGATTCATGCATGTTGCGGATGATCTAAGATGAGTTATACGAAGTGTGGCATATTGCTCGAGGAAGATTTGGATCCTAGTTATGTTTAGCCAATAGTATAATGATTTGCATTAAGTCAGATGTTTGTAGTGCCGACCTTGATATTCATTCCAAGGTTGATGAAGCATATAAATACTTGTGGATGAATTATGAAAAGTTGTCCTTGTGCGAAAATGATAAAATCCTAAGAAAGGTACAGAAGTAGAGTAGAGAAGAAGAGGAGCAAAAGAACAAGAGCAGTAAAGGATGAGAATATAGCAGAGAAGTGTTTGGGGGCAAAGCAGAAGTTTTGTGAGCTATCAATGGGACTGAACCAGGCATGAACAAGATATTATCTCTCAGTTCATTCTTTCTGTATTAAACAAAATATTGTAGGCAGTGAGCCTCTTTGAGCAATGAGCTCTAGGCAGTGCGCCCTAAGGCAAGTGTCTTTCCATATCTTTTAAGTACTTTTAATAGGGTACAAATCTTGTGGGTTAACCCCACCGTGGTTTTCCCTTAACCGGGTTCCACATAAAAATTTTGGTGTTATGTGTGTTCAATTTGTTTCTGCTCATGTGATATTGATTCATGCTTTAATGTTTACATCATTAATTTGATTGTAAGTTGATAAAGAAGATTAAAAGTAGAAAAGGTTAAATTGTGGGACAACTAATTCACCCCCCCCTCTCAGTTGTCCAGACTAATTCCAACATTCTCATCATCTTATAGTTCAAATTTCACTACCTAAATTTCCCTCTCGTGCTATTGGAGAGAATAATTTATGAAATATCAATCTCAAGTAACCAATAATTAAATGATCAGTATTTTTCTTGAAAGATTCAATGAAAACCCTACACCAATAGTTCATGAAAGAATACTAAAGGTGATAATTACACTAAAAAAATCATTAAATCAATAATAAAAGAACAAGGTTTATGGCATGCAGGCATCGAAATATATTAACATACACAAAAAAATAAGTGGACAAATTTGAAATAATGTGTACAGAAACAGGACACATGGCACATGATCCTCACTAAAAGTTACCTGTAGACCTCTATGCAAGGGAAATTATTACAAACTAGTCAATACAAAGAAATAATCATATACATTTACACTAGTAAATGTAGGCTTTAGCATCAAACCCTAAGGCACTATTTGTAATGTGTTACACCTGTTGGTTCTTTTTAAAAATCTTAATAGTGTTATTTTTATTAATTTGTGTTCTTTTAGACTAGACAGAAGATGTAGAAGGGGTTTCAGTTTTCTTGAGATGTGTTTGTCGGAACAATACAATATGAAGCATATATTGAAACCCTAGAAAAAGTACAATAGATATGAAAAAAATATGAAAGACCCAATTAACAAAATCACAAATATGAATTACCATAACATACCCATATGGAGAAATGCAACTTCGTACATATGTTGAAGCTAGACCAGCAAGTGGGTATTATGGAAAACCCTCCAAAACTCCAAGAAATCATAGCAATATGCTTATAGAGGATTACAATGAACAAAGAGGCCGTAGACACCCCAAATAGAGTAAATGTGTGGCTGCAATCAAACAATAATGAGTGCCCAAAAACCCAACAACCTCCAGGAAAGGTTGTATGGCTGGGTATGACAGCAATCAGCAAAGAAATCTTCAAAACAGGTCTGCAATCAGCTGTAAATCGCTGCACACTCCATCAACATCCTCAATTGCCCAAGTGGAGTGAAGAAAGATAGCAAATGACACCATTGAAGCTCTCCAAGGAAGGTACGACAGTCCTAGGATAGTACAACTAGCAAGAACAAATCACAGCTCTCACCAAGATGTTACAAACTATCAATATTAGCCACACAAAATATGTCTTTCTGTTGTCCTCCAATCTGCTAAAAAACACCCAAAAATCTGCAAGAATGAATCATTCAAGTTTCCAGACCTTCATCAAAATGAATCCCAATGAAGCACAACTGTGAATACTGGATGCATCTGCCTCACAAGCACCTTTGGATGGTATTGCACATCTGTAGAATGTTGTTACTCAGGGGGGTTTCCATCTCCAAGAGCCTTCTAGGATCAACCCTTCAAACCCTCACACAAGCCCTAGAAGAGAAAAATAGCAAGCAATATCATAAAATCAAGCATATCGACAAATGAGGCACTTTTCCTCTTTTATATTCTCCAAGAGGGGTCAATGCACTTTGGAGGGAAATATTTCTTTTAATTTCACTTTTAATATTTCCCAAGGTGAGCACTCCATAAAATGACTTAAGTGACTTTTAAATATTTTATTTTTCATCACTTAACCATTAAATCCCAAAGTCCAATATTTAAATAATAATATTAATTTATGGACTTTAAAATGGAAGCCCAAATGAACTCAGAATTCAGTGATCTATAGCTCACCAGAAAGGTCTTGACAAGATGAATCCAATCCAACTCTGAAAATCCTAAAATGACGCCATTTTTTAATTCACTAAAAATAGTAAATCCACTACAAAGCATCCCAACCAACACTGACAGTGCCAAATGTGCCATCTGAACCCAAACCAACCTCCACCTAACTGAAAGATCCATCCAAGGCTTTGCCAACTAGCCACAGAGAAGCTAGCAACTCCAAACACCATTATTAGCCTACGAGGACCCGATGATAGGCTAAACCACCAACTCTGATGCTTGCTCAAAAAGGGGACATTATAGTCCGCCCTCCCTAAAATTGCTTGTCCCCAAGCAATCACAACTGAATAGGAAAACAACACTTCTTCAGAGGCCCAAGGGAAGAACTGTAGAATGACCCACATGTCTCCAAATAACTCAAGCAGCACTAGCATAAACACAATTGTGCAAAGATAAACATCATTCCATCTGTCTAACTCCTACGCACAAGATTTGTGCATCGAAATCAATGTTGGGAATTAAGGTGTCTCAACCTTGGTAATTCCTTGTATTATTTCATTGTATTTATTTATTTATTGCCTATTATTGTAATTAGGATGCAAATCCTTATTATCATCTTGTGGGAGTTGGCACGGTGATGTGTCATCCTACATGGGAGGTGACAACATGTAAATTTGTCCTCACATGAGGAGATAGGTGTCCCACTTAGTGGTAGGAATATTTTTCCATGTGTTAGCATTTTGGATAGTGTGTAAGGGAATATTGACCGAAACAGTCATGATAGATTCCTATGACAAATCTATGACGCGTAAGAGTCATAAATGGAATGTTCTATGACAGGTGAAGACATGAGTCACAAGGCATCTTGGAAGAAGGCATCTTTGGGCGCCCCAAGGAGGGTTATGACATGTTGTAAGAGGATATGCTATTTATAGCCTGTGTATGATAGATTCTCTTACAACTGTACGATATGTCAGTATGACGGATTCTATGACGATTGTAAGAGTTGTAAGAGAATCTATCATTGCCCAACTTGGGAATAGGTGACCATTTTGGGACGGGATGTTATAACAAGTGTCATGACCATGCTGCAATGTTGGACAAGTGTCCTTAGGCATGGGTTTTGGGCCATGAGGCCATGTTGGATGCCCATCTCAAGGAAAGCTCATCTTTGCCTTGTAAACTTCTATTTAAGTAGGTGCTTTGAGAGGAGATGTATTATGTGATTGACAGGTACTGTTATGCTATCGGTTTGTCTCCACATACGAGTGTCAAAGACTCCTGAGAGCTTGCATTGCAAGTGTATTGTAAACCATTTCATTTTTTATAAGACATTGTGTAGGTTTTGGAGTGTGGGGTTTTTCACCCAATAATGGTTTTCCCCGCGTATATCTTGTATCTCTCTTCTATCTCATTTATGTGTGTATGTGTATTGCTGCAATATCTCCATTGTTGTGTTTAACATTCTATAATTGTAAGCATTAAAATGAATTCGTACTCTTCTCTCCTCTTTAGATTAGTGTAGGAAGTGATTTCCACACACCTAGCTTCCTTTCAATCAACTCATGTACCTATGAATCAAAGGTGAACCTATCTGCATACCACACAATGTACACGCTGTAAAACTCATCAGCAACCCCTGACTGGAATCCTAATGCACAAGAAGGATCCCATAGCAGACTGTAGAGGGTCCAATAATATATCCCTGGATCCCAAACCCAGAATGGAAGTTTGCCAAACACAACACCCGTTGGCTTCCACTGCGCTACTTTGATATATTCTTCACCATGTAGATAGTGGTGAAGCAACCCAATGGGACCCATCTACACCACCGTGCCAATCCTGTCACCACTTGGATCCCAATATAATCAAAACTCACATCCATCAGTCAAGAGGAGGTAAGAATATCCAAACATGTCTGCACCATCACATCCTCTTTCATCCTCTGCAAATCTCCTATGGATGTGTTGTCTATTCCTCATAGGTGCTGGAAGATATGAAACCACTCCTCCCAAATTGAGGGAATAATAAAAACTCTCTTCCATCACCACTGTAAAGACTAAACATGCCATCATGCCTACTGACACTGCAACCTCTCTGAAGCCATGTCTCCAATGGAAGTTTTTGAGACAAAGAAGTTGCAAACTCTATCTAGTACACATAAGCATGATGGTAATCTGCTCCCTGACCCTGCAAGTAATCCTTTGAATATATCTGAGTCAAACACCTACAATATCTAGTTCCATCTTCTATAGATGGTAACCCTTCATCCCATAATGGATGGTATAAATCCTGAGCCAATCCACACTTATGCATCATCAGGTCATTTGTGTGTGGACTAAAGGAGAAATGATGAGCACTCCTCACTATGTAATCAAGATAAAAAGCACCTGCCTATGCCAAAGGTTAACTGTCATAATCATGGGAAACACACTCCTCATCACTCTCATCACTCAAATTAGATGATGGCTCATGTCTCTAATCTTGAATAGCTAATTGGGTAGATACTCTGGCAACCCCCTCAGCAAACCCAATAGCATACTCCCTATCATGAAACAATTGGAGATATTCTGATTTAATCTCCTCCAAAGCACTCCTAATGAGCCACAAATCATGAATATGAGTACCCACCGAGATCACATACCATTCTCCTCAAACTCTACTATCCAAAGAAGGCGCTCAACATACCTATGAGTGTAATCAAAACGAGATAAGGTTGAATCAACCTTCTCCCCTGTAACCTTCAACTGATCTCTCCATCTTTCTGGCTCAATAAATTGTCTATCAAAATCAGCTGTGTGGGATGTAATCTCTGATTTGCTTCCAAGAGAGGGAAACAAATCAACATGAGAACCAATCTCCCAACTAGATGATACCCTGCATACCTCTTGTGAAGAAGACGGAGTAGTGTAGCGATCTGTCACACAACTCTCTGGAAAATTGACTACTTCACCACAAGGGCTATCAATAATCTTCTCTACATCACTTGAAATGGGATTAACCTCAGGAACACCTAATACAACATATTGTTCCTGACTAAACTCATCTAATGCAATCATCCCATCTGTGTCACCTGCACCAGTAAATGAAATGGATGTAGCCACATCCTTCACATACTCATTACCACTATCTGTGGATGTATACTCATTACCACACGCTACCATAGATATCTGAATTCTATCTGTAGTTGATGAAGACTGCGCCAAGCTCAACTCCACGATAAGATCATCTATCCGTAATCTTGACTCTTGAAGGGTTGTTTGAGCACTCTTCAAAGAGTCTGTGGTGACCTCAAGATCATAGGTGAGCTCATCAACCTCCTCTTCCTTTCCCCTTAGAGCATCATAATAGATATCATTGAGCATGAGAAGATGATTTCTATCTGATAAGAGTTGTAGGTAATTATTCTTCATTATCCCAACTGCATCTCTAAGTGCCTGAAACTCTGCAAGGTAAAGTCCACTATCAAGGTGCTCATATATACTTGGAGTCCAACAACAATGTGCCACCAACTGTTAAACTGCATCAAAGTGTTCTAAGGCTAAAGCAATCATGCCTTCATTCACCTTCAATTGTCCTACCAAATGATGAGATCTCTACGACAAATCATCTCCACACAAATTTTCTTATTTGTAATCTACACTATGGTAAGAAGCTGAATCATCGTCACTTACTATTTGATAAGCATCATCATGTGTGCCATCATCTCTGCACACTTCCTCAACCAAGGTACTATTGTTATGTACCTCATGGAATGGCTCCAATGACATAATAGAAGCGGTTGATTGGACATAATCATTGCACACTGCTGCCTCCAATGTAGATGCATGCTCATCCAAAGAGCTATCCTGGGATCCATCACCAACAAGTAAATTTTTTGATTTGTTCACATCTTCTAAGGTCTGATTTGCAAAATCAGATTTGTTGTGGCTTGAATCTGTATCACATAATTCATTTTTAGCACCCAAACCTTGAGTGTCAATTAGGGAACTCCACACATTCGTCATCCTCACATGGAATGGTTGCTATTCCATGAGTAGGCTTGGCATTACTAATTTCTATGGTAGTCTTCCCCAAATCAGCTAGCTCCTCAATACATGCCTCTTGTTTTGTGATCATGTAGTCACCATACAGAGGCTCGGACTCATTTCTTATCAAGTCTTCATTTACCTTTAGTTGCCCTGCCAAGAGATAGGACCTCTGAGACTTATCAACCTTATATAAGTTTTATGATTTAAGATCAGCACCATGCAACACTAAATCAGATTTGATTTCAAGGTTGATATCAACATCATTAGTGTCATCAATGTCGTCCCTCAAGCCCAACTATGTAAATGAAGTAGGAACTGCAGTATGACCAAAAGTAGATCCATCCCAAATAGGACCCACATCAAATGTTGGGACCATTACACCAGGATCCCACATGCTAAAGTGTTGTTTGCTTAGTTCAGGGAAAATGTGATCACTATTTTCCTCATGACTAGCGCCCTTTGTGAATAAATCATTCTCCAACTCCCAAATATTGTCATTAACATTGTCATTCCTCTCCATAGGCTTGGTTTGAGAGGCAAACCAACAACCACTTGTATCATCAACACTGGAATAAGATAAGAAATCATCATCTCTGGCTGGCAAAAGGATATCATCCAATGATCTCATCTCTTCATAGGGCCTATCAATAACCACTTCTAGTTCACCAACACTGGTGTCAATGTAAGTATCTCCCTCCATAGGCTTGGTTTGAAAGTCAAATCCAAGGCCACTTGAATTAAAATCACCAGAATAAGGTAAAGGATCATCAACAGCTGTTGTGAAGTCACCATCATACTTGCTTTCTCCATGCCCTTCATCTGAGAATGCATGAGTGAGCTAAACACAGTCATCTGCCCCATAGGAATCATCAAGGAAGTCATTAGTCATCACTAGTTGAATCTGAACTAGGATCCAAAGCTGTTGTTTTATCCTTTTCTTCATGCACCACCTCATCCATGGTAGTATCTTCTTTAATCTTATCTTCACAAATGTCATTGATATCAAGATTCCTGAGGAAACACTTGTCTATCATTTGTATCAATTGATTAGATCTTTGTTGCAACACTCTCTCTCTCTCTCTTTATCTCCTATGCCAATTATCCAGTGTCTCTTGGATACTAGGCTCTCCCTAATCTTTATTACTCATTTCCTCTACCCTTACTGTATATGTACCTGCAAAGGGATCAATATGGGGAACCTAAATGTCTCGTTGCGATCTATTTCATCTGAGATAATACTGATGTGTAGGTTCCATGTCTCATTTCATCATCTGCATGTCTGTGTCTAACCTTATAGGATGGCAAGATCACTACTCTGATACCACTATAATGTGCCGCACCTGTTGGTTCTTTTTAAAAATCTTAATAGTGTTATTTTTATTAATTTGTGTTCTTTCAGACTAGACAGAAGATGCAGAAGGGGTTTTAGTTTTCTTAAGATGTGTTTACCAAAACAATATACTATGAAGCATATATTGAAAACCCAAAAAAAGTACAATAGATATGAGGAAAATATGAAAGACCCAGTTCACAGAATCACCAAATATGAATTACCATAACATACCCATATGGAGAAATGCAACTTCGTACATATGTTGAAATTGGACCAGCAAGTGGGTAGTATGGAAAACCCTCCAAAACTCTAAGAAATGATAGCAATATGCTTACAAACGATTACAATGAACAAAGAGGCCCTAGACGCCCCAAACAGAGTAAATATGTGGCTGCAATCAAACAATAATGAGTCCCCAAAAACCCAACGTCCTCCAGGCAAGGTTGTATGGCTTGGTATGATAGCAATCAGCAAAGAAATCTTCAAAATAGGTCTGCAATCAGCTGGAAATCACTACACACTCCATCAACATCCTTAATCACCCAAGTGGAGTGAAGAAACATAGCAAATGACACCATTGAAGCTCTCCAAGGAAGGTACGGCAGTCCTAGGATAGTACGGCCAACAAGAACAAATCACAGCTCTCACCAAGATGTTACAAACTATCAATATTAGCCACACAAAATATGTCTTTCCATTGTCCTCCAATCTGCTGAAGAACACCCAAAAATCTGCAAGAATGAATCATTCAAGTTTCCAAACCTTCATCAAAATGAATCTCAATGAAGCACAACTGCGAATACTAGATGCATCCGCCTCACAAGCACCTTTGGATGGTATTGCACATCTGTAGAATGTTGTTACTCAGGGAGGTTTCCATCTCCAAGAGCCTTCTGGGATCAACCCTTCAAACCCTCACACAAGCCCTAGCAGAGAAAAATAGCAAGCAATATCATAGAATCAAGCATATCCACAAATGAGGTACTTTTCCTCTTTTATAATTCTCCAAGAGGGATCGATGCACTTTGGAGGGAAATATTTCTTTTAATTTCACTTTTAATATTTCCCAAGGTGAGTGCTCCATAAAATGACTTAAGTGACTTTTAAATATTTTATTTTTCATCACTTAACCATTAAATCCCAAAGTCCAATATTTAAATAATAATATTAATTTACGGACTTTAAAACGGAAGCCCAAATGAACTCAGAATTCAGTGATCTATAGCTCATCAGAAAGGTCTCAACAAGACAAATCCAATCCAACTCTGAAAATCCTGAAATGATGTCATTTCTAAATTTACTAAAAATAGTAAATCCACGACAAAGCATCCCAACCAACACTGGCAGTGCCAATTGCATCATCTGAACCCAAACCAACCTCAGCCTAACTGAAAGATCCATCCAAGGCTCTGCCAACTAGCCACTAAGAAGCTAGCAACTCTAGCACTGGCCCCTCTAAACACCATTATTAGCCTACGAGAACCCGATGATAGGCTAAACCACCAAATCTTATGCTTGCTCAAAAAGGGGACATTACACTATTATACCTGAATATAGTTAAATCAGGGGAGTAAACTATTACGAATGCCAACTAGTGTAGAAAATATTAGAAGGAAAGTGAAATTTTAAGAAAGCCAGTTAACCTAAAAAATATTAGGGAACTAGTTTGAAATGCATCTGTTTAGAAACTGGACTATACACAAAAGTAATCATGGATAGGCTAGCAATCATTTTAAAGCAGTAGCTGCCACTTTTAATACTCACCCCTAAATTCTCTTCCGAACATAATGAAGACAAAACAAGATTTGTGGTAATGTAATAAAGTTAACTACTTAAATTTTCTTCTGCAGCCTACCCATGATTAGGAAGAAAAAACCCATTCGTATCCCTTTCTCCATTGCCTAGGAAATTGAGTTAATGTTGCTCCTATAGAGGGCTTTTTTAAAAAACTTTTAACTATTTAAAGTCAACTTTATATGCTAGTAAATTTTATGATGTACAGTTAATATTAGGGTATGAGCATACCAGTAAAGCCATAGATAGTAAAGCATGAGCTTCCATAGATGAACTGCCACAACCATCTTATGTGTCCAAAGTTAAACCACTCGCTGTGAAACTCTATCTCAAAGAGTGGTAACTCATTGCTACATATCAACTCATTTCAACCTATTCTCACACTAATGGTGGATGCTCACAATGTTTTCTACATGTCACAAATTTGATACAAGTAGATCTAGAGAAGAGGGAAAGGAAGAAATTTTGAGGTTTTGCTGCCTCACGAATTTGAGGATCTGTCTGCTTGTTTCAGAGTATTAAAATATCCAAATATGAATGAAGAGAGAAACATTAACCAATTTGAAGTACAGATTTAGAGTTCTACAGGTCATGAAATTAATAATTTATAAATTTTAAAAAATCACTTATCAAAATTAACCAGAAAAAATACCAACACTTCTAAAACTCTATATTACAATACAGCTATCGTATAAACCAGTTTCCTCAAACACAGTATTACAATACACCTATTTCACAAAACCCTAAGAATACACACTAAAATACCCAAATAAAAGGTGAAGGGTATTCGTGACTAATAAATAGCCCGTGAAATAAAGACTAGTAAAAGCACCAAAGGTGCTATCAAATGGCTGATATGCACAAATATTTATAGGCCTATTTCTAAATAGTATATATTTTTTACATGTAGTAGTTGGTAGACAAGACTATAAAACTATAAGAAATTCAATTACCTTTTTTACAAATAAAAACAATGGAATAGTATTAAATGAATAACCACAAACTAAATCATGAACAAACCATTAAAGAACTAAATCATAAACAAACCATCATAAGCTGCATATTTACTAGTGCCCCTAAGAAGTCAAGGCATTAGGTGAATAGGATAAAAGAAAATCCATGTTACTAATTTACCTCTTGATAGATACACACATTTATAGCCATATTGTTAAATAGTGTGTTTTTTTAATTTTTTGTCAAAGTTATTTTATTTATTGTCATATTGTTAAATATCCCTATTAGTCAAGCATTACACAAAATAAATTTTAAAACGCATATATGTATGAAGTGTGTGTTTGAAGAAACTATGTGTTGATTGAACTAACTTTGTGTGAAGAGTGTGCTATAAATTTGGCATTCACTTTGTATATGTTTGTACTTTGGCATATTTGAATTCAAGCACGTTTACTTCTTGTGTGATGAACTAACTTTGTGCATGAAGCATGTTTAAAATTTTGCACATATTCACTTTCTATGTGTGAAGTGTGTGTTTTAACTTTGACATTCATTTTGTGTGAATTGTGCATATGAAATTTAATTTTGGCATAAATGTGAACTTAAGTGTTCATGCATGTTTGTACTAAATTTGTGTGAATGAATTATGTTTGAACATTGGCATATTAAATTTTTGTATATGTAAATTGTGTGTGTGGGGGAAAGTTAATTTAGGCATTCACTTTATGTGTGTGTTTAAAAATTAATTTTGGTATTCACTGTGTGGTACGCGTGTTTGAACAAACTTTGGAATTTGTTGTGTGTGTGTGTGTGAGTTTGAAAGAACTTTGACATTTAGTTTTCCTTTGTTTATGAATGTACTTAAGCTATCACATTTTATGGAGTGAATGAACTTCAACTATCACATTTTGTGGAGTGTATAAACAAACTTTGATGTTCACTTTGTGTAGAATGCAATTTTAAGATTTGACATTCTTTTTTGTGTGTATACAAATGAACCTTCGCTATCAGTTTGTGTAGAGTACAGGAATGAACTTTGATGTTCACTTTATGTGGAATGTGAGCAGAAAGAACTATCATTTCTTTTTGTGTATGCACAAATGAACTTTGGCTATCATTTTGTGTGATATATGAATAAACTTTGATTTTCACTTTGTGTGGAATGTGTCTATAAACAAACTTCAATGGTGTTCATTGTGCTTCTTTGTGTGTTTAAATGAATTTTGTCTTTCATTGTGTATGTGTGTGTGAATAAACTTCAACATTCATTCTATACATATTTGAAAGTTAACTTTGGCATTCAATTCATGTGATGTGTGTTTGTGTTTATTTGAAAGTTAATTTTGTAATTCAGTTTGTGTGAAGTGTGTGTTTATGTATTTGAATGAAAATTGGCATTCACTCTATGTGTGCATGCATGCGTGAATGGGCTTTGGAACTCACTCTATGTGTGTACAGAAATACTGATGTTAAATTTTTGCCTATGTGTGTGAATGAATTTTGGCTTTCATTCTGTGTGCGTGGGTAGGTTTCAAAGTTAGCTTTGGTATTCATTGTGTGTGCACATGTTTATGTGAATGAACTTTGGCATTCACTTTGTCTATGACTAAACTAACTTTGACATTCACTTGGACTTGAGCCATTTATTGTTTGTGTATTGGCATCCAATTTTCTTATGTGAAACATATGTTTGAACTTTGGCATTGCCTTAATTTGCTTGAGTTAATTGTGCATTCATTTTTTTTTGTGTGAAATGTGAGTGAATTACCTTTGTCATTCATTTATTTAGTGTAAATTGAAAATTAGCATTTTGAATTATGTTTACCTTTTTTTTTTTTGTGTGTGAAGTGTGTGTTTAAATTTTATCATTCACTTTTTTTTTATGTGTGTGTTTGAACTATTTTTAGAATTTACTTGACACTCATCATGGGTGTGAGGATGAGGAGTGGGAAAATTTTGAAACCTCCTCAGGGTAAGAGCAAGAATGGTCTAGACATGAAGGTGAGGAGGATGATGGCTTGGATGAAGGAGATATGGATGTGTATGATCTCTTGTATGATGGGGATGAAAATGATTTGGTTTCAACAAACTATGTGCACGAAGTCATTAAACTTCATGTGAAGAGTGTGTTTTAACTTTGGCATTCACTTTGTGTGTATGTACTTCGGCATATTTGAACTTGAGTGTTTACTTTGTGTGAGAACTAACTTTGTGCATAAAGCATGTTTGAACTTTGGATCGTGTTCACTTTCTATTTATCAAGAGTGTGTTTTAACATTGACATTTATTTTGTGTGAATTGTTTGTCTAAAATTTAATTTTGGCATTCATTTTGTCTTGTGTGTGTATTTAAACTTTACCATGTTTTATAACTTTGGCACTGAATTTATGTGTGTATTTGTACTCTAGCATGTTTAAGATTTAATGTTCATGCATGTTTGTACTAAATTTGTGTGAATGGATTATGTTTGAACATTGGCATATTCACTTATTGTTTATGTAAATTGTGTATGTGTGGGAAAGTTAATTTAGGCAATCAAGAATGATTCACACAAAAATTCAAAGGGAGAGGGATTACCAAGTAGCTCAGAGCCATTAACCACAAGCACAGTTTTTAATTGTGTTCTATATCTTTCACTTCTCAAATAGAGGAAGGGCCAAAAGTAAGTATAGGATATCTTGAATGTTTGTATTTGTCTAAAATTTTGGCGATGCTAACATTATCAATTTCCACATCTACCCTAGTAGACATGTGTGCAAAATGTGTAAACCATAAATAGGGTGTGTGAATCATTTTACATAATACCTCACAGAGATGTCATTTTATGGAATGTAATAATTAAAGGAAATACACAATATGGATTTGTTGATAAATAGATAAGTCTCTAGAAACTATCAAGAAAATGCAATTGGTGGGTGTAAATCCAAATTCCATAACCTTTTCCAGCATCCTCCCTATCTATTCTAAAATGGGATCTTTGGAATGGGGTGTGGACATCCATCAAAGCATAGTTGAAGGGGGGGTTTTGTCAGATATTATAGGTAGGACAAATATTTACCACATTTTTGTGCAACTCTTGAATTGGATGATGTTAATGTAGAGTGAGTTTGGACTACAAAGTTTCACCTTTCACACTTAATACTACCAAGTGTGTATATATATTTTTTCTTTTCAAATACATATAAGGAAAAAACCTTTTTTTCTATTTAATATAATTATTTCTATTAATAAGACATTAATACAACAACATTCTATTTTTTTTAAAGTGCTCAAGGAAGTGCCAATTTCATTATTGCGGATATTTCAATGCAAAATCCACAGCTTCTCAACTTGAGAAGCAGTGAAATAATAACTCTAATTAGAGTTATATGCAAATAATGCCTAAAAAATTAAATTAAATGAAAACTCATCTACAAGAGTCATGTGCATTGTGTCTCAGAAGTTATAACAGCAAAGGTAATGCATAATTTTACTTAGTTTCTTGCAGTATCTAGGAAAAATACATTCCTCACAGTTGTATTGTCTAGTCTCCATGATAAAAATTTTGACGAGTCATAATGACATTATGGAAGCATGTATTATCTTCAGTCCGGTATAGTGTGTTTCCCTTTCGTGCCTTAGTTCATTTCTTGTGCTCTTGAGAAACATTTGCCATTCTTACGCACAAATACTGATAAGCCATTCAATCATCCTTAGTAATCTAAATGCATTCAATGCACTCCATTGTCATGCAGTACAAGTAGTTGCACTATCACAGATCTTGCTTTTATCACTCAATTTATCTACATTTGTGCCTTCAATTGGTTGATTTATAGTAATTTTTATAGAAACTGGTCTCAAAGTGCCCTCCATTCCATTTGGCATAATTTTACTTGTCCCATTAAGAGTAATTGGAACAACAAGTACTCTAGCCTTTGCCACCATACTAAATGCACCTTTCTTAAAAGTAGCCAATTTTCCATCTTTTGGGCTAGTTCCTTCAGGAAAAAAATGAACTGAGGCTCCTTGTTTCAGAACATTTAGGCACCGTTTAAGACATTCCATCTAACTTTTATTGTCCATTCGGCCCAGAGGGATGTGACCAGCCATAAACAGTACCCATCCAATTATAGGAATAAGAAAGATGTTGGTCTTGCTTATTAACTTAAAACTCCTTCCAAGTAGCAACAAAACATATACATCTATGTAGCTCTGATTTACTAAAAATTGTTGTCTTCCCTTTTAAACAACAACAAAACATTTCATTCTTCTAAATTTTATAGTTCTAGAAAAACTTTTGAATATAAACCTCCTATTTAACACTTTCCAAAATTGAAAACCTTTTAAAAATCAATTAACTTACCAAAATTAAAAACTTTAAGTTTCTTTTAAAAATCAATTAACTTTCTCAAAACTCTAAGTTCCTTTTAGAACTCCTCTCATGCATCGTTTGGCATGTTTTTTAAAAAGGTAGTAACGGGTTTTAGTTTTTTTGTGCTTAATGAAATTGCATCAAACATTTTTAGTTTGTGTGCTAGAAAAACAAAGAAATGTAAATTGATTCCTTAGAAGGCATTGATCAGATTCCTTGGAAGGAAATTATATTGTTCTCTATTCACACTCCCCTTCATCTCACCTCAAATCTTGCAATAATCATTTTCCCCTTATTTAAGGTTTTAAGGCATGTCCAGGGAATTACCAATGGTAGTAATTTAATGGTACATATCATCAATTTCTTATCTTGTAACGATCCAAGCCCTGATGAGTCATGCCAATGGCTATACCTAAAATCCTTCACTATTCGGCAATCCAATGAGCTTAATATTGGTAACATGATAGGGGATTAAGCTTAATTCTAAGAGATATCGTCTAGTATTGCTATCAAGGAAAGCTCAATGATACATCCAATCGTTTTGCATCAGATTTTAGGGAGATTGCTAACGTATCTGTAACAAATGGTATCAAGAAATAAAAATAAAGACAGTATGAATGAGAAATATCCTTCTCGAGATATCAAGAAGGATTTCCAGGAGTTGGGCTTTTTCTGAGTGATCAACCATGGAATTAATACAACTCTCGTACAAGCAGTGGAGGGCAAGATTTGGGATATGTTTGAACTGCTTGCTGAAATCAAGAATAGAGCTATTTTTCCCATTTTCAATGCTGGGTTTGGCCCATCTAATGTAGATGATGTGACAGAAGACTCCACGCTTGAGAGCATGATCTTTCGGTGTGATCCCCTGCTTCCCAACTCAGTTGAAAAAATCTATGCCAACATTTAAATAAAAAACAAAGAATTTCTTCCCTCACAGTAGCCCCAATTGCCCCTAATGTTAGGTTAAAGAAAAAGTAATGCAACAATAAAAAAAATCCACCTATGTTAGCCTCAGTTGCCCTCTAATATTTAACCAGAAGTTGGTTGGAAACAAAGAAAAAATGACAAAAGGTATTCTGCGTGTTCCAAATTGGCCCTATGTTACAAATTAGGGTTAAAAAATTTAGCTGAAAATAAAGAAATAATGAAAAAAGGTCTTCTATGTGTCTACAGTAATGATGTTAGTTGCAGCTACTTACTGCTACTATTCCTGGGGTTTCAGCGGCAGTGGTGAGATACGAGCATGGATCACGATCATTCTAGATCTATCATGGCGCCTCCTCCTGCTGCCACTTACAGAGATGCTGATGCAAGAGCATCCAGTGGTGTAAGGGCAATCTTGCATCACCCAAAAAAAGATGTGTTTCAAAATTGTTGATGTTCTTTCCATTTCTTTTCAAAATTTGTGGTTTTGGTTCCATAATCATTTAAATAATGACGTAGAACTTTCAATTTTTTCAAACTACTAAAAATAGCAACCTGCTATTTTTAGAAAGTTTGCATTTGGGCACGGAATGAAGTGAAAATTTACAGGAAGCTACATAACTGAAAAATAAGACCTTTGGCGAAAAAATCACGCAAAGATCATTCACGAGCTGAAAGATATTAAAGTTTCTGTTTCCTGAAAAATGCCTGAAAATTATTCAAACTCATGTTTAAGGCACTAAATGGCCCCGTACGAGCCCAAAAATGGCCGGAACCAGTAGGGCTAGTTTTTGGCGCGTAGATAACTCCGCGAGCTTTCTGACACATAAAATTGTTCGTCAATCAAACACCCGAATCAAAAGTTATGTCCCCTGGAAGTTGACCTATTTTTGGAGGGAGATGCAAATTTTGAAATTAGGTTGTTGGCCGCCAAAAAGGCTATTAATAACCATTTTTGGGAACCCTGGACAGTAGTGGAGTTAAAGGGGGAAGTATAGAGTCAAAAATAGATGGGAAAATAGAAACCCTAGCAGATTTAGGGTCACAGATGGTAGATGATTCCAGAGTCTTGTGAGAGGAAGCTATAATGTGTTGCAGCCTGTGGAGGGTTGATTCCTCTGATTGTATTTGAGCTTCTGTAATGTAATAAGTTGCCCAAATCAATAAAGTAAGTTCTATTTTCTATATGCAATTTCTATTGTTGTGTGTTTTATGATTTATCCCCTTCATCAAGTGGTATCAGAGCTAGGGTTCCTAAGTGTGTAGATAGATCACCGAGCGTGAGGTAATTTGCACCAGGACCTAAGGTTGTGGGTTTTCTGTGGAGATCAAGATGCCTCCATGAAGAAATCATATTGGAAGGAATGCTTTGATGGAAGAGGGTTTTAGAGCCCTGCAAACGCAAATCGATGCATTGCAAGAGGAGCTACAAAGAGGGTTTGATCCGAGAACAAGAGAAGAAAGCAAGGATGAAGCTAAAGAAGAGCTATCTAAGGAAGAACAAGAAGCTGCAGGACATCCTACAAAAGTTAGGTTGTTGAGGGCCATTTCAAAGATTGGAAAGAGGCATAGGATCAAAGTTTCTACATATTCTAGAGATTTGAATCTGGAACAGCACATTGATTGGATCAATGACATGGAGGAGTATTTCAAGTATGAAGACGTGGAGGACCCAGATTAGGTCAAGTTTGCAAAAACAAAGTTGAAGGGCCATGCAAATATTTGGTGGAAGGAGGTCCAGTTAGAGAGGAACAAAAGAGGAAAAGGAAAGATCACCAGATGGGATCAGATGGTGGAGAAACTGAAGAAGCAGTTCATTCCTGTGGACTATGAGATGGAGTTGCTAAAGAAGCTGCAGGGACTGAAGCAAGGTATCAAGTCTGTTAAGGAGTATACAGAAGAGTTTTATAAGATTACTATTAGGACAGGTCATGCAGAGGCCGACAAGGAGAAGGTAGCCTGTTACATTAATGGGTTGAGGCCAAGTATTCAAGAGGAGTTGAGCCTGGTCAGAATGACCACCATAAAAGATGGATACTAGTTTTCCCTGAAGGTGGAAGAGAAACTAAATAAAAGATTCGATAGCAAGCAAAGGGGAAGATGTCAAAGAGAAAGGATTGGTGGAAGACCCTATGGAGGCCGTAATGAAGATCAAAAGAAAAGTGAAGAAGCTGGCACCAATCAGAATCAGAGAAGAGATAATACCTACAGCCCTCATGACTAGAACAATGGTGAGCAAAGAGGAAGGGGAAGAGGCAGACCTGGGCAAGGACCCGGAAGAGGAGGTTTCAGAGGAACCTATTTCCAATGTGGAGAAGAAGGGCATCGAGCATATGAGTGTCCACAATATCAAGGAAGGATGAATAGAAGACCTAAAGGTAATGCACGAGTTGCACATGTAGATGAAGATGCATAGTCTGAGCATTCTAAAGATGTTGAAAGGGGAGAAACCCTAGTGGTCAGAAGAACCTTGTTGAATGAGGAGAAAGAACCAAGTTAGAGGAAGAGTTTATTCCGTACAAGGTGCAAATGTGAAGGTAAGTGTTGTGACATTATTATTGACAGTGGAACCACTGACAATCTTGTTTCAAAGGAGATGGTTGACAAGAAGAAAGCATCCACATCCATATCGAATTGCATGGTTGCAGAAGAACCACAGAGATTTGGTCAATGAGCATTGCTTAGTGAAGTTCAATATTGTGGACTACCATGATGAGGTGTTGTGTGATATCATGCCGATGGATGCATGTCATATGTTGTTGGGGAGGTCGTGGTAGAATGATAGGAGCGCTGTCCATGATGGTCGTGCAAACACATATTCCCTAACAAAGGATGGAGTTTGTCACAAATTGAAGCCCTTGAAGGAGGTGGAAGAAAAGATATGTAGTACTGCCAAAATTTGCTTGGTAGATGGTAGAAAATTTTTGAAGGGTATGAAACATGAGCGTCATTGTTATGCATTGATTCTTAATATTAGTCAAGAGAAATGTGATGATGTACCAGCTAAAGTCTCAAATATGCTAGAAGAATTTCAAGATATTGTCTCTCACAATGTACCAAAAGGTTTAACACCAGTAAGGAAGATAAGTCATCAAATGGATTTGATATCGGGAGCTAGTTTTTCAAATAAGGCAGCCCACAGAATGACCCCTGTAGAGAATGAACAGTTGAACATACAAGTTCAGGAGTTGTTGAGGAAGGGACTGATAAGGGAGAGCCTAAGTCCATGTGTGGTACCTACAGTACTAGCACCAAAGAAAGATGGAGAATGGAGGATGTGTACAGACTCTCGAGCCATCAATAAGATAATGATCAAGTATAGATTTCCATTGCCAAGAATGGATGACATCATGGATTGTTTGAGTGGAACCAAGTACTTCACGAAGATTGACCTAAAGAGTGGGTATCACCAGATCTGTATCAGAGAAGGAGATGAATGGAAGACATCTTTCAAGACAAAGGAGGGTTTGTATGAGTGGTTAGTCATGCCATTTGGGCTAACCAACGCATCGAGCACATTCATGCAGCTCATGAACGAGGTACTGAAAGAATTTTTGGGAAGTTTTGTTATTGTTTACTTAGATGATATTTTGATTTTCAGTAAGACTTGGGATGAGCATATGATGCATATCAGAAGAGTTTTGGAGAAACTGAGGAGGAGAAGTTGTTGATCAATTTGAAGAAATGTAGTTTTGCAACGAAGGAGTTGGTATACCTGGGATTTGTCATCTCAGATGAAGGTCTTAAGATGGACCCAGAGAAGGTGAGAGCTATCCTTGAATGGCCTATGCCAAGGAGTGCCACAGAGGTAAGATCTTTTCATGGTTTGGCAAGTTTTTATAGAAAGTTTATCAGGAATTTTAGTAGCATTTGTGCACCCCTAACTAAGATAATGAGAGGGGATAGAAAAGAGTTTAGATGGACTAAAGGAGCAAACAAGAGCTTTGATACATTGAAGTAGAAAGTCATAGAATAACCTGTTTTGGCACCTCCAAATTTCAATAAGGTATTTCAGGTAGATTGTGATGCTAGTGGTAGTGGTATAGGAGCTGTTTTGAGCCAAGAAGATAAGCCCATTACCTATTTTAGTGAGAAGCTTAATGATGCCAAGAAAAAGTATTTTGTTTATGATCAAGAGTTTTATGCAATAAGTCAGGCGTTGAATAAATGGAGACATTATTTGTTGCCAAAGGAGTTTGTTTTATATACTGATCATTAGGCTTTGCAGTATCTTAATAGTCAAGGAAAGTTGAACCAGAGGCATTTAAAATAGGTTGAGTTTTTGCAGAGCTATACTTTTGTTTTGAAGCACAGGAGTGGGAAGTCCAACAGAGTTGCAGATGCCTTGAGAAGAAGGCAAAATTTGTTGATAGAAATGAAGATAGAAGTTGTTGGGTTTGATGAGCTCAAAAGTTTGTATCCTGAAGATCTAGATTTTGTAGAGGCCTAGAAAGCTTGTTTGGAACCTGTTACTTTGGATAGGATAAAATGGTTGGATTTCATAATCCAAGATGGCATGTTGTTTAGAGGAAGCCAGTTGTGCATTCCAAGGATTTCCATGAGAGAAAATCTGATTAAGGAGAAGCATAGTGGAGGATTGGATGGACACTTTGGTTGAGATAAGACCATTGCAATTGTTGGTAAAAAATTATTATTGGCCACAGTTGCAGTAGGATATGAGGAAATTTGTGCAGAGTTGCCGAGTGTGTCAGATGGCAAAAGGAACAAGTCAGAATATGAGGTTGTATAAGCCACTACCTGTACTAGAGAAGCCATGGGATGATATTAGTATGGATTTTGTTCTTGGTTTACCAAGGACAGAGAGGACATGATTCTATTTTTGTGGTGGTGGATAGATTCTTGAAGATGGCACATTTTATTCCTTGCAAGAAGACTAATGATGTTGTTCATATTGCAGAGTTATTTTTCAGGGAGGTGGTGAGACTACATGGTCTACCTAAGAGCATAGTTTCAGATTGAGATACCAAGTTTGTTAGTTATTTCTGAAGGACATTGTGGAAGAAGTTGAAAATAGATTTGAAGTTCAATTCTGCACACCATCCACAAACTGATGAGCAAACAGAAGTGGTGAATAGGAGTCTGGGTAACCTGCTACGATGCTTAGTAGGAGATAAGCCCAAGGGATGGGATTTGATTTTACCATAGGCAGAATTTGCTTACAACAATTATGTCAATAGGAGTACTGGTAAATCATCATTCCAAATTGTATATGGGAATAGTCCAAGAAATGCTTCAGAGTTAAGGAATCTGGACAAAGGAGAAAAGACAAGTGTCGAGGCTGAAGACTTTGTAGAACACGTGAAGAATTTACATGAAGAGGTGAAAAAGCACATTAATAAGATGAATATTTAGTACAAGGCTAAGGCAGATCAGAAGAGGAGATATAAGGAATTCTAGGTAGGAGATGAAGTCATGGCTCACTTGAGAAAAGAAAGGTTCCCAATTGGCACATACAATACGCTGAAAATGAAGAAATTTGGACCATGCAAAATTTTGAAGAAACATGATTCAGGAAATGCATGAGGTAGAGCTGTCGAGTGGGATCAACATTTCCCCTGTTTTCAACATTGTTGATTCATCAGAATATCATGAAGGTGGAACAGAGGATGGACCAACAGAAGAATAGTGGAGTATTCTAGCATCTACTTCAACAGAGGAGATAGAAGAGATCTTGGATAGCTGTGTGGGAAGAAGTACTCAGAACAGGCAATATGAAGAATATCTGGTCAAATGGAAAAGAAGGCCTATTGAAGATTCTTCTTGGTTGGCTAAGGCAGAGGTTGACCATTTGGGTTTTCCTCACATAAACACCTGAGACGTGACAGGGTCACTTCTCAAATTACCCTGGGTGTCTAATGCAGGAGCATCCAGTGGTGTAAGGGCAATCTTGCATCACCCAAAAAAAGATGTTTCAAAATTGTTGATTTTCTTTCCATTTCTTTTCAAAATTTGTGGTTTTGGTTCCATAATCGTTTGAATAATGATGTAGAACTTTCAGTTTTTCCAAACTGCTAAAAATAGCAACCTACTATTTTTAGAAAATTTGCATTTGGGCATGGAATGAAATGAAAATTTATAGGAAGCTACATAACTGAAAAATAAGACCTTTGGCGAAGGAATCACGCAAAGGTCTAGCCCGAAAATGGCCAAAACTAGTAGGGCTAGATCTTGGCGTGTAGAACACTCCACAAGATTTTTGATGCATAAAACAGTTCATCAATCGGATACCCGAATCAAAAGTTATGGCTCCCGGAAGTCGACCTATTTTTGGAGGGAGATGCAAATTTTGAAATTAGGTTGTTGGTCACCAAAAAGTCTATTAATAACCATTTTTGGGAACCCTGGGCAGTAGTGGAATTAAGGGGGGAAGTGTAGAGTCAAAAATAGGTGGGAAAATAGAAACCGTAGCAAATTTGGGGTCACAGATGGCAGATGATTCCAGAGTCTTGTGAGAGGAACCTGTAATGTGTTGCAGCCTATGGAGGGTTGATTCCTCTGATTGTATTTGAGCTTCTGTAATGTAATAAGTTGCCCAAATCAATAAAGTAAGTTCTATTTTCTGTGTGCAATTTCTGTTGTTATGTGTTTTATGATTTACCCCCCTTCATCAGATGCTCATGTAGCTAAAACCCTAATATCCCTAATATCTAGACAGACAATTAAATGGCCTTCAAGCACAATGGTTATTTTATTTTCTTCGCACTACCATTCAACTCAAATCTTGCAAAATGATATGCCTACGTTATTTTCTTTCAACCGTTTTTCCTTTCCTTGGAAAAAATAAAAGAAAATGAAGGGACAAGTAAATATATTCGATTTTTTTTTGTGTGTACTATGATATTTGTTTTGGATGACAAAAAAAATGAAGGACTACCAAAAATTTAGGACTATCAAACTTTTTGGCAGTTACAAGATGTGTGCACATATAGAATGGCCTATCAACTAAATTATTAAGTATTAAATGAAATTTCTTTGCCCATGAAATTAACCCAACAAAAAGAAGTTTATGGATTTACCAACCTTTTCACCACTGCCCTCTACAATTATCCTTTTTTGCTTGGAAACAGGAAGAAGCTTTGAATCTCTGCTTGGAAACTAGGGGAAGATTTGAGCCTATGTTTTGAAGCGCAAAAATGCCTAAAATTTCAACCTCTACCTAGAATTTGTTATGTTGCTGCCATGTCAACCCTCCCAACACAAACCCACGAGCAGAAACAACAAAACAAAAACATACCCAAAAAAAAATTGCAGAAAAGGAAACGAGACAAACTTGTCAGCATAGCCACACTGAAACAAAATTATCTCTCACACACAGAAAAAATACAAAATCACATAAACAAACAAAAAAATCAATGAAAAGAAGAACAATCAATCAAAGCAATTCTAGCGAAAACCCTAGTGCTGCCGCTCAGAGTCTCTATAACGTTAAAATGAAACAAAAATTTTACTCCCCTAATTTATTATAACATCGTATTATTGAGGTTTGTTTTTTTCTTTTAACGGCATTTTATTCAAAATCATGTTTTTTCAAAATCGTTATTTTTTCAATCACTTAAAAACTCAATTCATCATCTCTCTCAATTTTTTCAACCCTCTATTTTTATTGGGGTTAAAAATTTGTATTAAATACACTTGTAGACTATACATTGGACCAAGGTTTAAATTTGACGTCAATTTTACTAAGCAATTGTTTTGGTTATGGTTATCCATTCCAAGTTGTCTTTCAAATATTAAGCATACCTTTTATATATATAAAAGAACAATCCTATAAAAATTTTGATCGTATGTCAAAATTCTTCACTTTCCTGATATAGAAGTTTCCTAAAATTTTATTTATATTTTATGGTAAAAATGGTTAAATAAAGCTATAGGAACATCAAATTTAGGTCTTAATTGGGATAGCAAAGTTTAGTCATGTGTCATAAAGTTTATCTATTGTCTCATTAAAAAAACCATTGCACTAAAATAGATTTACAAAGAAAAGCAACAGTTATCACCACATGCCTTGCCCAGATGTGTTGCATGCTACAATTGCTTACCCATCTACCTAAGTTGGTTCTTATCTTTTTCTAAATTATGTCCCTTTTTCTCTCAATTTTGTTTGCAGATTTGCTTCATAAGTGTTGGTCTTTGAAGAGAATGTTGTTTTGATTTCTAAAACCAACCATTGCAACCATCACCCTGGTTCCCTTTCTGAGTATAAGATTGATTGTCCAAGCATGACACAACATGGTTGAGATTATTGTTAATGAGCAAGAAAATAGTTATGTCCTCATTTTATCATTCTTTTTGGAAACATGGGGCATCTCATGATCATAATATTTATCTATATCATGTTTCAAGTAAATAGAGATAAATGCATAAATATTTTCATGTCTCATACATAGTTTTCACCAAAATCATTCTAATTTTATGTTATAACAATTGTTATGCAAATACAAAGTGGGTATTATCTTAGAAACATGGAAGTGGTTATCAAAAATAGTGTTGGCATAGTTGCTAATCCAGAAGTATCTCTCACACATGTAGACAAAGGAAAACAAAAGATGGACATTCAGACCAAGAACAAGAGTACTGTAGAAAAGTTGGTAGAAAAGAAAAGATTGTTTTATGCCAAAGCCCATAGTGCAAAAAAAAGTACTAGATGTCCCAAAGATTAAGCATGTAGACATACCAACAAGTAGTGGTGAGATTTCTAAAGCAAACGATGCATGTGCCAAGTTAGATGAAACAAAGACGACATCATAGAAAAATGAAGATACCACAAAAGGAGGTAGCAATATCATCAATAAAAACATCGTTGTTGGTTGCCAAGTTATGCCATTCATCCCAAACACTCATGACATAACCATACCTCTGTCCACCCCTTTGCCAAACTAAGTTCCCTTTGACAGGGCCCTTGCCTTGAGCCAATTCAAAGTCCAAATGTCATTGAGAGAATTGTTTAGAACCCCTAAACACAAGGAGGGGGCCTTATCATACATTATTGTCCCAACTATGTTTAATCAAGTTGTAGATCCCTCTACTAATCCCAAGAATGATGTTAGTGCTTAGCCTAACACCCAATAGGAACCCAAGGTTTACCTTGGCACTTTATCAGTGAATAGTCAAATGAATGTAGACCCATTTTACACCTCCTTGTTGATAAGAAGATTATTGGTGCATAAATGCATGTTAGATTTAGCAGCTTCAAATAATGTTATACCACTTGAGATTATGAATCAATTAGGCTTGAAGGCTTTAAAGTCTTATTGCAAGTGGTATACAATGGATTTGAGGAGGTTAATGTCATCAGAATTGTCAATGGTGTAGAAGTGCAACTTGTTGCATACCTTGGTAAGTATATCATGATGAACATAATCATTATCAATTGTCCTAAAAAGTGGGGTACGTTGTTGTCAAGAAAGTGGGCAACTTCAATAATTGGTAACATTTAGATGGAGTTGTGGTATGCCACTATACTACTACATGGAAAGGAGGTCAAATTACATAGAGAAAAGAAAATGTTACACATTGTGGAATACCCCAAAGAAGCTAAAAATGGGGTTCTTTATATAGAGGGTGAACCTAATAATATAAATGGGTATTGCAATGATGATGTTAGCAACCATGTAGATCCTTCTTCTTACCTACAACTTTCTTGCTCAGAATGTATTGCTATGTTGAATATGTATTTTTACAATGCATGCTCTAGGGTAGAAAATTTTGCAAGCATTGTTCTTGTGCCTCTTGATGGTGGGTAAAAGTTTAGAACCGTGTCACACTTTTATAAAGGAAATGGCCAACACAAACATATTTTTCCAACTTAAACATCAAAAAAGTCATATGTATGTTTTGAATTTTAAAATGACATAAACTAATGAAATGTAGAATTTTTAATATAGTTTATACTTATAATTTTTTTTAAAAAAATAAAATAGGTGGATTTTTTTATAAATTTAATTGATGAATTTTAAATGCTAATATTTTTCGAAAAAAGTGACATTCATGGGATGTCAAGAAAAATATAGCAAAATTAATTTTACTTCATTTTTTTTTCCTTATTAGCACACTCAAATATCTAATGCATGGAAAAAAATTAATTTTTGATAAATAATTAATTTTTAATAATTTTTTAAAGTCAAATATAATCAGAGCATTGTAGTTTCCGTGGGACGTCAATTTTTTTTACAATATATAATTTTTTTAAATCCTCTTGGAGAGGATTCTCTCCTCTAGTGCACTGTATATTTTTCAAAATTTTTGAATATGTTTTGCCTATTTATTTTTAATTTCTAATCAAATACATGTTTGATGGGAAAAACATACTTGCAATAAATTTTAAAAAATATATAATAAATTAATCAAAATATGAAAAACAAATTCTAGAATCTACATTCCGAGCACTACAAAAGGGTATTTGACAATTTTTAAAAAAATGTATTTTGATGGGAGAAATTTGTAGCAGAAGATGAAACTTTTTGAAAATTGTGGGGAAGGGGAGTGGACTGCCACATAGGATGCCACATAAACAGTTTAACTGGAACCTTACCAAGCAGTACCTTTCTGCCCGATAAGGTTCCAGGTGTAACTATCCGGGGTGGATTTAATGGGGGCAAAACCTTATCAGACGATCAAGTTCCATCCGAAACCATATAATATAATTATTTTTAAAAAGTAATTTGTTTTTGGTATAGTGAATGACATGATAGTACAATACAATAGCATTACAAATTATAGTGCAATAGTACAGTAAAAAAGATTTATAAGAATTAACAGGTAATTCTTGAATTTTTTAACAATAATATGAAAGAATATAATCTTATTTTTGTAATTTTTATTTTATTAATTCATATTTGTTAATTAGGGTTTGATTGATTTTTTTGTTATGGAGTAAATTGTTTACCCTTGTTAATCAAGACTTATTTTAACACATTTTTGAACATTAAACGATTAAATCTTGATCCTGATGAATAAACCTAACAAAGTAAACTTAGGATTGGCCTAAGCCCACACATTTAAGACTCCCTAGAGTTTGTGGGGCTAAAGGATCAAGGCACCAAGTGCCATGGTCCCAGATGATGGCTTTAGCCCTATTTTTGTGGTGTCAACTTAGAACACCTCCTTAGCTTATACATGTCAGCCCCATTTGGTTTTATTCATTGTTGGTGAGCAGGAATGCATATATCGAGGAGTTTGGTTATTCATTTATAACCTAGATTACTACGAGCTTGTTATGAGAAGGATTAGAATTGCTTACATGATTGATCTCATATGCTCAAGTACTCTTTGTGCTTAGAATTGTTGTATGCTTATGGATGTTATGATGCTCATTTGCAAGTCTTAAAGGAAGTTCAATCCATCTTTATCTATCTCCTTATTGGTGCATGATCTTGAGTTATCTAGTCCAACTAGGGTTTTACATCTTGTGGTAATCTTTATCATTTTCATTCATACTTTCATCATATATTATAGATATTGCCTTTTCCCTCATAGGGCACGCACTCTTGGATCACTAATCATCATTGTGGTGGAGGTGGAAACACCAACATGAGGTTTGACTAAGGCAAGCCCCTAAACACAGCACAATCTTACCCTCTTTGCTTGTGTGCAGGTCGCATCCAGAAGAATCAGACTACAAGAAGTTACATGACTGAAGAAGACTAACAGGCAAAGACATCCAGATCTTGACATTCTGCAAAACCCTAATTAGGGTCTAGGGCACCTAGTGCCCTGGTTCTTCTGTGCTTTTGAACTTAGATCTAGGTTCTTATCTATTTTTTGATCTCTATTGTAGGTACTTCAGAATCTCTCTGTCAATTTCTGACAGTCATCTATTGGTAGCTACTGGATAATTAGAGTTTCATCTTTTGCCCTAGTTTGGTTGGTTAGTTTTGGTTGAATTTAGTTGACACTCCTCTATACAACAAAGGGATAAAACCCCTATAGTTTGGCTCTCCTTCACGGGTAGAAGCCAAGCTCAGTTTGTGTTCCAATGTTAAATGGAAGAGGGTTTGACCTAGTTTAATCTTTTAGGCTAAGTCTCTCTTTTCCATCTAACATTTTGGTGAACCTCACATGTCTTGCACCCTTGCATCCTTCTTGCTTCAGATCTGAGTTGTTTGCTGCCCTAGATCTAACTAGGATTGAATTCATTGATCTTTTTGCTTACCTACTTAGCTTATTGTTACATTGTTTCAACATTAGGGTTTACAAAAACCTTGCATTCCTAGAAAATCTAACTAGTCTTGAACCTAGGGTTTGTAGATTAGTGAGTTGTTTTAGATCTTTGTAGCATTGTTAAGCTAATTAAATTGATTTCATTTGTCGTAGCATATCACCTTTGTGTTTAAGAAAAAGGTATTCTT
The DNA here is from genome assembly GCA_027924645.1 of Cunninghamia lanceolata. NCBI lineage: Eukaryota > Viridiplantae > Streptophyta > Pinopsida > Cupressales > Cupressaceae > Cunninghamia > Cunninghamia lanceolata. Next base: position 419,684 of record BSBN01001292.1, on the reverse strand, counting down.
GCATATTTGTAGCGAAAAGTAGAAAATCAAGCATTTTAGGCTTAGGAAAGAGCATATTTATTACCTTGTCTACATTTTGAATAGGTATAGATCATCATAGCAAGATATAAATTTCTGATTTTTGCATCAGATCTGATTAGTATTGCAGCAATTAATCATTTCATAGTGCTATATTTTGCATTTGAACTTCTTCATTGTTTGGGTTTTGTAGAATAAAAACTCTACATTTTGCAAATATGTATGAAGAATCAGGTAAATAGAGAGGAAAGAGTATCAAGGTTGTGAGACATGACAAGTGGTGCAGTGGCACTCATTTGAAAAGTTGGTGGAGGAAAGAATCTCTTATGGAGCACCAAGGATCCACCTGGCAAAGTCTATCAGCAGTACAGAGTCTAAAGTAAAAGTCTTTCAGAGTTTTTTAATGGAGCCGCGAAGCGTGCCAGGTGTCTCTACTACATTTTAATATCAGCAGCATATGAAGAAGCAGCAGAGGGAGACATGTGTTAGTATTTGGGTCCCATTTTTGAGATCACCTTTTTGTAAAGAATGAATCTATGTGGATAGTGCCAAGTGTCAGCACCCGCATGTTGTTTCTATGTTTCTTTTATAAGCTTTTAAATTCCCGCGGAAGGCTCCAAGTGTTGCAATGGTGGGCCTTTGGGGGGAAGCTTTTGTGAAGTTTTGTTCAATGAGCACAAGCTTGCCACATGTCTCATTAAGGAATCTGTGGAACTCGTCGCATGTCTTCTTTTTTATTAAACTCTTAAGTGCCACGGAGTCTGCCACATGTACCAATGGGGCCCAAGGTTTTAATAGATATTGAAGAGAATGGGAGATGCCACATGTCAATGCTAGGGGCACTTAAAGGGAAACTTTTAAAAGGTTTTAAGGAAGAAGCACCAACCTACCATGTGTCTCGAATGTCAATGCATAGATTTTGCCACGTGTCAGAAAGATTAGAAGCCTTTTTTTGTTGAGTGGGAATGCTGCTGAGAATCCCACGTGTCATCACCGCACTTGTTTATGGATCCTTTTGAAGAGTTCTTGCTCGAGGAGCGCAAAGCCACCATGTAATTCCTTTTTGAGTCTTTTGAGAGCTGCGGGTGGTGCCATCTATCCGAATGGCGTAGGCGGTTAGACTCTATGTTTGAAGGCCCATATCTATTGTGTCATTGGCCGATGCAACCCAAAAGGTGGGAGAATCCATCATATCTGAAGACTCACAGAGTTGGTTGCAATGGAAGGAGAAGAATAGTGACCCAAAATCCAGAGGAGATTCGTAGCACATGGGCTGATAACTGAATCATTAGTTAACTGGAGATGCTGATAGCCAGGTGGTTAAAATATGAATGGTCACAGGAGTCTTGGAGCCTCATTTCATGCTATAAATAATAGAGTCTATTGCATATAGATTTAGAGACAGAAAAGGGTTTTTTGAGTTGTTGTGTTGTTGAACCAGAAAATATCATTTGCCTTAACAGATACCTCTCAGGAGGGATTGAATATTGTAATATGTGCATCTTTGCCTTATGTACTATGTTCTCCTGACCATCAATGAAGAGAGAGCGGTGCTCTGTTCATGTTATGGTGTTTTTCTGAATCTCTCTTGCATTTTCTCTATATCAATCCTTTGGTAAATCTATGATATATTCTCTGTTATTATTAATCATGCATTATGCTCTTTAGCTTAGCAGTAAAATCTCTAAGGGTTTAATCACTATGTTCTAGATTTGAATCACAATATATTCTCGATGCACCACCTTAGAAGATTAGTTTTAAGGGTTTTATCTATAATCTTGTTTTTTCTTCCCTTTACAACAAACCCCATAGAGAAGAACCAACTTCTTTAAAATCTAGAGGTTGTCTTAAGAGTCAAAGTCTCACATTCTTAAGATTTCCCATGTTGGTGATTAACCTACAAATTCAAGCATCAACAACTTTTGGCACACCCGGTGGTACAAGCTTTACAAATTCTTTGATAAGAATCGCATGAGTCGACCTCCTACAAGAAGTCAAAGTTGTGGACCAACTACACGAGCCAGAGCTGCTACTAATCTGGGACTCTTACTACCACCATTGATAATTACTCTAAGAAGGGCTAATCAGTAGAATATCCCAGCAATACAAATGGGTTCCCAAGCTCCACCTCAAAATTATGCTAACTACAATAATAGTAGCCCACTCATACTTCGAACGCCTCCAGATACATGGGACCCAATTCCTACAAATGCCCTGAAAGCATTACCTAATTTCTCAGGAGAGGATTTCAAGACCCCAGCTAAGCACCTACAGGATGTGGCAGATGTATGCGCATTACACTATGTTACAGAACAAAATATTGTCATGAGGCTTTTAGCTGCATCTTTCAAAGGGAGAGCCCTTGATTGGTACCAATCTTTACCAGCTAATTCTATCAGAACTTGGGATCAACTGGGAGATGCATTTTTTGAAAGATTTAGTGAAAAAGGAGACAGATCTTCTCTCTTACAGCAACTGATCACCATGAAGAGGGCTCCCCAAGAAGCCATTACTGATTTCAACACCAGACTCCAGAAGACTTGGCAAAGGATTCTAGTTGTTGCAAGACCCCCTGCAGGTATGGTAATTGTTTTCTACCTTAAATCTTTCAACTCTGATATTTCGGTTATGATTTAGTCCTTAGGAGGATAGACCTTACCTGAAGCATATGAGTTAGTTGTTAGACTTGAGAATAGTCTGATAGATGCTAGGAAGTTACCTCCAAGACCCCCCATGCCCATGTTTCCTGAATTATCAATCCCTGTCCAAGAAGAGACCCCTAGTGCTTCATCAATTCCTATTTCTATGTATATTTTTCCTACACCCCAGAGACCCGTTGCCCTCGCACCCTCTGCTCCCCCATCTAAAATGGATGACGTTAAGAGTATTCTTAGAACCTTTTCTAATGAAATCATCAACCTTAAGAGGTAGCAAACCTCATATCAAAAACCTTCTTACCAAGGATTTCAAGGAAACAGGCCCCCATATTAGTCAAATCAATACCAAGGGCCATAGAGACCAAACTACCAATAGCCATCTAATCAGCTTGTCCTTATACCTACACCACTACAAACTATCCACGCTAACACAGGGAGGGAAATGGTTCCTGGATAAAATAATATGGCTGAGGAGGTAAATGCATAGTGTTTTCCCTGCAATAATGCACATATGCCCAAAGACTACCCTAGAGGTAATTTACAGCAAAAGGTGGCAGAGCAAAGAATAATGGAAGGCTAGGCTACCTCATCTGCTGAATCTTTCCATTACCAATCACTTGGTGTTCAAAATGCAACAATAATAGCGCAAATGCAAGGGATGTCTATTGAGCAGGAAGGAGAAATAGCCCCTGAACATGCACTATTCTCATGGATTGAGGAGGAAGAATCGGTGTTTGTAAATGAAGCACCAACCTCTAAGAAACCTTTGGTATAGTCAGATTATTACACTAGGTCAAAGAGGAGGATGGTTGATCCACCTGAAGTCAATCCTAATGAGATGACTAAGCGGCTTTTAGTTCAAGCTCCCTATATACCTACACGAAGACAAGAGGTGTCAATAACAACTCAGAATTAGGGAATCTCTCATCCAGTGGTAGAGAATACAAGGTATCCCTACTACCATAAGGCACAATCATTAGGAGCCATGAATGTGGTTGAGCAGTTGAAGAAGGCTCCTACTAATGTAACCTTATGGGATATGTTAGCCATTCCTGAACAGAAACTATTGTTACAAGAAGCTCTACAATCTCAAGGGGAGCCTAAAGCTGCCAACACCAAAGAAGGAGAAGCTGATAAAAGAAAAGTTTAATTCAAAGAAGCCCAATCACAAGGAACATCTGCTCTGGTGAATACCAAGGAAGAGGTGAGTAAGACTAAGCCAAATCCTTTTTATTTGACCCTAATAGTAGGGAAGAAGTTGTTACATAATTCCATGATCGATTCGGGTGTGAACACCACAGTCATGCCCAAGCAAATAGCAGATGCTTTGAAGATAAAGTACGAGCCACTAGCCAAAGGAGTCATGCAATTAAATGGGAAGTCAGTCTAGACCATAGGCATTATCAAACAGCTCCCATTACATTTGTATACTTGCCCAAACATAACTATCCTGCAAGATGTAGTAATCATTGATATTCCCCCTGTCTTTGGTTTATGTCTATCTAGAGATTTCACTACCAAGATTGGAAGGTATATGTCATTAGATTGGTCACATTTAATTTTAAGGACTAGATATGGTACAAAGATGAAGGTGTTGTCTGAACCTTTGTCTAAAGAGCATATTACTGAGGAACTAGCATCAAAGTTTGAAGCGTCCCATGCTATGATCAACAGAGAGGAAAGAGTCTTTATGGAAGAAATAGGAGAATGGACTGATCATGATGAAAGGGAAGAAGAGGATAATCAGCTACTATCTATGATGCAGAGTGACCCTTATGGAAATTATGACTCTACTGGATTGGGAACATATGTTATCTTTGATGAAGATCGAGAGATACCTGAGATAATGGAGAAAAAAAATATGAAAGAGGAGCATCCTAATCTAAAGACTCTAAGATTAAGACCCTAAACTTTGATGGAGCTAGAAGCAAGAATGGTGCTAGGGTAGGCATCTGCCTTACCTCACCAAAAGGGGAGAAGATCCTCAGAGCCTTGTGCTTCCATTTTTCTTGCACCAATAATGAAGTTGAGTATGAATCTCTAGTGCACAGCCTGATTCTTGCTAAAAAGAAAGGTGTAAGAAATTTGAAAGTTCTAGGAGACTCAAAACTAGTAGTAAAATAGATCAGAGAAAAGGCTACGGAAAAGAATGTGAAGATGAGATCATATCACCACCAAATATGGGATCTGAGTGAGGATTTTGATGCCTTCAACATAAAAGTCATACCAAGATCTCAGAATACTAAAGCAGACAGAATGGCCCAGATCAGATCGTAGTTTGACCCAACTAAAGATATGTTGGTCAATGAAGAGGCAGTCAAGGTTATCGTCTACCCTGCCATTCCTAATAATGGAGATAATTAGAAAGTTTTTGAAGATAACCGTCAGATTCTCTTATTTTTACAACAGTCTGGGGAATTTGTAGATCAGATGTAGCCCAAAATTGAAGAAGCATATAGTGATCAGATAATGCAACTAAAATCAAATAAGCTTCCAAGAGGATTAATAACCTTGGAGAATATTTTCGACCCTGATGATGCAAGTTTAGACAAAAGGAAGTTTGTAGCAAACAAAGATGATTATTCAGAGATCGAGGTTGGTGAAGGAAGGAAGCTCAAAGTAGGCAATGTGACTACTCAAGAGGAAAAAGATAGGCTAATATCTCTATGTAACAAATATGACAAAGTATTTGCCTGGACTTATGAAGATCTTCATGGTTATAATAGAAACATAGTCCAGCATACTATTGAACTCACGGAAGGGTCAAAGCCGGTACATCAAAACCAAAGACCAATGAATCCCAAGATCGAGTCACTTATGGTTGAAGAGCTCTAGAAGCTATTAGAATCTAAAATAATTTTTCCAATTAAACACTCAACATGGGTGTCTAATTTGGTACTGGTAAGGAAGAAGAATGGGCAAATTAGACTCTGTGTTGATTTCAGAGATCTAAACAAAGCTTCATTGAAAGATCACTACCCACTTCCCTCAATGGAACAAATTTTGCAAATTGTAGCTAGTTCAAAAAGGTTTTCTCTGTTGGATGGTTTTTCAGTTTACAACCAAATTTGGGTGGCTAGGGAGGACCAATATAAGACCACTTTCACCACCAAGTGGGGAACCTTTACATATGCAAAGATGCCTTTTGGGATTTCAAATGTTGGGGCCACTTTTCAACGTGCTATGGATATAGCATTTAAGGGATTGATAAATGTGATCATCCTGATCTATTTAGATGATTTGACTATGTTCACAAAAAATGTAATGATCACTTTGATCATTTAGAGGCTATTTTCCAAAGGTGTCAAGAATTCGGTATCTCTCTGAACCCCAAGAAGTGTGTGTTTGGAGTACCTCAGGGAAAGTTACTAGGAAACATAGTTTCAAAAGATGGAATCTCTATTGACTCAGATAGGGTTAAGGCAATAATGGATTTATCTTTACCTATCAACAAGAAGGCAATGCAATCCTTTTTGGGAAATATTAACTTCGTCAGTAGATTTATATCTAATTTTGTAGGGTTAATTAGACCTATCACTCTAATGTTGAAGAAGGATCTAAATTTTAAGTGGACAGCCGAAGGTAGACAAGCTTTTGAAAGTATAAAAAAGGCAATCTCTATTGCCCCAATACTACGTAATCCAAACTTTTCTAAAGACTTCATAATGTACGTATATGGGGGAGAATACAATATAGCAGTTGTCTTAACCCAGAAAGATCAAGAAGAAGGAGAACATCCTATTGCTTTCTTTTCCATAACTTGTGGGAATATGAATCCAGGAACAATTTTGTTGAAAAGCAAGCATATGCCATAGTTAAAGGACTGAAAAAATTTAGACACTTAGTGACAAGAAATAAGATTTTGATACTGGTAGCTCATGTTCAAGTGTCAAAGAACACATTATGGAAGGAGAAATCACTAAGTAAAGAGCTAATTCGATAACTAATGATTCTAGAGTATGATGTGGAAGTAAAGCCCACTAAATTGGTAAGAGGAAGAGGACTCTGCCAATATATTGCTCAAGACTCAAAAGTGTTAACAATGCAAGACGATGAAGAAGAGACTATACTAATAGTACAAGAAGATGATCTAGACTCTTGGGTTAGTGACAGGATACAATTCATGCAAACTGGTTGGCTCCCTAGGATGCTCTCCCTTGAAAAGAGAAGATACTATAAGCAGCAAGGAACTAACTTCATCTTGATAGATCAAGTCCTTTTTAGAAAGAATTTTGATGGAATCTTACTCAGATGTGTGGAAAAAGAAGAGGCTCAAAGGATATTGCACGAATTGCATCATGGGACATCAGAGGGACATTTCTCTGTGAAGACTACTGCCATTAAGATTACTCAAGCAGGATACTATTGGCCTTCAATATTTTCTGATTGTCATAAAATGGTCAAGGAATGTCAAGCATGTCAATTCTATGTTGGTAAAAGGAGAAATGCAGCTCTACCTTTGAGTCCAATAGTTGTAGACAAACCTTTTTCTCAGTAGGGATTGGATTTCATAGGAATGATTAATCTAGTTTCAAGCTCAAGACACAAGTGGATCCTCACTACAATAGATTATTAAATTACTAGGTGGAGCGAAGCTGTCCCATTGAAAGAAGCCGTTGAGAAAGTTAGTCTAGACTTTATTGAAGGAATAACTACTTGTTTCGGACCCCCTCGCACTATTATATCTAATAATGCTAAGGCATTCATAGGATCAATATTATCTGAGTTTGCTTTAAAAAATGGAATTTATTTGAAGACTTCATCTAATTATTATCCACAAGGGAATGGTCTAGCAAAGTCAACGAATAAGAATCTGATCAGACTCATTAAAAGAATGGGAACATATCATCAAAGGGAATGGCATAAGCACCTCAATGCAGCATTATGGGTTGATAGAATCACACGAAAACAAGTGATTAAAGTGTCTCCTTACAAACTAGTGTATGGGAAAAGTGCAGTAATGCCTTTGTTAATAGAAATTCTTGCCTTGCAGTTAATTAAGTAGATAGAAATTGAAGAAAACGGTTGGATGCATGTGAGGATTGTGAAACTATTGGAATTGCAAGAGGAGAGGGAATTAGCCCATAAGTCTCTGATGAATCATCAACAAACTGTGAAGAGTTGGTTTGAACAAAGGACTTTTGAACTAGATTTTGAGGTTGGTTATTGGGTCTTAAAGTGGGACGAAAGAGCCTCAAAACTAGGACGCCATGGCAAGTTTGATTCATTATGGACGGGCCCCTTCAAGATTTGTACCTATAAACAGCATAATGCTTATGAACTAGAGACTATAGGAGGAGAATCTTTGGGGATTCCTATCAATGAGATCTTTCTTAAACACTTCACATAGAAGCTAATGTTGCCCCTGTATTATAGTTAGTGTAGTTTCCTTATGTTTTGTTTCCTTTTTAAGTTTGTTTTTCCCACTTCTTCAAATAAGTGTTCTTTGAACACGTGTCCACAACTCATCAACCTCTTAGGTGTCTTTTTCGTAGAACTGTTAGTAAGGACTCATAAACCTAGGATGATGGCTAATCATTTTAAAGGGATCACCATATTAATGATGGTAGGTGCAAGATTTGCTTTAAGGTCTAAAGGATCCAATAACTGCCATTTCAGCACGTATTCTTAGACTCATTTAATGAGAAGTGATGGTCATTAATACACAACATTAATTCCTATTGGAACTGAAGTTTTAAAAGAATGCCTTTACCCTCCATTATCATCTTGTTGTCACAGAATTCCTCCTAGAGCCTGAGTCTTCAAAACTCTTGTGCAAGAGTTGATCTCTAGTGGAAATTGTAGAAATGGTGCACCAAGGCCAATCTTCAAAGGGCAATGAGCAAGATGGCCTTTTTGAAATGCCCGAAAGATGGAAGAAGAGTAAGCCATACGTCTCAGCCAAAGTGTAGCCTAGGGTTAGCCTACAAAAAACCAGAGGTTTTGAAAAGACTAAAGCCGCGAACTCCTCCCAGGTAATAGATTATGCAGATGGAGTATTCGACCCTAGAATTTCAAAGAATCTGAAGAACCTAAGGGAAGGGGTGCGTGCAAGATTCCTTATCCAAAAAAAGCAAGGTAAGGTCGAGACTTTTGGTATGAGGCTTTGGACTTCTAGTCTAGCCCAATTCATGGTTTCGCTTGTCCACTCCTATCCGAAGCTAATTCACTTTTGTTAAATTCATTTTGATGCCCAAACTACAACTATTTAGATGAATAACTTTATGCTTCATATTACGCCAAAGGCAATTCTGTTGATAATTGAGAGGGGGGGTGAATCAGTTATCTTAATTAATTTAACTTTCTGTTCTTCTTTAATAACTAGTGTAGCATCAAAACAAATAAGCATCCATAACCATGAAAGCAGAAACAAAATCAATACACATAACACAATGATTTTGACGTGGAAAACCCTGTTAAGGGAAAAGCCATGGGGTGACTAACACAAGATTGTATTCTCTGTTAAAAGAATAGAAGTACAAAATGGCACTTGCCAATTAGGGCTCACTGCCCGAGCACACTGCTCACAAGAGGCTCACTATCTACAAGGTATAAAGAAAGTAACAAGATACTTGAACTGATGAGAAGCATCCATATATGCTGAGGTTCAGTTCCGGTTAGGCTCAATACACTGATCTACTGCACTTCATTCTTCCTCTTCTTTGGTGTTGTTGTCCTGTTACATACCGGACTTGTATTACTACTTCCACACTGCTGTCTACTTTTCTTCACACTTTACAACACACCACACATACCTTCTCATCAAAATCCATCTAGTATATATATCCACACAAAGGATTTCAACATCTTTCTAGTCGGCATCCAGAATACTCAATATTTTCCCAAACTATGGTTTGTCGACTAAATCCTTGATTACCAAGTGATGCGTATCAAAGAGATGCTTATAGAAGTCATCAATCTGTTACAAGTATGAGGTGAACCAGTGTTGTCATTGATGTCAACATACTCATATTACATTGACAAGAAGGATTGGATGAGCTGTGTGTTGAGGATATTGAGAAAATTACCCTCAGTCAGGAACAGTGAAGAACAGTGATGAGAAGAAGGCAAATATATTGGATAGGTTGAGAACCGAAGGATGCGGATTAAAGGGTTTGCAGATATGAGTCTTGAGATGCTTCAGTCAAGTTTTCAGAGGTCCGCATGAAGACCTGAAGAAGTTATGGCTGTCTGTGTGGAACCGGTTCCGGCAAGTGCTTAGAGGTGACAGAGGATCACAGAAAGGTCCGGTGAGGTCCGGAATTGTACAATCCTAATCTGCGGATTGGAAAGAGTATTTGGGATGTCCTTGTGATGTGCCACCTCGAGTTGTGTATGATTTGGAGGTCTGGAAGTACCTCTTGCATTATGACAGTGGCGACAGACTGTGTTCTTGAAGTTCCGGATAAGGAGGATAAGAGATTTCAGTAAGTAAAGGAAATGCGGACGTACCTGGTCATTCAGACAGGCTTGTGAAGGTTCTTGGATCATGTTGAGGTTGTGTCATTGGTCCACATTGATAATGTATGATTTGAAGGTCCGGAAGTACCTTCTACAGTGGCGACAGACTGTGTTCTTGAAGTTCCGGATGAGGAAGACGAGATTCCAGCAAGTAAAGGAAGTGCGGATGTATCCGGACATTCAGGCAGGCTTGTGAAGTTTTCTAGATCGTGTTGAGGTTGTGTTGTTGATCCGCATTGATAGTAGAGCCCGGAATTGAAGTTATTCTTCCGGATGAAGTTCTTGCTCTGTTTAGCCGACCGGATGAGTTGTTCATCCTGCGAATGTTCTTGTGGTGGCCGACCGGATGTGTTATTCATCTTGCGGATACTCTTATGATTATTTGCCGACTTAGATGTTTGATCCTAAGTTGATGTCTTGTATAAATAACGGTCTGTGAGTTCATTTCGAGGTGTGGTGTGTGTGGATGAGTGTGGCATAGCGAAGAGAAGTGCGAAAGGTAGAACAGAGGTTTTTGGGCTTAATTGGAACTGATCCAGACATGGTAGAGATGTCATTCTCCAGTTCAAGACTGTGATTTTTATCACTTTGTAGACAGTGTGTCTCCTTGTAGGCAGTGGGCCTCTTTGTGAGCAGTGTGCTCGGGCAGTGAGCCCTAATTGGCATGTGCCATTCATTTTTCTTTATTCTTCTAACAGAGAATAATTCTTGGGTTAATCACCCCGTGGTTTTTCCCTTAAACGGGTTTTCCACGTCAAAATCTTGGTGTTCAATGTGTTGATGCTTATCTGTTCTTGTGTTTATGTATTATGCTTTCATGGATGATTAATTGATATGCTGCTAACTAACAACAAAGAATCAAGTGTTTGAAATAAGAAGTTTTATACAACTGATTCACCCCCCCCCTCTCAGTTGTATGCCCTAGATCCAACAATTGGTATCAGAGCTAAGTTCCTCTGAAAGAAGCTTAACCGCTTGAGGAGATCCAAGATGTCGTCTTACAAGAAGGATAGTCCGAAGTTCGATGGAACCAACTTCACTCTTTGGAAAGGTCGCATGAAGTGTCACCTGGAATGTATGGGAAAAGCATACTTGGCTATGGTTTCAAAACCTTATGTACCTCCACAAGGTGGTCCGACAACTCTGAATGAAATCACAGAAGCTGAAAATAATCTGCGAACCAAGGAAGCTCTTCTAAGCGCATTGAATGACTCAGATCTCTCAAATGTTATTGACTTACCAACTGCATATGAGATCCTGACTAAACTGGAACTTCTGTTTGAAGGAGATGAGTTTGTCAAAAGTGCAAGGTTGCAAAGTCTGAAAGGGAAATTTGAAAGATTGAAAATGAGAGATGATGAAAACATCACTACCTTTATGCCAAGAGTGAATGAGCTGGTATGTGGAATTAGAAATGCTGGTGGAACTCTAGATGAAAATGAGATTGTCTGCAAAATCCTAAGATCCCTTCCTGCTGCCTACAAAATCAAGGTTGCTGCCATTGATGAATTCAGAGCCCACACAACTGTCACAAGAGAACAACTAGCTGGCAAACTAGCTGCATTTGAAATGACCGAGTTTGGAGATGATCCTCCCAAGACTGAATCTGCTTTCAAAGCCAGTACCTATGTGAAAGGCAAACAGAGATTTGATCCGGGTGAAAACTCATCAAGGAAGATGTCATGGTATGATCAAGCAAGAAGAGACATGGAAGAAGAAGAAGCAAAAACAGCTCAACTTCAAGCCCTCATTGCAAAGAGACTGCCAAGAGGATCCGGTAAGTATGAAGGAAAACTACCCTTTAAGTGTTTCAACTACAATAAGATTGGTCATTTCGCTTCAAGATGTCCGGAAAGATCTGCAAGGTCTAATACTAACAGACAAAGGTTTCAAAAGAATTGCTATTATGTTCATGAAGAAGATGACAATGAAGGAGTAACAGATGATGAATCAGAACTAGGAAGCAAATCCGGAAATGAGTGGGTGTTTATTGCCATCAAGGAAGAAGATTCAATACTCTCTGAATCTGTCAATCACAAAGTTGTTGAAAAAGCTTTGGCTGCTCAAGTGGAAGAAAAGGATGATTGGGTTATTGACAGTGGATGTTCTCACCATATGACTGGTGACAAGAATAAGTTCTTAGATTTGGAAAGATATGAAGGAGGAATGGTAAAGTTTGGTGACAATTCTGCTGGTAGAATCAGAGGTAGGGGAACTATTTCCTTTGATGGAAAGAGCAAAATAGGTAATGTACTATATGTTGAAGGATTGAAGCACAATCTTCTCAGTGTTGGTCAGTTAGTGGACAAAGGCTATGATCTCCGGTTCAAGAATGGAAAATGCAGAATCTTTACAAGCTCCGGAACTGAAATTGCATCCGGTACTCAGACAAAAGGTAATATCTTTCATCTGGTTGGTTCAAATAAAAGTTGTTTGTTTGCTCAAATTGATCAGAGTTGGTTATGGCATAGAAGAATGTGTCATGTAAATTTTGATAACATCATCAAGATAAGCAATACTCAGGCTGTAAGAGATCTTCCAAAATTGATGAAACCTACAAATAGTGTGTGCAAAGAATGTCAGTTAGGTAAACAAAGCAGAGTCTCTTTCAAAAGCAAAGATCAGTCTTCTACCGGATTGTTGGAATTAGTACATACTGATCTCTGTGGTCCGACAAGAATCAAGAGTCTGCAAGGTGATAGATATTTCATGTTGTTAATTGATGATCATTCCCAGATGATGTGGGTTACCTTTCTAAAAGAAAAATCAGAAGCATTTGAGAAGTTCAAGATCTTCAAAGCTATGGTAGAGAATCAAACCGGATTGAAACTAAAGTGTCTAAGGTCTGATAGAGGTGGTGAATTTACATCTGGTGAGTTCATTGATTTTTGTGAGAAGCAGGGTATAAGGAGACAGTTGTCTGCTCCTAGGACTCCACAGCAGAATGGAGTGGTTGAGAGAAAGAACCGGACCATTCAGGAAGCTGCCAGGACAATGATGTTGGAAGCAAATGTTCCTCAAATGTTTTGGAAGGAAGCTATCAGCACTGCAGTCTACACTCTCAATCGAGTTCAAATCAAAAACAACACCGGTAAGACCCCCTATGAACTCTGGTTTGGCATCACTCCTACTGTGAAATATTTCAGAGTATTTGGTAGCAAGTGTTATATTAAAAGAGATGAAGATCTAGGAAAGTTTGATGCTAGAAGTGATGAAGGAATTTTCTTGGGTTACTCCACTCAAAGCAAAGCATACCGGTGTTACAATAAGAGATTGAGGAAGATGATAGAAAGCACCAATGTGAAAGTTGATGAAGGAATTGAGAAGCCTTCAAGATTTTATGAGTTTGATGAAGATGACCAAGACAGTGTTCAAGAACCTCAATCCTCTCCGGTGAGACAAAGTCAGCCTGATCCGGTAAATCAGGAGGAAGAGATAGGTTTGAATGAGCCTGATCAAGAAGCAACAGTGCAGGATACTCCCAAAATTCCAAGGTATGTAAGACTGAACCACTCTGAAGATCAGATCATAGGTGACAAAAGCAAAGGTGTACAAACTAGAAGGAATGTTGCTCAAAATCAGGATGAATGTTGTCTGATTTCAAAGATTGAACCTAAAACAATAAATGAAGCCTGCAATGATGAAAACTGGACCAAAGCAATGGAAGATGAATTGATGCAAATTGAGAAAAATCATACTTGGGATCTTGTTCCCAGACCTAGAGACAGGAATGTAATTGGAACCAAGTGGGTCTTCCGGAACAAACTAAATGAAGCTGGTGAAGTAATCAGAAACAAAGCTAGATTGGTCTGCAAAGGCTACTCTCAAATAGAAGGAATTGACTTTGAAGAGACTTTTGCTCCGGTGGTAAGAATTGAAGCAGTCAGATTACTTCTTGCATTTGCTGCCTTCAAAGACTTCAAGGTATATCAGATGGATGTCAAGTCTGCCTTCCTAAATGGTGATCTGGAAGAAGAAGTCTACATTGAACAACCGGATGGATTTCAATTGTCTGATAATGATGATATGGTCTGCAAGTTGAAGAAAGCTTTGTATGGATTGAAGCAAGCCCCAAGAGCATGGTATGAAAGGTTGGATAAGCATCTTGTGCAGATTGGATTCAACAAAGGTACTGCTGACAGTAACTTATATTTCAAAATTGATCATGAAAACATTTTGATTGTTGAAGTGTTTGTGGATGATATCATTTTTGGAGGAAGAGATAGTATGTGCAAAACTTTTGCAAATCAGATGAAAAGTGAGTTTGAAATGTCTATGCTTGGTGAAATGAATTTCTTCTTGGGTGGTCTGCAAATTACTCAAACAAAAGAAGGGATCTTCATTTCTCAGACCAAATATGTGAAAGAATTGTTAAGGAAATTTGGTATGGAAGACTCAAAGCCTATGAACACTCCTATGGCAACCGGATGTAAGTTAAGCAAAGATGATGATTCTCCAAAGGCAGATCAGACAAAGTATAGATCAATGATTGGTGGATTGTTGTATCTCACTCAAACTAGACCAGATATAATGCAGGCTGTTGGTCTTGTGGCAAGATTCCAGGCTGATCCTAGAGAATCTCATGTTATGGCAATCAAAAGAATTTTTAGGTACTTGAAAGGAATAGTTGAGTATGGTCTATGGTACCCTAGAGATCCGGATTTCTCTCTTCATGCTTACACAGATGCAGATTGGGCAGGAGATGTGGATGACCGGAAGAGCACTAGTGGTGGAGCATTCTTTTTGGGGAAGAGATTGGTTTCTTGGCTAAGCAAGAAACAAGATGCAATATCTCTGTCTACAACTGAAGCAGAATACATTGCAGCAGCAGGTAGTTGCACTCAAATCTTATGGATGAAGCAGATGCTAAGAGACATCAAAGTTGAATATGAGGAGCCTATCACAATTTTCTGTGATAATTCAAGTGCAATTAATATTTCTAAGAATCCGGTATTGCATTCTAAGACTAAGCACATATCTATCAAATTTCACTTTTTGAGAGAACAAGTAAACAAGGAAGAAGTCAGATTGGAGTATGTTCCCTCCAAGGATCAGATTGCAGATATCTTTACAAAACCTCTTCCCAAGGACTCTTTTGAATATCTCCAGGAGAAGTTAGGGGTCATGGCCCCTCCGGTGATGAACTAAGATGCACTGATGTGCATCAGTCCGGTGGATATCACAGTCATATCTTGTGATCCAGATTGATGATGGGGAGCTGCTACTAAGGGGGAGCAGCTGGTATGATTCTGATGTATTAGAATTGCAAGTATGAGCCCTTTGCCATTGATGTCAAAAGGGGAGAGAAGACATGTGAAAAACAAGTGGTTAATGATCAAAGGGGGAGAGAAGACATGTAAAAAGTTGTTGTTGATAGGGGGAGTTGTGACAGAAAGGAGAAGTTCTTGTCTTGATGGTTTTTCACATCATATGTTGCCATCAATGACAAAGGGGGAGATTGTTGCAAGTATGAGGTGAACCAGTGTTGTCATTGATGTCAACATACTCATATTACATTGACAAGAAGGATTGGATGAGCTGTGTGTTGAGGATATTGAGAAAATTACCCTCAGTCAGGAACAGTGAAGAACAGTGATGAGAAGAAGTCAAATATATTGGATAGGTTGAGAACCGGAGGATGCGGATTAAAGGGTTTGCAGATATGAGTCTTGAGATGCTTCAGTCAAGTTTTCAGAGGTCCGCATGAAGACCTGAAGAAGTTATGGCTGTCTGTGTGGAACCGGTTCCGGCAAGTGCTTAGAGGTGACAGAGGATCACAGAAAGGTCCGGTGAGGTCTGGAATTGTACAATCCTAATCTGCGGATTGGAAAGAGTATTTGGGATGTCCTTGTGATGTGCCACCTCAAGTTGTGTATGATTTGGAGGTCTGGAAGTACCTCTTGCATTATGACAGTGGCGACAGACTGTGTTCTTGAAGTTCCGGATAAGGAGGATAAGAGATTTCAGTAAGTAAAGGAAATGCGGACGTACCTGGTCATTCAGATAGGCTTGTGAAGGTTCTTGGATCATGTTGAGGTTGTGTCATTGGTCTGCATTGATAATGTATGATTTGAAGGTCCGGAAGTACCTTCTACAGTGGCGACAGACTGTGTTCTTGAAGTTCCGGATGAGGAAGACAAGAGATTCCAGCAAGTAAAGGAAGTGCGGATGTATCCGGACATTCAGGCAGGCTTGTGAAGTTTTCTGGATCGTGTTGAGGTTGTGTTGTTGATCCGCATTGATAGTAGAGCCCGGAATTGAAGTTATTCTTCCAGATGAAGTTCTTGCTCTGTTTAGCCGACCAGATGAGTTGTTCATCCTGCGAATGTTCTTGTGGTGGTCGACCGGATGTGTTATTCATCTTGCGGATACTCTTATGATTGTTTGCCGACTTAGATGTTTGATCCTAAGTCGATGTCTTGTATAAATAACGGTCTGTGAGTTCATTTCGAGGTGTGGTGTGTGTGGATGAGTGTGGCATAGCGAAGAGAAGTGCGAAAGGCAGAATAGAGGTTTTTGGGCTTAATTGGAACTGATCCAGACATGGTAGAGATGTCATTCTCCAGTTCAAGACTGTGATTTTTATCACTTTGTAGACAGTGTGTCTCCTTGTAGGCAGTGGGCCTCTTTGTGAGCAGTGTGCTCGGGCAGTGAGCCCTAATTGGCATGTGCCATTCATTTTTCTTTATTCTTCTAACAGAGAATAATTCTTGGGTTAATCACCCTGTGGTTTTTCCCTTAACCGGGTTTTCCATGTCAAAATCTTGGTGTTCAATGTGTTGATGCTTATCTGTTCTTGTGTTTATGTATTATGCTTTCATGGATGATTAATTGATATGCTGCTAACTAACAACAAAGAATCAAATGTTTGAAATAAGAAGTTTTATACAACTGATTCACCCCCCCCCCTCTCAGTTGTATGCCCTAGATCCAACACAATCATGTCGGCCAATCATCAATGATCCCTTAAGAAACTTGATTACCATCAATATCTCATCTGGATTAAGGTCTGAAACTCTGTCGGTCAGTTCTTCCTCAGTCTACTCTGCCAACCATGAACCCAACGCTTAGGTGTTCATATCTTTTCACTCTTACATCACCGGAGGCTCAATCTTTGGAATATATTAGTCATGGTACTCCTCTTGACTTCCCCAAGTCTGCACTTTGCTGAGATACTTCCTTTGAGAGATCTGGACCTGATTGTTAGACCTTGCTGAATGCTTTGTTCGTGGTCACCGAACCAAAATATTCTTCAATTTAACTTCTGGTATAGACATACCATGTCCTATGGATGTGTGGGATGGACTTTTTTGCTATCAATGACAACATTCATGAAGCCACACAGTGTCTCTTGCTAACAATCTCCCTCTTTGGCATTGATGGCAACACTTAGTGAAAAATGACTAAGTGTCATACTACACTCCCCTTTAGCTGATGCTCTATTCTAAAGTACACTTTTCTAGAGCTCCCCCTTAGCTAGATTCCACATTTCTCACTGCTCCTCACTCCCCCTTTGACATCAATGGCAAAGGGTAGAATCCGTACACCAAAATTCCAAAAAATCCAACTATACTTAGCCGCATAAGTATATATACATGTTATACTTTACATATACTGAAGTATATCTATAAAAGTTATCTTCAACTGAACAAATTTTGTTGCCCAACTCTGCTTCATCCTGTCCAAAATTGAGATGTGACCACTCAACAGGAATGCAAAAGCTTCTGCCCTCTTTAGATCTGTCAGATCACTGGTCCGGGCTGTGGTCTGAGCATCAATTAGGGCCGCATGCATGGCCTCTAATTTAGGGATAATTACCCCTCTAAGTTCACCCATCCTACTTATTATATTCTTCCTTTCCTTTTCAAGTTTCTTTAGTTCATTTAGAATGGCAATAGTCTGACATTCCTAGTTTATTATGGATGTGGTGAGAGGATCAAAATTTTGAGATACACTTGACAGTTTATCCTCTTGCTCTTTCACTTTCTTCTCAATATCCTTTGTCACTTTAGACCAGGATAAACAAAATTTATATATTTCTCCACCATCTTTAAGAGCATTTTCTAAGCTCTTTATCCCAATATCCATAGTTCTCCTATCATTTGTTATTAGCCCTTGTATTTCAGAGAATCTCTTACCCAAAAATTATTTTTAGACTTTCTCTTTTGCTGCTTTCTCTAAAGAGTCAAAATATGTATTAACAGAATTTACAAGAGACTTTAGATTACCAGATGTGGAGGCCGAAGGATCCTTTTGGAAGGATGGCATGATTTTCTCTAGCACACCGGATGCAATCTCTATTATCTCACAGTCTTCTATGTGAGACTTCAGAAGCTTTTATTTTGCTTTGTCTTGAGCAAAAGATGCTACCTTCATTGTCTGGACTGGAGAGAGGGAATCAAAATTGAATGGCCCTTGAAGTAGCTCTGGTTCATCTAATTCCATCATTTCTTTTGTCAAGAAGTATTTGACTGCTTCTATAGTCTCTTGCCAGAGACAAAGTTTTCTTCCCTTCTGTAGCCTCAGCACTGTCACTTGTGGTCTTTTCTATTTGACCTTCTTCTCTTCCCTTCACTTCTTCTCCTTGATTGATGCTCTCTTCTTTTCTTTCTTTTCCTTCAATTTCAGAGTTTGCAGGAGGATCTGGAAGAGAGGTGTCTACTTCTCCATGAACTTCCTCTTCTGAAACAGAGGAATCTAAGTCCTTATCTTTCTCTTTACTTGTCTCCTTTGTCTCTTCTGCAACTATCTCAGTAGATTCTCCTTTGTCATCCATGGCAAAGGGTTCATCACCTAAGTCCTCTATAATAGGAAGATTGAATCTTTTAAAAGCATTCCGAAGGATATCTTCTATTTCTTAAGCCACCTGATCAGTCTCTCCGAGCATAAGCTTATTCATTCTGGCTTTGCTCCAGATCTCATCCTTGCAATCCTTGAAGATCATGTTCTTTTGTTGAGGAGTGATGGAAGGATAGAGTTCGATAGCAATCTGCTCCCAGATTTCTAAGTCTTTTGCCATGGCATTGTTCTTTCTCATTTCAAGTTCTTTTTCTAAACTTTTGGGAATCAGAGATATAATTTCAATGAATGCTTTGTTATAGATGTTTAGATACCTGACTATAGCTTCTTGCAAGATCTTCTGATCAGCTTCACTAAAATCATCATAAAATTCAGTCATTGGTTTCAGGTTCCCATCCACAGTGACTGATTTGATGATATCATCAATGCAGAGAGTAGGCTTTTCAATAAATTCTTCTACCTTTTCTTCCTTGCCTTGACTGGTAGAGGGTTCACCGGATGTTTTCTTCTTCTTCTTCATTTTCTTGACTTCCTCATCGGTTTCAGTCTCTTCATCATCCTTCTGACTTGTATAGGATCTTGTTGCCTTTTTCTTTGTTCTCTTCTCTCCCTTTCCGGATGTCTAGGCTTCCAGTTTTGATGCCTTTTGGCTCTTAGAGGTGGCAGGTGCAGAGCTCTTGGAGGATCTAGTCTAGGAAGGGGCTTGCACCAGATCACTTTCATTTTCTGTATCTTGTTTCTCTTTCTTTGCCTTTTCTAGTTTTTCTCTATTTGCATCAAGTGCTTCTTTTGAAATGCCATACCTTTTGACAACATCCTCTACTACTTTTCTCACTTTTCTTTTCATCTGTGGTTGTCTTAGCTCTACATGAATCTTTACACTCAACTCTTCAAAGGTTCCAAACCTTTCTGCCTCAAGGTTCTTGGGCTGACTCAGCAGGTGTTGAATATGCAGCTCTAGAATTTTCTCATCAACTTCATACCCCATTGGCATGATCCAGACTATCCTTGGCTCCACTGCCTCCATTAGGCATTGATCAGTTTCTACCATAAAGCATACTATATCCTTATACTTTTCAACTAGAGATTGGGGATTCTCTCTCTGGCTTGCATCATACTCTAAAAGTTCTTGAAGTAGCCCGAGAGTGTTGTATTCTATGCCTTGGCATCACCAATTCCATGCAAATAATCTCTGATTTGTATGGCTACTGGTCTGTCATTTTGCCATATCCAACCACTGGATCCAAGAAGGTCATTCATAAAGTAAAAGAGCAAACACAGTATTAGCCCACCATACTTGAATGAGTTCTTCTTGTCCTTCTTGATCTTTTGTAGGTTTTCCAACAGTTGGCTTAGAAGAAGCTCACAAAGATCATAATTTGCATTCTCCCTTAACATCTGATAAGCAGCATAGATTACAGTTCGGGATACAAAATTCTCCCTGCTAGAGTGATATATCTTATAGCCAATTATCATGGATGCAAACTTGATATCCGGATCAGTGATATCTTCAATTGTGATTGCTCTCTTGTCAAATTTTGATCATGTTGCCTCACTCACTGTCTGATTCTTGACAAATTTGAGAGCAGGTAACCCACCGGCTGAGTGCAATCTGGTAACTTCCCTAATGGCATCCTTGGTTATCTTGAATGGCCTCATCAACCACATAAAGTTATCATGTATTCTACTCAGAACATACCGGACCCAATCATCTTCTGCAAAACAGGGGAAATGGATGCAATGTCTAAAATGCTTGTCCAAGATAGCCTTGTACTAAGGTTTGAGTTCAAAAGAATCATCTATTAACTAATTGTGATAGATATCCATTAGCTTGGATTCCCCAAATTCCTCGATGTTTGCATGAATATATGCCCTAATATATTCTACATGCAAAACCCCATGTGGAATGCTTGAAAAGGTGCCTAGGGGATCAACTTCTAGGGATTTGTAGGGATGTTTCTTGAATTTAGGACGCAGCCTATCAGTGATCTTCACAACATTCAGAGTAGCCATCTTTTAAAAGATTCAGAGAGAGGTTTTCAAGAGCAGAAAATACCTTTTATGCTTCTAGGGTTCACGATATGAGCCGGATCGGATTGCTGGAAGAATCGACTTATGCGGTTGATCTTTGAGAGGCTTGAGACAATTTTGTTGTAGAGCTCCTTTTCTCTTTTTCTCAAATGCAAATGTACAAATGATGAACAAAAGAACCCTTTTATTTTTGCGCAAACCCTAACTCCATTTTGCAATAAATGCACAACTTAGGTTATTCTGGTTGCCTTGTTTTCCTTGTTTCTGAGAGAGATCTTTTCGGATTACTGAGATGCACCTAGAATGATAACTTACAAAGTATCTCCCTTTCTCCAATCATTCCAGCTAACTGAAAATTCAAATATTTCAATTTTGAATTATACCGGGTCTTAACTAAGAAAGTCCTGTTTTTGTCGAATGATTGTCAAACCAGATTAATTTTGGATGATTAACATTTTCAAACTTCTTGCGGATCTTTCATATCTTTACCAAGGCTTATTTAGATGTTTCTCTGAGAACCCTTTAATCTGCAACTTTCCATGTGCCAATTTCAGGCACCAATTGACTAGCTAGGGGAACTTGTTTTCTTTTGTGACTCCCCCTGAGCCAGAGCTCATCTATTTAGTTTTTGGAAGGAATATCAGCACCAAATTCTGGTGCGGTTCTATCCTCAACATTTTATGTACTCCTCTTCACCCAAATCTTATTCATCTCCCTTTGAATTTCATTCGCATTCACTTTTCCTTTTCCTTTGTCTTGGTTTTGATTATTATGCACCGGCCCCTTTTTGTCCTAATTCTTACTTCTGTAGAATTTGGCAATATGACCGGATCTATTGCAATTGTAGCAAACAACATTTCTCTGCATATTTGACTGATATCCTCTTGATATACACTGATTAGCCATATGTCCCATTCTATTGCATGCAAAGCATCTACCATTGAATGAATTGTTCATTTGCATATTTCTACACTCATGAGATTTGTGACCATACCTTTTGCAATTAAAACACTGTCTGGAGAAGGATGAATTAATCTAATTCATTCTTCTTCTGCACTGATTTGCTTTATGACCAAAGTTATTGCAATTGTGGTAGTATCCATTGAAGGATGGATATCTTTGAGCATTTGGTTGCCTTATTGGAGGTCTTCTAGGCCCATTCCTTGGATTTCCTAATCCAGAGTTCTTCTAACTGGATTCGGAGCTTTCACCTTTCTCATACCCCAAGCCTTGCTTGTCATCTACCCTCTTTTGGCTTTCAAGAAGAACTTCAAGCTGAGCAGAGCTTATCTTGAATTTCTCTTTGTATTCATTTTCTATTTGAAGATCCCTTTTTAGAGTGTCAATCTGATTCTCAAGTTGTTCTTCATTATCTCTAGCTTCTTCAAGATCAAATTCCAAATGCCTGATTATTCTATCCATTTTGTGGCAGTCTTCTGACTTCTCCTTGAGAGATTGTTTTAGATTATCTTCAATCTTTCTTTTCTCTTCAATTTCTTGAGTGAATTTCATAACCCCTTATTTCATTTCATGTCTTACCATAATGACCTCTTTTGATAGCTTCTCACACAATTTGTTCTTCTCATTCAGATCTTCATTAGTATCATTGGCTTCACTTTGACTTGCTAATTGCTGAAGAAGTTCCTTTCTCTTTTTCATAGAGATACTCAGTTTCTCCTTTAGTTCATTTATGAAATCATCAGCTTGTTTGAGTCTTTCCCTCAAGTTATTGACTTCAGAGTGAGATTGCTCAAGATCATCAAGGGTAGACTGAAGTTGTTGCCTCATACCATACATATCCATTGGAATTCCCAGATCTTCCTCAAGTTGTTAGGCTCTATTTGGAGGAACTTAGCTCTAATACTAATTGTTGATAACTGAGAGGGGGGGTGAATTAGTTATCTTAATTAATTTAACTTTTTGTTCTTCTTTAATAACTAGTACAACATCAAAACAAATAAGCATCCATAACCATGAAAGCAAAAACAAAATCAATACACATAACACAATGATTTTGACGTGGAAAACCCTGTTAAGGGAAAAACCACGGGGTGACTAACCCAAGATTGTATTCTCTGTTAAAAGAATAGAAGTACAAAATGGCACTTGCTAATTAGGGCTCACTGCCCGAGCACACTGCTCACAAGAGGCTCACTGCCTACAAGAGACTCACTATCTACAAGGTATAAAGAAAGTAACAAGATACTTGAACTGATGAGAAGCATCCATATATGCTGAGGTTCAGTTCCGGTTAGGCTCAATACACTGATCTACTGCACTTCATTCTTCCTCTTCTTTGGTGTTGTTGTCCTGTTACATATCGGACCTGTATTACTGCTTCCACACTGCTCTCTACTTTTCTTCACACTTTACAACACACCACACACACCTTCTCATCAAAATCCATCTGGTATATATATCCATACAAAGGATTTCAACATCTTTCTAGTCGGCATCCAGAATACTCAATATTTTCCCAAACTCTGGTTTGTCGGCTGAATCCTTGCTTACCAAGTGATGTGTATCAAAGAGATGCTTATAGAAGTCATCAATCATGTTGGCCAATCATGAATGATCCCTTAAGAAACTTGATTACCATCAATATCTCATCCGGATTAAGGTCTGAAGTTCTATCGGTTAGTTCTTCCTCAGTCTACTCTGCCAACCAGGAACCCAACACTTAGGTGTTCATATCTTTTCCCTCTTACATCACCGGAGGCTCAATCTCTAGAATATATTAGTCATGGTACTCCTATTGACTTCCCAAAGTCTGTACTTTGCTGAGATACTTCCTCTGAGAGATCCAAACCTGATTGTCAGACCTTGTTGCATGCTCTGTTCTTGGTCACCGGACCAAAATATTCTTCAATCTGACTTCCAGTGTAGACATACCATGTCCTATGGATGTGTTGGATGGACTTTGTTGCCATCAATGACAACATTCATGAAGCCACATAGTGTCTCTTGCCAACAAATTCGTGATATGCTGGGTCTACCGTATGATCAAAGTGTCAATTTTTATGACGTGGTTAAGATGGAGAATGTTTGGAGGAATGTACAGTACAAGCAAAATTTCATGAACCAAGAGCTGCATCTTGACGAAGACAATACTAAGATGCCATTGCTACCCCTAGCTCAGCATTTGTAGACTATAGACATGCAGGATGCTTGTTTAATGTTGGCCTTTATCTTCAGACAAGATGAAGACGTGAATGTGCATGATTAGCAATTTGGGGCTATTTTTGCCTCAAGAAGGTCACAAAGGCTCAAGAGTATAAGTTTAATTTTGTAGAGCCCATTGCTCATGCCCTCTATGATCAGTTGGCTAACTTCAAGCATATGCAAACTTTCAGGTATTCATCGTACCTCTTCCATTTGATTCTGTATCAAAACTACTAGATATTCCAACAGTATATGCAATTGAACATGTATGACTTAGAGGTGGATGATAGGAAAACTATTCTTGTGTCTGCATGGACTCATGTATTGTCTAAAACCTCTAACCCATATGAATTTGTGAAGTGTTTTGTGGCCCCCATATATGAACAATTGGATTCAGAGGATATTTCAAATACAATGACCAATAGGGTAAGAGGCCTTATCACGAACTCCCCAATTCCTTGTGAATATTTTTATGGAGCCCATTTTACAGTGATTAGAGTCCATGGTTTTGTAGGCGAGCCCTTTTTGCTCCCAAAGATCCTAACTTCTAGAGTCTTGGCCCTGGAATTGGCCCGCCAATTGTCGATAATTGATAATCATTTTGGAAACAAAAAGAAGAAAAAGAAGTTCTATGACACCCCTTGGAATAAGGTTGGAATAACAATCATGAGGAGAGAGACAGAGTATCTTTTGCAAAAGAAGCTAGCAAATTATGGGCTGGTCATGATGCAGGATCAATGGAAATATGACCTTGATAGCTTTTTGGCTTCCTGGCTCATAAATAATAAGGTTCATGCTACCTTCATCCATGAAAGTCGACCATTCTGGGAATAGAGGAGATCACCGCAAGCTGATTCCCTAGATGTGTATATAGAACTAAGTGATATTCCTAGTGAGGGCCCTAAACCATGGGAGACATTCTATACTCCTATCAAAGATTATGATCCAAAAATAAAGATGACTCGTGGTTTGAGGCAGACCCTAATTAAGAAAGACTGGAGCAATGACAAGATCTTAGCATACTGGAAATACAGACAAGAGATTTCTCAGCCTGAGAGGACCTTTGGGTAGGTTGAGTTAGATGAAAAATGGGAGAAGTTGTGGGATGATCATATGACCCTAGTCTTGAGCCCTGATACAAGCAATATCCTGGAGCGTGAAGAGTCAAAAGAAAAAACAACTGAGCAAGACCCTAAGTTGGCTACATGGCCACAATCTCTCAGTGTTATTGAGAAACAAAGGGCTACATAATAGCCAACTCATGAGGTCCAAATAGCTTTGGCATTTGGGGACTCCAGGTTGATAATTCCACATGAGTCACTCGTTTCAATGCAACAAGCAATGACAAAAGAGGAGCCTGAGGACCCAGCAGTTAGATTCTTGAAGAGGAAGCACAAATTGGTTTTGTAAAAAGAAGAGGAAGAGGAAGAATTTGAAGAGGTTCAACAGAAGCAGATCCTTGCAACCACGGCAGCCCCATAAGTAAGTCTATCTTTATCCTCTTCTACCCCTCATTCTTCTTCTTCTTTGGGGTTGGCTACACAAAATATTTTGTGTTTGCTGTGTCTTCTTGCCATAGTTGAAAAAATCAAATCAAAAAGACCAACTTTCAGCCAAAGAAAACCAAAAAACATCGAAAAACATGCCAAAAACATTGCAAAATCAGTCAAAAACATAGAGCTGCACATTTGTTACACAGAGCTACGCATACATTTTGACTTGTTGCGCATATGTGGTCTATTCCTGTACTTTTATCCTTCACTAGAGCTGCGCATATATTTCAACTTGCTACGCATTTACCTTCGTAACTACGCACTTATTGATGCACATCCATCACAATGAGCATTTCCTGATCTTTTGAGAGAAAATTTTTAACCTTTCTAGATACCCATTTCAGCCTTGTTCCAATTTCCAAGATCAAATTTACTATGCAGTCGCTTCTCCCATCTGTTTTTCACGTCATACTTTCTTTTTCATTGAACACCTCCCCAAAAACCCTCCAAGGCACAACCCTTGAAGGCTGGGAAACTCCATAATGAAGAGTAGCACTGCCACATGTATAACCACTCGAACGGTTGTCCTTACTACTTATCCATTGTTTTAGAGGCCAAAATCCCCTATAAATCGGTGCTAGAAAGGGTGATTATCATCTTCCTAAGATGGCTCACGTACTTACGATTCAATAGTAGAGATAACAGAGAAATCTCAAGATTTGTGAGCCTTGGGAACCCAGAACTTGGTGTACCTGAGAAGTTTGTGCACTTGTAAGGGGCAACCCGTGTCCCAAGTTCCTAAGTTATCCGCTCTTAATACCGTATCTAGTGTAAAAACCAAGTGAGAATTTAGTTTATATTGTCCCTACCATCCTAGGAATTGTACTTGTTTTCTATCAAAAAAATCAAAAATTGGAAAAACAACAAAAAAATTTAAAAAAAAAAGAGAAAAGAAACAAAAAAAGTGCCCAATGATGAAACAAGCACTTCAAAATACTTGCAATATCAAGATGACAAATATCCGCATCCATATTTGTATCCAATTGCATTCCATATACCATCCATCAATAAAGATTCTGCAGAGTTTACAAAAGCTTGTGAGTCCTTCAGTCAAGTCATTCTTCCATCAACTTTCTATCTATCATTGTGTCTTTCATCAAGTCTCATCCCAATCTAGTCAATCCGAGCAGTGATCCAAATGCAAGTCCACCCTTAATCCATACCAATCAAGTTAATCAATCTTGTCAAATTATCCAATCGCATTCAATGGTCTTGATCCTAATCTCGTCGTAAACCAAATCAATCAATCATAATTATCAGTGGGATATATCTTTCCCACACCTATCATGTTGATCTAGGGATATATCATTCCCCACAATGAAAAACACTATCGTCGATCTTTATCGATTAATCATTGGTTTACAGCGTGACGGGGGTAGTACCTTTTTTGTTCTTGTGTCATTTGTGCATACTTGCTTGCTCACTTGTTTGTGTTATCATTTTATCTTGCATCACGTATCATTCAACTCCTTCTTCATCCCATTTTTCTTCCGCATCAACCAATTTCTTCACCCTAACCTATCTAACCTTCTTCATTGTGAGATTGTTCATCTCATGCCCTCTAGTTTTCTTCTTGTCCAATCTCCTGAGGAGGCATCCTACCATCGTTAAACCTATACCAGGGGCAAACTGGGGCATGTATTATTATCAAGAAATCTATTCTTGGAAACAATGTGATGAAACACATTGCATCAAAGAGGGGCAAAATGTATACACCTAAAAATGACATGACTCTGTCTAAATAAATATTTTTAATATTTATTTTAGTTTAATTCTTCTATCAATAAATGAACAAATCAATTTATTTATTTGATTCACATTCTTCCTCCAAATTAAATAAATTCATTTATTTAATTAAAATCCTCCAAGTTCTTCTAAATTAAATAATTCCAAATTATTTAATTAATTCTTCCAAAATTCCTCTAAATTAAATAATATCAAAATTATTTAATTACCTCTTCTAATTTCTGAAGTCATTTTAAAATAGATAATGTCCAATTATTTAATTAGTTCTTCTAAACTTAACATCCTCTATATTTAAATAAATCAAAACATTTATTTAAATTATTCTATTTCCTCTTAAAATGGATTAACACCAAAATTAATTCATGCAAATCCATGTGCACACTTAATTGAATATTTTAATATTTAATTAATTGTTTTCTCACCCACATGTCCTTTTTCTCCTCTAGTTCCAATCAGTTAACTAATCAATCAATTCACTTAACTGATTAGCCTATTCTATTAGCTGGACAATCTATTTAGTTAACTCTTCAATCTATTTATGTTAACTCCTCTGTTGCATGAAGCAGCAAACACTTGCCCTCTTCCTATTCACGCACATCCTCTCAAATCTTCTCAACCATTGATCTTTTTATTTCTTATATACCATTGATCTCCTCTCTCATGAGCCTATAAATACAACCCCTATTCCTCCATTTCAATCATCCAAGCTTTTAGTAAACTTACTCTACAGAATTCATAGCGCGCCTTTGGCACCCAAATCCATCCCATAGCTTGCGATCACCCTTTTTATTGTATTGAAGCTCATCTTCATTACAAGAACTATCATAGTTGTTTCTCTATTGTCATCTTAAATATAAAAGCAAGGAAGTACGTTTTCTGAGGGCTTCATTCACACGAAAGATCGATTGAGACTAGGCGAACAATGGAAGCCGCGAGGTAATAAGGTTTGCAAGGTTTGTTCTTTGTTTTAAATCTTTGTTATTGCAATTTCTATTGTGTTATTGGTTTATTTATTAATCATTGATATTATATCCACATTTTCCCGATACAGCCTCAAGTGTCTATATCTCCTGCAACAACTGTTGTGCCCCTACAAACTTTTTCACCTCTTCCTAGCACCACATCTTTATCTGTTTCCCAAGCTTTCAATTTACCATTATTTTCCCCATCAGTGCCTAGGAGAACCACATAGTCACAAAACCCAAGCCAACAAATAATGACTACCATACCCTATGGCTTACCCCAAGGCTTCCCCTTTGCTAGTGGCTTAATAGCCTCTCCTCTTGCTTTTGAAACCCAAGAAGAAGCTTCCAAGAAGGCAAGAGAGTCAAGGAGGGAGAAGAAAAGAATAAAAGAAGGCAAAACGCTTGCTATTCCCCAAATGAAATCCCTGTTTGATCCTACCCAATAGTCCTTGACTATAACCCACACAAATCCTAATATAGTCAAGCCCCTTGAGCAAATGAAGCCAAAAGACTACACAATGAATGTTGTGGCCATGGATTTGACCCAGTTTAGACCACAGGATAAGGTGGAATTAATGATTGAAACTTTGACAATAGTGACTACAGACTATCTCAAGGTCAGTAGAAAATTACAAAAGGTGGAGGCAAATTTGGCTAAGACAAAATCCACAATAAATAGCCTCTCTACAAAGATCAAGGCCAAGGATCTGGAGACTGATACATTGAATAAGAAGATTAAGGCTATTGTGTCTTAAGAGGCTCATCAGGCATCACAAATGAAGGTGACTGAGCTACAGTCTGAATTGGCACAAACCAAAAGTGTTGTGAGTGCACTAGAATAGGAGAAGGCTCTCTTAGGGCAAAAATGTGATAATAAGGCCCAAGAAGTGTCTCAGCTTCAGCAGAGTCTTAAGGGTGAGAAGGATCAAGGTAGTGTTTTGCAAGCCCAGTTTTTAGTTGAACAAGAAAAGGTGAAGCAACTGACTTTAGAACTTAGCCAACAACCTCAGAATATTGGAGTTCTAACAATGGTTAAGGAATTGTATGTGTCATCTTAGCAAAGAATCTCTAATAATGTGTTAGTTGAAGCCTACCCTTAAGTTTCTTTTGAATGCTCAACAACTATGTGAGAGGGTGTAGTCTTCCATTAAGGCAATATTATCTTTAGTTTCTATCAATCTTTCAAATTCTCAACTTTTTCTCCAAAAGTTCTATGATGCCCCTAACGAGATCTTACAGGCAACAGGGATAGATGATAGAATGACGGTAGCAGAAAAATTAAATGAAATCCTGAGTTGCAACAAAGCTGCTACAAAACGTAAGACTATTGAATATGTTGAAGGAAGGAGTCAAAGGGATGAAGGGACACATTGATATTCTAGTCCATTTAGGACTCCCCTCTCCATTCCCAGATAACAACACAGTCTTAATGATAGACCAGATAAAAGTTCTGCTACTTTTGAAGCAGGATGATCTCAAACAATTTTTCAAAGTCTAAGTGATTTGTCCAGTGTGGCAGAGGTAGAATCAGTTCTGCTCCCAATGGCTCAACTAGAATTTCAACTGCATGTTGTTGTGCAAATTTTTTAAACATTTTCCCACAGAGAAATAATTGAGTTGGATCTAGCATTCCAAGCTCTTCAGAAGAGAAAGTGCCTAACAAATGCAGACTAGTCTGATTATCAGGCAGCATTATAGAAGCTTTGAAGTTCTTGGTTGCATCGCAATTTTGGTTTTGTTTCTTTTTGTAGAAGGTTTTAGGTTCTCTCTATGCAGGCACAAAGTCCCATGTGAGTCACCAAGAACTGTAGAGTAAAAACTCTACATTTTGAAAATATGTATGAAGTATCGGGTAAATAGAGAGGGAAGAGTCTCGAGGCCACGGGATGTGACAAGTGGCACAATGGCACTCATTTGAAGAGTCAGTGGAGGAAATAATCTCTTATGGAGCACCAAGGCTCCACGTGGCAGAGTCTATCAACAGTACAGAGTCTAAAGGAAAAGTCTTTCAGAGTCTTTTCACGGAGCCACAGAGCATTCCATGTGTCTTTACTACATTTTAATATCGGAAGCATATGAAGAAGTAGCAGAGGGAGCCACATGTTAGTGTTCAAGTCCCATTTTTGAGATCACCTTTTTGCAAAGAATGAATCTATGCGGATAGCGCCAAGTGTCGACACCCGCGTGTTGTTTCTATGTTTCTTCTATAAGCTTTTAAAATCCCGCAGAAGGCTCCACGTGTTGCAACAGTGGGCCTTTGGGGGGAATCTTTTGTAAAGTTTTGTTAAATGAGCGCGGGCTTGACGCGTGTCTCATTAAGGAATTTGGGGAGCTTGTCACGTGTCTTCTTTTTGATTAGGCTCTTAAGTGCCACAAAGTCTGCCACATGTATCAGTGGGGCCCAAGGTTTTAATAGATATTGAAGAGAGCGGGAGATGCCACATGTCAATGTCGTGGGCATTTGAAGGGAAACTTTTAAAAGGTTTTAAGGAAGAAGTGCCAACCTGCCATGTGTCCCAAATGTCAATGCGTGGAGCTTGCCATGTGTCAAAAATATTAGAACTCTTTTTTTGTTGAGTGGGAACGCTGCTGAGAATCCCTTGTGTCATCACTGTGCTTGTTTATAGAGCATTTTGAAGAGTTCTTGCTCAAGAAGCACGAAGCCGCCACGTATTTCCTTTTTGAGTCTTTTGAGAGCTACAGGTGGTGCCATCTATCCTAACAGCATAGGCAGTTAGAATCTATGTTTGAAGGCCCGTATATGTTGCGCCATTGGTCGATGCAACCCAAAAGGCAGGGGAATCCATCATATCTGAAGACTTACAGAGTCAGTTGCAATGAAAGGAGAAGAATAGCAACCCAGAATCTAGAGGAGATTCGTAGTACATGGGTTGATAACTGAATCATCAGTTAACTGGAGATGTTGATAGCTAGGCGGTTAAGTTATGAACAGTCACAGGAGTCTTGGAGCCTCATTTCATGCTATAAATAATAGAGTCTATTGCATATAGATTTAGAGACAGAAAAGAGATTTTTGAGTTGTTGTGCTATTGGACCAAAAAATATCATTTGCCTTAACAGATACCTCTCAGGAGGGATTGATTATTGTAATTTGTGCATCTTTACCTTATGTACTCTGTTCTCCTGACCATCAATGAAGAGAGAGGTGTTTTGTGCATGTTATGGTGTTTTTCTGAATCTCTCTTGCATTTTCTCTTTATCGAGCCTTTGGTAAATTTGTGATATATTCTCTGTTATTGTTAATCATGCATTATGCTCTTTAGCTTAACAATAAAATATCTAAGGGTTTCATCACTGTGTTCTAGATTTGAATCACAATATATTCTCAGCGCACTACCTTAGAAGATTAGTTTTAAGGGTTTTATTTGTAATCTTGTTTTTTCTTCCCTTTACAACATACCCCATAGAGAAAAACTAGCTTCTTTAAAATCTGGAGGTTGTCTTAAGAGTCAAAGTTTCACATTCTTAGGATTTCCCATGTTGGTGATTAACCTGCAAATTTAAGCATCAACAGGTTTTTCAATAAAAAAGTTGTTGCAAAACCTAGTTAATTTTGAAACCTAGGGTTTTGTGATTGATATCTTGTTTCAAATTTTGCTGATGACATTTTCATTTCAAATCTGATTTTACTTTTCTCTAAAACATTATAAATGTTATATTGTATTGAAATTTGAAAGGAAGAACAAATTTTTGGATTGATACATTTTGAAAAAAGCATCTAGGGTTTGATTTGAAGGTGAGCATTGATGATATATAATTAACTTTGAGTAGAGTTGAAATTGATCAAGGGTCTATTATTGCATTATATGTGTTTTCATTTGATCAAAAATACAAAACATTAATTCATTTAAACAAAAATTTAACCTCTTCTTTCATCACTTCATTCATGTCTTCTTTGTGTGCATCTTGTGTGTCACTAAGGCTTGTAAACAATTTATGAGTTTTGTGACTCGGTGCCCTAATTCTAACACTCTTGTGCAAAGAAGTCTTCGAATTATGGGTTCTAATGCTTTAAATAGCTTTGATATCAACACATCAGAACCCCAATTTGTAAGTCCAATCACACAAGAAGGCCCATCACTTCTTCCTAATATCCCTACTTCACATATCCCAGAAGCATCAACTTTTCATGAAAGCATCGACATAGAGGACCTCATACCTCATGTTTCTGAAGCTCAAATTCAAATATTAGACACTAAGTTGGCTAATTTTTAGCAATTTGTAAGCTCAAAACATATATCTGAGGAGGTCATCCTTGTTGTTGAGAGTCTAAGAAGTTTTTTTCTCAAAGGATAAGAGGAGTGGATATCTTGTGTGGCCTAACTCACATAGTGCATAATAACATTATGTCTGCATCTAGTTGCGCTAGAATCATCACTAATGTGACTTCTTTAAATCAAATAGTGAATTAAGTGTCAGCATCCATACCAACACTCCCTATTCCTAAATACACTTCTACTATTCTCACCACAACTACACAACCTAGTAATAGTGCTACCATATGTGTTGGGTTATCCACTGGGAATCTCATTCATCATTATAGTGTCATTCCATTCAATTATCCAAGTAATACACCTAGTGTCACCCCGCCTACATCAAATCAAACTAAGCCTAATATCACTTTCCAAAAAGCCAATTATACAATGTCGCAACCTATAGTTAGCCATGTTCATTCATACCAATCTCCACCTAGTTCACCTTTCGACCCTGTCATCAACCAACTTTTGTAAAATATGGCTTCCATCCAACAACAATTAGCAAACATAAACCAAAGTGTAATATCCCAAAGGGATATTTTGGACAAGCCTGATTTTTCTACTTAAATCCTATATACTAATTTCTTATTTTTATATTTTCATATTGCAAAGACTTATAATAATCCAATAAACATCATACCAAAACATCAAAGGAATATAACAAATGATTCGCCCAAATACATAGATGAATTACACCATGAAATACACATTGGCTACCACCATAAACACTTCCAACATGATTGAATAGGTCTGTTATTGTAAATCTAAATATATGCAATCTTCAAGTATAAATATATGGCTAGGGTGAACAGCCACAAGCCTCACAACATACCAAGTACTAATAGCAATAATTACATACCACAATGTGCAAGAATATAGTCTCTAATGGAGGGCGCACAAGGTTGCAAGATTGTTGCTATGATTTATGATGTAACCCTAACCCTAGAAGCCCATACAACTCCACAAATCTACCTTAGAAACAAGTCGCTCCTCCTCAAGTAAGTGTGCTCCAACCCTAGGATGATGCCCTAGGTAATTTTCCACCCAAGAATGCTCTCCAAGCTGATATAAGTCTGCCCAAATGAAGATGAAGTGCAATTGGATCCCCATCACAGAATCCTCACAAGAAGAAGCTAGGGTTTCACCCAACTCCTTCCAAGAACTTGAGGTTTTCATCCCAAATCCTTCTCCAAGAGATAACTCGAATGAATGATGATTGAATTATGCCTTCCAAATGCTATTCGAGCATGTATATATATGCAATTCTACCTCCTCTCCCATAGGGCCGACCTAGGCCTTTTAGCATTATATTTGAAATATGATTTCCCTCCAAGAGGGCCAACCTCCCTTTCTCTATGTGGGCACCAAGATAAATTAAATTAAAGATATAATTTATTATTATTTGATTTCTTCTTCTAGCACCAACATAAATAGGAAGTATAGTATATTTTATTCCATCCCTTAGGCGCCAAGGAGAGGTGCTAGTGAATAATAGATCTTCAATCACAAGTCAAATAATATAATGACCTTCGTGATGTGTACAAAGTGGATGTGAATGAAGATGTAGCAAGGCACTCCTAAGGAAACAAACTCCCATGTCGAAATGGCATCCATATAACATACTATGATCTCCCAGAAAGATAGCAATTCTCCCAAATAGCTCACTCCAAGGAAGACAAACCTCCAAGAATCCCAGAGTAGGGTGATAAGCCCAAGTCCTTTCTAATGGTGATGATTCCAAGAATGGGGACATTATAGTCCTCCCTTCTCAGAATTGCTTGTCCTCGAGAAATGGCAAGTGTGTATCCTATGAGATAGTGTCAAGTGACATGTATCTCCATCTGTCTGCATGCCTAGTGGCCATACAAACCCTCCACTGGTCGTAACATCCTCCAAAAAGAATGTGAAGAATGCAATGCAAAGTGAACTCCAATAGTTGTAACCATACCCTCTCGAGCCCAACCAAACACCATCTTCCAGATTCTAAGAGTAATCTTGCAACCATGAGTGCAACACTCTCTAAAGTTCCCAAGGTGCCACGCCTCAGAAACCAGTACTTGGTCTAACCTGAAACCTCGAAGAACAAGTGATGAAGAATACAATCTCTAAAATACAACTACAAGTCTCCAAGCTTCCGCTACGCTACTCTAATAGAATCATCGTCAATGCTCCATGAGTTGTGAAGCAACTCATCAAAATCCCAATGAAGTGATGTATCTAACATGCCACTGCCTAGATCCCATCACTCCACATGTGCAAGGTGTGAGATGGTGGAAGCACCTCTGAAAGTCCTCATCATTCGTCCAATCTCCCACTCATGTAGACCTCCCATGAATATGAAGAAGATGTGTAACTACTCCCCCAAATCTATTAATATGAGCCCAAACAACAACATCATGATGGCAAATAAACTCCATGATAGTGCGAAGAACGTCACTCATAACAATGGATGATAGGATATCATCAATGTGCTACTCTCCCAAGATGATGAGATGCCTCGACTCTCCTATCAACTCCACAACTATTGTCCTCCATCTACTTGGTAAGAAATCCATGTTCCAAGAAGTAGAATGATCATATCCTCACCATATGTGCAAAAGGACATCATGTACTAGGGCTAGGATATCCATGGCATCATGCTCAACTCTATCTCCTCAGTCAAATCTCAATTGTAAAATAATCCCTAGTGCCCCAAAATTGGAAATGAGAATAACATCTCCATACCTAGACATGTGAACCAACTGTATCTCTAAAGTATGCCCCTCTAATGCAAGTGCCTCGGTATTATGCATCACCAAACTGGGACATAGGATATCCTCCAATACCACCAAAGGATCTATAGGACAATAGAGTTGTATCACAGTATCACCCAACTCTATACCTCCTCCATGAATGATCAAAGAATCATCCCTTATGACTCCCTCTTCAAGTGAAGACATGACTTTAGTGGCTGATCCACTAAGTAGAATCTCAACATCTCCAAGCTCCTCTACTACTTGAGCCTTCAAGGGGCTCTCAAAAACAAACAGCTCATGATGCAAATTAGATGCAAAATTTTTTGAATCATACTTTTTTCCTCACTCATCCAAATCTGCATACTCCTCTTGTGCTCCATGAATGGTCAAGGGCCCAATCCAAACTAGATTACTCATAGTTCCATCTACACTAGTGGCTGATCCACCAAGTGTACACTCCATAATGCCATCCAAGACTATGATGTGAGCCCTCAAGTGGCTCTCCACAAGATGTGACATCAACTTGGTGCAGGAGCACCTACCTGACATCTGGCCTCCATGAGGTAGTTAGTTTGTTTTAGGTCTTGTTAATGTTTCCAAGAAGGTCTTGTAAGACCAATGCATGTAATAAGGTCATGTTGACCATTCTTTACCATTTTTAGGTAGTTTGTTATGACAGCTGTCATGCTGTATGTCCGGTTGGATCTCCCAGCCGCCTGGAGAGATTTCCCAGCCGCTTGGAGTCGAGTGGTAGTACTCGCAGGAGATCCTATTTATGCATTAGGATCGGTTGATTTTAGACATTGCATTGAAGAGGAGAGACAGAGTGAGGCAAAGGGAGAGACAGAATACTGTATTTGCATCTTTTGAAATCAAATAAAGAGATCCTGTTTGTGTCCATTCTCTGTTTTGGATTCCATTGTGTGATCAGTTTGCTGTTTTGGTGGTTGCATGGATTCGCTGATCCATTCCACCGGTTGATTCGTCGAATCGGTGGAATGGCTGTGTACAGTAGTTTAGGGTTTAGTCTGCATTTTGTGTTTGTTTGCATGCAGGTGTGCAGGATCGCAGTCGAGATGTGTTGAGAACCCTAGCATGGGCATGTGCTAGGTCGTGCTGATAATTAGAGTCTGGAAAGTTGTCCAGGAAGCAGATCAGGTCACCCCAGGAGGTTCGGCGGATTAGAATCCGCTAAGGTTGGGATATCCATCGCAAGTGCATCATCAGGATATTTCTGTGTATATCCTGCAGTTACTTCGGGCGTCATCTGAGTAGATGGAAGTGAGCATGATGCAATCGTTTGCATAAGGTGAATGCGTTTCGGGGTGATCATCATCAGGTGTTGCCGAGGAGGAGCGTATTGGCATAAGGTAGAAGATCGGGTTGATAAAACCATCGCAGGCTGATAATGTTAAGTTTGGCCAACAGCAGGATATTGGAAGAGCTGCATGTGACGTCATCGTCATCAGGATAATCGTCATCAGGATATCGGGGTGACATAAGCATCGAAGGAAAGGTGTATGAGAGTGTCGTCATCAGGATATATGGAGGGAGCCAGATATTTTATATCCTGCTGATGAACATGATGTTGAACATCATGATGCTGCAGAAAGTGTTTGGCGGTAGGATGAACAGTGAACATCAGGAGGATGTTTGCGCTTGCCGAATGTGATGATGTTGCCGATAGCCGGATATGATGATGTTGCTGACAGGCGAAAGGTCGAAGGTTTGTCTGCAGGAGGATATCAGTCAGCAGAGAAAATATGATGATGCTGACAGTGTTAAGGGAAATATGATGATGATGATGAAGGGTTGTAGACATACATGCTGTATGTCAATGGTTTAGTGTGGATGCCTCTGCATCATAGTGGTATCAGAGCTCAGCAAAAGGTCTGGGCTGTTGTGTGTTGATTCTGTCACCAAAAGGGCAGAGGTAGAGTTGATTCTGTCACTGAAAGGACAGAGGTAGAGGAGTGAGAGGTTGACAAAATGCCTCCGAAAGGTAGTGGTACTGCAAGGGAATTGCAGGAGATGAAGGAAAAACATGCCAGAGAGATGAGGAAGATGAAGGAGCTTGCTGAAGCACTTCAAGCCAGGCTTGTAGCCCTGGAGAAGAACAAAAAGAGGGAAGTGGAAGACAGTGAGTCAGAAGAAGATGAAGATGCTGTTGAAGAGTATGAAGAGGTACCTGAAGATCTGGATGCTGAAGACCAGAGATTTGCAAAACTGTTAAAGGCAGTGCAGAGTGATAAACTTAAGGTAAAGGTTGATGTTTCCAAGTATAATGGAATTTTGAATGAAGATGAGTTACTGGATTGGATTGCTGCACTTGATAATCACTTTGAATGTGAAGATGTTGCTGAGGATCAGAAGGTAAAGATTGCAAAGACCAAGTTAGGAGGTCATGCTTTGGTATGGTGGGATTATGTACAATCCGAGAGAAGGAAACAAGGGAAGTCAAAGATCACTTCATGGGATAAAATGGTAGCAAGGATCAAAGGTAAATTCTTGCCCAAGGATTATGAGATTCAGATGTTTAAGAAGCTGCAATTTTTAAGCCAGAAGGAAATGGATGTGAAGGCATATACTGAGGAGTTTTATAAGTTGAGTATGAGATCTGGTCATCATGAGAATGAGGTAGAAAAGGTGGCTAGGTACTTGGCTGGTTTAAGATTGAACATATAGGATGAGTTAGTTTTAGCTAACCCTAAGAATGTGGAGGATTGTTATCAAATGGCAATCAGGATTGAAGAAAAGATGAATAGAAGACAAGATAAGTCCATGAGAGGAAGAGGCAGCAATATGAGGGGAAGAGAATCAGCCCCTACGACAAGGCAAACCAATGAGGGTCAAGAAGACACTGGTAAAGGACAGGGACAGTCTGATTTCAGAGGTGGATGGAAAGGTAATAGGGGCAGATTTGGAAGTGGTAAAGGTTCTACTACATTTTCAGGCAAGTGTTACACCTGTGGTGAGTTTGGTCATCCATTTTTTAAATGTCCAGAAAGCAAAGGTTCATCATCCAGAAA
Source organism: Cunninghamia lanceolata (assembly GCA_027924645.1). NCBI lineage: Eukaryota > Viridiplantae > Streptophyta > Pinopsida > Cupressales > Cupressaceae > Cunninghamia > Cunninghamia lanceolata. The sequence goes on along the minus strand of BSBN01001292.1, from coordinate 381,251 downwards.
TGATAGAACGAATGACAAGAGCGTACAACTTGTGCAAGAAGAGAAAGTAGAGCAAAGTGTGCAAAGTTCAAACACTTATCAAGGAGATAGAGTTCCTGACAATTATGGATATCTTGAGGAGGGAGAAGCATTGATGCTAAGGAGAACTAGTTTGCAGGCATCAAAGGATATGATGCAAAGAAGAGCTCTTTTCAAGACCACATGCAAGAGCAAAGGTAAGGTATGTAAGGTTGTCATTGATACTGGTTCAACAGACAACATGGTATCTCAGGAAATGGTGGATAAACTGCATTTGGAAAGGATTCCACATCAACACCCTTACAAGGCATCTTGGGTGAGTGATAGTCAATCACTTTTTGTCTATGAACAGGCATATGTTGATTTTCAGATTGGAGCATATCAGGATAGAGTTTTGTGTGACGTTTTGCCCATGGAATGTTGTCACCTACTATTGGGTAGACCATGGCAATTTGATAGAAGGGTACTGTATGATGGGTATGCTAATACCTACACCATCAAGAAAGATGGGAAGACTATTAGGTTGATGCCATTACAGGAAGATGCTGTAGTACAGAAGGCAGCAAAAATCATTTTAGTGGGAAAGAAGGAGTTTGTGCAGAAGCCTATAGGAGCAGGCATAAAGGCAGTTGAGGACACTGCAGGGAAAGGAGTTGTTAAGGACAACAGGTTGAAGATAGTTTTAGACAGAGGTCAGCAGCAGGTTCAGAAACAGGTTTGCAAACAGCAACCAGTTGAGAGGAATGACAAGGATGTTGTCATAGTTGGGACTATTGTTTGTCCTATCAAGGTTGAAAGAAAGACGGAGTTGAACGTTGCAGAAGTTCAAGAGGCAGTTCAGACAGAGGTTCTGGTCAGACAACCTGACAAACATAAGGTATGTGAGAGAAGGGCCTACATTGACAGGCATGAGGATTTACTTGCAAGAAGGCAAGTTACAGTTCAGAAGTCTTGGAGCAGCCAAGAGACAGCAGCGGACAAAGCTGGAACAGGTCAAGACACTACAAAGGCAAAGTGTAAAGGTGGAGGACTTCCACATCCTAACTCATGGGACATGAGTTCTTTTCTGTTGGGGAGTATGGTGCAGGAGCACCTACCTGACATCTGGCCTCCATGAGGTAGTTAGTTTGTTTTAGGTCTTGTTAATGTTTCCAAGAAGGTCTTGTAAGACCAATGCATGTAATAAGGTCATGTTGACCATTCTTTACCATTTTTAGGTAGTTTGTTATGACAGCTGTCATGCTGTATGTCCGGTTGGATCTCCCAGCCGCCTGGAGAGATTTCCCAGCCGCTTGGAGTCGAGTGGTAGTACTCGCAGGAGATCCTATTTATGCATTAGGATCGGTTGATTTTAGACATTGCATTGAAGAGGAGAGACAGAGTGAGGCAGAGGGAGAGATAGAATACTGTATTTGCATCTTTTGAAATCAAATAAAGAGATCCTGTTTGTGTCCATTCTCTGTTTTGGATTCCATTGTGTGATCAATTTGCTGTTTTGGTGGTTACATGGATTCGCTGATCCATTCCACCGGTTGATTCGTCGAATCGGTGGAATGGCTGTGTACAGTAGTTTAGGGTTTAGTCTGCATTTTGTGTTTGTTTGCATGCAGGTGTGCAGGATCGCAGTCGAGATGTGCTGAGAACCCTAGCATGGGCATGTGCTAGGTCGTGCTGATAATTAGAGTCTGGAAAGTTGTCCAGGAAGCAAATCAGGTCACCCCAGGAGGTTCGACGGATCAAAATCCGCTAGGGTTGGGATATCCATCGCAAGTGCATCATCAGGATATTTCTGTGTATATCCTGCAGTTACTTCGGGCGTCATCCGAGTAGATGGAAGTGAGCATGATGCAATCGTTTGCATAAGGTGAATGCGTTTCGGGGTGATCATCATCAAGTGTTGCCGAGGAGGAGCGTATAGGCATAAGGTAGAAGATCGGGTTGATAAAACCATCGCGGGACGATAATGTTAAGTTTGGCCGACAGCAGGATATTGGAAGAGCTGCATGTGACGTCATCGTCATCAGGATAATCGTCATCAGGATATCGGGGTGACATAAGCATCGAAGGAAAGGTGCATGAGAGTGTCGTCATCAGGATATATGGAGGGAGCCGGATATTTTATATCCTGCTGATGAACATGATGTTGAACATCATGATGCTGCAGAAAGTGTTTGGCGGTAGGATGAACAGTGAACATCAGGAGGATGTTTGCGCTTGGCGAATGTGATGATGCTGCCGATAACCGGATATGATGATGCTGCTGACAGGCGAAAGGTCGAAGGTTTGCCTGTAGGAGGATATCGGTCGGCAGAGAAAATATGATGATGCTGACAGTGTTAAGGGAAATATGATGATGATGATGAAGGGTTGTAGACATACATGCTGTATGTCAATGGTTTAGTGTGGATGCCTCTGCATCACAACTCCTCATGAAGCAAGCTAAGTGAACAAACAATTTCTCATACCTCACACTATGCAAATCTAATTGCTTCATTTTAACCACTATACAATGCTCATCCCTCCTATGCCACATGCTTGGAATCTTCTTTGCCTCTTCCATGCCACGGCATATCAAATTAGTCATCTTGTGTCTTGGACAATTCATGAAGTCTTCATGTCTCTTTATAGCGTCTTTAATCACTCCAAACTTCTCCTTCTTCATTATTGCATGTTCTCCAACAAAGGTTGGTCCCATATAAATCTCTCCATAAAAATCACAAGCCTCAAGGCTAATCCCTTTAGTTGTCATGTCAATAAAATCAGGCATTACCTCATGCTTTTGAGAGATGTCTTCGTAAACCCTAATGTCCTCTTCCTCCATGATTGAGTGATCATCAACTAGGGCAGGTCCAAGGCATGTCTCCCATGGAAAATCAAGAGTGTCATGTGTCACCAACTATGTCCCATGGCTGTAAGATGAATCCCCATGTGTATACACCCCATCTATCTTCATGATCTCGTCATAAGATCCTTCAAGTTCTTCCTCCATGTCTCCATTCTTTGCCCTCTCCATGTTGCATTGTCCTTCTTTGAATGTGGCAACCATAGAAGTCTAAATTTCTGATGTGTATGATGAAGAGTGTGCCATGTTGAACTCCCAATGAAGGTTCTTCACTTGATCTTCTGATTCTTGAAGGGCCTCTTGAGTGCTCTTTAAAGAATCCATAGTGTTCTTAAGCTCCAAGGTGAGCTTATCCACTTCATCTTCTTCCCTTCTCAAAGCACCAGCATATATCTCGCCCATCTTGAATAGGCGATCTCTATCTGCAAGTAGATACAAGTAGTTTGACTTCACCATAGCCATGACCTCTTGGAGCTCTTGAAAACTGGCAAGGTAAAGATCTTCTTCAAAGTGCTCATGCCTCCCTAGAGCTTTATAACACATAACTACCATCACTTCATGAACATGATCAAAATGATTTAGGGCAACCACAAGCTTACCTCTATTTGTCTTCAATTGTCCTTCCAAGTGATGACACTTATGAGACCCAAGGTCTTCATGCAAAATATCCCAATCATGCCTCTGCAAATCAACTTCTTCATTACACCCATGTGTGAAAGCTAAGTCTTCATTATGCTTTATCAAAGGATCTCCATCAAAGTAGTAGGTAAAATCATCTACCTCATGATCTTCCTCAATGACTGATCTAGAAGATGTGTGCACCGCTATGACCTCTTTATCTTGCAATGTCAAATCAATCTTATCCAACCCACTTTGATCACTTCCCACTAAAATTTTTGAATTGTCACTTATGAACAACATTCATCTCAAAGATACCCATAACACCATTTGATTCCATGCCAATGTGATGCAAAGGTGACGAAGCAATGCTAGGCTCAACCAAAGGAATATCAAATGAACTCGTACCTTCTTCTAGCTGATCCAACCTTGTAGGTTTTGCAACCTCCGTGATAGTGTACCTTCCAACCGTATGGTCATCATGAAGTCTTAGGTGTTCACTACTTGCAATGTGTGATGCTTCTTTGCCCATATCTTTATGATGCAAATCATCAACAAGTAATTCTTCCTCCATGGTGGCATATTCTTTACCCATGTAGCTATCATGAAGTCCCATTTACTCTTCCCTTGTAACCTCAATAGGTGACTCTCCTTCCTCTTTATCTTCATAGGGCTGAAGTGAACTCTTGTATTCATCTTCTCTAGGGCTTAGAGTCCAAACTCTAATGTATGTTGACTAAGTTTTGTCTTCCTCATGATTACTTGAAGGCTGCAAGTCACACACAAGTGCTTCTTCTTCAACCTTGTAATCTTTGTGGACACTTATGTGATCTTCATTAGGTAATTCTCCTTTGTCCTCATAGGGAGGCAAATCCTCCTTCTCTACCTTTTATTTCATAGAAAGTTCTGATTTTTCAATAATGCACTTCCTTTTGGCTCTCGTAGCTTCTTTGTTAAAAATTCATGTTTCCAACATCCTCTCCAAATCATATTCAAGTTGCTCCAAGGATGCAAGAAAGGATTCCACTGTCATAACATCCATGATCAAACCCTCAGGCTGGCAAGATCATGGCTCTGATACCAATTGTAATATCCCAAAGGGATATTTTAGACAAGTCTAATTTTGGAATCCTCCCAAGAAGAGCTAGGTTTTCGTCCAACTCTTCTAAGATGCTTGATGTCTTCGTCCCAAGATCTTGCTAAGAGATAAACTCCAAAAAAGTTGATTGAATGAATAATTGAATGATGCCTTCCAAATTCCAATCGACCGTGTATACATATGCAATTCTGCCTCCTCTCCCATAGGGCCAACCTAGGCCTTTTAGCATTGTATTTGAAATATGATTCCCCTCCAAAAGGGTTGACCTCCCTTTCTCTAATTGGGTGCCAAGATAAATTAAATTAAAGATTTAATTTATTATTATTTGATTTCTTCTTCTAGCACCAACATAAATAGGAAGTATAGTATATTTTATTCCATCCCTTAAGCGCCAAGGAGAGGTGCTAGTGAACAATAGATCTTTAATCACAAGTCACATAATATAATGACCTTCATGATGTGTACAAAGTGGTTGTGAATGAAGATGTAGTAAGGCACTCCTAAGAAAACATCCTCCCATGTCGAAATGGCATCCATACAACATAATATGATCTCTCGACAAGATAACAATTCTCCCAAATAGCTCACTCCAAGGAAGACAAACCTCCAAGAATCCTAGAGCCAAGTGATAAGCCCAAGTCCTTTCTAATGGTGACCATTCCAAGAATGGGGACATTACACAAAGTCCCTCCAAACTTGCTATAACATCACATTATATCCACAACACATTATTTTATCCAATCTTAAGAGCTCAAATGCCCAAGAAGTTTGAAACCCCTCGCTTTGAGAACTATAATGGGAAGGGAGACCCTAACAACCATGTGGCAGCCTTTATAGCTATGTGTAGTGATTTTTCTTTGAAGATGCAATTTTGGCAAAAATATTTCCTAGGTCACTCAAAGACACGACCTTGGATTAGTTTTGCTCATTGCCTCCTAATTCAACCACTTCTTTCTCACAACTAATAATTAAGTTCTTCAAACACTTTAAAGAAAACATTGGACCTCAAGTCTCTTTGACTGATTTGGTTCATTGTAAATAAGGAATAAGAGAGAAAGTAACTAATTTCATGGGGTGTTATCAAGCTCTCTTTTCACAAATTCAATATTCTATTCTAGATGTTGATGTACAAAGAATCTTCATTGGAAATTTACAACCTCACATCTGTGATAAAATCTTGTTAATGTGTTATAATTCTTTCACTCATCTTTGCATGGCTCTCCATGATTACCAACTATCGATTCTATGAGAATAATCCCTCATCAGCTTTGGTTGGTCAATCTGAAGCCTCACGCAATCATTCATTCAAAAGACAACAAAAATTTCATCAAGATCAATGCAATTTCATCAAATCACATAAGAAAACATGTGGCAGCTCATCACCTTCTGCTCCCACCCCATATAAATTGAAACCAAAGACAACACAACATTTCTCACCATTATCAGAGTCTCTTTACTCTATAATGATGCAACTTTTGAACAACAATCTCATCAAACTTCCACCCATTGGACCTCTTGATCCAACTAATATGCAAGCATCTTCTTTTGATTCGAAGGCCTTTTGTGAATTTCACCGCACCATTGGTCATGGCACTAAAAGATGTATGCGTCTTAAACATGAAGTTCAAGACCTCATCAATTCCAATGTCATCCAGGTTGCTGGTGTAAATGACAAAGGAAATAAATCAGTGGCTCCACCTAATAAAAACTTACAAATATATATAAATCCATTACCTCATCATGAATCTAATGTTGTGGATCCATCTCAAGAGATTCTATATACCTATAACCATCGAGAACAAGACTATGAAGGTGATATTTGCATGGTAGATGCTCACCCTCATAAAGAGCAAGCAGAACTTGAACCGAATATATCTTTCACTCCTCATGATGCTACCATTGAAGCTCCTGATAGTACTTTATACATCACCATTCGAATCAATGATAAACCCATAAGAGGAGCTATGATCGATCCTATTTGCATGGTAAATGTAGTAACTGAAGAGTTTTTCTACATGCATGGTTTACACCGCGATAACTATGATGTATCAGAAATCATGATTAGAGCACATGATGGGTCTATCCTTTTGACTCTTGGTGCTTCAAGACCCTTTCTGTCAAGGTCGGGCCAAGATCTTTGGATTTTATTTTTATTATAATTCCAACATCAGACTTATTTCATGTGAATTTGGGTCACCCATGGCTCCAATCCATGAAGGCAGTCCTCTCTATGGTTCATAAGTGCTTAAAGTTTCCATTTGAGCGACATGTGTATGCTGTACATCATAGTCAGTACCATCCCATTGCTCGACATGGACACTTTACACTTGGCTACTTCCGGCCAAACCCAGTTGGAGTTGCTCGAACTAGAGAGGATTTATTCTTTTTATCATATCAAAAATATAAAGCATAGAAAATTGTAGAATTGTCGCTTAGTAAAATACCTTCTAGTGATGTCCCTAGACCTCCTCAATCTTCTAAGGCTACGACAGTAGTTCCCCTTGTCCCACAGGTGGCGAATGAAGTTAAGCCCAAATTGAAGGTTCCTACCCATCCCCGTGCGTCTGGTAGATATGCTGAGGTTCCCCCTCCACCATCCCTCCAAGGACAACAAGGCAATCGTCAAGCACAAAAAAGACTTCCCTGCAATCGCAATATTACTTTTGTCCCACCTGCCTCTGTGAGGACTAGTGAAAATCAATCGATTGCACGTGTATTATTTCCTAAGGTTTCTCAACCACTTGTGGATGCTCAAGTACTTCCACCTATTTCACAAGTTGAGAAGGAAGAGTAGCCCGCATTGAGGAACCCTCCCCCCGTGGTCTCTCAACCTTTGGTGGTTCCTCTTGTTTCTTCTAATGTTCCTAAAGCAAAGGAAGGAAAGGAACCCACATTAGAAGATACTACGATTCCCTTAAAAAACATCACAAACAAAGATAAGTGAAATAAAATTGCAAGAGAACAAAAGAAGCATCGTCATGTTATGGATTGCCTTTCCACAAGAGAGGAGAATCTCCCTCCTCGCAAGAGTCTATCACCGATGGATGCAAAAGAGACATCTACTAATGCTTCATCTCCTCTAGAGAAAGATAATATTGCTTCACAACCCTGAACGGAACCTATTGTGCTATATTTCGATAGTGAATCTGAAGATAATAACGATACAGGTATGGCTCTTGTTCCTTGCACCACACTTGCTATAGTTCCTCTTGCATCTTGTTCACCTTCCCAAATTGGTGATGAGCAATATTTGGAGGAGGAGAATTTTCTTTAGGCCAACTCATGAGTGTGACCCCTATTTCTATTGTGTCATGAGTGCATGTGATCGTTTTCCCCCGTAATGTGTTGCTTGATGCTTTATTTATGTTGTTGTTAAGCTCTCTTTGGATGACCCTTGACACCCTTGTAGATGCAAGGATACAAAGGGACTGAAATTCATTGTGACATTCTCTCTATTTGTATCATCATTCTTCTATATGTTGTAAGTTGCATTATTGTTTCCTTTGGGGAAGATGCAAGGTGTAGGATGATTTGGCATTCTTCCTTATTGACCCAAGGTTTTATTTTTGTTCTCATGTGATATTTCTTCCTTTGTCTCCATAGTTCTACCAACTAGTGGATAATGATAGTTCCTAATATTTATAATCCTATTATACAACCATTCATATACTAACGTCAGTCAGGTAGATCCTTTTGTGTTGTTACTTAATAGTATTTTATTTAACTTGTTATTTATTATGTGATTTGATTTATGTGGCACCTTGTTTCTATGCTCAGCATCATAACATGACTACACAAGCCATTTTGTATCATGCTCACAACATTGCCTCAGTTTGCCTTTTGTGGGGGCAACGCTTGTTGCAATGTAATTTTTTTGGAACACATATCATATGGGCATGTGCTTCCAGAAATCTCTCGTGCCTATCTTGTAGTTTGTTCTACTTTGAAGTAATTGCTCCTTGATAGGAGTTAGCAATCACTTTAATGTGGGGGGATACATCACGCTATACTCTTTTTTATTACATACTTGTTTATTATAGTTGACATGGAACTCACCTAGTGATTCGGCGGTCCTCACTAGCCTGTGATGTTTTCATTTTGCTATTGGTCCATGAGCCACTCGGTACAATAAAGTTTGCTAACCTGTGTGCCTCATGTGACTTGTCATGGTCACCTAGTAATTCGGCGGTCCTTACCAATGTGTGATTCATGAGAACACTTCTCTTCACATGACCCCTAGCGACAGAGCAAGCTAGTGTCAGAGTCATGTGTCGTGTCTGTTTGTTTCCATGTTTGTTTGTTTTATGTATTGTTTGAACTTGTATTTCTTAATGATTACATGTATTCTTTATGTTTTCCTAGCAAAATGTTTTGTGTGTCTTCATCATGCTTTTCATGTCATTTCTATGTATACTTTATGCCTTATGTGTATACTTCGTGTCAATTGTGTATGCATTGTGTATGGCGTGTATTACCTTTGTGTATTGCGTGTCTCTCACGTGTATTCCTTATATATGTTTGTAGTACTCTATGTATGTGTGAATTATGTTACAATGTCTTGTTGTTTGCAACCTTAGAATCCTAAGCTTGTGGGCTACTACAGTCTACAACTTGGTGGAATTCTTTGGCTTCTATGTTTTCTGTGTTTGAAATATGTCTTCTCCTTACTTTAGTGTGGAACGTAAGTTCATACCCACACTAAAGTGGGGGCTAAATGTTATGGAGTAAAATGTTTACCATTGTTAATCAGGACTTATTTTAACACCTTTTTTAACATTAAATGATTAAATCTTGATCCTAATGAATAAACCTAACAAAGTAAACTTAGGACTAGCCTAAGCGCACCACATTTAACACTCCCCAAAGTTTGTGGGGCTAAAGGACCAGGGCACCTAGCACCCTGGTCCCAGATGATGACTTTAGCCTTATTTTTATGGTGTCAACTTAGAACACTTCCTTAGCTTATACATGTCAGCCCCATTTGGTTTTATTCATTGTTGGTGAGAAGGAATGCATATATAAAGAAGTTTTACTATTAATTTATAACCTAGATGACTACTAGCTTGTTATGAGAAGGATTAGAATTGCTTAAATGACTGATCTTCTATGCTGAAGTACTCTTTATGCTTGGAGTTATTGTATGCTTGTTGATGTTATGATGCTTATTTGTAGGTCTCAAAGGAAGTTCAAGCCATCTTTATCTATCTCCTTGTTGGTGCATGATCCTGAGTTATCTACTCTAACTAGGGTTTCACATCTTGTGGTAATCTTTATCATTTTCATTCATATTTTCATCATATATTATAGATCTTGCGTCTACCCTCCTAGGAAATGCACTCTTGGATCACTAATCATCATTGTAGTGGAGATGGAAACACCAACACAGGGTTTGACAAAGGCAAGCCCCTAAACACAACACAACCTTTACCTCTTTGCTTGTGTGCAAGTCACATCTGGAAGAATCAAACTATAAGAAGTTACAAGACTAAAGAAGACTAATAGGCAAAGACATCCAGATCTTGACATTCTGCAAAACCCTAATTAGGGTTTAGGGCACCTAGCACCCTTGTTCTTATATGCTCCTGAACTCATATCCAAGTTCTTATTTGTTTCTTGATCTCTGTTGTACCTTTAGAATCTCTCTATTAGTTTCTAACAGTAGTCTATTGGAATATATTAGTTAATTAGAGTTTCATCTTTTGCCCTAGTTTGGTTGGTTAGTTTCAGTTGAAAATTGGTTGACTCCTCTATACAACAAAGGGAGAAAACCCCTAAAGTTTGGCTCTCCTTCATGGGTTGAAGCCAAGATCGGTTTGTGTTCCAATGTTAAATGGAAGAGGGTTTGTCCTAGTTTAATATTTTAGGCTAAGTCTCTCTTTTCCATCTAACATTTTTTTAAATTAGGGTTTATAAATATTGATTTACTCAATCACCTTATAATTAGGGTTTATAAATATTGATTTTTTTAATTAGGGTTTCATTGATATTTTAAGTAAGGTTTAATTAATTTTCATTAATTAGGGTTTCATTGATATTTTAAGTAGGGTTTAATTAATTTTCGTTAATTAGGGTTTATAAAAATTGATTTACTATAGAAAAAGACTCCTAGATTAATAATAAAAAATATATGCAATACAAAGGTTTTGACCAGAAAGGAACACATACACAACTAAATCAATTAGAATGAATAAGATCCAAAAGACTAGAAGATTTATGACATCTAGAATAAAACTAAACATGATTTTAGTTTCTGTAAATATAAAGCTCACAAAAAAAAAACTTCAGAGAACAATTAACAATCTCATCTACAATATTTTTATGTAAGAATATGCATAAAAATGATATAGATTACAAAATTGAACCCCTTTCACAAGAAATATAGCTCATCAAACCATCTTACAAAATCCATTACAAACTTGACTACATTCACACCTACATAATTAATTTTACTTATATTTAACAAGTTTTGTGCCAACCAAGGATGTCGGGCAAACTATACTAATGAAATATTTACTATCTCATAGCCAACTATGCTGAGACGTGTTATCACCTAGAGGTGCAGGTGCCTTCCCACCATTATATTTCACATAATCTAAAAGTCACTCATAAGGGGGAGTCATCTTGAATGAAGCTCTCAATTCTAGATCATCCATGTACCTTCACACGAATGGGTTTCTAAAGATATGCCAAAGGCATGTCATGCATCCTCTTAAAAAGACTTATCAAAATCATAAAATTTAACATTTTTCTTTTTTCTCTCATCCTTGTAGTCCATCTTGCCAGAGTTTCAATATTATTCATGTATGTACTTCTTTTGAAATCAACAAAAACCACACACATCTCAATGAGGAAACATCAGTTACCAAACAACAACTACAAAATTGATCAAGTAATCAGGAAACAAGAAGGACAAGCATTTATTTATCAGTTTCATTTAGAAAAATAGCAAGTTCTATTTTTGTAAATTATTTTATGAATTTATGTATTTTTCAAGCCAATGAAAGTTGAAAAATTCAAGTTAATTCGAATTTATTCATTTACATGATTGAAATTTCATTACATTTCAAGTTTCATTTAGAAAATTAGCTCAAGTTGTATATTTGAAAATTAGTAAGTTGTATTTTTGTATATTATATGTTGTAAATTATTTTGTAAATTAAGTTACAGTATTAGTTTATTGATGTTTGTTTATGTGAACTTCCCAAGTCCATATCTGCGTATGCTCTTTCCTCACGTTGTAAGACGATCTTGGAAATCAGAAATGGTGTGGATTTTTCATTTTTTATTTTTTATGGGTTTAAGAGACTTGGATTTCATCACCAAGCGCTTGGCCAAAGCCCGTGTTCTAGTGGGCTATATAAATTCCAAGGAGTTTTTGTTATTTGGCTAAGCAATTATGTGTTTTAAGTGCACCATGAAGTGACGTGGTTTCATCCCACCAATACACGGGCCTTAGACAACACCCTTGTATCATGGATTTGGGCCTCACGTACCGCAAGGTATATCGAGGACTCCCTTAGGTGAGCCTTATTTAAACCTAGATTAGGAAGCCACTGGTCGTTTGTAACCTGTGATGCACCGGTAAGCATTTAGCCTCAGGAAGTTACTCACCCCATGCATTCATGGAGATGGTATAGTGGGTTATACTTGTACGGTCCCAATCCTCTGTGGTTAGCACTCTAAAACATTGGGCCAACACTATATACAAACCAGATTAGCATATTGGTGATCTCACGAACCAAACACTCCCACCAAAGTATAATAGGTTGTTTTTCTTGTCTCTCCCTTTGTGTAAAAGAGTTATATATACAAAATTGAAAAACCAAAACCTAAATCCAATACATATTTCTCATTCAATCCTATCATTCATTCTTATCCTAAACATATCTCATCCATTTGTCACCCATAATCAACATAAAAATCCACTATCCTAATCTAGTCCTAATTATCTCTCATCCATTTGTTCTCCAGCTAATCCACATCATAATCCATCCTCCATCCATTTGCCATCCATAATCCATTATTCTAATCCAATTTCATAGACATCATCCTATATATAAATCAAACTCCATCCACATCCAATCAAAATCCCCATCCAAGACATCACCTAATCCTAGATCCAACACCCACATACAAACATCAAAGCCAATTTAATAAATTCATTATGGAACCTAGAACATCTATGTCCCCTCCTTTGTGTGAAGTTCATCCCAAACCTAAATTTATACTCAAAGGAGCTCTTCAAATTGACAATCTCAATCTCAATATTAGATAGCTCTCCTAAGTTTAATTTGTCATTACACATGAGTGCAACATTCAAGAAGTTTATTAAAACTTAGATAAATACCATTAATTTTATTTAAATCCATATTAAATCCCAAGCTACCTATTGGCCATATCATAGAAGTTTCCTATGTACTAGTTGAACTTTCCCTCACTAATGAATCAAGCAATGTGTCAACCAAAAATGGCTAATTATTCATCTAATCTAGAATTGCCTTGTGAAGTAGTTGTACAACCATTCCACCTAACTTCAAGAATCACATGTAGGAATATTAGAACTCTCCTAAGTTTAATTTGTCCTTACACATGAGTGTCTAACATTCAAATAGTTTATTGAAACTCTTAGATAAAGACCATTTATTGTATTAGTTAAACCATAATATATAAGCTATAAGTTTACCACTTGGACACTAATTGACCTTTCCCTCACATATACATATTTGTGCACGTGAATTAAATGATAATTTGTGATGGGGAACAAAAGGAGTAGGTCAAGGTTGTTTGATCAAAGAAGGTCTAACGCAGATAAAAATATAAGAAGAAATGAGAGAAAATCAACTTTAGAAGGATTGGTTCAACATAGTCAAGAAGAACAAGTTCAAATCACTAATGAACAAGAGGAATAACATGTTGGGTTTGAACAAATTCAAGAAGAAATTGAACAAGGTGCAGAAAAGATTATGACCGAGGAGGAAATTGATGATACAACTTATTTTAACGATATAAAAAATCTAGTGGATTTAGATGAAGATGTTCTTTTCAGTAAGATTTCACCTGAGGACATATTGTACCTGAAAGTACAATAAAGTTGCATTCTAAAAGAATTTGGGATGAACTTTTTGAAGACAAATCTCTAACTAGAAGAGCACAATTATTTGTTAAGTTATTTAGGCGAAAAGAAATGACCCCCGTTTTGGAGTTGCTAGGGGTTGATAACAAGGAGAAAAAAATTAGCAAAACAGATAATAGTTGTAAACTTGCAAGAAGCTTTGAACTCTATTCAAAGTACAAGTCGAACAAATGATTTAAGTGCAACACGCAGGGCATTGATGACTGTGATTTCAAGTAAAAATTATCACATTTGAGACAAGTGAAAGCAATTGGAAAGTTACTGCATGTATCCAGGAGAATTGTTCAAAGATTTATTTCAAAGAGAAATAAGCTTGATGAAAACATAGAAAATAATTGGGTAAATATTTGTAGGGTTCCCAGAAAAGATAGAATTTTAGAAGATGTGAAGAAACAAATCATTGAATATTGGATCAACCACTCTCGTGTTGCCTCTAATAGAAGGGATACTATACAAGTAACAGGTGAAGATGGTAAAGAGTATCCTCATCCAAAACATTTTGTGGATACAACACATAGTGAATGTTTTAAAGCATTCAAATAAGAATTTTCATAGGTAAAGATATCTCAAAGGGTGTTTGAAAAGTTGCATCTATGTTTTTTACGCATAAATAAAGTGCATGAAACTTCTTGTTATAATCATGTTGAATTTCATCTACACCTTCAATCATATAAAAAATTTATGGAAATGACTCGTCCAAATAATATCATCCATGCAAGTACAACACATTTATGAAGTTCATTTTATGTGAAAAATAGAAGGTTCGGATGAATTCAATGTGCAGTGTATCAAAAATAATTGTGTAAATTGTGGAGATTTGAAGAAGATTGCTCTGATTGAAAATATTGGTCATTCAATGGAAATTGTGTGGAAGAGATTTGAATATGAGAAATACACAACTAGGTCAGGAGTTGAATCCAAAAAAATTATTCTCAAAGAAAGTGAATTGCCCTGCAATGAGTTTTTGAACAAATTTTATAGTATCATATATCCGCATATCCAACATTGTCATAGTGCAAGATGGAAGACAAATCAATTTCATGAGTCAAAGAATTATTTTCCACAAGGTTGTATTATTTTGTTTGTGGATTTTGTCGAGAACTATACATTTAGTCTGTAGTGCCCCTCACCTTGCTTCTGTCAGACTGATAGTATTCCTAGTAGGATTAGATATCATGACGTGGGATTCTTTGTTATTACGTTGAGTTGTTTATGGACCTATTTCTATGATGACGATTGATGATATTAGATTATTGATATTTTATGTTTCATAGTTTGATGGACATATTTGATATAATGGATTAATGTTATTTCTGAGTTTAATGTGATATTTAATCAGGGTTATGATACTTTAACAATAATTGTTATACTAGATCGTATTGTTATTGATTATTCTATTTTCTTGTAGACAACTGAATACTTAATTGTTGATGTATTTATGTGAACAGAACAGTGTCGCATTACTCATGTCCGAGTACCCCGCCATGCTACGATTTCTGTTTACTATGTGCATGACTTCATGTTTGTATATATATGTTTAACCTTGAGGTTTGCTGCAGGATGCAGGTATTGGGCATCGACTCCACCTGAACTAGCAGGTTTGAGCATGCCCTAGCCAATGGAATTGTTGATCGGAGTTAGCATAAGGTTCCCCAGTCATCCGTCATCCTTGTAGAGGATAAGTCTTCAGTTTTGCGGCTAGTCATTGTTCTCAGTTTTGTTTGTCTCTATGGGTTGTCGTCTTGCTTTCTCTGCATGCTTGATGGTCGAGTAATTGCATGATTATGATTGGTTAATTGTGGTATATAAATAGATAAATTTGATTAATGATTATTAAATAGATTTATAAATAATTATTAGTTGTTATATAACAAATATATATTAAATATTAAATAAATAAAAATAAATAATAAAGGAGATAAATTAGTTATAAAGTGGCATTATAAGTTGTAGTAAAATAAACATGAAGGTATATGTGGCCCAGTAAACAAATGACTAAATAAAGTAATATATATATTTATGAGTTGTTATATATTAAATATCTATATAAAATACTAAATTAAATAAAATAAAAATTATAAGTTGTAATATATTAAATGTAAGTTATCCTTGAGTAAATAAAAGAATAGGGGTTATATTGTAATGTTATTAAAAATTAAAAGAAAGTAAGCTGTATTTTCTTTGACGGTTGGCATTGGATCGTGGGTATATCCCCTAAAAAAGTGGAGTACAAGCTATTAGGGTAGGGAATTCTATATACTAAGCAGAGAGAAGGAGAGAAGGGGGGAGGAAAAAAAATAGAATTGGAGATCTGGGAAGGAAGACGGAGCTGCGAAGAACAGAGAGAGGTCTTTGCAGCATATACAGGTTCTTTTAATTGTGTAAATGTTATTTTCTCATCTTGCATTAAAGGATTATACCTAGGGTTTCCTTAATGAAATTCTTGTTTTGCGCATTCCTCTACCAGAACATTGTTTTTGTTCTTGATCCCTTCCAATGTCTACTCATTCAAATCATTTTTTTAGTATATTCTGTAGTCATGATATTCTGAATTCTGTCAGACCTAATTCGCTCCTGCTGAGTGCATTTGCTTTAAAGTTTGTAAGGCCAGTATAACAAATTATCTTGTTCTCCAATTATGTTTCGATGGATGTTTATTCCTGTTCTAAAGCTCCCATTTCAGGGCGATCTAAGGGAAGGTTCAGATCATTGGGATCTTTGGAATGGGTGGGTCTGGCAAGACAACTTTAGCCAAAGAATTCTTCAACCGCAAACGTTTTGAGTATGATGGATCAAGTTTTCTGTTTGATATCAGAGAAGTGGCTTCCAAAGGCAAGTTGCCTTATTTACAATCTAAGCTCCTGAAAGACCTCTTCAGAGAGGATCGTCCCAAGTTTCAGAGTTTTGACGAAGGAATAAGTTATCTTAGGAAAATGCCTTTTTTTGAGTTTCCTCATTGTTCTAGATGATATTAATCACATGGACCAGTTAGATGCCCTACTAGTGACAGATACGCTAAATTTTGATAGTTTGGTAATTGTCATGACCCGTGATGAAAGGATGCTAATGCGGGCTTCAATTACCCAACGATATAAGATGAAAGAAATGAATCAGGAGTATAGTAGAGAGCTCTTCTATTGGCATGCATTCCACCAACCTTATCCATCCAGTGGATTTGAATATTTGGTTGAGAGAGTGTAGAGGTTTACCTCTCTCCCTCCTAGTTCTAGGTGGGCATGTTTCTGGAAGTACCGATAAGCATTATTGGCAGTTGGAATTGGAAAAGGTTTGTAGCATATTGCCTGAAAACATAAAACAGAGACTTAAAATAAGTTACGATGCCCTGGACAGGGAGCAAAAGGAGATCTCATTAATTCCTCTATCTTTCGTCTATTCCCTTTACCATTGAAACTCCCCACACTAGGCCACTTCTGCATAGATGGTTGAGAAAAGAACATAAATTGTGCAGTCAAAAAGTAGTGTTGCTGTAAATACTCCTAAGCCGATATTCATATGTGATCTACAGGAACCAAGAAAAATGCCTTACAGATTTAACAGGTATCGCAATGATAAAGTTTATGGTGTCTTCAAGATAGCTGCATAGGCAAGCAGGTCAACCATGTACACATAATGAATCGACTACAGGCATAATGAGATAAGGGTTACAAATGTGATTCAAGTGTGTTACTTGCAAAATCCATTTCATTCATATCCTGCCCCATGTCGCCTAGTGCATATGAGCATTATAGTGCTTGGTAATGTCTCGTGCCCTAAACATTTAAGCCAGAAAATGCCTAATTCATTGCCTATACCTATCGAACATGAGAGTAATATAGCGCTCAGCATGTCTCACGCTGAATAACCTTCATGCCAAAAATCTCTCAACTCGTCAGTTGTTTCTATCAATGTATTCCTCGAACCCCAGTCGCAGTTGCTTGAAAGTGTCTAAGTTTATCAGATTTATTTTGTGCATATCTTTCAATTGTTACCAGTTATCATTCCATTTTTCAATGCATATATCCCATCCTCATCAACTCTTTCGAAGCAACTAATTTAGAAACTTTACTTCTTACATCGCCCCAATTCTATAATCTTGGCTTAAAAATAGCATAAATCTTGAGAGCACAGTAGTTATTAATTGGCTTACAAACTAGCGCTAAAGAATTGGATATTCTTGTCATTTCTGTAGGGCTTTAAATTAAATTTTGATTGTTGAATTGGTTGATATTTAAGAATAGCCGTGATATAATTGATCTAACACTTACCAATTACTTACTCGAAGGTTAAAGTCCTTATTTATAGTCCATTTCATGAAAGAACACCTTTGATAGAGACACTATGTGAAATAGTTCATGAACTTTGTCCATCACTCCATGCTTCCATAAGGGCATTAGTTGTCAATGATTGTTTTACTTTATATATATATAAAATCGGTCAAAGTCTTATATATATTAAGTGAGGGGATTAAATAATATTTTATAGGGTTTTTTCTTATATGAGAATTAAATTATGTGTTCCTTTTTATTAATTATATTAGTTTTTCCTCGGAATGAAATATAGAATGATGTTATTACTAAGGTTGAGATTTAAATTACAGGTAGATATTTACCTAATTTACTTTATTTTCTAGTGTTGTTATTATAGTTTTAAAATTATGGATTTTGATAGGTAATTATATTTATTTTCCCGTAATTTTATTAAAATCTTAAATAATAATTATATCGTGCTATAACTTTTAGAGTGTAACTAATATAGAAGTAATTTGTTCTAAATTAAAAATGAATTGTAAGTTATGTTTAAACCTGATTTACTTAAATGATATTGTTAATTATAAATAAACGTAAATTATTTATAAATTGGGTAGATGTTGATGAGAGCAATTTGCTTATATATTAAGGTTACAAAACTTGATTTACAAAGGTAAATTAAATATGTCTTCATGGACCCTATGTTATTGCATGTACCTGAGTGGTTAGTTCCAGAGGCATAGGTTGTTTGTGTTTTAATTTCATGAGACGTGTTGATAAGTGTTTCGAGACCATGAAGTTATAAAAGTATGTTGCCGCTTGTTTGATAATGTGATATGATGAATATTCGATGTCGTGAATGCATAATGAGAAGGTGATAATCCCCTTTGTGGATGTATTGATTGTAATTATCTTATATTGAGATTTGTGTTAGATTTTGAAATGGGGAGACATTGAGTATTATAATAGGAGTAATGTTTATGTATTGCTATGGACAAGGTTTTGTTAGTTGTCCTTGTGAATAAGTTGATATGCAAGATGGATAATTCCTTGCATTGTTATATATACACCTTGATATGAGGATAATGGTGATGCAAGATGGTTAATGCCTTGCATGGTTCATGTATCCTTGTTGTCATGATGAGGGTTGCAATGCTTGTTGAGTAGGGTCTTCTAGTTGCAGGTAGGGGAGTGGCTCTCAATGGGGGCCAGAGCCCAAAGTGGTGTCCAGGACAACCCATGTGGGAGTTTGATAACTCAGTGATAACCTAAATAATGAATTAGGGGGTTGGGTAGTTAAGCACACTAAACAAGATAAGTGGATGCCTCACTCATGGCTCAAGTGCTCGTTTAGGCTTGAGATGAGATGAGAAGGCCTGGAATGGCAAGATCAACTACCTTGTCCTCATGAAAGGTATGTTGATTCTGCATGAGCATTGTATGGGGGCCGGGAGTTAGGAGAGGCTGCCAGGACAACCCAAGATGGGGGCCAGGGCCTAGGAAGGCTTACCAGGACAACTCATGACAAGCCATGTGATGACACTCCTCCCTACTGCAGTCTAGCATTCCCTAGTTGTACTCTCCCCATTCGTTATGTGCTTGCCTCTGGAAGTGTTGTTAAGTTGTTTGTGATATTGACTTGTGTTGTTGGAGTTATGTCTTGTCTTGTTCTTATAGTCTACTATCTACCTGACTATATGTTATAGTGGGGACCTTATGTTAACTCCTAGCTCGGGGGGTGGACCTCAGGGTTCCACATGGTCGGGTGGAAGAGCTTTTATCCATTGGTTTTTCCCTTTGCTATTGTTCGTGTGCGAGGATGTTGTATCTTGTGTATCAGCCGTCAGATCTTGTACCAGATATGAAGTAAGTGATTTGTATTCATGTACTTTTCTGTGTATCAGTTGATTTATAATGTATGTGTTCAGAAGGTGTTAAGTAACAATGTATTGATGTACTCGTATGTGAGAAGAAATTGTAACTATGTACTAGATCCTAATGATTATTTATCTGATGTTATGGAGATGTAAATGTTTATTGATTTAATGCAATAGGTTTAGAATGATCTACTGATGTTAATTTATGATGTGTGTTAGATTATGTTAATTGTTTTGTTAAGTAATGCAACCATGAAAATCTTAGAGTAACAAGTTGTTAGTTAATGATGTGTAGTGATGTGTTATTTTATTCATTTTTTAAAAAAAAATTATTCTGTTTGCTTAGCATAGATGTGTTGTTCTCTAAGGTGTTCATGCGGGGCGTTACATAGTCCCCGAACAGAGATTCAAAGTCAATATTATCATTTAGAGCAGGTTGCAATCTTCATACATGTTTGTTATAGACATGTTGAGTTTCAAGTGGATGGTGTACGAAGTAGCCCACATGAATGAAATGTCATCAAAGAGGTTCATTTTTATATTAGTGATGATACTGGTCATGACAAAAGCTATATAGCCCATTGTTTTGGAATGTTTTTTGATGATTTGAGACATGGAATACATGCTTCAACTCACTGGATTTGGTCAAATGGATGTGCTGGTTAGTGTTGAATTTATTTTCTTCCAAATTTTATAAATTATTTATAACTTTTAAATAATTTAATTTATATATTCATAACCTTTTTAAATCCAATGGTTATATTTCTCATTTGTTTACTTTATAGAACAATTCAAATCTGCAAAAGCATTTAATTGGTTAAGCCAACAACATGCGAGACGTAGCATAAAATTTGTGTGAATTTTTTTTTTAAGTGGACATGGAAAAGGCGAGCATGACGGAGCTGGTGCATGTGTGAAGTGTGCACTTCACCAACATGAGCTTGCCAATAACATCATACATAGTGCAAATGAAATTGTTGAATGATACAAGACTCAGTTTGGGGATCATGAAGGAAAAAGTGGCTCGATAAGTACCAAATGCTATTTTTGGGAAGTCAAAGGTATTTAAAACATATTGAGAACTTTAATATTTTTAGAGCACATGAATGTAGTGCCCCCTCGTTGTTTGCTTGTGATAGTGGTAGTTCTGCATTGCTCTCTATCAGTCGGAGACAGTTGTTAGTCTTTCATTGCATTGATACATTTCTGAGACATTTGATTAGTAGGTTATGATTTATGTTTATTTTGATCTTGATGGACTATGTTTGACTAATATAATTAGACATGTGTTATGAGTTTATGATGGCATTACTATTATTCCAGTTATGATGCGAATTAATATTATCATGTGTCATTTGATTTGTTGGTATTTGAATTCAGATAAAAGTTGTTATGATATTGTTTCAAGAGCAGAGACGGTGCAATACTACTCGCTTTGAGCACCCTACTATGCCGTGATTCTCTGACTCTCTGTGTGTGTTGACATATATGTATTTGATCATATACAACCAATTGTTTGGATGCAGGCTGTAGGTACCGAACCTTGACTCCACCTGATATAGCAAGTTTGAGCGGGCTCTTGCACCAATGGGTATTAGTGATGGGAGATAACACAAGGTCTATTCCACTAGGTCAATCCTTGTCTTCTATTGTGGTCTCGAGTCGTGTTGTGATGCTTGGTCTTTGCCTATTAGGTTTGGTAATCTTGTGTTGAGGAGTATTGTTGAGTTGTGTTTAATAATGCTTAATGTTCATGTGTGGTTGGAAAATACTTTAATGATTTATTATTAACTAATAATTCTTCTTTTATGTTTATAGGATATTATTTGTTTTGGGCTTAGAACTTTGTATGACACCTTGGTTAAATTTTATAATAGTCTAGAATTAAATTATCTTCTATCTAAGAGTATTTATATGTTTTAAGTTGTAGCTATAGGTAGTTAGTATATTTTTGGGTTAAGAATAATTTCTGGTAAGTGGAATTAATGCCTTGAGTTGTCAATTTTGAAATTGGAAGATTTGGGATCTCTTTTTATATCAAATTTTTGAAATTCTTGGAGGAGTGGGTTGTTGGGTAACGGATGCATGTCTGCATTTATTTTATGAGCTGAACCATTTTTATATGAAAAAAATTTATTCTGAGGGGAGTTGGAAAGAAAACGGAGTCATTGGGGAGAAGAACAGAAAATTTGGTTGTAGGAGTTGGAGAAATTTTGAGGTGGGGACTGAATTTCGAGTATGTGATTTGTCTCTCTCTGTGAAATTACAATTGTTGTAGCTTGTAAGTTATATTTTCTTGCAGCATGTTCTGTGTGTGAAACTAGCATGTCTTGTGTGAAACTTGCATGTTCTGTAATTTGGAATTTAAATATCTCTGTGGCTTGTATTGTCTTGTGCCTATGTAGTCGAATGTTGTTGTAACCTCTGTAGATTCCTTTAAAATGTATTCTTCTGGTTTAGCCTTTTGTCTTAATCCTTTTGAAATCATTAGCTCAGTAACCCTGCATTGTGATCTCAATCCTGTGAAATAGATGACTCAATTTTAAGCTTTTATCAATCTCTTATCCCATTGTAATTTATCTCTGATAGAGGTGAAATACCCAGTAAGAAGTGAATTGGCCTTTACATATATTTGTTTCCCATGGCAACCTGTTAGTGCTTGCAACCACTTATTTGGTTCTCATATTATTCATATTTCCTTTTTTTACCTTGGATGCCTTGCTTTTATCTGTGTAACTCGTGTAACCCTGATGAAGATCTTGTGCCTCCAACACTACTTCCTCTAGAAAGTTACCCTGCAAGCATGTCTAAGAATTTGACCAAATCTTGTGAAGTTTTCTTCACAATTTCCTTCAA
Organism: Cunninghamia lanceolata; assembly: GCA_027924645.1. Classification (NCBI taxonomy): domain Eukaryota; kingdom Viridiplantae; phylum Streptophyta; class Pinopsida; order Cupressales; family Cupressaceae; genus Cunninghamia; species Cunninghamia lanceolata. Next base: position 358,561 of record BSBN01001292.1, on the reverse strand, counting down.
ATCTGCTTTAAAAATTTCTTGTTGGCTGAAAGATACCGTTTAATTCATCTTTTGCAATAGATTTAAAACTTAGTTTGAAGCTCTGGCTTTATTCCTTAGAAAACAATTTAACCATATGTTAAATTACACAAATTTTGTTACCTTAGCAATTGAAGTCTCTGATTGTATGAGCATGTTGTTGAAGTTGTGAAAAAACTTCAGTTTTTTCCTTTGACCGTACGGCATAGGAGACCCATCTCTATTTTTTCCTTATAATTAAAATTTTTGCTTACCTTCCTCCATGAACAGACCTAGACTGTACCGTGTTGGGGGAAATATGGTGCAACTTTGTTTTGAAGATTTGCAACCATCTCTTGTGACATTGTATGGCTGTCGTACGACCCCCTCATTGCCTTATTTTTGAATGAATTTTTCTGATTCTTACTTTTCCCTTAAGCTTGCAACTTCTGTGAATGGTTTGAGTTCCTCCTTGTCTTCCTTATATCTTGCTTTGAATCTGAAATTTATTTCTTCCTTATATATTGCTTTGAATCTAAAATTTATTTCTTCCTTATATCTTGCTTTGGATCTGAAATTTATTCCTTCCTTATATCTTGTTTTGAATCTGAAATTTATTTCTTCCTTATATCTTGCTTTGAATCTGAAATTTATTTAATGAAAATGATATGATAGGAATCTTGAAATTTATTTCAATTTGAGCTCATAGGAAAGTTAATTGTTGTGATTGTTCTTAAATAGAAAGCTTGGAGAAGATCTTGCTAGTATGGAAAACTTTTAATTTTGAGTGTAGTTTGGATTTATTAAGTCAATATTAGGGAGAAGATGATATTAGAAGGTTCATTTGTTAGTAATGTATCTTTTTAGAATTAAGTTTATTTAATTAATGTTGTCTTTCTTTTTTGGTATATGTAAGAAGTTTAATAAATTAAGTTGTGCTATTTTTATTAAATATAACTTTGTTATTGTTATTTTGTAAATTGGTTATTTAGGAATGATATTAGAAGGTTCATTTGTTAGTAATGTATCTTTTTAGAATTAAATTTATTTAATTAATATTTTTTTTTTGGTATATGCAAGAAGTTTAATAAATTAAGTTGTGCTCTTTTTATTAAACATAACTTTGTTATTGTTATTTTGTAAATTGGTTATTTAGGAATTGTAGCCTTAGGATATATAATGGAAAGAAATCACTTTTAAAAGATATGGATTTCATGGTAGTTGTTTATATTAGAATCTTAAGTGGTAAAATAATAGACGGCAATCCATGAGCTCATAGGAAAATACATAAGTTTGATTTGATTTTTATAAGTGGTTAAATATTAGAAAAATATATATGTTTATAGTGTTTTTGATTTGAAATGATATTTGGTAAAATGTTAGTTGGGCATCTATGCCTATAGGAAATTATATAGGTTTATAATGTTTGATTTGTAATTGTAATATGTATAGTGTTTGATGTGAAGTTGTATTGGCTAAATGTTAGATGAGAATTTACATCCTTAAGAAAATATATTGGTATTTTGTAGTTGTTTAAATAGAAATTGTGGTAGTAAATGATCGACGGAAAGTTTATTATGATAGCAAGAATAATTTTATCTTATAGTTGTTTATATTAGGATGTATCATTAGTAAATCTTAGATGGAAAATTCATGCTTGCAAATATTTATAATGGCGTAGATGAATGGCAGTCATTAGAAAATTAGCTAGGAGGTTTATCTTGGAATTGTAGGGAAATTATTATTCCGTAAACTAGAATGTTATTTGAAATAAAGTTAAAATCTCATAAGTTGATTTTTTGATTGAATTAGGAGTTCATTGAATTTCATATGTTTGATTGCCCTCCTTGTCGTATCTTTATGCTTGTATTGGATTATTATGTTACTTTGGGGTGGTGTTGGTCTATGTTTGGGTTATTTGTGAAGTGGGAAATCTTGAGGGGTGTCATGCATACTTGGTGTTAAGACGGGAAAGAGTTGTCCTTGTCAGATAATGGTCACCTTATCATTGGTCATGTACCTAACTCCAGAGGTGTAGTTCTTGGTTTTGGTTCAAAAATTATGGCATGTCAATGTAATGGGTTCACTGGATTTTCGTGTCTTGTAATGAATGGGGAAATGGTCTCTTGGATATAGTACTTGGTTTCTAGATTGTGTTGCTTCAAATTTTGAAGGGTATCTAAGGACTTATTGTTGTGGCCTAGTGAATGGCGTAAGTTATGAGTCAAAACTGATTTGTGACTTTTATACCTGTATGTTGTGGTATGTATGATTGATCAGAGAACGCTAAGGGAGTGGCTTTCATGGTGGGGCCGGTGCCTAGTGAGAGGCCGCCTGGGTAACCCCATGGAAGTTGTAAGCAAGTGGAAACTTGATAACTTAATCAAGAGGGTTGGGGTATTAAAACACTTAACAAGATAAGTAAGACACCTCACCCATGCCTTGAGTGCTCTCACAGGCTAAGGATGGGATGAGAAGGCCTAGTTGGCAAGGCTGACCTCCTTGTCTCCATGAGAGGACCTGTCGGCTCCGCATGTGTCACCCTATGGGGCCAGTACCTAGAGAGAGGCTGCCAGGGTAACCATAGATGGGGGCTGACTTCTGGTGATTGATAGCCTGGGTAACCCATGCTAGGACCATGCGATGACACTCTTCTTATGTAGTTCAGTTGTTTCTTCTTAGTTGTACCTCTGGAGTGATGTATTGTCTTGTGCAGCTTTGTTGGTATGGACAGTTGTGTCAAGTCTATTGTTGTTTGGTTATTCTAGATGTTGTTTTTTGGCTTGGTGGAATCCTCGTTGTTATCTCCTAGCTCGGAGGGGTGGACCTCAGGGTTCTACATGGTTGGGTGGTAGAGCTATCCATTGGTCTTCTTGGAGATTCAGTTCGAGTCCTGTGCAGAGGTGTTCCAGTTCCAGATTGCTTTCCACCTTCAAAGTTGTTGTGTACTTTCTTTTGTATTCTTTTGTAAACCGACGTGATCGGTCTTGTAATCTTGTATTGTGACTTTGTATAATTAACTATCTTGCTAATGTAAAAGTTGATCTTACCTGTAATAGCAGTTTAATGTATATCACTTGTGTGGTTTTAACTTTATTTTGACTGATGCAGTTATGTTCCCCTAGAGGTGTTAGCTGTTCATTTTATTTAATGTTGTTAATAGTATAAATATATTTTATGATTAATGCATTTTCTTGCTTCAAAAAACAAAATTCTGGAATTTTTGCTCTTGTTAGTCTAACTCTCTAGGGTTGCATGACGGGGCATTACAATGAATCTTGTAATTTTTTCATATACATTTATTTATGTTTAGTACATGTACATGTTTTGAATACAAATTTAAATTTCCATGATTAGAGATATTGATAGATCAAATCCTTATAATTGTCAAAAAAATGTTGATATTAGAAGACTTCATCAAGTGATGACTACTGGACATAGCAAACCACTTGCAATCCAAATGAGAGAAAAATCATGTTTTTGTGTTGACTGCATTGAGAACAATGCAAATGCTCTATAATGTATGCAAATGCTCTATAATGTCAACATGTTATTGATGGATATGTTTCAAAATGGGAAATGAAACAATTAGTTTCAATGCCTCCTTATGAAGATAATGATAATATAGATCTCCATGATCCTTTATATTCAGTTAATTTTGAACATGTATCTGATCTAGTTGTTGCAGGTAAATGTTATTTACATGTATATTAATTATTTTAGTGAAATTGGTTTTGTCTAAGTAACTAAGTATTTGAATTGTCTTTTGAATCTGTGTATTTGTTGTAGGAGATATCTTTGTTGTGATTGCAAATCTTGACAATACCGAAGGTGTAGATTATTTTCTACTCATATGTACACAACCAAAATGCAAGTTGATAGCATCTGTGATAGATGGTGATGGACAAGATTGGATCAATTGTTGTTGAAGGTACTTATTGTCAAAAAATGAAGATAGATAAAAGAGATATTATATTTGTTGATTATTTGCTAGGACAAAACATTCTACATTATAGTCACTTAGTTATAGCTCAACATGGTTAAATTTGGAAACTTTACGAAAAATAGGATGTAGCCAACAAAATGGAAGTTGAGTATTGAAGACCATGAAAAGATTTTAGAGATAACAAAGGATAGAGAGGATCCAGATTATATGTACCAAGAGCTAAGTTAAATGTATGTAAATTACATGTATCTCTCATCATCAAGAACATATTTCTATTTATAGATGGAATATATTTATTCTCTCATTTTTTGGTCTCTTTATGCTTTCATTGAAGCTCTTTGATCCTAGACTAGTTGTATTAATTAGCAAGTCCTTGTAAATATTTACATGTCAAGCAAGACATCATTTGCATTGCATCAATGTATCAAATATGGTCACAATAGTGAAGAGATTACAGTTTCTAGAGATCCATACATGCTTTTATTAGAATTAAGTCATTTTACTATAAATACTTTTATATATACTATAAGCATAATGACAAGAAAATTAAGAAAATATGTAGCAATTTATAATTCCTAAAGGGCTTACAATGATTAGAACCAAAATGAATTATATGTAGGTTTGTATTATAAAGAAATTCAAGAATCTACAAGGCCAAAAGAAGCACAAGTGACACAAACTACAATTCATAAATTTAAGAGATTGGATAAATTTGGGGAGGATTGTTCCAACATCATTGGTGGATACTTTATGCTTTTGTTTTTTTAATGTTTGTGTTGTTTTTCATGTTCTTAGTTTCAATGTGGATTTATGCTATTATTGCTATTATCAACCAATTTGGGAGTAATTTGGGAGTAACTAGTTTTATATTAGAAAAGCATGAAAATATATAAGCACAAACATGTAACTAGATCAAGAAAAGTTTGAATTACAATTTAAATTTTGTCAATTTTCAATTTGGTTTCATGCATTACTTTCATTTTTTAAATGTATCTTACACTTGCAATTATAGCATTGTTGTATCCCATATTTATAATAAATACAAAGGAATGTTTATATTGATTAAACTAACCACTTAAAATATTTAGTGTGCATCTCTCAACTGTATACTAGTTGTTTGGTGAAGTTATAAGTTATGTAAGGAGGAGTATTTAAGTTACAAATGTTATTTTGACTTAGACTATTAATATTGTAATTATTGTAATTGTATGGCTTGATATTATTCAATTAGGACATTAATGAAGAGATATTTAATTTTCAACTATGTAAATTTAAATATCATTTTTGGTAAAAATGAAAAATTTATTGAAAGATATATTAAAAGAAATTGAAAGAAACTAAAAGATCTATATTACAAGATATTAAAAGATAGATATATATATATATATATATATATATATATATATATATATATATATATATTACAAGAAGAATGTATATATATATACATGTTAATAGATAATATCGAAATAGATAGATCAATATTCAAATTTCATTTTTGGCATAAATGAAAATTTTAAAGTTGAAATATCTATATTACTTCCTTAAATTGTACATGTCAAATTAATTTTAAATCAATTTGTATATTTTGATATATCATAAAATATATTAGAACATACATAAACAACACACACACACACACACACATATACAACATATATGTAATTATCAAATAAAAACTCAATTGCAGTAGCATAACTCTATAACTAAACATCTAAATGTGCATATGTATCATATATAAAGAAATGTTGGACATGCTACATATAGTGTATAGATCACATGTGACACATAACAAACAAAACATAACGAGCTACAACTAAACATGTAAATGCAAGTTTGTATGATATAAAGACATGCCACATGCCACATAATATAAGTAAGTCTGGTTCAAACATAAGTGTATAGATGTGATCTAAATAATAAACAAATAGTCTAACAACATCATGAGCACCTCCTATGGGCAGAATGAGCCTCACTCAACCTAGGACTAAAATCATGTGCTGAGCCCTATCTTGAACCCTATGTAGATCCCATCCATCTATGAATATCTGACTCATGTGTAGATCCCTGCACATAAAAATTATCTCTATGATTATATATTAAAAAACTATGAAATCTAGTACTTGTACAATTTTTTTCTAAAATACTACTTTACCTCACATCCCTCAAGCACATCCTATGTTTGCTGCAAAGTGTCATGTCCCACCGCTCTATTCGGTCCCTGATGTAAGATTAATTTTAAAAGTGAACACACATGATGTACAACTAAATTTTATAATTTAAATATATAATTTATAACAAATTTACACTAGATTAAATGCAAAAATTAATATATACCTCATCATCAACAACCTGTATAGCTCCATGGATGACCCTTCATATCCCACTAAGTTCAGATGAATTGAGGGTTGTAGACACTTAAAAATGTCCTCAGCTCGCAAGCATCACATTCATGTCAATTTCAACTATTACTTAAATAATTTGAATTATTTAATTAATTTAATTTCCTCCTTTCTAATTATTTGTCTATGTTTCTTCTATAATTAAATAATTAATTTTAATTAATTGATTATTTAATTATTCACTCTAATGTCCCTCTTCACTCAATCTATTTAAACAAATAAACATTTGTTTAAATACCCCTCACTTAATTAAATAAATCTCATTTGTTTAATTAAGGGTTCACATGTCCCACTTCAAATAAATTAAATAAATTGATCAAATTTATTTAATTTAAAATCCCCACACCTCATCATATTTTTGAATTTTAAATTCTCTTTTGTCCTCTTATGAGAGGGAAACCCTAATCGATCTCCACCCTTCATTTTGCTCCAAAGTCAACATTGAATCTGAACCCTCTGTACAAACATGCTCTTCTATAAAACATCTCTTTACAACCATTCTCTCCAAGAACACAACCCTAAAATATGTTGTACACTCTCCAACATCTTGTTGTCCATACATTTGAACTTCTCTAGATTGTTGCAAATCTGCAAAATCTGAGAACACTATGTGAGATTGAGGAGGACAATGGAGATTAGTCAAATATAAGCTTAGAATCTTAGTTATTTTGTGTTATTTGATTGATTTTGTAGCTAGTTTTAACTCCATTGGGAGCTAGGATTTGTTGTCACTGATTTTTTGCATGTTTGATAGCTTTTTCCCTAACTCATTTTGGTGAACCCAGCATGAATCGAGTGTTTTTTTGTCAACTTATGAAAGACAAGTTGCACAGGTGGCTTCCTAGCCTCAAACAGACCTCACCGTTGAGTCCGGGAGGCCTCATAGGCGAAGATTAACATAAAACACCCTAGGTTTTGCTTACTGTGAAATTTTTTATTTTTTTTGAAATATTTTTAGTATGGCAGTCCATATTGTACGGATTCGTACTGTACGGACAGGTCATACCATTCTACGCAGGTCTTTGGTCATATTGCTAATTTTTGGCTTTCAATGGCTGACACAGTTTTCTCATTACAGGTTAATTCTTAAGGTTTGCATATTTTTATAGTTGTTTTTGTTGTTACAAGTTCTATTTTGCAATGTTTTATTGTAGGTTGACTATGTAAAAAAAACCTTAACAACCACTGCAATCTTCATCTCCTGTAAACCCTAATCCTAGTGCCACCTCTGTCAAACCCTAGCACCACCTATTTGCTACCAGTCGCCCCCCCCAGGCATTCTATCGACCAATGTTTTAACCTTAATCTCCTCCGCTTCAAATCATTCGACGTCACCTCTGCTAAAAACCCTAACTGTCAACTGGGTTAACCCTAGCACCGCTCTGTAAATACTTCTCCCGCCACCGTCAGCACTCCTCCCTATCTCCACTTCCTTAGTCGTTGGTCTTCACTTTGAATTTTCACTGCATTCGCCACTCTTAAGATCTCCATCACCACCAATAAGTCCCCTGTCACAGTCTTTTACCAACTACAGGAACCCTAAACTTTGTTGGCCACCACTAGTGGCGACTTTCATTCTTTCGCCCCTATCTTATTTCTCCCCATCACTTCAAACACCCTCATCGCCTCTAGTCTGGGACCCATCGCCTCCCATTGGTTGATCACCACCATAAATTATACCTGGTCGCCACTCATTTGGAACCATCGCCTCTACCTTTCCCATCGGCAATTTCCTCAACTTGTTTGTTGTAATTGTAAAGCTGTCAAGCATTAACCTGTAGCAAGCAAGCAAACCCTAGTCTTGGTTGTTGGTCGTTGTTAGTCTAAGTAGGTGGACTTTTGTTATTGCGTCCACAATCCTTGGCTCTAATTTTAAGCCCCTCATTATAATCAAGCAAAAACAAAAACAAAATAAAACCACGTGGGGGGTGCTAGAGCTTTCGGCCCCCTCTTATTTCTTTTTTTTTGTTTTTGTTTTTTATTTTTCCTTCAATTCAGCCCTTGGTCATATTAGCAACTAGGGGCCCCACTGAGCTCTTAACTGCTAGATAGACTATTACCTATAACCCCCAACATGTGACCAAGATTTTTCAAACCTTTAGCAGTTAAGACAAATTGTCAAGCCTAACCCCTTTGCCTTCACATGCTAAAATAGGCAATTTTTTTCAAACTCACATAACTTTAGCGTATGGTAACGAAATTTCACCAAACTTGCGGCATTGGAAAGTTGATTCCACCAACTACACAATGGTGTAGGTTTTGTCAGGTAACAATGTTGTTTTATTAGGTATTTTCATAGTCAAAGTCAACGTTACATTTGAACTTCAAATGCAAATATCTTTGGTATTTTTTATTAGATTTCAGTGAATTATTTTTTCAAATTGCTCAGAATTTCATCTACTTTCTGATGCTGCTGTTAGATTTTATGTGATTGGTCAATTTTTTTAGATATTTTCTAGATTCACTTTCTTAGCCTTTTGGTCTTGGTAGCTTGCAAAGGGGGTATTTCGCTTCATGTTTTTTGTTTTTTCACACTTTGGTAGGTGATTTGCTGCTACTAATTTTTGATTTGCAGCTTTGTGGCGTTCACTGGGAAAAGAAATCAAGTTGAAACTACTAATGAATTTGGTGCAGGGTTTCATCCTTTCATGTGTGTGTTATTTTCTATCATAGGCACATTTCAATTTGGTGCATTAAAAAGAACAATAGCTTGTTGTTTTCACACTTATTTTGGGGCTTAAAAAAGGAATCATTTGTCTGCTTTGCTTGGTGATTTTGTTTATGTTGTGAAGAAGTGTATGCTCTTCCCTTGCACTCTAAGCAATCTTGGGAATCAAAATCTCTTCCCAACATTTGCATAAATCACACCACACATTTAAATTCTAAAGGTCAATAAACTTTGTCTAGTGTGGCCAAGTCAAATACGTATGCTCTCTCCTCGCATCATCGTATGAATTTGGAGATCAAAAATATTTGCACTTGTGTCACTTTTGTAACCCTTTAGAGAGGCCTGCCTTGATGGGAAAAGAAGTACTCACCCCAAGGGAATGACCTCAAGTGGTACTTTCGTTTAGTCTGCTATATAAAAAAGGATAAGGCGAAAGCCAAGTCTAACTAGTATTAGTGCTTACTATACAGTGCTAGTTCGAATGGAGGTGTACCTTGCATATATGAGACTCCTAGTAGGACTGGTTAAAGCTTTAAGTGGCTTATCGAATGCTCGTAATGTTCTGGTCCCCTGAATCTTTACTAGACACCTTTAGATTAGAAGCCCACCCCTTTTCAACCTTATGGCAATTTGTTCAAGGCAAGAGGACACATAATCCTCTCTAGATTCTCACCATAAGGCTCCCTTGAGATGAGAAGGGAATCCTCGGCATAGCATAAGCTATACATAGCATTCCAAGGAAAGGGTGATTGGGTTATCCTTCCATTCTAGGAGGCCCCTATCCATCCTCTCTCACAAAGTCAAAAGAATGTACACACCCATTCTAGGTGTGATGATATTTGAGTTGATGGAGATTCCAAGTTGTGGGCTTGAACAAGCTGCCATCAGCCATTGACCTTAGGGATAAAAATTGTCTTATGTGTGTGAATTATTTTTGAATTATGATTAGGGCTCGTGGAAATTTAGGGTTGGATAGCCCTCAAACATACACATACGATCACAAAGTCAAGAGTCACCAAAAATAGCTAATTGATTGCCAAGTGTCTTCTATGTTTGATGTGTCTTCTAAATTTTCACACCAATTGCCCAAACAAACATTGAAACAATACACCACAATCGTTGGGAAACCTTTGAGCATCTACCTTCCCTATCAAACTCAAATTGCAATTCTGTCAACATACCTAAGACTTGTATATTCCACCCAACCATCCCTTTCATTCCCTTAGGTTTGGGTATAATCCTATAACTAGGGCATTCCAAATCATTGCCTTATTGCTCAAACTCATTACAATCACTTAGGTTATCCTTGTATTGATTTAGTCCTTTGCACTTTAGATCAACCTCAAAAATTAAGTCACCTTTGAGACTTGGAAAATAGGAGATTTGCCATACTTTAATCATACCTTAGTTACAAACTTGAAGTGCCTAAGACCTTGCCCTTTCCCATCAATCAAATCAATTTACAAGTTGGACTTTAAACTCACAAGACTAGTTTGGGTCCATCCTCCTCAATTTGCAAGTTGAGTCTCCAAATCATGTGTCTAGTTTTGAGGCTTACTTCAATCAATCATTATTCTCCCAACACTCTCAAGGTCTTAAATATTTTCAATTAGTCACTTGGGTAGACCTTAGTGTGCCTTAGCATCCTCTTTTATCAAAATCTCTTAAGTTTGCTTATCCAATTAGCTTTAGACATTGTCATAGCTTCATTCCCATTAGTTGCATTTGTCATAACCTATTGTCAAAAAATTCCAAAAGCATAATGTAGGTACATTTGACATCCTCATTAATCCAGTAGTTGCATTCAACATACTTATTATTCCAAAAAATATCCAAAACATACCTTAGTCACATAGATCACCTTGCATTGTCATCCCAATAGCATCCCAAAAATTCACAAGTCTTATATGGTGGAAACACGGCTGCAAAAGAAGAGAAAGGGAGTAGATCCTCCTAGTCATCCCTATAGTGAACACATAAACACACCATTCTAAACACTCCCACCAACACATTCATATCCAAGTCATCCTATCAATCCTAATAATTCCACATCATCATTCTCATCCTAATCAAACATTTTTCAAAATGGTTGTAATACTTAGCAAGCCTACACCCAATCCAAGACCAAAACTTATACATCAAGGAGGCCCTCCTTTAAATTCTAGTGATGATCCAAGTCCTATGAAACAATCCTATGTGTCATCCCCCTCCACTTCATACCAACCTAGTCCATCCATATGTCAAGTTCATGCTACATCAACCTATCCATTCACTTCACAACAAGAATATGTGAGCCTATGTCACTCTTTGCAACAAGATCAAATGCCTTTGGGTCCTAATGCCACCTTTGACAAGGGAGACACCAACCTAGCTCATGCAAGCCCTTCATTTAATCCCCCATTAACTCCATGCCCTAAGTTTAAACATTACAAAAGTAAACCCATGGAGTTACCCAAACCCATTTATCCATTCAATCCCTTTGACCTTCCACCTAATCAAAGTCAAGGTCCTAATCATAATCCAACACCCTCCATCCATTTTATTACTCCACCATGGGAAATTTCCCTTCCACCTAATCCCAATCATAAGCCTACAACTTCCACTCTCACTATCCATCCACTATATTGTCCATCCACACATATACTAATGAAGGATGTGATCTAATGGCTCCTAGCAAGGAATAAACCTTCCCCATGCCAATCATATATCATTCATCCTATTAGTAATAATTTATGTATGGGGTTTTGAGTCAGGTCTCTTCCCTAAAAATCCAAAAAAGTTTTAATATTTTTGCTCCTGCAATTATCAAAAATGCAAGAAATCAGTTGTGTGCAGGGTCGAAATGGCAGTGGTGGGTCAGAAATTTCCATTAGCCCCTGAAAATTGTTAAAAAGTGGGTCACACGCATAAAAAATGCATATCGGGTCACTGCTTCGGGCCACAGTTTCCAGTTTCTGAAATGTTTCTAAGTGTGGCTGAGAGGGTCTTATGTTTCAAATGCCACGGGATCCACCAAGCTTCTGACAGAGTTTTGCCAAGGTTTCAACATAGTTTCTTTTATGTTTCAGCAGAGTGCCACAGAAGGCACCACATGGAGGCACCCGAAAGAGTCTAAATGTTTCAAAGTCTCCGCCAAAGGCTTCGAAGACCCTTTAAGTGTTTCTTTTATGTTTCAAGTAGCTCAGAGCCCCGCGGACTGTGCCAAGTGTCGATCTTTGCCAGGTTTCCAAAAGACCCTTAATGTTTCTCAAGTGATGTGGAGCTTGCCAAGTGTCACCGTCCGCTGCAGTTTCAAAAAGTTTCTAAGCAGGGGCAGAAGGCGTCGTGTGTCCCTAGTGGTGGCTGCGGAGCCTGACATGTGTCGGCCCCCGCGTAATGTTTCATTTCCTTTTGGTGCTAAGTGGGGACGCGATGGTGGGTCCCAGTAAGGTTTCTAGGCTGCAGCGGATCTTGCCAGGTGTCATTCTCTGCAGGAGTCCCAAAATGTTTCAAATGTTCCTCAAGAGCCCCGCGGAAAGTGCCACGTGTCACTCCCTATTAAAGTTTCTAAAAGGTTTCTATGCAGGGGCGGAGCGTGCCGCATGTCCCTTGTAGTTGTTGCGGAAGCTGACAGGTGGCTGCTTCTACGTTAGTTTCTTTTTTGTTTTGAAGTGTGGCACAGACATGGTGGGTCCCATTAAAGTTTCTAAGCTGCAACGGATGATGCCAAGTGGCTGCCTCAGCAGAAGTTTCAAATGTGTTTCTCAGTTTCTTTGGTGGCCGCGGATCCTACCAGGTGTCGGCCTCCGCTTGAGGTTTCATGTGCCCCTTTATAAAGTTTCAATGATCACGCGGAAGGCGCCAAGTGTCGAATGGCAGGGGCAGTTTCTATATGTTTCAATGGGTGCGCGAAAAGCGTCGTGTGTCCCTCATAGTTACTGTAGAGCGTGACAAGTGTCAACTTCCGCAAGCTATTTCTTTTTGTTTCAAACGTTAAGTGAAGCTTGAGGTGGGCCCTAGCATAAGTGTCAAGTGTGGCGGAAGGTGACACGTGGCGGAGGGTCCCGGGACTTATGACAGTTTCTCACTATAGTTTCTGTGTTTCAAGGTTAATGCGGAGCTTGCCAAGTGTCGGCCCCCGTGGAGTTTTCATTTGACCCTTTTGTGTCCCTCAGCAGCGACGCGGAACCCACCACGTGTTGGTTTCCACCTATGTTTCTAAGAGGGGCCTTAAAGTTTCTAAGTGTTTCGAGGAAGTTTCTTTGAGTTTCGTGAGGCCGTGGAAGGCGCCACGTGGCTGCTTCCATGGGTGTTTCAGAGGGTTTCTTTGTGTTTCAAGGAGAGCACGGAAGCTGCCACCTATCCTGATAGCCGATGTTGCAAATGTCGCCACATGTCCCTTTCTCAAAGGTTTCATGAGGGGTCTCTAGCATTCCAGGGGTACCGCGGAGCTTGCCACGTGGTGGCTTCCGCGTGAGGTTCCAGCAGTTGGCTCTCGGCGGAAAAAGATAAAGGAAAAATAAGTGTTGGCCCAGCGATTGAAACTCAAAGTGCCTACGTGGCACGATCTGGTTGGCTGGCAACTTTTTAGCAATTTTTGGGGCTGTTGATGTTAGCGATGGGTTTTTGATCAATGGCTATCTTTCAATTTTGATGTAGCGATGGGTTTCTTCGTATCTGCGACCGCGTTTGGGCGAGAAATCTTTAGAAACTTGTTGTGGCTGCTTTCCTAAGGCTGTAGGTAGATGAAACAGTAATGGTAGTTTTTGCAGAAGGCATGGGTTGAAGGGACAGCTCAACCACCCAATTGATGAGGGAATGTCCCTGAGCGGAGGCGCATCTCCCAAGTTCACCTGTTCCCTCCTCCTTGTCCCTCTACAACATTTGCTGTTTTGAGCGCCATTTTTCAGTGCAATGTATCTAGCAAATTTTTGATGTGCCATGTAATTAATTTGCTAGGTCCATTCTCTTGCTATTTATGCAGACTGTGTGACCCATTTTGAGGTTGTTGAAGGCCTGGGGCAATTTTTGTGTAAATAATGAAGAACAGGGCATGATCTTGGTTGTTGTATCCTATTTTGGAGTTTATGTGTTGCAACATGCATGTATCTTGCACATATTTTCAGTTTCAGTGTTGATTTATATGAAAAATGCTTATTGCATGTATCTATCTGCTTGTCTCCATTTGCTGCATGTTATTCTCCTTCTTTTGAATCTGGTTGCTAAGGGTTTCACAGATTCTAGGGTATAGATATCTATACTGCATGTTTGATCTCTAACTTCCATTCAAGGAGTGGATTAAATTGTTTTAGGTTGAGCATGGGGAAGGTTGCATGTCTGCAGGGATATCTGTAAGTAGAGGCAGTTAGATACCCTTTCTTGGTTGATGTTTGTAAGGCAAGCATCAAGTTCAAACCTCCTAAAACTTGAGTGAAAGTTGCAAACCATCTGCTGTATACGTCTAGTTGACTCCTTGCTCAATGGATAGGCACCAGTCTGCTCCTGGGTCAGTAGTTATGAGCCAAAACCCCTTGTCTTACATCCAGGACAATATGTCCACCCATCTCATCACTTCCACCTATTAGTTGTAGGAGTAGGATTAGGATCTCTGCATACTCTCATACCCACCAGACACATATGTCCAAGAATGTTGCCAACCTTGTGATCTATCATGCAGATCTTGGTCCACACATGAGAGTATTCTGCCTGTTGCTGTCAAGCTAAATCTTTCTGTCATTGAGCTAGTCAATGTTACATCTTTTGTCATAGGGATACCCCCTTGGTGTGGTAGAACCAAAAGTGAAGGGGAGGCAGCTCACACAACCTCCCGTAATCTGTTGGCCGAATCCGCCCGTGCATTTTAACTGGCAAACCCTCTGCAGATTTGGCAACCAACACATCCTATCAAAGAGCCTTCCAATACCATGTTCATTCCTTCAACCCCATCATGTGGTCCACAACATATCAAACTTATCCAAGAGTCATTCACATCCACTTCCACCCAAAGTCAAGATCTATGTCAAGAGCATAATCTAAAGCATGAGGAAACATTAGTCCCTAATCCAAATCAAGATCAAATCACCCCCATTCCACCCATCCCTAACCTTAATTCTATTCATGATCAAGCTCCTATTTATGATCAAGATCCCCTCTATGATCAAGAAGACCATGATGATCCTCTTAGTTAACTTTATGCATTCCATGGTCAAGAGCTTATCATTCCACCTATCCATGATACATCAAATTCCACTTCCCATGATGAGACACATGCCTCCCAAGCAAACATAGAAGATCAAACCAATACCTTGGATCTTAGTAAGCATAAAGATAATCAAGATCCTAATGATCCTTCCACATCCACTATCGATCCCATTTCATGTCCACCATCATATCCCCTTGGTCTGTCTACCTTCATCCATGAATGTTCTTCCTTAGGACAACAACAACCATTATCCAACTCACCTTCTCCATCAAATAAGGAACTCACGTCTAGTGTCCAAAACACACCTAGTCCCATTGTCAATCATATCCTCCAAAAAATGAACTATCATGGTAAAGGCTTAGGCATTCATGAACAAGGTATTTTGGAGCCCATACATGTCAAGGTCCCTCCATGCTCATATGGCCTTGGATATACACCCTAAGGTAAACAATCTAAAGATGTTGGTACATCCTTCATTCTTCCTAAGTCTTCCACTTTCCATCACAAATCATATCATATCCCCAAAACATATGTTGCCATTCTGCCTCCATCATCCTACAAATGTCAAAAGCATGTGACCATACACCTTCCACCATCTACTTTACCTCCACTACTTCCAACTCCTAGCATCCCTCCATACACTTTGTCTCCACTTCTCCCAACACCCTCTTATCCATTTATCCATAAAAATCCTAATCATGATCAACAAATGCACACATTGTCTAAACATGAAGCTTCCACCAAACCCATGGGATTCAAAAACAAAAATTTGGATGCCTCCACTCATAAAGCTAAAAATCCTAAGGATACTCATGCCTTAGAGCATCAATGCAAAAAGTCAAAGAAAAATCCATCTAAAAGGCTATCCAAGCCCATACCTTCACAAGAAAATTCCAAGACTAAAATGGTTTGGGTCCCTAAGAAAAAAGAAGTCAAGTCAAATGAGGCATCCTCTTCCATCCAAAAATCCCAATCCATTCAAAATTCTCAAATTCCTTCACCTCATAAATCCCACATCCAAAGAAAAAATCACAAAAATACCAAGTCTATGTGGGTCCCTAAATCACTCAATCAACCATCTCCTAAGCAAACATCCCCATTGCTTCCTACACCTCCACCAAATCACAAGCTTCAATGTTTATCACGGTGTGTACAACCGTTGGTCATGATTCCTCTTCATACCTCCATCTCCCCATCTTTCAATATCCATTATCCTACATATTTCACCCCTCACCTCCCTATAGTCCATGCTTTTGCATAAGTCCTCCATAATCCATATTGTAATCCACTATCTTTCCTTCCATAGTCCACATCATAATCCACTATCCACCTAATCCATTTCCCTCTCATGCAAACTCCTTACCAACATCGATGAGCATAATGACATGGTCCATGTGCAATGGCATCCATCTTTAATGGGACTATCACACCTTCATGGAACTAGACACTTGAGTTCCTCATATTCACATTCCCCTTCTATCAAAAAAGTCAAAAAAAAAATCAAAAAAGTAAAGAGAAATCCCTTCGTCCAACAGTGAAAACCACTCATGGTGGTGCCTTGGATAAGTACCATGATGAAAACCTGGCAAACAGCATCATGTGTAGGTTGATCTTCTATGTCACTTACACTTGGGGGCACATTGTTTCATCCAACCTATCATTTCCCACCTATCATTTCCATCCATATCATTTCCTATCCTATCCTGCCATCCTTACCCACATGCCTATCTTATTCAATCCACCCACCCTCCATCCCTTCTTTTGATCTTGATAAAGATATGGGGGCAAAATATTGAAAAATGCTTTAGATATCTCTTGATATACCTCATCCTCTCTATCATCATAGGCTTTGTCATGTCAAATCCTAAGTATTACACCTAGAATGAGACATGTTATTCCTAGGTGACATAGTCTTTGGAGATCACACTTGCCCTCTTACATATACATTCATCTATCCCCTTGCCTATCACCCACCCTTTTATCCATTCATCCAATCCTACCTTTCTCCTTACCTAGACTTGATTTTCCCCTATCATTGGTATCTAGCACAAAGGCTATTCAAATTATCATCCAATGCCATTCCCCAAAACATTTCAAACTACACAAAAAAATCAAAAACATGTCAAAAATCCAAAAAAATCACAACATTTCAAAATCCAAAAAGATCAAAACATTTCAAAATACAAAAAAAATCATCATCATCAAATAAAAATTCCAAGCAATAAACTCAAATGCAAGTCATCCTCAATCCATACCAATCAAGTTAACCAATCTTGCCAAATTATCCAATTACATCAATGGTCTTGATCCTAATCTTGACGTAAACCAAATCAATCAATTAATCAAATCCTGGTGTTGATTCGCATGGCCAACAACACTAGTGTCAATCACTCAATCAATTGTCTTATACAGGATGTTGCATTCTCAAAACCAGACTAGGCATCTTATATGACATATTTCATTTCCTGAAACCAGACATCATCATTATCAATCAATCAATCAATCAATCACTTAATCATTGGTTTACAGCTTGACAGGGGCAATTCCTTGTTTGTTTTTGAATCATTTGTGCATGCTTGCTTATTTGCTTGTGTGTGTTATCACTTTATCTTGCATTTGAATCACATCCAAAAACATCAAATATTCTCAAAATCCAAAAAAATCAAAACATCTCAAAAATAAAAATAAAAATAAAAACATATCAAAATCCAAAAAAATCAAATATTCCCAAAAATCCAAAAACATGGCAAAAAATCACAAAAAAAATCAAATAACCCACCAAAAAACCCAAGCAATAAACCATGTCAAAACCACCTGGTCAAACTATGACACCTCTAAGCTTTCACGTAGGGAAGGCCATCTTTGATGAGCCCTCGAGGCATCCCACCCTTAGGTCTTAGGTCACACAAGGTCCACCTGGTCAAACTACATTGTCTCTACATTGTCACATAGGCAAGGTGGTCTCTGACAAGCCCCCAAGACATTAGGTCATTCCCTTAGGGCCCGTTGAGTCAACTATCATAATAAGTCGTCCCTTAACAAGATGGACACTTTGATCAGACTAAATCAATCAGTCTTTCACAAGGAAAACAATCTCACACGCCAATAAGATAGCTCATCAAAACAGCCAAATAATCATTCATCATCACTCATATGGTGATAATCAAACATCACCATGGACAAATCAATTCCCTCATGTCTTTCAAACAAAATAGGGCATAGTCGAAACTAGGCTTTATGCCTTAGACAATATGTTTCATCCTTTAAACATTTACAATCGTCACATACCAGGCATTCTTCACAACTTGTGGTATTCCCAAAACTAGACCACATGTCTTATATGGGATATCACAATCATATCACTTGCCTTAGATAGGTAGGGACATCGTCGAAACCAGACCAAGTGTCTTATACGACATACCTCCCATCTTGAAACCAGGCATTATTCTATCATAACCAATTCAAAACAAACACATGCACACTCAACAAACGATCTGCATGGCTGTTGACTCTGGGTCTTGTCTATCTTATTTGCTTTGTAGTCTCGTTCTTATGCTTCTCATGGTAGTCCCTAAGTGATGAAGAGAAGTGAGGATAGAGCAGGACCTTTTCTTTGATTTATATTTGCGGTTTGTCTTGGCAAGATGACTAGGGCAACTAGGTTTCTTGCGTCTGATTAGGATTCCATTAGGTTTGAATCAAAGACATCCTATGCATTGGAAAGAATACATGCTTCCTTGCATCAGGATTCGCATACCCTATGGTTATCTCATCGCATGTACCAAAAAGATACCACAGTTACTTAGTCTGAGCCAGGCACTCCTTGTATGTCTTATGCATGTTTCACAAGGGACCACAATTTATGCCTTGGCCTTAGATACACCATTGTGTCTATCGTCCCTTGACATAATAAGTTCTATGCTGATAAGCAAAAACTGCAAGTGACAAGCTCAAAAATCTATCAAAGCAAGATCTCATTCCCATTCTTCAAGCCAATCTTCATTCCTCCACCATCTCTCTCTCTCTTGCATCTTCATTTCTTCTATTCACTCTACCATGATGGCATACTTTTCAAGAAATTTCCCAATTTTTTTTAAAATTTGCCAAATTTCCCGAGGGGACACAATATCCCGCTTCATCTGGGGCACGATGGGGCATGTCCAGGGCATATTTTTGAATTTTCTTTGACACAACGTCAAAATTGACATTGTATCAAAGAGGGGCAAAATGTACACTTAAAAATGTCCTCAGCTCACAAGCATCACATTCATGTCAATTTCAACTATTAATTAAATAATTTTAATTATTTAATTAATTCAATTTCCTACTTTCTAATTATTTGTCTATGTTTCTTCTATAACTAAATAATTAATTTTAATTAATTGATTATTTAATTATTCACACTCTAATGTCCCTCTTCACTCAATGTATTTAAACAAATAAACATTTGTTTAAATACCCCTCAATTAAATAAATCTCATTTGTTTAATTAAGGGTTCAGATGTCCCATTTCAAATAAATGAAATAAATTGATCAAACTTATTTAATTTAAAATCCCTACACCTCATCATATTTTTGAATTTTACATTCTCTTTTGTCCTCTTATGAGAGGTAAACCCTAATCGATCTCAACCCTTCATTTTGCTCCAAAGTCAACATTGAATCTGAACCCTCTATTCAAACATGCTCTTCTATAAAACATATTTTTATAGCCATTCTCTCCAAGAACACAACCCTAAAATCTATTGTACACTCTCCAACATCTTGTTGTTCATACATTTGAGCTTCTCTAGATTGTTGCAAATCTGCAAAATCTGAGAACACTATGTGAGATTGAGGAGGACAATGGAGATTAGTCAAATGTTAGCTTAGAATCTTAGTTATTTTGTGTTATTTGATTGATTTTGTAGCTAGTTTTTACTCCATTGGGAGGTAGGGTTTGTTGTCACTGATTTTTTGCATGTTTGATAGCTTTTTCCCTAACTCAAGGGTCATCGCAACACCATCAAATAGAAGTCCATGGAATGATCCTAGTGGAAAATATGGACTAATATTATCAAGTGGTGGAATATGATGTGAAGGCACTATAGAGTGACCTCCTAGAGCAACCTAATCTCCCCCTATGCCTTGTGTGGTTATGTGACTATGTGTAGCTCGCCGATCAGTATGGCGCCTAACATGTGCGGCCACAACATCAAGAGGGATCTCGTACTCTACACTGATAAACTCATACGCATCTAATAGATCATGTGTGAGACATGTACTCAATCTATGAAGCACATCCTCTCCAGTAGTATGTGCCACATCACATGGCAAAACTATGTCAGTGTGGATGAAAGGACCATAACTCGTGGAACTGGCATCAACTGAAGGAATGTTTGTGTGCGGGCGCAAGATGTATCTACTAACACAGTCAGATGCTAAGTAGTCAATCTCACTAGCAATAATACCTAAACTCTGAAAATGACGTGTCTAGATTATGCAAGTGTCGTCTCAGCTACTGATCCTAGATTCAACCTTTTGGGAAGTACCAAAAGGTTGGGACTAACTAATGCCCTCTTATCAATGGGCAGTGGTAGCTTAGGACGTATGAATTGAGGTTGATAAAAAAAATCCCTCTTCCCTATCCAACATGTGTAGGGATAGATGTGTAATCAACATAAAAATCTAAATGAACTTGTGCATATAATTGTTGACATAATATAATGGCAACCCATCATTATGTGGCCATCAATGATGTGTTGCCAACCACATAGGGTATATAAGTGGTCCAACAACTGGATCTATGCACCTGGGCACAGGAAAGCCTCAAACTCTATCTCATCCAATATAGTGTGGAAACATCATATGAACTATATCTAATGAAATGACCCTATTAATTGCTGACCATTTCACAATTCTAGTAACACTACTAGCGAGTGACACATAAAAATCCTCAATACTGACATCATCATATGGGTTATATGATTTGACAGTCTCTATCATATGGCTAAATTGATCTCAGATAGCCACCAACCTATCTCTATTAGACAGGTTTGGTGTATTAAGGATGGTATGGTCCAAATGTGTCAAAGCATTATTGAGTCTATAAAGAGTACTCACATACAAGTCACTCCTAACATTATGTATATCAAAAGGATTAGGATTCGAGTGATGAGAACCCTAATCATCCATGATATGAAATGTACGTGTATGCAAATCTGCATTTAAAAATAAAATTGCATACATTTAATTTATAAAATGAAAATTTAATTTGATTTAAAAATATTTAAAAATTAAAAATTAAATACATTTAATCTAGACATTTAAATTAACAAAACTAAAAACATTTAAAAATTAAAAATTAAATACATTCAATCTACACATCTAAATTAACAGAACTTAGTAAATAATGTTCAAAATTTATTTATCAAGTTATAATTGTGTCCATACATTACATGTGGAATGAAGACATAAAATGTGGATACATGTACATAA
The DNA here is from genome assembly GCA_027924645.1 of Cunninghamia lanceolata. NCBI lineage: Eukaryota > Viridiplantae > Streptophyta > Pinopsida > Cupressales > Cupressaceae > Cunninghamia > Cunninghamia lanceolata. The sequence continues at coordinate 336,890 of BSBN01001292.1, read as the reverse complement.
AATTTAAAAACATACATAAAAACATCTTGATCAATCAACACAACATTTACATCATCCACAACAAGTATTCAAAAATTAAAAAAAATATATACAAATTCATTTATCTATTTGTTGGTTTAATTTAGGTTTAATTTAAGATGTCTATTAGGTTCTACTTTACCATCATACTTTAAGTACACTATCAAATGGTCTACACATCATGGACATACATCTAAGTTGAATGCCACTTGGAACCTAAGCTCAAAGTGATCAACTTTCACTTAGCCATTTCATGCGAACAATCCAAAGATGACCCATGTCTTGAAATTCCTTTTCTAAAATTCCTTTTCTAATTATCTAGGATAACTAATTAATCAAAGAAATTAACACACAATCAACCTAGTTAAAGTGCCTAAGTCTTATGTGGCACTTAAGATATTTTAATGTAACTTGTGCTTAGTGATCCAATCTCAATTTCAACTATCAAGCCCAAGATTGTGAAGCTTTGACAAAGTAAGAAATGACTTGTGCTCTTATCTAATTTGAACTTACACCTACAATTCTAATATACACACCTATAGTTTTGATTCTTTTATAATAGTCCTAAACCTAATCTATGGCCTTGATCTTTGTGCTTTTTTCTTTAGAATCTTGTTCAATATAAGATATTTTAAAAGGAACTTGGTTCTCAAAAGCACCAATAAAACCTATTCTACAAGGGATAGGATGTCAACTTGCTTACCACCTTGTGCTTTAGTTAAGCCCTTTGATTGATTTAACAACTTAGTAATGCCCACCCTAGTGTTCATCTGATGTGTTTCTATTTCATGAGCTTTATGTTGTATTGTGTGTATATCAGTATATTATATGATTCTCCTTCTTTGATGCATTGCACCAAACTTTTCGATGAGGTCTATTGTACCATTGAGGAGTTCTTAGGGTGTACTCTAGATGACCATCGAGGTGTTTCCGATGGGGTTTTTGCATTATTTATCTTTCCAACTATACATTACGGGATGCATACATCGTGTACATGTGTGGTAGATTATTGTAATGCTTTAGATTCACTATTTTCATTTGCGTAAGATGATGGATGGATGTGATGTCTTTGGTATGATTATTGTTGTTCTCAAAATTAGTTGTGCTCATTTTGTAGACAACCCCTACAAAACTTGTTCATTTCATATTCTACACTCTAAGTTCGCAAATCGAGACAAGTCCTCTTGGCCTCATGCGAAGTCATCTGACACCTTAGAATGGTTTTTGACATTCCCCTAAGTTGATTCCTTGAGATTCGTGAAAATCAATTAGGTTATGAGCCTGTCGAAATATCAATTTTGATTGTTTTGGGTGTTAGAAAATTTTTGAGTTTTTATGTGCAGAGTCAGTCAATTTTACAGCTCTTACATATCTTTGTGTTTTAATACGCAATGTCGAAGAAATTTGCCGCTTTTACATGTTTGTCTCATTTTTATTAATATGCATGGGCGGCGAAAATAGTCGCCCATGTATTTCCGTACTAAGTTTTAAACATGTAGTAATGGTCAGTATTGTTGCTTATGCATGTGACATAATTACATGCAGAGTCGGTCATATCTATTGCTCACACATATTAAGCATATATGTTGAGTCGGTCATTTTTGCCGACCTAGCATGTCTTTGCTGATTGAGTGAACTCAAGTGCCATTAATGCCACTCGTGCCACTATTAATACATCTTCTTTTAACCTTTTTAAGGTTTAAAACTCATTTTATTTTGTTTATTCTCGTTCCCTAAATCATTCAACCATAGATGTTAAAGTCTACCTAAAGTCATTTTGATCGCACGGATTTTGGATCTACGCAGGTATCGGTCTTCAAAGTCACATCTAGGGTTTCAAACACCTATATCAGGTATGCCCTCATTTTCTTTTGTTTTATTTCCATCTTCTTTTAGAGTTTTCTTTTGAAGTCAAATGTATGTTTAAGTTTTTATTTTTGTAAAAGATTTTGTTGCATCTAAATTCTTGTATTATTGTTTGTTTATTTTCCTCTATGTGAGCCATTTTTAATAGAATTCTAGTTTTTGTTAAACTTAGGTTTCCTTTTATCTTTTTTTTCTCAAATGGATTTCGCCTTTTGAAATAAACCATAAGTTTATTAATGTTAAGATCTCGTGGCTTTTTTACTTAGGTTTTTTTTTTAAAACTTGTTTTCCTGTTTAGTTGGCAATTTTTATCGACTATACCTTAGTCTTTCACCTTAAATGCAAGAGTGGCTAAAACCGCCATCCCCACATTCTTTACCCGATTGATTCATATGTATTATCGGGAGAAATTGTTGATGGTGCATTTACTTTATCTTTCTACCTTACATGCAGGGACGGTTAAAACTGCCGCTCCTACATGGAAATGAGACCTCGATACATATGCTTAAGCAGTCAAATTCACCGTTATTACATATGTATCAATTTTTGACAAAGAGGTGTGTAAGTAGTCATTTTGACCGACTTCACACTTGGATACTTGCTTTTTCCCCAACGTGCATTGGCGGGCTTTTTCACCGCTTGCGCATGCACGGACAAATTGCATTTTTCCCTCATGCAGTGGCGGTTATCTTGACCGACAATGCATGATAAACAAATTTTACCATATGCAGGAGTGGTCAAAATGGCCACCCATGCATGTCACCCTGAATTTTTCCTAACACTAGGAAATTTTGCCTTTCAATACCCTTTGGCTTGCTTTTTCCTGTTTCCTCGACTTGCGCGCTCTCAAGCCCTTCAATTCATGTTCCCGTGTTCATGATCGTCAATTCACAGTAACCCCAATTTTCCCATTTTTCCCCTAACTGTGAGATCATGGTTTTTTGTAGTTTCAACAAATATCTGCAGACAACACCTTTTCTAGTGCTCTCCATGAAGCTGATGTCAGAGTCTTCTCCCTCAAAGGCTAAAATCATGAAGTATAAGTACCAAGGGGTTTTCCCTGTGACTTCATTGTAGTCTAATGTGGATGAGATCAGAGATACAAAGATTGGTCATGTGGACATGGTCGAGTTTGTGGATAGAACAAAGCAACCTAATCCTCCTCGGTATATGTAGAAAATTATTGACATTAACATTCACTTGGTTGCCTCTTTTCCTATTGTTGCCCACAATCCTGAATTCATTCTTCAGGTAGCTAGTCACTATAACAGGGATACCAGGACTGTGTTTGATTCTCAAGGAAATGTGATCATGAGATTAGATGTAGAGTTTATTGACAAGATCTTTATGTGTCCTCCAATTGAAAATGTTGGTGAAATAGATTTTGCTTTAGGGCAAAAGGAGTTCAATAAAGATGTGGAAGCTGCAAAGAAACATATCAATAGTAAGTGGCTGAAGACTCCTCGGAGTAACTTGTCTAGATGGCCTCAAGATCTCTTGAGAAGTGACTTTGTCGAGGAGGTAAGTGATTTGATTACACTGCTAAGTTGGGTCAGAGGTCTCCCTTCCTCATCTAAGTTTCATGAATGGATGTATACATATATTAAGGTGATTCTCAGGGGTCAACAGAAAATCTTCTGGGGAGAACAGATTAGTAATGCTCTGCATGATCAATTGGTGAAAGTTAGTACAACTTTCAAGTTTTATATGACTTCATATCTTGTGTATGTTGCTGCTAGCATGAGGAGTTTTCCTGGTTTAACTCAAGTTGGTGATCAAAGATTGATTCCAATCTATGAGTATTATCCACAAATTACTCTAAAGGGATCAATTCATCATTTCCACAGAGTTAATGATGCCTTCTTTTCAGTATTCATGTGTTTATGGAATAATGAACTTGAGCAGAAAAGAGTATCGGATGAGGCCTGGGAAGTGGTCAATTCCTTTGGCTATTTGTTTTTACAGTTTCCAACTTTCACTTACCTCAGAGTGGGATACTATCCTGGTTATTCGTATATGCTTCCATGGTATCCCAATGATAGAATTATTCTGATGGAACTATGTAGGCAATTGACTGTTGTACACAATAAGCAGATGGAGCTAAAGAAGTCAGGAATTAGGTTTCCTGTAGAAATTGGAAGGTACTCTGTTCAATCAGCTACCAAGGCCAAAGCAGTTGAATCAGAAATGCAACTAGTCACCATGAAGACTTTCAAGAAAAGAGATCATTTTGATTACAGAAGAGTGCAGGACAAGATCAAGAGAAGGTCAGTTTTTCATATGCCAATGGTTGAAGAAGTTTGGGCTGATCTCAGAACACAGAATGAGATCAGGAAGCTAGATTATTGCAGACTCCATTTGAGTCAGATTGAAGAATTGGGTCTTGCAAATATTCTAGAGGGAATGGAAGATGAAGGGGATGTTTTGGATCCCAATTACAATGTTGAGAATATTGAAGTCTCGCCTCTACTAGAGGTCAAATGGTATGTCAAAGAGGAAACTTCAATCAGGAAAAGATTTCAGTCAATTCTAGCCAATACAAATGTGTGGTTAGGAGGTAAAGGAATTAGTCTACAGGAATTTCTTACTGGATCAAAAACTGAGATTCAAGAGCAAACAGGGAAAAAGGTAGAAAACTGAACAAAGAACAAAAGTGATACTCCTTCTAAAGTGCATAAACCAAAAATCAAGTTTGTATGTAAAGGAGGTAAGAAGAAGGAAGTTGCAGGAACTTCTACTACCACAGAACTAGGTGCCGAGGATACAAATGTTGATAAAATGGAGATTGAAGATATTGAGATTGGACAGCAAGATGTTAAGGAACCTAATGATGCTGAGCAAGCAGAAATGCCTGAGCAGCCAGATGAGGAAAGTGAAAAGGAACAAGAGAAGGAGGATAATGTAGAACAGGAACAACTTGGTGATTCACAATAGTCCCCTCAGAAGGATCTTCTACCGGAATCACAAGTTTCTACACCCTTACCTCATGCTCTTGTTTTTGGTAGTTTTCCAGTAGTTTCTAATGTTCCTATTTCACCTATTTTTGTTGTGTCTTATGATAATACCCCTTCCTCTATAAGAACAAGTTTTGGGACTGTGTTTGATTCTTCTGGTTCTATTCCAAGTTTATCTTCCCCATCATTTTATATTGGTGAACAATTTGTTCTAGAACATTTTCTAGATGGTTCAGAGAAAGTTGTTGACACAAGTGCAGTTTTTACCAACACTAGTCCTATTGTTACTATAACAGGTGTGAGCATGGATTCAGCTAAACAGGTAATTGATTCTTCTCTGAATGTTGGTGCCTCAACACTACCTCTATCGTTGTCTGCCTATACTCCCAAGAGGAAAAATCAGGCTATCTCATCTGACGAAATTGATATTGAGAAATTACTGCCTGCTAAGCCAAAGGCCCAGAAAAAGAAACCTAAAACTGTTTCTAGGCTTAGTGATGAAAAAGGAATTAGGTATGCAGAGATTGCTAAGCTACCAGATGATGCTACTACAGATACCTTTTGTATCAATGATTATATTGTCTCCAGAGTTGAGTTAGGTAAGCTAACTCATAAAGGTATCAAGGCAGATTTTCAAGCCACTGCAAGCTCGTTGCTTATGAAATATGATGAGGTAAAGAAAGAAAAAGAGCAGTACAAAGAAAAGGCAGAACAACTTGTTATTCTTCAGAAAATAGTGAAATCATCTAAGATCATGGAACCTATGGCAGTGACTGTAGAAGACCCTCTGATTCAAAAGGTTGAGAAAGTTCAGGCCAAAGGAAGAGTGGTTGGTGATATTGTGGAACGGTTGTTGGCACAAGGAAGAGTTCTATTGAAGACCACAATGGAAAGAAAAGGAAAGATGGACAAGGCAAAAGCTGAGCTAGATGACATTATTGATTTACTTTCTCAAGAACTACAATATCAAGAGGAAAGTTTAGAGGAATGGATTGAGATGAAGAAGATCAAAATAAAGAATCTGATTGCCATTGGTGTCATTTCAAACCGAGAGTCTTATCTTAAGACCAAAGAATATATTACTCATCGCATCAATGTGATAAAAGGTTTACTTGATGACTTGTGCCAAGTACATGAAAACAGTGAAGACAGTAATGTCTTGCTTCTACACAGGTTAGAGGAACTCCCATGCACTCTAACAAGTGAGGATCATAAGTTTCTCTCAGAAAAGGAGATGATAGATTCTTTCAAGAAGATGGTACAACAGAAGTTTGAAGATGAAGTGCCTACAGTGATTTCAATGGATAGCCTTTATGATCATCACTCAACCTTTAAAAATTTGAAGGGTAATCTTGAGAAACATGAGAAAGTGATAAAGGCAGTTAAGGATGCAGTTCTTAGGGCTTGTACCATCTCAGATAATATAACAAAGCCCGATGTATGTGAAATGGCAGTAGTACAAACTATGTATAAAAACTTTTTGAAAAAAATTGATGGCAGCAGCTGAAGTTCTTTTTCAATGGCTTATTTTATTTTTAGTCTTGTAGATGTAATTTGAATTTGGTATGGACATATCCACATGTATTTTTCTCAAATGTAATTACATGTGAGATAAAAAGAAGTCACAAGTCAAATAGGACTCTTTTGTTTGAATAAGTCAAAGTAGTTGTAGATTTCCTATTTTTACTCCAAGCTCCTCCCTATAAATAAAGAGGGCCTCCATTGTATCTTTTATCTTTTATCTATTGCAAAGAAACTCTACCGAATTGGAAAACATATCAAGACTTTGAGCTTTTCATGTTTGTCAATTTTCAAGTGAATATCAATATAAGCAAGTGGTTTGAGTAGCAAACTTTGAGTTGAATCATATTGTTTTATGATATCAGTGTTCTTATGTCATTGGTGTTATATTATATTGAATCATTGCTGGAATAGTGGAGTTTATTAAAAATTGAGAGAAGTGTTCTTGTTCTGGTTAAATAGACTTTGTGCTATTTTCTCATTGCGGGAGTTTGTGTTTACATTTGTGAGAATAGAATTGTTTAAAGACTTTGTGCTGTAAGTTGTTGTGTTCAATTTAGTTATATCATATTGGGTGAGAGTGGAGACTTTGAGCTACATTTGAATTCAATCAAGTTTATTTGTGGGAAATAAGTCAAGCAATAGAAGACTTTGTGTTTCTATGGCTTGTCTCAGTTTGTAAGTTGCTAAATATCAGTTCTATTCAAGTTATCATTTTGAAGAGGAAAACATCTATTCTGAAAAAAGAGAATAGGATGTAATGAAAAGACCCCAAGCATAGTTTTAGTTTATATAAGTATTAAAAGTTTTTGATTAGAAATAATCCATTATCTAGAGGGAACCTCCCCTTGCTGAGAGGAGAGACTCTATCTCATCATAGCTGTGGCGATATAACCATTTTGCCGTTAGTTAGCTAAACGACAAAATATTCACCCAACTATTTTTTGGCGACTCTACTGAGGAAGAACGTGCAACTTAGAGCCTCACGTTTTGAGTTGAAGCTTTTCGTCCTCATCCATTGTTTTAAGTTGTTCAAAACTTTGTTGAGTACATTGCATTCTAGCAGACTCAAGGTATACACAAAGTAAGAGAGCTCAAGGTATTATTGATCCTATATTTGAGTTAATGCAGCAAAATAACTTTGGCCTTTTGCCTCCACAACCTCGGCTTCAACGAACAAGGAGTTTTCCTTCTACCAACTCTAGGTCTCCAATACCAGGTGAAGCTTCTAGCTCCAGTATTAACAGAGTTTTATCTGTTTGAATCCCTCAAAGGTTTGTTATCCCACCTTTCAATCAGTGCATGGCAGCTCAAGGCCCATGGGGTTATACTTTTGGTCCTTTGAATTTAATGCCACCAGTGCATGAACTACCTTGTAGTCCAAGGAAGAATTTCCCTAAATTCTATGGTGATGGGAAAGTCCATCCTGATGAGCACATTGCAACTTTTTGTATAGCTTGTGGTGTGCTAGGTGTGGAACATGAAGATGTGGCCATGTGACTTTTTGTAGAAATATTGCAAGGTGCTACTGCAAATTGGTTTTACCACCTCCAAGCTCAAACCATAACCAACTAGAATACTCTCAAAACCAAGTGTGAAGCTAGGTTTAAGCCTGTGGAAGATGCACATGCTTTGTTAGCTCAGCTAACACAAATGAAGAAAGAAGCACATGAACCCATGAGAGATTTCATCGCCAAGTTCAATAAATTGACAAATAGGATTTTGGAAACCACTCAACCAACAGCGAAGAATCTTAAATGTTTCTTCATTAAAACTTAGCTTCCTGAGGTAAGATTTCTATTAAGGTGAGCTAGTCCCACTGATCTTCCCGCAACTCAAAGCTTGACTATGGAGGTTGAAGATAATCTTATCCTTGCGAGTAAGATAAGAAGAGATTCAAATAGAAATAGAGGTAAGCCCTCTATTGATAATTCATCCAAAAGCACTACAGATCCTATGATGTAGAAGGTAGTAAATGAGTTGCTAGCTTTGAAAAGGCAAATGTCCCATGGTATGTCTACTCCTTCTTATAGGGATATACCAAGGAGGACATTTCCTAACAATTCATATCAAGGCAATGCTGCCAAAAATCAAGGGCAACAAAATAGTCTTCTGCCCACACAGGGAAAACTTGCCATTAAAGCACGTCTGGTCAACTCAACAGTTGGCTACTATGAAGCGGAACATGATAATTCTTTCCAACCTGATTTGGATCAGAAGAATAATGCTGATCTTTTTACAGAAGGAGAAGAAGAATTAGTTGGCGACTCTACCATTGGTTTTCTGAACTACCAAGATGAAGCAGAAAGAGAAGGAGAGGTATATGATGGAGCGTATGCTATTTTTACCAGGTCCCAAAATCAATCAAATTAGCAAGTTGATAAAGGAAATTCAAGAGAGGAGCCTCAACCTCTAATTTCAATTGCCAAACGAGGAATTCTATTGCCTTTTCAGTCAAAGGATCTGGTTGTCAATAAAAAAGTAAGTTCATCTAACAATCCTATTTCTTCTACTTCTATTCCCCAGACCAGTACTACCCCAACCAAAACCTAGAATGATGGATTTCCTTCCTCTGTATCTAGTTTATTTAAGCTCTTTGACATAATAGATCATGCTAGGAAAACCAAAATCCAGATGTCTGAGATATAATATGTACAAGCTAACCCTAATCAATTTGATAGGTTAGCTAAGTATGTTAAAAACAAGACTGTCCCTACAAGGCAAGATTCTCCTAAAATTGCCCATGACTCCTCAAAGAACAAGTCCACCCAAAATAAACTAGTCACTACTCCCCTTGTTGCTCCAGGGAAGATAGAACCCTTCTATGTTTCTCTATTGGTCAATGGCCACAAGTTAAGTAATTGTATTATAGACTCTGGAGCCTCTGACAATGTCATGCCTGCCAAGGTGGAAGATGCTTTTGGTCCCACTTTGACCAAAACCTTTGGTAGATGTTTTTTAATGGAGAATAAGCAAGTGCCTTTGTTAGGCCAAATCAAGGATGCCCAATTTGTATTTGCATCCTTTCAAGATAAGAGGATCAAGATGACCATCCTAGTTGCTGATGTTCCAGCTTCTTATGGCATTTTGCTTGGGCATAATTTTTGTAAAGATGTGGGTGGAGAACTAAACATGGATTTATCCGAGGTAAAGATACCTGTTAAAGGTGTTATGCAAAAGTTGCTTCCTAAAAAGGAGGCAAAATATATTGTTACCCAAACTGAAAATTCAAAAGCCCAAATTTTGTTTGAGTCTTTAGGAATGGGTAATTATTTCTTGTCTACTAAAAATACTTCTAGTTCATCAGATGAGAGTTTAGATATTTTAGATGAAGAATCAGCAGATATTTCAGATGAAAGTTTAGACGAGAACATAGTGATGCCAGATTCTTCTCTCTCTGATGAGAAAGAATCTACTGGTTGCAGAAACATCAAAGTGGGAAATTCAAATGATATTTAGATTTTAGAATTTGATGGTAGTTTTTCTTCCATCGGATAGCTGGAGTAGTTCTAATATCTCCACAAGGTGATATCTTTCCTTTCTCCTATAAGCTGTAGTTTGACAATACTAATAACACCGCTAAATACAAGTCATTGTTACTCGGAATGGAGGCTTCTTGTGTTAAAGGTATTAAAAATCTTCACGTACAAGGTGATGCTGAACTTGTGGTTTGTCAAATGAGAAATCTTTATCAGACCAAGAATGAAAGGCTAAGACATTACCGCAATCATGTCTGGGATTGCATTGAAGGTTTTGATGCTTTTGACGTCTCTGCAGTGCTGAGAGAGTTTAATGATCGTGTTGATTCATTAGTTGTCTATGCCACCCTTATGGTCCCCCATAAGGACTTCAAAGGTAGCAAGTACACAATTGAGTTGGTTTTTTGACCAAGTGTGCCAGACAATGCTAACCATTGGCAAGTCTTCAATGGTGATAATCAGATCATAGCTTTCTTAGAGAAGACAGATAACTTTGATGAGCTCTACTTTGAAGGTAGTGATTCTCCACCACGTGAATATGTTTCTGAAATAGATTCACAGACTAGTGAGGAGATTCTTCAACTAAAAGGGAATAAGATTCTAAAAGGTTTGGTTTCTATAGAAAAGTTATTTGATAAGCATGATAGATATATCAAACAGCAGCAACAACTTGATTCAAGTTCATCCATGGAATTTGAGCAAGTAAATTTGAGTTCTAAAGCAGATTCCAAAATGGTTAACATCGGGAAGTGTTGCGCTGCTAATGAGAAATTCAAGATCATTACACTTCTTCGTCATTACATTGATGTTTTGGCATATTCATATGATGATCTGAAGTCTTTCAAACCCAAGGAGATCCAACACAAAATTCCTCTCAAGGTTGGAACGTTGCCTCACAAGCAAAAGCAAAGGCAGTATAATCCCAAGATATCAAGTACTATTCTTTCTAAAATCCAGAAAATACTTAATGCTAGAATAATTTTTCCCATCCATCATTCCACTTAGATTGCGAATATTGTTCCTATGAGAAAGAAGAACAGAGAAATCTGTATTTGTGTTGATTTCAAAAACCTGAATCAATCCTCTTTAAAGGATAACTATCCCCTACCTATTATGGACCAAGTGTTATAAACTGTAACTGGTTCAGAGATGATGTCTATTTTAGACAGTTTCTCAGGCTATAATCAAGTACAAGTCAGCAAAGCAGATCAATACAAGACTGCCTTCACAACACCTTGGGGCACATTTGCATACCGCAGGATGCCATTTGGTTTAATTAATGCTGGTGCTACTTTCCAAAGAGATATGGACCTCGCTTTCAGAGATGAGATGGGGAAATTCATTATGGTGTATCTAGATGACTTGACCATTTTCTCTAAACAACATCAAGATCATGCCTACCATTTGCGACAGGTTTTGGAATGGTGTCGCCAAAATGGTATTTCTCTTAATCCTAAGAAATCAGTTTTGGGGGTTACAGAGGGTAAGCTTCTCGGTCATATTATTTCTAGAGAAGGTACTAAAATTGACTTAGAAAGAGTCAAATCTATCCAGAATCTTACTTTGTCTGCAGTTCATTCTTTCTTCAGGAAGGTAAATTTTCTGTGGAGGTTCATCCCAGAATTTGCAGAGAAAACCTGTCATATTGTCAATATGATAAAAGGTAAGCCTACTTTCCATTGGAGTGCAGAAGGTAAAGCAGCATTCAAGGATATTAAAAGAGCCATAGCTCATGCTCCGATTCTAGTTTGTCCTTACTACACTAAAGATTTCATAATGTACAGTTATGCTTCCAAGCATAACCTTCAGCCATTTTGGTTCAACAGAATGAAGGTGTGGAATCTCCAATTTCGTTTATGAGTTGTCCACTAAAGGCTCATGAAATTAAATACTCAAATATGGAGAAACATGCTTACGTCATAGTCAAGGCAGTGAAGCATTTCCAATTTTACATTCTAAATTCACATACTGTTGTTTTGGTGTCAGATACAACAGTGAAATCTATCCTAACACAACAAGAATTTGGGACTAAAAGGGGCAATTGGATTGCTAAAATTCAAGAGTTTGATCTTGATATCAAACCTACCAAGCTTGTGCATGGAAAAGGTTTGTGTTAGCTGATTGCTGATAATATTCCAAAAGAAACAGGAGATGAAGAGGTAGATGTTGAGGATGTTCCAACTATTCTCTTTGTTACTACAGTAGATGAGTGGTATTCCAATATTTCTCATTTTCTTACCTATGGTGAGTGTCCTCATTTAACTTATAAAGAGAAGCAAACTATCAAGTTAAAGGCTGCAAATTATGTCTTGTGGGATAATGGTTTGTATAAAAGAAGTATTGATGGAGTTTTTCTCCATTGTGTGGATAAAGCACAACAAAGCAAACTTTTAGAGTCTTTTCACAATTTGGCATGTGGAAGACATTTTTCTGCACCTGTAAAAGCTCATAAAATTTCACGGGCTAGGTACTATTGGCCTACATTGTTTCAAGATGCGTACAACTGGGTATGTAGATGTGAGCTCTGCCAGTAGTTTGTTGGGAAGCCTAAGTTGGTTGCACTACCACTAAAACCAATTGTGATTGAAGAACCTTTTCAGCAATGGGGCATTGACTTCATTGGTGCTGTGAACCCACCGTTGAGTGCAAGACACAATTTTTCTCTCACTGCAACAGATTACTTCACCAAGTGGGTGGAGGCAATCCCAGTCAAGCATTCTACTTTTGAGGTAGTATGTAATTTTCTCAAGGAGAATATTATTTCTCGGTTTGGAGTTCCTAACAAAATTGTAGCAGATAATGCTACTTGTTTTTCTTCAAATAAGATCACTAATTTTTGCTTTGAATATGGATCATTCTTTCTCATTCATCAAACTATTATCCGCAAGGGAATGGTCAGGCAGAATCTAGCAATAAGAATCTAGTTACGATTATTAGGAAACTGGTGGAGGAAATCAAAGGACTTGACATAAAGCTTTGTTTGATGCTTTATGGGCTGACAGAATTACCCCCAAGAGGGCAATAGGTATGTCATTGTTTCAACTTCTATATGGTCTGAATGTAGAAATACCTATTACTTTGGAATTTTTGGCTTTGAAGTTGCCAAAAGAGGTGGAAGATAGAACTTTTGAAAGTTCTATTGACAAAAGAATAATGTACCTCACTGAACTTGAAGAGCAACGGGTTATGGTAGTAGACCATATTGTTGAGCATCAAAGTCAGGTTAAGAAAAATTTTGACAAGAAGGCGAAGGCTAGAGAATTTCAAATTGGAGATCAAGTCTTGTTATGGGACAAGAGGAGAGAGCCAAAATGAATGCATGGGAAGTTTGATTCCCTATGGAGAGGCCCTTTCGTCATTCACCAATTTTGTGGTGAAATTAGCTTCTTGCTAGAGTATCTTGATGGAACACCATTCTTGTTGCCTCATAGTGGACAACATCTGAAGCACTTCAATCCATGAAGCATCAGATAAGTTCGCATGTACATTTGTGTAGTTTGTGTTTTTACTTTTCATTTTTGTTTAGTCTTTTTGTGTCTTCTATTTTTGGTAGCTTGACTCTATGGCCCAATGACGTGGATGAAGGCACTTAGAGACTATATTCTTCTCCCTTGGATTGTTTCAAAGAATGATGAAGGAAGTTCCCTAGTTAGAGCCAACTGTTGTTCTCAAAATTAGCTGTACTCATTTTGTAGACAACCCCTACGAAACTTGTCTATTTCATAGTCTACACTCTAAGTTCGCAAATCAATACAAGTCCTCTTGGCCTCATGCGAAGTCATCTGACACCTTAGAATGGTTTGTGACATTCCCCTAAGTTGATTCCTCGAGATTCACAAAAATCAATTAGGTTATGAGCCTGTCAAAATATCAATTTTGACTATTTTTGGGTGTTAGAAATTTTTTGAGTTTTTATGTGCAGAGTCGGTCAATTTTGCCACTCTTACATATCTTTGTGTTTTAATATGCAATGTCAGCAAAATTTGCCGCTTTTACATGTTTGTCTCGTTTTGATTAATATGCATGGGCGGCGAAAATCACGGCCCATGCATTTCCTTACTAAGTTTTAAACGTGTAGTAGCGGTCCTTATTGCCGCTTATGCATGTGACATGATTACATGCAGAGTCGATCATATCTACCGCTCACACATATTAAGCATACATGTTGAGGCGGTCATTTTCACCAACCTAGCATGTCTTTGCGGATCGAGTGAACTCGAGTGCCATTAATGGCACTCGTGCCACCATTAATACATCTTCTTTTAACCTTTTTAAGGTTTAAAACTCATTTTATTTTGTTTATTCTTATTCCCTAAATCATTCGACCATCTGTTAAAGTCTACCTGAAGTCATTTTGATCACACAGATTTTGGATCTGCGTGGGTATCAATCTTCAAAGTTGCATCTAGGGTTTCTAACACCTATATCAGGTATGCCCTCATTTTCTTTTGTTTTATTTCCATCTTCTTTTAGAGTTTTCTTTTGAAGTCAAATGTATGTTTAAGTTTTTGTTTTTGTAAAATAATTTGTTGCGTCTAAATTCTTGTATCATTGTTTGTTTCTTTTCCTCTGTGTGAGTCATTTTTAGTAGAACCCTAGTTTTTGTTAAACTTAGGTTTCCTTTTATCTTTGTTTTCTCGAATGGATTTTGCCATTTGAAATAAACCCTAAGTTTATTAATGTTAAGATCTCGTGGCTTTTGACTTAGGTTTTTTTTTTTAAAACTTGTTTTCCTGTTTAGTTGGCAATTTTTATTGACTATACCTTAGTCTTTCACCTTGAATGCAAGAATGGCTAAAACCGTCGCCACCACATTCTTTACTTGATCAGTTCATATGTATTGTCGGGAGAAATTACCAATGGTGCATTTACTTATCTTTCTACCTTACATGCAGGGGTGATTAAAACTACCGCCCCTACATGGAAATGAGACCTCAATACATATGCTTAAGCTGTCAAATTCACCGCTATTACATATGTATCAATTTTTGACAAAGAGGTGTGTAAGCGGTCATTTTGACTGACTTCACATTTGGACACTTGATTTTTACCCAACGTGCATTGACAGGCTTTTTCACCGCTTGTGCATGCATGGAGAACTTGCATTTTTCCCTCATGTAGTGGTAGTTATCCTGACCGACAGTGCATGATAAACAATTTTTACCACATGCAGGAGTGGCCAAAATGGCTGGCCATGCACGTCACCCTAAATTTTTCCTAACACTGGGAAATTTTGCCTTTCAATACCCTTTGGTTCGCTTTCTCCTATTTCCTCGACTTGCACGCTCTCAAGCCCTTCAATCCATGTTCCCGTGTTCATGATCGTCAATTCGCAGTAACCCTAATTTGCTTTCCCCTAACTACGAGATCATGGCTTTTTGCAGCTTCAACAAATATCTGCGGACAATGCCTTTTCGAGTGCTCTCCACGAAGCTGATGTCAGAGTCTTCTCCCTCAAAGGCTAAAATCATGAAGTATAAGTACCAAGGGGTTTTCCCTATGACTTCATTGCAATCTAATGTGGATGAGATCAGAGATACAGAGATTGGTCATGTGGACATGGCCGAGTTTGTGGATAGAACAAAGTAGCCCAATCCTCCTCGATATATGCAGAAAATTATTGACAGGAACATTCACTTGGTTGCCTCTTTTCCTGTTGCTGCCCACAATCCTGAATTTGTTCTTCAGGTAGCTAGTCACTATAACAGGGATACCAAGACTATGTCTGATTCTCAAGGAAATGTGATCATGAGATTAGATGCAGAGTTTATTGACAAGATCTTTATGTGTCCTCCAATTGAAAATGTTAGTGAAATAGATTTTGCTTGAGGGAAAAAAGAGTTCAATAAAGATGTGGAAGCTGCAAAGAAACATATCAACAGTAAGTGGCTGAAGACTACTAGGAGTAACTTGTCTAGATGGCCTAAAGATCTCCCGAGAAGTGACTTTATTGAGGAGGTAAGTGATTTGATTACACTGCTAAGTCAGGTCAGAGGTCTCCCTTCCTCATCTAAGTTTCATGAATGGATGTATACATACATTAAGGTGATTCTTAGGGGTCAACAGAAAATCTTCTGGGGAGAACAGATCAACAATGCTCTGCATGATCAATTGGTGAAAGTTAGTATAACTTTCAAGTTTTATATGACTTCATATCTTGTGTATGTTGCTGCTAGCATGAGGAGTTTTCCTGGTTTAACTCAAGTTGGTGATCGAAGATTGATTCCAGTCTATGAGCATTATCCACAAATTACTCTAAAGGGATCAATTCATCATTTCTGCAGAGTTAATGATGCCTTCTTTTCAGTATTCATGTGTTTATGGAATAATGAACTTGAACAGAAAAGAGTATCAGATGAGGCCTGGGAAGTGGTCAATTCCTTTGGCTGTTTGGTTTTACAGTTTCCAACATTCACTTACCTCAAAGTGGGATACTATCTTGGTTATTTGTATATGCTTCCACAGTATCCCAGTGATAGAATTATTCTGATGGAACTGTGTAGGCAATTGATTGTTGTACACAATAAGCAGGTGGAGCTGAAGAATTCATGGATTAGGTTTCTTATAGAAATTGGAAGTTACTCTATTCAATCAGCTATCAAGGCCAAAATAGTTGAATTAGAAATACAACTGGTCACCATGAAGACTTTCAAGAAAAGAGATCATTTTGATTACAGAAGAGTGCAGGACAAGATCAAGAGAAGGTCAGTTTTTCATATGCCAATGGTTGAAGATGTTTGGGCTGATCTTATAACATAGAATGAGATTAGGAAGCTAGATTATTGTAGAATCCATTTGAGTCAGATTGAAGAATTGGGTCTTGCAGATATTCCGGAGGGAATGGAAGATGAAGGGGATGTTTTGGATCCCAAATACAATGTTAAGAATATTGAAGCCTCGCCTCTACCAGAGGTCAAATGGTATGTCAAAGAGGAAATTTCAATCAGGAAAAGATTTTAGTCAATTCTAGCCAATACAAATGTGTGGTTAGGAAGTAAAGGAATTAGTCTGAAAGAATTTCTTACTGGATCAAAAACTGAGATTCGGGAGCAAACAGGGAAAAAGGTAGAAAATCGAATAAAGAACAAAAGTGATACTCCTTCTTCTAAAGTGCATAAACCAAAAATCGAGTTTGTATCTAAAGGAGGTAAGAAGAAGGAAGTTGCAAGAACTTCTACTACCACAAAACCAGGTGTCGAGGATACAAATGTTGATAAAATGAAGATTGAAGCTATTGAGGTTGGACAACAAGATGTTAAGGAACCTGATGATGCTGAGCAAGCAGAAATGCCTCAGCAGCCGGATGAGGAAAGTGAAAAGGAACAAGAGAAGGAGGATAATGTAGAATAGGAACAACTTGGTGATTCACAACACTCCCCTCAAAAGGATCTTCCACGGGAATCACAAGTTTCTACACCCTTACCTCATGCTCCTGTTTCTAGTAGTTTTCCAGTAGTTTCCAATGTTCCTATTTCACCTATTTTTGTTGTGTCTTCTAATAATACCCCTCCCTCTATTAGAACAAGTTTTGGGACTGTGTTTGATTCTTCTAGTTTTGTTCCAAGTTTATCTTCCCCATCATTTGATATTGGTGAACAATATGTTCTAGACCATTTTCTAGATGGTTCAGAGAAAGTTGTTGACACAAGTGCATTTTTTACCAACACTAGTCCTATTGTTACTATAATAGGTGTGAGCATGGATCTAGCTAAACAGGTAATTGATTCTTCTCTGAATGTTGATACCTCAACACTACCTCCATGGTTGTCTGCCCATACTCCCAAGAGGAAAAAGCAGGTTATCTCACCTGACGAAATTGATATTGAGAAATTACTGCCTACTAAGCCAAAGGCCCAGAAAAAGAAACCTAAAACTGTTACTAGGCTTATTGATGAAAAAGGAATCAGGTATGCAGAGATTGCTAAGCCACCAAATGATGCTACTATAGATACCTTTGATATGAGTGATTATATTGTCTCCAGAGTTGAGTTAGGCAAGCTAACTCATAAAGGTATCAAGGAATATTTTCAAGCCACTGCAAGCTCGTTGCTTGTGAAATATGATGAGGTAAAGAAAGAAAAAGAATGGTACAAAGCAAAGGCAGAACAACTTGCTATTGTTCTTCAAAAAATAGTGAAATCATTAGAGATCGTGGAACCTATGGCAGTGAATGTAGAAGACCCTTTGATTCAAAAGATTGGGAAAGTTTAGGCTAGAGGAAGAGTGGTTGGTGATATTGTGGAACGGTTGTTGGCACAAGAAAGAGTTCTTTTTCAATGCCTTAGTTTATTTTCAGTCTTGTAGATGTAATTTGAATTTTGTTATGGACATATCCACATGTATTTTTCTCAAATGTAATTACATGTGAGATAAACGAAGTCACAAGTCAAATAGGACTCTTTTGTTTGAATAAGTCAAAGTAGTTGTAGATTTCCTATTTTTGCTCCAAACTCCTCCCTATAAATAAAGAGGGCCTATATTGTATCTTTTATCTTTTATCTATTGTAAAGAAACTCTACCGAATTGGAAAATATATCAAGATTTTGAGCTTTTCATGTTTACCAAATTTTCAAGTGAATATCAATATAAGCAAGCAGTTTGAGTATCAAACTTTGAGTTGAGTCATATTTTTTTATGATATCAGTGTTCTTATGTCATTGGTGTTATATTATATTGAATCATTGCTAGAATAGTGGAGTTTATTGAAAATTGAGAGAAGTGTTCTTGTTCTGGTTAAATAGACTTTGTGCTATTTTCTCATTGTGGGAGTTTGTGTTTACATTTGTGAGAATAGAATTGTTTAAAGACTTTGTGTTGTAAACTATTGTGTTCAATTTATTTATATCATATTGGGTGAGAGTAGAGACTTTGAGCTACCTTTGAATTCAATCAAGTTTATTTGTGGGAAATAAGTCAAACAATAGAAGACTTTGTGTTTCTATGGTTTGTCTCAGTTTATAAGTTGCTAAATATCAATTCTATTGAAGTTATCATTTTGAAGAGGAAAACATGTCTATTCTGAAAAAAGAGAATAGGATGCAATGAAAGCACCCCAAGCATAGTTTTAGTTTATATAAGTATTAAAAGTTGTTGATTAGAAATAACCCATTATCTAGAGGGAACCTCCCCTTCTTGAGAGGAGAGACTCTGTCTCATCATAGTTGTGGTGATATAACCATTTTGTCGTTAGTTAGCTAAACGACAAAATATTCACCCAACAATTATGTTAGATGATTTATGCATATATGATTTTATGCTATCGATTGATTGTCAACTTATGTTTATGATGCTTATGCGATATTATGCTATTGAAATACATAGGACAACTGAGAGGGAGGTGAATTAGTTGTCACAAAAACTTAACTTCATAAACCATAAACTACTTAATTCCTGATAATAAGATTTAACCATGAAAGCATGAAACCGTAAGCTTAATCACAATCACACATTCAACAAAGTAGACACCATAATTTTACATGGAAAACCCTAAAATAGAAAAACCACAGTGGGTGTTAGCCCACAGAAAATATATGAGTTATAACAATACCAAAAAATAGAGGCTCACTGCCTACAGGGCTCACTACCCAAATTGCTCACTGCAAAGAATGGCTCACTGCCAAAGGGTGGCTCACTGTCAAGGGGTGGCTCACTTCTAAAAATGGTGAATGGATTAAGTAGCATCTACTCCATGCCCGGGTTTAGTTCCATTAAAATACAATATAACTTATCTGCTCTGCTCTTTCAAACCTTCGCACTTATCTCTTTATTTCGCATACTCCACACCATTTTCACAATTAGATTACAAGTCTTTATACAAGTCATCAACCTTGGAATGTACATCAAGGTCGACAATACATTAATCAACCGTTGGAACAATCTCCAAGGTCGGCATTACAAAAACATACATAGAAATAGGTCTGGACCTAATATAGAAATTTGCTAAGGGAAAGATGTAAAGATGTATGTTGATCATGCCACGCCTTAGCTAGGATTGAAACACAATTATTCATGCTACGACACGCTTCCACAATCTTCAAGGCATCTCGCCAATTAGTGAAATCAACCAAGTCAGCCAAGACTGGTGAGAACATTAGATCTGCTAAGAACATTCTTCATCCACGGTCCAATTTTCTCTTTGAAGACCAATCCAAAGGTAGGAACACAATTAGGAGACATCCATAAGCACATTGTAATCACTGAGAACAACCGCATGATCTCCAACCACTCTGTCAAGAAGATTCTTCAAACTAAAGCACAAGAACAACACTGTCGGCCACTGTCATAAGGAAAGGATAGCTTGCGGACCACCAGATCATGATCCATTAGAGTTGAGGGCACATAATACCAAATTAGACTTAACTCTAGAACCGTAAACCAAAGTACTTCAATGTGGAGCAATGCAGAGCATAACACTTTCTCCCTGTCACCACAAAACATACGGGAAAAGCAGTTTTCACTCTTGTGAACATAAATCACTCAAATCTTCATACCGGAGGCTCAAACTTGGAATATAACATCTTTAGATTGAATTCTAAATAACTTCCGATCCACAAACAAAGATATTCATCTTACATGAAATGCAGAGCAATCTTCTGGATTGTTCTTTTGTACGCAATACACTGTTTCTACTGGAGGAGCTAATATTCTCAATATCCTCAACATCAAGATCACTTACATAAGTAAATAAAAAGCATCTCACTTATTACAAGCAAGCAACAAAATAGGAGCACAGTTGACACCAATGACAACACAGATATGTTGACATCAATGACAACACTGATTAGGCACATACTTGCAACAATCTCCCCCTTTGTTATTAATGGCAACATATGATGTGAAATTTTGAAAAGACCATCAAGACAAGATTCTCCCCCTTCCTCTTTACACATCTGCATTCTTTCTCCTTTTAATTTTTTCACATGATTTCTCTCCTCCTTTGACATCAATGGCAAAGGGCACATACTTGCATTAAGCTGCTCTGATCCAACTGAACTAATACCAACACATCTATCTACTCCCCCTGAGAGGTAGTTCTCAAAACTTCAATCCAGATTAAGGAATGAGACTTTAAACACCACTGGATTGATGCATTCTCATGCATCTTAGTTTAGGGCAGGAGGGGTAATGACCCCTAACTTTTCTCTGAGATACTCAAAAGTATCCTTAGGTAGAGGCTTGGTGAAGATATCTACAATCTAATCCTTTGTGGACACATATTCCAACTTCACTTCATTCTCTGTTACCTTTTCTCTCAGAAAGTGATACCTTATAGATATATGTTTTGTTCTTGAGTGCATCACTAAATTCTTTGAAATATTTATAGCACTTGTATTGTCATAGAAGATTACAACTAGATCTTCATACGCAACTCTCATGTCCTTCAAAGTCTACTTCATCCATAACACTTGAGTACAACAACATGTTGCAATATATTTTGCTTCTGCAGTTGACAAATAGATGAATCTTGTTCCTTGCTCAGCCATGAAACCAATCTCTTACCCAAAAAGAAAGCACCTCCACTTGTACTCTTCCTATCATCAACATCTCTAGCCCAATCAGCATCTGTATGAACACTAAGAGTGAAATCATTATCCTTTGGATACCATAAGCGATGATCCAGAGTGCCTTTTAAATATCTCAAGATTTGCTTTACTGCCATCACATGTGATTCTCTTGGATCTGCTTGAAATATTTCTACAAGACAAACTGCATGCATAATATCAGGTTTGGTTTGTATTAGATAAAGCAATCCTCCAATCATGGATCTGTACTTTTTTTATCAGTCTTGGGTGATTCATTAGTTTTGCTCAATTTGCAGCTAGTCACTATGGGAGTACATACCGGTTCAAAGTCTTCCATCCCAAACTTCTTTAACAACTCTTTCACATACTTAGACTGAGATATGAAGATTCCTTTATCTAATTGATTGATTTGGAGACCTAGAAATAAATTCATCTCACCAAACATAGACATCTCAAACTCTTTTTGCATTTCACCAGCAAATTTCATACACATACCTTAATTTCCTCCAAAGATGATATCATCAAAAAAGACTTCAACAATCAAAATTTGATCACCATTAATCTTGAAATAGAGATTATTGTCAGCAATACCTTTACTGAATCCTAACAGCAATAAGTACTTATCCAACCTTGTATACTAGGCCCTAGGAACTTGCTTGAGTCCATAGAATGCTTTCTTCAACCTGCATACCATATCACCTTGATTTGATAGTTGGAATCCTTTCGGCTGCTCAATGTAGACTTCCTCTTCTAACTTACCATTCAGGAATGCAGACTTCACATCCATCTAATACACTTTGAAATCTTTGTGAGATGCAAATGCCAGAAACATTTTGATTGCCTCTTCAAAATCTATCCCTTCAATTTGAGAATATCCTTTGCACACAAGTCTTGCTTTATTCCTTACAACTTCTCCATTTTCATTCAGCTTATTCCTGAAAACCCATTTGGTTCCAATAATATTTGTCAGCAGGTCTAGGAACTAATTCCCAAGTTTCATTCTTTTATATCTGCATTAGATCTTCCTCCATTCCCTTTACCCAATTTTCATCATTGCAGGCTTCATTCACAGTTTTTGGTTCACCTGTAGAGAGCAAACAGTAATTCGCTTGTTCTTCTACAGCTCTTTTCCTTGTCAGTACTCCTTTTTCTTTGTCTCCAATAATTTGATCTTTAGAGTAATTGATTCTTACATGCCTAGGGCTCTTAGCAATTTTCAGAGCCTTTTCTTCTTCATCTTGACTGTCTTCTTGTTCAACTTTTTCTTCATAAGTTATAGCAGTAGGTTCATCTGACTCATAGCCACTCTGATCTGATGTTTTTCCTTTGCCTTCATCCACCTTTACATTTGCACTCTCAACAATCTTTTTCAACCTTTTGTTGTAGCACCAATAGGCCTTACTCTTGGTAGAGTATCCAAGGAAGATTCCTTCATCACATCTTGCATCAAAATTCCCTAGGTCTTCATCTCTTCTGGTATAGCATTTTCTTCCAAAAACTTTGAAGTATCTTACTGTTGGAATTCTTCCATAGCATAATTCATAGGGGGTTTTAGTCCCATTACCTTTCACTTGAACTATGTTTTGACTATACACAATAGTATGTATAGCTTCTTTCCACAAAACTTCTGGTAGGCCTCCTTCCTTCATCATTGTTCTGGTAGTCTCTTGAACAGTCCTGTTCTTCCTTTCCACAACTCCATTTTTCCGAGGAGTCCTAGGTGCAGACAACTATCTCTTTATTCCTTGTTCTTCACAGAAATTGTTGAATTCGTTTGATGTGAACTCACCTCCTCTATCAGACCTCAAGCATTTGATTTTTAGTTCTATTTCATTTTCAACCATTGCCTTGAAGGATTTGAACTTCTCTAAGGCTTCACATTTGTCTCTTAGAAAAGTAACCCAAGTCAATCTAGAGTAATCATCAATAAGCAACATGAAGTACCTGTCACCTTGTAGACTTCTTATCCTTGTAGGAACACATAGATCTGTATGAACTAGATCTAGCAAAATGGCAAAAAATTGCTCTTTACTCTTGAAACTTGTTCTTGTCTGCTTCCCCAACTGACATTCCTTGCAGATAGTATTGGTAAGTTTCACAAGTTTTGGTAAATCTCTTACAGTCTGACCTAAACTTATCTTTACCAGATTATCAAAATTTATATGACACAACCTTCTATGCCACGGCCAACTCTCATCTACTTGGGCTAACAAATAGTAATCTTTAGTTCCTCTCAATTGATAGATGTTACCTCTAGTCTTCTTACCGGTAGCAATCACAATTTCGGAGCTTTCCATGATCTTGCATCCATTGTATTTGAATCTCATATCATAACCTTTATCACACATCTGACCAACACTCAAAAGATTGTGCTTCAAGCCCTTCACATATAGGACATTGTCAGTATTATGCTTTCCATCAAATGAAATAGATCCTTTTCCACAAATCTTACCAATTGCATGTCTCCAAACCTAACCAGTCCTCCATCATATTTTTCCAAACTTACAAACTTACTTTTGTCACCGGTCATGTGATGTGAGCATCCACTATCAATAATCCTTTTATCATTAGCTTTCTCAATCTGAATAGCCAAAGCACTTTCTTCCACTGCTTTTTCTTCCTTCACACAGCTAGTAGGATTAGTAGACACAAATTCTTCTTTAATAGCAATAAACAAGCATTCATTTGCACTAGAACTAGCATCATCAGATTCATCATCAGTTACCCCTTCATCATCAAAGTCTCTAACATAGTAGCATTTCTTTGGAGCTCTAGGCCCAGTTCTCAATTTTTTTCTATTTCTTTCAATTCTTTCAGGACATCCAGAAGCATAATGACCTACTTTACCACAAGAAAAACATTTGAAAGGTAGTTTGCCTTTGAACTTACCGGAACCTCTTTGCAATCTGTCAACAAACTTAGCTTCAATTTCATCAAAGTCATCATCAGGTTCCACCTTATATTTTTCAGCTCTGGAGATCTTTTCTAAAGTACTAGCTTTGAAAGTAGTTTCAACTTTTGGCAGAGCATCACCAAACTCTCTCATCTCAAAGGCTGTAAGCTTTCCAAGCAATTGATCTCTATCAATATTTTTCACAGTCATTACTTCTTCAATTTCAGCTACTTTGTGACTGTAGGATTTTAGTAGTGATCTAAGAATTTTCATCACAACTTCCTTATCACCAATAGTTCCTCCCATACCTTTTATTCCATTGACAAGTTCATCAACCCTTTGCATGAAGGCTGTAATGTTTTCATCTGAACATTCATCTTTAAACTCTCATATTTTGCTTTAACGCCTTGTAGCTTGGCTTCTTTTATAGAATCATCTCCTTCAGACAGTTTCTTCAACTTTTCCCAAACCTCATTTGCAGATTCTAGATCCATGACTTTTATCATCTTAGTGTCGGACAAAGCACTTAACAAGGCATCTCTAGCTTTTATATTAAACTCATATTCTTTAATTTCATCTTCAGTTGTCAAACCATTTGGAGGCACATTATATTTTGATTATGTAACTTTCCACCCTCTATAACCAAGACAAAGGAGATGGCTTTTCATTCTTACATTCCATAGAGCATAATTTGTCCCATCAAACTGTGGTGCTTCCTTTTTAAAAGACATCTTGGATCTTCCTCAAGCTTTTAGGCTTTCTTCCAAGGAACTTGGCTCTGATACCAGTTGTTGAAATACACAAGACAACTGAGAAGGGGGGTGAATCAGTTGTCACAAAAACTTAACTTCATAAACCATCAACTACTTAATTCCTGATAATCAGATTTAACCATGAAAGCATGAAACCATAGACTTAATCACAATCACACATTCAACAAAGTAGACACCAAATTTTTATGTGGAAAACCCTAAAAGGGAAAAACCACGGTGGGTGTTAGCCCACAAAAAATATATGAGTTATAACAATACCGAAAAATAGAGGCTCACTGCCTACAGGGCTCACTACCTAAATTGCTCACTACAAAGAACGGCTCACTGCCAAAGGCTGGCTCACTGTCAAGGGGTGGCTCACTTCCAAAAATGGTGAACTGATTAAGTAGAATCTACTCCATGCCTGGGTTCAGTTCCATTGAAGCACAATATAACTTCTCTGCTCTACTCTTTCACACCTTCGCACTTATCTCTTCATTTCGCATACTCCACACCATTTTTGCAATTACATTACAAGCCTTTATACAAGTCATCAACCTTGGAATGTACATCAAGGTTGGCAATACATTCATCAACCGTTGGAACAATATCCAAGGTCGGCATTACAAAAACATACATAGAAATAGGTTTGGACCTAATACAAAAATTTACTAAGGGAAAGATTTAAAGATGTATGTTGATCACACCACACCTTAGCTGGGACTCAAATGCAATTCTTCACACTACGACACACTTCCACAATCTTCAAGGCATCTCCACAATTAGTGAAATCAATCGAGTCGGCCAAGACTAGTGAGAACATTAGATCTGCTAAGAACATTCTTCATCCACAATCCATTTTCTCTTTGTGGACCAATCCAAAGGTAGGAACACGATTAGGAGACATCCACAAGCACATTGTAATCACCGGGAACAACCGCACGATCTCCAACCACTCTGTCAAGAAGATTCTTCAAACCAGAGCACGAGAACAACACTATCGGCCACTGTCATAAGGAAAGGATAGCTTGCGGACCACTAGGTCACGATCCATTAGAGTTGAGGGCACATAATACCAAATTAGACTTAACTCTAGAACCATAGACCAAAGTACTTCAATGTGGAGGAATGCAGAGCATAACACTTTCTCCCTGTCACCACAAAACATACAGGAAAAGCAGTTTTCACTCTGGTGAACATAACTCACTCAAATCTTCATACCAAAGGCTCAAACTTAGAATATAACATCTTCAAATAGACTTCTAGATAACTTCCAATCCACAAACAAAGATATTCATCCTACATGAAATGCAGAGCAATCTTCTAGACTGTTCTTTTGTATGCAATACACTGTTTCCACTGCAACTCACTGTTTCTACCGGAGGAGCTGATTTTCTCAATATCCTCAACATCAAGATCACTTACATAAGTAAATACAAAGCATCTTACTTATTACAAGCAAGCAACAAAATAGGATCACAGTTGACACGAATGACAACACAAATATGTTGACATCAATGACAACACCGATTAGGCACATACTTGCAACATATTGCACGTTGGGTATTATAATGTGCTTTAACTATTTTATGTATGGAGCATGTACGCCTAATTACTGGTGTTAACTAATGTGGGAAATGTGGAGAAGGTTGACATGGGACACTAAGCCATCTCACCCTTATCCTTGTGTTATGGAAACCCGTAATGTGTGCTTGGAATCATTTACGTGTGTTACCTTAGCATTCTTGCACTTTATTTTAAATTATCTTGAAAAATGTGTTTTCTGTGTTTTTTGATTAATTTAATGACTTTAAATTGAAAATTATTATTTTTGTCTTAGTGAAAATATTTATTGCATCATCATATGCTTGAGGAATAAATTTGAGTGATTTCGGTTTAATTTCAAAATTCAATATTTTTCCCGTCAAAAGGTAAAATTACTTTATTTCAGAAAACCGAATGCTTGGTATGGTGTGTTTGGTCTTTTTAGAATGATCGATTAGATCAAATAAAATAACATGTTTGGAATAGTTGAGTTTAGTTGAGTACAACTAATTTCATGTTGATATAAGAGATTTACTTGGATGTTTTTAGTGAAATTGAATTATTATTGCATTTTCTTTAAATGCCTAATGAGATTGCAAAGGAAATATTTTAATTATTGGTCATTGGATTTAATGGTTAAATGTTTCATTGTGTAAGGTAATAGTCTTAAGTTTGATTTATCAACTTAAGTGCATATTTTATTATGAAAAAGATTTAGGGCTTTTCTATATAAAGGAAAAATGAGTTCATTTTATTTATTCTTTGTTCTTCAAAATTGCTCTCCATTTCGTCAAACCCTCCTTTGTTTACAAAATATGGAATTTTGGTGTGCTTGAAGGAAGGATTGTTTTGTTAGCTTGGCAGTTGGATTTGGATTGGTGTCTTCCTATTGATGCTTGGAGTTGTGTGTTCAAAGATTGTATTCATTCCTTCTCTTCTTTGGATTCTATTGATTGATTGAAAGGTGAGCTTCACAAACTCTCTCCATGAATTGTTCTATGATTTTCCCTCTTTGCCATGCCATTAAGAATGGTTTGAAATGACTTTACTTAGTTGGTAGAAAACATAGAACTTCATTACAGTTGTTTATATTATTTCATTTGTCCATGCTTTGGAGATATACCAAAATAGACAAAACCATGTCAAAATTATTCTAGAAACCCCCGACTCATTTTTATTGAAGATTTGGGATGATGGGCATATTATCTATAATGGGTTGTTGTCAGTTTTTCCATAGCTATTGTAAAATGAGAGTTCGAAAATTGGTCAAACTTGGTCAAGGTGCCATAGGGAGCTCTAATGGACTTTTTAGGGCCTTATGGTTATTTCTTGTATTTGGAAAACATAAAAATTGCTTTGTAGGCATTTCCTTGATGAATTTGAATGTGGGATGAGTAGTCTCCTTATTATTTTAAGATTCTACATCTTTTAGAATATTGTCAAAAAAAATATATATTATGTTGAAAATTTATGCATTGATTTGTGTGCTACATCTAAATTCATAAAATTGTTTTGTGGTATGAGTTGTCTCCCAAGTAAAATGTTATTCTACATCTTTTGAGACCGTGTTGTATTTTTGGGATTTTTGGTGCATTAAAATCCATGTCATGTTTGGTTTGTTAAATCGACACGTTGGATGTTTAGGAAGAGGTTTGGGAGTAGGTAAGGAGTGGCTCCTTGAACACATACCAAGGCACAAAGTTGTCAGTGAGTTCATCATGTAAGGAATTGTAAAAAGAGAAACATTAATCACATGAGAGTTATAAAATTTAAAACAAGAGTTTCAATACCTTACCATAGGGAGCTTCTCTAAAACCCGGTAATGGTGCATGCCAACTGCAGGGAGCTTTCCTAGACCTAGTTGGGCGTAGAAGCATTACACACAATGTTAGAGTTGTTGGATGCTTGAGTAGGGCTCGTGATGGGTGACTTACTACTCACACTCAGCGAGGAGATTTGAGTGCCCTCGTCATGACACTCCTTATTTAGCTTGCTAGTTCTCTCTTCCTTATTTGCCACTGCCGAAGTTGGACTCAATGTGTGTTGTGTACCTTGAATTGTTGTGTTTGCAATGGTTGATTCATGTTTTATGGTGTTGTACACATTATATCATATTGTATGGTAGTGGTACCATGTTATATCATATTATATGCATTAGATTGGCAAGTGTGCCACATGTTACGTGTATGCATTGTATGGGTAATTGTGCCATGTGTGTTGTGTGTATTGATTGGCGTGTATGCCATATGTTGCTTGTATACCCTCGATGTGTGAGATGTTCTTAGCAAGTTTGCCATGATCACCTTCTGTGTAGCTTATGGTGCCTAGAGTTGCGTAGGCAGCTATTACGCTTGATAATGGCAATATGATTGGGAGGTGAGCAGCATTTCCCCTTTGGTCCTTCATGATGATCTTCAGGTGCTGGATGGATTCCTTGGTATCTTTGTAGGTTGGGTATGTCGTGTTATGTTCCTTGTTGCATCTTGCAAAGTGTGATGGATTTTGGTGTATTCTTGCACTTATATACTTGAAGGACTGTGTCTTGTGCTATATAATTGTTTATTGAAAGATTGTTATTGTTTGATCCTCAATGTATGCGGACTTGTAAACCAACCACCGAAGTGGTGGTGTATCTTTATATGGGTTTGTGCTTCGACATTGGTGTCGAAGGCATGATTAGATTATCTTGCTTTCCCTTTGTGAACTTGTATGCGACAAATGGAGAAAATGAAAACTTTAATTTGGTGCTTAAAAAGAATTGACTTTTTCAATATGAGTTTTGAATAGGTTGTCTTATCATGTTTAGATTAATTTCCTTTAAATTCATGCTTTTCTCAGTTGTTTTGACCAAATTTGCACTGATTGGGTAATTTTGACCTGGTCCCAAAAGGACTACAGCATTGGGGTGCTGGATTCCAGAGGATTACAACACTAGGGTGCTAGTGTCCTATGGACAACAGTGCCCAAGTGCTAGTGTCCCTAGCAGAGGGCTCCTCCTTTGGAGTTCGTACACCCCAAGGTTGCCTGATATTGCCTATGCCTCCACTTTGTGCATTTAATTTTTTGGGGGTTCTTTTGCTCTCCAAAAGTTACCCTTGTGTGAGGTACCCTATTGTGTTGGGAGTGTTTGCAACCTTCTTGGTTTCCCTCTTTTTTTTTCGGAAGTGTGTCTCTCCAAGAGTTCATCTAGTGACCATTCCAGTTGGTTTAGGACTCCTACTTCATAGTTGGACCATCCCATGGGTGAGAATTATCCTTGTGTTTGGGATGTCTTATGTAGTCATGGAATGGACTGAGGTAGATGTCACCCTCATCCTACTCCACGTGTTCGTGAGGGAGTGATGTTGTGGACGTATTTCTAATCCTCATCATGGAGTGAGCTCCACCTCTCGCTTGGTCATCATGGTGAGTTGTCACACAATGGGTGAAGTCTTCCGCTTGTACCACCTTGTATTGTGCAATGGTGATCTTGCTTTTGGTGTTGTCCTTGTTGCGACATCTTGTGTGCACATGAGTGCAATGCGACATGTAAATGTCGCACTTACAAATGCAAAAAAATTATTGGTTTGTTGTTTGTTCGACTAATGTCCTAGGTGAAATCCTGGGGCATTACATTTGGTATCAGAGCTCATGTTGCAACATTGGGAGCTCTAGGGTATGTGTTTCTCTTGTCTTTTTCAAGCATGTGTGGGGTCCTTGTGTGCTTGTGTGTTGTGATTAGCATGTGTTTTCTGTTGTTATGTCTTCCTTGCATTGGTGCGGTGAGGAATACATTGTCGTGGGGTTTGATAGACCCTTGTGGTTGCCAAGAAGTTGCTTCTGTGTAGTCTTCCTTCTTAATGTCTTGAATGCTTGGCATGAACCCTTGCAGGGTGTGTGAGAGCTTTAGTGACCTTTGTAGGGTCATGTTCGTGCTTATGTGACCACTTTTGATAGTGTAGTTATGGGAACCTTTGTGTGAAAGGATATACCACATTATTGAGTGTTGATTGAATTTTGTACTCTTTGTGAGGTATGCATTTGTATGTGAAAGAGATTATACTTTGATCATATGTGTGGTATTTGAAGATGGTGATTTGAAATGCTTGCACGAAATACATCTTACATTGTCTTCTTGAAAGCATATCCCTATAAGTGAAATTATCTATGCAGGTGTAAGAAAGAAAGTGTTGCATTGCATTGTTAGAATAGATCATTTGGGTAATGACTTATGTCCCTAAATTACATTCTTCCCTAGGATTCATGTGGTAACCTGGGTGTGATTATTACATTGCATTGATTGTAAAGTTAAAGAGAAAAGTGGTTGTGAAAGTTTATTTGCATAGTACTTGTGATGTTTGAGGTGTTAGAATCATGAGTATTTAGAAAACCCTGCATCTTGTGACTTTGAGTTGTGCTTTCCCAATTGTTTAGTATGCTTGTCAACATGTTGTGAAGAAATTTTGCCTCATGTGAATGGCATTAATGGATTATCCATATGATTGGTGAATCCCTATATGGAGAGAAATGTTAATTGTTGCTTGTTGGAGAGATTGATGTGTTTAGATATCATGGTCATGAACCCAAGTTTGTCCTAACTTAATCTTGGCTGCAAGATGTTTGCTAGTGTGTGACTACACATGTGTCTTTGCATGGTGATTGTGATTCCCTTGAACATAATGTAACTTTTGTTGCTTGGCATCTTGTGTGATGTTTGTTTGGTTAAGTAGAAATGATCTCATGCTTCTAATGTGATCGAAGTCTTAGGAGAATTGTTTGTTTGGTGTGATTGAGTGTGTTCTCTTACTCGCCTCATAATTTGGAATCCAAGTGTAGTGTAGCATTGTACTCCCTCTCTAGTGGCTAGAATTAGTCACGTAGTTCATGTAATGTGGAACTTTTGAACTTTGATACTTTATTTATTTGATTTTGGTGAATTCATTAAACGTTGTAAGGGCCAACATTGAATTTTATCCTTGTTTATGAATGAGTAGAGCCATCAAATTTTGAAATTCATTTACCTTGTGATCTTTATGGTCATACTTGATTTACTATTGAATTTTAGCTCATTCTATGTCTTGTTGTTGGAATTGACTTTTCTTCCACTTTGGTATTCTAATTATTAATTATTAGTGGCTATGCTTGAATGTTTTAAACTACTGGTCATGTATCATGTTATGTTCTCTATCATGTCCATGATGGGCCTCTGATGGATTGTATAAGGGAGTAGAATGCAGAGAATGTACTAGTTCTTGGTGTGTGTGTACTTAAACTATGTTAGATTGAATTCCTTGATTCATTATTTAGATGCAAGTGAATAATTGTGTGAAGTGTTGAGAAGTTCTGAAATGATTGTGTTGTTATGGATCTCTTCATGTGAGTTATATTATTGAATGGTGTGCTTGACATGCTTGGATAGTAGTGATTGATGTGAAATTGAATTCATGTATATGCTTAAATGTTTTACATTGACTATGTCTATGTGAATGAGATATGAAGAGAACTTTCTTTGGATTGAATCTTGCTTTTAGTAGATTACTTTTGGTTGAGTGTTGACCTAGTCCACCAACTATGGTTGTTATTTCTTGTGTCGTTCCTGTTAGTCTTGGATGTGATGCCATGCACCTAGTGTTTCGACATTGGTGGAGTGTACATGTTGTATCCTTTGTATGTGAGTTCCATAACTATACTTATGTTTTGACATAGTGTAGGGTATGATGAAGCCTTAGTTAGTGCTTGGGCACATATTATTTATCTAGATTTAATGTTTTACAGTTGCCTTCTTTCTCTTGTTGAGTTGCCAACCTTGTGAATTTGGTTGCTTTAGGAGTTTCTCCTTGGCAGTTTGGAGATTTCCTAGCTTGGTACTAGAAGGGATGTAATTATTGTGTGAATAAGTTGTCCTTTGTATTCATTTTTATGAATACTTGGTGTTTAGGCTACCAGGAAGTCATGTGTTGCCTAGCTGATCATGAATTCGTGATCATGTGGTGTTGTTGGACCTTTTGGTCTAGGATAGTTGAGCTTTGGAGTGGTGTTGAGAGTAGTTTTGCACCTTTGCTCGATGTGTTGTTTTTGCCTTAGATATGTTCCTAGTGAGAAGTAGGTTTCTAATCCTTGCTTGATGGAAGTGATTATGCTTTTAAAGAGGATATGGTTTGGAATCTTCCCTCTGAGAACTTGCTTGGTTGATCCTAGTTTTGGTGGTGTGGAGATGGAGTGTTAGAGGAACCCACTCCTTTTAGAGTGGAGTTGAGGTAGTGGTGCCTATAGCCTTTAAGAGCCATTGTTCCTAATCCTTGAGTTTTTGTGTCGTGAGTAGTGTCCTTGGAAGGAATGTTAAGAGTGTAACCTTATGTTAACAATTCTTATTGAGAGAGTAATTTGTAATTTTTTTAGTTTTCTCTTATGCCTAGTTGAGAAATTGAGGGGTTACCTAGCATAGTAGTTCAAGCCCGAGTTTTATGGACTTGATTTGCTAGTGGCCTGTCATGCCTTTTGGCTAGATCCTCTACTCATTGCAGTAGCAATTGGAGGATGGAGTGATATAGTCTTAGAGGAGTGTGGATGCACAATGGTTGGTTTTGACCTAGTTAGTGCACCTTTTGGAGACTTGTTTCGTAATTTGAGACGTCGACTTGGTGATGGTTCGGAGGATTGATCTTTTGAGATCTCTTGTGTTTGCAAAGGATTGTGTACTGAGGGTAATTCATCCTTGTGTTTTTTGTAGGCTTCTAAAAGTAAGCCTAATGCTAGTGGGGGGGATGTAATACCCACCCTAGTGTTCATTTGATGTGCTATTTCATGATCTTTATGATGTATTGTGTGTATATTAGTGTATTATATAATTCTCCTTCTTTGATGCATCGCACCGAACTTGCCAATGAGGTCTATTGTACCATTGAGGAGTTCTTAGGGTGTATTCTATATGACCATTGAGGGATGGGTTTTGTGCATTATTATTTGGCTTTCCAACTATGCATTATGGGATGCATACGTTGTGTACATGTGTGTTAGATTATTGCAATGCTTCAACTTCATTGTTTTCATTTGCATAATATGATGGACGGATGTGATGTCTTCAATATGATTATGTTAGATGATTTATGCATATATGATTTTATGCTATCGGTTGATTGTCAACTCATGGTTATGATGCTTATGCGATATTATGCCACATTGGGTATTATGATGTGCTTTGGCTATTTTTTGTATGGAGCATGTATGCCTAATGGTTTACTTGAGTGTGCATGTAATTATAAGTGTTAACTAATGTGGGAAATATGGAGAAGGTTGACATGGGACGCTAAGCCATATCACCCTTATCCTTGTGTTGTGGAAACCCGTAATGTGTGCTTGGAATCATTTACGTGTGTTTCCTTAGCATTCTTGCACTTTATTTTAAATTATCTTGAAAAATGTGTTTTCTGTGTTTTTGGATTAATTTAATGACTTTAAATTGAAAATTATTATTTTTGCCTTAGTGAAAATGTTTATTGCATCATGATATGCTTAAGGAATAAATTTGAGTGATTTCAGTTTAATTTTGAAATTTAATATTTTTCCTGTCAAAAGGTAGAATTGCTTTATTTCAGGAAACTAAATGCTTGGTATGGCGTGTTTGGTCTTTTCAAAATGAGATTGGATCAAATACCAATAACCTATTTGGAATAGTTGTGTTTAGTTGAATAACTAATTTCATGTCGGTTTAAGTGATTTACTTGGGTGTTTTTAGTGAAACTGAATTATTATTGCATTTTGATTAAATGCCTAATGTGATTGCAAAGGAAATATTTTAATTATTGGTGATTGGATTTAATGGTTAAATGTTTCATTGTGCAAGGTATTAGTCTTAAGTTTGATTTATCAAAATCGCTTAAGTGAATATTTTATTATATATGAAAAAGATTAAGGGTTTTTCTATATAAAGGAAAAATGAGTTCCTTTTATTTATTCTTTGTTTTTCAAAATTGCTCCCCATTTCTTCAAACCCTCCTTTGCTTGGAAAATATGGAAATTTGGTGTGCTTGAAGGAAGGATTGTTTTGTTGGCTTAGAAGTTGGATTTGGATCGGTGTCTTCCTGTTGATGCTTGGAGTTGTGTGTTCAAAGATTGTCTTCATCCTTTCTCTTCTTTGGATTCCAATATTGCTTGATTGAAAGGTAAACTTCACAAACTCTCTCCATGAATTTTTCTATTGTTTTCCCTCTTTGCCATGCCATCAAGAATTCTTTGAAATGACTTTACTTAGTTAGTAGAAAACATAGAAATTCATTTCAGTTGTTTATTTATTTTATTTCATTTGGTCATGCTTTGGAAACATGCCAAAATAGATAAAACCCCTTCAAAATTATTCTAGAAACCCCCAGCTCATTTTTATCCAAGGTTTGGGATGTTGGGCATATTATCTATAATGGGTTGTTGTAAATTTTTCCATAGCCATTATAAAATGAGAGTTAGAAAATTGGTCAAACTTCGTCAAGGTGCCATAGGGAGCTCCAATGGACTTTTTAGGGCTTTATGGTTATTTCTTGTATTTGGAAAACATGAAAATTGCTTTTTAGGCATTTCCTTGATGAAACTGTGTGGGATGAGTGGTCTCTTATTATTTTAATATTGTATATCTTTTAAAATATTGTCAAAAAAATATACTATGTTGAAAATTTATGCATTGGTTTGCTTGTCACATCTAAGTTCATAAAAGTGTTTTGTGGGATGAGTTGTCTCCCAATTAAAATGTTATTCTATATCTTTTGAGACTATGTTGTATTTTTGAGATTTTTGGTGCATTGAAATCTGTGCCACTCTCGATTTGTTAAATTGACGCGTTGGATGTTTAAGAAGAGATTTGGGAGTAGGTAAGGAGTGACTCCTTGAACACATACCAAGGCACGAAGTTGTCAGTGGGTTCAGCATCTAAAAAGTTGTGAAAAGAGAAACATTAATCACATGAGAGTTAATAAAATTTAAAACAAGAGTTTCAACACCTTACCGCAGGGAGCTTCTTTAAAACCCGGTAATGGTGCACGCCAACTGCAAGGAGCTTTCCTAAACCTAGTTAGGTATAGAAGCATTGCACGTAATGTTAGAGTTGATGGATGCTTGAGTAGGGCTCATGATAGGTGACTTACTACTCACACTCGGCGAGGATGTTTGAGTGCCCTCGTCGTGACACTTCTTATTTAGCTTGCTAGTTCTCTCTTCCTTATTTGCCACTGCCGAAGTTGGATGTAGTGTGTGTTGTGTACCTTGAATTGTTGTGTTTGCAGTGGTTGATTCATGTTTTATGGTGTTGTACATAATATCATATTGTATGGTAGTGGTACCATGTTATATCATATTATATGCATTAGATTGGCAAGTGTGCCACATGTTACATGTATGCATTGTATTGGTAGTTGTGCCATGTGTATTGTGTGCATCGATTGGCGTGTATGCCATATATTGCTTGTATACCCTAGATGTGTGAGATGTTCTTAGTGGGTTTGCCATGATCACCTTCTCTATAGCTCGAGGGTTGCCTAGAGTTGCATAGACAACTATTGCGCTCGACAATGGCAATATGGTTGGGAGATAAGCAACATTTCCCCTTTGGTCCTTCATGATGATCTTCAGGTGTTGGATAGATTCCTTGTTCTCTTTGCAGGTTGGGTATGTTGTGCTATGTTCCTTGTTGCATCTTATAGAGTGTGATGGATTTTGGTGTGTTTTTGCACTTATATACTTGAAGAATGTTGGTGTCTTATGCTATGTAATTGTTTATTGAAACATTGTTATTGTTTGATCCTCAATGTATGCAAACTTGTAAACCAACCACCTAAGTGGTGATGTATCTTTATATGGGTTTGTGCTTCGACATTGGTGTTGAAGGCACGATTGGATTGTCTTGCTTTCCCTTTGTGAACTTGTATGCGACAAATGGAGAAAATGACAAACTTTAATTTGGTGCTTAAAAGAATCAACTTTTTCAATCTAAGTTTTGAATAGGTTGTCTTATCATGTTTAGAATAATTTCCTTTAAATTCATGCTTTCTAGGTTGTTTTGACCAAATCTGGGTTGATTGGGTGATTTTGACCTGGTCCCAAAAGGACTACAGTGTTGGGGCATTGGAGTTTAGAGGACTACAGCACTGGGGTGCCAGTGTCCTGAGGACAACAGCGCCTAGGTGCTAGTGTCCCTGGTAGAGGGCTCCTCCTTTGGGGTCCGTACACCCTAGGGTTTCCTGATATTGCCTATGTCTTCACTTTGTACATTTGATTTTTGTTTGGGATTCTTTTGCCCTCTGGAAGTTACCCCTGTGTGAGGTACCCTATTGTGTTGGGAGTGTTTACAACTTGCTTGATTTCCCTCTTTTTCTTTGGGAAGTGTGCCACTCTAGGAGTTCATCTAATGACCATTCTAGTTGATTGAGGACTCATACTTCCTAGTTGGACCATCCTATGGGTGAGCATCACCCTTGTGTTTGGGATGTCTTGTTTAGTCATGGAATGGACTAAGGTAGATGTCACCCTCATCCTACTCCATGTGTTCGCAAGGGAGCGAGGTAGTGGGGATATTTACGATCCTCATCATGGAGTGAGCTCCACCTCTCGCTTGGTCATCGTGGTGAGTTGTCACACGATCGAGGTGAAGTCTTCCATTTGTGCCATCTTGTATTGTGCAATGGTGATGTCACTTTTGGTGTTGTTGTCCTTGTTGCCACATCTTGTGTGCATGTGAGTGCAATGCGAAATGTAAATGTCACACTTGTAAATGTGAAAAATTTGTCAGTTTAGTGTTTGTTCAACTAATGTCCTAGGTGAAAGCTTGGGGCATTACAAACATGGAACAAGTTTGAAGTACACCAAGTAGAAATTAAAATCCTTAGATACATGTCTTTATAATTTATTAGATGCTAATATAATTCTCCTTGATGCTTAATTGATCAAACAATATGATTCTCTAATTGGTAATAGATGATCCAAGATGAATTAGGCCTCTATCCTTTTATACAAGATCATAGCATGCAAATTTAAATAATTTATGCTTGATTTGCTAGGCAACAACTAGTTGGAGGAAAGTTAGTTTTGACCCATGATTAATTTCAATTTAGGAAAATGGTGGTCAATTTCACATATAGCTAGTTCTAAACATGGTTCAGGATTACACTTGCAAAACCTTTTGAACCAAGTGACTTAACATATATTTACAAATATAAGGGTTAGGTTTAGACCTATTGGTGCCTACAAAATTTAGTTCCCAAATGTGTATTATTCTGCCCCAAATCCATCAGAATTCCCACTTTTGCCTTTGCAGTCTTAACCCATCATTTATATCTGATCTGAGACTATTTTGAATAGGTTCCCTCCAAGAAGTTTCCAAGTGTTTGCCTTTTTAAGTGCAAGGAAGAAAACATGAAAAAAATGGTTGTCCAAGAGAATCTTGGCTTTTTCCTTATGTTTTTTGTCTCTTTCAGAACTTTGGAGTTCAGCCTTTTGTCTTCTATCGTGTCTCTCCTATCGACTCCGATTTTCCCCTTGGTAATCTAAAATTTGCCTAAGTGTTTCAGGCATCAAGGGTTGATGTGGTGGTATTTTTCCTTCTTTCGAACATGCATTAGAGAGAAGGCCCAATCACCAAAGTGTGGCAAGGCTCCAAGTTTTTCCAAGTATTGCAGATCATCGAAGGTCAAAGTTGGGGTCTGCTTTCTTCTTCTAGGTTGGCAGAAGGGTGAGGGCTTGGCGACTGAAGTTCGATGGAGCTTTAATCTTTCTAAGTGTTGTGGGCATCAACAAGTGGGAGGTGTCTTCTATTTCTTCCTTTTTGTAGGCAGAAGGTGGAAGGCCTGATCGTTGAAGTTCGCCAAGGTTCCAAAAAATTTCTAGGTGTCGGCAACCGGGTCTTCCTCTTTCCTTTTGGAAGAAGATAGGCAAAAATGTCAATGCCCAAAGTCTGGCAAACTAAAATTCTTCTAAATGTTTCAGACGATAGCAACCAGAGAGTTTCTCTTCCTCCTTTCTTTTTGAAGGCGGAAGGAAGAAGGTCTGAGGCCCAACCACCTATAACTTTCATTTCTTCTAAGTATTTCAAGGTCAGGTGATCCTTTTCTTCTCTTTCAAAGTGAACAATGCTTGGTGAAGGCCCAATATTTGAAGCCTCATGGTTTCCATTTACATTCCTTTTAGTCTTTGGAAATCAGGGTTTCTTTCTTCACCTTTTCAAGAGTTGATTGCATGGAGGAAGTCTGATTGGTCAGGGCTCGACTGTTTTACCTTCCATACTCCTCCCACCATAGAATGCACTAACAACCTCTAGGATCGCCATTAATGTGAAATGGGTAGTTGAAATTAAGGTTTTTATTACAGTTGGTGGGGTTGTTGATGGTTTTCCTACCCATTTCATCCCCAGGTCCGAGTTGTGAAGGCTATAAAGGTAAGATTGGAATTCATTCTGAAGGGGGTCACTGAACCAATTGTCTAGTTAGGAAAGCCTAAGGGAGATTTTAGGGCATCAAGTAGAGGATAATTTTTGGTCAATGAATGAAGGAATGCATCTGATACAATGAAAGAAAGGATTGTAACACATATTCATACAGTGGTATGTCTCCATGGCTATTTACTATGATTTAGGGGAATGCATGGTCGCAACTTTGTATTTTGCCTTCACCACACTTGCTAGTGTGATTGTAATAGGGATTTGATAATGTATGAATCATTTAAATCAACACAAGCTTTATGTTGGGTCATGTCTTTCTTGCAAACGGATCATTGTAGTTATGCTCTGGATAATAAGTATGTCTAGTGTATGAAGTGCAATATGGGAAATGTATGTGAATACATTTTAGTTTTCTATTGATGATGTTTCAATCTATTTTCTTCCTCTTTATTGCTTATGACTCAGTTGCCCAATGGAGTAGGCACCGATACATATTAGGGATGGATCAATCACTATTTAAATCAAATCCTCGTCTTGTTAGTTTAGGTTCTACATGTTGTCCATGATTTAGTGTAATAACCGGGGATAAATTTGAAGTGATGCAAAACTATTTTAATCATTGGTGAACCATGTACATGTATGCACACACTATGTATCTTGTGTATGAAAAGTTAAGTGAATTCATCTCAAGGAGTATAAGGAATGTGATGTAGTTATATTTGTGTGCAAATGCATAGTACAATAATCATCTTAATCAGAGGCATGTGCGATCAGTTTGTCTTGATGTAGTGACATCTTTGGGGGGTCAAGTGTACATTGGGTGTGGTTGTGTTTGTTTGTTTCTATTCTATTTCATGCCTCTAGGAATATCCCTCCTAGGTCTAGCTGAGCCTGAAGTGCAGAGGAGTATACCCACTCCTGTTAGTTGGCCAAAATCACCTTGACGACACCCCTGGCCTTGGTGATGGTGAAATGTTTTAGGGTTTTAGGTTGCAGTGATTTTGGGAACTAACAAGACCATTAAGGAACAAGGACGTAGAATTAGATTAGGTATAGGTCATATGCCAACAAATCTATAAATAGGAAGGATATTCCTCATGCATGTTCATGATCAATGGATATTAGTTGAGAAAATCCTAAAAACAACCTTCAAACACAGACATCACCACAAAACAATGGTTAATATCACATTTTTTCTAGTTTTATTAGAATTGTGACATGCATTAAAGAGAACAACAAAGTAATATGAAGATTCAAGAAGGCATAACACAATTGAAACACAAAAGATATAGCTAAAGAAACCCTAAAACAAGGAGAAATTATGTTAAGAGTGAGAAAAGATCACCATGCCATTATCATTCAATCACTTACAAGTGATACAGGGCTTCAAAGTGCATATGTAACATGTATTAGGGAATATATACAAACATTTATAATACACATGATTTTGGAGTGATTCAAAATTGCCACATATGATTTTAAAAGGTGTGAAATAGGGTTTTTTTAAAATCTAGAAGTTTTGTTTGCTTCTAGGGTTTTTGTTTCATTTTTAGGGTTTTAGTTTCATTTCTAGGGTTTTAGTTTCGTTTTTAGGGTTTTATTTTGGTTTTTTCAGGGTTTTAGTTTTATTTTTATGGTTTTAGTTTGGTTTATTCAATTTTAGTTTATTTGTAAGGTTTTGGTTTAAATTTTAAGAAAATTACATTTGTAAATAAATTTATTTAAACAAAAATTAAACAATATAACTATGATTAACATTTTAATAAAAAAAATTAAAAGAGGAAAAAATCCTACTTGCAATAGTTGGCAAGGAGGTTTCTGTGGGGTTGTGAGCTCCAAGCGGAAGGGTTTCTGATGACACAAATCTAGGTGAAAGTGACATTTCAATTTTTTTTTCTTTCAAAGTTTCACCTAAAACCATGTCGCCCGATAAGCTATCAACCCTAACCTTTCTACCCAGAAATAGATGTCCATGTTGTGCCACGTGGTTCCTGTAAGCACACAAATCATACACAGCCCCCACAAGGACCCCTATGATGATTCAAATCATTGTCATATACATGTAAGCATGAAATAATGTCCTTTAAGCAGCAAACCTCTTGATGACATGTCCTCTTTCTTGTCTTGTGTTGTTTCCCCTTTGTCGATTTCTTTCTCTCCCTGTTTGCTACGCTTTTTAACACTTGTTGCGACACTTGTCGACTTGCATTTTCTAAGCTTTCAACCTTTCTCCTAAGCCTTGTGAGTGCCTTGTAAGTGAGTTTTCACCTTTCCCCTATGTTTTTCATCCTATGCACCTCCTAGAAGCTTTCTAGAGGTCTCCCTATCCATCTCCCACTTTCGGTTTTCAGTTCTGATCCACCAATCCAAATCTCCCCCTATTATTTCCAGATCTCCCCCGGGAGATCCTGTGGGTGCTAGAGGAGATTTGGATTCTTGCACATGAATGACCTATTTATGGAGGTAGAACCCCTCCTTTTCTTGTCTTCTTTCATCTCCCAGCCTATTTTTCTGCAAAAGACCCAATCTAGCCCAGATCTCCCCTGGGCGACCTAGGGTTCCCCCTCAAGTGACCCATGGTCGCCCAGGGGTGACCCTACGAGCAAAAGGGGTGACCTTTCCATTTTTTCAGCCACGAAAAAACTTGAGTTTCTCACTCGTTTTTGCTTCATTTTCACTTGTTTTCTTCCAGTTTGCATGGTTTTTTATGCCTAATTTGGAGTTGACTATTTCATGCACCCACACATGCATAATTAACTCTATTTGATCTATAATTAACTCTTTAATCAATCTCATGCATTCCCTCATCTCCAATTCCTCTTCAATGATAAGCTATAATTGATTTATCACTCCATAGTTAGCCGAGTTCACTGGGTAATCAACCTTGTTAACTCCCCAATCATCCTTGTTAACTCATCAATCAAATTAGTTAACTTCTCAATCAATTCCACCTCTCATCCCTTCTTCTAACCTATAAATACCCATCACCTCTTCATTATTTTCTAAGTTGAGCATGTTGGAGAATACCCTTCTCTTCTTCACAAGCTTTTTCAAGCTTCTTCACAGGTCTTTGAGCCTCTTTCTTCATTTCTTTCTTTAGTTTTTCAAAGATTCAAAGCTTTCATTGTTGCATAGCTTCAAAGCTCTTCCACGGAGGCAAATTCATTGTGCACACAGTTCTTGCCAGTTTTTGCTCTCCAACTTAGCATTCAAATGCTCTTATAGGACGAAGGTGCCTTTTGCTTTATTTGTTCAATCAAGCAATGCTACGCTGCTTCATTCTATGCCATTGTGCTCAACCAAAGCTCTCATTGAGCTCATACAAGCTTCATCAAAGCTTCTCTTTGCTTCTTTGTGTCATTTTGTCGTCACTTGGGGATCTCTCGTTGCTTCAAAAGGACTTGTGGTTGCCAATATCAAGGATTTATGAGGGTAATGGAGTCACACAAATATTCATTTCTCTCAGGTTCCTTCATTGTTTTGTTCAATTAATAGTAATTAGAAAAACAAATTTGCTCTTGGGAACAGTAAAACATTATTTTTTCCTTGATAATTAGATCTTGCATGTTAGATTAGTTGTTTTCATATTTCTAGATCTAGATTATTAGAAGAACCATTTTCCCCTTTCTTTAGATTAGATTACTTCTAAAATATCAAAAACACAAAAAACATAGATTAACTTTGCATTAGAAAAATCATATTAGATTGCATACATATTTCCCTTTTATAGATTAAAAGCACTTTTTATTTCCCAAAATACTAAAAAAGCACAAAAAAATGTTTTGCATATCATTTAGTTTGCATGCATATAGAAACCCTATAATATACAAAATAGAAAACTCTCGATACCATCACGAGGTAACCACAGTTAAACAATCCAATCAAACCCTCGATACCATCATGAGGTAAAAACAAATCAAAACACAAGTCAAACCCTAGGTCAAAACCCTAGATCTAGTTAAGGTTAGCAATCACAGAACTACCTCCATCTTGGCTCGTGAATGTCCCTAGGAGTGAGAGGAGAGTGGGTGAGGGCTATCCGTGATGAGATTCAAGAGATCCATCTAAGACCACAACAAGAAACATTTGTTCTACCACAAGGAGACCCGTTCGTCCTCTTATTATTAGAAGAAACTAGACAACACCAGATACAACAAGAACTCGTCCAACGCATACGAAAATAAGAGGACATAAATGAACAGAACCGCTTACCCACACAGAGGTGGAATCTAAGAAATCTAAATAGGAGAAGAGAAACTAGTGACTCTTTAGGTCATAGGGTTATCTCAACTACAACTTCAATCAAAGGAAACATTCAACTAAGCACACAACAACAAAGCCCACAGTACTTGCCGACCCCTCTCTACAAAGTCCAACTTTCCAACGAGCCAGACCCCCATCGTGTCTCACCTCCTCTCGACTGGCTACTTCCACGTGAGCGAGAGTGACATGGCAGATCGCCCCGTGGCAAGGAGGGAAAGGTCCGTGTGCGTGCCAAAATCTGACCCGATAGCCCTAGGCAACCGGAGTCACGATTTTG
This sequence comes from Cunninghamia lanceolata, assembly GCA_027924645.1. Taxonomy (NCBI): domain Eukaryota; kingdom Viridiplantae; phylum Streptophyta; class Pinopsida; order Cupressales; family Cupressaceae; genus Cunninghamia; species Cunninghamia lanceolata. Next base: position 293,406 of record BSBN01001292.1, on the reverse strand, counting down.
AGCGTACATATTTTGGTGAACCTGACGTGAATCAAACAAGCAACCTTCTGATATTCATTCATCACCATACGCCATCAGCTTTGTTGGTGCCTACCTAGGGTTAGGGTTTCAAGCTTGAAAATCCACTGGCATTTTAATTTAAACACAAAAAATTCTAAGTCCCTCGGCCTCCTGAATTACATGCATGTATCTTTGTATATGGCCGCTTGTATGTGTCTTTGTATGTACAAGTGCAAATGTACATTGGCGGACCTGAAAAATAATTCAATCGGCTTTAGAAATGGTGAAAAAACTAATCGTATGCATCATTGTATGCATAAAGGCTTGTATGTGATATTCGGGTGCAATTCCAGGCGTGTAAAAGTGGATGTACATGGTAGATTCCTGGAATATTCTGTGCTTGTATGTAAAAGATTACATGTATATTGTGTTGTATATTCGATATACAATGGGTAAGATACAACAGCAGATGTCAAAAAGTGTCAAATCAGGTTTAATGGTGGTTGGGCCCACAGGTATGTGCAAAGGGGGTTGTATGTATGTGACAGATACAATTGGACATACAAAGGTGGAACATACAATGCCGGACATCAAATTTTATTAAATCAGACCTGGTGGATATTGATGCAAAGGTGAAGTTGAAAAGTCAAAGGCATTTCCTTGTATGTTGCGTTGTATTTATCTCCGATATACAACTACATATACAAGGAGATGTACAAGCGGATGCGGCCAGAAAGTTTGCAGTATTTGTGAGCCAAGTGAAATCCATCGTTGTATATTGGGGTTGTATGTACCCAATATACAATCAGACATACAATGATAGATACAAAGAAATATACAAAGTGGGAGCGGTCAAAGTCAATGATGGGGCCCGCACAGTTGTATGTCCTGCGATTGTATGTATGTGCTATATACAATGCAATATATAAAGGCACACATACAATCCTAGATGCAAAAGGTGAGTTTGTTGTGGCGGATAAGTGGTTGAGGTCCGGGGTTGTATATTGCACACTGTATGTATGTGCGATATACAAGGCGATATGCAAAAGGAGTTTGATACAACGCCTGGACCCGATTGAAATTTCAAATTCATTCATAATGGTTTGGGGTCCGCCCTTATATGAGGTGATTGTATGTATATACAATTGCACATACAATTTCAAATACAAATGAAGATACAATGGATCACCGATGAAGAGGCCAATGCTCAGCGATGGAGAACCAATCAGGGGGTGACACATGTCCGAAGGCAGTTGTATGTATATACAACTGCATATACAAAGATTTGAATGTGTTGTGGGTGAAAAAGGTAAAATGTATCTTCACGCTGCGAAAAGTCAAAGAAGCAAAAGCCACCTGCGTGGCGCATTTTCATTGGTCGAGGACCAGTCATTGTGATTTGAAGCCATTGATCTTGGTGATGAGGAGGAAATCAATGGCCCTGTTTCAAAATTTCATAGGAGGGTTTTCTTGTGCATTCGCAATTGCATTCCAGGCAGGAAAAGTTCTTGAACGCGCAAACTGCTACATTTCCAGAAGCTGTGGGTAGGTTGGCCATTAATGGCAAATTTATAGAGGTATGGGTCGAATTAATGGGCCACCTACCATTTTTAAGAGGAAAATCTCCAAGCAGCGGCACACTTCTTGAATTCAACCACTCCCTTCTTCTTCTTCTACCTGGAGCATTGAATGTTTTGGGCACCATTATGATGGTGCAATGTATCTGACAACATTTTAAGTTGACCATTGTACTTGATTGCTGAGTACACATTCTTAGTTTATATCAGAACTGTGTTACTCATTTTAGGGGGGAAGACTTGGGCAATTTTTTTCGGAGGAATAATGAAAACAGAGCTTTTATGGGTTGTTCTGTCTCATTTTGTGAGTTTATGAGTTGCATTTGAATGCACATTGCACATATGTTCAGTTTCATGTTATTTTTATATGAAAAATGCTTCATGGCATGTGTTTAACTGTTTGTCTCCATTTGTTGTATGCATCCCTTCTTTTGAATCTGGTTGCTAAGGGTTACTTAGATTCTAGGATATAGATTTCTATATTTCATGCTTAACTTTTGACCTCCATTCAAGGAATGGATTAAATTGTTTTAGGTTAAGTATGAAGAAGATTGTATGGCAGCAGAGATGTTTGTAAGTAGAGATAGCTAAATACTCATTCTTGGGTGATGTTTGTAAGGCAAGCACTAATCTAACCCCTTGAAACTTGAATCTCTATTGAGTTTGTGCAAATCATTCACATGTATACGTCTAGTTGACTCCTTGCCCTGAGATAGGCACTGGTCTGCTCTTGTGTAGTAGTTATGATCCAAAACCCCCTATCTTGCATCCAAAACATAAATACAAATCATTTCATTATCCCAATCTGTTAGTTTGTAAGATTAGAAGTAGGACCCTACATGCTCTCATCCTTAACCAGTTAGATATGTCCAAGAACATTGCCAACCTTGTGATTTATCACACAAATCCTGGTCCAAACATGAGAGTATTTTGCCTGTGACTAAAAGGCTAAATCTTTCTGTTGGGTGAGTCAAAGTTAAATCTTTAGCTATAGGGATACCCCCCTTGGTGCAGTAGAACCAGAAGTGAAGGGGAGGCAGCTCATGCAACCTCCTGTATTTGTTGGCTGAATCTGCCTAAGCTTAGGAACTGGCAAACCCTTTGCTGATTCAAAAAAAAAACCCCAACAAGCTTCACTACATATTTTGGTGAACCTGACGTGAAGAGCAAATCCTTTTGGGATGGGTTCTTTTAAATTTTTACACATCTCACGGTGTTTCATGCATCAAAAATCTAGGACAAAATCACAAAAAATCCAAGGGAATATCCCCTCAAGTAAAATTACAAACCCAAAAGGGATCCAATAAAATCCCCATAAATTTGACAAAATTAAAACACAACCAATGAGCATTCAATCTGAGATCCATCAAGATGATCAAATCATAATAAGCCATCGAAAATTGGCCACCGAAATGGACAATGAAGCATGTTCTCTAGAGAAGTACTTACAAGAAGCTGAGTAGGTACAAAAATCACTCCACGTTGTACATTAAGATAAAAAGCCCATGACATGTGAAGTGTCATCAAAAGGAACAAGTAGGGTCAGTCAAACCCCAACACAAAGCAATCCATCTGAAGGTTGTAAAACTCAACGAATGAAGGAAGCCTCACTCACAAACCTTATAGAAATTTTGGTCCAATGAATCGAGACCCTTGAGGCTAGGAGGGTTGAACAAAATTGCCAAAACAAAATTTAAGAAAAACTTAGGGCACAGGGAAATCATTTCATTGATAAAATTGAATCAAACTAGGGGGAAACACAAAATACCCCTAATCCAAACTTCCATGAAACATTCAGGCCTCCCTTTCCCTCACCCTCCAACATGACAAGTATCAATCAAATAGGTGGGAATCCTAAGATGCAAAATCAACCACAGATGATCCCACCCAATCTTCAAAACATAAACATGACACCATCTAGTCATCCAACTTTTTCAGGATATCAACAATCTAGCATACCCTTTCAACAAACACAACAAGCTCCACTTGAAGGGATAATGTTTGGAGGAACAAAATCCTCTACACATAACTCCCTCCTAGGAACATACCTCGAGTATTTAAAGGAGCCTCTTGACGACAACATTCATCAGGCTATACTACCACTACCTCTCCCTAAGCTTCCAAAATTTAAAGGAGAGGGTGATCCCAACTCTCATATCAAGGCTTATATCATGGTAGTATGAGAACTCCTTCCATGGGATGGGGTGGTAGCAAAGTTTTTTCCAAAGACTTTGGAGGGTATTGCTCTAGATTGGTACTATCAACTTCCAAAAGCATTGATCCACTCTTTTAGGCAACTCATTGATCAATTTGTGGCTACCTTTGACATAAACAAATTGGTCAAGACAGGAATACGAGAAGTTTTAACAATCAAACAAAAAGCCAATGAGTCAGTTGCACATTTTATCACACGATAGAGGAAAGTTCTCTATTCTTCAACTAGTGCATCAAACATGGATCATAGAGAACTCTGTGATCTTTTCTTACATGCTCTCAACAATGACATACAAGAACAAGTACAAAAACTCCCTTATAAATCATATGAAGAAGCACTTGAAAGTGCCCTTAGAATTGACCAAGCCGCTATTGATAGTGAAAGAAGGGAGTATGATTCTAATGGAAGGTTGATAAACCATGATACAAATGAAAAATACTCAACAAAGGATCAAGACATAGATGGGTCAACAAACACTTCACCATCATGGAACAACAATTGTGACTACAATAGTCATACAAGTTTGGGAAATGAAAATGCCAACAACTATCCCCTGAGAATCAACAAGAAATCATATAACAATCATCATAAACCTCGAGATCACAATCATGATAAATATTGCTCATTTCACATGAGAAGAGGGCATGAGATCAAATCATGTTGGGGGTACCATTGCTTCATATCAAACCTCCCAAAATGTCAAGAAAAAGCATTCATGGACACATTCTCACAAGATGAATAACTTAGTCCCAACACCTTTAATCAAAACAGCTTAGGCCTTGTGGAATTAGATAAAGATCAAGAAATTTGTGTCATACAAGGACCAGAACAACTAGATGACACCAACAATTCAAAATTTTCTCACATGCGAGAGCTTATCAAGAGTTCTACACACAAGAATGCTCTCCTTAAAGCCCTAGATCTAGGCCATATAGTTCAAAACACTCCAAGTGAAAAGTGTTCTTCAACATTTGATTTTGAAAAGTTACCCTCAGATAATGACATAGCTAAACAGGGTGATCTCCCCCACCATCTAATAGTCCAAGTCCAAGACTGTTCCATTAAACGTGTAATGATTGATGATGGTTCTGCAATCAACATAGTCTCCTTTTTGATTCTTCAAAGAATGGGTTACGATGAAACACAAATCACAAAACAAACTTCCATGCTTAGAATTTATAATAACCCAAACACTCAAACCATGGATAAGGTCAATCTTCAAATCACATTGGGTCCCAAAACCATCTCAACTTAATTCCATGTCATCAATGAAGAAACCACTTACAACATGATCCTAGGAAGGCCTTGGATTCATAGGATGAGGGCCATTCCATCCACATTATTTCAAGAATTACACTTCTCGTATATGGGACAAACCCACGTCATCAAAGGAGATCCTGATCCTTTCAGCCTTTATAGAGTTGAACAAGTCAAAAAGAAGGGAAAGTTGATGGAAACCACTAATGACCCAAAAATCAACACTTTTGAAAAGGGAGAGACATCAAAACAAATTACAAACATAAACAAGATCTCAAAATGTATATGGAAGGGGGAAATAGGAGAATTCCCCTTCGATCCCAACTCAACAAAGTCTTACGCTCCATTCAACTTAGTGGCCATTCTAATTGAACCAGACATAAACATCCCTATGGTTGAAATCATGACTGAAGAAGAAGAACCAGAATCCACACAGAAACTAGGAGAGTCAACACTAACATCATTTGCCCTTCAAAATTTCAAAACAAACATGGGAACTCAACAAGAACAAAAAATGATAAAGCTAGGGGGCAAATCATCAAACAATGAAACATGTGAGTACACAAAATTCCTCACTGAATACCAAGACATTTTCACACCAAGACTTCAGGTGTCCTTGCAAAGACTTCCAAGTGAAGTTTAGACCAAATTGGATAGGTCCACACATAGTTAAGGAAGACGTAAAAAACAACGCTACCTCTTGTGCATCATGGAAGGAGAAGACTTTAGAATCTTGAAACATCATAAAATAAAAAAAATATAAAAAAAATCATAAAAATCGAAATCACAAAAAGAATTTGTTTCTTGCATTTTAGTTTCATCATGTTCATCTTGCATTACAATGAATGACTTGCTCTTGTATTATTTTCATTTCACTAAGGAATCTAAGGTTGCCTAGACATACATCATCCTTTCAAGACTTAGAGATTCCCCATTTCCACAATCGCCATTATCCCCTTTCATTCCAAGTGATTCTAATCAAAGCCTAGCTCTTAGCTTTACACTGGTCCATGTCTTAATGAGTCAAGATTTTAGGTCTAAACAAAGTCAGTATTCAAACCTATAGTATTCAAAGGAAGCTTGCAAGTAGACCTTCCCAATTCTTCCCTAGTATTAGAGAAGTCCAAATAGATTACAAAAACTTTAGGTGGTGCTCAGCCCCTTATCTTTCTTGGCCAAAAACGTCAGGAAGATCAAAACTCTGATGGAAGCAATCTAAGATTTGAGTGAATAAAAAAATGAGTGATCAAAATAAGAGTGTCAAAAAGTGAGAATTGAGAGATCAAATTATTGCATATCCAAAGTTTCAAAAGAATTCATTTCTTGAAAAGTCAAATATCCAAAAAAATGAGAAAAATCAAGTGAGGAAAATACAAAAAAAAAGTAAAAACAAAAAAAAGAGTGAAAGAGAGAATATTTTTGAATGTCCATACTATTGTGTGGAGATCAATCTAAGCTTGAAGCCTCAAGGGTGACATTCTAACAAAGAAAGAAAGGTACAAAGCACACACACACACTAGTTGAGCAAAACCAAAGAGTCTAGTAGTCTCTAGGATCATCTTCTACCAAGAGACCCTTGTTCTTTCCCTTTTATCCTTTACCCTGGGCCTACCTTGCTTGCCATCTATGATCTAAGTCTAGCAAATACCTATAAAATTTGCTACTTGTCTAAGTTGAAAGCTTGTCAGTTTGTATTATTTAGATAAGGATCAGTGTTTAGCCTTTAGCAAAGCCAAAATTCAGAAACACTCCATTTTCATTCCCGCTTCCCCACTTGAGTCATGAAATCCTATCTCACAGCCTTGAATAGATCTCTTATATCAGGACAACTCACAATCCCCTGAATTGAAAATCATATTAAAGAGCAATCATATTGTTTGTTCCAAGTTGCATTCATACCAAAATCAGAAGAAAAAAAAAAGTCAATGTCATGACTCATGGCATTCCATAGAAGTAAAAGATTCATTTCAACATTGCTTGTGTTCTTGCATCTGCATATCATCACTTGCACTCATATATATATATATATATATATATATATATATATATATATATATGTCCAAAGCAATAAAGTCAATGTCATAACTCATGGCATTCCATAGAAGTAAAAGTTTCATTTCAGCACTGCTTGTGTTCTTGCATCTGCATATCATCACTTGCACTCATATATATATATATCTATATATATATATATATATATATTGCATCATCCATATGTGATCATCGTAGGAATGCATTCTCGTAAGCAAAATAAAAGCTCTATTCAACCATATGCACAAGCGGGAAAGTGAAGTACAAGATGTATACTAAATCTATGTATGGATCTCATCAAATCAGGTCTTGTAACAATAAAGTGTAAAACAATGACTGAGCACAAGTCACTCCTCAAACAAGTCAAAAGAGCAAAATTGTGTAGTCAAGTACACAAGTCTCCCCATGCAAGGGGGCAAGGGTAGAGACCTCTTCAATGTAGGTCTCTCAAAGACCTCAAATAACATCAAGATCAAACCTTTGCAAAATCTTCACAAAAACCATAAAAATTAGAAAAATCAAAAAAACCTTAAAAAATTGTAAAACATAAAAAATCCCTAAAAATCAAATATGTTCTTCAAAATTTGCAATAAAAGGAGAATCTATTCTCTTCCTCTCTAGATTAATATGTTGTCTTTTTTCTTTTATGCATCTTTCGTGTGTTGTTTTACGTGCATTCATTCCTACAGGTCTAACCAACAAAGGCAAACAACTAGTCAAACTTGAACAATCTATGGTAAGTTCGTCATTTTAGTTTTCATTATTTGTTTTGATATATTCAGATGTTGAACTAATACTAGTTATTGTAGGTACAATTGCAAAAAATTGACAATAGGTAAGTCCTAGTTTGGGAACGGTACCTACCTTTCATGTAGACTACCGTCCCCGAGGGGGCAAATATGTAAGCACAAAAATCACGCACAGCCTCCATGAGGACCTCTATGATGATTCAAATCCTTGTCACGTACATGTAAGTCTGAAATAATGTCCTTTAAGAAACAAACCTCTTAATGACGTGTCCTCTTTCTTGTCTTGTGTTGTTTCCTCTTTGTCGATTTCTTTCTCTCCCTGTTTGCGACGCTTTTCGACACTTGTTGAGACACTTGTCGACTTGCATTTTCTGAGCTTTCAACCTTGCTCCTAAGCCTTGTGAGTGTCTTGTAGGTGAGTTTTCACCTTTCCCCTATGTTTTTAATCCTATGCACCTCCTAGAAGCCTTCTAGAGGTCTCCCTATCCATCTCCCACTTTCGGTTTTCAGTTCTGCTCCACCAATCCAAATCTCCTCCTATTATTTCCAGATCTCCCTTGGGAGATCCTACGGGTGCAAGTGGAGATTTGGATTCTTGCACATGACTGACTTGTTTCTAGAGGCAGAACCCCTCCTTTTCTTCTCTTCTTTCATCTCCTAGCCTGCTTTTCTGCAAAAGACCCAGTCCAGCCTGGATCTCCCCTAGGCAACCCATGGTCACCTAGGGGCGACCCTATTGGCGAAAGGGGTGACCCTGCTATTTTTCCAGCTGCATAAAAACTCAAGTTTCTCACTTGTTTTTGCTCTGTTTTCGCCTATTTTTCTTCTAGTTTGCATGGTTTTTGATGCCTAATTTAGAGTTGACTATTTCATGCACCCACACATGCATAATTAACTCCATTTGATCTATAATTAACTCTTCAATCAATCTCATGCATTCCCTCATCTCCAATTCCTCTTCAGTGATAAGCTCTAATTGATTTATCACTCCATAGTTAGCGGAGTTTAGTAGGTAATCAACCTTGTTAACTCCACAATTATCCTTGTTAACTCATCAATCAAATGAGTTAACTTCTCAATCAATTCCACCTCTCATCCCTTCTTCTAACCTATAAATACCCCTCACCTCTTCATTATTTTCCAAGTTGAGCAAGTTGGAGAATACCCTTCTCTTCTTGACAAGCTTTTTCAAGCTTCTTGTTGTCCTCAAAATCAGTTGTGCTTATTTTGTAGACAACCCCTACAAAACTTGTCTGTTTCGTAGCCTACACTCTAAGTTCGCAAATCAAGGTGAGTTATCTTGGCCTTGTATGAAGTCATCTGACACCATAGAATGGTTTGTGACATTCCCCTAAGTTGATTCCTCGAGATTTGTGAGAATCGATTAGGTTATAAGCCTATCGAAATATCAATTTGACTATTTTAGGGTGTTAGAAAAATTTTGAGTTTTCATGTGCACAAGCGGTCAAAACCACCACTCTTGCATATCTTTGTTGTTTTAATGTGCAATGTTGGTTAAAACTATCGCTCATGCATTTTCCTTGTCAAAATTTAAAGGATGTGTAATAGCGGTCACTATTGCCGTTTTTTAATATGGTTCAATGACATGTAGAATCGGTCTTTTCCGCCGCTCAGACAAATCTTTGCAGATCTCGCAAACTCAAGAGTTATTAATGGCATTCGTGTCACCATTAATATACCTTTTTATACCTTTTTAAGGTTTAAACTTGTTCATTTTGTTATTTCTCATTCCCTAAATTTTCCAACCGTCTATTGAAGTCTTCTTGAGATCGCTGAATCGCGCAGATTTCTGATTTGGACGGATTTTGGTCTCCAAGGTCACGCTTAGGGTTTCAGTTTATTATCTGAGGTAAGTTATTTTTTTTTTTAGTTTTTGTTTTAAACCTAGGGTTTTATTGATCATTTAAAATGATTGTTTTGTAAAACTATATTGTTTGGATTCATCATCGTTTATGTTTGTTAATCAAGCTTTTGGAAACCTTGGTATAGTTTGTGTTTCTGTTTATTGTTGTCATTTTAAAATGGTTTATTTTTCCTTGGAACCCTAGTTTTTTCATTTTTTTTCTTTTTTTCCTTGGTATAGTTTGTGTTTCTGTTTATTGTTGTACATATAAACACTTCCTCTAATATGCATTGGCGGGCCTTTTTGCCGCTTGTGCATGCACTCAATGCCTTGCAAATATTCTGGAGGGAATGGAAGATGAAGGGGATGTTTTGGATCCCAAGTACAATGTTTAGAACATTGAATCCTTGCCTCTACTAGAGGTCAAATGGTCTGTCAAAGAAGAAACTTCAATCAGGAAAAGATTTCAACCAGTTCTAGCCAATACAAATGTGTGGTTAGGAAGTAAGGGAATAAGTCTGAAGGAATTTCTTACTAGATCAGAAACTAAGATTCAAGAGCAAACAGAGAAAAAGGTAGAAAACCAAACAAAGAACAAAAGTGACACTCCCTCTTCTTCTAAAGTGCATAAACCAAAAATCAAGTTTGTATCTAAAGGAGTAAGAAGAAAGAGGTTGCAGGAAATTCTACTAACATAGAATTAGGTGCCGAGGATACAAATGTTGATAAAATGGAGATTGAAGATATTGAGATTGAACAACAAGATGTTGAGGAGCCTGATGGTGCTAAACAAGCAGAAATGCCTAAGAAGCTAGATGAGGAAAATGAAAAGGAGGAGAATGTAGAACAGGAACAACTTGGTGATTCACATCTTTCTCCTCAGAAGGATCTCCCACTAGAATCACAAGTTTCTACACCCCTTCATCATGCTCCTGTTTCTGGCAGTTTCCCAGTAGTTTCCAATGTTCCTATTTCACCTATTTTTGTTGTGTTTTCTGATAATACCCCTACCTCTGTAAGAACAAGTCTTGGGACCATGTTTGATTCTTCTGGTTCTATTCCAAGTTTATCTTCCCCATCATTTGATATTGGCGAACAATCTATTCTGGAGCATTTTCTAGATGGTTCAGAGAAAGTTGTTGACACAAGTGCAATTTTTACCAACACTGGTCCTATTGTTACTATAGCAAGTGTGAGCATGGATCTAGCTAAATAGGTAATTGATTCTTCTCCAAATGTTGGTGCCTCAACACTACCTCCATGGTTGTCTGCATACACTTCCAAGAGAAAGAAGCAAGCAATTTCACTGGATGAAATATATAGAGAGAAGTTACTTTCTGCTAATCCAAAGGCCTAGAAAAAGAAACCTAAAACTGTTTCTAGGCTTATTAATGAAAAAGGAATCAGATATGTAGAAATTGCTAAGCCACTAGATGATGCTACTATAGATACATTTGATATGAATGATTATATTGTCTCCAGAGTTGAGTTAGGTAAATAACTCATGAAGGTATCAAGGTAGATTTTCAAGCTACTGCAAGTTCATTGCTTGAGAAATATGATGAGGTCAAGAAGGAGAAAGAGCAGTACAAAGCAAAGGCAGAACAACTTGCTGTTGTTCTCCAGAAAATAGTAAAATCATTTGAGTTCGTGGAACCTATGACAGTAACTGTTGATGACCCTCTTATTAAAAAAGTTAAGAAAGTTCAGGCCAGAGGAAGAGTGGTTGGTGATATTGTGGAATGGTAATTAGCACAAGGAAGGATTCTATTGAAGACCACAGTGGAAAGAAAAGGAAAGATGGACAAGGCAAAAACTGAGCTAGATGAAATTATTGATTTACTTTATCAAGAACTATAGGATCAAGAAGAAAGTTTAGAGGAATGGATTGAGATGAAGAAAATCAAAATAAAGAATCTGATTGCCATTGGTGTCATTTCAAACTGAGAGTCTTATCTTAAGACTAAGGAATCTATTGCCCATCGCATCAATGTGATAAAAGGTTTACTTGATGACTTATGCCAAGTACGTGAAAATAGTGAAGACAATAATGTCTTGCTTCTACATAGGTTAGAGGAACTATCATGCACTATGACAGGTGAAGGTCACAAATTTCTCTCAACAGAGGAGATGATAGATGCTTTCGAGAAGATGGTGCAGTAGAAATTTGAAGATGAAGTGCCTACAGTGGTTTTGATGGATAGCCTTTATGATCATCACTCAACTTTTGAAAATCTAAAGGATAATCTTGAGAAACATGAGAAAGTAATAAAAGTGGTTAAAGATACAATTCTTAGGGCTCATACCATCTCAGAGAATACAACGAAGCCTGATGTATGTGAAATGGCGGCAGTACAAACTATGTATAAAAACTTTTTGAAGAAGAACAATGGTGGCAACTGAAGTTCCTTTTCAATGCCTTAGTTTATTTTCAGTCTTGTAGATGTAATTTGAATTTTGTTATGGACATACTCACATGTAATTTTCTCAAATGAAATTACATATGAGACAAAAGAAGTAATAAGTCAAATAGGACTCTTTTGTTTGAATAAGTCAAAGTAGTTAAAATTTTCCTATTTTTGCTCTAGGCTCCTCCCTATAAATAAAGAGGGCCTCTATTGTAATTTCTATCTTTTATCTATTGCAAAGAAACTCAGCCAAATTGGAAAACATTTCAAGACTTTGAGCTTTTTATGTTTATCAAATTTTCAAGTGAATATCAATATAAGCAAGCAATTTGAGTATCAAACTTTGAGTTGAATCATATTGTTTTATGATATCAGTGTTCTTATGTCATTGGTGTTATATTATATTGGATCATTGCTGGAATTGTGGAGTTTGTTGGAAATTGAGAGAAGTGTTCTTGTTTTGGTTAAATAGACTTTGTGCTATTTTCTCATTGCGGGAGTTTGTGTTTACATTTGTGAAGATAGAATTGTTTAAAGACTTTGTGCTATAAACTGTTGTGTTCAAGTTAGTTATATCATATTCTGTGAAAGTGGAGACTTTGAACTACATTTGAATTCAATCAAGTTTATTTGTGGGAAATAAGTCAAACAATAGAAGACTTTGTGTTACTATGGTTTGTCTTAGTTCAGGAATTATTAAATATCATTTCTTTTGAAGTTGTCATTTTGAAAGAGAGAAACATCTATTCTGAAAAAAGAGAATAGGATGTAATGAAAACAACCCAAGAATAGTTTTACTTTATTTAAGTATTAAAAGTTGCTTGTTAGAAAGAGCTCATTATCTAGAGGGAACCTCCCCTTTCTGAGAGGAGAGACTTAGTCTCATTATAGCTGTAGCGATATAACCATTTTGTTGTTGGTTAGCTAAATGACAAAATATTCACCCAACACTTCTTCACAGGTCTTTGAGCCTCTTTCTTCATTTCTTTCTTTAGTTTTTCAAAGCTTCAAAGGTTTCATTGTTGCATAGCTTCAAAGCTCTTCCACGGACGCAGATTCATTGTGCACACAGCTCTTGCCAGTTTTTTCTCTCCAACTTAGCATTCAAATGCTCTTACAGGACGAAGGTGCCTTTTGCTTTATTTGTTCAATCAAGCAATGCTATGCTACTTCATTTTATGCCATTGTGCTCAACCAAAGCTCTCATTGAGCTCATACAAGCTTCATCAAAGCTTCTCTTTGCTTCTTTGTGTTGTTTTGTCATCAAGAGGATCTCCTGTTGCTTCAAAAGGACTCAAGGTTGCCAATATCAAGGATTTCTGAGGGTAGTGGAGTCAAAGAAATCTTTGTTTCTCTCAGGTTCCTTCATTGTTTTGTTCAATTAATAGTAATTAGAAAAACAAATTTGCTCTTGGGAATAGTAAAACATTGCTTCTTCCTTGATAATTAGATCCTGCATGTTAGATTAGTTGTTTTCATATTTCTAGATCTAGATTATTAGAAGAAGCATTTTCCCCTTTCTTTAGATTAGATTACTTCTAAAATCACCAAAAAAGACAAAAACATAGATTAACTTTGCATTAGAAAAATCATATTAGATTGCATACATATTTCCCTTTTATAGATTAAAAGCACTTTTATTTCCCAAAATACTAAAAAAACACAAAAAACATTTTGCATATCATTTAGTTTGCATGCATATAGAAACCCTCGAATAGACAAAATAGCAAACCCTCGATACCATCACAAGGTAAAAACAAGTCAAACCCTAGGTCAAAACCCTAGATCTAGTTAAGGTTAGCAATCACACAACTACCTCCATCTTGGGTCATGAATGTGCCTAGGAGTGAGAGGAGAGTGGGTGAGGGCTATCCGTGACAAGATTCAAGAGATCCATCCAAGACCACAACAAGAAACATTTGTTCTACCACAAGGAGATCCGTTCGTCCTCTTATTGTTAGAAGAAACTAGACAATGCCAGATGCAACAAGAACTTGTCCAACACATACAAAAACAAGAGGACATAAACAAATAGAACTGTTTACCCACACAAAGGTGGAATCTAAGAAACCCAAATAGGAGAAGAGAAACTAGTGACCCTTTGGGTCATAGGGTTATCTCAACTACAACATCAATCAAGAGAAACATTCAACTAAGCACACAATAACAAAGGTTGCAGTACTTGCCGACCCCTCTCTGTGAAGTCCAGCTCTCCAACAAGCTTGACCCCCACCATGTCTCACCTCCTATCGACTGGCTACTTCCATGTAAGAGAGTGGCATGGCAGATCACCCCATGGCAAGGAGGGAAGGGTCTGTGTGCGTGCTGAAATCTGACCCGAAAGCCCCAGGCAATTTTAGTCACAATTTTGAGCGTACAGTTCCAGGCAGAATTGTGTCGAGTGACTACCTACCACCCAGAAACCTTTTGCTTGGAACTATTAATTGGCTAAAATTGTGACACAACTCTAAAAGTTTACCCCGTGGCTTGGAAACATTGTTCATGACCTAAAAACATTGTTCATGACACTGTTCATGGTCGTACGACTACCATAAAAGGGAAAAAAATCCTTTAAAGCTCCCGATGTCATATTTGGATAAAGTTTATATGAAAATGGGGGTTGTTGGGCCTTCTAGATACAATGGAAAGGTCTATTTAGCCTCAAAATGCATGAATTTTGAGTAGTATGTTGGAACCACTCTTTAAAACCCCCATTTGCAACTTGAGTTTATGATCTCTGATTTCGGTGAAACGAAAGCTAGATCTAACTTTTTTGAGCCTTCTAGATGTTATGGAAATGATGAAAAGCTCCCAGGATTACTAGAATGCTGCAAACACCTAGATTTCAAAAAATACAAGTATAAAATCTCAGAGGTTAAAATATTTTCATCAAACTTTTCTGATTCTCGAGATCATCCGAAGATGTAAGAGAAGAGCATACTGGGTTTTCAAAAAACCTGCAAGCAAAGCTTATTAACCCCCTCAGAATCTCTCAAAAAGGAAACTAAAATCTATTTTGCACTAGAATAGCTCTGATACCATGTTAGAATGTGAAAAGATGAATAACCCAGAAAACTAGTACAATGAATAGATTAATAAACTATAAAGCCAATGATACAAGATCAAAATAACAACAGAGAGTTAGTCTCCATGAGATTAATATAAATGCTCTAGAAGCAAAATAGCATTAAGAGGGTGCAAAAGCAAAAGATGCAAAATACAATCTAGGTAGTGAGTTCATATAAACCACGAAGAGGGGAGAGGTGGCAAAACTGAACAATAGGGAGAGGCCACCATACAGGCTAAAGATAGTAAGAACATCTTCCCAAGATAGTAAATGCCACCTCCCTTGTAGGATGTCGACACCTCAAATCACCCACTCACTAATTAAACTCACTTTATTTAACCTAAGCAAGCTTAATAAAAGTGTAGGAAAAAACTAGGAAATAGGGAAATAAAAAAACCCACTAGGAAAATAAAAACCTACACTAACAAATTTAGCTAAAAGGGTACCAGTCCTTGTCCTATGGTGAGAGTAGGCCCTTGCTTCACCTCTAGAAAAGAGACCAATTAAGTTTTCAAATCACAACAAATATGTAACAACTTTCTTTATTTTGAATATTGAAGATCAAAGTATATGCTTCTTAAAATAATAGAGTTCTCTGATTTCAACAAAAAATAATCTATATATTTTCTATGCTATGGCTCCTATATATCAGTCATTCCTTCATTGATAGATACCTTCAAAATTATTATTTCTAACTAAGAGTCTTACAGAAGTTGCAAAACTTATTCATTCAGTTCACTTATTGTATATTTGCTAACTTTAAGGAGAAACATGCAATACTGAAGAAAATCATAAAGTGGCACTGATTTGCCCTTTTAAATAGAGAGTTATTTTATGTTTCAATGGTCATGAGAATTGGCGTTAAAAAAAGAAAACAACATAAAAATGTCGGTTGGTGGTATACTCTATAGTCCCTATATGAACAGTCTTCTGGCACCTTCTCCTCTTTAGACTAAATCCACTATCTTGGGAAGGAACAAAGGTCAATCTACCCCGCAAGAATTCAAGAGCGCGTGCTAGCAAAAAGTACACTACAGTTCTTTAAAAATATCATTGGAGTCCCTTATATGACTCTGGAGTGCTGAGGACATCTCTGAAGCTTTGTAAAAAGATTTTTTATTGACAACATCAAAGTTCTGAAACATCTCCAGAGCTCTATAGAGTTTTGTTGTTGATAATTCAAGGATCCTACAACAAAGAGTATATTTTTGCATGCAAGAGAAAGGGAAAATCCCTAATCAGCTCAATAATCCATGCCCTTTAGCTATTTGAGAACATCATTTTCTAATTTCTAGAATTTCTCCATAATATTCATGAGTAGGGCTTTGCTGAACAAGTGAAAATATATATGCATCCTTTGGTTGTCCCAAATGAGTGAACTATGTTGAAACACCATTGAGCAAGTCCACATCAATACCCTTATCAACATTTGAAATGGCATTCAAAGTTGTATGCCAATATGCACATTGAAAATAGTTCACTGTTAACCATTTATACTAATGTTTTCTCCCAAGAATGTCCAAAATAATTAGTAAGGAGATCTCTAGCACCAAATGGTTGTGGATGTGAACACCATTGATAAAAAGTAGTTCTACAATGGTAGTGATAGCATGCTCTACCTCGATAGATCCAATGCAAAAGAGCAAGTGAATATGAGGTGACCAAATCACCCCCTGACAATCACCACGTGAGACCATAATCTCAATTCACTGGACCATATATCTGCCTGTAATGAGCATAATTTTAATATCAAATTTTCAATATTGATAACATGGTTGGAATGCTATACCTTTTGCATAAATTTTAGTGCAACTAATACAAAATGGCCTAATCTCCATTAGCTAATGCCAACTCAAGACCCATCAAATTTAAGGATGCATATAGGTGGAGAAATAAAAATATAATTGAAAACCCCATATTGTCACTATGTAAATGAAGCATTGCTTTAGAATTTTCCATCAAGACATCATCTTCAAATATTTTTAAGTAAAAGCAATGTGGGCAAGGTAATTAATTAAAACTCGTATAATTGTGAATAAAATTTTTGTTATTATAAAATATATACTGTGTACGTTTAATAATATTATATTGTTTTATTGTAGGAAGGAGTGACACTATCGATCTTTAGTGCATAAGCATTTGATCATATGGATAGAGGGTGCACCTAATGTAGACATGTTGGATTGGAATATATCCAAGTGAGCTTTGAAAGGTAAAGGATTTATATGACAAATTCATAAGTGCATGTAATACTCTTGAAGAGTGTGAAAGAAATGTAATTTATGCCATGATCTATAGAAAAAGATTCTTCTTTAATGAGCACATCTAGATTTTTTGGCTATTGATCTAATTGTAGATTACATAGATTTATTAAATCTTGTTGAACACCATACCAAATGTATCTTGGATACATGTTTGCAAAAGAAAGGTCAGATCAATGTTTGTTGCTACAACGTCCCTTAGTAGTTGCAAAGTAAATCCAAATTATTCATTGATAAGGATAGACAAAAAATATTTACCAGCATGAAGTGATGAGAGAGTGAATGTTCATAACCTAGATATGATTTCCATATGGGGGAAATATATATTGTCAACCAATATTGTCGTGTCATGCAATTCTAAAACATGTTACAAAATATGTATCTAAAGCAAAAAGAGAATAGATAGTTATCATAAAATGCTCACTAGGGTGTCTAACACAAATAGCCTAGATGGTCCTACAATGTGTGCATATGGAAGGTTCCTCAATGAGACAATTATTGAATGTGACATAGTGGCACAAGAAACATGTCATATGTTGCTAAAACTACCTTTTGTTGAGTGCACTAAGTTCTTTTTTTTGAATGTTGAACATAAGGTGTTTCATCATGTACATTTAAATGATGATGATGATTCATCACAAACAAACCTTGTGCATGCATATATGGAATGCCCCATATAATTAAATCATTTATGTATGGTAGAAGCTACAAGATCTTGGTCATATTCTCCACATTGAAGATATGATAAATGGAAGCCACAAAATACACCAACAATTGTTAGGGTTTGACCCAAACATATTTCAATCCCAAATACTGACTCACCTAAATATGAGGCTTTTTGTTGGAGTAAGTTATTGTTATATAAACCATTCCATGACATTAGAGTTGATATTGATGATGAACAAGAAGTCGTTATTCAAATTTGGGAAATAATTAAAAATACATATGATGCATGGTGGCCTATGTATATGTACACCTATTTTTCATAGACTAATAATGCTAATGATGTAAAGCTTGAAGACCATGTTCTTGATGACAATGTAGAAATGGAGGTGTGACAAGTTTTGTTTGGGTTGGCTCCACAACAAGATGTTTAGTTATATGATATTAGGCTTCTTTTTTTATGAGACTTTGACATGGGATATGATTGGAACCAATATGAATTGTCATATGTGTTACAAGAAACAACCACATAGTTCATCGAGTTGAGCCAATTAGAAAATCTAGTTTAAATAGAATTCCATAATTAATTGAATATTGCTAGTAATTTTAGTGAAAACAACACATTATATTTGATGCAACCATGAGACATTCTGAATTACTTGATAATGATGAACCTCTTAAGATGATCATCCAAGGAACCACTACAATAGGGAAATCTTACCTAATTAATTGTATCAAGAATACAATGGATAAGAAGTTAGTCAATGGAAAAAGCCCCAAGTGTTGCTACTTGCACCAATAAGAGTTGTTGCTTTCAACATGCATGGCACTATAATTTATGCATCCTTAAAAGTTTCTATTAAAAATGTGAGTGGTCAACCGTTAGCTACTATGCATGAAGATATCAAGCATATCTAATATATCCTCATTGATGAAATGAGTTTTATAGGCCCCAAATTATTTTTTTATATCAACAAGCACTTGTAATAATTGTTTCCATCACATGGCACAAAATATTTTGGTGGAAGGTTGATTATCCTTATTGGTGATCTTGCCTAGTTACCTCCTATGAAAGATATACCATTATATGCATGTGCCTCTCATTATATTTATATGCTTAATAACATTTGTGGCTATACTTATGTTTGACATTTTCTAAACATTTTAAAAAGAATTGTACTTTGTATGTTTATAAACAACACTCAGGGTAAATCATTGTGGACTATATTCCAAATA
Organism: Cunninghamia lanceolata; assembly: GCA_027924645.1. Classification (NCBI taxonomy): domain Eukaryota; kingdom Viridiplantae; phylum Streptophyta; class Pinopsida; order Cupressales; family Cupressaceae; genus Cunninghamia; species Cunninghamia lanceolata. The sequence continues at coordinate 274,078 of BSBN01001292.1, read as the reverse complement.
GTTTCAACCTTGCACACAATTTTCTATCAACAAGGGCATGATCCAAAACAAGTCAAACATAGAGAAATGTTAACAAATATTATGAATACAGTTGCTAGATATGATGAATGTAAAATCCATATGAATCAAACAAATGACTCAATAAGTGTTAAAGAGATTGTAATATTTGATGCATTTATTCATCTATATGACACAAACAATATGATCAGGCTCTGTAGTAACTTAGTAAGAGAATGTTAAAGTCACTCACCAAACTAATTGCACATAGTGTGTTTGCAAATACTTGACGTATAGAATATCATGATGTTGATGATGCTCATTTGGATAGAGTGGTTCTATTATGTGTTTTACAACATGTAATATTTTTGTGAAATTTGTGGGTGGATTCTAGCTTAGTTAATGGAGCACTTGGTACTGTAAAGAATATAGTTTATCATCAAGGTACTCAATTACTAGAGTTGTTATTATGTTTGACTTTGGAATTTGATAATTATGTGGGTGTACCATGAGATGTTAATAGTCCAAAGTTTGTCCCTCTTCCACCTATTACAAGAGAAAATCATACACCAATCCCCCTCAAAATGGGATGGGCTTTAACTATACACAAGTCACAAGGGTTGACTTTGGAAAGAGCCACATAGATATTGATGATGTTGGAATAACCTTTGTTGTTATTTCTCGAGTTAAATCTTTCAAAACATTGAGAATATCACCACCATTCACATTTGAATGGTACTTGAATATAGAAAATGCATCTTATGTTAAGAATAAGAGAAATGGAGAACATCGATCACCATGCCTATCTCTAAGTTGATCCTTAAGGGATACATTAATACATGTACAATTTGCTTGATGACTATGATAATTCATCAACATTGTGTTGTTAAAATAATATTATTGTCTTTGTACTTGCAACAATAATTTCTCTATTGCGATTCTAGAAAGACCTTTAGAGTCATTGGTTGCCTCTAGTTATTCTTACTTCAATAGTATGTTCTTCCTTGTTGGGTTTCGAATAGACTAGTCATGGGGGTGATAAGGTGAGAACTGAGCCTATCTCATGTGCAGAAATTAGATCAGATAATATGCTCTAGAGCATATGTTATGAAGGTAATCTTACTCCTTTCCTAGAGTGTCTCAACAGTTTTGATGAGAATTTGTTTGTGCAATTCGCCATGTCCTGGGATTCAAGGGTTGTCCAGGTGGGTGGGGTTTAATTTGAGGTCAGTGAGGACATCATAGCCTACGCCATAGGCTTATCTTACAACAGGAAGCGCTTGAAGAAACATACCAAGGTCCAAGATCATGAAAGCATGACACTATTTTTTAAGGTGAAAAGCCTATTAGACTGTAAGGTAGATTTGAAAGAGACAGTCTCATGCCTCCGTGGGATAAGGTATGATTTTTGTTGATGAAGGATGTGACCCTTGAGGGTCAATTCAAATGTTTTTACCATTACCATTTCGCTCTATTAAATCATTTTCGCCACAAAGTTCTTATCAACTTCCCATTCTACTTGTTGTCCTCACTTGAGTCCTTTGTGAAAGTGGCCAAAATGGAAAATGCCAGTAACCCTAATGTTGTTGTTGTCCCCCTGCATCAGGGTTTAATTTATAGTCTTTACCAGTTCTAGCTCACCCTTTTTCCTCCCAAACCCATCAGGGCATGTTTGATAGAAGATGTGTAAGATGACCAGCCTGGTGAGAATGCCTCGCTTCCTATTAAGGTCAGGGATTGTCCTTCCAAGGTGGCTATGGGTACATCCCTTGTGAAGAGTGCCCCCACGGCTATTGGGTCCCCCTAGGATTCTAAGGCCTACACTGTTGAAACCTTGGTTTCCCAGTCCAAAAAGAACAAATAGGAAACTGCTAAATCTTCCTTGGATGTCAAGAATCTAGATTCTACCCCTGTGGTCCCACCTGGTAAACCCTCCCCCTACTGGTGACACCTTTGCTAGTACCCCCAGAAATTCTACCCAAAAGATTGTTGCTGAAGGTCTCTGTGATCTTAAAAATAGTCCCACCCACTCAAGAGACAAAAAGTGGGATAGGAGGAAAGGTGGATTGTCTGTGGCTGTAAAGCAAACCAAGACCAAAAAACACAAGAGTAATGTTACTCGAGCTATGGAGGTGGAGACTAAGGATTTATCCCCTAAGGATAGCCATAAGGGTGATGACAAGGAGAAGATGGAGAGAACTGCATCTCAGGTGAAAGACACGACACTTAAGATGGACATGAAGAACAGTATTGGTACTGCCTCTAGGAGACCCGTCATTCGCCCTTCTAGTAGGTTGGCTGGTATAAAAACTCCTGTGGTGAAAATTGTTGACTACTCTAGTGCCTCTGATCCTGAAGATGAAGTTGAAATTAAGGAGGTTAAACTCACCCTTGAACAGTCAGAATTCCAGGAGGGGCTTAGTTTATTTGAGGAACTTAATAATTCCTATTATGACACAGAAGATGAGGAAACATACTCAGATCAGAATGCTATGGAGTTGATGGAAAAGGAACTAGTGGGTCAGGATGATTATGGGAGTTGTAGGCAGGTCAAAGGTGAAATGGCTGAGCTAAAAGCGAGGATGGACACTCTCGAGGACAAGATGAGAATCATAGCCATTGTGTGCTCGAAGGTTATTCACCAAGCTACAACTACCCTGGCAGTCCTCTAGGACATTGATGGGAATAAACATGGCTCTGGTTTGAAGACTTTTGCTAGCAATGATGAGTTGTTTAGCTTCCTCAAGGAGAATTGAAGCCAACTTCTCAAGTAATTTTTTCCTCTATTTTGTTGTTAGTTTTTGGTTATGGTACTAGTTTTATTGTATGGACTTTATAATGCTTAGCTACTGTTAGTGTGTTGCTTGTCTGCTGTTGGTGGGCTATTAGGCTTGTTTTGCTGCCTATTGTGGCTTTTTGTTAAAGGGATTTGCACCCTGGTTTGCAACTTACCATAATAAAAACAATAATTTCTCTTTCAATTGGGTCCATGTAATTGTAATTATGTAAAATAATATTATTGATGTGATAATATTTCATATAGTTGACTATTTAATATGATATCTTACTATGATTTCTTAAAAGGTGCATTCATAACATTCATGTATTTTCATGTTACTATTATATGTGTTTTATTTGTTATTTAAATGTTATGGTCAACCTTTATGTATCCATTATTTGTATTGTATGAAACACATTGTAGTTGTGTAGAAGTAGATTGTGATAATAAGCAAACATTAGACACTCAAATACATTTAACAAGTGATATGATTCCTTTTAATTTCTAAGAATAATGCATTTATATGTGCCTTATTGCATAATGTACCATGAAAAAACTATGTTATTATTAGAAATATACATGACCTAAAATATGTACCGGGTCCATCCAAGTGTGTACTTTGCAAAAAGGATGAGGAAACAATGGATCACCTACTACTTAACTGTGATTTCACCAAGGAATGTTGGTTATGACTGCTTAATAATTTGGGGTGGACAAGCGCACTACCGACAGATCTCTTGGACCTCTTTCGCTCATGGCCAAGAATTAGGAACTCCCTCTGGGATGGTATTTGGATTGCTTCCCCCTATTTGGTAATCTGACACCTGTGAAGGGAACGTAACAATAGAATTTTCAGGGAAACAAAACTTACGGTTGCGGAGGTCCAAAAGAAGATTGAAGTGAGTATCTATGAAACGGTTATGAAAAAACAAGGACACTCAAATCCAAAGCCTTTCACAAGCTAAGATGACTCAATCATGAAAAAATTGAAGTTACTAAAGGCTTCCCCTTCCTACTCTGCAAGCGGTCCACACACAATCAAGAGGATTAAAAGGGCTAAAGTAAAATGGAACCCCCTCCCATAGGTAGACTAAAACTAAATTTTGATGGAGCCTCCAAAGGAAACCCCAGAATTTCAGGTGCAGGTTGCATTCTAAGAGATGATCAAGGAAACCTTATCTGGGCACTATCCAAGCGACTGAAAGAGGGAATAAATAATGAGGCTAAATTCCAGGCCCTCCTAGCTGGCCTTTGAAAGTGTAGGGAAAAATAGATTTCAAGTTTGGACATTGAAGATGACTCAGATTTGTATCAATGCCATCACAACAAGGAAAATTCTAAATTGGAACCTTAAGAATATTACAGAATCTATTTGGAATTATTTGTCCACCATTGCAGATTACACTATCGCTCACTGTTATAGAGAGGCGAACAAGAAAGCAAATCATCTAGCAAATTTTTCCTACACGCAAGTCGTCGTTGAGGTCTTTGGCTCTTCTCCATATCTCTAGGGGCTAACAGATCTCTCACACCATCAAAGACATTGATGACTGGGCACCCCTGTCCCAATAGGGCATGTTGTTTTCTGCATTTTTTTTTTCTTTACACACACACACACACACACACACACACACACACACACACACACACACACACACACACACATGACTTAAAATATGATTATAAATTTATCCAAGTTCTTATGGTTAGTACTTATTGTCACACTCTTAGTATCTTTGGACATAATCATCAATGTTAGTGAATTCAAATACCTTCAAACTCATTTCTTTCTTATAGACAACACCTAAGAGTGCTATCAAATAGTTGATGCACACAAATTTTAAGATCTATTTAGCTAAGCAATGCATATAATGGCTCTAAAAAATATAATCATGCAGTGCTTGGCCAAATAAGTTATAAATATCTTACTTTTTTTACTCTTAGCACTTCCCCAAGGGGACTTCAAGGCTTGTGGAAAGAAGATAACACTTATGGAGGGGGACATGTCTCAAAGTTCTAACCAACTTGGTGTAGGCTACATAATTATTTTCTCAAAATTAAGATTAAACTCCCATGAGAAAGCCCTAAATAGAGATTTCCCCTTGTCGAAAATCCTCTATTTACAATTTTTTTATGCATATTAGAACATCAAATATAAATATTCCATCAAATGGTTGATAAACATAAATATTTATAGCCTTGTCCATCAAACACTACACATAATAACTTTGTAAAAAAATATAAGTATGCACTATTCAGTAACAATAGGGCTATAAGTGAACATGCAATTATCATAAGATAATATCGATGTTGGCATATTATCAAGCATGATAATCATAAGATGTAAATGTCAAAAGCCTATGAAGCATAAGATGAGTATAACATCATCAAAGTAAAAGAAAGCAAGTAAATTAAGGGAGATGTTAGAGATAGGGATACACAACGTGGAAGAAACACACAAGAAGACATGAAACATAATATATAAGGTGAAATGAGAATAATAAAATGTGGCTCACAATAACAAGGCTAAAAAAAAAGGCAAAAGTGAAAAGTAAAGATAAGATAATGAAAAACAAAGTGGAGGAGGAACACAACATACATGGCATAAACAAAAGGACTAAACATAAAGCAAAGAAATGGCATGAGATAAAAGGAAACACATAACACAAGAAAGAAGTCACATGGATAACACAACACAACACATGTTCAAAGTTACTTGTGTCAACATGAACCACTATAGGTGCACTTGCATTGTCCACATGCCAACTAAGAATGTAAACACAACAAAAATATAATAAATAAAGAAACATATAGATGACATGATGTAATTATGTTGGAATCATCGTTTTCTTCAAGAGGACAAATCTCAATGTAATCATACTCAATTGTTGCATTCCTTTGTAATGTAAGCTCATGCTCAAGTTCTTACTCAAGTTGGATGGTAGGATAAATATATGAACCATGTGATAGCAACTTAATGTCAAAAGATTAGAATGATCTTGCATGCACTTAGGAGAACTAAAAGTGAAATGTTCCATGAAAGCATTATAAGATCCATGAATGAATAATAAGAAACATGATATGAATCAAACCATGATAAAGCTCCATCAATTAAAGTTTCTCTAAATGCATGCATTACAAACATCTCATCCTCAACATGTGTTTCATATAGCAAGGAAGTAAGTTTAACATGTAAGTATGTGTTGTTATGATAACCATTTATATCCTCTCTAAATGCATCAATACAATGATCTCTAATAATATAAGCATTGTAAAGCGTACGATCTAAATATAGAAGCAATTTCAACATGTGTATCGGTATCATTTATTAGTCAAGATGCATGATAATCATTAGCACCATTGAATGTGATAAAGTAAATAGCCATTATTAACCACACAAGCACTAGAAGGAAATAAACCAATAAGGTGCAAAGAATAATCATCCTTATAATTAGTTGTAACATTAGTATCACATGAATCATATTTACCCTAGATGCATCCATATATGTAAGGGCTAAATCACTAGAGGTAGATAACATAGAATCTCAAATGGTTTGTGCATTAGAAACATGAATTATACTATCATCACCAATTATGTCACCATTGAGCACAGATTCATAAATGACATCATGAGAATACAAAGGATTATCACTAATCTCATTGTTAAATATATTATTAATAGGTCATGCAACAAGTTAAAAGATATAGGACTTTCACTACTGGTAAAGGAATATAAGCACCATAAATAATGTCACTAGGATAGTCATCATGGATAGGTGGTCTATAATGAAGGGGCTCATCAACATGAAAAATATCATCAAACACATCACTAGACTCTAAGAAAGATGTAGCAAGAGAGACACATGTATGAGAATCCACAAATGCAAGAGGCGAACAATCATGAGATGTAGAAATAATACACTCACTACTTTATTTCATTATTAACCACACAATCGTTAGAAGTAAATAAACCAATAAGGTGCAAAGAATAATCATCCTTATAATTATTTGTAAGATTAGTATCACATGAATCATATTCACCCTCGATGCATCCATAGAAGTAAGGGCTAAAACATTGGATGGAGATAACATAGAATCACAAATGGTTTGTGCATTAGAAACATGAATTATACTGTCATCATCAAATTATGTCACCATTGAGAAAAGATTCATCAATGACATCATGACATCATGACACAAAGGATTATCACTAATCTCATTGTTAAATATATCATTAATAGGTTGTACAAGAAGGAAAAAGATATAGGACTTTCACTACTAGTAAAAGGAACACAAGCACCATAAAGAATGTCACTAGGATGGTTATCATGAATAGGTGGTCCTAGTTAGAACATATCGCGAAGGGGCTCATCAACATGACAAACATCATCAAACACATCACTAGGCTCTAAGAAAGATATATCAACATAGGCACATGTATGAGAATCCACCAATGTAAGAGGTGAGAAATCACGAGATGTAGAAAGAATACACTCAGTAGATACAATAACATCACATGAAGTGAAATCTCTATCTATGTATTGAATGAAAAGATAGGGCTACATCACTAACCATTACACTAGGGGAACAATCATCACGAATCATGTATACAAATGAGTTGACTATGAATGTCCATAGAATCAACATGAAATGTAAAACAAATATCACCATAAAGCATATCATTGTCATGTATAAAGAAAGGAATAACATCACTAGGCTCAACAACATCATGAATAGTTAAGGAATGTAACCTCATTACATAAAGTATCATCTCTATCTACGTGTTAGTAAAAAATGGGGCTACATTATCATCATCCATCAAACAATAAGTATAATCACAATGAAGCAACACATGTGAAGGAGAAAACATGTAATGCATATCACGTAAGGAGTCATCATATGTTTAATCACCATGCAATGAAGGAAGAGTGCTCAAAGGTAGAACATCACAGTGCTTATCACTATCACTAGTCACAAGAAAATTATGATCTAGATGAAACTCATAAATAAGTGAAGTGAGTATATTCAAAAGAGAAGGATGAACAATGGACCAATTCTATGAAGGAGGAAAAATCACAAACATGATGAAACAACATTTCCATAGAAAAGACATCCCTATTCACAAGACATAAAGACATAAAAGCATCAAGTATGGAAGGATCATGTAATGCCTCACGCTTTCGCTCAAGACATTAGTCACAACTCAACCAAGGATGAAATGGTTTTTTTTCTTGAACAATAACATAAAAAGGGATGACACATGTGTCATCTCATGATGTGCAACACCCACGAGTGATACAACACTATCAAGACAATACCGTGAAGCACATAAATGTGACAGTGTCAGCAGAAGACTCCTCTATGTCACTCAGTGCTAATCATGTTTCCCAATGCAACGAAGGTAAACCATATAGGTTTGTAAACACTCCAAACACATTAGGTTACCTCACACAGGGGTAACTTTCAAAGGGGCAAAGTACCCCAAACAAAAATAATATGCACAAACTGAAGGCACAGGCAGTATCGGGCAACCCAGGGGTGTATGAACCCCCAAGGAGGAGCCCTTTGCCAAGGAAACTAGCATACAATATTGGAGTCCTCAAGACACTAGCGCCTAATGTTATAGTCCTCTGGACTCTAGCACTCAACGCTGTAGTCCTTCCGGGACACGGTCAAAATCACTAAAACAACCCAGATTTGGTCAAAATAGCCCATAAATGCATGAAATTAAAGGTGAATATTCTAAACATGACTAAGCATCATATCTAATTATCAAATTGCAAAATTCAATTCTTTTTAAGCACCAAATTGAAGTTTGTCATTTTTTGCCATTTGTCGCATACAAATTCATAAAGGAAAAACAAGACAATCCAATCGTGCCTTCGACACCAACATCGAAGCACAAACCTATGGAATGATACAAAACCACTTAGGTGGCTGATATACACATCCTTAACAACGAGGATCAAATAATAGCAATGTTCCAATAATCGATTACATTGCTAAGGAAACCAACGTCCTTCGAAATTATACAATTTGCATTTGAATTGAATAAGGAAATAAAGCATAAAGGAGATCCACACCATTACACGAATCCAAATCCAATCCAATCCAAGTCTGGAGAACCTGTAGTCCCCAATGGTGGTAGTAGCGCCACCCAACCATGTGGTGCCCTCAAGCCCACTCCACTGTACTAAGGAGATGGTCACATGGGATGCATACAACACACATGCAATACAAGGGGAGCAGGTTGCACTCACATATAAAAATATCACACTCCATATAAAAATATCTTAGGGTAAATTAATTAATCCACAATAAATATCAATTTAATATAGATAAAGAGTTGGGATCAATAAATGTGCTAAAATAAATATCTAAAATTTAAACAAGTAAAATAAAAGTACTTAACTCTAGGTTCGATGAAGATCTTGTTGTGATAGATGTTGCAAATTGATTTGCTAATGTGCCAAAAAATCAAGACCAATCAAACAAATGCCTCTGTATTAAGAAAAATATTGTTTCATACTTTGGCTCACTTTTGTGAATGTGAAACCAAACCTTGTGTGCAAATTTGAACCTGGTTTAGTTATTTAAGTTTCACTGATTATGGAATGTGTTGGGCTTGATGTCTGCACATTTGTTTGTAAAGGGGTGGTGTTGATAGACACTGTTTAGGACTTGCTAGGCTAGGAGTGTTCTTTTTTGGTCAAACCCTATTACTAAATCAATGGTATGGAACAATGATTGTGGGTTACAAACAATCTTGCAATATACCTAAAGTGCCAATGTAATGTTAATACCATGTTTTTATGATGATGGAATGTGTAGTGGAGCTCTCTAATGATTTTTGGATATGTAAAAGTGAATTAGGGTTTGTCCTTAAATACAACACCTAATACACAAGTTAACAAATTTTGTGTCCAAATTAATTCATAACAAACAAATTTTGAATTAGATCATAACAAATAATGGAAAAAATTCAGCTTAGACACATTTAAATTTTTAAAGACCAATAATCATTTTATACTCACAACTTGGAGTAATTCTATACTCACAAATTTGAGTAAATTAAAAATTAAAACCAGTCCATAAAATATATATACAAATAAAATCAGGGAAGAGAACAAATTATTTTACTAATTTTTACACCAATTTTTACTCAAAAAAATGTCAACTACACTCTATAATCATTAGATTAAATACCACAACGAGGAAAGTGTAAGAACCTTAAAAAGTGCACATACCCTAAAAAAAAAGAAAAACTTTCTCCTCAATCGAATCGAATCGAATGCGCTTAAAGAAAAGCAAAAATGCACCTAAAAAATTCCATATACTTTTCTAGGCTCTTCCTGCTTTGAGCTTCTGCTTATTCTTTCTTTTCAGGAATTTTACTTGGAAACTGAGGACTTCATCAATTTGACGATAAATTTTGTGAGGCACTCTGAATTGAATTGAAGCGAAAAAAGATGGGGGAATCGAAGCGCGTAGGTGAAGTGTTCCTTTCCCAAAATGATCTATCCCATCATGAAGAGAAAAATGATGGAGGAGAAGAAGAAACGATCCTTGATCCCACAAGCTGTCAGCGCAAAGGCGAAGTGTTTCTTTCCCAACATGATCTCTCTCATCATGAAGATAAAGATGATAAAGGAAAAGAAGAAGAAGAAACGATACTTGATCTCACAAGCTGTCAACTCCACGACTTAGAGGAGGTTGAACTTCCGGTGCAGTTGACAGAGATAGATTTCAGTGCAAACAGGCTCAAATTCTTGGATGACAGAATAGCCCACCTTACACGCCTGAAGAAACTGAGTCTGAGGCAGAACCTTTTTACCGACGACGCCCTTCAACCTCTGTCTCAATGGCCAGCTATCTTCACCCTTCAGGTCTGTAATTCAAACCTCTTCTGTTTATCTACTCAAGGTATGCAACTCATAATTGGTATGAATTTTACCAAATGAAAAAGGAAAAACGACACGGTTTCTGATTCTTTCTATTTGCCTTGTTTTTCTTCCTTGGATTGATTAATGCTTACTTTTTAAATTTTGGTTTTTTTTGATAAATTTCTTATACGGGGAGTCCTTGTGATTAGAGAAGGGTATCTCTTCCCTCAAATTCACTTAAAACTTAAAACTGGCCTTTTTGAATGTGGTTTGTTACATCTGGGGCATTTCCCCTGTCAAATTCACTTACGGCTTGCCACAACCAGTAAGGAGCATTTCACCTGTCAAGTTCACCTAGGACTCGCATTTGATTTAGTCAGTTGGGTTATGCCACATCAGGTAGTTTACCCATTTTGAAGATTCGTCATTTGTCCATATTAGCATATATAACATGCTTTTAGGTGATTTCAACACGGGTCTTCAAAATGAAAGCTCTGATGCTTTACCACTTGAGCTCATCCCTTTGAGCAGATAGTTTACTTTTCTTTCATAATATTGACAAGACTGAAAAGATTTATAATGGAAAGCTCTGATGATTTACCACTTGTGCTCATACCCTTGAACAGATACTTTATTTTTCTTTCATAATATTGACAGGACTGAAAAGACTCATAATGGACATTATGCTGCAGATTTCATCTTGACTGAACCCATTTCAAAAGAGGGCAATTTCTGGTATCTTACTAATCCAGAAAATCCCTGCATATTATAAAGTGGCTTCTCCATTAATAGGCTTAGCACAGTTATGCTCTATATGTTGAACAAAAAGTCCTCCAAAATATTGTTTACAACAATTTTTTGCAGTTCCATGATAGAGAGGTATTCTGAGAACCTCACACAACATCAGGCATGATAAAAACAAATCATCAGTGACGATAAACTCACGTATATATAACATTCATATCCAAAACATTTCATTAGACAGAATTTATCCATAACTAATGTTCAAGTTATATCACTTCTACTCTAGGGTTTGTTCCAGTGGTGGCTAGTTGCGGGCATTGAATGTGTATTAGCAGTGAGACCCAGGTTTGGAAATCCTATCTGCATATAGATGAAGCCATGTAAAAGTACTGGGTGAATTTGATGGCATTCGATTACATAGATACACCCCTCATGGTGCAATGCTTAGCCTTAGAACAGATTTAAGCAACATTTCCAAAAAGAATAAAAATTTACACCTCTGCCGTTTGCTTAGTAAAATGAGTACATCCATAAATAAAAACTATCATTATCTATCTACCTTATTTTAATTTTCTTTTGTACCCTAGGGCAATATTCATCTGGAGACATAGGGATATGGTGTTGTGTAATTATTTAATTGCACCTTATATTAAATTTATTTAGTAATGTATTTTATTTACTTAGGTAAATTAGGAAATATTAAATAAGAGTAGATATCAACTACCTTAATTGATGGGATTCCTTGCCACCTCTACTTCATTCATCTCTTTGATTGACGGTAGTTAGGTGCTACCTCTACTTCGTTCCTCTCCTTGATTGATGGTAGTTAGGTGCGACCTACCCCTCATAAAGATGAGTTCACTAAACACCTTTGTTTCTCCATGTTGAGTCAGTTCGTAGTTAACCTCCTCTGGGACACTTGTCACTCTGACTTGTGCATCTTAAAGTGTATATATTGTAGTTCATTTCCTTCGTATTACACACCTTGAATATAGATTTTAGAATGCTGTTATTCTCATCTTGTTTGCATTTGAATTAGTGTCATCTTACTGTTTTTGTTCCTAGGGAGATTTAACTATTGCAAATTCTTTATTAAATCTAACATGGTATTAGAGTAGGGCAGTTTAGGTGATTTAATTCAATTTGGGACATTGTCTTAGCTTATTTTTAACTAGGGTTTAGAGTTTTTCAAATTGGGTTTTATTAGACCTTCCATTGGAGGAGGCCTTTAGGAAAGAAACAAACTTTCCATTGCATTCAGAAGGTTCAAATTAGTTAGGTTTGGCTTTTGTCTTGTCCCTATTAGTGAAGTCAACTTGCCGATATTTTTGTATAGAGTTTAATTTTTGTCTTCTATGAACAACTTGGTTTTTAGAGCACTTTGGTGCAAATGGAGCGCACCATTGCATGTGGAAGGGCCAGAAACCTACAAATCAACCATAAATTCATAAAAAAACGGAGTAGTTGGCAAAAAAAATAAATTTAAAGCCCAGGCATGCAGGTTGAGGCTGTACAGCTTGGGCACAGGCCTGTGTCAGCAGGTACAGAAATATTTTTTTAATTGTAAAAGTTTATTCGATTTAAAAAAAGAAAAATAGATTTTTTTTATGAAAAACTCTTTAAGAGCTTAGTGCTATCCTTTTAAAGAGTGTATGCCTTTAATAAAAGGCACTTGCAGGTACCATTGTCTGCGCAGTGCAGGCTATTAACTACGCAGTGCAGGTACTACCTGCAGTTCCCACTCAACACTGGTCAACCCGCCATCCTAGTGCTCCTCGCCAACCATACATGCACGGTTATCATTGCACCTAGTCAACTCTGCCTCGTCAGCACTGTGCACCGTCAGTGTTGACATGGTTGCTGATGTCATCATTTTGCTTTGCACGAAGCGAACCCCCTTCATTAAGTTTTTTCATTTTGAGGGCCAACTTTGGAGGCCCTTAACTTGCTGAAATGGGGCTATATTTTTGAGCATTTTTTTGAAATGGGCTAGAATTTTGGTGACTTTGCAGTCATGTAATTGGTTTCTGCCCGTGACACCTAGTTTATCCAGAAATCTCAATTTCTTAGAGACTTAGTTGTACTGTTCTCGTTTTTGCAACTTCAAACGCCCATATTTTTCTCATACAGACTTCAATCAATGAGCTGTATTTTTTTTGAAATTACAGAATTTTTGTCATACTACACAATGGTGCCATTTGTTTAATTTGGTTTTGCACCGAGACTATACTCTCAACTTTGTCTCCCTCTCTTGAAATTGTAAAATCAAGTGGAAATTAAATCAGGTATTATAATCATATTGAATTATAAAGTGCCACAAACTGTACTTAATAAGGGTGTCTTAATTGAGCTAATTTAGGGGGTGTTAATGCAAAACACCATAGTTTAAAAACTTGGGCTTGGCAATTACTTGGCTGACCCAAAAATTTTAAAAACTTGGGACTTGGCAAAAATTCAGGGAAAAACTTGGTAATAACTCGGCAAATTTATTGAACATTTAAAAATACTTTTTAAAAATATTCTTAAAAAACACACATATTATTGAATTTGTAGAACATATTACTGATTTAGAGTAGTGTTTTGACTCAAACATTGATTTTGGACATATCTTCACCTTATTTTCCTCCCCTTTTTTGTTTACTTGCTGCAACTACATGTTAAAAAAAATGTTGACTTTCATTAGAACTCTACAAAGGCTAGGTTCAAGATCTCAAAAGTGAAATATGGGGCAAAAGTTCATCACTGGTTGGTGCCAATCTTTTCCCCTTATAATTGTAGATGAAACAGACCAAGTGTGTGGAGCTGTTCCCAAACTAGAATGGAAACAATATGACTAAGAACTTTGATGGTTATTTGTTGTCTTGTTCCATTTCCTCGAAATAACTATCTAAATGCATTTTTGGTGTCTCCCAACTTTAATAGATAGTAATCTGCAGCTTTTTCTTATACATATACCTTTTAGTTTTTACAATTGTTTGATAGTAATCTGAGATTCTGAAACAACACTCCAAAATTCGAAATGTTGCTTGCAACCTCATGAGAAAGCAGAGGGGATGCACATCTTAATATTTAAATGGTAAAATTTTAAGTTAGTTGCAGAAGTCAAACACATTTAGAGAGAAAATGCTACAAATACCAAATTTATGGATTAGATTTGACCATAATTCAGTTGTTCGGCTGTGGGTAGCTAAAAGCCTTAAAAAAAGAATGAAATCACCTTTTGCATAGAATCCATACCTGTTAGGAGTTACCATTGTTGCCAGCTGCTGCATTGTCACCCTAAACCCACACGTATGAAAATCGTGCAAAGAAATAACAACTAAATCGTATTTTTTTTTCTACCATTGGGTGAGTTTTTTGTAGTGGCGAGTCGCACAATTTTTGGCATGGAATGACAAGTTCTAAGGGTAAAACTCGCTGCAATTTTTACAAATAACTTGGCGCTGAGTTAATCAGCGAGTCACTCGACATGGATTTCGACACACGATTACTCACGAGTCTTTTGAGTAAGTGTAGAGTTTTTAAACTATGCAAAACACACTGAATTATAAAGTGCCATCACATGTACTTGGCTTGGGGGGCTTACATATGGTCATTTTGTAATTATGAATCAAGATAAAATTCCACTTTGGGGGGGTTACAAACAAGTGTTTTGGCATTTCATTTCACTCTTCTATTGTCATCCTAGACAAAGGAAGCTAATCGTCTTGGAAATAAGGGATAAAGAATCATTGCCTTGGGCGGGATCTATTGCCCTATCTCCATGGACTCATTCCTGAGCTAGGTGACTGAACAAAAACGTACCTAGTTAAACTACACCGACATGGTCTACGAACTACTGTATCTCTATGTTATTTGTTCTTTGCAGAGAACCCTCAAACCCAATTACAATCCACTCCTGGTTTGAATCTTGGTGCAGTCTAGCAGGGGATATGGCCAAGGTGTTGTTTTTCTTTGTGGGTTCGTACTGGACGAACTTGGCTGAACCCACTTCAAACCCGATAGAATTTTGCAGAACCTGCAGTGAACTTCACAAATTTGACACTTTTTTAATAGTTAAAAATAAAATTGGTTTAGGCATTTGACTTTGACTTGGATGCATAAAAATGAATCCCTGACCCAAAAAAGTACCTTCTAAAGCATTTGAAAGACAAAACTAGTTTACTTCATTGTGAATGCAAAACACAAAAACATTTCATTCTTGCTTGCCATTACATGAATAGAGTTGATTCATTGGTGAAGGTTCCAACGTTGGTTTGCTATTTCTTCATGTGTGTAAGAGCCCATTTGTTGCCAAGGAGATCGTAGAGGAAGATTTTTGCAAAAGAAGTTTTTTTATGTTATTTTTACATTTTTGTTTTACAAATGAACTCTCATGTTTTGTTTTCATTCTTCTATGAATCTATGGCATATGCTTAAATTTTTTAAATGAGTAAGGTTGTATATATATTGTTTTCATTTGTTTCAAATGTGTTGTTTATCAAACTTGTTGCCATAAGAATTACAATGGCAGCTAGTTCTAGCTCCATGGATTGACCCCACTTTAAAAGACCCAATTCTCCCCTATGTTAACAACAAGTTCAAGGTGGTGGGGGTTATGTATGGATTTGCAATGGTGTGGTGTTAGGTATTCAAGCTCATATAGTTGGGTAAAAGACCATTTATGTGGCATTTTTGGATAGGGTATCAAAGCTTGCCTAGAAAAGAATGGTGTATCCATTCCATTAGAGCAAGTCATAGCATATAGTAGTGAGTAGGAGAAAGTAGATGAAGTAGCAGGTCGTAGATCAAATCATCCTCTGGCAAAGAAAGGATCTTGAGGATTGAGTCCCCTCCTCCCCCATCTAATCCCGAACTTGTGGTAGAGAGCCACCCATTTTTGGCCACACCTAAATAACAACTTGCGGGTGTTACACATAAGAGACCAAAGGGACCGTTGGAAAATGTCATTTCACAATGAGTCTTGAGAGATTGTCAATCAACACATTGCGAGATGTATCTATGCAAATGAATTGGTTTTCAATGTTGTTTGTTGAACAATTAATGAGGCCTTGAAGGTATACAAGGGCTTGTGTTTTGAGAAGGTTCGTAGCACCTTATTGGAAAAAGAGGTGAAGTTTGTTGAGGATTCATTGAAGCCCATAAGGGATTCGTGGGCCAAGACAGAGGTGCCCATCGTTTTTGATGGATGGAAGGATGCAAAAGATCGACCATCGATCAATGCCATTGCAGTGTCCCTTAAAGGAGCAATGTTTTTGAGAGTAGTGGATTGTGAGGGGGAGGTGAAGGATCGTGCATTTATTGCTAACATTCTTGAGAGATTACCAATCAACATAGTGCAAGATGTATCTATGCAAATGGATTGGTTTTCAATGTTGTTTGCTCACCATATTGGCAACAATTGGTTAAAACAATTAATGAGGCTTCGAAAAGGTACAAGGGCCTAGGTTTTGAGATTGGAAAATGAGGTGAAGTTTGTAGAAGACTCATTGAAGCCCATAAGGGATTCGTGGGCTGAGACAAGGGTGTCCATCATTCTGATGGATGGAAGAATGCAAAAATTGGCCCTTGACCAATGTCATGACTCATTGCAATGTCCTTTAAAGGGGTAAGGTTTTTTATAGTGGATTGTGAGGGCGAGGTGAAAGATGGTGCATTTATTGCTAACATTCTCATGACTACCTTTGAGGAAGTGGAGTCTCGAAACATTGTTCAAGTCATAATAGACAATGCCAAAAATTATTCAACAACTGGTTTCTTGGTTGTGGAGTGTTATTCACAAATCTATTGGACACCTCGTGTTGTCCACTCCCTCAACCTAATGCTACAAAAGATTGGCACCAAAATTGATTGGATCAAATAGGTGTATGTCGAGGCTGACGAGATCCAAATGTTCATCACTAACTACCAGATGTCACAAGGCAGATTCAAATTATTCTCAAAATTGGAGCCGTTGAAGGTAAGTGAAACATTAAGATTTATTTTAATATTTATGTTTTACTTTAGTTATTTAAAAAAAATAATTATGTTTTCTTCTTTGTTTTTAATTTGTTTTGTTTTGACTTTTGCATAGGTTGCCAAGACCCATTTTGCCTCCAACACAATCATCTTGAGACAACTTGTGGAGGTTTGGGAGGCACTTTTTGACATGGTCATAAGCCAAAATTGGTGCATATGGAGGCAATCCAACATTGAGAGGGCAACAAATATTAAACATAGGATCCTAGATGACATTTGGTGGGATTGTGTCGAATATCTCCTTACTTTTACTGAGCCCATTTTGAGTATGATATATTTTACTGACATGGATAGGCCTTGTTTGGGAGAGATATATGATGGCATTGACTCAGTGATTGAGAAGATGCAGATCATCATAAATGAGAAAGAGCAAGATCCTGAAGAAACTTTCTTCAAATAGGTGCACAAAATTATTGAAGAGAGATGGAACACAATGACCACTTTGCTACATCTTCTTGCCTTCACATTTAGTTCAAAATACTATAGTGCTGAGATCCTTTCTATGTCAATGAGTATTACCCCATTTGGAGACTTCAAAGTTGCCAAAGGGGACAAAGCAACATTTTGTGGACTCTTCCCTAATCCTAATTTGCAGGATGTAGTCATGAGTGAGTTCATTGATTTTGTATACTCCAATGGTCAAAGTCTTGAAGCTTTGTAGTAATTTTCTCAATACATTGGATTTTAATAAAATAGGAGATTTTATTAAAATCCCTTTTGGAGCTGTGCATGTTATTAAATTATCATTTGTTATGAACCCCCGCCCCCTTTTTGAAATATTTAACGTAAAACTTCCTCCCCCTTTATGAGGTGTGTGAGGGAAGCTACCCTAAAAGGGTGATGTCTAATTCAGGTTTAGCATGCAAAGTGATTGTGGTCCCTTGGATTAACCTTGTTTGGATTGATGTTTGAGATTGCTTTCTTTTGGCAATCCAAATGTATAGGGTTTTTCCTCTTGTAAATCATCTTTTTGTTGTCTTTACAATTTTATGCTATGTTTTGTAGTTGTAAAAATAATAGATTCATCATTTTTTTCTAGCTCTTGACTAATGGAATGCTGTTTTAAGCTTTTGTTTCTCATATCTCATCTTGGAGAGTGCCCTCTAGTCTGATTTTTGAACGTGTTTTATGTTTGTTTGTTTATGCCCCCCAGACGGAAGTGGATTATTTTTGTGTTTTTGAATATCCATTGCCATAGATGCCAGTTAGTGTTGTTTTGCACATTGGCAAGTCTGCGTAGTATAAG
This sequence comes from Cunninghamia lanceolata, assembly GCA_027924645.1. Taxonomy (NCBI): domain Eukaryota; kingdom Viridiplantae; phylum Streptophyta; class Pinopsida; order Cupressales; family Cupressaceae; genus Cunninghamia; species Cunninghamia lanceolata. The sequence continues at coordinate 255,411 of BSBN01001292.1, read as the reverse complement.
TTGAGGTAGGCTCCTACAACTATTTGCATGTTCATGAATGAAGGTTGACTGTGTGTTGAAGGAAGGGCTGACTAATCTATTTCTTTGGTGCCCCTTGGCCCACCATTTTTTTTAATTTCTTTTACCCTTATCCCTCCTTTTGAACCCTATGCATCCAACTCTTTCCCTTGCAAGCATTAGTGTAGTCTATAGCTAGACTGGAGCCAACCTTCTCCAGAGGTTGCTTGCACATTTGAAAGTTGTGTGTAGGCATTCATAGCCGAACTATACCCCATTTTGGCATCTCGGGCTTCCCTTGGCCTCGGGCTGTTCATTTGGAGCAGGCAACAAGCTCTTTGTGACATGTTAAAGAAAGATGCTTATAGTTGGTGGTACTTCCAGCCAACAATTCTTGCCATCAAAGTTTTATTGCAAGTAAGTTTTATAAATTTATATTTTTTATCTTTGAAGTTTCATTTATAAGTTTTTAAAATTTTAAATTTTATAACTCTAGCTAACTTTGTCTTAATAGATTGCTAGTTCATTTGCATTTGAGAGGAATTGGAGCACATACTCCTTCATCCATTGAGTTAAGTGCAACCGATTGCACTCAAGAAAGGTAAAGGACTTAGTGTACATGCATTTCAACTTGTGCCTCCTTTCGCACAAACAAATTGGCTACAAGGAAGGGGACACGAGGAAGTGGGCATACTCGAGAAATTGGCTTCGTCTTCCCAACTTGCTGCACTTGAAGTTGAGGACGAGCAAGCTAGTGAGCATGTGAATGCCAGTCACACTCCTTGTGGTTCTTTTAATATACTATGATATGTTTGAAGACCCATATGATGCTGAAGCCTAATGGCTGATTGTTGACATTATTATTTTTAATTTTAATTTTGAAGTTTGAACAATGTATAGTTTGACTAATTGACATTGTAGTATTTTTAATTTCAATGGCGGTTTTGTTTGTTATATGAAGCTATGTGGTATTCTGAACTTAATTACAGCTGCATATATTTATTTTATATGTTTTTGTATGGACGAACTTAAAACTATCCTACTAAATCTGCGAATTGAACCCCCAAAACGGAACCCGAACCCCCGAACCCGAACCAGTACTAGAATTGGTAACTTAGATATATCTTACAGTCTTTGAGGACATCCTACATCACATAGAACACACTAAGTGCTCCTTCACTGCTTGGACAATCATTTGATAGTTGTATGGAGAGCATCAACCTCCATCTAAAAGTGATGTTCCCTTGGAATATCTTGCACATGTGAATGAAATTGAAACAACAAACAATCCTCCTCTTAATGCCTCAACTACATGGTTCATACTCACACCACTGATGTGAGTAGTTCATGGGATGTGCATTGTAGTCACATGACATGCACTGTGATTCCACCTCCTGTTGACACTACAAAGTTCAGAGTCGCTTTACTGAGGGCTTTTAGTGATTCTTTGCAATAGAACATCTTGTGGGATGAACAATGTAGTCACATGACATGCATTGAGATTTCACCTTCACTTGTTGCTTCTATACAATTCAAAGTCACTTAACTGAGGTCATCCAGTTATTCCTTGCAATAGGACACATTGTGGGATTAGTAGTGTAGTCACATGGTATGCATTGAGATTCTATATCCATACACTACTACTTTGGCACCTGTTGTACATCACTTTCCACCTAGTCTTGAGCAGTCATCCTCTTCAATTAGGCTTGGTACTCTTGATCTAATCTTGGCACCACTCATCACCAACATGGGGACTGTAGCATAGATTCTTGAGAAGTACATTTTGTGTTTTCTTCCCTCATTCATTTTCTTGGATTAGGAATACCTTCTACATGCACCTGTGGGTCTACTATGGTCTAAGGGAAGGAATGTTGTTCAACGTGCATGGATCTTCATTAGCCTTTAGTTTCATCTTTCCATCATTGGTGTAGGAGGTGAAGACTTCTGGGGGGCTCTCTCATTCTCCATCTTTTCTGTATTTGGGAGGGAGTTTGTCCTATGGATTTTCCCCATTTCTTTTGGGAGGGGGTATACTCTCTTTGTAGCTTGGGGTCTTTTAGATTGTACATGGGTACCTCATATGGCTTGTCTTGCCAAGACCCGTTTCTTTATTTCCTAAGTTGTAGTTAAGGGGGGATGTTGGTGTAATTATTTAATTGCACCTTATATTAACTTCAGTAATTTATTTTATTTACTTAGGTAAATTAAGGAATAACTTAATAAGAGCATATGTCAACTCCTTTTATTGATGGGATTCTTTGGCACCTCTGCCTCATTCATCTCCTTGATTGACGGTAGTTAGGTGCCACGTTTCCCTCATCAAGATGAGTTCAATAGATACCTGTGCTCCTACATGTCTAGTCAGTCCACATATCACTATGGCTAACTCAACTTTCTTTGGGACATGTGTCACCCTTACTTGTGCATTCTAAAGTGTAGATATTGTAGTCTATTTCATTTGTTTTACACACTTTGAATATAGATATTAGAATGCTGTTCTTCTCATCTTGTTTGCATTTGAATTAGTGTCATCTTGCTCTTTTTGTTTCTAGGGAGATTTAATAATTGCAAGTTCTTTATTAAATCTAACAACAAGTATTGGTTAGGGGATGGGGATGGGGATACCATTTAAAACAGGGTACATGCGAAAGGGAATAAGGGTATGGCTATTGTCTATATCAATCAAATATCCACAAGATGTGGGTCTAGGACAAGGAGGTGGTCCTTGTTACTATACTGGAGTTTATTGGCGACTATGCTTTACCAGAAATTTGTCATCTATCCTTATCGTAAGCTTCTTTTCTTCCTTGAGAAAACATTTAATCCATGAAAAAAACTTACAAATTCTAATTTTAATATGCTCTGCATCATTGTGATATAGGTCACAAACAAACTTTGTATCCCAGAAATACCATATGAGCTATTGACAAGCAAAATGGGGTTTTCATTGATAGTAACCCCACTAAACAGGCTAGCACTAATAAACAATAATAATGTAACATGCAATATTTTAATAAAATTTTAACCAGATACTTAAAGCAACACAATTTTACCACATTAAATTTCAGGCGTGGACAAAGGCAGAGTCACAGAAATAACATATTGTTGTTGTGGGGACATAAATTTGAGATGAATTAAGTTGGATCAGAATATTTTTAGCTTCCTTCAGCAGGGATTAGTGTTACCATCACTCTGAACAACAGCTTCCATGGTAGGATGAAAAAAATAAAAAATAGTCTCTTTCTCCATCATCTGCTGCTGATCTAGGTCCTACACCTCTAAAAACAGGCATTGAATCTTCCTCTACTTTTGCTTTATAAATTTTGTGTCTCCCTTTGCAACCTCTCCAGCTCCTTGGGCAAGCTTGTACCTACTTACTTTTTAAGGGCCCCTATTTCTGCTATAATGCATTATCTTGTTATGTCTCAGAAGCCTCAGCGAAGTCTCTCCAGCATTTGCTTTCAAATGTGTACCCATGATAGTGGAAAAAGAAAAAAAATATAAGGCTGTCCTCAGTAGTAACAGGATCCTGCCATGTCACTTTGAGTTTTGCGTTCAGCTTTCTCACCAATTCCTCTTCCTCACCTCTCAGCTCATCCTCAATCATTTGTTTTAATTTCTTTATATACTCTTGAACTTCAGGAGACAATTTTTCTTTATCCAGTTGCTGCTTCATAGTTTCCAGGGTTCTACATGCTTACTTTGCCAATTCTTTAAGACATCATCAGAGCTATGATCCTCTTCCATGGCCAGTTGACCTCCTAAATGGGGAGCAGTCATAGACATAGCAACAGGCACTGAGGGAATTAAACCACAAATAGCAAAGCAGATACTAATAGACAACAAAAACTCTTTGTTGCTGGTTCATCCAGCAAACGCCCTGGATCCAGGTCCGATTCAATGTGAAGTCTGTGGGCTCATCCCAGATGAACCCGGGCGAACCTAGAAAGAACCCAAGCAGATCCAACCAACCTAGACAAAACCCGCAGGTTTTTGGAATTCAACAAAAAAAAAATGGTCTGCATGGGCAAATCCCCTGCGAATCTGCTACTTCCTTCTCTCATTCTGCATGAGTCGATGGAATGCTGCAGCGTGGGAGGATATTTTGTTCCACCAAAGGCACGACTGTTTTTGAATGTGTGGGCGATGGGAAGGGATGAAAAACATTTGGAAAGATGTTCAGTGTAAGCCCAAGTGGTTTATGGGCAATAATAAAGATGTGAGAGATCGGGACTTCAATTTGTTGCTCTACAAAGCAGGAAGAAGAGGATGCCCCAGGCTTTTCATGGATATTTCTGTTATTGAGTTGGCACTTGATCAGCTAATACTTTGACTGGACTGTGGAGGGTGAGGTGGTTGTAGTGAAAGAGTTTGGATTAACTGTTCCTAGAAAATCTCCACTATTTGCCTACCCTTCATGGAGGCTTACAGATGAATATCCAATTCAAGCAAGTATTGTCTGATAGGTGTCTTTTCAACGTTTCAATGTTTTTTTTTTGATGCGTAATGGATAGATTATATTTGATTTTAAACAAAATTTACAGTCTTCTGCTCAGCAGATGCAAGATGCAGATTCTTACTGCAGAACCCCATACCTAAGCTCCCCTTACAATATCAGATTTCTGCCCGCCAGACCCGAACCACCTTTACAAATATTTACATTACAGCTTTCTATAGACAAAAGGAAAGCTAAGGCTCGACTATGCAAAAAGAGGAAGAGAAACACTATAGAAACCAGGAACGAGCAGAGCTGGAGCCGAAACCGCCATCTTCACATGAGCCCCAAACTAGTCACCATCTCGCAGAACTCCTTCACCCATTCAAAGCCTCCTATAAACGGCTCCAAGTGCAGCCTCTTTTGAAGGAAGTTTACCCCTGCCTCAATCTGCTCCCTGTGAGCAATTAGCGCAAATCCCTTCAAATCCAGCAGAAAGGGATAGAACATCACTACTTCGTCTGCACATTGAAGGAGGTGATAATCACTGGGGCGAGGTATCCCAAGCCCTAAGGAAGCCGCCGCCATAGTTTCTGTTAGATTACCTAATAGGCTCTCCTTAAACAATTTCCTCACCAGGGTTTCTGCCTTAGGCTTTGGGATGCCAGCATCTAAAACTGAAGCAAGAAACCGAGAAGCAATTGAAGAGCCCACCCTAAAAAACTCACCTCCCTCCACAAATTTCCTCCCCAAAATAACTTTCACTGCAACCAGAACCAGGTCATCATGGAAACGAAGAACCCGCTTTAGCCGAAGATTAGAGATAGCTCCCTGGAAAGCCAACTGCCGCACTGACCCCTCCAAAAGGATTGGAGTGCCCATTCCAAGACTCACGACCCCTTCAGTAGCCACCTTCACCACGTACTGCATCTTCTCGGCCATTTCCTTCGATCAGACAAAAGGAATAGATGGCGAGAGAGACCAGGAGAAGAGAAAAACAAACTGCACTGAGGGGGATTCAATGAATGCCTTCAATAATAAGAAACTTCACACGGATTGCCAAGTAATGAGCACTTCTTGGCAGAGAGGCTACAGTCCCATCATCCGAAAACAATTCCTATAATAATTACTTGCTCCCCAACGTGTGATACTCTGCTCCACATCGCATGCCAACTTGCCAAAAAAAGAGAGGTCCCCACATAAACTGCCACCTCAGCTACTTCCTCCAAATCCTTGACGTCCACCCAGGATGAGTAGCTGGCAAGGCAGATCCCCGGACCATCCACTCCTTTTGCGTGGATGGTCGCCCTCCCATCCTCCCACAATGTTTCAATGTTTTTTAACTTAAATTTTAGGTATAATTTATTAATAGGTAATGTTAATAATTTTTAAAATTATATATTAATATTAATTTATAGTTTTATTATTATATATTAACTTTATTAATATTGTATAAGGTTCATTAATATTATTGTACATTAAAATACTAGGAAATATTTATATTCTCTAATATTCCTATTTTTAGGCTGCAAATACACACTCACACAATTTTTATATGTAATTTTGTAATTTTATATGCAGAGCAAGATAAAGATTATTGATCGTAATTTTGTATTGATTTGACATTTGACAATGAATTATCAGTTATCTTTATCACTATTGCTTGTGTTCCATAGTCTATATTTTTTATAAATTATGGGGGTAGGGGGGCATGTGTGTGTATTGTACGACTGTGTGTATTTGTGTATCGTACAACTGTACCTAGCCATACCGAACTTGGGATTTTTTATTTGCCGTATCAACAACCCGAACCTTGAAACCAAACTTGAACCAAGAACATAGTGTAGTATGGTGGTGGAGTTTTGTTGATGGCTGCTAATAAGAAAGAAGCCGATAATGATTGAATGGGAGAGATTTAAGGAATTGAGCAATTCACAAATTTATTCCATAGGTATGAGGAAGGGTGACTCATGAAATGGAAGCATTACCACCAAGAGGAAGGACATAGCATACAACAATATACCATTGAATTCTGAAGCCAAGCCATCTTGTTGGATATCCCATTCCATGAATCAGGGGTGGTAGTGAAGTTTCTAAGAGGGTTTCATAGTCATATTTGAAGGAAATTGCAAATTGTGGGCATGAAGAGCATGGATGAAGCAAGCAAGAGACCCTCATATCAAGTTGGATCAAGGAATGACAAAAGGAGCAAAAGACTCATAGAAAGCTGTAATATCTCAAATGGAATATTTTGTAATATCCGATCAAATTTAGTTCACCTCGACAAATTTCAACAGTTAACTCAACAAACTAGAAAATTCCAATTGCAAATATTGGTGGTAAACCATACAATCAAAACTGAATATTGTCACTTGCTATACAATTATCAGATCTGCAACGATGAATTATGTATGCAACAGCTATGGATAACAGATCTATTGAAATGAATAATAATAATGTCAATACTCAGCCCCGTAGAAGCGGCCCAACAACAACAAGAAATCCCTTTATTCAATAACCAATTATGACCCCAAAACAGGTCGGGTTAGGCCCTTGTGGGAGTGGCCAGACTGCAGGCTCACTAAAGCAAATCCAGCAATGAATATTCCAGTTGGCTCTAAATGGAAGAAGTCACACATCAAATGTGAGTATCAACTGGCTCTAGAGATAGCAGCCCCAATACCATTCAATATCTCAGTTGGTTCTAATGAGAGCAGCTGAATCACATGAATCCCATGTTACCATTGACTGGATTACCAATGATATCCTCCACTATTGTCCACAATGTCCAATCACGCCCTTGACTGCATACACAATCGTAGTCAACAATACAACAATGGATAATTCACCACACTCATGTATTTCATGCCCTTTGACATCAAGAATTATTTCCCAAGGGTACCACAATGAATCACTAGTAGTCGACCCTGTTACACAACCAAATATTTATGCACAATGGTGATCTCTGTGTGAAATCATCCCAAGGAATTGTGGGTTTTCATCGTCCAATTGCAGACTTAGAGGGTTTTTGTTCTCAAGTTAATTGAACCAAAGTCCAATGCTCCAACAAGGAGTATAAATCAGAAAATAGAATGGTTCATCAATATAGCACCTTCTCCTTGCTTGGCCTCTCTTAAATAGAATTTCCCCCTCTTTCCCCTCCAAAAGTCATGACTCTTTATATCTCCTTCATGACCCTTGATTGATATTTGAGAGGAATTATTTATTGAGGCCCTCTTTTATTATAATTATATTTTATAATATCACTTAGGTGGCCCCTTTTGTGACATTATGAACCTCTTGAGTTATTATTATAATCCCATTTTCCTAGTGCAAAATTCCCAAGGTCCATGGGAAATGAATGATGGGTGTTTGGGTTTCAACTTGGCTCATTTCAAAAAAAGGGACATTACAAAAGCTATTAGAAGCAAAGGAAAGAATATTTCAGCAACTGGCCTTAAAAGAAAATAAGTATTTTACAAGCTATGATGTGGATGGTAATATGGAACAAAATGCTAGAAGTCACTTCCTGAATTGTAGCTGAAGTGTGTTGTGACCAAATCACACATCGCCCCATTGCAAATGGGGACCCCCTTTTTTTTGAAGCTCTGATGCTTTGTATGAGATCGTAGATGATGCCTTAGGTTCGTTTCCTCTGCCAATCCAACAATAAGTCTCCCTCCTAGAAGATTTTGCTTTATAACTGGAGGTCTTATCTGGAAGGTGAACTTGCAATGTTAAAGAATTACGATCAAATCCTATCTAGATATTGAGTGTTGAAGTCAATCCTGAAGAATGTTTGAGATCCTGATAAGACTAAGCCTGGAGCCTGAAATCCTGAAAATCCTGAAAAATGGCTAAGTCTGAAATCTGGTGAATCCTCCAAATTCTATATTTTGCATCTTAAATCCGGTGGATTCGGGACCTATCTCAAACATCCTGAAAGGTATATTGAAAAATATTTAAAGTATAAGAAATTCAATCTCTAAACTTATACTTAAATATATTTTTCAATATACCTTTACTCGCGCGATCCTGAAAAATGCTTGACGAGTTCAGAGGATTCAAAATCCTGATCTAATGCGACTGGACACTTAGATGGCGCAAATCTGGGCGCAAAATCACGAAGGAGAAGACACTCGAGCCAGAGGATTTGAAAACTCAATCTAATGCGCCAAGTATTAAGAGGATTTTGATCCTTCATCTAGTGCGCCATTCCTTGAGCAAATGAAAACGAGTTCAAACTAATGCGAAATTTAGAGGATTTTAGACCTTTAAACCAATGCGAAATGTTTGAGAGGGATCCTATGTCTTGAACCAATGCGAAATACAAGAAGATTCCCTATCCTTGATCTAGTGCGAAATACAAGAAGATAACAATATGCTGATCTAATGCGAAATGCAAGGCAAGAGGATTCAAATTCCTCATCCCATGCGCTTGAAGGAGAAGAAGAAAACGCCAACATACAAGAAGATTATCAAGACCTTATCTAATGCGCCAACAAGGAGAAGTTACAAACATTTAATAATTTTTGCCTTGGGAAACGTGAAAATTGCTTTTATTAAATAAAGATCAAATCTAAATTAAATGTTCGTGCACAATAGTAAAAGGAGGTCGGCCTAGAGAAAAGGAAAAGTTTTTAAGCAAATTATGTATATATACCTCATTTCCTTTTCATTTTTATCATCTTCAAGAGCAGATTTTTCCTCAAGGGGCAGCAACAAGGGTTTTTGTTCGCAAAAGGAAGTCTCCCAAACATTCAACACAAGCACTTAAAACTTGATCCAAAGCGACCTAAGGAAGAAGGACTCAGTGCCAGAGGATTTCAAAAGCCTATCTAATGCACTAGATCTCAGAGGATCTCAATCCTTGATCTAATGCGCCTAGCTCCAAGGCGAAAACTTGAGGATCTTCAAGGCCTTATCTAATGCGACCTCATGAGGGGAAACTCTAGAGATTCCAAAAGTCTATCTAGTGCACCCAAATAGTTTCAATGTGATGTTTGAAGGATCCTTGTCTAAGGCGAGAGTCAGAGGATTCTCCAACCCTCATCCAATGCGCCCTACTAGAAGGAAGGTAAGATTCAAGGTTAAGCCTCCAAGGTTTGAGTTTTAAAGGATTTGCAAGTCTTATCTAGTGCGCCAACTATAGGAATACCTCGAAGCTTTCAAGTATCTTCCAAGGTTTGAGTTTAAAGGATCTTGAAGTCCCAACCAATGCGAAAATCTTGAGGATTTTCACCCTTCATCTAATGCTCAACATGAGGTAGTGATCAAGGTTTGAATCTAGAGGATCCTCCAAGCTCAACCAATGCGCCAACATCATGAGGCTTTCACCAAGCTCATCCAATGCGCCAAATATCATGCATGATCTACTTCAAGACAAAGGTCATCTAAATTCTTCAAGTTTGAAGACTTCAACCTAGTAAAGTGATGCGCCACCTTCCAAGACTCTTATCCAAGCCCCAAACAAGAAGAAATCAGAAATGTCATCTAATGCGCTATGTTAAAGAAAGAATGAAGTTTTCAAACTAGTGGTCTAATGCGCCAAGAGTCAGAGGATTCTAGTCCTCCATCCAATGCGCCATGCTAAAAGGTGAGATCCTAAAGTTCTATCTAATGAGATCAAATGCCTTGAAGACTTCGAGTTGCTGATCTAATGCGCCAAGTGTTAAGAGGATTTCGATTCTTCATTCAATGCGAAATGTTTAAGAGGAATCCTATACCTTGAACTAATGCGAAGTCCTTGAAGATTCTCCAAACTTGCTCTAGTGTGACTTAAAGCAAGAGAACACTAAACACTATCTAATGCGAAATGCTGAAAGCAAGTGTTAGAGTTTCAGCCGGTGCAACAAGACAAGAGGATTCTAAGGAAGATCATGACATTCCAAGAAGGAGACTCCGTTATGCCCATCCAATGCGAAATATGAAGAGAAACTCAAATACAACTCCAAAGGATATGAAGAGGAATCAACAAACTTGATCTAATGCACCTATCTCTAAGGGCAAGACTTGAGGATTATCAAGACCAAATCCAAGGCGAAATGTGAAGAGGAATTAAAAACTTCATCTAATGCGCCACCTCATTGAGCAAGTAAAACTAAGTATCATCCAATGCGAATTGCCAAGGAGAATTTCAATTCATGATCCAATGCGACCTTTAGAGGATTAAAAATAGTGGTTTAGAATGCAAATTTTAAGAATTTCAATGAAGATCAAGAACTTGTTATCTAATACGCTTGGCTTGGAAATGCATTCTTGTATGTTATAAATCAAATATTATCATGTTTATCAAGGGGATTGATGCTGTTCCTTTACTTGTGTTGCAGCAAAAAGGAGGAATCATCTAAAGATCAAGTGATAAGAACCTTTGACAAGCAAGGAAAGAGAAAGAGCAAGGCATCATGTAGCTGTATCAAGGGTATCCTTCATCATCCCTGTGTTGGAATTCTTCATCAAATGGCATCAAGTTGAGATTGTCTAGAAGACATCCACCCGAAGGACATCATCTTCATCAAGGCTTCCTAAGGTATCAATTCTACTTCAAGTTCTTCAACCTTCAAGAAAAGTCATCAAGTAGCTGCTCCACCATAAGGAAAGTGTTATCATCTTCCAGGAAGCATCATTCTAAGAAATCTACATCACTTCAAGAGGTAGCTGCTCCAAGACGTCACAGCAAGATATATCTCAAGTCCTCTTCATCAATGACATCATGAAAGATCCTATGTCAAGTTCCTTCGAGCTTCAAGATCATCTTCAAGGAATCATTTCATCAACTATATCATGATCATCAAGAGCAAGTGTTTGAATCACTTTCACCTTGCGGAGGGAACACTACTCTAAAGGATTATACCTCAAATCTTCTACATCATCGAGTTGGAACACTTCATTGAAACGTCCAAAGGCATTCATCCATCTAAACTTCAAGACTCTTCAAATTTCCAAGTCCAAGAGAGTCTCCTACTCTTCATGAAGAAATCAAGTGTCATCATCTACTCTCTTCAAGAGGATGCATCGAAGAAGATTCACATCAATCTATCTACAAGAAGAAGAATCATGAAGTTAGACAAATAAAGCAACAAGTATCATACATCCAGTTACAAGAAGAATGAACAAGGCAAGATCCACAGGATGTATTCCTAAATATACAAGTTCAAACGATCACATTGAATACATCATTACAAGTTGATACAATTTTCAAAGTATGCTGAGTTGGCACTTATGTGGCAAGTACACATCATTTAATTTTGATTAGCCACATTATTTAATGCATGCAATGTATCATTTAATAAAAGAAGTCAAAGGGATTCCTATGTGGAGGAATATTTTAAATGCTTTCGCCTTACCTTATCACATTGGAAAACGTGCCTTCATTGCCTCTCTCTTTTTTGCTAAAAATAGCAAGTTGTTGTAACTACCTCTGAGGTGGCACGATCTAGACCCTTGGCTGTCGAATTGATCTAAGCCATTCATTGTAACCTGGACGACTATATAAAGGCCTTGTTGCCTCATTTGTAATTCATTAGACATTAGAGATTAGATTAGAGATAGAGATTAGAGAGTAGATCATTAGTAGTAGTAGTAGAGAGTAGATTTTCAGAGTAGAATAAAAGAGACTCTCAAAATTCTCTGAGAGGGCTGGAGATTGTTGTAAATATTTTCCAAGATTAATGCAAAGACATTGGAGCTACTTGTTTGGTGTTAAGTATTATCTTGTGGAGTATCATGGTTTCCTGAATCTTGATGGAATTAAGAGATGTTTCAAATAGCTTAGAAATAGATTAGAAGTGCATTGATGTAATGAATATGCGTAAAGATATTTGATGAATCCTTCTGGTTCATACTTTTCGTGTATTGTCGAAGGCAATCCACTTTGCAAAGTTAGACTGAACCTTCATTTTCTTTAGTTCGGTTGTGAATGCTTGTTCAAATTGCGTCAGTTGTGGGTGTTTGGATGGAGATTTACAACATGAAAATCCTTGAGTTTCCTTAGAAGATTGCACCGGCTTCGTGTAGTTGTTGGTTCTCATGGCGAAGTGAAGTCTGGTTTCATGAGGAGTTTGTCTATCTTTACATGTTTCATTATCTCATTGTCCTTAGATTAGCTTTCTGAACCCTTAACCCTTTTTCATTTTCTTTATCATAGAAACCTTGTATATACATCATCCACATCAAAGGAGGAATAAGTCGAATGAAAGGAGAAGAGTCTGCGTAAGTCCCTTTGTGTGTAAACAGCAAAATCATACTTAAATCGCTGAGCTGTCTCTTACCGAAAACATTATTAGAAGAAGGAACCTTGGAGTCATCTCGTTTGATCACTTGGTTTAGCATTCGAGAGGCTTTGCTCAAGAGAGAGTTAAATACCTAGTATTTTACTCTATTGTTGACTTGTCGCAAAACAACCATCAACAAAGTGGAATAGGCAAAAGAAGAGGAGCAAGCTGTTAACTGGCCTTTTGACACATCAACTTGCAAAATGGTTCATTCCTTTGAAGAATAATTAATTCCTTCAAGGCTCGGTATACCTAATGAGGGAGTGTGCGTGTTTTAGGCCAAAGTTTTATGTGAACCTATTTCCTACAAGGGGATGTTGGTTAGTGGAACAACACAGGAGATAAACTAATTAAGTATAAAATTATCGAACAATATTTCAATGTTCTAATATTTAACCTTTTAAAATAAACACTAAACTACAGAAAGATTACAATTCATTCAAAATGAAAATAAAATCTAAATTAATCCTAAATTACTCCTTTATCACAGAAATAACAAAAGATATGATAAAGAAGGGAGACAGAAAATATGGGGAAGGTATGTCCCTGTCGTTGATTTCTTCTGCAACTTTGTCACCGAGCTTCCCAAACTCTTGAACCAACGATATGGTGATCAGACCTTGCACAATCCACCAATATAACTAGTGCATACTTCTGAGGAGTAGCTTGAAAGATGTCACAAATGCCATCGACCACATTTGTGCACACAAATAACATTTGAGATTCAATTTTAAGCATGATAATTACAAGCATATAGCCAACTTTGCACTACAAAGTGTATGCCAAAAGGATGTGTTATGAAATTCATAAAGATAAAAGCTCACATAGGATTTCTCATAACAAGGTTGAAGATGCCAAACAAAAGTGTCTTGGTCATTCCCCAATTTCTTCTCCCCCCTTTCTAATTTTCCAATGTCTTATTTGTAGATCTCCCACAAAGGAGCCATTACATTACAAGTATTCCTCTTAATGAAAACCCAAAATGGTTGCCCATGAAGCACTCCCTCTTCATGTGGAGGTACATACTTTACAATTATTCCCATCCTCTTACAATGAAGACCTCTAAAATGGGGTGCCTCACTTGCATGCATCACATCCTCATCATTCCTTTTGGATTCTCTTACAAGTGAATGCTCAAAATAGCTATGAGGAGTTGCATCATTTTGTAGTCTAAGATTCTTTTTCAAAATAGTCCAATTGGGGTGTTTCCTCTACATATAAAGAGTTACATCATGATGAAATCCAAGATTTCTTTTCAAAATAGTCCATGTGGAGCATTTCCTCTTCACGATTACAAGGTAAATAAAAAAAAGCTTGCTTAGTGGGATCCCCTTGCTCCTTGGATTCATTCTTTTGTGCCATGGAATCCTATGAATGACTATTTCATACACTTACACATCTGTAAAACAGAAGATCAATGGACTTTAGAATCTTGAATTTCTATAAAAATTAATTTTATATAAACTTAGGGTCATCACTAAAGTAAGGTTCCCATTTAAGCAATTAATCAAGTAACATTTTTCGGGGTGTCCAGAATCTTAAGGGTTTTATGCCATATTTGCTTAAAAGGTGAAAGTGCAAAACCCTTACAAACTTAAGAAAAATTAAATTAACACAATGTGGGAAACACAACCTCTAATTGAAATAAGGAACACCAATAGTTCAAAGTCCAGGCGATTCATTGACTAGGAATTTTAACAAGATGCAATAAAAGTTCAATAGATATCCTAAGAAATAGAGGATTACAGGGCCCTAACTCTAAAAGGTGGGCATGTTTCAAGTTCAACAACAACATAAGCCAAAGACAAGGAGCTAGAGAGTACTTCTGATGTTGATGAACAAAGATGCACTTATTGATAATGAGGACATTAATATTGGATGAAGCAACAAAATTTAAGGTGTTGAGGTTGAAGCTCGTCAATGCCAAAATCTAGGTGAAAAACATTAAGATAAATGCATAGAGTTGGATTGGAAACATATAAACATCTTTACCTATATCCATTGGGTTGGTTGGATAAGTGTGCAGATATGCAAGTCAGTAGGCAATTTAAATATTAGTTTGCTATTTTAGTTGAGTACATTGATGAGATTGGGTGTGATGTTGAACCATTGGACATATGTGATGTTATGTGAAGCTCTTATATGTGAATGAGAGGTGACATCTTCATATGGAAGAAGAACTAATATCAGTTGACCAAACATAAGGTTGAAAACCAGGTTTTAGCTGAGAGTTACACAAAAGAAAGTGATAGTTGCATGCCAACATCAAGTGGCTAATCCATGGGGGCCATGGCGAAAGGTCCATAAATGAGCTTTTGTGGGAACAGAGGCCTCCCAAAAGGGGGAGGTAGGATTTGTATAAGATTAAAGTTAATACTGTTTACAATGAGGTGGTAAGTTTGTGTGCCCAGAAATTTGTTTCTCCAACAGCCTTAATACTGAAGTCACAACATTTGGAAATATGGAAGGTAAAAAAGCACCAAGTTTGTCCATAAAATTGATAGCATTGGACGTTTCAGAGATTATTAGGATGTGTGTCTATTTCATAGCCATATTCAAGAGCATAGAAAGCAATTGGGAAGGAGCTGAGAGAGTTGGCTCTGATTGTGAGCATTGTGCACTTGTTAGCAATCATTTTTCCCATATAGCAATAAAAGGCTTCCACTTGAATGGTGGGGATTTCCAAGTTGGGTTTCCCAGGGGTAGGCCTTTGTGTTATCTTGTGTATGGTTTTATTTGTTGATTTGAGTCTTCTTGATGCCATTTATTTTCATTGGTAATGCACGTTTTTGAATGAATGGTGTTTATGTTGTTTGGGCCATAGAAACCATAGCATGTAGTTCATTTTTCTGCATAAAAATCAATGCAAATGAATTGCAATTAGGATGCCTAGTTCAATTACAGATCATAGAGGGCAGAAACCTTCCTTCTTGTTTGGTGGTTTGGTAGTAGCACATACTAAACACTTGTAGGCTGAACAGGTAACATCTTGTTGAAGATTAGCCCAATTGGAGCATTTTCTATTACATGTGTCTTTTTGATGTCAAAGTGAGGCAAAACTTTGCTCAAATGAGCTCCTTAGATGAGGTTTTGGAGATGAACACGTTGTGGGTCACTGAGGTACCCATGTTGGTAAATGAGAAGATTGTGGAGGTAAGATTGTTGATACTCTCACGGTCACCCACATAGAGCACAATATAGATTGGTGCAATGTTAGGAACTTAGGACCATCTTCATATAATTGTGATCCTAATCAATTGCCATGCCAATAAGTGCTCAAGATCATAGTTAAAAAATTTGTGACTCAATAAAACTCGACAAACTCAATTTTGACTTGGATTTAGTGACTCAACAAAACTCCTCAAATTAAAAAAAAAACTTTAATTCCTTTTAAAACATAAATTTCATGTAAAATATAAATGCACCATATCAAATGAGTTTGTAGAATGTTGGGGAAGTGTTTTCTATTAGATTTGAGTAAAAGGACAATATAATATTGCATGAATATGCAAATACAACAACTGATAATATGAATATGTATTAGGATGATTGAAAATCATCATAAAAAGCTACAATTACATGCAAGTTACAACAATTTATAATTTTCTCTTCCCTGTTTACATCCTGGTGATGGTTGGGGTCCTCCTTGAAGTCGGTTGCAGAACCAAACTCCAACTAGAAGGTAATGACTCTTCCTTAGGCTCAACGTCATCATCAGCCATGATGTCATCGAATCCAATGCCTCCTGCTTTTGTTGCACCCTCCTTTGCTTGCCTCTCAAAATCAGCAATCACATCTTTTGTAAACATGGGGTTCTCATCTTGGGCAGTCCAGTTACTATATAATGTCATTCAAGTCAATCACCTCATGACCATCTGAACTTTCCATATTTTTCGAGCAAACACAAAAGTTGTATTGCACGAAGACGAGGTCCTTGAGATACTTTTGTGTCAACTTGTGCTTTTTCGTGTGAATGACATCAAATAAGCTCCAATTGCGCTCACACCTAGAAGCGTTACAAGGTTGGGACAAAATTCAGAGGGCTACTAGCTTTTGAAGATTTGCGTTTTTTCTACCTGAATCTTCCCACCAAGCAGCTGCAAAGAAGACATTCACAAGTTTGTAAGTAAGCAATAATTGTCCACTTCAAAAATCTGAAATTTTGAATTGAAGTGAAGTGAAGATTGAGAATTTTTGTTACTCCTTGCTTGGGTGGTTCTCTCTTAGATAACTTAATGGCAAAGAGAAGAGTCTCCACACAACATGCTTGTATTTTTGCATCTCTTCAACAATCATGTCCCTGACCTCAACCTTAAGTGACATCCTCTCAATGCATGTTGACAAACCCTCCACAACCTCCCCATTAGCATCCTTGAAGTCGTTTGAGAAGAAAAAATTGGGGTTGAGGTAGTATGTTGTTGCATGAATGGGTTAGTGGAGTTGATTGTACCCCTTCCAATCAGTAATATCCCAAATTGGTTCATTTCTTCTATCACCCCTATAATGGTTTTGGATGGCCTCCTACAGGTACCCCATTGGGTTTTGCTCCCCCCTCCACCAATTCCTAAACCCTAACTAAAGACTTTGACACCTACAAACAAATTAAAGTAGCAATTACAAATAAAACTTAAAAAAAATTGAACAATATCTAGTAATTTGAATTTAGAAAAAGTGAGCTTCAAGGATACAATTTAAAATTTAAATAGAAGTTTGAAGTTACCGTGATGTTCTCATTAGTAGTCTTCACAAAGACATCATAAAAAATTGCCTTTGTGACCATCTCTCCACCTATCTTCTTCAAATAAGAAGAATCCATCCATTTTTGGCTCACAAACATTTGCTTCAAAGGTGTTAGCAGCTCTGCAATTTGATGAAGTTGGTTGCAAATTGTGTGGCACCTGTTCACACAAGCCTGTTTCTCTTGGCATGATGACTTATCAAGCTAAGTGACCAAGGGTGATTGTAGATGTATTTGGTGATGTTCCCAGTGTCTTCCACCATGGATTTCACTCAATCAAGTCTGCCTATACCCTCCAATAGAAGACATATGCTACTGCATTATTTGTCACAACTTGGGCCACATTTTCTATACCAACTCCTAACACAACCTCCAACATTGGACTCAAATTCTTTGTATTCTCGACTTTTTTTGAGGTGTTGATGGACCTCAAGAACACTATCTCACCATTCGAAGCCACTTGAAAGTTGATGAGTGTGTGAGTCTGAGTCCTATTTGTCCATCCACTTGAGAATATGGTACTTCCATACTTGCACAATGTTTCTTTTTCTTGTTCACCATTATTGTTGCATCACCATTGCTTTTCCAAACCCAATTAAGTCATGTGGAGTAGGTGCCTTGTACCCTTTCCCGACAACAGTCAAGACTTTGACTAAATTCTCCTAATATGGGTTTCTCACTACATTGAAAGGAAGGTTGTTGTAGTACAAAAAATTTGCACAATCCGTGTTTGCTTCATCATGCATCTCCTTATTCGGACTTGTACCTTCAAGTAAAGAATATGATTTTGGTGTGTTTTGTGGAACAAGAATACTATATGATTGGATTTTGTTGGAGCTCGAGGAAGTGGATATGCTGTAAATCCACAAACCATGAGTGAGGTCCACAATCTATGTCATATTTGCCTCAAATTACCATGAGATTTTGGGAGTCATCACTGCTGCAATGGCTGTGGATGCCCTCGTCCACTTCGTTTTTTTGGATTGTCTATACGAGGGTTGCATTTTTCTCCTGTACAACCTCCGACTCAACGTTTGAACACAATTTGGCATTGTGACCAACAATTTGTTGCAAGGTGTTATTTGCGGCAATTGATGCCTCCACTCATCTTCAACTGAAAATAGTAGTAAATGACTGATCATGTTGTTAGTCCTAGTGTGTCATGCTTCTAAGTGGCATCCCTGTTGTCAACAAATCAACTTCCGCTTCTTGATGCCAATGGATATGAAGTGCAAACCTTGGAATTGAAATAAGAACAACAAATTCAATTGCTGCAAATCCTAGCATTGAATTTTTAAATTTTCTTTTGTAGAACTATGCTTTAAAAAAAATTAGAAACAAAATTTTAAATGTAGAAGCCCTAGATTATGAAAGATGAATAAACATGTAAGGGAAGAATTTAGAAATGTAAAAGAAATCCACAAATTCTTGGCAAAAAAAGAAAGAAAAAACCATACTTAAAACTTCAAAAATTGCAGACATATTGCTTCTACGATTGCCTTAAATCGCTTAAAGGAAATATGAAATGCAGGTTGAGCAGGGTTTATATAAGCAAAAAAACTGCACAAGTTCAGTGTTTTTCAGTCTCAGCATGTTTTTACTCACAATCCATGTTTGCAATGCATTGGCCAGTACTCATGGTGAGTCTGTGGCACGGAATCGCACTGACTTGGCCTTGAGTTTACCGGTGGTTTACTCAGGCTGATATGAGACTTGCAGATACTTGCGATTTTAGAGGGTACTCGACGAGTTTTTGTACTATGCTCAATATAGTAACATGACAATTGGTGGGTAATGCAGGCAATTTACTGCAATATTGGTGGTCTGTTGCTTATGGTTGATAAACAGTTGGCAGGTGGCTGAGTTGGAGCCCAAAAGTGCATGCAAGACAAAACTAAAATGCTTAGGGCATGGATTGGTCATATCGTGACCAATGTATGGGTGAGATTTTACCTCCAGACATTGAGGACAAGACCAGATAATCTTTGTTTTTGGTTCTAAATCAAAGAGGGCACACCCTTAAAGAAAGATCTTGTAGAAATATTTCAACTACCAATCAAATAGATATTTATTACCTTAGCAAGTGAAAACAGCCCCAAAATGTAGATCTATCCCAATTATTTGCTACAAAACAAAGCACTTGCTCACTCAAGACACCTCAATTTTTTAGAAGGAACGAAGTAGATATTCAACCAAAGCACATGGAAATTATGTGACATCCATTGGACAGGCCTTTGAATATACTATTTTAATCACCAGATCTGATACTACTGCTCAAATAGTAGACTAAGCACAATCCAGGCTCTAGACAGTCATCATGAAGATCATCGTATAAATCTTGTAAACCATCTGTCTTGTACAATCCAGATTTGTAAAATTTTAAAAATGCTCAGAGTAACTCAAAGAATCCTCACAAATTATCTGAAGGTGTTTCATCAAGAATCACAAGCTACTCATCATGATAAGGTAACAAAACTTGTCAAACAATAAAGTAAAGATGAGTAACAATTAAAAAGTGTACAATTTTCTTAAATCCACTGTCTTAATTATTCATTGGGTGAGTCTTTATGTATATCAACATGTATCTAAGCACTATCTTTGAATTAAACAAAACATAAAACCAAAACATACAGTTTTAAACAACATGAGTGAACCCAAAGCATATATGAAATTAAAGACACATGTTATTAGAAAATAGCTTCCAAGTTGTAAACACAAGATGCATCCCTGCTGAGCACCAATCTCATTAACGACCATGGAGCAATGTATCACATACGACTACAACCACTAAGATCAAAGCAAAGCTAGCTTAGCAGTTCAGTCCACAAAACCTTAATTCATCAATTTTGCTAGCAGCAACCCTGCAAACAAATCAACCTGAAATCAGAAGCAAAATGCAAGAAAACGAGGCATAGAAAACAAGGGAAAATACAAAATGACTTAAAGCACAAAGAGTCAAAATAGCATACTAAATTGGGCAAAAGATCCATATAGTGATGTGAAATACCTTATATATTGGCAATGAATAAGGGAATCAATTCACTTATAATGATGTAACCCTCAGGTGGTTGTAACTTTGTAACCACCATGTTGACATAGGCTTCTAACCATATAGGCTGCCAACCATGATAAACATTTGATGGGGCTTCTCATGCACTCATAACTTAATGCATGCCTCCAAAATTCACAAAAAACAACAAAAAGGTGAAGAGGGACACCTTTTCATATGCACATAACTTGCTATTTCGATCTATCTGGATATGCTTTTTGATCTATTTGACTCGGAGGTGGCATTGTCAATGTGGGGGGCATGGGTAATTGATGATCAATCTCTTGAATTAACTCCTCAACCTGCTTTGGAGTGACCTGTGGCATAGGCTATGCTGGAACAACAAAGCTGCTTCATAGAAGGCTCTGCAGGTGCAACTAACAAATCGTATTTTACCCCTTGGGGCCGTAGGGTTCCTTGCCAAGACACGTTTGGGATTACCTTGGTGAGAGGAATATCTGCCTAATGACAAATTTTTTTGCAGAATGATCATACCTAATTAGGTTGATGGACCTATCTGCCTTGGCAATGTGATAGAAGATGCCACTCCAATCACCAACTTGGCTAATTTTTGTGGGATGACAATGCTTGCTTGTGATGTCACCCTTGTCTATTGTGGCAAGACTATCATGGATCTAACCCTACATGCGTTTTTAATGAAGGTGCCAAACCTGAGCCTTAGGGCACACAGATGTTAGGATACACTGATGAATTCTAGGTTGTAAAAGTCCCGGCTTGACCAAGAGTAACATAGCTGCCTATCCCTGCCTTGATATTTTGGGAGATAGCTGCCTGAATTGGCTGAATTATGCCTTGTTCACTTTTACCAAGGCCTTTTCCTTCTTGGTATCCTATCTTACCCATCATGGGTATCTCTCTTTCTTTATACAGGGTCATATCCCATTCTTTAGTGAGCCAATAAGACCCACCACTTGCTTCTGCAACATCCTTTTCATTCCCCTTACCCTTGTGAACATCTTTTTTCTTCAGGGGATCTCTCTTCTTCAGCAGGAATAGGGACCATAGTTCTACGGCTACCCCATGATTTTTCCCAGCAATATGTCTTATCTTCTTCCACTTACCTTCCTTTTTCCTTCTAGAAATCCATTAATTATTTAATAGCTAGTTTTAATGTCTCCTTGTATCTCACAACATTTCTTACAAATAATTCTACAAGGTGACACAAGCTTTTAGGTTGACTAGCAAAACCACCATAATTAATTATATTGTAGGTATACACCTCATTGGGATCATATTTTTTTACTCAATTGTACTCATCACAAACTTCTTCAACTGCTTCCCAACATATGTAATGGAATATCTTTTAGCAAAGATATCTTCCAAATTAATGGGTATTTAAAAAGGACGATTCTCTTCCTCTCATTGCAATATCAGCACTATGTCTCTATTTGGACCATTCTAAAGTGAAACTTTGGGTTGGGCAACATGCTGGTAGTTTTATTGGGGCTTCCTTTGAGCCAAAGATCTGGATATATGTAAATTCTTGCTGGTAAAATCAATCACTTATGTTTTCAAGGTCAAATCCTTATCCAATAGGTAGACCAGACCTTGAGCATTTGCAGACTAGCTTACTCTCACATTTTTACAACATCTTGTAAATGGGAGGCACAAACTTGGAGTCCATTCTTGTAGAGGGTAGTGCCAATCTTTAGTAACATCTAGTTTAGGGAAATTGTGTTGATACAAGTGGAAACAACATCACATAGAAGGGTAACTAAATATCTAGGAACCGTGCAAAATCTTCAGTTCTTCACAAATCCTACTCGATAACAATCTAGGCCTACTCAAATGATTTTTTATTTTGTTTTCTTATTTCTTGCTAGGGCCATCACAATGATATATGGTTTCACAAACTCATGTGAGTCCTACTTTAAGAGCTAGCAAAGTTCAAACAATGACATCCTCACACTCTTGGGACAGGGTAATGGAATTGAAGTTGATTTAATACAAATTTAAGGTCTATTGCTATTGAAAAGATCTTCAAGAAACTTAGTGTCAATAGGTTGTGCAGTTTGCACACTGTCTCTTCCATAATCAGCTTTAACCTGGTGTTTGTTTTAGTTAAGTATAGTACTATGTTGCCATGGATGTCCAACATAGCTTGCAAATTCCAGTTGTACAGAGCACCATTCTAGTGATTAACTTTGTGGAACACATGAAATTGGGGCATAATTCCTTTTGCAACCCCCAAAATCCAGTCGTTTCAATATGGAGGCCATCTATTTAATTTCTTTAGGTTTCATAGGATAGTTCCATGGACAAAGTTATTGTCTGACTGTTATAAATACTCGTCCACATGTTAGAAATACCGCCTTTTTTAAACGCCTTGGGCACCTAGGGGAAAAATCCTCCATCAATGGCCTTTTGTCAACAGCTAACAATCTGTGAACAAGAAAAGAAGATGATGCTTTCTTCCTATCCATGGCAACTTCAAAGACACGTCTCAACAAGGCTTTCTCTTTACAGAACTGTTTGTCTTATCAGCTTGCTTAACTTACATAGAATGGACTTGAATTTTGCAATTTGTTTTTGCAACTATTTGAGCTTAGTTCCTATGAAGGTGGCAATCATTGACAAAAAGTCATGTTATAAGCATGGAACAGATGGGTTTTGCAGCTGTTTGATTTAACTAAACATTATGATACAACATTTTAATCTTGACCTTTGAAATGTTATAAAGCAATTTTCAATTACCTTAAGATGTTTAAAGCTTACTCAGTTATATGTCACATGCTAGATTGATGGTTCTCGTATCTTCAAGCTCTTACACCTCTTATACACCTTATGTTGGATTTTCAGCTTTTTGCAGGTGCATATCTCTGCATGCTTCCACATATATTGTGGTCTCGAAATATGTCTAGCTAGTTGACCAATGGTCATATTGAATTCCTACCGACCAAAGCCTGATAGGTGTTGGCAGTGATAGGTGTTGGCAGAGATGCAAAGAAGAGAGATGAGAGAAATTAGCTAGAAAGGCTTGCTTCATAAAGAGTGAAAGCAACATTATATAAAGTTATAAAAGTTAGTATTACAACAACCATATTTAATGGTACATCACCTACTACAACTACCTATATTAAAGACTACACCTAACTACTAGCTAATTATCTACACTTTATTACAATATTATATTAATACCCTCCCTTAATGACTAAACTAGAAACAACACCAAGCTTGTGCTGAAATTTGACAAAGGAACCAGGACCAAGTGGTTTAGTCATTAAATCAACAGTCTGCTCCTGAAAAGAACAAAAATGGAGAGATGTCTTCATAGTCCACTAGTTGCCGAATATAGTGATGATGAATCTCGATATGTTTGGTTCGAGCATGATACACAGGATTCTTCACCAATTTCAATGTTCCCTAATTATCATAGAAAAGTGGTGTACGAGTATGTTGAGGATGCTGAAGATCTGTCAAGATTCTGCATGGCACTCACGGCTACTTTGTATTCAGCTTCAATGGAGGATAGAGCTACTGTCCGCTGAAGCCTACTCTGACAAGAAATCACCCCTGAACCCAAGGATAAGATGAATCTAGTTGTAGACTGTCGAGTATCCACAGATCCTGCCCAATTGGAGTTTGTATACCCAATTAATCCAAAATCTTTTGTCCTCTAGAGTATGCCAAAGTCAAGAGTACCTTTGACATATCACAAAACTCACTTTGCGGCTATCCAATGAGATAGCTTCAGTTTCAACAAAAACCGAGAGATAGCTAACAACAAAGCAAAGATCCAGTCTAGTGGTTGTGAGATATATCAAGCTGCCCACCAATTGTTTGTAATGTGATTCATTGACTGCGGGTGAATCATTTGGAGGCTGACAACTTTAGCTCGACCTCCATAGGTGTAAAAGATGAGTTATAATTTGCCATCCAAAAATGCTCCAAAAGACTTATGGCGTATTTGATTTGAACTATGAAGATGTTGTGATCAAATTGCCAAAACTCAACCCCTAGGCAAATAATGTAGGAGGCCCAGATCTGACATGTCAAAAGATGCACACAATTTTGATTTTATTTGCTGAACTACAATGTCCGTGCTACTTGTGATGGCAAGATCATTGACATATTCAATAACAATTACAATCTCATTACCATCGCTTTTGACATAAAGATTTGGATCAGAAAGACTCCCTTTGAATCCAATATCTTTTAGATGTTTATCAATTTTAAGATACCAGACTCGAGAAGCCTGCCTAAGTCCATACAGGGACTTAATTAACTTGTAAACAAGATGTTCACATCTAGGAACCTAAAAACCCTTAGGCTGAACCATATAGACTTCCTCATCCAGTCCCCATTCAAGAAGACACTTTTGACATCCATTTGATATACCTTCCAACCAAATTGAGCGGCAATGGAGAGAAGTAACTGGAATGTGACCATCTTAGTAGTAGGAGCAAACGTCTCTTCAAAATCTATACCTTCTTGTTGTGAATATCCTTTAGCAACAAAATGTGCCTTGTATTTGTCCAAAGAACCATCAGCTTTGCATTTGACCTTATAGACCCATTTGCACCCGATGGGTTTTTACTTGGAGGCAATTTGACCAACTCCCAAGATTGATTTTTCATCAATGTATCATATTCCACCTTCATAGCAACTTCCCATTCTGGTTTCCCTTGTGTCTCAGAAAGCTTTTGTGGTTCAAATACTTGAAAAAGATTAGAAGATAGGGCAAAATGGCTATGCTCAATAGTTGAACCAGTTATCATTTGTCCTTTTCTCCAGGGACGTTCATTTGATTTAGGAAGTTCATCCACATGTACACCTTCCATAGTGGAATAATACCATTTAGTTTTTTGGTGTCTTAGGTGAATGCTGCGAAGGCAAGTTTTCAACTGGAGTTTTACTTGGAGTGGAAGCATTTTTAGTTTTGCGTCTCTGATAGACAAGCGGTGTAGAAGCAGCCATAGATTGGTTTACAGGTTGACCTGATGATCTGGAGAGTTCCTCCTTCAAAGGTATCATAATACTAGATTCAAGGTCTTCACTGACTTCCTTCTAAGCATTTGAAAAATATGGCTCTATTTCTTTTATATCAACATCCCAACTAACAATGACCTTGTTAGTGGAAATATCAATGAGCATGTATGCCTTAGATTGTTCACTATAACCAGCAAAGAAATACCTGATGCTTTTGGAATCTAGTTTATGTCTTTTCTGTTCAGGAACTAAAGTGTATGCCGCTGAACCGAAAATAAGTTCCCTCAAGTTTGTTACCGATCCAAGCTTCCTTTGGTGTGATTTTTTGCAAAGCTTTGCATGGTCATCTATTTAGGATGTAAACAACTATGTTCACAACTTCTCCCCAATACTGGAAGGGAATGTTCTTGCTGTGCATCATACACTGTGCCATTTCCGTGATAGTCCTATTGCACCTTTCAACCACTCCATTTTGTTGTGGAGTGTATGGTGCTATTAACTAGCATTGAATACCTTCTTTTTCACATAATTCCTTGAATTGAGTGGAGGTGAATTCACCCCCATTATTGGATCATAGAGTTTTGATCCGACGCCTTGTGAATGTTTCCACAAACACCTTGAATTTGAGGAAGGCGCCATAGCATTTAGACTTCTTCTTTAAGAAGTAAACTCACATCTTTTTGGAGAAATCATCCACCAATAACAGAAAGTACCTTGATCCATTGGCAATGGGAGACTTCCAGGAAGGATCACAAAGATCTGCATGAATGAGGTCCAAAAGACCCTTAGCACACCATGCACCTTCTGTAGGAAATGACTTCCTCTTCTGCTTTCCAGCCAAACCCCCAGCACACAAATCTTGTTTTTCCTGTATAGGGGGGCAACCCGTGAACCATACGGGCTCTGCTAAGTTTGGCCAAATACTGAAGATCCAGGTTACCATACCCTTCATGCCAAAGAACACTGGTATTATCTTCAATAGCTAAGGCATGCAAATTAGCTGTAATAGGATCAACTAGCTTATATAGGCCTCCTTGCCCAATGTCTATGGCAACAACCTTGTCCTGTTTCACATCTAATACAATACACTTCTTTCCACAAAACCTGGCTTGGATGTTAGGGTTCTCAATACGCTGACTAATAGATAATAAATTCTTGTTCATGGCAAGAACATATTGGACATTGTGTACCAGAAATTTTAGAGAATCATTTAATAAAACCCTAACATCTCCTATCCCTTCGACCACATGTGATCTACCATCACCAAGTGAAACTGTATCCTTATGACTAGAATCAACAGTAAACCTTACATACTAGTCTTTGTGACACGTGAAATGTCCGGATGCTCTTGAATAAAAAACCACTATCTGTTGTCACTTGTCAGCATTGTCTAAAAGAGATGTCATGAGTGCAAACTCGTCATCTGAACCATGCTCTTCCTTAACAACAGCCACATTAGCTTCACCATGCTTCTTTCGAGATAGATTGTATAGCCTTTTCATGCATGCCCTTTTAACATGTCTAAATTTATTACAATAAAAGCATTTCACCTTTTTCTTGGATGGAGTGGAAGAAGTGTTGCCAGAAGAATTTTGAGGTTTGTTGCCGAATGAGTTCTGAGGTTTGCTCTTAAACTGAGTAGCAAAAGCACTTTTCGCGGTCTCGGATGTAGATTCCCCTATCTGCTCTTGTCTTCACTCCTACAATAGATACTGACTCACCTTATCAGAAGTCA
Source organism: Cunninghamia lanceolata (assembly GCA_027924645.1). Taxonomy (NCBI): domain Eukaryota; kingdom Viridiplantae; phylum Streptophyta; class Pinopsida; order Cupressales; family Cupressaceae; genus Cunninghamia; species Cunninghamia lanceolata. Next base: position 228,234 of record BSBN01001292.1, on the reverse strand, counting down.
AAGTTTGACTTTCATCCAGTAGATTCAGTGATTCCACAAAGGTCTCATAGGAGGAGGGCAAGCTGTTAATGGTTAGAGCAACCATGTCCTCGTCGTCCACTGGGTTATTGACAACGATAAGCTGATCACTAAGATCCTTGATTGTTGGATGTTCTGACAATGACCCACCCTCGTGCAGTTTTATAGAAAATAACAAGTTCTTCAAATAGAAAACCCGACTTTTCTCAGAGACTTGATACTTGTTTTTGAGGTGATTCTATAGTGTTGTTGCAGATGTGGTGTTCCAAACTTCAGGAATTAAGTCATTGGACAGTGACAACTTGAGTAGCAGTAGGGCTTCCCTGTGACGGTTGTCAAAGTCATATGGGTTGGTTGCAGGCTTGGTTTTGGTCTCTAGGATAATACTGTCACACATCCTACACTCAGTGATCGTGAGTATTTTGTGCCCCCAGATATTATAATTCTTCCCGGTAAGCTTCTATGCCTTCGGTAACACCAAATTTTGAATATTTGCCATTATCCTAGAAAATAATCAATTCCTGAAACTTGAACAATCCCTTCAAATTTGACCCAAATTTTTTTTCTAGAAATTCTTAAAACTGATTTCATAAATTTTTCAAATCCTTGAAATTTTGACATCTCGGATATTAAAACCCCCCCTCAAATTGAGATTTCCAGAACCTAGAAAAATTTTACAAAAAAATAACTGAGGGAATTTTAAATTAAAGAATACTAGGAAATTTTTGTTGAATTCCATGCCCTAGCAGGTGCTGAATTTTGACCTGCACACTGAAATGAGGGTTAAAAAAACCTAGCCGCCATGGATTTGTAAAAAAAATGTAAAAAACCAGTCCTCAAAACCTTAGCCACGACTTTTTCACCCAAATTCGGCTTCTGCAAACCCTCGAACAGGTGTAAAGTCCGTTTTTGCACCAAAAAATTGCCACAAATAGGCATAAAAGCTGCTCGATTTCAGTAGAGGGCAAAAGATGCGATTTTAAGAGGTAAAAAAATCTGCGATTTTATTAAAAAAATGGGTGCGATTTTGAGAAGGCGGTGGCGTGATTTTTTGGCAAAGAGGCGGTGAGATTTTTAGTAGAAAAAGCATGTGATTTTAGCAAAAAACCCCCTTGAAAAAACAGTTAAAAAGTTCCACAATTTTTACTAGAAATAACCTGCGTTTTTTACTTGAAACTAGCTTGATTTTTACCCAAAAAAAAGTTTTTTTTTTTTATCATAAACACCATGCGATTTTTAGGTAAAAGATTCTGTTGTTTTAAACCAAAAATATGGGCCGCAAATTTGGTTGGTTTTTTTGGCCGCGACTTTATGCAAAAAACCTCATGAAAATCCTTTCTTCACTTCAATGCTGCGATTTTACCCTAGGCATGATTTTTGAAACCCTCACTAGATGCTCGTGATCTCAATTTGTGACCATGACCTCTTCCCGACCTTCTTTGCACATACAAACCCCAACCCTAACTTGTTGGCTTTGAAACCAATGTTGGCAGAGATGCAAAGAAGGGAGATGAGAGAAATTAGCTAGAAAGACTTGCTTCACAAAGAGTGAAAGCAACATTATATAAAGTTATAAAAGTTACTATTACAACAACCATATTTAATGGTACATCACCTACTGCAACTACTTGCATTAAAGACCACCTAACTACCAGCTAATTATCTACACTTTATTACATTATTATACTAATAATGGGCCCCACTTTACTTCAAACTTGCTTCATATGCAGCTGCTTAAATGATTTTCTGGATGCACATAACCATCTGCTTCTTTGCATGGCCAATCTTGAAGATACACGTCCCAACTTTTTTCCTTACACTTCAGTTGGATACACCATCTAAGTTTAATCCACCACGAGTGACTTAATTTACTCTATGTGTGGGCTTTTGATTTATGTTGGCTACCACCTCAGACAACTCACTAAGCCACCCACAACCACATGTTAGTCTCTAATTGATTTATTTAATGCAGACATTTCAACATTTTGCAGATGCACACACCTTCATAAGCTTCCTCCCAGCGGGTGACTCTACCTCACATACCTTCATTGGGACCTACCATTAATCTCCATGCAGCACAAGCCTGTTTTTCAAATCCATGTGGGGATTTCAATTCTTTGTGGAGGCATAAACTTCCACATGCCATCTTTAGTGGGGCTTTTGCCATGTGATCTTAACTCTCTTGTCCCCAAACCCACTAAAACTTCCACGTGGTGCTTTTGCATTGACCAGCTTCGTGTTGATGCTTTAATCTTTTGTAGATGTGAATGCCTTATAGGGTTCCTTCCATATATAATCATGTCACGTGGCGTCTCGAAGTTTAATTTCCACATTCCCTTTCAACATGCATTTTGATTTTGTGTAGCATACCCTAAATTGCAGCTAGAAATTTTTTCGTTCTTTTAAACAATAATTACAAACATATCCCATACCATGCATGTAAATGAGCACAAGTAATCAATAAGGTGTATTCCATTAAATCAAAAATCTCACGAGTACCTAGATAATACAACCAATGAGTAGTGCATCATTCATATTCAAATATACAACGGGTCAAGTACTACAACCCTCATCAATAATTACAAGTACAATTAGGCCAATGAGCCCATCTACCACATACATAATAGTGGTCTTATACAAAGTACATAATACATATGGAATCTCTAGCTCAAATTCTCAAGCTATGCCCTCCAAGCTCCAGCTATTGATGGGAAAGGCATTGAACCTGCACATTCGAAGGAACCCCTTTCCTCCCCAACCATCAGTTTGGCAATGATGTACTCAACGAATAACCCAAAAGTGTGAAATACAAACAACCGTAATGATTATCTTTTTAGTTCATTTTCCTTTCCTTTCACATATACATACAATCAAATCTATAAGTCACTGTCAAACACTTATCCAAGATGATCCACTTTTACAACATACATTCACGACATCAATAACTTACCAATAACACATGTCAAATCAACCAAGATATTACAACATGTTATTTCAAGCACTTAGAATGCACATAGCCACAAATGCATAAACCAAGACATAACTACGACAAATTATGACACTCACATAACATAATATCACAATACGACTCCACAATACAACATACTCAAAGGTATCGCTACGACATTAAGACACATCTCCCAACTGTGTAGTGTACCTAGGTACTGACTACCTCACATAAGAAAGAAGGCTAACTACACCAACCACAGAGCACACTACCTCAGCAAGTAGAATAGTGTGCACACTAACAAATCAGGCCACAAGGCTTCAAGACGGAAAATCTCCTAGCTCTAGTGCTGAAAGGCAGTAAATATTGTATACACAACTTGTGGACCTTCTGCCAACGAGAGCACTAGAGCCTGTAGCGAGAAGAGCAAGTTTGAATTTCCATATCTTAAGGGGATGATGACCTCCTAGTTGTTAGACAGGAAGTAGAGAAGAGGATACCAAGATGTATCAATCCATGTCGAGGATATTCAACTTTTCCTACTCCCATAATAATCTAGGTACTCCAATGGTAACCAAGATACTCAAAATTTCATTATCAATAAGACTAAGTGTTGTGTAAGCTTGGGATAGACTTCCTATCATTTGCTTATCTCACCAACCACCTTATAACCATATAGGTCTTCAACTCACTACATTGCCAATACATTGCCAAACTAAGTTGGGAACACATGTATTCATCGAGACATTACATCCTAACAATCCTAGTCAAAGAATGCATCATACAAGAAAGTCTATTGACTTTGATCACTCATATCAGGCAAAAACACAGTCTACATGACATTCTGGACCTGTGTGCCATATTTGGGCTTCAAAAACTCAGAGGACATGGTTGTCCAACTTCCAAATGGCCAAGGAGATGGCCTGGTCCACCTGAATGGCCTGGTCTAGTAGCTTAGTCCACTTGGGAAGGCCTACCCAGCAGCCTGGTCCCTATGGAATAGCTTGGTCTTGGTAAGACATTCTTAGAAACTGATTGCTCAGGTCTGTTCATTGGTTTGGTCTAGTTCTCAAAGATGGACACAGAAAATGACAAGCACAGAAGTTTGAAATAGCAAAACAAGTTTTTTCTATGCTTGGAACACGCAAATTTCCAAAACAACATATGATCAAATTCCTACTAGAACATCTAATCACATTCAATTTCATGTTTGTACAGTCAATTTGACAAATTATATAGTCTTGAATCTCCAATTGGGTTTTCCTATTTCACTAGCTTTCACTTTCCGCAAGTTTACAAATTCACTCAAGTTAACACAAAATTATGGGCACACTGCTCCAAAACTGCAATGAATATTCATGTAGTCATTTACACATCATAGATTCATTCATTAAGATTCCATAGTATCAAACCTTTGTTTATTTAGAAAACCCTCTTCCCTAGGTTGTCCTTTTAACAAGTTTTCCTAATCATAGATCTAGGTTTTCAAGTACATAAATCAAGCTCTCTATTCCTCAGATTTGTAGAAGCAAAAAACATTTTTTTTTTTCAGTTTCAAATTCATCCATAATCAGTGTGAAAAAACTTCAAATCCAATCTAATTGAATTCCTATACTTATCTTTTCTAAAATTTCTTCCCATGCAAGAAACCCTTGTTTTCTTCACTAAATCTCAGTTTTCAGATTGATAGCTTCTCAAATTAGAACTAATGGTGATTCACAATCATGCTAAAACCATATTCAAATCTTTAATTCATTCACAAATTGAATTCTTCTTTTAAATTCAACGATATCACAATTTCAATATGAATTTCTTCTTTAACAAGAAATCACAACATCTTCATACAAAACCAACCACACCTCTGATGAAAAGGGAATCCTCTCTCTTCCAAATCTGCAACACAAAAACTCACACAAGCCTATGGAAGAAGGCTGAAAATAAAATATTACAGCAGAAAATGAAGAGAAATCTGCAATAGGGATTTTATTAAATCTGAACATGCATTACAACCTCCTGAAGTTTAAGAGCTTCCTTGTTTCATACATGAAAAATCTGCAACAAAATTCTTTAACAACATCCTGGACTCATTCTGGTAGCATCTGGGTATGCAAAATTATTCATCTCAAAAAGCTCCTCTCCAAATGCCAAGGCATCAATTTATAGACAAAGTAAGTGGGAAAATTTCCCATGGTTTCACCAAAACCATTAACTGGAACCACCCAAGAAAACCAACGCCCCTCTTGGGAATTTCAAATCTGAAAATAATAAAAATAAAATCTTGTGCAATCCACCTTCACATGGGGCCTAGCATTTGCTCAATCAATTTTGGGTTGTTATGACAAGTTACAGATTCCTTACAACTATGACGGTTACAATAATAGATGTGATTAATTTCAAGATTCTTGGCAGCCCCACTTATGACAACCTTGCATTAACAACATGCAAATCCCACTAGAAAACAAAATTAATTGCCCTCTTCCCTAGGTGGATGCCTAGGAAGAATAGTCCGCATAATGGATGCATTTACTAATTACCGGAATATATTTCCCACCAAAATTACATTTACATTTGCACTCGAGGGAAATTACATTTGTTGCAAATTAAAATATTATTTTCCAAAGCCCACAAACAGAAATTAAAATATTTTTGGTGATGCAAGATTGCACATACACCTTGGATGCTCCTGCATCAACCTCTTTCAAGTACAAGATTCTAAGGTCATTACTAACCCAAGTCGAAATCTTTGCTACAAAATTTCTATGAATTAGGTCATACCTCAATCATTTAGCAACTTGAACAAATTGAAGAAGAAAACCAATTGCAAGCACAATCCTTGAATTCCCCCCAAAAAAGATACTTCAATCTTCAATCACTCCGAAAAATTTGTGTTCTTGCTAGAATGCAAAAGTTCCTTTCAAAGAAATTCTCTTCTATTTTATAAAAAACATTATTTTTTTAATATATTAAAATCCTAATTGTAGGATTAAAATCAAGATAATATTATTTTATTTCCTATCAATAAAAAAATCTAATTAAAATAACTTATCTCTCTTCATGCACATCCTCTTAGAAATTAGAATATTAAAATACTTGCTTTTCCAATTATTTAGTTATAAAACTATCCGCAAATTAATTTTAGTGAATTCTTTATCTCTAAATCACAAATAGGAAGTAAATGTAACTAAATATTCTATTTTCCAAATACCTATAATGTGACTTGCACATTCAATTTATTTAGTTAAACAAATAAGTTTTCTATCTAATTTATTTTTCCTTTTTTCAAAATAATAATAATTTACTGGCACAATGACAACAGGGGTGTGGTCAAATGGTTGCATTGTTTGGTTCTTATGATGGAGACCAAGGTTCAACTGAGATGAACCCTTTGCACATGTAAACATCCAGCTCAAAGTAAAGAAGAGCTTTTGACAGCCTATATATGTGGTAGTGTATCCATTATCAAACCCTTCATGTGTAGAAGTTACAAGATATTAACCCCCCACAATCAGATGTTCATTACTATCCACAGACATATGACACCAGAACAATTTCACTCTTTGATAGATGATCACACCCGCACTATTGTACCATCCTTTATCATCTAGGATGCTGCTTTATCAGTCATAAAGAATGAAAGATCTTAATATGGAAATGAAATAGTTCATTCTACACAACATTAATAATATAAAGATCAACACTTGCTTTTAAGCCAAGTTAATGCCTTAATAGACCCACATTTGCAATAAGGTTTCGATTCAGTAACAATCTTCCGAAGATTATTTAAGTTAGCAGGTTGACTGTCCCAAAAGGGATAGATCTAATTTCTACACAGGTGTGCTTATCTCTTATGGTAAGAAGCTTGGCATTTTTACCAAATATCAAATTCAATCTTATTCCTTGCATGATTGAGTTTTGAGTATATACAACTATCTCATTTACAATCTCAGTCTAGATTTAGAGCTACAACAATACCTGTATGAAACCACATGCCCTAAATATTTACAAAGTCTTTGAAGATGTGTTCAACAAGTAAATAGATACTTATAACTATTACAACCTTCCACTTATCTGGAAACCTTAAAGAAAGAAAAATGAAATAGTAAAGAATGAATCTCATCGTACTGTCAAGATGTTTTTGAGACAGGATAATAGTCTTCATGTATGAAACAAGGTGATATTGTCCAACGTCTCCCATCAATCACTGCAAAGGAGGGGAAAGTGCACCATGGAAGTGCTTTTCCACCAACTGTAGAGTACAATGTTTCCTCCATCAATCCTTCCAAATGGGAGGTGGCCCTTCCCTTCGCAAGGGTCTTCCAAGTCAGAAACCGACAAGGAAGAGGTGATGCATATGATTTTCAACATCTATGCTTAATTATGCTGTCACATGACAATCATTCATGCTAGAAAACATCAAAACAAACAAAACATATATGATGTATAAAATATGCTTTGGCAAAAGACTAAATGGAATTTCTCAACCACAAATTCCATACAACTTCCTGTTGCTTGGAATATCTCTATTCCAAGTGGTTCTTGTTTTTGGAACCTTCAAATCATGGGACAATCTGTCAAGGGTCCATTCAGTCCTTGTTTTTAAGCAAGATAAATGATTAATGATAGTTTTCAGCATAAATCAAAAGGATTACAATCATCAATTGCACTAATGCACAACTAATAGCCTTATGAGGTCAGAATCTTGCTATAATCATTACACTCAGCCCACACTGTGTGCGTAAAACCTAGAAGTCTGTAAGTCTTTGCTTGATCCTCATTGAAATTGTGACAGCAATATGTAAGTTACACCAAAGCAATCATTTTACCAATAAGGTAAATGGAGTAACGCTTAAAGTTGGTACTTGGGATTTTCCGATACCATCTACCAAGTACCACAAACCCCTTTAATTGATGTACAGATCCTCGATAATCATAAGAGCCTAAACAAAACATAACAACAGAATTCTAGTTTTCACTGGTCTTATTTGAGGTCAAGGAACTATCAGAATGGAGGAGAAAAGATCCCTTATCGGCTTATAAAGTATATTCATATTGCTTGTACAAGGTGCAAGATATTCATAACATGCTACTGTAGTGAAATTATTATGGTAAATAATTGAATAATTATATTAACAAAAGAGCTGAGCTCTTATAGAGAATTTACAAGATGTTCCTAAATATACAATATACAGATGTTTCTATATTAGATTAAAGCTAATCTAAAGAGCAGAGTAGAAACAACCTAAATATGTTACAAAGATGACTATTAATATAAACTAATATTATTTTAATACCCTCCCTTAATGGTCAATCTACTAACTACACCAAGATGCCCCCTAAATTTGACAAATTTATCTGAGCTTAGAGACTTGGTGAGGATATCTGCAGTCTGGTCCTTAGTTGGAACATACTGCAACACCACAGATCCGTCTTCAACAAGCTGGCGGATGAAGTGACAATGAAGGTCAAAATGCTTTGTCCTTTCATGGAAGACTGGATTTTTGGCAAGTTTTAGCACCCCTTGATTGTCACAATACAAGGGTGAAGGCTCTGCTGGAGACATTTGTATGTCTAAAATCATCCTTCAAAGACAAACTGCCTCACACGTTGCTTTAACAGCTCCCTGATATTCAACTTCTGTTGATGAGAGAGCCACTGCCTGTTGCTTCTTGTTGGTCCATGTGACCGCAGCTGTGCCTAAACTGAAAACATACCCAAAAGTAGACTTCCTGTCATCAACAGAGCCTGCCCAATCTGAGTCTGTAAAACCAATCAGCTTAGGATCTTTGCACCTTCCATATAGAATGCCAAAGTCGGAAGTGCCTTTCACATATCGTAGCACACGCTTCGCTGCAACCCAATGTTTAAATTTAGGGGCTGTCATGAAGCGAGAGATGTAGCTCATTGCAAAACTAAGATCAGGTCTAGTGGTAGTGAGATAGATGAGGCTACCCACTAGTTGCCTGAATGCGGATTCATTCTCCACAAGGGAGTCTGAATTGGCTGATAGCGTCAGCCCTTTCTCCATAGGTGTAGATGCAGGTTTGCAATTTGTCATCCGAAACTTGTCTAGCAGACTTTGAGCATACTTGGACTGAGAGATAAAAATGCTATCATGAGTCTGCCAAACCTCAACACCTAGGCAATAATGCAGAAGTCCCAAATCTGTCATGTCAAATGTTTGACTGAGATAATGTTTGATATCGTCAATCAACTGCTTCGAGCTGCTAGTAATGATCAGAACATCAACATAGACAACGATATAAAGACTATCATCAGCATACTGTTTGACATACAAATTGGAATTAGAAGTACTCCGTTGAAAACCATGATCCATTAGGTATTTATGAATATTTATGTACCATGCTTGTGGAGCCTGTTTAAGGCCATAGAGTGCTTTCACCAGTTTGCACACCTGGTGTTCTTTACCAGCAACCTTGAAGCCAGGAGGTTGTGTCATGTAGACTTCTTCCTGCAAATCTCCATTGAGGAAGGCACTCTTGACGTCCATTTGATGGACTTTCTATCTAAACTGGGCTGCTATAGCAAGGACAAGTCGAATGGTACTCATTTTGGCTTTGGGAGCAAAAGTCTCCTCATAGTCAATGCCCTTTTTTTGTGAGAACCCTTTGGCTACCAACCGAGCCTTATACTTATTGAGGGTTCCGTCAGCCTTGTACTTAACTTTGTACACCCATTTGCATCCAATGAGCTTATTCCCGGGTGGAAGATCAGAGAGGACCCAAGTGTTGTTCTTCAGAAGGCTATGATGTTCAATTTCCATAACCTGTTCCCACTCAGGTACGCCTTTAGCCTTTGAATATGATTGAGGCTCCGAGATGCTGTGAAGGTTGGCCATAAGAGCAAAATTGACAGTATTCTGCTGCTTTTTCTTCTGAGCAGATCTATCCTCAATCAATTCATCATCATGAAGATCACCAATGGTTTTGTCCCACTATTTAGGTTGGAGAGTAGATGTACCGACATCTGAATCAGGAGGAACAACATCACTTGGTGTGGCAGGAACAATGTCAGGAGGATCCAGATTGTCCGGAGGAGGGGCGGGTGGTGGAACAATAGGTTGAGGTGCCTGGACAACTGCAGAATCCCTCCCATTAGGTGGAGCTAGAGGATGGTGAACACCCAAATCAGAAGCCTTCAAAGGTTGATCCTCAGGGCTAACAGGAGTAGACAGAAGAAATGGCCCAGTAGCCTCATCAACCATTACATCACGACTGAATATGAGACGATCAATGTCTACATCAATCAGCTTGTATGCCTTGTGATTTTCACTGTAACCAGTGAACACGAGTTTTTGGCTTTTGGAGTCCAGCTTGGTGCGCTTGCCATCTGGAATCCAAACATGAGCAGTAGAGCCAAAAACTTTCAGATGGTTCACCCGAGGCTTACGTCCAGATCAGGTTTCTTCAGGCGTCATCTTCTTGACAGCATAGGTAGAGGACCGATTCAGAAGATAAATAGTAGTGTAGACTGCTTCAGCCCATAACTTCTTAGGAACACTTCTATGCTCCAACATAGAACTTGCCATTTCAGTGATGATGCGATTTCGACACTCAATGACACCATTTTGCCGAGGGGTGTAAGGTGTGGTAAGCTGGTATTTGATGCCATGTGCAGCACAGAAACGAGAGAAGTCAGAAGAACAAAACTCCCCCCCATTATCAGACCTAAGAGTGACTATTGGACAGCCTGACTCTTTTTCAACTAAGGCCTTGAACTGCTGAAATATACCAACACATCTTATTTGTTTTTCAAAAAATACACCCACATCTTTCTGCTGAAATCATCAACAAATAGCAGGAATATTTGCACCCAGTAACTGACGGAGTGGTCATTGGTCCACATACATCAACGTGAACCAACTACAATACCTTGGATGCTCTCCATTTGTCACCATCTGAAAATGGAGTCCGATGTTGCTTTCCAGCCTGCATGTGTTGCAAACTTCATGGATTTGAGTCTGAATCTTAGGAAGACCACCAACCAGACCCTCCCGAGCTAATTGAGAGAGGTAGTGCATGTTCAGGTGCCCATAATGCTAATGCTCGAGTTTGCTGATGGATGTACTTCTGGCTGCCATGGCGTGTTCTTGAGAATCACTAGAATCAACGAGTCTATACAGACCATGATCCTCAAGTCCTTAGGCATTAGTGGTGTGTCTCACGATCCACTATGCTACATGTGTGCATGCTGAAAACAACATCCAGACGAGGAGAGTGCTGCATAATCTGACTGATTGAGAGAAGGTTCAGCTCCATGCCAGGTACAAAGTATACATCGAGAAATATTAAATTTCTCCCACTAGACTGAATCTGCACGTTGCCCTTTCCGACAACAGTATACTCTTCGCCTCCTCCAAAGATGACAATCTCTGAATAGCGTGTACTAAGTGAACCAATCTCGCCGATGTGTGAAATGTTGAGAAGCACCTGAATCAATGTACCAGGCAGAAGATTTGACATGATCTGCAGGTCTCTTGGCCATAAAGGCGTAGAATGCAGACTCCTGCTTAGTGTGCTCCGCAACATGGGCTTCCAACATAATGTTAGATAACTATGCCATCGTACACGCTTTCCAAGGCATGAAAAAGATGGCACAAACTTTCGAGAACAACACCCTAGCACGGGTTTCGAGGCACAAATCTCGAGGTAAAAAAAACCCGCAGACATCAATATGGCTGCCTGCCAAAAATGAATGTGCTAGTTACAAAAAGTCATGGGCTGGGGCGCTTGACGGGCTGGGAGATGGCTTAGCACTTTGAGCGTTGTTCAAAGAAACCCTCTAAATTGCAGAGAAAAGACACCAAAGAACAAATCCACGATCAAGAGGTAAACATGACCATTGAAGCAAGTTATAGACCGAGGGTTGAGGATTATGCGCTAGTGATAAGCACTGACCAAAAAATCCCCTTCCAAAGAACTGCCGCAGATTAACAACAGAACCCGACACACATTGCCGCAACAAAGGAACCCCACAAACTACATACTACAAATTACCTGACTTCACAGAAATCGCGAACCGCTCACTTGAATAATGGCGACTAAATAACACACAAAACCGCCAAAGTCAATAAACGAAGCCCTAATCTCGAGAGTAGAACCCGTAGAAAACAGATAGAGCTTGCGGATGAAGGTAATGCCGAACTCAGATAAAAGAGTTAGAATCGCCAGAAGAAGAAATCATGACTCTTCAAGTTTGTAGAAACCAAAAAAAATGATCGCCAGAGAATCACGAGCAAGAACCAAAAAAAACGCGAGCAAAAAAACTCGCCGATTTTTGGTATGTAACAAAACGCGATCTGGGCATACAAAAACACGACCAAAAAATCGCGATCTGCAACTTGAACAAACGGCTTCAGCAAAAGATCACGACCTAGAATAACAAAAACATGAACTTGGATACGGCCGCGTACGGAGCAGGGAAGAAAAAAATTAAAAAATTTGTATTCCCGCTCGTCTGAGCTTTGATACCATATTATGGTAAATAATTGAATAATTATATTAACAAAAGAGCTGAGCTCTTATAGAGAATTTACAAGATGTTTCTAAATATACATTATACAGATGTTTCTATATTAGATTAAAGCTAATCTAAATAGCAGAATAGAAACAACCTAAATATGTTACAAAGATGACCATTAATATAAACTAACTAATATTATTCTTAATATAAATAAGGACACATTCAACAAACACTTGCAATTTCCCCTCCTTGTGACTGCTGAAAGTTGGAATGTAAACCCAAAGGATATGGAGGTAAGCAGGACCAGTTACAAAGTCCATATAAAAGCTTTTAAATCAAAAGAGTCTAAACCCTGACTCAAAATGAGAAATTATTATCTCCTACAAGGCACAGCAATACTAATAACGAAAACCCTATATGGACATCGTAGTTCCAAGTTTCCAACAACATACACCCACAACGAGGGTTTCTTCAGCATTTAAACCAAGATATATCAATGTTTAAACACAACCATCCATAATGCAGTTCTCACAATCACATACATCAGTCAGGAACCATACAAGGTAACAACCATGTGGCCGCAGATATTTCACATTCATAAAGAGCATCATTGATCAAATATTGCAAGGGATTTAAGCAAAAGAGATAGTCTGGACTCTGAACCAATGAAAAACTCAAAGCAAGCACTAAACCTTATAGTCTGCCAAATGCCAAACAAAAATACGTTCCTTTGAAATTTCAATCATACATCCCTTCTCTTGATAAGGATTTGGGAGTATCTTTGGCCAACTCCAGTGGCTGTCATGGAAGCATAAAAATCTGAGATTCTTAGTCTTTCATGTCATCCACATGTCAATTAAGCTAACTCCACTCTCAATTCCCTTCTTTATTCCAAGACCCCAAACTTTCAGTTCACTTATGCAAGCAATGCAAACGACTGTTTTTTGCTTCTGCATGGTTAGAGCTTAATGCAGTCGCAACCAAATGACGAGCAGGTCAATCACAATGTGCTTCTGCACGTGGATCTCAGAAAACTCCTCTCTTCACCATTTGTGGATGAATCCTAGTGAATATTTTTCTGACTTGCCATGGAAAGATTCTGCATAAAAGAGTACAATTTAGGTCATCAATGAAACTGAGTTTTCAATTGGTAAGTAGAAGTTAAAACCAAGAGAATCAAAAGTGAATTAGTTACAAGCAGTGTTTCTCTGAGTTCCGGGATGGGGGATGAAGGGACGGCAAAAAATTTCCTAAATTTTGGGGACGGATAATAAAATAATATTAAAAATATTTATATTTATAATCTAAAATTTAAAATAGCTTAAAGTATCTTTACACTAGATACATTAAAATGCATTAAAAATAACTTTAATATTTTAAAATAGATCACCATGTCCAAAAGGTTGAGATCAACTGGTTAAAGCGTTGGGTTCTCATTTTGGAGATTCAAGTTCAAATCCCCAGAGTGACAACTAAGGTGGAATTCTGAGTGGCGACTCTTGGTCTTCCACTGTTTGGCTTCTAGTGGGAATTTCTAAGTTATTAGCTAAATGTTAATGCTCCTAAGAAGCTAAGTATTGTATTGCTCATAAGGAGCTAAGTGTTAGTATCAGTTGGCTTAGATGCTCGTTTGAGCTATATATTTGTAGACTATCAGAAATTCAAAAACAGAAAAAAAGAGAGATTACCATGGCAATAGTCTTAGGGGCTGATGGAAGAATGTGTTAAACACAGTTGTCAAATGACAAAATATAAAACTCCTTGGTAATAAAATAAATTCAGACTTTTCTTTGGTAACAATTTTATTTCATAAAATATAAATGCAGCTGTCAAACTCTGACACAAATAGGATCTTTAAACACAATCAGATTTGCAACACTGGACAACAATTCCATGTAGCATATACATGGAGCTGTTCATTCACTTTAATCAGGCTTGTCTGGGGTAGCAGCTTGAGTATTGCATTACAATACAACTCGAAACAGAGTATCAAAATGATACAAAGCATGGAAAGTCATTTCATACAAATAATAACAGAGATGTTGGGGAAGTGGGCCATTCTCTTAGGGTCCATAAAAAAGAGGGATGAAACATTCCCCACTCTAGGGAACAACCTGGGGACATCCCCGAAAAAAAATTGGGAGGGGGGGGTGAAGTTCTGTCCATGTTGCCCCGTGCCAAAAATGTTTCATCCCTGAAACGTTGGAAAAACCCGGGGGACGCATCCTCGAGGTACACTGGTTACAAGTACATCAATTTATTGTACAAAAGTTGCAAATCAAGATTATGAACCATTGGATAGTTGACGTGGTTTAACTTGCATAATAGGCATGAAGGCAGCAACGGTGAAGGATGGCCTTTTTGCTATATTGATGATTGATGCTAATCTTTAGGCTGATTTTTGGCACTAGGCTACCGAGGGGATTGGCCAAAGAATCAGTATTATAGATTGTAACTGATGTTGTTGTAGGGTTGGCTTTGGCACTAGGTGTGCATTGGTGTGGTTCACACAAGAATGGATCATGGCACAAACATGAAGATCAATCCAAGGAGTGCAATTTTAAGGTCTGCACAAAGAGCTTAAGATTAAATCTGGATCAAAGATGTGCAAGAGGTGTTATCCAAAATTGGCAAAGAGATCAGTCACACACCAATGCCAATGTTGACTTGAGGTTTCCTAAGAGTGAAATCTTATAATGTCATATAGCTAGGTACATAACGATATTACATATAATATGCACATTGCACATGATGCCTATGATAAAATGTTATGAAAGACTGTTAAAAATGACAAAGTGTTTGTAAGAAGTCCTTGCCCTCCTCAATTGAAGATCGGTGTTGATAAATGAAATTTTGTAGGCTGAAACAGCTTGGAAAATATCCACAATGGAAGAGAACAATGCCTTTTCCAGCCATCAAGAAACATATTTCTCTTTCCAAGAAATTTGACAGATGGCTGAGAAATGGTCATTTTGTCTTGAGAAATGGCAACATTAGGGAATGTGTTACTTGCCTTATAGATTTTGTCCAATTAAAAAAAAATTCTGCGATGAATTTTTAATGGTTAAATGCTTTGTTACTAGTTTGCTTAGAAAATGATCCGGATTCGAGTCCAGGTCCAATACGTACTTGGTTTGGATCCCTTGTGGATACCAATAGGGCCTTGCAAATTGGACCTAAGTTCATCCAAGTATGTTGTAGAGTGTATCTAGGTGAACACAGGTCTGATTTGCAGAACCCAGGGTGAACTTGGGCAGAACATCAAAATGTCTTTTTATTTATTTATATCTATTTTGACTTCATAGGTTTACTCATAGTTGGAAAACTCGGACTCGACAAAAACTTGGCAGACCCAAAAGTTGCGACTCGGCAACTTGAAATTAAAAAAATAACTTAAATTTCTTTAAAAACACAACTTTTTTATAAAATTCAATGACAAAATGTATCCAATGAGTCCATAAATGAGTACAAAAGTGTTTTCTATTAGATTTGATCTATGTTCCACGGAGTTTCTTGATGGGGAGATGGGGAAGCGGGTTTTAGGATAAGGGGACCAAGGGCCTAAGTTTGGGGAGGACAAGGGGACAGTGGTGGGTAGGGGTTTGGGGCGGAGCCCCTAGCGGGGTCGAGGGGCAACACCCCTTGCAGGGATCTGGTGGTAGTGCCCACAGTGGGGTTGAGGGGCAACACCCCTTGCGGGGGTCTGGGGGCAGGACCCCGGACACGTTCCTTGTCGCGGTACACGAGGACGAGGGGCAGAGCCCCCACCACCAAGCCCAAATTAAGGCCTTCGATATCACACAAACCTTCATGGTGCACAACATTTTCACGATTTTATCACTATGTTTTCTGCAATACCAAGTCCTTACTTTTCTTATCCTAATACTCACTCTTGCAGCCTTTAGCCTTTCTCATTTTTTTACTTTTGTGACTGCTTAGGGTGTGGGTTGGGCCCATAGACCATTAGGGTTATGGTTACTAGAACAAAGATCCAAAAAAATTCTAATTTAAAAAAAAAAAGAACTTTTTGCTTCTGTTGCTGTGACTGGCGAGTTTTTCGCTCAGATTTGCCGAGTTTTTGGCGAGTTTTCGCCAACTACTCGACGAGTTTTTGGCCGAGTAACTCGCCACAGTAAAAAAGTGGTGAGTACTCGCAGAGTTTTCCATCTATGGGCTGACTATTCAATCTTAAAAATTCAACCCTAACCCAAAAATTGACCTCAAAACACATTAAAACACAAAAACAAACTCACTTTACCTCATTTTCCAAACAAAAGACACAAACCAAATACACTTGCTGAACTTCCATTCTTGCTTGTCATTTCACAAATAGAGTTGAGTCATCATTGAAGGTTCCAAAGTGATTGGATTGCTATTTCTATGCATGTGCAAGAGTTGTTTGCTTCCAAGGAGATTGTGGAGAAAGATTTTTGGATTGGAGGAAAGTTTTTTGGTTTTTTTCTTCTAGAAACAAACTCTATTGTTTTTTTTTTCATTCTTCTATGTGTAAATGAGTTAGGATATATATTTTTTTGTTTTCATTTGTTTGGAATGTGTTGTTTTCCAATGTTCCACCGAGTTTCCTGACGGGGACGGGGGGACAAAGGGTCTAAGTTTGGGGACGGCGGCAGGGGGGGGGGGGGGGGGGCGGCGCTGATATACATATGGTACTTGAATAACTAGTTATAAAAAGATGTTTAAGAATAACATTTAAAATTAAACTTTGGCAAATTAGTAAAATAGCAAAATTGTAAATACTAACATTTTAAATACTTGAATACTATTAGTCTATTACTAAAAGACAAATGAAATTGTCGAATTTGAGATTTCTATTATATTGAAAACGGAAAATATAACATGTCACATCATAATATCATATCAATGTATCATAAAGTCTTAAAGATGGTTACAATGAGTAGCATATGATGATATCAAAATAAGTACAAACTACAAAATGCAAAAATCAAAATGTAGTGAAGGGAGGCCTCTAATCGTCCCCAAACTCCTCATCACTCGAATTGCTGGAATCCTCGCGGTCAAGCTCTGCCAAACTAATACCAACCAGCCCTGCATCTGAAGCCAAAACTGAAGCATCCTCATCAATCTGTGTTGGCTCCTTTGGCTCTACATCCCATCGTGCTGCTGGACTCTCTTTGTACACAAGTGTTTTGCGGTCAATGAGACGCAAAGCACTATGTATAGCCACAAGCTTCTCTGCTCTCCTAGAGGTAAGTTTGTTCCTCTTAAGAGACTGGATGAAGCTATATGCAGACCAGTTCCTCTCAGCAGCTGAAGAACTAGAAACCTGAGATAACAATCGGATGGCTAGAGTGGTAGTCAAAGATCCCGATCCATGGCAAGTCCACCACAAAATTGGATGAGTTTAATGAGAGTTTTTAGCTTTTAAAATGGTCAAACACCTCCTTAGAGTTCGGACCTAGGCTCTAAGTCCAAGGCAAAACCAAAAAAAAAAAAAAAAAAAACTTTTCGCTGCCCCCAGCGCGGGAGACGTCCAGAAGTACCCGAACTTTCCTCAAAGTTTCCCGAGTATCGGGGACGGCGGGGGGACGTCTCGCAGAAGTCCCCAAGTCTCGGAAACGTCCTGGATTTGGGAACGGGTGGTTTTAAGGGGGGGACGGGTCCCCGTGGAACACTATTGTTTTCCAAAATTGTTGCCATAGGGCTTACAATGAAAGTCGGTTTTAGTTTTGTGGGCCAATCCTGCTTCAAGACAAACCAATTTCACTATTGTGGAAGTATTCTGACATGATACAGTAGGTTCCAGGTGGTGGGGGATATATTTGGGTTTGTAGGGGGTGTGGTGTCAAATAGACAAGTTCATACAATTGGGTGAAAGCCCATTTGTGTGGTATTCTCGGCACGGGCATCAAAGCTTGCCCATGTAAGAAGAATGCATTTGTGCCAACATTTAGAGTGTTGGAATATATTAGAGAGTAGGAGCAAGCAGGCGAAGCAATTGCCCTTAGAAGTGGTCATCTTTTGGCAAAGAGAGGATCAAGGAGGACCCCTATTTCTCCATCTCTTCGTGTTCTTGAAGTTGTGGTAGGGAGCCACCCATTTTTGGCCATGCATGAAGAACATACTACAAATAAGAGAACAAAGGGGCCATTGGAAAAGACATTGCAAATTGAATTTCAAGAGATTGTTAACACATTGCAAGATGTGTCTGCAAATTGTTTGGCTTTCAATGTTGTTTGGTCACCATATTGGCAAAAATGGTGAGGAAAATTAATGAGGCTCCAAAAGTGTACGAGGCCTCAGGGTTTGAAAAGGTGCACAACACATTAGAAAAAGAGGTGAAAATTTAGATGAATGGTTGTAGCCCATAAAGGATTTGTGGAAAGAGGAAGGGGTGCCCATCATTTCTGATGGATGGAAGGATGCCAAAATTGGCCCTTGATAAATATGACTATAGTGTTCTCTAATAGGGCAATGCTTTCGAAAGACATGGATTGTGAGGGGTAGGTGAAGAATGCACAATTTATTACTAATATCCTCACATGGGCCATTGTGTAATGTCCCCTTCTGGTAAGTCCCACTTTTTTCGCAACCTTACACACAATTTCAACTTGTGAGAGGGAACATTAGTACATAGTTCACTTTCATATCTTAGTCATCTCATAAAATTCATATTCTTCTAATTTCCATTTAGGGCTAGAACCATATATTTATGCACATTAATATCATATTCAAATAATCATGTCATCTTTCTCTCATAGGGATGATGAGTTAGGTATGAGTGGTCACCATGGGCTTGATATTCAATTCCTTTGTCTCAAGTGGGAATAATCCTCAACGTAGCCAAAGGCCTTCATGTATCCTCGGGTTTGACCCCAAGGCCTTCATAATTAATCCTTAGGTTTTACCCCAAGGCCTTCTCCTTAGGTTTTATCCTAAGGCCTTCATTAATCTTTAGGTTTTACCCTAAGGCCTTCATTAATCTTTAGGTTTTACCCTAAAGCCTTCTTATCAAGCACTCATGATGGGCCATCATCCTTCACTCTCATCCTTATGCCTTAGAATCCTTCTATCTATCTCGTGATCCCACTATACTATCTCATGTAATATCTAACTATTTCATTATGAGAAATTCACTTATCTATGTTCATCATATCATTGAATTAGATATTAAACAATATAATGCAGCAAAGAGATATTTACATTGCTGAGATTAAACTTCCTTTTTATAGCAGACTTATGTATGATGGATGACTCTTGTCTTATATATACTTTTGCTGCTGATAAGCTTTCGGTGCAGATTTCTTTATATGCTACTTAATTCGATGTGAAGATGATGTGCAATGATATTAAATCAGATGCTGACGCTTTATTCTTTGCTGTTTAATATTAAGTTCTTCCTTGAAGATGTATGCGGATTGATGCTGATGTATATCCCCCCTCCCTTCTGCCTTTCAACTCCAATGTATATGCCTGATCTTGCCTGAAGAGGGACGACGCTTCATAAAGAATTTAACCTTCCACCGAAAGCATCCTTTGGTGGTTAACAAACCAAGCGTCCTATTATTATTATTTAATCAAATTATGATCGGCCCTTTATAATTGCTTTATTTTGAGGTTTGTCTTATCTACAAGTGATCAACATCATTTTATCATACTTGGTGTTTTAACTCAAATCGCTGTTGCCAGGTAATAATTATATTGTCTTATTCTTCATGATCGATCATGAAATCATTTTCAAAAGGTAGTGCCTTGAATATAATCGTTCGCTAATTCCACCAATTATCACTTCCTCATCGAATGGGACTGATTTCTCCTCTTTTCCCAATCGGTGCTTATCATGATGGAGTCAACCATGTTATCTTTTTGTATTTGAAATTCCTTCGTCTAAGAGAGATTTGTCTTTGTCCTTTGTTTATTAACGGACTGCTTTGTCTTCCTTATAATATGTATTAGATTCACTATTACATTCGCTGCCTTTAAATAAGACACAGTTACTTTACACTTATATTTATTATTATATATATTTGTAATATATAATACTTATAATAATATCTAAATTGATAATACTCATATTTATTTTATTAGATTATAATCGTCTATAATATATTTATTATATTATTATAATAAGTGATTATAATAATATTGCTTATTTGCATTTATATTTAGATAATTATAATCATAATATTATCTTATGATTATAATAGTATTAAATTACTATTATTTATATTTTTAAAATATTCATATAATAATATTATTTTCATAATACACATTATTTCGAATTGATATGTTATGAAGGCACTTTCGCCGTTTTCTTTATCATGATGTTTAAATCTTTAATTTAAACAATGCCTTAATATGGGGACATGACACATTGAAAAAGTGGTGCCTTATAACATTGTCCAAGTCATAATGAACAATGCAAAAAATTGTAGAGTGGTTGGTTTGTTGTTTGAGGTACACTATTGACACATCTTTTGGACACCTTTTGTTGTTCACTTGCTCAACCTTATGCTACAAAAGATTGGCAACAAAATTGATTGGATCAAATGGGTGTATGTTGAGGCTAAAGAGATCCAAATATTCATCACCAACCACCATGTCGTAGGTCATATTCAAATCATTCTCGAATTTGGAGCTACTGAAGGTAAGTAAGAGATCCAAATATTCATCATCAACCACCACATGTTGTAGGTCATATTCAAATCATTCTCGAATTTGGAGCTAATGAAGGTAAGTGAAACGATGCATTTTTATGTTTCACTCCAGTAATTTAGTTTTAAAATTAGATATGTTTTCTTTTTTGTTTTTTTTTTTAATTTTAATTTTTGAATAGGTTGTTGAGACTTGATTTGCCTTCAACACAATCATCTTGAGATGACTCGTGTGTCATGTCCCTTTTTTTAGGCAAAGATAATCCGGAGCACCTTAGTCTATTATTTTATATCTTATAGGTTAAAGGGTATGATGAGGAAAATATTTAAAAAAGAATAACTTTAGTTGTTCTAGTCACTTTATGATACAACATTATAAAAGGACGACTTATATGATATTATTATTAAAAGAGGGTCAATGTAATGTTAAAATAGGTCATATAAAAGAGGGCCTAAGGTAATGTTAAAAAGTGTTGCTAGACAAAAGGGCCAAATATAATGTTATTTTAAAAAAGGAGTTTGTAGGAGGAGGCTAACATTAGAAAAAGGGTGATTATAAAAGGA
Source organism: Cunninghamia lanceolata (assembly GCA_027924645.1). NCBI lineage: Eukaryota > Viridiplantae > Streptophyta > Pinopsida > Cupressales > Cupressaceae > Cunninghamia > Cunninghamia lanceolata. The sequence continues at coordinate 206,592 of BSBN01001292.1, read as the reverse complement.
GTTGGGTTGAGAAAGAAATTATCCATTGCATTGTTGTCAAAACCCCTTTTTTCTAAAGATCAAACCCTGTGGACGGAAACCTTCTAGAATTCGAGTCTTGGATTTGAGGATGAAAACCCTCTTTTCCAATCGAGTAATTCCATTAAGGGATTACCATCGTCCTGAAAGTTTGTATTTTCAGATTATTATTGAAGATATTAAATATTTTGAGTTGTGTTGAAGATTTCCAATTTTTAGTCTGGTTATTGAAGATTTTTGGTGAAGTTCCATATTTTGGTGAGAAGGGTCTAACGCTGTTTTTTTAGTAATCCCAGACCATTTGCTACAGAACAACATATTGCTGCCTTTGTTGATTCCAACCATACCCATATTCAACACAACCGTACAACAAGGAGCTGTATTAATTCCAAGTCGTACCATATAAAATACTCATCGCAGCTATTAGAAGCCTGCCTTACATCATAAGAAAAGGGTGTAATGTCCCCTTTTGTAAATGCCCTAGTTTTTGCCCTAAAATCACAATTCCAAGCAAAGCAAGAAATGAAATAGAGTTAGCGATATCATTTACCATTTTAAATTGTTGAACAAGATAGACCCTGGTTGAGAACTTGCAATCATGTTAGACAATCATTGAAAGCATAATCCATAAAATAGATCTCTCCTACTAGGGTCAGGGACATTATCTTAATCACATGATATACCTTATTCATTAATGGAGTCCAACCAAAAAGGGCTAATATAAGGGGGCATGATAGGGTGCCGGAAGTGATCCTCTACCCTAGGCCCAAGAGTGGATATACCATCCCTCTTGGCCACCATGTGGCCCTTGTCATCCCTACGAGGGGGTGTACCTAGTGAGGTGTCCTATAGCCATTCCCCCTCATCTTACTACCCTTATTCTCCTCCCTATGATTGGGACTCCTTAACCCAAAAGCCAACTGTGGCAGAGGTTTAAGGGGAAACTACAATAGGGTCTCCGGAGTATCCTTCCCTTCTAAGCCCAAGGGCGGGGCATAACTTGCACCCCCTTGGCCTCATGGGACTATCAGTCTTCCACCATGAGGTGGTGTGCTTAGAAGAGGACCATCCAACTTTTTCATTGTATTTCCTCATTATTCAACATTTAAACAAATATATGAGGAATGCAGTTTGATCAACAATTACATCAATAAACATATCTAGATTCATAAGAGATTATACATTAATAAACAAATCATTATAGCATAATTAATAATAAGTTCAATACATATATTAACAAGCACGAAGTATACACGTCATACACGAAGCATATACATCATACACGAAGCAGACATATAATTATTTCAGGGTTCTTATATTACTTCCTTCCAATGAAGATAGCTTCCTTGATTGCTAATTGATATCTCAGATATTTGCTGATTTGATGGATTCAATAATAGAATTATAGAACTATAGAATGATAGAATAATAGAAGGATAGAATGTAAGATAGAATGATAGGATTATAGGATGATAGAAGAGTAGAAGGATAGGATAGAATGATGGGATAATTGAATGATAGAAGAATAGAATGAAAGGAGGATATAATAATCGAATAATAGAATGATGGAATAATAAATTAATAGAATGATAAATAGACATTATATGATGATAGAAGAATAGAATGAAGGATGAATAATAGAATGATAGATTGATAGTATAGAAAATAGATTTATAAAATGGCTGTAATAATTCTCTGCATATTCGTATCATTGCTGATCTGTTCTTGTCAATTCATCTCTGCTAAAAATATCTCTCTCCTTGCTTCCTTCTCTTTATTACTCAGAAATATATTATTGGATGCCTCCCTTCAAATGATTTCCTCAATTCCCTCTTATATCTTTCCAAATGATATGTCTTTGGTAAATGAATGTGATTCTTCATAGCGTGCTGTCCTTTCCACAAGGATCATACTCCTTCATGAAACAAATTGCAGCTCTTTACAAAATTCGCTGCCTTAACAATGCTTGTATTATATGGGAATCACACCTCTTGTATATAACAAAATCGCTGCTTTTTCTTTTCTATAATTCGTCTTCGAGTGAATTTTGTCTTATCCACTAATCACCTTATAAGAGATGCTGATCGCTGTTTTAACAAACATATTTGTCTTCTATGGGATCACTAATCTTTGTCTTATCTTCTTTTGTTTTCATTCACTACCACACTATAATGAGTGCTGATTGCTGCTCATAGACTTGAATTCGCTGCATATGTATTTGCTGTTCCTTCACACAATAAAATCGTAGTTCTTTGCAAGGTGTCCGTACCATATGTAGAACTGATCACAGCCTTAGTGTCATACACAATGGTATATTAGGAATGGAATCACACCATCTTATGTATTGTCCTTGTCTTCTCTTCAAGGGAGTCGGCCTTTTAGAGAATTTTAATTTAATTTTAAATTCTTTCTTTTAATGTCCCAGGTGGGACATTACAAAGGGGCCATATGAAATTATATATTGCCGTACAATATTACCAATGATTTTTAGTTGTCGTCGGCTGTCGTACACTTTATTTCAATACCGTATCACCTCCCCAAGTTGATCGCAGCATTCTATTGGTTGTGTGGGGCCTGCCATACCTTTTTTGGGCATCCGTAGTTGTTTTAAGCTTTTTGTGCCCAGCCGTTGCTAAATAAAGGGGAATCCTGGGATTTAATTTGCTTATTTCTGCCTTACATCATGCCATACGATTTTCCAGATTTGTAACAAACAGATAAGCATCACAGCTGAATATGTGAGTATTCTTATTGGCCATTGATCAAGTATTTAATGCTGTTATCAGCGCAGTACAGTTGCATATCCATTTCTGAGATATTACCTGGGCATTTCATCACTGTTATTAACAGTATTTACAGTTGCATATTGTTGTTTTTGTGTCGTTCATAGTATTGATTCTTGCTAGAAATACAGTAATATTAAATGTCTTGAATATATTGTTAATTGATTGTAAACTTATGATATCACTGATATATTTCTGCAGCAGCATATTGAAGAAGTTAGTTTGATATTGTATTTGATATTTTATTTTGTAGTGAAGTCTAGATGGCTTAGCTGCTAGGATTGCATAACATTCACTCAGATTTTTTAATTACATGCATTCTAAGTTGTGTTGCTTGCCGCCAGCAAGTGTAGCTGAGTTGATTTAGATTTAATTCTAGTCATCGTATGCTCTCACCCTGCCTATTCTGGGATCTCGGTGATTAGAAAGTGCTGGAATTCGTGCATCCATATTGAAAATTTGTCAAGTGATCAAAATATCCAGTTTGTGACATTACATCATGAAGGCGTAGGAGGCATTCTCTAGTATGGTCATCAGCTAACTTTGTTCAGTATGGAGGCAATCCAACACTAAGAGGTCAACAAATATTGAGCAGATAATCCTAGATGACACTTGGTGGGATTATGTGGAATATCTTCTTAGTTACACCAAGCCCATCATGAGTATGGATTGTTCTATTGACATGGATAAGCTATGCTTGGGAGAGATATATGAGGGCATCGAATCAATGATTGAAAAGATGAAGACCATCATAAATGAAAAGGAGTAAGATCTTGATAAAACTTTCTTCAAATAAGTGCACACAATTCTTGATGAGTGCTAGAACAAAATGACCATCCCATTGGATTTTCTTGCCTTTGCATTGACTCCAAAATACTATAGCACCAACATTCTTTCTTTACCTAGGAGGGTTGCACCACACAAATATGTGGAAGTTAGCGAAGGGCACAAGCTAGTGTTTGCTAGATTCTTCCCAAATTTTGATTTGGAATGAGTTTGTTGATTTTGCACATTCCAATGGTCAAAGTATTTATTTTCATTTGTTTTTCAAGTTTGAAGTTTCATTTATAATTTTATAACTCTTTCTCGAACTTTGCCTCAATAGATTGCTAGCTCATCTTCATCTGAGCGGAATTGGAGTATATACTCCTTCATCCACTCTATAAAGTGCAACTGATTGACATCAAAAAAGGCAGTGGAGTTAGTTTACGTGCATTCCAACTTGTGCCCACTTTCACACAATCGAAATGATTGCAAGGGGCAAAAAAGTTGTGGGATGTAGAGCTAGAGCTAACTCACTTGGATGTTTCCGCTGCCCAACAATCTTCATTATTTGAGGAGTCAAATAGCTAGCATACTTTTAGTGCGAGTGCCAGAGGCAGTTATAATCTTCCTACATCTAATGTCAATGATGATGATCTTTATCATGACCCATATGACACAAATTACTGATTTTATTATTTTAATATTGAACAATGAATATCTATCATAAAATTCAAGTTTGATTAATTGACATCGAAATAGTATTTTTAATTTTTATGGTGGTTTTGTTTATTAAATGCATGCTATATGGTATTCTGAACTTAATTCCTGTTTTCAGGTTGCAAATAAGTCTATATTTATGATTTTTATATGTTTTTGTATGGATGTATCCAAAACAAACTCAACCCCAATTTTTTTTTGCTGTACTAGTGTACCTGAACCCAAACTTGAACCATTAACTTAGGTTTAGTGATGCTTTCTTTTATTGTTTTTAATTATCCATGAAATAAAGAATCTTTTCCGAGTTTCAAAATCACTAATTTTGATCATCAAAATTCTAGAAAAACAGTAAAGAATAAGGATTAGATATTGACACCTCCCCTTGGGAAATGAATTTCCTTATGTCAATTGCCAAAATCAAGGAACATAGGGCTCGGTTTGTACTCCTTCCAAGAGGTTCTTTAGTTTTTTCATTGGTGATAATTGTTTAGCAAGTTCAAGTTATCCTCCACATGCAATACTGACAACGAAGCCATTCTTGGTGCCTAATGATGTCAATAATTGTTTGGGTACTACTTAAATGGTCCTGACAAGAAATCTGTTGTTGTAATAACAAAAGAAATGACATTGTGAAATACAAATTAAAAAAATGTCATAATCTGAACTGAATTTTTGAAAAATGTCATAATATCTGGGAAAACAATTACAGCAATGCAATGTCTGAAAAGTTGGGAAGAGACTTTCCATGAAGTATTATAAGTGCATTTCTCCAAAATATATATATATGGAGAGTATTCAAAATTCAACCTCCCAAAAATGAATCTAATCTAAACTGAAAAAGTGCTGCTAAAATCTGAATTGAATTTTTGTAAAAATCCCTATTATCTGAGCAAACAAGTACAGCAATGAAACATATGAAGAGTTAGGAAGAGACTTAACCTGAAGTAATTTAACTGCATTTCTCCTCAACCCCCCCCCCAAAAAAACAAAACATCTGGAATGTTTACAAAATGAAACCTTTTTTTAATCAAATAAATATATATGCAGTACATATGAAGAAAAGATGTAAGCGCAAATCCAACCCAATGGTATTCCAATGTTTATGTGCAGCACATTTCTAAGTTTTTCACAGGCTACCTGCACAAACATTTTCAAGTTTATCATGGACTACCTGCACAAGCTATTCTATATACATATCTACTCTAAGGCTGTAAGGACTAAGGCCTATTGAAAGTTTCCTTTTCCCTTTTTTTCATGTCTTTATAGGGGAGAGGACCCAATACCCACACACCCTAACTTCGCACATGTCAAGCTCCTAAACGGTGCATTGGATTTTCATGAGAATTTCAGCATCTCTGTATCTGAGTTAAGAGCTTAAAGCTATTTGTTTGGGGTTTTGGATATCAATGATGTAGCCTAATCAGCTTCATCTTCACCAAGTTGTCCAAAAACACCCCAAAAAAAAGTTAGACTGAAACATGTGCACCAAGGCACATATTACCAATCACCTTATGTGTCACCATATGATTTGCTGTTTCTTTGATGTGACTTGTGGTGAAGTGTATAGTTACACATGTATATGTGCACATGTATTGGTTCCTTAGTAAATTTTTACTAGTATATTATTTCTCAACTACTAATTCTTTTTATATACTTAATTGGGGGTCTAGGTGCACGACACCATAGCAGCTATTGCAACATGGTTATCTATTGGGTTCTCTCCCCTAATGTGGATGAATAAACTTACATTGTGAACTTTATTCCGTTGAATTTTTACCTTCATATTGAATTGGCCACTGGGCTCTGATTAGTGCCTTACGAATGAATGTTTGAGTCTTTCTTTGAGCCAATTCTTCTGTGATTTGACTCATAAATGTGTACTTATCCAGTTATCTCTAATAAACTCTCAGGTATTGATAGTTGCAACCTGCCTTTTTGGACAAATACTGTCATGTGTTAGATATTAGAATAATCTTTAGAGACAGGCTACGTGAATTAACATCCATGATCGCTGGGTGGCCTAAGGTTGTACCAAAATAGAAACAATATTGTAATACTTGAGTAGCTATGAAAGTTTATGTATTCAAAATTTGCCTCTAGTAAATTGAGTATCATTTTTCTTAACATGTGTTCTTAATGGAAGTTTTATGCTTTTATTTGTCTGACATGGCACTTTGTTTGACATTTTTAGGAATTAGTGCTCAGGGACAACAGGCTCACAAAGATACCTGATATTAGTAAATTTAAGGATCTTGTCATCTTTGATGCGTCATTCAACGAGATTTCTTCACTCAAGGGAATGTCAGAGGCTTCTCCAGTGCTTAAGGAACTGTATCTCTCTAAGAATGAGTTAACCAAGATCGAAGAACTTGATCACCTGCATCAACTGCGAATACTTGAACTTGGCTCAAACAGATTGCGTGTAAGTTAAATACCATGTAGTATAGTATGTGGTTTACATAGACAGCATGCCAACTAGTTTTTGCTTTATAATATATGCATGCCGAAATAACTTTAATCAAAGTTGTGGTTATATTGTGAGATTCTCCAATGAAAGATTTAAACATGTGAGCTTTGGAAAGATAACTTTAATGAATTAAATACAATCCATTTAGTTGTAGTATTGAACTATTTTAGCAATGTCTGCCATGAACATTTTGTGATAATCCATCTTTTTCTTTTTGCGTGTAAAATTTATTACAGCTTGTTATTTAATGAGACTAGGTGGTTGCAATGGGAAGCTTTGTATTTGTTTTGGTTTTACTTGGGGGAGCTCAGAAACAAGGCACCACAGTTTCTCTTCTTTTCACTTCTCTATAGAATAACTGACAAATTGACAGGTTGGAATGTCAGGTGATGGAGGGTTTGCAAAAAATGGCTGTACTGCAAGAACTCTGGCTGGGTCGCAACCGTATTCGTACTGTAGACCTCTGTGGTTTGAAATCTCTTATTAAAATAAGCTTGCAAAGCAACCGCCTCACATCTATGCTTGGTTTCCATGTATGCTTCCATTTTGATGTCTTGTAAAATGGTGATGGGAATCCATTACTTAATACTAAAGCAACGCCAAATTAAAAGAATTTGATAGGGATTCCCATGTCTTCTTAGCTATATAACAATTAATCAGGTATAATCTGTAAATTGGCTTCCAGAACTGGAATTAATAAAGATGATGGCATACTTCACAGGATTGCATCAGTTTAGAGGAGCTTTATTTGAGTCATAATGGCATCTCAAAGATGGAAGGGCTTTCCACTCTAGTCAATCTCAGAGTGTTAGATGTGTCATCAAATAAATTAACTGCTATAACGGGCATTGAAAATTTAGCAAGGTATGCGTTTATTTTGGGATAACTATGAGATCTTTCATATTTATTTTCACCATTTTGTGTCATGAAAACCTATGAGGTTTGCATCCCACAGGTTGGAGGACTTGTGGCTAAATGATAATCAAATAGCATCATTAGACAGCATTGATTCTGCACTTGCTGGTTCAAGGGAGAAGCTTACAACAATTTACCTTGAGCACAATCCATGTGTATGTCTTTCTGTCCAATCAAAGCAATATAATTATAGGTTGCTCAAATTGAAGTTCTTTGTGTTACAGCTTATTCGTCTGAGAAATTAGTACCTAATCTAAACGAATTTAGTATTTACTTTATACATAGGTGGTGAGACTTAATAATGTTTATATATACTCATAACATATTTGTCTGCGTCTTCTGGTTATATGGTTTATTTGATAGTTTGTTTCTATCTGAAATTTGAGTTATTTTATATTCTTGTAACATAGGTGGAAATGGCTGTTTGCAGGCAAAGGACCCATCTTATTTAAGCGTATTGCGACTTAACTTTCCAAGTATTCAGCAGATTGACTCCAATATGTATTGAGGTTGAATACACTTTTTGTTATCATAGGGCTGAATAGCATCATTCCTAGATCTCATCATGGTTTGCATATTCAAATTTTTCTCTTTTAATACACAAATTTATGAGATTGCCATGCATTATCATTTATTTCAAAAAGCATGCAATCCATGTTAATTTCCATAAGGCATTAAATATCAAATGCTCCTATAACATCTAAAGGAAACATGCTTATCCCAGTTTACATTCAGGAAGCTAAATCTTGAAGTGTTGCATGATGAGTTATTTAGTTTCATAAAAAAATAGAGGAATTGTGAATTCTAATGATGTTCCTGACATGTTTACTGAGGTTTCTGAGACTACCATATGGGTCTTATAAGTGCTAGGAATTGGAGAGCAGAATAAATGCTCTGTAGTTAGTTGAGTGCCTAAAGATCCTCTTCTGCCTGAATTGATTCTGTGGTTTATTACCTCTGGAGAGGGGTTAACCCTGGTTGATTATGCAACGAACTTGTTTCATGAAGTTGGAGTTGAGTGAATTTTTTTTTTTTTGAATTTTGGTTGTGAGAATTTTTATTTTCTGGGTCCATTGAAGTCACTGGAGAACAATATAACTTATGAATTTTCATTTTCATAAAAAAATCATCATACTACATTTGCTCTCGTATTTTCTAATGCTGTAGACATGATTGGCAAGTGTTTTAGTAAGTTTGTCAGAGTGAAAATTTTAGCATCTATGCCTATGACTTTATGTTTTGCATAGATCTTTTAGATTTTCTTTGGAATAACTCTGCCCCACATTGTCCATTATTGCTATGTTTCATTTAAGGGTATGCAGTGCCAGGCAGTTAGGTGCCCTTTAATCTAAAGATATTGTTTTTTTAATTGTTATATTGGGGTTTTATATACGGGGCGGGGGCGCCAACCCAGCAATAATTAGAAGAGCATTACTAACCCCAGCATATATAGCAACAATCTACAGAGAAGAAAGATAATCACTTCGCCCTAATACTTTTACCCGAGGAACGACTACCATACTAAAATGACAACTATTAAACAATAAAAATAACATCATACACTGCACCCTGAAACTCTAGGAGATCAAACAAAACCATGCCAAAGACCAAGTAATATCAGGCTGTAGACCAAAAACCCTAAAACAAAGAAAAGGAGAAGCTGCCACATATCACCACACACCCCTCGAAACATCAACATGACGAACAATAGACTACATATGCCCACAAGCACCACTACTCCCAGCGGGCGCAGTTTTCCATCTCTCAGACAGCTGGTTATAAACCCCATTTCCTGAGATCTAGGTAACCTCCAATAATGGTGCAAACAAACCAGCCACTGTCATCACACCATGAACTTGATCCCCTCAATCACCTTTGCCTTCTTCATTGCCCTCGTCAGCAAACCTTTCTCAAGAAGCAGCATAGTGTAACCACTTGTAAGTTCCAATGTGTTGTTAATGAGACCACCATATGCCGCAATGCCATACACAAGCCTTGACAGAAGTCTTCTAGTATTTTGTTATCCACTCGAAGCTCATGAATCTCCTCCTCCTTCGTTTGCCAAACACATAGGACAATTTACCTTTAAACATTGCTTGTCCCTCCCTCCATATCAAATGCATCAACCAAGACCAGAAACGCTATAATACTCTCTAATCCCCACATTCTCTACAACCAGTTTTAGCTTCTGCTTATAGTCCTCTAAAATCATTGCCCGCAAACAGAAACGACCATTATCTGCTAAGTCGTCTCCTAAAATTGCCTTCACCAGTCTCAAATTGGTCTCTTCCTTGTAGCTGAAAATCCCCTTTAAATGGTGATCAGATACAGGGCCTTGATGTAATGGGTTCCTAGATGGCTTGCCTTGTGCCATCAAAAGAAAGAAGGCCACACAGACCAACCCCAGAAGACTTGCACCGATCTCCAGCGCCAACCCAAAATAGCCACCCATGCACACTAGCACAAAACTGCTTGCAACGCCAGTTCCTTGCATGACACCTTAAGCTATTAATTCTGATGCACCACACAAAAATCCTACCAAGTACTAGAACGTACAAGCAACTAACATCACCATAACAAATCCTCAACTTACATTCCCCTATGCTTCATACTGACTTCCCATCATGAAATAAACTCCCTAGAGTGGCCGATTTATTTCAATTATTTTAGGGCTACCGGAAACGCCACCTGGCTTTCCCTGGTATGCGTACCCGATACGGATTTGGGTACGATACAGCTTGGGTACCGTGCCCGACCGTACCCAAAATATATGCAATCTAGGGGAAAAGGCTATCCAGCCCCAGAAAAAGCATGGGGGCATGGATGCCGGATGCCATACCATACTTATGTACTTGTTGGAAATCATAATTTTATGATTTCCAACAAGTGTAAGTACAGATGTATGGTACGGCATCCGACATCCATGCCCCCATGCTTTTTCTGGGGCTGGATAGCCTTTTCAATTATGATTTCCAACAAGTACATATGTATGGTATGGCATCCGACATCCATGCCTCCAGGGGAAAAGGCTATCCAGCCCCAGAAAAAGCATGGGGGCATGGATGCTGGATGCCATACCATATATCTGTACTTACACTTGTTGGAAATCATAAAATTATGATTTCCAACAAGTACATATGTATGGTACTTACACTTGTTGGAAATCATAAAATTATGATTTCCAACAAGTACATATGTATGGCATCCAGCATCCATGTCCCCATGCTTTTTTTGGGGCTGGATAGCCTTTTCCCAATCTTGGAGTCGTGCCAGATACCTTGGATTCATGATCTAGTGGGACTCTGCCATATCCAAATCTAATATTTTTAATTAAAAATAAAAAATTTAAACCCTAAAAACGTTCGCAAGCTACGAATGGTTCAGATGTAGGAGGATGATGAACACAGATCATGTGAGGGCGGCTATCTGTAGCTAAAGTCTGAATCGAGGTCGGTTCATGAACCACTAAAAATGTTTCCTTTCCGAGCTTTTCTTCACTCCCAATAAAAACACTCTTTCCGTAATCTCGTGATCAGGGCTTAAATTTGACAGTTGTATAGCTGTATTTAGGCATTTTTGTTGTAAAATACAATCAAAAATTTTAAAAGACTTATCATATGAAAGAAGGGATTTTGGACAAATTGTCAAAATTAATATAGGATTATGATGATTTATATATTTGATTTTTATATGCTTTACTTATACTAAGGCATGTCATAGTGTTTGAAAGGCACCATTGAACTGCAATAAAAAAATTGCTTGACAGGCAAGGTCGACTGTCAAATTTAAGCCAACCTCGTGATGGCATCCAGGAGCAATATTTTGATAGCATTTCTTCATTAACCACAAACAGACATTCCCACTTTCCACCATCACTACTATAGAGATTTGTGGACTGACTAAAGGGATTTACAGATGTCCCATAATTAATGTGGCGACTTATGTGAGGAAACCCCTCAAACATAGCACAAAAGATGAATGTAGCGAATGTTGGGTTTCAGACCGTTTCACGAAACCAATGGATCATGCCCTTCCCTTGTTGCAAAGGCTCTATCACACAGAAAGCATCCGCCATAGTCAACGTGTCGCCAATTTCATCTACGTTTAATATTATTTATATATGTATTTAGTATTTTATTAATATTTAAATTTAATAAAATTATAATTTTATACTAAATATTATATATTTTTAATTCAATAGATTATTTAACAATATAAGGGAGAGGGGCCAGTAGCCGCCCACGCCCCAATAACCGCTATGTTTTTGTGCACCCTACCCCCCAATAAATTTTTTATATTGAACCATTACATATAAAAAGAATACCTAGTAAATTAGCACATATGCACCAATACATGTTCACAACTGCATGAGTAATTTACCATTGCAAAAAAATAATACACATACTCTTCCACTTGCATTTTGAAGCCAAATTGATGCAAATATGAGAACTTCCAATTTAAATATACACTTTATTGTTTTTATTACAATATGTCATGTTTTTAAAAAACCACCCATTTGGACATCAAATAAAGTCAAATTGGTCATATTCACATATTTTTGTGCACAGCTATTGGTACCTAAGCTACCATAAACACACACCACCCCAATCCCAAAAGGCTGTTAATCACACATTCTCCCATACTTGCTATCACATCCCCCCCACTCACTGTCACATTCTCCCATACTTGCTATCACATCCATTTGCACCTGCACAAACACATAATGGTATCAGGGTCCCCATCTAGACAATTATTTAATAAAAAAATTAAATTAAACCAGTTTACATAAAAAGAAGTGAGATTATTTAATAAAAAAAAAAATTAAACCAGTTTACATTAAAAAAAATGAGATTTGTAAATCACATCAATCGAATACAATTACTCATACGCATTTAATCAAATTCAAATCTCAACAATTGAGTTCAATTTTGCATATCATAACATCGAATACAATAGTTTCTACGCACTTATTCAAATTCAAACTCACCAACCAAATTCAATGCATTTCTTTTTCAAATATCAATCCATTATAAGACAAACATTATGCAGCGTAGAGATTGTTTTAAGCATAAATTTCTTGTAGGAGCGCTGCAAACCCTGTCTGCTGCCAAAAGAAATTTTGCAGACTTCCACATTAAGGTTCAGGTTGGTACTTCACTTTTACTTCACCTCCTTATATGAATGTTTCGAATGTTTTGAATCCTACAGTTTTGTCTCATTAATACTTTTACAGTCAGACTCTTCTTAGTTTTGTTTGAATAATATTTATTAATTATTGTTACATTAAATATTTACAATTGTTTTCCTATGTTGTAATATAATATATTGAGGGTTTCATTTTATATAATCTATCTAGGGTTTATATAAAAAGCTTCTATATATATTCAGATTAGACTGTTAAAATACTGTATATATATACATGTCTATTTATAAAGATATGTATATCTATAGACATATGTATGTATATCTGTATACATATCTATACTGAAAACTATATTGGTATACAATCATTTATCTTCGTTTTTCATTATTTTGTCTAAGGCAACCCTTGTCTTGTGATAATTTCACTGTACAGAAGAATATACTATTATATAATGATGGTTTTTTGTTATACATACAAATGGGGTTGTATATTTTTATGGGTAAATATTTTTTAGTGTTCATTGTCAACGGTTAAGGGTTCCATTATTTTGTCTTGTGATAATTTAGACTGTTATATAATGAGGGTTTTTTTTATATATACAAATGGGTTCGTATATTTTAAAGGGTATATATTTTGTAGTGGCATTCTTACCTATATATCTTGATGCAGAGGCATCCACACTAAAACCTTGACATACAGCATGTATGTCTACAACCCATCATCATCATCATATTTTCTGTTAACATTGTCAGCATCATCATATTTTCTCTTGCCGACCGATATCCTCCTGCAGACAAACCTTCGACCTTTCGTCTGTCAGCAGCATCGTCATATCCGGCTATCGGCAGCATCATCATATTCGGCAAGCGCAAACATCCTCCTGATGTTCACTGTTCATCTTACCGCCAAACGCTTTCTGCAGCATCATGATGTTCAACATCATGTTCATCAGCAGGATATAAAATATCCGGTTCCCTCCATATATCCTGATGACGACAACTTCATGCACCTTTCCTTCGATGCTTACGTCACCCGATATCCTGATGACGATGACGTCATATGCAGTTCCCTCAATATCCTGCTGTCAGCCAAACTTAACATTATCGGCCCGCGATGGAATTGTCAACCCGATCTTCTACCTTATGCCGCTATGCTCTTCCTCGGCAACACCTGATGATGATCACCCCGAAACGCTTTCACCTTATGCAAATGATTGCATCATGCTCACCTCCATCTACTCGGATGACACCCGAAGTAACTGCAGGATATACACAGAAATACCCTGATGATGCCGTTGTGACGAATTTCCAACCTTAGCGAATTTTGATCCGCCGAACCTCCTGAGGTGACCCGATCCGCTTCCTGGACAACTTTCCAGACTCGAACTACCAACACGACTTAGCACATACCCATGCTAGGGTTCTCAACACATCTCGACTGCGATCCTGCAAACCTGCATGCGAACAAACAGAAAATGCAAACTAGCCCTAAACTATGGTACATAGCCATTCCACCGATTCGACGAATCAACCGGTGGAATGGATCAGCGAATCCATGTAACAACCAGAACAGCAACTCGATTACACAATGGAATTCAAAACAGAGAATGGACACAAACAGGATCTCTTTATTGATTTCAAAAGATGCAAATACAATATTCTGTCTCTCTCTCTGTCTCACTCTGTGCAACCTAGCTCCTCAATCTGTATCTATCTCTCAATCTGTATCTCTCTCCCTAAAACCAACCGATCCTAATACATAAATAGGATCTGCTTGCGAGTACTACCACTCGATTCCCAGCGGCTGGGAGCTTCCAAGCGGCTGGGAGGATCCAACTGAACTAACAAACTATATAGCTGTCATCAGCTGTCATAACAAACTACCTAAAAATAGAAAAGCACGGTCAACTTGGACCTTATTACATGCATTGGTCTTATAAGACCTTCTTGGAAACATTAACAAGACCTATAACAAACTAACTGCCTCATGGAGGCCAGCTGTCAGGTAGGTGCTCCTGCACCATACTCCCCAACAGAAAAGAACTCATGTCCCAAGAGTTAGGTTGTGGAAGTCCTCCACCTTTACACTTTGCCTTTGCAGTGTCTTGACCTGTTCCAGCTTTGTCCTCTGCTGGCTCTCGGCTGCTCCAAGACTTCTGAACTGTAACTTGCTTTCTTGTAAGTAAATCCTCATGCCTGTCAATGTAGGCCCTTCTCTCACATACCTTGTGTTTGTCAGGGTGTCTGACCAGAACCTCTGTCTGAACTGCCTCTTGAACTTCTGCAATGTTCAACTCTGTCTTTCTTTCAACCTTTATAGGACAAACAATAGTCCCAACTATGACAACATCCTTGTCATTCCTCTCAACTGGTTGCTGTTTGCAAACCTGTTTCTGCACCTGCTGCTAACCTCTGTCAGTCAAAACTGAAACTGTCTACAAATTGTTGTCCTTAACAACTCCTTTCCCTGCAATGTCCTCAACTGCCTTTATCCCTGCTGCTATAGGCATCTGCACAAACTCCTTCTTTCCCACTAAAATGATTTTGGCTGCCCCCTGTGCTGCAGCATCTTCCTGCAATGGCATCAACATAATAGTTTTCCCATCTTTCTTGATGGTGTAGGTATTAGCATACCCATCATACAGTACCCTCCTATCAAATTGCCATGGTCTACCCAACAGTAGGTGACAACATTCCATGGGCAAAATGTCACACAAAACTCTATCCTGATATGCTCCAATCTGAAAATCCACATATGCCTGTTCATAGACAAAAAGTGATTGACTATCACTCACCCAAGATGCCTTGTAAGGGTGTTGGTGTGGAATCCTTTCCAAATTTAGTTTATTCACCATTCCCTGAGATACCATGTTGTCTGTTGAACCAGTATCAATGACAACCTTACATACTTTACCTTTGCTCTTGCATGTGGTCTTGAAAAGAGCTCTTCTTTGTATCATATCTTTTGATGTCTGCAAACTAGTTCTCCTTAGCATCAATGCTTCTCTCTCCTTAGGATACCCATAATTGCCAGGAACTCTATCTTGATAAGTGTTTAAACTTTGCACACTTTGCTCTACTTTATCTTCTTGCACAAGTTGTACTCTCTTGTCATTCGTTCTATCATCTCTGGATGATGAACCCTTGTTTTCTGGACATTTGAAAAATGGATGACCAAACTCACCACAGGTGTAACACTTTCCTAAAAATGTAGTAGAACCTCTACCACTTCCAAATCTGCCTCTATTACCTTTCCATCCACCTCTGAAATCAGACTGTCCCTGTCCTTTACCAGTGTCTTCTTGACCCTCATTGGTTTGCCTTGTTGTAGGGGCTAATCCTCTTCCCCTCATATTGCTGCCTCTTCCTCTCATGGACTTATCTTGTCTCCTATTCATCTTTTCTTCAATCCTAATTGCCATTTGGTAACAATCGTCCACACTCTTAGGGTTAGCTAAAACTAACTCATCCTGTATGTTCAATCTCAAACCAGCCAAGTACCTAGCCACCTTTTCTACCTCATTCTCATGATGACCAGATCTCATACTCAACTTATAAAACTCCTCAGTATATGCCTTCACATCCATTTCCTTCTGCCTTAAAAATTGCAGCTTCTTAAACATCTGAATTTCATAATCCTTGGGCAAGAATTTACCTTTGATCCTTGCTACCATTTTATCCCATGAAGTGATCTTTGACCTTCCTTGTTTCCTTCTCTCGGATTGTACATAATCCCACCATACCAAAGCATGACCTCCTAACTTGGTCTTTGCAATCTTTACCTTCTGATCCTCAGCAACATCTTCACATTCAAAGTGATTATCAAGTGCAGCAATCCAATCCAGTAACTCATCTTCATTCAAACTTCCATTATACTTGGAAACATCAACCTTTACCTTAGGTTTATCACTCTGCACTGCCTTTAACAGTTTTGCAAATCTCTGGTCTTCAGCATCCAGATCTTCAGCTACCTCTTCATACTCTTCAACAGCATCTTCATCTTCTTCTGACTCACTGTCTTCCACTTCCCTCTTTTTGTTCTTTTCTAGGGCTACAAGCCTGGCTTGAAGTGCTTCAGCAAGCTCCTTCATCTTCCTCATCTCTGGCATGTTTTTCCTTCATCTCCTGCAATTCCCTTGCAGTACCATTACCTTTCGGAGGCATTTTGTCAACCTCTCACTCCTCTACCTCTGTCTTTTCAGTGACAGAATCAACACACAACAGCCCAGACCTTTTGCTGAGCTCTGATACCACTATGATGCAGAGGCATCCACACTAAAACCTTGACATACAGCATGTATGTCTACAACCCATCATCATCATCATATTTTCTGTTAACATTGTTAGTATCATCATATTTTCTCTTGCCGACCGATATCCTCCTGTAGACAAACCTTCGACCTTTCGTCTGTCAGCAGCATCATCATATCCGGCTATCGGCAGCATCATCATATTCGGCAAGCGCAAACATCCTCCTGATGTTCACTGTTCATCTTACCGCCAAACGCTTTCTGCAGCATCATGATGTTCAACATCATGTTCATCAGCAGGATATAAAATATCCGGTTCCCTCCATATATCCTGATGACAACTTCATGCACCTTTCCTTCGATGCTTACGTCACCCCGATATCCTAATGACGATTATCCTGATGACGATGACGTCATATGCAGTTCCCTCAATATCCTGCTGTCGGCCAAACTTAACATTATCGGCCCGCGATGGAATTGTCAACCCGATCTTCTACCTTATGCCGCTATGCTCTTCCTCGGCAACACCTGATGATGATCACCCCGAAACGCTTTCACCTTATGCAAACGATTGCATCATGCTCACCTCCATCTACTCGGATGACGCCCGAAGTAACTGCAGGATATACACAGAAATATCCTGATGATGCCGTTGTGACGAATTTCCAACCTTAGCGAATTTCGATCCGCCGAACCCCCTGAGGTGACCGATCCGCTTCCTGGACAACTTTCCAGACTCGAACTACCAGCACGACCTAGCACATACCCATGCTAGGGTTCTCAGCACATCTCGACTGCGATCCTGCAAACCTGCATGCGAACAAACAGAAAATGCAAACTAGCCCTAAACTATGGTACATAGCCATTCCACCGATTCGACGAATCAACCGGTGGAATGGATCAGCGAATCCATGTAACCACCAGAACAGCAACTCGATTACACAATGGAATTCAAAACAGAGAATGGACACAAACAGGATCTCTTTATTGATTTCAAAAGATGCAAATACAATATTCTGTCTCTCTCTGTCTCACTCTGTGCAACCTAGCTCCTCAATCTGTATCTATCTCTCAATCTGTATCTCTCTCCCTAAAACCAACCGATCCTAATACATAAATAGGATCTGCTTGCGAGTACTACCACTCGATTCCCAGCGGCTGGGAGCTTCCAAGTGGCTGGGAGGATCCAACTGAACTAACAAACTATACAGCTGTCATCAGCTGTCATAACAAACTACCTAAAAATAGAAAAGCACGGTCAACTTGGACCTTATTACATGTATTGGTCTTATAAGACCTTCTTGGAAACATTAACAAGACCTATAACAAACTAACTGCCTCATGGAGCCAGCTGTCAGGTAGGTGCTCCTGCACCATATCTGTATATTTGTATCTCTGTATATCTATAGACATATGTAGATATATAGACATATGCATATTGATAGACATATGTATATGTATAGACATATGCAGCGTAGACAATGTAAACATTTCAAGTTGGTATTTAACATTTCAACATTTTAGAAATATAGATATACATGTTCGAAAGATTACTCCAATTTGTTTGCTAAATTTTACTATATCTTTTTCCAGTTGTTTGCTGCATGGGAGATATATATGTTCGCCATATGTGTATATTTTAAAGGGTATATATTTTGTAGTGGCATTCTTATCTATATATCTGTATATTTGTATATCTGTATATCTATAGACATATGTAGATATATAGACATGTATTTTGATAGACATATGTAGCGTAGACAATATAAACATTTCAAGCTAGTACTTAACATTTCAACATTTTAGAATTATAGATATACATGTTTGAAAGATTACTCCAATTTGTTTGCTAAATTTTATATCATATTTTTCTAGTTGTTTGCTGCATGGGAGATATATATGTTCGAAAGATTACTCTAATTTGTTTGCTAAATTTTACTACATTGTCTATGGTTAAGGGTTTCATTATTTTGTCTTGTGATAATTTCACTGTACAAAATAATAGACTGTTATATAATGAGGGTTTTTTTTTATACATACAAATGGGTTCGTATATTTTAATGGGTATATATTTTTGAGGGTTCATTGTCAACGATTAAGGGTGTCATTATTTTTGAGGGTTCATTGTCAACATATCTGGTACTGATTATACATATGTATACATATCTACATATCTACATATCTGCATACATATCTAGAAATACTTTCCATCGCACCGTTGAGAACAGGGAAAGCAATCGGTAAAATGATTAACTTTTCGATGAAAAGTGGAATATGTATTCGGACCCCAATAAACATTGAATAGATTTAATGTTGTTTCTCGTCTGCGCCTAAACAAACACGTTACCATGCATGTTGTCTGTTAAATCATTCAATAGATTAAATCATGTATGTTAATGTCTCATATATATATGCACATATGTACATAGACAAATGTATATCTATACATATCTGTATATATATGTATACATATCTATATATCTATACACATTTCTATACATATCTACATATCTGTATACACATGTATATCTATACATCTCTGTACATAATGATGAAATCAGATTGAGGTGATAATACAGTCTAAAATGGAACACAATGAAACACTACAAAATGGAACAAGTGATGGTTGTCGTCCATGCCACTGCAATAATGATGCTTCAATCTGTTTTCAGTCATTGCACTAAGGATGCCATTTTTTCTACATATCACTTCTGGTATTGATGATGTTTGCATTTCTTGTAGGTGTATAGATACTTATGGCTCGAGGTAAAAAGGGGAGGAGAACTTTTGGAAGGAGGACAATCAGAAAACCTGGGGGGTGCAAGTTCCCTAACGTGATGTCGGGGGACGAAGATACACATACCACAGAACCAGATCATGTTCCAGTGGAATGTATATTTCCCTCCACACATACAGAGGATTTGGAAACCAATACAGATTGCCTTCAAACTACTGCTGTGGAAATAGGTTCTTCAAAGTTGAATATAAGTATATAGACAAACAATGACATCCAAAGTGCTATGGCTGATGTCGAAGATAAACATATGTCAATCAGAGCAGTTGCAAAGAAGTGGAGAGTGTCTGCTAGCAGTTTGAGGGCCTGGTTACTAGGTTTCACGAGCACCAAACGCAGGGGGCCACCAACCATCCTGACTGATGAGGAGGCAGAAATAGTTCAATGGTGCAAGGACATGGCCGACATAGGCCATGGGCTTGAAATTTCACAGCTGAAATCTACTGTGGCAGAGGTCATTCAGTCTAGGCCAAATCCTTTCACAGATGGGATACCAGGGAGGTCATGGTGGGAGGGATTTAGGAAAAGACATCCAGATCTAACTATTCGCACTGCACAAGGTGTGGATACCGATAGAGCCATTATGCTAAGGCCAAGTATAGTAAATTCATTCTACGACAATCTAGAAAATCTTTACAAGACACATAAGTATGGGTCCAACAGAATATGGAACTGCGACAAAACTGGGGTACAAGTTGGCAGGAATTGTGGAATGCAGGTAATAGCAAAATTGGGATCTCGTTGTGTGCCCCACCTCATCTCAAAAAATAGGGAGTGGATTACTGTTTTGGCATGTGTTAGTGCATCGGGTTGCAGTATACCTGGTTTTTATCTATTTAAATCCAAAAGGCATATCAGAAACTACATAGCCAACTGTGAGCCGAGTGCATGCATGGCAGCTCAAGAACATGCGTGGATGACAAAAGAACTATTTCTGAATTAGCTGCAACATTATGCTGCATCTATCTCCAGAGGGGTTTCACCTACCAACAGAGCTCTTCTGATTTTTGATGGTCATGGCAGCCATGTTGCCTTCAAGACCATCGAGGAAGCACGTCATTTAGGAATTGACCTCATCACCCTCTCAACACATACAAGCCATAGATTGCAGCCACTAGATGTGAGTATTTTTTCACCATTCAAAAACTATTTCAAAAAATAAAAGTCTGCATGGATGGCAAGCCACCCACAAATAGAAATTGGAAGAGAAGAATTGGCCACTCTTGCTAGCAAGGCATTCAAGCAGGCCTTGACCCCTGCTAATATAATTAGTGGGTTCAGAAGGACAGACATTTGGCCACTGAATAGGTTTGCATTTCAAGAAGACATGAGGCCAAGTGATGGCTTCCAAGTATCAATTGAAGACAATGAAGATTCTATGGGCAGTGCACCAGAGAATCAGGCCTTCGTAGTGGAAGAGGATGCCGAGATAATTACAGTTGAATCCTTCTTGCAATTAGTTGGATATTCAGATGCACAAGTTGAGGAATTCATCAAAACATACAATAAAAGTGGAAGTGTACAGAATCCAATGGAAGTACAAGAAGAATGTACTGAAATGCCAGGTAGTCAAATACTTTCTAATGCTGCTGAAACTATTTCTAATGCTGTTGAAACTATTGATAATGCTGCTGTTACAGTTCATAATGATGGTGATGTTTCCAATGCTGCTGTTATAGTTCCTAATGCTGGTGATGTTGTTTACAATGCTGCTGTTACAGTTCCTAATGCTGGTGATGTTTCCAATGCTACTGCTACAGTTCCTAATGCTGGTGATGTTTCCAATGTTGTTGTTACACTTCCTAATGCTAGTCATGTTGTTTCCAATGCTGTTGTTACACTGTCTAATGCTGCTAATAGATTTCCTAATGCTGTTGATACAATGTGTAATATGGAAGGTCTTAGTTTGCCAAGTCAAGTTAGCCAACTAGAATGGATGGCTAAAGCTGCTAGAAACATGTGGATACAAACAAATTTTAGTCAGGTGGATGTTGGCCTTTCCATGCCTTCACCCCCAGATCATGATCCATCTGACATCATACACTACTTTACTACTACATTAAATTGGGATCCACAAAACGAGGACATTGCAGAAGAAGAAGAATGCATAGGTGATTTGGAAGCAGATTATGTGCCTTGCACCCAAGATAGTGAGTTTCAGCCACAGCTAGTTAGTCGATTTCTCAAGCTCCCGGTTCGAAGGGTGCATGCAAGGGGTGGTAAGAATAAGACTGGGGTACTACATTTAAGTAGGCAGTCCTAGATCTTAACATCCGATGCATACATTCAAATGCTCAACGAATAAGAAAGGGAGAAAGCTCGTCAAGAAGAGTTGCAGCTGAGGAAAAAGGAACAAATGTTGGAGAGGAAAGCGGAAAAAGAAGTCCAACAACAAAAGAAAGAGAAAAAATTTGAAAAGAGTGTTAAAAAAACAAAGAGCGGCAGAGGAAAAGCGGGAGAAGGAAATTCGGCGTGAGCAGGCAAAGAGTGTTCTGGGGACGAAGACAGCAAAAAAGAAAGGGAAAAAATTAGCAAATGACAGACCATTGAGTACCCCGAATCCTCCTCTACCTGGGCAACATCCCATTCTAATGGACATGTTTGCCATCTTGAGCCCAGCCTTTGCAGCTCTAAGCAATCTGCAGGCAGGGTCTAGCTCAGGAAGCTCAAATGAGTTGCTTGTAAATGGAGATTCTAATTAGACTTTGCTTGTCCAGATTGCTGCATCACTATAGACTTTAACTGAGCCACTCAGTTTAACTCGGACTGTAAATGAATGTGCTGCTACAGAACCTGCACAACCTATGCCTTTTCCTGGATTTATGGAGAATTGAAGAACTTTTTTTTGGATGGAGATAGTTGACATTACTGAATTTTCTGTGTACATCTGATTTAGTCATATCGTTATGTAATATTTTGTGAAAAAAGGAACAGATTGATGTAATGTTTATATGTTTGTAACTGTTTTGGAAAAAAATCAAGAGTTAAATGGTTATTTCTGAAATATTTATGTGTTGATCTCATGTTTGTATGTTTGTATGACTGTAATTGTTTTTGAAAAAAAAAAAGGACTTGAATGGTTTGTCAGCATGGTACTACAAGGAAATTTAAACTATTCAAAGGAACTTAAATTAAAGTATTGTAAATTAAAATATTATAAATTAAAGTTCAGTAAAGGAAAATGATTGAAAAGAACATAAAACCACTATGAAGAAAAACCTAAAGCTTAGTGGGTCATTACCCGAGTAATGTCTTATAAGACTTTACCTGATTTGATTAAACCCAATCGAAGGTGTTTCTGAAAGCATTGACCATCGTTGTATGCCTGCAAACATATAAATAATAATCGAGGCAATAATGAACATACATCATAAAACAAAATCATTAAATTGAACTGACCAAAATATAACAATTGAAAAAGAAGACTATATATAATAAAGCATAACAGCGAAATATTCCATGAGTAGTGGTGTGTTAACAAACAGAATTGCATAGTACAATTCGTCAACCAGTGTTTTAAGTAAAGTCTTATAAGACTTTACCTTCATCGAGTGCTCGCCTTGCAAGGTGCTCTACAAACCTCTCACATGTCTGCAATCATAGAAATCAAAAGCCGGGTAGTCATCTGGGTAGTAACGAACAAACATCAAATCATCCAAATAATCTCACGCATTTGCAAAAGAAAATATGAACTGAAAATATGAACTGCATTCAGGCATATTATTTTAAATAATCACATACTATTGAAAAAGAAGACTGTATATAATAAGGCATGACAACAAAATATTCCATCGGAGCCATCAGAGCAAAATATTCCATGAATAGTGGTGTGTTAACAAACACAAATGCATAGTACAATTCATCATCCAATGATGTAAGTAAAGCCTTATAAGACTTTACCTTCATAGAGACTTCGCAATGCAAGGTGCTCTACAAACCTCTCACATGCCTGCAATCATAGAAATTATATGCTGAGTAGTCATCCGGGTAATAACGAACAAACATCAAATCATCCAAATAAATTCAAGCAGTGCAATAATACACTATATATTGCAGACATATATAGTGATACATATACATATATGTATACATAATAAAAATTTACATGTATCTATATATGTGTATATATCATTTATATCCCAAGTTCACTAAAAAGGCAACACACTTGATCATTTTTATAGTTACGGAGCATTAGAAATATGTTTATTAACACCCCACCATAAATAAAGTTGGTGGAGACTTCGAACTTACCCACCCATTTCCTAAACATATGGACTACAAACATAACGTGTTTGAATTTATATAATTTATGCACACACATATATAAATGCATGTATAATATATACATGTATTCATATATTTGAATGTATATGTATATATCAAATATATGAATATATTAAATATTATGACATGTATTTATTTTTGAGGGTGCATTATAAACGTTTGAGTGTTTCAACATTTTCTAGCATATAGATGTGCTGCAATTGTAAAATTCTTAAATCTTAAGTATCAGATAGGTTTTGCATTGATCCTTTAGGAAATTCATGCTAAAAACAATGTCTACGCTACATAATGTTCCTCTTATAATGGATGCAAATTTGAAAAAGGAATGCATTGAAATTGGTTGTTGAGTTTGAATTTGATTAAATGTGTAGAAGCTATTGTATTTAATGAGCAGAATTGAATTTGATTGTTCAGTTTGCATGTTGCAATCTTAAATACCAGACTGAAATGTTAACACTGTCTCGGCTGCATATGTCTATATATATATATATATATATATATATGTCTATCTATAGATATACAAATGTATATAAATATGTCTATCAATATATATGTCTATAAATATACAGATATGTAAATAGATATTATACAGATATGTAGATATGTATACATATGTATAATCAGTACTAGAAGTGAATTGTAGAAAAAATGGCATCCTTAGTGCAATGACTGAAAATAGATTGAGACATCATTATAGATATGTATAATTGGATGAAGCTACCCATTATATGCTAAGTGCCAACTGAAATGGTTGTCTTAGACGTAATAGGTAAGAATGCCATTCTTAAATATATAGCCTTAAAAATATACGAACCCATCTGTATGTGTAAAATAAAAACCATCATTATATAACAATATATTATTCTATAAAGTGAAATTATCACAAGACAAGGGTTGCGTCAAACAAAACAATGACTATAGTAACAGAAACGATTTAATCCATTCAATGAAGTTACCCATGCAGCAAACAACTGGAAAAAATGTAAAATTCAGCAAACAAATTGGACTAATTTTTCGAACATGTATATCTAAAATTGTACAAATGTTGAAATGTTAAGGACCAACTTGAAATGTTTCTATTGTCTACGCTGCATATGTCGATACATATACATATGTATATCAATATACATATGTCTATAGATCTACATATGTCTATAGATATACAGATATGTATATAGATATGTAGATATGTATACAGAAATGTATAGAGATATACATATGTCTATCTATAAACACATGTCTATAGATATACATATGTATATAGATAGACATGTATATATAGATAGACTTGTATTTATATATACAGTACATTAACAGTTTAATCCGAATATATGTAGAAGGTTTTTATATAAACCCTAGATAGATTATATAAAATGAAACCCTCAATGTATTATATTGCAACATAGTAAGACAATTGTAAATATTTAATGTAACAATAATTAATAAATATTATTCAGACAAAACTAAGAAGAATCTGACTGTAAAATTATTAATGAGACAAAGCTGTAGGATTGAAAACATTTGAAACATTCATTTAATGAAACCCTATTAACAGATACATTAACTTCATATTAACAGATACTAATGTTTGTATCCCCATGTTTCTAGTAGCTTCAACCATCCATTCTGGTTGGCTAACTTGACTTGGCAAACTAAGACCTTCCATATTACAAATTGTATCAACAACATTAGACAATGTATCAACATGATTGGCAAACTAAGACCTTCCATATTACAAATTGTATCAACAACATTAGACATTGTATCAGCATCATTGGAAACATCACCAGCATTGGAAACAAAATCACAGCAGCATTAGAAATAGTTTCAGCAGCATTAGGAACTGTAACAACAACATTATTCAGTGGCCAAATGTTTGTCCTTCTGAACCCACTATATATATATATTACACTAACAGACATGATTTAATATATTGAATGATTTAACAGACATGATTTATGGGACAACATGCATTACAACATGTTTGCTTAGGGACGAACGAGAAACAACATTAAATCCATTCAATGTTCGTTCGGGTCCGAATACATATTCCACTTTCCACCGAAAAGTTAATCATTTTACCAACTCCTTTCCCTGTTCTCAATGGTGTGATGGAAAGTATTTCTAGATATGTATACATGTATACAGATATGTATACATATATATAATCAGTACCAGATATGTTGACAGTGAACCCTAAAAAATAATGACACCCTTAATCGTTGACAATGAACCCTCAAAAATATATACCCATTAAAATATACGAACCCATTTGTATGTATACAAAAAAAACCCTCATTATATAACAGTCTAAATTATCACAAGACAAAATAATGAAACCCTTAACCGTTGACAATGAACACTAAAAAGTATATACCCATAAAAATATATGACCCCATTTGTATGTATAACAAAAAACTATCATTATACAACAGTATATTCTTCTGTACAGTGAAATTATCACAAGACAAGGGTTGCCTCAGACAAAATAATAAAAAATTGAAAGTAAATTACACAGCAGTACCCAAATCACGGGTAGCATGAGAGAAAAACGAAGATAAACGATTGTATACCCGTATAGTCTTCAGTATAGATATGTTTAGGAAATATACGACCCCATTTGTATGTATAACAATAAATCATCATTATACAACAGTATATTCTTCTGTACAGTGAAATTATCACAAGACAAAATAATGAAACCCTTAACCGTGGACAATGAACCCTAAAAAATATATACCCATAAAAATATCAGAACCCATTTGTATGTATAATAAAAAACCCTCATTATATAACAGTATATTCTTCTATACAATGAAATTATCACAAAACAAAATAATGAAACCCTTAACCGTTGACAATGAACACTAAAAAGTATATACCCATAAAAATATATGACCCCATTTGTATGTATAACAAAAAACTATCATTACACAACAGTATATTCTTCTGTACAGTGAAATTATCACAAGACAAGGGTTGCCTCAGACAAAATATGAAAAATCGAAAGTAAATTACACAGCAGTACCCAAATCACGGGTAGTATGAGAGAAAAACGAAGATAAACGATTGTATACCAGTATAGTCTTCAGTATAGATATGTTTAGGAAATATACGACCCCATTTGTATGTATAACAAAAAACCATTATTATACAACAGTATATTCTTCTGTATATCACAAGACAAAATAATGAAACCCTTAACCGTGGATAATGAACCCTAAAAAATATATACCCATAAAAATATCAGAACCCATTTGTATGTATAACCAAAAACCCTCATTATATAACAGTATATTCTTCTGTACAGTGAAATTATCACGAAGACAAAATAATGAAACCCTTAACTGTTGACAATGAACACTAAAAAGTATCTACCCATAAAAATATATGACCCCATTTGTATGTATAACAAAAAACCATCATTATACAACAGAATATATTCTTATGTACAGTGAAATTATCACAAGACAAGGGTTGCCTCAAACAAAATAATGAAAAATCAAAAGTAAATTACATAGCAGTACTCAAATCATGGGTAGCATGAGAGAAAAACGAAGATAAACGATTGTATAAACACCGCAAAGCTGAAATCACATGGGGAGAGATGATATTTGCTCGTTACCTGCATGAAGACGTATCTGCATGGAGAGCAACAGCGAGCGGACGCAGTAAAAACCCTCGCATTTCAATCGCACCGTGGAGAACAGGGAAAGCAGTCAGTAAAATGATTAACTTTTCAGTGGAAAGTGGAATATGTATTCGGACCCGAATGAACATTGAATGGATTTAATGTTGTTTCTCGTCCGCGCCTAAGCAAACACGTTAACATGCATGTTGTCCCTTAGATGGACGCAGGGAAGTTTAGGAAGGGGGCGGGTAAGTTTGAAGGCCCCACCAACGTGATTTATGGTGGGGTGTTAATAAACATATTTCTAATGCTCCGTAACTATAAAAATGATCAAGTGTGTTGCCTTTTTAGTGAACTTGGGAATTTTTTGGGGGGCCATGGTGAGCGGTTACTGGCACATCGGTGCGCGTGTATGGGCGACATGTTGAAATGACACTTTTTCGACCCATGTACACATAACGTGTCGTACAGGGAAATGTATAAATGCCCAGAAGCTGAAAGAATAGCTTTAAGCTCTTCACTCGCATACAGAAAAACCCAAAAAAAATCGTCGAAATTCAACATGTCTAGCTATGTGCTTGACGTGCGCGAAGTTAGGGTGTGCGGCTACTAGCCCCTCTCCCTTATATTTTAATTTACAATATATATATTAATTTTATTAGTAAATTCAATAATATATTAATATTAATTATACAATCAAAACCAAATATTCTAAGAACATACCATTAATATGTGTGTCCCCTCTTAGTTCTTTGTCCTTGGGAGGGAGTTAATTAGTGCCTGATGTAAGATGTTTGAAGATCTAGTGATCTTGTACATGGAATTAAAAAATATATTTTTTGATGTAAATTCTACTAATGCTTAAGAAGCATACAAGGTTCTTAACTTTTTCACCCAAAGCATTATCTTTCGTCGGACATAAGTAAAGGTGATATTGGAGTGGTTTATATTGATGCTTTATCTGGAAGTAAATTACATGCATGTCAATGTAACTTATTATTTATCATATAAGCCATGGTATAAATTACATTCTAAGGTGTAAGTGGATTGGCAAGGCTAGGTTAACTTACATTTATTTATAAGGACACACTCTAAACTTAATAAAGGAAGTGCCTTCTTTTAGTAAATGGTGAGGATAATAAGTAGGCAATGTGAGGGAAATATGTACTAGCATAAAGCAACCAAAGAAAATTGATCAATGTTAACAAAGAACGTAAAGAAATAGGGTAATATCTTGTGTTTGGTAATGGGTTTTTAGATTTATTATTTATATGCAAATAATATCTAAGGCTGATATTCAATTAATTGCTAGGCCTAGGCCAAATTAATCATGCTTAATTTAGGGAAAAAATAATATTTGGCAAAATTGACCATAAGGATGAAAAATGGCAAGCAAAATGGTAATGCAGAGTTAAACAAATATTGAAAGAAGGATCTCATGAGGGTAAACATGAAGTGTCATGTTTAGGTGGCAAAGAATGTGATCTTAGACACTAAGGTGGTGTATTTATGATTGTGATGGCATATCTATTCATTATTATACCACCATATACAAGTGATGGGACATATAGTGTGCTAACAAGTTCCTTGATAAAAAATGTTAGTAAAGTAGTTTTGAGTGTATACATATGCACCTATGAGTTTCAACACTTGTTCACAAAGTGAAGTAAGGGATGATGCCTTGAGAATAATACATAAATAATGAAAAGGAGTGAAGGAAATAATATGGGTGAAATTAATTTAAAATAAAGATACACACCTTGACCTAAAGAGATGTGTGCATTGATCTACATTGCATGGCTCAAGATGGTGGTATTACAACAAACATAAAAGATAATAGAATGCAAGCACCATGAAGATAATGAGATAGCAAAATAATGCTCTTCCATTCATTGTGGACAAAGATAATGCATATGGTTACAAAGTTCCAAAAGATTAAGAATGAGAATTCCTATGACTAGAGAATAGGGACAAGTGTCCAAGTTGATTGTTCTAGTTGGAATGAAACTCTTTTGCTTCTTTTGTACTCAACCTTAGAGTTTGCATATATGTATGCATATAATTACAACTGGTAGGTAAGGATGACTACAAGATGATCCAAATTTTACAATAGTTTACATTTTAACTTTTTGCTAATGTGTTACTTTGTCTTTCAAGTGTGTGTTACACATATTAGTCACCAAGATAGTTCTTACCACAACTATGCTAACAGGTAGGTTGTGTGTACTATGTGAGGACTCATGGAATCCCAATTGAGTTGAGGGTTGAGAGATGTGCTAGCGGAGTGCTTGGCTTGGAGCTATGGCACATAATTGATCTTATAGAAATATGGCAATCAAGTTCACTACTATGGGGTTTTCAACACTATATGGGTCTAATGGTATGACCAAGGCAAGAGGTGGTGCATTCTAGCTTAGGGGGATTAATTAAAATCGGCCTACACTAGTAGCCTAAACTTTATTCACACAAACTCACATGCAATGGGAGCAATAAAATTGAATAACGACACTTTATTTATGCTCTTGTAATTCATTATAGATTGATTAGAAAATTAAAAACAATGCTATGGAAACTAAAGAAAAACTCTTCCTATAGCTTGGCATTTGACAATACTATGGACTTCAAACACCTCTCGTGGAGAGCAACAAGTCAATACCCTTACTTTACCTATGTTCTAATTCTTGCAATAAGAAACCAAATCTGTCAATTCCTCTATTTTCTCCTCTTTTTTTATCTCCTATGTCTCATCTATTCTCTCTCTCCTCTCTCATTCTATTGTCCTCTATTCTCTTTGTCCTTTTTGCTTTGTTATATCCTTTGTGGTCTTCGACCAAATTTCAAATTGCCACCGTCAAGAAACTCTTAATCTTCCCTTTTGCAAAACCTGTCGCTTCACTTCCTGAACACACACACAACCCAAGAAAAAGGAATAATCCCTCACTATGATGAGCTTGAGAGGCAAGCAAAAGGTACAACATACTCGCATGGCCAAGAAAGCGTCCATTTTAACTTCAAATGGCCAAGAAAAGGAAGGTATAAACCCACAAAACCAAAGGAAGATTAGCAACAAGATGTTCAAACAAATAAAATTGATCAAGAAAAGTATAAATCAATTTCCACAGCTCCAAGAGAATAAGGGAAGTTACAGTCATTTTAGAATGATGATTTTGTGACCTCATGACCCTACACTAGTGTGCAAAAACAAGGAAACAACATCAAATAAAGGAATAAAACCATTGTGTTGGGACTTGAAAAGCCTATCCCCAAAATGCCCCATTTTGCCCCCAAATTTCATTTGAATCCCACTTGAACCTATAGTTTATAACCGATCAGAGACATCTTTCATAGGTTTTCATGTGTCTACCTTTTGAAAAGTACAAGGGAAAAGCCCAAAAAATGACTAAGTAAAAAATTCTAAGTGTTTCCTTGTATTTTTTACCTTTGTCGGAGTTTCAGAGTTCGGAGCTCATGCCTTCCATCTTGCCTTATCTATCGGATCTAAAATTAGGCTCTAAAATTCATCTAAGTGTGGCAAACTTCAGAGTTTCGCTCTTCCTTCTTCCGTCTTGCTTTCCCTCTTGGCTCCAAAGTCTTCTAAGGCTAAATTTGCCTAAGCGTTAAGTTATTGGAAAATTCATCTAAGTTTATTGGAGGTCGGAGTTCAGGCCTTTTGCCTTCAGTCTTCTATAAGGCAAGTGTCAGGGAGAAGCCCCAAGGTCTGAAGTCCAACAAGTTTTACTTGTTCCAATCATTCTAAGTATGAAGTGGGCAGCGGATGACAGAGGTCATCTCTTCTTTCTTCCTTTTTGGAAGGCAAAATGGCGAAGGCTTGACTATAATGTCCCCTTCTAGCAAGTCAAAATTTTCTTAACCTTACACAGAATTTCAACTTGTAAAAGAGAACATTAGTAATCAATCCATCTTATAATATCAACATATTACTATTAGGGTTTTGTGTTATCACGAATATTATGAAAATTTGAAATCACCCAAGAGGGGGAACATTGTGCCTGCAATGGACAGGTCTGTGACTGCTATGGACATGACGGGGGATGCTCTGGGTGTTGGCTGTGGGGGCCCTCTTGGGGATCGGGGTGCTGGTTTCGGTTCCCTGGGCTCGTCTGGCTCTGGTCATGTGTCTGCTATGGATTGCACTACTGTTGAGGGGGAAATCAACATGGAAAATGTGACTAAAGACACTGCTGACAGGGAGGTTGGTCTTGGTGTTCATGCTGCGGGGACCCGAGCTCCTGGGGGTCTAAACTGTCATCTTTGGCTCTGGGGCTCGGTCTCGCTCTCCACAACTTGGTTCTCGGCCTATCCCTTGTGCCTGGGAATCTCCAGTTGTGATGTGTGGTCCGAAGGTCATAGAGAATGAGGATTACTACCGTAGGAAAGGTGCGATATGCAGATTTAATGGACTTTGGCCCTCACTGCCCAACCTCCACAACTGGGTCTTGGAGTCTTGGAGGCCGCTAGTTGAAGGTAAGATTGAGTTGTTTCCCTGTGTAAGAGGGTTCTTTATAGTGACTTTTGCTTCCTCAGAGCAGCGAGACTTAGTGCTCGACTGCAGGGTTTGGTTGTGGGGAGAACATTCCCTGTCCATCAAAACCTGAACTCTATCTTTTAACCCCCTTATAGAGTCACTTAACATCAAACCCATTTGGGTCCATCTCCCAAATCTTTTGCTTTAGTTTTGGGAGGATTCTTGCTATGAGAGCATCAACAATGCTATCGGTCGTTTCCTCAAAGTTGATTCCACTCCTTCGTTCATGGGTCATTCCACGATATCACGTATCCTGGCGGATATTGACATCTCGAAACCTCTTCATGGTGATGTAGTTTTGATGGTAGGAGAAAGGCCCTGGAAGTAGCTTTTAGACTATGAGGGTATCCCATTCAGATGTATATGTTTTGCTACAGGTCATTTGGCCTCTCCCTTTCACACGACGCAAAGGCACTGCAACTTGGTGGAAGGATGCTCTCTTGGAACACTTGATTGTTCATGATTCTTCGTAGGACTGTTCCTCTCGGGAGGATGTGTCCTCTGAGGATGATGAGCCCCCTATCAGGGCTATTCGTGAGGGGGAGGTTGGATCTTTGGATCCCTCACATTCTGTGGACTCTTCTGATCACTTCTTTGCCCACTTGTCGGCTCCTTCAACTTCGGGCAGGATTGCTTCTCGTCCTATCCTGGCTTCCTCCTCTTCGGTTTTGCCTTCTTTGAATTCGATTCCTGTTGTTGTGTCTGCAGGGGGCCTTCTTCCGTTGGGGTTGTTCCAACCTCTTTGAAGGCCCTTGGGAAAGTTTCTCTGCCTTCTTCTCCTACTTCTGTCATTGGAGAGGATGACATTTTATGGACTGTGGTTCAAAGAAGGAAGCGTGGTCTTCCTAAGCATGTTTCTCTGACCCATTCGCGAGCCAAGTCTGTTCGACCTGCTAGGTCTAGTTCTGCTCTTGTTTAATTTTCTATCTACCTTACTGTAGCTGTTATGTCCGTGTGCTGTCGATGTGTTATTTCTGGTTGTTTTCCTTGTTTTGCCTTGCTTTGTAAAAGGTTCTGGACCCTCTTTTCCAGCTGATCTAATAAAAAAACATATTACTATTAGGGTTAATAACCACTTATTAATATCAATATCAAGGGTCATATACTTTCCACCTTTCCACTTAAGGTTAATAAACTTATAATCATAATCCACATTAAATTCATTACATAAATACTTTTCACAATCATATTTCTTTCACATATAGTTTTCCCATGATATACCTCAGGAGAGACATCACCTAGACTAATTGTTAACCTAGTCACCCACCCCATATGAGAATGGTTATGTTAAGGTGATGGTGTAACCATTCCATCTGGGGGCCCAAAGGCTTCACACTACACATGGTGTTCCTCACCATTTGGCTCAAGGGACTTCATGCTACATGCGGCATTCCTCATCCAATTGAGAGTCACCTACCATTGGGTCTATTTATAGTAACTATGCATTTTCAACCTTAGGCCCAAGGGCTTCACACTACATGCGGTGTTCCTCGCCTCTTGGCTCAAGGGACTTCACACTACATGCGGTGTTCTTCATCCAGTTGAGGGTCACCTAGGTCCATTATACTGCCCTTCCTTAACTCACCACCATACTCGTAGGGTGATAGAGAGGTTAAGGGTGAGTCTAGGTGCTCTACTCCGAGTATATCACGGATCTATAAATCATATCGTATTAACTTATCATTACCCTCTTGTTGATTGTCATTCACATTACTTGGCAATTCATTCAATAGGCTTCCTTATAGGAGCATTCTTATGCCTTGATCATTCTTAGGCTATTCATTCTCATTCTAACATAGTTATGAGTATTTTCATGTCCATTAGGATTATAACATTTTCATCCTATATTTCAATTTGTTCTCTATACTTATTCATTCTACGATAACTTATTCCTTTTATGACAATCCATTTTATACTTATTTATTCTATGATACATCTCACTTTACATTAGCCTTTTACTCTATGATTGTTCTATGATAATTTAATCTATGATTCATACATATTCCTAACATTCATTTTATATTTCCTTTTCTATACATTTATTGACAATATTTGTTCCATTTATATTCATTCAACTTGATCATTATTAAGCTGTTATCATTCATCTTTGTTTTTGCATTAGAGATTTCTATTGATAAGATATTATTTGAGTAATGAACATACTAGGTATGAATGATTGCTCTTATTAATATTTGTTGATATAATTCTTTGGCTGATCTAATTCTTGTATTGGTTGAAAGACCAATATGCTTGAACTGTTGCGATTTGCTATACTTATTAATGCTAGATATTGAATTATATTTCCTTTAATATATATTGCTGATGGTGTTAATGCTTCGCTTGCTGCTATGAATTCACAAGTGATTGAATGATGATTTCTATTTGATTGAGATGTTATGATGCTTTTTGGATCGATGTATGAAGGATCGCTGGCCTGCTTGTAATTGGTATGTATTTATGTTCTCTTCTCATTCCATGCCTTTTGAAACCATGTCACGACTGCTCTTATATCTTTGTCATTGTATGAATAGCCACGTCCCTTAATGGATCGTTATTGGTCCTTCGTTAATGATTTTTTATTATCATTATTTATGACCGTCGCATCTTAGACAAATCGTTGTTTGCTTGTCTTTATTTGTGTTTTGTCTTATAAGCGCTATTGATATATGTTAATTATTATCTCATTCAAGGTGATCAGCACTTAGACTTGGGTCGATCTTCTTGTCATTCAATAATAAATGTGGCTTGTAGATCACTTTTCTCTATTCTGTATTCAACTTGACGAATGTATAGGAATTGGAATATGTAGGAAATGTCCTTCTTTATTGTGGATCTGTGTCTTTGGTTATCATATGTGCAATGATATAGAATTGGTCATGTATTTGAGATCTCTTTGCATTTGAACTAGTTTGGTTATGAATGACTTAGACTTCTCTTATGGTCTTGATAGCCATTTTGAGGAGGGAACATCACAGTCCTCCCCACTCAAGGATTGCTTGTCCTCAAGCAATATTCAAGTTTGGATGATTCCTGATTTCATCTCCTTCCCATGTGGCATCATCTATGGGTAATCCTTTCCACTTGATGAGATATTTAAAAATAGTTCTATTCCTTGGTTTTCTTTCTCTCATGCTAAGTATCTCTTCCAGTTCTAGGACTAGTTGTCCTTCATCATCAAGAGGGGGTAGTTCTTCACACAGGGTAACCTTTTGTCCAAGCACCTTCTTGAGTCTGGAGACGTGAAACACATTGTGGATCTTACTATTCTTGGGGAGATCCAACTCATAAGCAACCTCGCCAATCCTTCTCAAAACCTTGTATGGTCCATAAAATCGAGGCTTTAGCTTTTCGGATCTGCTAGTCTTCATAGAAGTCTGCTTATAGAATTGCAATAGCAAGAATACCATATCTCCAACTTCAAAGGTTCTTTCAACTCGCTTTCTATCCACATATATCTTTTGCTTGTTTTGGGCATGATGTAAGTTGTCCTTAAGGACGCTCATGATGTCCTCATGTTGTTGAAGGAAGTCTTTGGCTTTGGGTACCCTACTTTCTTGAAGAAGCAACCTCCCAAATGATGTGGCCTCATACCTGTATAGGGCCTAGAATGGACTCATCCCAATAGACATATGATGAGTTGTGTTATAGCAATATTCTCCCATGTGTAGCCACTTTATCCGTGCTTTTTGTTGCCCAGTCACATAATTCCTGAGATAGCCCTCAATCCACTTATTTACTATTTCCGTCAGTCCATCGGTTTGAGGGTGATAACTTGTACTTGGTGTAAGCTCTGTCTTGGACAATCAAAATAATTCTTGCCAAAATATACTCATAAAGCGACTATCTCTATCGCTAACTATGCTCTTTGGTAGCCCATGAAGTCTGAAGATCTCTTTGAAGAACAACTCAGCAACTTGTGGGGATTTGTACTTGGATGAGATAGCCATGAAGTGTTCATACTTTGAGTCTGTCCACCACCACGTAGATGCAATCTCTTCCTTGCACCTTAGGGAGACTGGTAATGAAGTCCATTGAAATGCTGCTCTACTTTTGTTCAGGTATGGGCACCGATTGCAATAATCCTTCTGGGTCTGAGTGCTCCACTTTGTTCCTCTGGCATATGGTGCATTCTTGGACATACTTAAGTACATCCCTCTTAAGCCCTTTCCATGCAAACCTTTCTCTTACTTGTTTGTGTGTTTTATAGTATCCTTGGTGTTCGACAAGGGGGGTGTCATGGAACTCTTTGATTAGTCTATCCTTCATCTTAGAACCGGCTGCCAAGTATACTCTATCCTTGTAGAGGATGAGGTCTTCTTTCACAGTATAGCCTTCATCTTTTATGTTTCCCTCCATCACATCATTCGTGTAGGGATCCTCGACATACTCTGCTACAATGGAGCTCTTCCAATCTGGCGATATACTAGATATGGCACATAGATGTGGCCTCCAGGATAAGGCATCGACCACCACATTATTCTTTCCTTTAACATAGGCTATGTCAAAATTGTATGCCCGAAGCGTGCTTACCCATTTTTGTTTCATGTCATTTAGATCTTGTTGTTTAAGGAAGAACTGCAAACTATTATGATCTATTTTGACTGAGAACTTCCTGCATACAAGGTGCCAGAACTTGGCTAGGGCATGCATAATGGCCAACATCTCCTTGTCATAAGTCGAATAGAGTCTTTCGACTGTTGTTAGTTTGTGGCTCTCAAAGGCTATAGGGTGCCTGTTTTGCATTAAGACCGCACCAATACCTTCACCAGATGCATCACACTCTCGCTCGAATGGTAGTGAGAAATTAGGAATGACTAGCAACTGACAAGTACTCATTACCACTTTCAATTCCTTGAAGGCTCTTTGTGCTGCATCATCCCAATGGAATAGTCCTTTCTTGGTGAGGTTGGTGAGAGGTGCCACAATTTTGGAGTTCTTGACAAACCTCTGGTAGTAGTTGCACCATCCCAAGAATCCTCTTAATTGGGTTAAAGTTCATGGCTTTGGCCACTCTTTTATGGCCTTGATCTTCTCCTCGTCTACCTTCACACCTCCAGTGCTAATTTTGTGCCCCAAGTATAGGATTTCTTCCATCCCAAATTCACATTTGGAAACCTTTGCATAAAGGGACTCTTGTTCAAGGATGGACAAGACTTCATCGATGTGCTTCAAGTGTTCTTCCCAGGTTTTACTATATATCAAGATGTCATCGAAGAAGATCAATAGGAACTTCCGTAACTATTTTCGGAAGATATGGTTCATGCATGACTAAAAGGTTGTCGGGGCGTTGGTTAGTCCAAATGGTAGGACTAGGAATTCAAAATGGCCATAGTGACACCTAAAGGTCATTTTTGGAATGTCTTCTTCTCTCATCCGGATTTGATGATACTCGAACCGCAAATCAATCTTCAAAAAATATCTTGCTCCATGTAATTCATCAATAAGTTCATCTACCCTAGGAATAGGATAGCGATTTTTAATAGTTTGCTTATTTAGGGCTTGGTAGTCAATGCACATTTGCATAGTCCCATCTTTCTTTTTTACTAAGACCACTGATGATGCAAAGGGGCTAGAGCTAGGTTGAATATGGCCCATCTCTAGGAGCTCATTTATAGTTTTTTCTATTTCCTCCTTAAATTTTTGAGGATGTCTGTAGGGGGTTGCAATAATGGGTTTGGCTCCCTTTTCAAGTTCTATCATATGTTCAAACCCTCGTTTCAAGGGTAGACCGGGAGGTATTTCGTTAAATACTTTTTTGTGTTTATTAAGGATAGGTTGAATATCTATATGAATGGCTTTTCCTATTGGGGTTGATTTGTCTAATATCATACACTGGGCTGCCCATTCTACTTGGTTATGTTGGAAGGTTCTTTCCATCCTTTTGGAAGAGATCATTCTAGGTGATCCACATTTCCACTTAAGGTTAGTAACCTTATAATCATAATCCACATTAAATTCATTACATATATGCTTTTCACAATCATATTTCTTTCACATATAGTTTTCCCATGATATACCTCGGGAGAGACATCACCTAGACTGATCGTTAACCTAGTCACCCACCCCATATGAGTATGGTTATGTTAAGGTGTTGGTGTAACCATCCCATCCAGAGGTCCAAAGGCCTCACACTACACACAGTGTTCCTCACCATTTGGCTTAAGGGACTTTATGCTACATGTAGCATTCCTCATCCAATTGAGAGTCACCTACCATTGGGTCCATTTATAGTAACTATGCATTTTCAACCTTAGGCCCAAGGGCTTCACACTACATGTGGTGTTCCTCGCCTCTTGGTTCAAGGGACTTCACCCTACATGCGGTGTTCTTCATCCAGTTGAGGGTCACCTAGGTCCATTATACTGCCCTTCCTTAACTCACCACCATACTCATAGGGTGATAGAGAGGTTAAGGGTGAGGCTAGGTGCTCTACTCCGAGTATATCATGGATCTACAAATCATATCTTATTAACTTATCATTGCCCTCTTGTTGATTGCCATTCACATTACTTGGCAGTTCATTCAATAGGCTTCCTTATAGGAACATTCTTATGCCTTGATCATTCTTAGGCTATTCATTCTCATTCTAACATAGTTATGAGCATTTTCGTGTCCATTAGGATTATAACATATTCATCCTATATCTCAATTTGTTCTATATACTTATTCATTATACGATAACTTATTCCTTTTATGACAATCAATTTTATACTTATTTATTCTATGATACATCTCACTTTACATTAGCCTTTTACTCTATGATTGTTCTATGATAATTTAATCTATGATTCATACATATTTCTAACATTCATTTTATATTTCCTTTTCTATACATTTATTGACAGCATTTGTTCTATTTATATGCATTCAACTTGATCATTATTCATTTGTTATCATTCATCTTTATTTCTGCATTAGAGATTTCTATTGATAAGACATTATTTGAGTAAGGGACATACCAGGTATGAATGATGGCTCTTATTAATATTTGTTGATATAATACTTTGGCTGATCTAATTCTTGTATTGGCTTAAAGACCAATCTGCTCGAATTGCTGCGATTTGCTATACTTATTAATGTTGGATATTGAATTGTATTTCCTTTAATATATATTGTTGATGGTGTTAATGCTTCGCTTGCTGCTATGAATTCACAAGTGATTGAATGATGATTTATGTTTGATTGAGATGTTATGATGCTTTTTGGATTGATGTATCAAGGATCGTTGGCCTGCTTCTAATAGGTATGTATTTATGTTCTCTTCTCATTCCATGCCTTTTGAAACCATGTCACGACTGCTCTTATATCTTTGCCATCGTATGAATAGCCATGTCCCTTAATGGATCGTTACTGCTTCTTCGTTAATGATTTTTTATTATCATTATTTATGACCGTCGCTTCTTAGACAAATCATTGTTTGCTTGTCTTTATCTATGTTTTGTCTTATAAGTGCTATTCATACATGTTAATTATTATCTCATTCAAGGTGATCCGTGCTTAGACTTGGGTCCATCCTCTTGTCATTCAGTAATAAATGTTGCTTGTAGATCACTTTTCTTTGTTCTGTATTCAACTTGACGAATGTATAGGAATTGGAATATGCAAGAAACATCCTTCTTTATTGTGGATCTGTGTCTTTGGTTATCATATGTGCAATAATATAGAATTGATCATGTATTTGAGATCGCTTTGCATTTGAACTAGTTCGGTTATGAATGACTTAGACTTCTCTTATGGTCTCGATAGCCATTTTGAGGAGGGAACATCACATTGATAGTCGACCCCCGAAAACTATTCTTTCTAAGGCATTCCACTGTTCCGCAGAGCCTTTTAGGGGGACCCATAGCCGGCTTGTAGAATCGAGGAATGAGGACATGTGGCAGGTTCGACGAGCAAGAGTTACCTCTTTTGTCTTCTTTCTTTTGGAAGGCAGAAGGGAGAAGGTCTAGCAATTGATATCTGATGGTTTCAAAATTGTGCTAAGTGTTGCGGGCATCAGAAGATGGGCGTTTCTCTTTACTCCCTTCTTCCTTTTGGAATGTGGAAGGCCCGAAGTCTGAAGTTTGCCGAACTATTCAATAACATCTATGTTTTTCGGAGGCGGACTTCCTTTTCTTCCTTCTGCAAGGCGGAAGGAAGAAGGCTTGAGGCCTGAGCTACGACGACTTTCATTTCTCTTTATACATATCGGAGTTGGGCAGTCCTGTCATCTTCTTTCAAAGTGCATGCTGCAAAGTGGAAGGCCCGAGCTCCGAAGTTCAATTTGTCAGAGCTCGACTTCCTGGCCTTCCAAACTCCTCCAACCACTTGGGAACGCGCCAACTACTTCCAAGAACACCATTAATGCAAAGTGAGTGGCCAAAATTATTGCTTTTAATACAGTTGTTGGGGTTGTTGAGGATTTTGGCTCCCAGTTCATTCTCAGACTTGCATGTGAAGGCTATAAAGGCAAGATCTGAACTCTTTTCAAGGGTTGGTCTTTTGGCATTTTTTGGTGACCAAGTGCAGAGCTCTACAGGGTTTCAAAGAACAAAAAAATTTTAGTTCTCTAGTGGATAAGACACAAGTTATGAAAGGTTCTCATATTGATTTCAGTGATCAGCGTATGAACTTCTCCTTCTTCTTATGTAATTATTCAAGGAAGTCCAAAATTTTAGTTAGGGTTTCCTCTTGCCACACTTTGTGGTATGACTGTAATAGTTGATTAGATGAATATGACAAATTCTTAAAACATTACATGTTATGTGATGATCTTTTCTATGGTTATAGATGAATGATTGTATTCTGACTAAGGATTACCAAGCATATTCTTCATTGATTGTTGTTTTTCTTCAATCTGAATATCCAGAAAGTGCATGTTTCATTTTCGTGTCGTCTTTTTTCCTTTTGTTGAACCATGGACTCTGTAACCCATCATAATAGGCATGGGTCTAAGATGTTTGATCACCCACACCTCTTAAAAAAGCTAAAATGAATTCTTCATGTGTGAAATAAGTAGTAAGTATTGTATGTGTTGTTGTGGTTCTGTAATGAAACAGGAAACATTGTAAATGGGTCATTAAAGTGCTAATTCTTTGTAGACCAAACAAGCATACCTGCACTTCCCATTGTAAATGGGAGTGTCTTTCATCAGCTATATAGGGGTTCTTTGTGATAACCAGTTTTTCTGGATCTAGTGACAATTTTTGGGGCCTAGAGAATGATTTGGGTTTGGTTATCTTTTGATTTTTAGTTGTTCATCTGATTTTGAAGTTAATACCTACTCAAGTATATTCCTTGGAATATCCCTCCATAGTCTAAGTCGAGCTAATATTGTAGAGTAGCCTACCCACTCCTGTTAGTAGGCCAAAATCTCCCTTAACTTGTTGATAAACCTCTTCCTATCACCTTGACGACAATACCTGGCCTAGGTGATTTAGGAAGTTTTAGAGTTTTGGGTTGCAACTATTTTGGGGCCCAATAGATTGGCATTGTTGACTGGGACAGTTTATTTCTGGTTGAGTTGTTACAGTCCATTAACATAATGAAAAAATCTAAAAAGTTATTCCCAGTAGGGAAGTGGCAACTCTGTTAGTCAAACCTAGAATGTCAATTTTCAAACAAGATTGAAATGGATCGTAGAAGAAGGGCAACAGATTTTTCAAAACAAGAAAGCTCTTTAGACCACTCAAGAAGCCAATGGGATAGGAATAGAGTGTGATACCCTAATGTGGTGCCAACAAGATATCCCCGTGATGTACCCCCATTGAATGCTCAGGACCAAGTGGGTACCTCTGGAAGAGATGATGTGTTTGATGACTACATAAGTCATCATCAGCATACTTCTAAGGACTCTACCTATAATATACTTAGAACTAATAAGAGAATGAATAGAGATGGGTATGATGTTTGGAAACATCATTGGCAGGGGAAGAAGAGACAGGTCTCAAAATGTAGACATGAGAACATTTGGCATGCCTCGTGAAAATGAGGAGGCTCACCAGAATGATCAACAACATATTTCACCCACAATATCAATTAGGGGTTAGCATGATAATATTCCTAATGAGGGAGATCAACAGGAACAACTAGATGTTGAGGAAAGAGAGAACACTCTATGATGAACTAGACCTGCTTGATCATATCATAAATAGGCAAAGAGAGGTGTAGGCCTTACTTGAACAACAACAAGCTTAACTTGCCTAGCAGGCCCAGGTGAATCAAAATGCATAGCACCAAGGCCACAATATACCACAGCAATAGAGACAATGGAAACAACATCAACACTAGGGCTATAAATTGCAGGCCAATCAAAGACAATAGCAACAACAACAACAACGATGACAAATGGGACATCAGGGTGCAAACAATGCCCATGCTTAGAATATTCACAATCAACCCTTGTAGAATCAAGTGAATCAATAGCAGAGCAATGTTCATAATGTTAGGCCTCCACTGAGAAGACAAGCACAGGGTTTCCCTCCATAGAGGCAACCATTGGGAGCTGTAAGGTATAACAACTTGACTTCTTTGGCATACCTAACTTTCCTAACCCTAATCCAAATGAGATTAGGGGAAAAATTCCAAGGTTTTAAGGTAACAATGCAGTTACTGGTGAGGAACACTTGCGATACTTCATCAATGTCATAGATGAGTATGGGATTGAAGATGAAGATGTGATGATGAAGTTGTTTGTACACTCATTAGAGGAAAGTGCCAAAGAATGGTACAAAGCACTCCCTGATAACATTATTGACTCATGGGAATAATTCATGAGAGTGTTTAGACTGTAGTATGGAGATAGGATTGACCCCAAGTTTGCCATCCATGAGCTCACAACAATCAAGAAAGGAATTAATAAAATTGTTGCTGAATTCAACGACAGATTCATCACGACAATGAGAAAAGTACCTCCTCAGATGAGACCTAATGAATCCATGTGTTTGGTTCTATATTGTGGTACGTTTGATTCTAAAAATAATCATTGTTTGAGGAATAAGAGTCCTCAAACACTGAGGGAGGCTTATGCTATGGCCATTAACATTGAAAGTAACATGAGAGCCTCTGACAAACATGTTAAGAGGTGTGAAAATATCATTGGCAGGGGAAGAAGAGACAGGTCTCAGAATGTAGACATGAGAACATTTGGCATGCCTCATGAAAATGAGGAGGCTCACCAAAATGATCAACAACATATTTCACCCACAAGATCAATTAGGGGTCAGCATGATAATATTCCTAATGAGGGAGATCAACAGGAACGACCAGATGTTGAGGAAAGAGAGAAATCTCTATGATGAACTAGACCTGCTTGATCATATCATAAATAGGCAAAGAGAGGTGTAGGCCTTACTTGAACAACAATAAGCTCAACTTGCCTAGCGGGCCTAGGTGAATCAAAATGCACAGCACCAAGGCCACAATATACCACAACAACAGAGACAATGACAACAACATCAACACCAGGGCCATAACCTGTAGGCCAATCAAAGATAATAGCAACAACAACAACAATGATGACAAATGGGACATCAGGGTGCAAACAATGCC
This sequence comes from Cunninghamia lanceolata, assembly GCA_027924645.1. NCBI lineage: Eukaryota > Viridiplantae > Streptophyta > Pinopsida > Cupressales > Cupressaceae > Cunninghamia > Cunninghamia lanceolata. The sequence continues at coordinate 162,751 of BSBN01001292.1, read as the reverse complement.
CATGCTCAGAATATTCATAATCAGCCCCTGCAAAATCAGCTAAATCAACAACAAATCAATGTTCATAATGTTAGGCCTCCACTGAGAAGACAAGCACAAGGTTTCCCTCCACAGAGGCAGCCATTGGGAGCTGAAAGGTATAACAACTTGACTTCTTTGGCATACCTGACTTTCCTAACCCTATTCCAAATGAGATTAGGGGAAAAATTCCAAGGTTTTAAGGTAACAATGCAGTTACTGGTGAGGAGCACTTGAGACACTTCAACAAAGTCACAGATGAGTATGAGATTGAAGACGAAGATGTGATGATGAAGTTGTTTGTACACTAATTAGAGGAAAGCGCCAAAGAATGGTACAAAGAACTCCCTGATAACAGTATTGACTCATGGTAAGAATTCATGAGAGTGTTTAGACTGCAGTATGGGGATAGGATTGACCCCAAGTTTGCCATCCATGAGCTCAAAACAATCAAGAAAGGAATTAATGAAACTATTGCTGACTTTAACGGTAGATTCATCATGACAATGAGAAAAGTACCTCCTCAGATGAGACCTAATGAATCCATGTGTTTGGTTCTATATTGTGGTGTGTTTGATTGTAAAGTTGATCATTGTTTGAGTGATAAAAGTCCTCAAACATTGAGGGAGGCTTATGCTATGGCCATCAACATTGAAATTAACATGAGAGCCTCCGACAAACATGTTAAGAGGTCTGAAAATATCATTGGCAAGGGAAGAAGTGACAGGTCTCAGAATGTAGACATGTGAACATTTGGCATGCCTCATGAAAATGAGGAGGCTCACCAGAATGATCAACAACATATTTCAACCACAAGATCAATTAGGGGTCAGCATGATAATATTCCTAATGAGGGATATCAACAGGAACAGCCAGATGTTGAGGAAAGAGAGAACTCTCTATGATGAACTAGACCTGCTTGATCATATCAGAAATAGGCAAAGAGAGGTGCAGGCCTTACTTGAACAACAACAAGCTCAACTTGCCTAGCAGGCCTAGGTGAATCAAAATGCACAGCACCAAGGCCATAATATACCACAGCAACAGAGACAACAACAACAACATCAACACCAAGGCCATAACCTGCAGGCCAATAAAAGATAATAGCAACAACAACAACAACAATGATGACAAATGGGACATCAGGGTGCAAACAATGCTGGTGCTCAGAATATTCACAATCGGCCCCTTCAAAATCAGGTGAATCAACATCAGAGCAATGTTCATAATGTTAGGCCTCCACTAAGAAGACAAGCACATGGTTTCCCTCCACAGAGGCAGCCATTGGGAGCTGAAAGGTATAACAACTTGACTTCTTTAGCATACCTTACTTTCCTAACCCTATTCCAAATGAGATTAGGGGAAAAATTCCAAGGTTTTAAGGTAACAATGCAGTTATTGGTAAGGAACACTTGAGACACTTCATCAATGTCACGGATGAGTATGAGATTGAAGATGAAGATGTGATGATGAAGTTGTTTGTACACTCATTAGAGGAAAGTGCCAAAGAATGGTACAAAGCACTCCCTGATAATAGTATTGACTCATGGGAAGAATTCATGAGAGTGTTCAGACTGCAGTATGGGGATAGGATTGACCCCAAGTTTGTCATCCATGAGCTCACAACAATCAAGAAAGGAATTAATGAAACTGTTGCTAACTTCAAAGGCAGATTCATCATGACAATGAAAAAAGTACCTCCTCATATGAGACATAATGAATCCATGTGTTTGGTTCTATACTGTGGTGCATTTGATTCTAAAATTGATCATTGTTTGAGGGATAAGAGTCCTCAAACACTGAGGGAGGCTTATGCTATGGCCATTAACATTGAAAGTAACATGAGAGCCTCTAACAAACATGTTAAGAGGTTTGATGTAAAGATCTCTCAACCAGATAGAGTATCTTCTGATAAGCCCCTCACTACTGAAGACAAATTGGATAAGCTTATGGGGGTTATGAAAGATTTATCCTACAAAGTTGCTCGAAACATGACAAACAGTTACCACCTCACAATGCTACAACACATTTTAATGAAGGACAAAAGGTTGCATAACAGGCCTTACAACACTAATTGGTCTAAGAGACCACAAAAGAATGATAGACAAGCTACTCCCAGGCATGTCAACTTCAAATAGCCTAAAAGGGACACTCCTGATCCATTGAGAAATGATCAGGTCAATTTTCAAGATGAGTCTCTTTGGTGCCAGGCTTGTTTCCTTCCCCATGATCCAGCAAATTGCGCAGTCGCTCATTCAATGAGCAGAGATGAGGAATTTCCAAATGAAGAAGGTGTGGCTGAGTATTATGATGAGGAAATAAATCAGTTTGACATAGAAGATTATGAGCATATGGGTCATGATATCGACTATGGCAGCTATGAAGAAGATGATCATATTTTCCAATATGATTAGGATGAAGATCCAAAGAGATATCAATTGCTAGATCATGATTTTGGGCACCTGAGGGACCTTATGCGAAAGAAATATAAGCAGTCCAGACCTTCTGAGAAGGATTTAAAAGCTCTGATTGATGCAGCTATTATGCAAGTTCAAAGGGGTTATTAGTTGAGAAATAGGCAAGTGCCAATGCAGAACTCCCCTATTGCTAAGTTAAGACACGGTACATTAGGTGGTGAGAAGCAAAAGCAAAAGGTGAACGTGGAACAAAAAAGCAGTAGTGTTCCCAAGAAGAGTGTGCCAGAAAAGAAGAAAATTCCAATACAACCCACTGTAACAAAGAAGAAATATGTACATAAGAATCCAACACAGACTAAGCAACCAGTTACTACACCTGTTTTAAGGGTCCATTACCCAAAATGCGGTTATAAGCGTGATTAACCTTAGGCTCAAAAGGAACTAGAAAAGGAGAAGATGAAGGAGGAAGGTAAGGATATTTCATCCAATCCAGTAATACCTTATATTCCTTCTGCAAATGATGTAACTGTTTCATGTGATACTCCTTTGCCCAATTATCTCCCTATTGACATGGCTCAAGTTTTTAGCCAAATCAGAATTTCTGTACCAATAGTGGAACTCCTTAGAATCCCTAAACATAGAGATAGGGTAGAGTCTCTTATTATTGTTGTAGGTGCACAAAAACAACTTGTTGTTGTTCCCAACAGTAATGAGTGTGGGTCATGAGGAAACAATAGAGGTTTACTTAGGATCTTCCATGGTTAATAGCAAGATGGGGGTAGACCCTTTTTATACCACATTGATCATAAATGGATGGGTGCTGCATAATTTTATGCTTGATTCAGGGGCATCTAGCAATGTCATGCCACTTGAAGTCATGAATGATTTGGGTTTGAAGGTGTCCAAGTATTTTGGAAAGTGTTTTACCATGGATTTTAGGGAGGTGAATGTGATTGGTCTTGTCAAAGACGTTGAGGTCAAATTAGTTGCATATCCTGACAAATCATTCTTGATGGACATAATTATTGTGGATTGCCCTACCAAATGGGATATGCTGTTCTCAAGAAAGTGGACAGCTTCCATGGGTGGAAGTATACAGATGGATTTATCATATGCCACCATTCTAGTCTAGGGAGTGGAAGTGAAGCTATGCAGGGAGAAGAAGGTAGAAGACCAACACATAGAGGATAGATACAAAATAGAGGAAGATCATGCAAATTTCTTTGACACTGAAATAGACCATTTTATGGCGTATTGCAGTGATGATGGTCCTTGTGTGAATGTTTCACCTTTTGACACTATTGTTGCTATTTGTAATACATCTGATTTGTGGACGTTGCATTTTCTAGAGATGGCTCAGGCGTTGGGATTGTTTTGCCATCCCCAAATGGTGAGAAATTTGGTATGTTCTTCAGACTCGATTTTCAGTGCAATAACAACATAGCTGAGTATGAAGCATTGTTGTTAGGTTTAAATGTTGCTCACAAGCATAAAGTCAGATGCCTGAAAATATATGGCAACTCAGAATTGATTGTGCAACAAATTAGAAATACATTTTCTGCCAAGGATAGCAGGTTAAGGGCATACAGGAATGTTGTGTGGGACACCATGGATATGTTTGATGCCATTAGCATTGAATAGATTGAGAGGATTAAAAATGAAGAGGCAGATTCCCTGGCTGAGGTTGCATCAAAATATGATCCTCAATCAGATTTTCTTCATGGCAATCATGTTGTTGAAGTACTTACAAGGCCAACCATCCCAGATAACATATACAGTTGGTAGATGTTCAATGACAACAGTCAGATTTTTAGTTTCCTGAATTGCATGGATGAGTTTGATAGTCAAGTGATTACCTGGGAGCCTATGATAGAGATGGAAAATGGCAAGGAAACATTATTTGGCAACGAGATTGTGCAACTGAAGACCAATACCATTCCCAAGGGATTGGTGGTGCTAGAGAAAATGTTTGATAATGCAGATCGTTGGAAGAGTAAAGGTAAACCTGTAGAAGAAGACAGTGTTGAAGGTGTCAACCTTGGAACTAAGGAGGCATCCAAAATGGTTTACATAAGTAAGAAGTTGAAGCCTCATGAGAAGTAGATGTTGATTACTTTGCTGAGAAAATTTAAGAAGTGTTTTGCATGGTCCTATGATGAAGTAAAATCTTATAGGGAGGATTTATTTCAACATACTATCCCCCTTCAACCAGATGCAAAACCTTTTAGGCAAAAACAAAGGCCTATAAACCCAACTATAGGTCCCAAGATGTAGAAAGAATTGTTAAAAATGAAAGAGGAAGGTATCATTAAACCTATCAGACACTCTAAATGGGTATCCAACCTTGTCCTGGTAAGAAAGAAGAATGGGGAGATCAAGTTGTGTGTGGATTTTTGAAATCTGAACATCAAATCTCTTAAGGATAATTATCCTCTCCCAAGCATGGACCATTTACTACAGAGGGTTGTTGGTTCAGAACTGATGTCTATGATGGATGGATTTTCAGGCTACAATCAAGTGTTGGTCAAGGAGTCAGAACAATACAAAACAACATTTACAACTCCTTGGGGAACCTATGTTTATCTGAGAATGCCATTTGGACTGAAAAATGCAGGATCTACATTTCAAAGAGTAATGGATGTGGCTTTTGCCGGTCTTATTGATGAGATCACGATTGTTTACCAAGATGATCTGACTGCATTTTCAAAGGATAAGAATGATCATTGCAAGCATTTGCAATTGATATTTGAAAGATATTTGGAATATGGGATCTCTTTGAATCCCAAAAAGTGTCAATTTGGAGTTGAAGAGGGCAAGTTGATTGAGCATATCATGTCAAAGGATGGGGTGAGAATAGATCCAGAATGAGTCAAGGCTATTGACCTTATTCCTCAACCCAAATCAATCAAAGGAATACAATCCTTTTTCAAGAAAATCAACTTTGTCAGGAGATTTGTTCCTAACTTTGTGGAAAAGACTAAAGCCATTTCTAGGATGCTCAAGAAAGGGTAATCTATCACATCGGAAAAGGAACCATCTAAAGCATTCAAGGATATCAAAGAAGCTATCAAGGAGGCACATGTATTGATAAGTCCAAATTATTCCAAGCCGCTTCAATTATTTTCCTTTGCTTCTTTTCATACTGTTGTTGTTGTTTTACTTCAAAAAATAAAGATGGATTTGAGCAGCCAATAGGATTCTTTAGCAAATCATTACAGGCAGTTGAATTGAATTATTCCATGATGGAGAAGCATGCCTACACTTTTTTTAAGGCCACAAAGAATTTTAGATCTTATTTCACAGGTGCCAAGATTATAGCATATGTGCCACACACAACAGTGAAGGACATATTTATGCAGCAGGAGGCTTCAGGTAAAATATGCAGATGGATCAACAGGATCCAAGAATATGGTATGGACATACATGTCACAAAGTTGGTTAGAGGCCAAGGGCTAGCTATCCTAATGGCCAATTCAAATCTCGAGGTAGCAGAAGTAAATAAAATGAAGGAAGATGATGCTACTCCTCATTGCTTATTGGTTGACAATGCATGGTATAAGGATGTTATATTCTATCGTGAAAACATGAATTGCCCACCATGTATGGATGAGAATAAGAAAAGGACTCTCAAGATGAAATCTCAAAGGTATGTCCTTTCCAAAATGAGCTCATGTGGAGAAACCATGAAGGAGTATTACCCAAATGTTTGAATCAAGAGCAAGCTGAAATAGTGATGAATGAGTGTCATCATGGTGTTTGAGGGGGGCACTTTAGAGCCAAAACAACCGCCCATAAGATCGTAAGAGCCAGATATTGGTGGCCAACCTTGTTCAAGGATGTAGTGCAGGAAATCACAAAATATGATGCTTGCCAACAATTTTCTAGTAGAATGAAGTTTGTTGTCTAGCGCTACCCCTTTTGCCCCTAGCAGTTGATGCGCCTTTCCATCAGTGGGGAATTGACTTCATTGGAGAAATACAAGAGAAATCTAGGAATGGTTTTAAGTGGATCTTTGTTCCCACTGATTACTTCACCAAGTGGGTAGAAGCAATTCCCACTCGTAATGCAACTTCCAAAGTGGTTATTGATTTCATAATCAACAATATAATCACCAAGTTTGGGGTGCCAACTAGGATTTTGGCAAACAATGCAATGTGTTTCAGGTCTCAAGAGATACTAAACATGTGTTCTAAATTTGGCATAAACCTTGTGCATTCGTCTCCTTATCACCCCCAAAGCAATGTATAGGCTAAATCAAGTAATAATGTAATGCCCACACTAGAAAATAACAATAAATAATAGTAATTTAGTGAATTAGCTAGAAATGATTAAAAATATAGGAGAAAATTTTATAAATATAAGTTTGATAATCTTTAAATAAATAAACATAATTATGGCTTCATATGTAAATTTAGATTTTTGATATAATATCTTTTTTTACAATATACACATTTGATAAATAAGTTCCTCCTTGGAGTAGATGCTCTCCTTGCATAGACAGCTGCACAACTAAATGTAGACATTAGTTTCCACAAATTTCATTAATAAATATTTCTCACAGCAATAAACTAGCCTAAGGCCCTAAGGGGTCGACCTAATGTCTCGGGGGCTCATCTTTGATGGCCTTGCCTACGTATGCGTAGCGCAGAGACTTCGTAGTTCGAACAAGAACTTACAACCTCTCAAACCCAGATACACATAAGCATTTCAATCCATACATGAGGACAGTAAGATATTAAGGTTACTCTTACCACAACTTTCTCATAGAACTTCATGATACATAAATGATTCTAATGTTCAAATTATAATAGAATGAAAGCATTAATTAGTAATTTCCAAATACAACTTTCCAGAAGATAATTTCATAAAGTCCAAACAATAATAACCCATTGATCTACCATATAAGTGAACAATACTCATAATTGAACATCCTAACATAAGTATACAAAATTTCTCTTCGTTCTAGGAGGAGTCTCTATTATAAAGTCTAACTACTTCATAGATTTACACATTTGTTCAAGTAACATTATCAAAAAAGAACTAGACAAACTATCCATATCTTAAATCACTACCCATGAGCTTATCACAATCTCCATTTCATCGACAAATTATCCCATACAAGATTCTCACAAGATTTCTTATACATAATCAAGAGATATATTACCATATTCAATTATTATGGCCAAAGTGACTATCATACTAATATTCCAACAATTCTTATATAATATCTCTGACCATTCTAGTAGTCAGTTATATCAAATAAAACATGTTTACTTCTGTTACTAATCAATTAATATTGTTTTATGATAAATTACCATGAAGAAAGGTGTAAAGTGGCAAGAACAATCTTATTCTTGATTCTATCATAATTCCTATCTCCAAAATAATATGTTTAATCACAAAATGAGTTAACAATAATACTTATTTTAATTTCATATCTAAGATCATGAAATGTCTATATCTATAAAGAATAATGCTCCCTATTCTACTCTCAATAAGAGATGTGTTATATATCAACAATCATACTAAAAACTATATTTTACTTCCAATATATTAATAAGCAGTAGCTAAAGAGAGTGCATAAAAGATATTAAACTTTTAGAAAGAATAACTAATTGATTTAGCTATCTAATATTCAAAATTCAATATTGATTACTACTAACCAACCAACTTCTTATTTTATTTCCTATATAGAGTCATTAAACAAAAAGAAATCAAATTTACTAATTTTTGTGTTCATCTGTAAACAAAACCCATAGCTATATATAAATTTGTCAACTTATCATTAAAGCACAAATCATTCACTAAGACTAAACATGTAATGTTATTAAAATCCTAGACAAATTAATTTAATGAATAATATTGATCTTATGATAACGAGTACTTATTCTCCATGCAAAAGGGTGAGATAATAACAAATCATTTCACCTATTTAATAAAGTTGAATCCTTAATTATCTACCAAGATCTAGCTTAACATAATAACATAGAGCTATAATACGAGAAAGGGAAAATATTGGGACTAAAATCATAATACCATTACATAGTAGAGACCATATATTATATTTTGATACCAATCTATAACATACTCCATTATAGGAAAAACTAGAACTAACGTTAAGCATGCACTCATCATAACAATTCAATAAATAATTTCTCTAGATGATTATGCTTACATTCATACATTTTGTTCTACCTAACTACATATAATTATATGCTTACTATCCAATTAAGAATCTTACATCTTATTGTAATCTCTCTAAGAAATATCTCTTCCATAAGTCCCTACTCAAGCATACGTAAGAGTCTATATCGTATTGTTCATTACAAGTCTTAAGATAAAGAACCTTGAATATTTAAGAATGTATAAATAAACTATGTCAATGGTAATTCATCATCCTCATAATGAGATCCGATTTGTTTTTAAGGAGATCTGATATGAAAGACCAAAATATTATCAAAATAACAACACAGTAAATAAAGAAATCATCCTAGAAAGACGTTACTCTCATTTCTTTCTTAACTCCTAGAAATAGTGTTTGAAAGAATAATTTCTTTCTAATTCAATTTAAACAGACCATTCATGATCAAATCTAATAATAGAACAAAACGTCAACATAGTTGTGTGCAATATCAGGATTCTATAAATGATATTAAGGAAAGTTCGTATTAAAAGAGATAGGGAAAACATCTTAGTATAGACATAACACGAGATGAGAGGTGGCAGTGCAATTAGCTTACCAATACATAGCAATTTCCTAAAATGTTAAATACATTCAAGAATGGAAAATGAGCATTAGCACTACCCACAAACATATATTTATAAAGCAATAAAGCCAAAACGATAACTACTGGCCCACAAAGATATCTATGTTCAAGAACAAAGCATGCCATGATTGCCCAATTAGTATGACCTACAAACATCTCTAATCTTTTGCAACGACACGCCATAATTACGCATTTAGTAACTGCTCACAAACATAGTTAACTTCCTACAACATATCTATATTTTCAATAACTTGCCATGATTGCCCGATGCAACAGCAAGTCAAGAATGCCCAAATAGAAACTATCCCTAAAAACTACTCCTCTTCTTGTTCATGTGCAACCGTGAATTGGGCTTGCTTGGAACTAACTTTTCCATTGTAATCAGTTTCACTGCACAAGTAAAATGTATGCATGGATCTTACATGACCACATTAGACATGGTTTTGTTAGATATTGTTGTTATATATTGATCTGATATAGAATGGTGATGATTTACAAAGAGATCTGAATAGGATCGAATTGGAAATGATGGGAAAAGTTTGGAACTGATTGAACATAACTATGGTAAATACCACGCATGTTGGTTCCCGAATTTTTGGCAAGAGTTCAACGTTAAGTTTCATATGGAAAGCCATCAGCACAAGATAGACCAAAGAAGATATGTATATAGAAAGTGTAAAATATTTATATGATGCAAGAATTGATGTTCACAGGATACTCAAAAGGATTTGAATTGATTTGAAATCTATTATAGTTCGAATGTATAAGTTTCAGATAAGGCACGAAACTATTTGCAAGAAAGAGAAAATAAAAGCATCGAAATGAAATCATCTAATGATTGCAAGATACCTACAAAATTGATTTGAAGAAACGGATTTAGATACTATAAGTAAATGCAAATCGACAGGTGCTTGTCAAAGTATCCATTACAAAACTGTTAGCATAACTATAACTGAATTATGCTCATGTTGGATATGTGTCAAGTTAAGTAAACGTGTGTCATTTAGTCTATAGTTTGCTGTCATCAGACCTCAGTTTGCTGTCAGTTATATTTCCTAATTTATAGGATACTGTTGAGATATCAACAGCTATAAAGATGTAACCTTGTGTTGAGAAATTATAAGTCTTTCATTTTAGTATCCGATCTGTGTTTTTCTTTCTCTGTGCCAATTTCTGTTATGGTATCAGAGCTCTCTCAAAATCTTGGGTGAGTCAGCAAGGATTGAAGGCAGTATCAAATGATCTATGAATAGACTGTTGTGTGTGATGAGGCATGTAGAAGAGCCGTCTGTGCTTACTGCTGCTAGAGAAAGAGTCTAACAGAGCAGTTAAGAAGGTTGCTAAGGCTATGCTGCAAATCCCTCTACTGTGAAACATTCACAAAGGTATTTTTTGTCTCAAAGTATAGACTTGTTTTTTTTTTGTTTATTACAGAAGTTTTTGAAAATGGAAACACCTCTAGATAAATTCAATGGTCATAATTTTCACACATGGAAGGTGAAAATACAAATGCAATTGATGAACAAAAATTTATGGGGTATAGTGAATGGCACTTAAGTGGTACCAACAAATGCAAAAAGGAAGATTGATTGGGAAAGCAGAGATGAAAAAGCCAAGTCCATTATTGGTCTTGCTCTTTCAAATTCAGAATTACACCATGTGGATTTGAAAAAATCATCTAAAGAAATCTGGGATGAATTAAATAAGTTGTTTGGAGCAAAAGCAACAAATGCAAAGTTCTCTCTGAAACTGCAATTATTTAGCTTCAAGATGTCTAATGAAATCACCATGTCTAACCACATAAACAATCTGAGATCTCTAATTAAACAACTAGCTGAAGTCAGTGTTGTGGTAGATAAAGAGGATGCTAAAGTTGTCTTGTTAAATAGTTTGCCTTCGAAATATAGCAATATTATTTTTACTCTCAGTCAAATGCCTTCACAAACTTTAGAAGACATGATTTCAGTACTCTTAGTTGAAGAAAAGAGAGCAGGAAATCCAAGAGAAGATACTCAGCAAGAGCTTGCATTATACTCAAATAAAAGGATGGGAAAGAGAATGTCAGGTAAGAGTACAATTAATTGTAAAACTCGTGCAAGTGACCTTCTCAAAGGGAAAGTTAAAGAATCAGTAAATATAGCCATGACTGAAGAACCACCAGATATTGATAGTGATGATGATTTCATTGAAGATGAGGCACTTGTTTTATTTTGAAGAAGCCAACACCTTGAAGAAGAAGCCGACACCTTGAAGACAAGGGAATGCAGTAGAGGATAGATAGATGTTCAATAGTCTGAGATGCTTGTGGATCGGAGAAACTACACCTCATTGGGGTTATGAGACATGCATGTGAGGATTGATGTCCAATAGTTCAGGGGAGATCCAGAAATCTGGAAGTTCAACATCATACCTTTACGAGGGTAATGAGAAACTTCATGTGCAAATGGTGTCCAATGATGTTGGGAACTTGGATTATAGCTAGGAGGCTACTGGAGCAGCTTGCACCTCATTGGGGTTATGAGACATGCATGTGAGGATTGATGTCCAATAGTTCAGGGGAGATCCGGAAATCTGGAAGTTCAACATCATACCTTTACGAGGGTAATGAGACACTTCATGTGCAAATGGTGTCCAATGATGTTGGGAACTTGGATTATGGCTAGGAGGCTACTGGAGCAGCTTGCAGAAGTTTTACTGGTTCGAGAACTATTTTTCAAAGAACAGTTTTTGAATAATGTAATTTTGAATTTTATGTTGTTAGTTAGTTTAGTGATGTAGGGGTGTTGGAATATTTGCTCCAACATAAATAAATGTAACAGCTCAGTTCTGCTGTAGGTAGCTCACTATTATGTTAGGAGTTCATGAAAATTTGGTTATCCGTTAAGGGGGAGTGTTAGCATAACTATAACTAAATTATGCTCATGTTGGATATGTGTCATGTTAAGTAAACGTGTGTCATTTAGTCTATAGTTTGTTGTCATCAGACCTCAGTTTGCTGTCAGTTATATTTCCTAATTTATAGGATACTAGTGAGATATCAACAGCTATAAAGATGTAACCGTGTGTTGAGAAATTATAAATCTTTCATTTTAGTATCTGATATGTGTTTTTCTTTCTCTGTTCCAATTTCTGTTAAAAACCGTGTATAGTCTTTCACACACAAAGATCACCATAGACTCATAATTCCATATTGTGAAGCAGCTCCATACCTTTTTTCACAGTTGATATCTTTGTGGCTACTGCCGCAGAGTGATCACCATATTGGTATACATCACAATATATTCCCTTCATCCCCCCGTGCAAGATCCTCAAGAAATAATCTTTTAAAACTACTCAACAAGACTTTTCGTCTCCTTCAAGAAAATGGTAAAACTACTCTTCCTCTTCAACTCCCCACAACCTTTTCTAACAAACTAAAATTAACTTTACTAAATAAATATCAATCCTCTTTCTTGAAGATAAAAGAATCATAGAATAACTATTTTGATAAAAATATAATTAATTTATTTTCAATAAAATATCATTATAATTAAATAATCTCTTCAGATATGCTTTACAAATAAAAGCCTGATGAAGATCATAAAAAGGACACTGGATCAGAAGTGAAGATCCCCATCAACATAGAATTGCCAGTCCATCAGTTGCTACAAGATATTGAAGGAGAGCAGTATGATGCAATATCTCAAAAGAACTCATGAACCTGTTCGTTCACGGTCAATGTCTACTTTTGATGACTCTGGAAGGAGAACTCATGGAGCTATTCGTTCACGGTCAATGTCTACTTTTGATGACTATGGAAGGAGAACTCATGGAGCTGTTCATTCACAGTCAGCATTTAAAGCATTACTTTTCATAAGTAATGATTTCCTTCAAGTTTTGTGATGAAATCTTATTATATATATATGATATTTTTGACCTCAAGTAGTCTTGACCATTGTTGGTCTTGATGGTGTTTTGTTTTGGTTCCTACTTGTCATTTTTTGGTGTTTTTTGGTCTGCCCAGAGATCTAAATTCTTGTTGTGCCATTGCTTGGCACACGTCCCTAACCAAAGCCATAGTTGGGACTTGAAAAACCTATCCCCAAAATGCCCCATTTTGCCTCCAAATTTCATTTGAATCCCACTTGAACCTATAGTTTATAATCAATCAGAGACATCATTCATAGGTTTTCATGTGTCTACCTTTTGAAAAGTACAAGGGAAAAGCCCAAAAAAGACTAAATCAAAAATTCTAAGTGTTTCCTTGTACTTTTTTACCGTTGTCAGAGTTTGAGAGTTCTGAGCTCATGTCTTTCATCTTTCCTTATCTATTGGCTCCGAAATGAGGCTCTAAAATTCATCTAAGTGTGGTAGACTGGAGTTTCGATCTTCCTTCTTCTGTCCTTCTTTCCCTCTTGGCTTTGAAGTATTCCAAGGCTAAATTTGCCTAAGTGTTAAGTTATTGAAAAATTCATCTAAGTGTATCAGAGGTCGGAGGAGGGAACTTTTGCCTTCGGTCTTCTATAAGGCAAGTGTCGGGGAGAAGCCCCAAGGTCCAAAGTCTGACAGGTTTTACTTGTTCCAATCATTCTAAGTATGAAGTGGGCGGTGGACAACAGAGGTTAGCTCTTCTTTATTCTTTTTTGGAAGGCAAAATGGGGAAGGTCTGACGATCAACCCCTGATAAGTGTTCTTTCTAAGGCATTCCGCCATTTTGCGGAGCCTTTTAGGGGGACCCACAGTCGGCTTGCAGAATCGTGGAATGAGGACACATGGCAGGTTCGACAGGCAGGCATTACCTCTTTTCTCTTCTTTCTTTTGGAAGGAAAAAGGGAGAAGGTCTGGTGGCTGATATCCAATGGTTTGAAAATTGTGCTAAGTGTTGTGGGCATTGAAAGGCCGGCATTTCTCTTTCTTTCCTTCTTCCTTTTGGAAGGCAGAAGACCCGAAGTCTGAAGTCCGCCAAACTATTCAATAACATCTATGTTTTTCAGAGGTGGACTTCCTTTTCTTCCTTCTTCCTTTTGCAAGGTGGAAGGAAGAAGGCTCGAGGCCCAAGCTCCAGCAACTTTCATTTCTCTTTATACATATCAGAGTTGGGTAGTCTTGTCTTCTTCTTTCAAATTACATGCTGCAAGGCGGAAGGCCCGAGCTTCGAAGTCTGATTTATCAGAGCTCAACTTCTTGGCCTTCCAAACTCCTCCAACCACCTAGGAACGTGCCAACTACTTCTAAGAATTCCATTAATGCAAAGTGGGTGGCTGAAATTAATGCTTTTAATACAGTTGTTGGGGTTGTTGAGGATTTTGGCACCCAGTTCGTTCTCAGACTTACGTGTGAAGGCTATAAAGGCAAGATTTGAACTCTTTTTAAGGGTTGGTCTTTTGGCATTTTTAGGCGACCAAGTGCATATCTCTCTAGGGTTTCAAAGAACAAAAGAGTTTCAGTTCTCTAGCGGATAAGACACAGGTTATGAAAGGTTCTCATATTGATTTTAGTGATCAACGTATGAACATCTTCTTCTTATGTAATTATTCAAGGAAGTCCAAAGTTTCAACTAGGGTTTCCTCTTGCCACACCTCGTGGTATGACTATAACAGTTGATTAGATGAATATGACAAATTCTTAAAACATTACATGCAATGTGATGATCTTTTTTGTGGTTATAGATGAATGATTGTATTCTAACTAAGGATTACTAAGCATATTATTCATTGATCATTTTTTTTCTTGCATATGAATATCTAGAAAGTGCTTGTTTCATTTTTGTGTTGTTTTTTTCCTTTTGTTAAATGGTGGACTCTATAACCCATCATAATAGACATCAGTCTGAAATGTTTGATCACCCACACCTCTTAAAAAAAACTCTTGATATGTGAAATAAGTAGTTAGTATTGTATGTGTTGTGGTTCTTTTCTAAAAACAGGAAACATTATCAATGGGTCATTAAAGTGTTAATTCTTGTAGACCAAACAAGCATTCCTGCACTTCACATTGTTAATGGGAGCGCCTTTCATCAGCTATATAAGGGTTCTTTGTGATAACCAGTTGTTCTGGGTCTAGTGACAATTTTTGGGGTCTAGAGAACGATTTAGGTTTGGTTATCTTTTGATTTTTAGTTGTTCATCTGGTTTTGAAGTTAATACCTGCTTAGGTTTACCCTTTGGAATATCCCTCCAGAGTCTAAGCTGAGCTCAAAGTGCAGAGGAGCCTACCCACTCCTATTAGTTGGTCAAAATCCCCCTTATCTTGTTGATAAACCTCTTCCTATCACCCTGATGACAATCCCTAGCCTAGGTGATTTAGGAATGTTTTAGAGTTTTGGGTTACAACTATTTTGGGGCCCAACACATTCCATGTCGATACACCCCAATTTGATTTGTCCTTATGTTGCTAGAGTTTGTGAATAATAAGACAAAACCTCTTTTGGGAAGTTAATAGCCGGCACACAATATCAAAGGAGAAACCAAACATAGAGATTGGTCATAAAATCATGGCCTCCCAAGTAATAACAATATTACATGAAGTAATAGAAATACAACATCTAGTTAACATACAACTTAACACAAAGATGTATAAATTTTTATCTCTACCTTGAAAAATGAAACACCAAAACGCACATATGTTGACTACATAGTCATTGTCACACCTTATATGGCTCACACAACTTTTGAAGCTTAATATGATTTTGTAGTTTTAGCACATATAGCTCCTGTAGCACTTTTGTAATAGTCCTATAAGTAAAAGATGAACCTATAATAGCAGGGTGTTTGGTCTAAAATAACACATTGATTACTCTTAACTCTACTACAGTGATCTTGACAACACATAAGAATCTAAAATCTTCATGAAGCTCTTTTAAAATAACAAGTTGTCATGAACAACAAGAAGAGAAACACAACAAAAGTAGAAAACTAAAAGCAAACTGAACCATTATTATTTTTGGATGGTGTAGGATCACCTATGAACTTAGATGCTCTTACATTAGACACACCAGGTAAGTGAATGTTCCATGAGTTTAAATCTCGTGAACATTTGGAGAGACTTGGGACTGAAATCCCATCTTTACTTTTGATCCAAATGAGCTCTTCATCCATTTGTTTTTTCTTCACCTCATATTTCTTACTTGCTTCTCGTTTTGTCTTCTTCTCGAGCAATTATTGTATCCACTTATATATCTATATATCTGAACCTTCATTAAATTTTGCACTTGTTTGTCCTTCATAATAAGGATACAAATTTGTCAGATGAAACATCTATTCCCTTCAGAAGCTCTATCTCATAAACACATATTGCAAATTTCTTTAAGACCTGATATGGTCCTAGTACCTTCTATTTTAAGTCATCATGAATTCCTTTCAAAAACCTCTAGTTTTGTACATGAACAAATACCAACTTCCCAATATCAAATTTTTAACTTTTGAAATTAACATGTTGCCGGTGATATTAGTGTACTATCTCGAGTCTTCTTTCACTTCTTTGGAAAATTTCTGCTTACACTTAACACCGCTTCCTTTCATATTATTTGAAATCCTCTATTTACCTACTTTTGGATCACTCCCAACTTCTTTTACTACTTTTAATAGCTATTTTTTGGTGCTCAAACACACTGTAAGATTGTTGTCCATTTTTCCTTTTTCTTTCAATAAACTTAAGGTAAATTTCATTCCATCCTTCACAATAGTGTACATATTCTTTCTTCCATCATACATAGCCTCCCTATCAACCTACCAGGGCCTCCCTAACAAGACATGACTGGTGTCCATAAGCATTACATCACATGGAGTCTCAGTTTTGTAAGAACTAATTTGCAAACTCACTAAACATTGTTCATTTTACTACTAATTGATGTCCCTTTTGTAACCACAAAACCTAATAAGGGTAGGGATGCTCTTTTCTTTTTAATCCCAACTTCTCTACCATTTCAAACTAAGTTATTTGTACTACCACTATCAACTATAATTTTACAACACTTACCTCTTGATTTACATATAGTTAAGAAAATACTCTTCCTTTGCAATGGCTCATTCTCATCCATGGCTGGTTTCCTCAACACTCTTTTCAATGTAAGAGCTTCTCCTTGTTATGGTTCCTCCATGTGTCTAGGCGATGCAACACTTTCTTCATTCGCTTGAGCTATGTGGTTTCTTGCCACACCTTTCCTATTGTTGTCTTGTTGTGTTTGAAAACATTCAAATGCCCTATGTCCAACTTTTCTACATTTGTAATAAGTTCCAATGAACCCTCTACCTCCTTCTCTACTGCTGCTACCTCATCCTCTTGTTGGATACTCTTTTCCTCTTATGTTTTGACTAGGATCATTATTGTGTGAAGTACTTGTTTCTTCTTCACACGTTTGTTTTCCTTTGTTGCTATTTGCTTGTTCTTTTCCAATAGATGACCTTCCTCTCTTTCTTGAATTATTTTGTTGTCTTCTAGATATCTTCTCTTATGTTTTTAAAGTAAACTGATATGCCTCCTCCATTGTACTAATTCTCAACATACTCTTTTCTTCTTAAATATTAAATCTCAACCCATTCACCTGTCTAGCCACTTTTTCTCTATCCATCTCAGGGTGTCTTGAACTGATTACCGCCTTTTAGAATTATTTTATGTAGTTTTTCACACTCATTTCCTTTTGTTTCAAGTTTTGAAGCTTTTTTAATAACTCCAACTCATAATCTCTAGGAAGAAATTTTTCTTTTAACCATGCTAGCATTTGTCCATTGGGTGATTCTCATTCTCCATGCAATACTCTTTCTCTTTGCAATTCTCTCCACCAAAGGGTTGCATGTCCCTTAAGTTTGGTATGTGCCATGTTTATGCTGTGAGTGTAATGAATATTTTCATATTTGAAGTAATCTATGAACTCACTAATCCAATCAATTAGTTCCTTTGAATTCAAAGCACCGGAGAAATTTGGAACTTCCATCTTAGTCCCTCTATTAATTTTCATAAGAGCTCTCAAAAAATGCTCTTCTTGTTCATCCATTGGTTTCTCATTTTCTCTTCCTCCTATTATAGTTTTTTCATCACGAACATCTTCTCTATCATGTTTTTGGATTTCTTCTTTGGTTAAGAGCCAAAGTGGCTATCTCATTTCATAGCTCAGTGCAAAGTTGTTTAGTCATTTTCTTCATCCTATTCAATAAATTAACTCTCTTTCTTGGGGGCATCTTTCCAATATTAATGTCACTTCCACAAGAAATCTCTTATAATAAAACCTCACTATTTTTCTACCCACATACACTATTGTGAAAAAACATGAACTCACCACCTTTAAATTTTTCAAAAGATTAAATGAGGTCTCTCATAGCCTTTTACAATTGCAGGACTTCTTGTACACTTGCAACAAATCCTATAGAGATTTAAGACACCTGTAACCTCTCTAATCCTTATCTTTGATACCACTTGGTGTAGTCTAGCTCAGGGGGATTAAGTAAAACTAGCCTAAACCTTATTCACACAAATTCACATGCAATGGAAGCAATAAAATTCAATGAGAACACTTTATTTATGCCCTTGTAGTTCATTGCAGATTGATTACAAAATTAAAAATTGTTGGGTCCCAAAATTGCTTATCCTAATCCCTAGAACATTCTTGAATCTTCGAGGCCACAGATGTCATCAAGGAGATAGAAAAGAGCTTCATCAACAAGATAAGGATGATTAAGGGCCAATGGTTGGGAATGGGTAATCTTCTTTTTGCTTCTGGCTCAGCTAAGCCAAGGACAGTGTTCCTAGAGGTATCCCTTAACAAGGATTAACAACAATAGAACATGTCGTCAAGGTCATATCATTGCAACAATACCCAACTGTTATTTTAATCCCTAAATACAGTCACTAGATTAAGACAAGCTTGCTGCACTAAAACCTCTGTTTAAGATGATGAAAAGCACTTCTTGCAATAATGGAAGGTGTTGGTATGCATGTTCGGTTTGCTAAAATTGGCACTTTGAAGATTCACTAATAATATTTCCTGGTCACAACATAGAACCACAACAATGCATACAATAGTAACTATTTACTTCACACTTGATAAATTTGTTTTATTTTTTAAAAGAGGTGTGGGTGATCAGACATTTCAAATCGGTGCCTATTAGGACAGGCTATAGAGTCCACAGTTCAGTAGAGGATAAGATAATACAGAAATGAAACAAGCACTTTCTGGATACCTAGATGCAGAAAAAACAATAACTAATGAGAATATACTTAGTAATCCTTTATCAAAATGTAATCATTCATTTACGACCATGGAAGAGATCATCACATAGTGATGTCAAGGAAAAACATTCTAAAACCTGCAAACAGTATCATGCATGCCCTAACAACCCAATGGAGTACTAAATAACCTAAGATCAAACAAATTCAAACACAAAGCATGAAACCCTAGACTACTAGTGTTAATCCTCCATTGTTTCTCCCAGATTTGGTAGCACTTTGCTCTCAGATTTACAGACCTGCAAATAAAATGATGAGCTCAAGAGTATGATTATGGCAAAATCAGAGAGAGGATGCTCAAATTATGCAAGTGGGAAGTGAGGAATGAGGTTGAGAGTGATTTTATAGAGGAGTAGGGTTTGAATGGACGGTTGTGATTGCAAGTTTGACTTTTGATATGATGAAGGGTGTAGATTGATTAGGGTTCCCAGTCACTAGAGGACATAGGACAATTTTTATTTGAAGAAATGGTGAGGTGTAATGTGTTTTTAAATTAAATAAATTGTGTACATTTATTTAATTTATTTGAAGAAGGGGATAATGTAATGGGATTTAATTAAATAAGTGGAACCTATTTAATTAGGGCAAGACCTATAATTTAAATAAATATGTATTTATTTAAATTAATAGGGTAAAGTGGACATTAGAATAGTGAATAATTAAATAATTAATTAATTATTTAATTATAGAAGAAAATAGAAGAAAATAGATTAAGTAATTAAATAAATAAAATTTATTTAATTAGAAGCATAAGGGGAAAAGTGAATTAATTAAATAATTTTTAATTATTTAATTAATAGTAGAATGTGAAATTGGGATGAATCATGATGTTCACAGGTTCAGGGCATTTTTAAGTGTCTATATTTTGCCCCTCTTTGATACAATGTCGATTCTAGCATTGTGACAAAGAAAAAAATCAAGAAATATGCTCTAGACATACCCCAGTGTGCCCCAGATGAGGCATGATGGCCTTATGCCCCCTCGGGAAATTTTTCAAATTTTCTAAAAAGTTTTCAAAAAATTTGGAAATTTTTCCAAAAAGGTGTACGGGATGCCAAAAAGTAGTTTAGGAGTGAAAATTGGTCATTAAAGATGTCCAGTGTACAACAATAGGCTTCAAGTTATTCAATTTTGCAAAAAATGGGCCCACCTAGGTCAAAAAGTTCTATAAATAGCCCTTAGAGGGGCCCATAGAGCTCATTTGTGCACTTTGCTTTTAGAGATTTCAAAGAGTGGAGAGCAGCCAGTTTGGGATTTCCTGCAGAGCACCTGTCAGAATGTTGCCCATTCCAATTCATCTGCATCTCGGTACGAGAGTCAGGACATATGGTTGGCTTCCCAGGACAGGCATGGCGGTATGTATCTAAACCTAGCTTTTCAATTTTTTAATTTTTTGCTAGATTTTAGGACCCGAAAATAAGGCACGCATGCAGTGCAGTTTTCTACACCGCATGCGCAATTGCAAGTGACGCATGTGCTTTTTGGTGATGCCTGCGCAAGCTGGTGTGATGTATTCGATTTAGGCATCACGCATCTGCAATATGTGACGCCTGTGCAAGGTTGAGTGATGCATGCGTAAAATGGTGACGCCTGTGCAGGATAGTGCGACACATGCATGAGGTAGTGTGACGCATGTCTTAGTCATAATGCATTGAATTGACAGTGCGACACATGTGCCTGTTTAGTAGTGTAGTGATGCATTTTTTACTTGATTTTGCCCTTGTTTTGTTGTGAATGCTTTGCTTAGGGTTTTCAAATTGACATAGTGTCCTGCCTTTGTGAATACAGGTGAGATTGCCGCCTATTTACACTCGTGAGAGTCATCCTACCAGTTACTTATTGCACGATTATTTGTCGTGGGAGGAGGGAGATACTCTTCATGCCTTAGGGGTTATATGGTGTTGCCTTTATGCCCATTATTAGGGCTAACCAAGGTTTGTTGACTACACTGGCCGAGCGGTGGCACTTGGAGACCAACTCATTTCATCTTCCCACAAGAGAGGCCACTACCACCTTGGAGGATGTTTGGCAGATTCTGCAACTGCTGATTCACGGGAAGCGAGTCATTTATAGTTTGGATCAAGGATTTCCTGCACTCCGGCGCTTGTTTGAGATAGATGATGATGCCCTGTTGGGAGTCGAGGACCACGAGATCCATTGGGATACCTTGTCGGATCGATATGACCGATTGATTGTGGTACTCTGCATTTGTATTGGTGGCATTACTATTCCTGATCGGCGAGGCCATGGTTTTCCAGTTGGCTAGGGTGAGATGTTGGAGGGCATGATGGTGGATGCGACAGTCTATGCTTGGGGACCCTACTTGCTAGTGACACTCTACTTTTAGTTTCATGGAGTTGCATACCGCGATGAGTAGTCTATCAGTTGTAGTATTACACTGTTGATGATTTGGGCCTGGGAGCACATTCCTGTGTTTAGACCGCTAGTTGAGCAGGAGGTTTTAGAGGAGCTCCCTTATGTTTTCTGCTATACCAAAGCCGTTACGCATATATGGGGGTGATGTCAGGTGATGGAGGCACAACATCAATCATTTAGATACATTTGTGTGGAGGCCTTATAGATCTTGTCCCTGATGGACAGATGACAGGGAGCACCTACCCTTCTACAGGCATATGCATTATGTGATTGGGGGGATTGTACAGAGTCAGCATATCATAGAGGGCCATTTTCTAGAGCACGTTCTTAGATAGTTTGGGGAGCAACAAGATACTCTAGCTGGCATCGCAGAGTTTGCTCGAGTCACTCGGGAGATTCCATTTTGGGGCCTATGATTGTAGTACAGACAGCGATCGATGAAATTGCTGGGTTACAACCAGTGCAGTGGGGGACAACTAATGTGGTCGATGCAGGTACCACACTTGCCTATGACACGTGTTGGGCCGAGCACATGCCCATTCCTTTTCTACATCCTGATGAGCCAGCTCCAGTGAAGAGGTTGGGGAGGGGACCAAGAGGTAGATTTAGAGGTCGAGGACGAGGGAGAAGTAGAGGCTGAGGAGGTGGCAACAGGGGGGATGGTGATGGAGGAGATGATGATGGCAGAGCTAGTGGAGGCAGAGGAGACAGGGGTCGAGGAGGTTGAGGGAGAGGACAGGATGGACAGGGGAGAGACCCTCAACTCGCTCTGATTTAGGAGGGAGGGGGCTGTTGGATAGGTTGCAGCTACGGTGGGGGAGATGTAGATGGGGGAGAGGGAGGAGGTTGTGGCTATGGAGGATGTTGGTGAGGAGGAGATGGGAGAGGGTGAGGAGGAGGCCGATGAGGAGGAGGAGCAGATCAGAGAGGAGGTGTTGCAGGATGTGCCTATTGAGGAGATTGGTGATGATGAGGAGGTGGAGGATGCCGGAGACTGGGGAAGAGACATGGCAGCAAAGATGGAGGCTCTTTGGACTCAGATGTAGGGGATGCAGTTGTGCATTCAGGAGCTGGAGGGCCAGGTAGATCAGAGGACTAGGGAGAGGGACATGGCTATCATCAGAGCCTAGAGGGCTGAGCAATGGAGTACATATTTCATGTCTACCGTCAGTGGGTCCATTGCAGAGTTGGCACAGGCTCTATATCGGGCAGGGCTGGAGACAAGGTACTACAATACTTTATATGAGGGTGTGGTGCCAACAGACCAAAGAGCACCGAGCTTCTAGAGCAGGAGTGCCAGCAGGTCTCATTCCCAAAGATCCCATAGCAGTGTGGGGGTTTCTCACTCTCAGAGGAGGGCTTCACCATACGAGAGACCATCTGGTTCCAGGGCGAGGTCAAAGCACAAGGGTCCTCCTTTGAGGCCAGCAGGATCTGGAGGTCATGATAGCATTGGCTATACCATTTTGATATGATGTACATATTTGATCAAGCCTACGTGCTCTAGTTTTTTATTGAGCCTGCGAGCTCCATTTTTGACACATGGATTTAGACTGTACTGTGACACATTTTGAGAATATATATATATATATATATATATATATATATATATATATATATATATTAGATGGACTATTCTAATGATTTATTTTTATATGCATATGATGTCATGGATGTATGTGATATGCTCTTTTTATGTTATGGTTCCATGTTTATGTTTTATGATTTATGATTCATGATGAGATGAGACAATTTTATTTATCATGCATTGTTATGTGATAACATTTATGATGAGATGTATGATGTGACTCATGGATGCATCTGTTGAGATGATGCTATATGTTTATACGATGGTACTTGATTTTTATATGATGCTTATATGTGTACTACATGGATGCAGATATGTATGTGTTAGATATTTTATGATAGATGTAGATTGTATGTGGATGATGATTTTATGTGTCATGATGTAGTGTTAATGATCTAATGTGATGATGATATTTTTGATGATTATGGTATTATGCTTATGATGAAACTAGATGATGGACTAACATCTATATGTGTGCAGGCCTATGAGATGTAATGTATTTTTTTGGTGTGTCACAGTAGGATGAAAGATGATCAGAAGAAATGGAGATGAGGAATGCGTGGAGAATGAAGATTAGCTAGAAGAATGGATCTAGATTTTGCCTTGATAGATTTTTGAGCTTCTTGCTTGCAGTTGTTGCTTATCATCATAGATCTTATTATGTCAAAGGACAGAAAACACCACGGCATATCAAAGGCCAAGGTGTAAAGTGTGGTCCCTTGTGAAATAGGCACAAGACAGACAAGGAATGCTTGATTCAGACTAAGTAATTGTGGTATCTTGTCAGAACATGTGATGAGATAACCGTGAGGTATGCAAATCCTGATGCAAGGATGCATTTGTTCTTTCCAATGCATAGGATGTTTTTGAGTCACACCCAATGGAATCTTGATCATACGCAAGAAATCTAGTTGCCCCAGTCATTTTACCAAGACAAACCGCAAACAGAAATCAGAGGAAAAGGTCCCGCTCTATCCTCGCTTCTCTTCATCACGTAGGGACTGCCTTGAGAAGCATAAGAACGAGACTGCAAAGCAAATAAGACAAACGAGACCAAGAGTCAACAGCCATGTAGATAGTTTGCTGAGTGTGTATGTGTTTGTCTAATTGGTTATGATAGGTTGAGTGATGCCTGGTTTCAGGATGGGAAGTATGTCATATACAATGTCAAGTCTAGTTTCGACAATGCCCCCACCTGTCTAAGGCAAGTGACAAGATTGTGACATCTCGTATAAGACATGTGTTCTAGTTTCAAGAATGCCACAAGTTGTAGGATGGTCGGCATGTGATGAATGATGATATCTAGAAGATGGAATATGTCATCTAAGGCATAAGGCCTGGTTTCGACTATGTCCCATGTTTCTATAAGACATGTGGTAGTTGATGAGGATTGTCCATAGCGATGTGCGATTATCGCTATGTGAGTGATGAGGAATGATTGTTTGGTTGTTTTGATAAGTTGTCTTATTGATGTGTGATGTCATTTCGTTTGTGAAAGACTGATTGTTTTGGTCTGATCAAAGTGTCCATCTCATCAAAGGATGACTTATTATGATAGGTGACTCAACAAGCCCTAAGGGACTAACCTAATGTCTCGAGGGCTCATCGCAGATGGTTTTACCTATGTAAAAGCGTAGAGACAATGTAGTTCAACTATTTGGACCATGTGTGACCTAAGACCTAGGGGTGGGAAGCCTCAGGGGCTCATCAAAGATGGCCTTGCCTACGTGAAATCTCAAAGGCGATGTAGTTCGACAAGGTGGCTTTTGACACGGTTTATTGCTTGAGATTTTTGGTTGGTTATTTGTTTTTTTGTGATTTTCAATGTTTTCGATGTTTTTGGATTTGGGGGAATATTTGATTTTTTTGGATTTTTGGGAATATTTGATTTTTTTGGATTTTTGAGATGTTTTGGATGTTTTTGGATTTTTGAGAATATTTGATTTTTTTGGATTTTTGGGATGTTTTGGATGTTTTTGGACTTTTGAGAATATTTGATTTTTTTGGATTTTTTAGATGTTTTGGATGTTTTTGGATTTTTGAGATGTTTTGGATGTTTTTGGATTTTTGAGAATATTTGATTTTTTGGCTTTTTGAGATGTTTTGGATGTTTTTGGATTTTTGAGAATATTTGATTTTTTTGGATTTTTGAGATGTTTTGGATGTTTTTGGATTTTTGAGAATATTTAATGTTTTTATATTTTTCTTGGAAATTTTTGAGAGATGTGCTCCAATACCGATTTTTAGGATCGAGAATTGCCCCCAGTTAGGTATGGGACAAAGTTATGACCAAGACGGGATGGGATGGGATGAAGTGCTTCAAGACCGATGGGAAGACACTGAACGTTGACTTATTTCCAGGCCGCGAAAAGGACAATGCAGTTTATTGTGGATTATGACATGGATTATGGTGTGGATTATGTAGGATTATTTGCAGAAAGCACAAGACAAGATAGAGTGATGGTAGACAATGGAGCCAAGATCAATTACTCATGGCCCCTGTTTGCCAAGTTTTCACCATGGTACTTATCCAAAGCACCACTGAAGTGGTTTTCACTTTTGGATGAATTATTTCTCTTTACTATTGTCTTGCTTTTTTTGTATTTTTTATATTTTTTTGATTTTTTGATTCAAGTATAATATCTTCGAAGGTACATGTTGTTGATCAACTCTGGTAGTGGTTTACCTTCAGGGGTAGCAAGTTGATATGCTCCCGATCCATATGCATTCGTGATGATATAGGGACACAACCAGTTTGGTTCAAACTTTCTCAGCTTCTCCCTTTCCATTTGATTCTTAGGGTTCTCTTTCAGGACCAAGTCTCCTATATTGGATTGTCAAACTTTGACCCTTTTGTTATAGTTGCGCCGGAGACGGTTCTGATACGCTTGTAAGTGTACCAGGGCATTCTGCCTTCTCTCATCTAGTAGCTCAAGCTCATGTATTCTAGATACCTTGTAGTCTTCGTCATCCACAAATTACTGCAGTGATACTCTCAGGGATGGTAACTCAACCTTGATGGGTAGGATGGCTTCAGAACCATAGACAAGTGAATATGATGTGGCTCCGGTGGGGTTGTGGATGCTGGTGTTGTAGTCCCTCAAGACAGGATTGATTTGTATATGCCAGTCAAGACCAGCGTCATTGACAGTCTTCTTGAGAATTTTTATAATAGTTTTATTAGATGCCTCGGCTTGACTGTTGCCTTGGGGGTAGTATGGAGTGGTGAAATGGTGTTGAATGTGGAATCTTTCACATAATTCACAGACGTATTGATTTTTAAAAGGACGACCATTGTCCATGACAATAGATTGAGGTACACCATACCGGCATATGATGTAGTTGAAGATAAATTTGGCAATTTGTTTACTGGTGATGTATGTCATGCGGATGGCCTCAATCCACTTTGTCAAATACTCAGTGGCGGTGATGATGAACTTGTGGCCATTGATAGAGGTGGGATGGATTTTGCCCATGAGGTCGAGTCCCCATTGAGAGAATGGCCATGGAGACATAAGTGGTTGCAAGTCTTGAGCGGATGCATGCACAAGATCTCCATGTATCTGACATTGTTTGCATTTTTTAGCGAAGTGATAGGCGTCCTTCTCCATGGTGGGCCAATAGTATCCAGCTCTTATGATCTTTTTAGCTAGAGTAGGACCACTAGAGTGACCCTCGTATAGGGTCATTTGTGTTTCCTCGGCGTCGAGACATTGTAGGAGGGTATTATCAAATCCACGGCAGTAGAGGGTGTCACCGATGATGACATATTTGGCAGATTGGTGTATGAAGGATTTTCGTTGATTGGAGGATAGGTCGAGTGGGAGAATTTGGTCATGGAGGTATGTATAAATATCATGATACCAGGGAGATGTGGGACCAACTATTTCACACACTAGCTCAGATTCAGGGACATCAAAGGCTGGGACCAACAATTGTTCCACCAAGAACTCAAATTGAGGCATGTTCTTCAGGATATCCAAGAGAGATCCTATTGTTGCCATTGCGTCAGCTGCTCTGTGCTAAATCCTAGGAATTTGATCAAAGACCACGATGTTGAAATATAGCCTAAAACTGTCGACCATTCTCTTATATGGCATGAGTTTTTCATCTTTTGTGTCGTATTCATTGTTGACCTGTTTAATGACTAGATGTGAATCGTCGAAGACTTGTAATGTCTTGATTTTCCAGTTGACAGCCATTCATAGTCCTGTGAGCAATGCCTCATATTTAGCATTATTATTTGTACAAATAAAGTCTATCCAAAATGCTTTAGGGATGGCATCTCCTTGAGGGGTAATGAACAGAATGCCTGCGCATGAGCCGTGATTTGTGTAGGAACCATCAAAGAATAATGTCCAAGTTATGGGAACTTCCACGACAAAGATTGTTTCATCTAGAAAATTTGCAACCAAAGGATGATCCACTATGGTAGGTGCCTCTACTAATTGGTCTATGATCACTTGTCCCTTTATTGCTTTTTGATCAACATTCTATATCAAATTTGCTTAATACCTAACCCATTTAGCCAATCATCTTGTCAAGGCTTCCTTATTGAGTAAGTACTTTAGCAGGTCAATTTTTGCAATTAGTTTTGTTTGATGATTCAACATGTAATGTCATAGCTTTTGGGTGGCAAAAACTACGGCAAGGCAATCATGCTCAATATGACAGTAGTTTAGCTTGTATCCCACTAATGTCCTGCTGATATAGTAGATTTCTCATTCTTTTCCTTCTTCATCATTTTGTGCTAACAGTGCCCCTAGTGCTGAAGATGTTGTTGATATATAAAACAAAAGGGGTTTTCCTGGTATCGAAGGCATGAGAACTGGTGGTGACAACAAATAATCTTTGATCTTCTAAAAGGCTTCCTAGCAATGTTCAGTCCACATGAATGGTACCCCTTTGTGAAGTAAGTGTTGGAACGGCTGACATTTGTCAGCAAGTTGCGAAATGAACCTCCTGATTGATTGTAATTTTCGTTGTAGACTGCATAGTTGTTTGAGACTTTTTGGTGGAGGCATGTCCACGATGGATTTCACTGTAGCGGGATCAACTTCTATGCACCTCGGTGCAAAACAATATAGCCCATTAGTTTGCCTGATGTGAACCCGAACACACATTTCTTAGGGTTTAATCTGACTTTGTACTCTTCTAGCCATTTGAAGATCTTATCCAACACATCCAAATGAGTGCTTCTTGTAATTGATTTGGCCAATAAGTCATCGACATAATCTTTCATACATGTGTGCATGTAGTCGTGAAAGATTGTTGTCATTGCTCTTTGGTACGTAGCTCCTGCATTTTTGAGGCCAAAGGGCATGAAAATCCAATAATATGTGCTCCATGGACATGTGAAAGCAGTTTTATGTTGATCTTCCAGAGCTATCCTTATTTGATTATATCCTGAGAAACCATCTATCAGTTAGAGCATTTCAAATTTGACGGTAGGGTCGACTATAATGTCTATGTTTGGCAATGGAAAATCATCCTTTGGACATGCCTTGTTTAAATCCTTAAAGTCTTCACAGATTCTAATCTGGCCGTTGGGTTTTGTGACTGGTACAAGATTAGATACCCACTCTAGATAGTCTATTGGTCTGATGAAACCCACATCGAGTAGCTTTTTTAATTCAGCCTTTACCAAGAGTGCGATCTGTGGATGCATTTTTCTTAATTTTTGCTTTACCGGATTGACATTTGGTAGCAGTGGAAGGTGATGTAAGACAAATTGTGGATCAAGCTCAGGCATATCGACATATGAATAGGCAAAATTGACTTGCCTTTCCAAGAATAAATCATGGAATTCGGGCTTCTCTTGTTCTATTAACAACTCGGCAAAATGAATCATCCGAGGATCTTCTTCTGTACTGAGGTTGGTTTCAACAATTTTCTCCACTAGTAGGGGTAATATCTCATGTGTGATAGGTAACACTTCCAACCCTCCATCCTTGGGTGCCTTAGAGATGTTTTCACCCTCATATACATCCTTTATTTTTACTTTTTCACGGTTAAGAGGTGCCTTGCAGTTTTCGTGCCTAGAGACCTTTTTTCTTTTTCTTTTTCACTTTTGTGACTAGAGGGTGGAGTGGATTCTCCGAAATAAGTCATGTCACCAAGATCCATGATGTATCCAAATTTATGATCCCCTTGAGGTATGCCTTCACGAAGTCCCATGAACTTGGCAATAGCTTCGTCGTACTCGAATAAATCCAAGCTAGATGGAGTTTGTTGATCCTAATCTATGAGTTCGAGATGGAATAATGGCAAGCCATCATCGGTGTTTATGTAACTTATGGTTATGGGAGTGAGGGTGCAAATGGAAGTGTTGTCAGGATCCCAAAATATGTTGATCCAGGCTTCTCCGTCAGGTAGGTGAGGTTGGGAAGATGTGGGCTTGGGTTCGGGAGGGTCCCTTGATGTCTCGATGTCCTTGGAAGTACTTGCGTTCCTACCCAAAAGTAACTTAGTACTAAGAGTACTCTCTTTTCATGATGTATACCCTAGCCCCTTGTTGTGAGGTCGCATGGTTGGTTGGATGGATTCTGTTCTCCCATTTTTGTTAGGCCCCAATCCACTATGTCTGTCGTATCCTTGCTATTTTACAAATTCATAGCCTTTTCCATATCGTTCCACGGGCAGTTGTACGTGCTTGACCTCTTCTTCCTCCTTGTAGAGCCATTTAGTGACATCATCATCTACATCCTCTTTGCTTAGTTCTCCCCATTTTGTGAAAGTGGTGGGGGCAGCAGAAATAGTCTCCTTAGGTTTGATTGGGCTAGGTTTGCCGTGAGACCTTGGTGATGTCAGGTGTTTGCCAATGCAGTATGACCTTACTATCTTATATTCTCCACATCCTTTGTCTTGGATTTGAACTTTAGTGTTAAGTGGCGGGATAAATGAAGTGGTAGATTTTGATAATGTGGATGGGTCAACATAATGTGATGAGGTGGAAGGTGAAATTCCCCTATTTACAAGTACCTGATGTTGTGGAACTTCTCTTAGGTGGCTGTAGTATGGGAAAGCATCGGGGTCACCAGGTATAGTGATTTCTGTGCCATTGTAAGGGAATTTAATGCACTAGTGGTAAGTGGATGGCACGGCCTTCATGGCATGGATCCATGGTCGGTCAAGGATGAGGTTGTAGGGGAGTTCAACATCCAAGACGTGAAATGTAGTATTGAGAGTGGCGCAAGCCCAACTCTTATGGGAAGTGAGATCACTCCTTGGAGGAATGTTCAGCATCATCGTAAGCTTTGATGACAATCCTCTTGGTGGGGTCCACACATGCTTCTGAGTAACCCAATATCATCATTAACTTTAAAGGACATATATTTAACCCAGCTCCACTGTCTACCAATACTCGTCTAATCTTGTGCTTGTTAATGATGACCTCGAGGTGTAGTGGATCGGTGTGAGGGTACATCACGTTTAGTGAAGATTAAATGGTTGGAGGTAGCTAAATGTCCCACCATAGCCTAGAATTGATTGACATTTAGGTCTATGGGGACGGAAGATTCCAACAAAGCCTTGTCGAGAATGGCCTTATGTTCCGGGGATAGGCGAAGTAGTTCAAAAATGGATATTTGCGCTAGATTCTTTTTCAAGTGGTCCAAGAGATTATATTAGGTCTTTGGTTGTGTATTAGATGGATTAGATGAATTAGATGGTGCGCCTTGCATTATTACCTTGGCCCTATGAATAGTGACAACACACCCAGGATGGGACTTGATGGTGATCATAGAGATGCTATTATCAAAGGCGCGGATACTGTTAACAGTGTATTCATAGGCAATGCTGATATAATTAACATGGTCATGTGGCTTGGTTCCTGAGGTGGAAGCTTTTCCTGATCCATGATTTTGTAAAGGGTCTTGAAAGATAGTGTGATCAATATTAGAAGAACCTTGTGGATTATCTACAGTGACATCCCCTCGGTCGATAAAGTCTTGTATGATGTTCTTTAGTTTATAACAATTCAATGTTTTGTGAGCCTTGATTCGATGATAGTCACAAAAGTCATTGTCATTCCATGAAGGAGGCTTAAAAGCTGGGTCATATGGTTTGATCTCTGGTAATTGGATGAGGTTGGACTGTAACAACTTCTCTAGGATTGCCTCAACAGGTTCTGTTAGGGGTGTAAAGTTTCATCTAGGGTTATTATTCCTTGGAGGCGGTCTTCTTTGGTTGTTTTGGATTGCATTAGCCGTTTGTTGCTGCGGTTGTGGTTTTTGTTGAATGGACGACTGATTATTTTGCAGTAGGGATGCTTTGAGTGTGAGAATGGGGCCAGTTCTATTGATTGCCTTTGCGTCTATGACCCCATTATTGGTGACATTCTTGTTTTGAGACCAAAACTTGTTCTTGTCATAGGGCAGGTTTTGAGTGTTTTGGTTCTTGTTGAAAATTTTGATTGTGCCCTTAGCTATGAGGGCTTTCTCGATGGTTGTTCCCTTTTCAACGACTTCTCCAAAGGAGGTACAACAATAGATTTGTAGTTGGTGCATGAGTTCTTTGTTCAGGTTTTACATGAAAATTGGTACCAATTGGTTCTTGGGAATATGACACAGAGATTTGCTAGCTAGGCTCCTCCACCTTTGGAAGAAGGAGATGAATGTTTCCCCATCTTCTTGTCTAGTATGGCATAAGGTGGCAACATTCACATCCGTCTCGATGTTATAAGAGAAATGAGATATGAATTTGTCTGCGAGTTCGGTCCATGTCCTAATTCCCATGGGAAGGTGTGCAAACCACTCAAGTGCTTGACCTGGGAGGCTTCTTGGGAATAATCTCATCAAGTATGTGTGCTCATATGTAATCTCAAGACATGTTGTGTGAAATTCCCGCACATGCTCTACGGGACTTCCTTTTCCCCTATATTTATTGAAGTTAGGCACATTGTAGTTTAGCGGAAAAGGTGGCATGTAAATGCTTTTGTCAAAGGGATAAGGACATAAGTCTTCCATGGAATATCCCTTCTTTGTGGTAGAGACTTGCATGTTTAAGAAGCTTTGTTCTAGTGTTTGCATCTTGTGTGCCAAGGCTTGAAAGGAGTTCAATGATGTGTCGAAGGTGTTTGTTGGTGTGTTTTGATATGAGTTACCCATGTTTAGTGCCGATGTGTTTTGGGTTCCTGAATTTGTAACAAGTGGATTGGTATGTGTGTTGAAAGGGATGTGCGATGAAGATGTGTTTAGGTTTTGATTGTTGGGTATGTACGTGGTATTTGGATTAATGTATTGATAGGGAGATGAAGCACTTGTGATGTTTTGGTTTTGGAAGTTGTTGGGGTTTGTTTAGAAGAGGGTCTTTAGGTCCACTTGTTGTTGTAAGGGATTTGAATGGGTGTTTTGATGTGATGCACTTGCATATTGATTGACGTTTAGGTGTGACACATGTTGATGATTTTGGGGAATATTTTGGTGATTCAAGGTATGATTTTGAGTGGTACCAATGTTCATGTAAGTGTTGGGTATGGTATTATTTTGCTGATTTGGGTCTACATATTGATGACTTGAAACATTACATTGTGTAATCCTAACATTCATGTTCACATTTGGTATGGTGTTATTGTTTTGACCAAGGGGGCCAGGTTTTGATTGCCTATATTGGTATTTGTTTGAGGCCCAAGGTTCATGTTTGCATTTGATGTGGTATGGACCCCATGGGTGTGTGCTCATGAAGTCACTATGTGTATTCTTTGTGTTCTTTTGTTTTGATTCATGTTCATCTAAGTGAAGGGGTTTACAAAATTCAGCGGTTGTGACGTGGTGTTTTCATTGTTGGTGTCAAATGGAGGAAGTGTATGGGAGATTGTGGAATCTTGCGATGTTTCCCCTATAGGAATGTTAGCATGTTCTTGTGTGGGATTCGTGTGGCTAGTGGATGGTGTTGTTTGTCCTTGGCTTTGTCTGATATTGTTTGGTGATGGTCCTACAATCATATTAATGTCGACTCCTGGGGAAGCTTTTTACCAATTTATAAAAGTCTCATGACGTAGTTTTGTGGATTTGCTACAATCATCTCATCTGAAATTCGTAACAACCTAGGGTCTTGGGAAGCTTCCTCGATTTCTTGTTGTGAGATTCCTTGGTCTATTTCTTGTAAGAGAATGTTCTCAAACAGATTTCCCATGTTGGACGAGGTTCCAAATTTCATGGTGTTTGCGAGATGATCTAAGGGTTCTCCCTTTCTTATCTTTTGCAACCATGTCTCGACCATATAAGACCTACAAGTTTGTGGGAAATAAATTTGTCCTAAGGATGGAAGTGCAAAGTTTATATGCTATATTTTTGGTATTTTCTTGGAAGACAATGGAAATGCAACTAAGGTTGAAAATGTACTTATGCAAAACGGAAATGAGGCAATGAGGATGCATTATGGAAAATGTTGTGTGATGCAACTAAAGTAAATGAGGCCAAGACTATGGTAGAGGCTAATGGATATTAGTCTTTGAAACGTTTAGCTCCAAGAGGGTACTAATGTCTACTAATGACCTTATCAAAGCACTAGTTGGATTTATCAAGACCTTGGGGTGTTGATGTAGAAGAAATGATTGATTAAAGTGAGCTTGTGGGTTGAGACTTCACTTTGAAGAATGGACTTAAAATAGCCTTGTGAGTATTAAGCCCAAATTGTGATTGATTTAAAAAAGATATCAAGGTCTCTTGGTCCAAGTTTGTACTTATGATGTAGTCAAGCTTTGATAATTTCTCCTTATGTTTCAACCTTAGGAAGACTAATTTTTAGGGACCTCTTTAGATGTCAAGGGCTAAAATCTTAATGTTCTAATGGTTGGCTAAATGATTTGGTCAATTTTGAAATGTAATCTAATCCTAAAGGAATGGAATTGAGTATGCAATCTAATCCTAAAGGGATGAGGTGAATATGCAAACAAGTCCTAAAGGGGTGAAGTTGAATATGCAATTGGATGAACAGAACTAGCAGGTCTGAAATGTTTTGACACAGCTACAGTTAGATTTAATAGGGAGAGCAAATTTTTAAAGGAACCTCTAAATGTCTTACTATAGGCAGATGCGTGACATAGGTCTGCAGAAGCGTCACACATGTCTATAGAGGTGTCACACAGGTTTGCGGAGGCATTTTAGGATTCTGTAGAGGCATTTCAAGGAGTTGCAGATGTGTTGTACTGTTTATCGATGCATTGCAGGGTGTCTCAATGGCGGTCTATTTCTTAGCGGATGCGTTGCAGAACCCTATAGATGCGTTTCACTATCTAAGGGAGCCTAAAATCAGTTTTTTGCATTTGTTTAATAGTTTGTTGGAAAAATTAGAAAACACTTCACACATAGAAGACACTTAGCAGTTAGTTTGGCTGTGACTCTTGATTTAGGGAGCGTATGTGTATGTTTGGGGGATTTCCAACCCCAAATTTCCAAGGGTCTTAATCACAATTCGAAAATAGTTCATACACATAAGATAATTCCTATCCCTAAGGTCAATGGCTAATGGCATCTTGTTCAAGCCCACAACTTGGAATCTTCATCGACTCAAATCTCATCACACCTAATGTGGGTGTGTGCATTCTTTTGTCTTTGCAAGAGAGGATGGATAGGGGCCTCAAGGATTAGAAGGATGACCCAATCACCCTTTCCCCAGAAAGATACGTATAGCTTATGCTAAGTCGAGGATTCCCATCTCATCTCAAGGGAGCCTTATGGTGAGTAATCTTGGGGGCAAACCATTCTATGCCCTTACACTGAACAAGATGCCAATAAAGGTCAAAGGGGTGGCCTCTAACTATTTTGTCTTCTAGTCGTAACTCGGGGACTTACCACCTCATGAGCATCCAACAAGCCACTTAAGGCTTTAACTAATCCTACTCATGGTACTAACAAATACCTCACGTAAACGTGGGTAGCTTGCACTTTTGGATTGGCACTGTACGGGGAATGCTAATGGCAGTTTAGACTTGGCTTTCGCCTTATCTATTTATATAGTGGCCCAAGGGAAATACTGCTTGGGGTCACCAAAGAGTTCTCCTTGCAGATGTGTCTCAAAGGCAAGTCCACTCTAAAGGGTTACAAAAGTGACCTAAGTAAATGCTTTTGATCTCCAAGTTCATATGATGATGCGAGGAGAGAGCATATGCATTTACCTTGGCCACACTAGACAAAGTTCATTAACCTTTAGAAATTTGAATGTGTGGTGTGATTATGAGAATATTGAGAAGAGCTTTTGATTCCCAAGATCACTTAAAGTGTGAGAGAAGAGCATACACTTATTCACAACATAAACAAAATCATCAAACAAAGAAGACAATGATTCAATTTGTTGTTCTTTTTAGCCCAATGAATGTGACTATGCAAGTTCTTTTTAAGCCAAATGAGTGAAATATGCAAGGTTGTTTTTCTTTTCAACCTAATGCATGAAAATATGCACATTGTTGTTCTTTTTAACCAATGAGTGTGAATATGCAGGTTGTGGTTCTCTATAAGCCAATGAGTGTGGTTCTTTTTAAGCCAAATGAATGTGAATAGCAAGCAGTTTGTTCTTTTTAAACCAATTTGAAGTGTTCTTAATCTAACCACACACAAACATAAGAAATAAAAGAAAACCCTTCAACAAATAGGTTAATGATTTCAAACAAGGTTCCCCTCCAAAAGAACGCCACAAAGTTGCAAGCCCGAAATTAGTAATAGAATAAAACCCCTAATCTTATTGTGCAAACAGAGAAACCAAAATGAGAGCAACCCCAAAAAAACTCCCTATTTTTACCAGTCTGATGCGATGTAGAATATCTCTGATGAGTCATAGAAAATGGCGACGGCGTTGCATAGAGGTGCGAATGCGGTGCACTGTCAGAGAAATGTGTCGCACGGGGCTTCGAATGCATCGTACAGAATGGTGACTATGTTTCAAGGCATGGCGACTGCGTCGCATAAATCCACGGATGCATTTCACTATGCCTACAAGTCAAAAAACAACAGAAATAATCCTAAAACAGATGAAAATAGCACTTCAGTAAGGAATGGAAAACCCTAGAGTTGCAGAGTTGTTTCCCTTATGCCAGAAAGATGAGAAACCTTCAGACATTCATAGGGCATACTCAAATGATCAAATAAGTTTAAACAAACCCTAAATGTACCTTTGAAGCATAAAACCCTAATGCTTCAAAGAACCTTAATGAGATAAACAGCTAAACATAGGATTAGCTAAGCAAATAAAATATTAGAAAGTATGATTAAAAACCTTGCAAAACCAAATGGGTAAGGCCAGATAGAGAAAACAAAGAGATTCTATCTAATATAGAGTTGAATGTGTCATAGAATCCCTTTGAAGCGTTGCAAACTCCAGCTAATGCGTTCGACCGTACTTCACATGCGTCACCTAGAGAGACGGAAGTGTCACACGGACCTGCAAATGCATCGTACTGTTCCTAAAAACCCTAAAATCACAAATTTGTGGAAAGAACAGACATTTAACGTTGGGCTCACCAAATGATGTCATGGAAAAACATTCTAAAACCTGCAAATAGCATCATGCATGCCCTAACAACCCAATGGAGTACTAAATAACCTAAGATCAAATAAATACAAACACAAAGCATGAAACCCTAGACTACTAGTGTCAATCCTCCATTGTTTCTCCCAGATTTTGCAACACTTTGCTCTCAGATTTACAGACCTACAAATACAATGATGAGTTCAAGAGTATGATTATGGCAAAATCAGAGAGAGAGTGCTCAAATTATGCAAGTGGGAAGTGAGGAATGAGGTTGAGAGAGTGATTTTATAAAGTAGTAGGGTTTGAATGGAGGGCTGTGATTGCAAGTTTGACTTTTGATATGATGAAGGGTGTAGATTGATTAGGGTTCCCAGTCACTAGAGTACAAAGGACAATTTTTTATTTGAAGAAATGGTGAGGTGTAAGGTGTTTTTAAATTAAATAAATTGTGTACATTTATTTAATTTATTTGAGGAAGGGGATAATGTAATGGGATTTAATTAAATAAGTGGAACCTATTTAATTATGGCAAGACCTATAATTTAAATAAATATGTATTTATTTAAATTAATAGGGTAAAGTGGACATTGGAATAGTGAATAATTAAATAGATAATTAATTATTTAATTATAGAAGAAATCAGAAGAAAATAGCTTAAGTAATCAAATAAATGAAATTTATTTAATTAGAAGCATAAGGGGAAAAGTGAATTAATTAAATAATTAAAAATTATTTAATTAATAGTAGAATGTGAAATTGCGATGAATCATGATGTTTGAAGGTTCAAGACATTTTTAAGTGTCTACACATTAGTATGTAATGTTTTAAGAATATATCATATTCATCTGATCAATGGTTGCAATCATACCCCGAAGTGTGGCAAGAGGAAACCCTAGTTGAAACTTAGGATTTCCTTGAAAAATTACATGAGTAAAAGGAGAAGTTCATACACTGATTCTTGAAACCAATTTGAATATTTTCATAACCTTGTTAGCTTCCCTACTGGAGAATCAAAACTTTTTATTCTTTGAAACCCTAGAGAGCTCTGCACTTTTGTTGTTTGAAAAACTGCCAAAAAGACCAACCTTTGAAAAGAGTTTCAATCTTGCCTTTATAGCCTTCACAACTCAAATATGAGGATGAAATGGGCAGGAAAACCCCCAACAACCCCACCAACTGCAATAAAAACATACATTTCAACTACCCATTTTGTATTAATGGTGATCCTGGAAGTTGTTGGTGCGTTTCTGTGCATTTCTGGACGTTCATGGGTCTTCGGCGGGTGTCGGGTCGGCGAGAGAACTTAGGAATTTTGGACCCTTTTGGAAAAAGTCCAAAAGTCTAGTCGGGTCACGAAATCCTGACGGGACCAAAAGTGTCGAAAGTCAAAACTAAAAGTTTGACCCAAAACTCCATGAAAAATTTAGCCCTCTCCTAAAAAAATATATTTAAAAATTTGAACATTTGCACCTCCAAATTCGCCTTGAAAATTCAGGGGGTTCGAGAATATTTTAGACTAGGACCAAAATTCCCATCGGTCCCCAGAGTCCAAAAATGCCCTTAGGTCCCGAAATGCCCTCAGGTTCCGAAATGCCCTCAGGTTCCGAAATGCCCTCAGGTCCTGAAATTGACTTAAGTCCTGAAATCCCAACATGACAATATATTTTTAAATAAAATTTAAGTATACGTTTGTATTTACCTTTTACTATTTACCTTTCTTATACTTTAATTTATTTTAAAATAAAATATACTATTAAGATGTTTGAAATAGGTTTCAGATCCATAGGAGTTAAACTGTAGATTCTAGAATTTGGAGGATCCATCAGATTTCAAACAACCAAATTTTCATGGTTTTAGCAACATGCACAAGGTAAAAACACAGTGACTCCTTAGGAAAATTTGATGGATTTGACAAGATTTTGCAAATACTTGGCTTGAAAATAGGAATCCCAACAAAAACAACGCTATAGAAACTAAAGGAAAACTCTTCCTAAAGCCTGACATTTGAAAACACTGGGTTTCCAACACCCCTCATGGAGAGCAACAATAGGTTGAAACCCTTACTTTCCCTATGTTTTGATTCCTACAATAGGCAACCAAATCCACCAGTTCCTCTATTTTTTGCCTCTCTCTCTCTCTCTCTCTCTCTCTCTCTCTCTCTCTCTCTCTCTCTCTCTCTCTCTCTCTCTCTCTCTCTCTCTCTCTCTCTCTCTCTCTCTCTCTCTCTCTCTCTCTCTCTCTCTCTCTCTCTCTCTCTCTCTCTCTCCTTTCTGCTTTGTTTGTTATTATTTTTTAATATCCTTTATGGGTTTCAACCCATTTTCAAACTGCCATCACCAAGAAACTTTTAATTTTTCCTTGTATAGATCTTGTCACATCCCTTCCTGGATACACATGTAGCCTAACAAAAAGGAATAATCCCTCACTACATGATGAGCTTAAACAACAAGACAAAGGTACAACATACTCACATGGGCAGGAAACCATCCATTTAAACTTCAAAAGACCAAGAAAGGAAGGTATAAATCCACACGACTAGAGGAAGATTAGCAACAAGATGTTCAAACAAATAAAATTAATCAAGAAAAGAATAAATTGATTTCCATAGCTCCAAGAGAATAAGGGAAGTTGTACTTATTTCAGAATGATGGTTTTGTAACGTCACAACCCTACATTAGTGCCCAAAAAGAAGGAAACAATAGTAAATAAAGGAATAAAATCACTGCATGTTGATACACCCCAATTTGATTTGTTCTTATGCTACCAGAGTTTGTGAATGATAAGATAAAACCTCTTTTGGGAAGCCGACAACTGGCACACAAAATCAAAGGAGAAACCAAACATAGAGATCAGTCATAAAATCATGGCTTGCCAAGTAATAACAATATTGCATAAAGTAATAGAAATTCAACATCCAATTAGCATACAACTCAACACAAATATTTATAAATTTTATTGTTGTCTTAAGGAATGAATCACCAAAACCCACACATGTTGTCTTCCTATAGTTGACTACACAATCCCTGTTGCAACTTGTACAACTCACACAGCTCCTGAAGCTCAATGCAATTTTATAGTTTCAACACATACAACTCTTGTAGAACTTTTGTAATAGTTCTATAAAACAAAAGATGAAGATGTAACAACCTAGTCTTTAGTCTAAAATAACATATTGACAACTCTTAACACTACTATAATGATCTCTTCAACACATAAGAATCTGAAATTTTCTCGAATATCTCTTAAAATAAGTTGTCATGAACAACAAGAAGGCAAACACACAACAAAAAGTGAAAAATTGAAAACAAACTCAACTATTTTTTTGGATGATGTAGGATTGCTGGTGAACCCTGATGCTCCTATATCAAAGAGCCTACATTGAGGATTGGATCAAACCATTCACCATTTATTTAGAGCACTGGCCACCATCACTTCTTTGGTTACTGTAGAGGAAAACTAATGCATTGGAGACTTAACATAATTGAACAGTCCACTTGACACTGTACTCCCACATTAAATTATCAACCAAGGAGTGTAAGCTTATCATGGCACTGCACTGTATGTGCCTTCAGGGCTCATATTCTTCTAAACTATCTTATCCAAACCTAGTCAGATTATTTTACTTTGATGGAATTCATAGAAATGCAAGAACAGTAAAAATAGTTACAGAATCTAGTGGCTACGGGTACCTTCAGCATAAGTTGTAGATAACTGCTAACAATAGAAAATTACAGAACTAATCCAAAACATTCAAAATGATGAGAGAACTAATGCTAACCTCTGAAGGACTTAAAGTAGACAAAGCATGCATTTGTTCATGAACCATACCACTGTAATTTAACAATCAAAATATTCTAATTGACTCGTGATGTATTTATAAACTAATGGAAAACAAATTTAACAAGAATGCACAAGGGAATAAGAAAATAAATGAAGTGGAGATCAATACCTTGAGTGGTCGGCTCAGGGGACTGACTCACTTAGCTAGAAATCAAATCTACTTCAAATACTCACACATCCGCATAACACATAGTTCCATTCATTTCATATCATAAACAGAATCTCTTTCAGAATGTATTCAATAATGTCATTCTTTAATCAAACATGTTTGGAGCTTCTAATCTTGAAAGTAGAACAACAACTGAGTAATTGGATAATAAGTAACTAACTTGACACCGAGCTCATCCCTTCTAACTTATACAAAACGGGAGAGTCTTATACAACTACCAACTAACTTCAACCATCAATCCATTCCTAGATATTAGGATACAGGTTTAGGATTGATTTATTAATTCTAACTTAATAGAGGAAGGAGAATCCTATTCAAACAAGAATTCTTATGCAATAGTTCGTATGAAGAACACACACAAGGTGCGTTTGAAACTAGTCTACTTCTTCTGCATTTATTCCTTCCCATGATGGTTCACATTCATCCTCCAGTTGCCTACACTTCTGGCATTTGGACTTCGACTTCCTTTAATTCTCTTGTTCTGCAACTCGCTGCAAATCCTTCTTTCCTTGATGCCACGTGCTTGCTACTGCACGGGGGTTAATTCGCAAAACATATGCACACAAATAACCTCCATAATTAAACCATAGAATTTCATCTATATTGCATGCATACTCATGTTTAAATCATACAATTGATAATACCATCACCATATTCCATATTAATAATCATAGATTCAAGGTCTTGCAAAGTATATAAAAAGGAAGTATATCATGATGGTGATGTTTAAAAAGTATATGGAAGATCATATGGAAAAGTTCTAAAAGCATATAAAAACAACATAAAAAGAGGTCAATATTTCAACCCATTAGTTACCTTCAAAAGTAAACTTGATCTTGAAGGTTATACCACTTTGCTTTATCAGCTTGTTGCCTTACCCGACAACTTGGAACAATTGATGTGTGCCATTATAGGTGCACATCTTGTTTGCCTTAATGATATAATCCTTTGATGCTATATGTAAACGTTTAAGAACTAATTTTGAAAGATGTTGGGTTTTGTCACCTCAAGAAAAGGTGGGATGCATGGATTGAGGAGTTCCATAATGAGTACTAGATGAAGATTAAAGTACAATTGTAGATAAAGGATAAAATATTTTCACTAGTGTGCTAATCTTCTATTGTGGAATCTTAAATAATACATTCTGAAGATGTAACCAAATCTTATCACCCACCTTGATTTAATGAGGTGTCTAATATGTGTCATGGTTGTCTTTATACTTTTGTAGTTGTCACCTTAGGATATGTTAAACATTCTAATGCACCTATTAGATGTGGTAGAAATACTTCTCCACCTTATCTCCTTGTTTCTCCTATGTGTGTGATTGTGTGCTAGAAGGTGTGTGGTAGGAAATGTCAAGGGCATGGTTAGTTGGAACCCAAGATGTCATATAGAACTTTAAAGATCTTTGTTACATGCATGTTGAATGAAGGAAAAAAATATTTCGTGTTTTCAAACTGGTTCCATGTGTTCCTTTATCCAATCCTAGAGATTTTATCTTTTTTTACCATGAAAGTGGTTTCAATGCTTGGTTGTCTTAAGATTTGTGAAATCTTGTTTGATATTTCTTCAATATACAGAAGGAATGCTATTGAGCCAATCATTAATCCATGACATCCTCTATTTGCCTTTATCTTTCCTAAAAGACCTTAAAATTTTCTTTCCCCTATATTCATTCATTATAAACATCAACTTAAGTGTTCAATTTCTTGATCTAAATTCTTCTTGTCACAAATTGTAAATGCTCTAGTGGCGAGGGTCTTTAAGATTCCCACTTTTTGTGTAGGGGTTGATGATAGGATGCATGCAAATTAATTTTTATGGGGGTCCCTTTCCTATAAACATTGCAAGAAAGATACCCATCAACCATTCATGAGAGGATGCTTAACCCATCTTATATAGTTGTGAATAGAAAGATGTTTCCAGTGTCTATTTAGTTTTCCTCTATTCCGAATCTTTTATGATTCTAGATCCTTGTGTTGTCGAAACCCATGAAAACCTCATCCAAATTGATTGTGATTCTAGATCCTCTTGTGTTAGACTTGTAATGGTGTCTTCTTGGGCATTTTTAATTATCACTTATATGTTTGTGCTTTTGCTTGATATGTGTAAAAGGATTTAATAGTTTCGTTGATTCAATAGTTTATGTTATTAGAAATCGTTTGATTTATAGATTATGTTAGTAGGTTATTGGGAAGAGGAAAGAGTTAGATTAGTCAATTTTATTTGGAATAATGCTCTTAGTTGAAATGCATTCTAATTTAATTATTATAGTATTGGGAAAATTAGAATTACTTTCTGTAAGTTGAAATATTGCAATTTGTGGAAAGACATTATATTTAATTGTTATGTGTTTGAGAAAATAGGTTAACTTCTCTTAAGTTAGAAATATCAATTGCAAGGGAAGAGAAAATAAATTATTTAATTTGTTAAAAATTGTAGGTTTATTTAATTATGAAAAGGCTTCATATTTAATTGCTTGTACATTGGAAATATATTAATTTCTATTAATTAGAATTATCTATTTCTAGACTTTTGCCTTAAGTGAAATGCTTTGTGAAAAATAAGTAAAAAGTTTTATGTTAATTCGAGTTAGAGGTATATATTGGAAAAGGGCTTGTTTTCATTTCATTATGTATTGTTTGCAATTGGAGAGCAAAAATAGAAGAGAAAAAGACATCTCAAAACCCTCTTTGGAAAAATTGGAATGTCGGCTTGCTTGCTACTTGGAGTGGATTGGAGTATTTGTAGGAAGAACTAGAATCAACTAGTAATTGCCCTTTGATTCTTTGAGGTAATCCTTACCTTATTTATGTTAGAGATGCAATTCTTATTGTTGTAGGAATTTATTTTTTAAAAATTGATTTTCCTACCAAAATTATGGCAATTTTTTTTAAATCATAAAATGATTTGAAAAGTGTGTTTTTGGGTAGGAATAGAGTAAAATCAGTTTTAGCAAATTTTGGTTTTTGTGAAAAATACATGGATTTTCTAGTTTAACCTGATTAGATCCTTTTGAAAATCTCGTGTTTTAAAAAGTGTGATGTTGGGCATATGGGGATCAAAAGGGTATTTTTAGAAAATTGAATTTTCATCTTTTTCAAAATTTACAAAATTTGAGGAAAATTTTGGGAAGGATTCTTCAAGATCCATCAATGGCAGAACCTGGATATTTTTAAAAATTAATTATTTTTATTTCTTAGAATTTGGAAATTCTGAAGTGTTTTTATTATGTGAATCACATATTTTCCCATAGAAATTAATTTGTGTGTGCATTGGGATACATGTTTTCTTAGAAAATTGAACCTTGCCTATCCTCGAGTTCCTCGAAGGAAAGTTAACCTTTTTATAGGTCTTAAATTATAATTGTATATTTTTTCCCTCATGGACATGAGTGTTACGTGTTTTGACCTCATTTCTCCATGTCTTGACCTTTTCGGTTAGGGTTGACTTTTTGGTCAAC
Source organism: Cunninghamia lanceolata (assembly GCA_027924645.1). Taxonomy (NCBI): domain Eukaryota; kingdom Viridiplantae; phylum Streptophyta; class Pinopsida; order Cupressales; family Cupressaceae; genus Cunninghamia; species Cunninghamia lanceolata. The sequence goes on along the minus strand of BSBN01001292.1, from coordinate 118,446 downwards.
ATTGACTTTTGGACTTAGGAATGGATACCTAGTCTTCTTGAGGGTTACTGGTAGAAGTTCATAATCCCTATGCATCATTGTTTTATCTTGATGATTGTATGTATGTTTATTTGACGTGATGATGTCTACCTTGTTTTTCATGCTATTTACATTTAGAGAAAATGATGTTTTAACATGCATGAATAGATTAATTATATTATGGCTTTTAGGTGTTTTCCCTTCTCTTCTCAACTAGAATGGAATGGTTAGTGATGATGAATCGAAAAATGATGTGTATGAATTTAAAAGTATTGATGTTTCTTGTGTTAAACTCTTTCCCTTCGTCTACTTGGATGGGTCATGAGTAACCCTGTGGTGAATTATGCATTGGACTATGTGATGTGTGCATTCATGTGTGGGTGTGCATTGAATTCTATTAGTTTATTGATCCCCTTGGTGTTTTATTGGGTGGGTGTGGAACCCATGTTCAACCTTGTGTGCATTACCTTAGTGTCTTGTTTGAGACCCTTGTTGTGTGTGAGATTGGCTGTGTTAGAAGTGCATCCTTAAACTTCTCTCTCAGTAGCTCGGGGGTTTCCTCGAGTGACATAGACATCTATTACGCTTGACGATAGTAATATTGTTGAGAGATGGGTAACATTCCCTATTGGTCCAATCATGAAGATCCCTTAGGAGTTGGATGGTTTCCTTGTTCTTTATTTACTTTATGATCATGTTGTATCTCGTCTATTGGAGCACTTTGGAGGTGATTCATTAATGTTGTAATATTATTCTTGTGTAATTTAATTATTGGAGTGTGATCCTTCCATGTTTAAGAAGTATCCTCTATCATGTAATTGCATTATGATTTTGTTTGGTTGGAAAATGAACCTTGTTTTGGAAGGAAATGGTCATGTTGGGAATGTTGTCTTATGTGTATAATTGATTACATTATCATGTTGGGGCCATCTTTTATATATGATGTTATTTCTTTATGTTATGTTTATGAGTTGGGTTGTATTATGCTCGCATAATGGATACAATCAACATATTTGTATTTGGCCCATCTCAATGTTGGTGTCGAACAAGTGTGGCTTTCTGTATGACATTTCTCATGTTTTGCATGTATGTTAGCATGATTTGGAAAAATGCATCTCCTTTATTTATGAGTTGATTTATTGTTATCATGCTTGAGATGGTTAGTAATTTGATGTAATGTGATTGGATCCATTGTTTGACGTCTTGTCCTTGTGAGGTTTTGTGATTGATCCTCCCTTTAGCTTGTTGGTCATTTATCCACATTGCTTAGCTTGTGGGCCATTTGTCAATGTTGGTTGTTCTTGTCTTGAAGAGAAGTGTGTGGCCTTGTATCCACCTTCTCTCTAGTGCCTTTGTGTGATGTTTGATTGGTTTTGTCCTTGAGTGTGCAATTGTGAGATGCAATTGTTACAATTACATTCGTGAAAAATTTGTTCGTCCTATTTTTGTCTGTTAATATCCTAGTGTAAAAGCCAAGGCATTACACCTTTCATTGGAAGAAATATTATATCTAAAAAAAACACAAAAAAAACAAAATAGTTCAAAAACTCAAAAAAAGGAAAAAATGTAAAAATCAAATATGTTGTGAATATATGCAATGCATTTTGTTCCGTCATTACATTCGTTAGTGGTTTGCTTTTGTTTGATTTTTGTCTTTGTAAGGAATCTAAAGTTGCAAGTATAAGTTCTTCTTATTAAACCATAGATTCCTTAAAATAATCTTACCATTTCCCTTTCATATTTCTAACAATTTTAAATAAATTCAACTTCTATCTTTAAACCGATCTCGATCTTAGTTGTTATTCAACCTAATCTAAAACAAAGCAAGTTTGCAAATCCATAGTACCCTATAGAAGTTAATAGGTAGATCTTCCCAATTCTCCTTGGTAAGTGGGAGGTCTTAGAAGTCAATTACATTTTGGTTGTACTTAGCCCCTTACTCTGAAAGCAACGCAAAAAAATCAAAAGAAAAAAAAGAATAAAATAAAAAAATTGTTGATGTCCATACTCTTGAGTGGAGAATAGTCTAAGCTCAAAGCTATGAGGGTGGCATACAATGAAGAAGCAAAAATAGAAAATGAAAAATAAAAATAAAAATAACAAATTGAAAAAATAAGCAAAGCATGCACACATGCTCAAGTTAGGTAAGGCCAAGAGTCTAGCTCGCTTTCTAACGCCATCCTTGTTGAGAGCTAAATCATTTACCCCAGGTCTAACCTATTGGCTATCTCTTCTAATATAAGTATAGAAGGTATCGATAACATTTGTTGCTTGTCTACATCAAAAGATAGTCTAAGTGTTAAGTCTAGATAAGGATTAGTTTTTAGCCTTTTGTATAGATTAATCAAAAATTATTTCATCATCATTCCCATAAGCAATCTTGAGTTGGGAGGCCTGTCATGTCCCTATACTAACGAGTTATAATTGAATCAATTATGCATGATTCATAAATCGATATAGATCATATATATTTAAAAATAAATTAAGTATTATATACTAAAGCAATATTATAAATAATATATTATAAAATATAAATAACAATTATAAATATTAATATAAATATAAATAGTAATAATTAAATATTATTATAATTATATATATATATATATATTAATATAAATTAAATATTATATATATATATAAAAGTGAGGCATTATAGATGGGCCGATCCCACACATGATTGACCCCTCCCAAAGAAAGCACATAAGACAAGCTTTATACACAAAGTGATCCTTGTATAAAGCAATGATTGACAATAGAGACAAAGTCAACTAACAATAGCAAAGGAAATCAATGATAAGAAACACTTAATAAGGTTGGTAATAAGACCATCAAAAGGCTGCCAACTAGATAAGGATTATTAAGTGCTTATGAGGAGTGGCAACTCTTGCATGAAAGGACACTCATCTAAGGTATAAAGATCGAGGGACTCCACTCAAGGCAGGAAGCAATTGATTCAATCATCACAAGCATTCGATATGCAATATCCATCAACATAATTAATATCATTCATTGTATTATAAGACAAATATTGAATATTTATCAACATTAGCAATCCAACAAGAGAGTCATAAATATATATTCATATATATCAAGTGAATTTAGATAAATTAGAGGCAACGATCTGCCATACTCATAGCCATCTAATAGTGGTGGAATTCTATAAATCAATCTAGTTCCTATTGAAGGAACAACCTTGCATAAAGGAGTTATTATTTTAGTGATCCATAGGATCACTTGAGCATCTCAAATCATCCAAGGAGACAAATCTCATATTGGTACGATCTCTCTAACTCATACGATTATCCTTAATAGTTATACTAACCTAACTCATGATATACGAGGGATGAGCGCGACCTTACCACATTTTTAATCTTTCACCTTTACCCCTATGAGGACATTTGGGTTGTTAGGGACGTACAATTTGTTGTTATTATTATTATTGAAATGGCTCACACAATAGGTGATTGCCAAGTGGTGGTATTGACAGGTGAGTGCATGAAACCCTTGGGCCTATGGCAGTGGAGTACGATTATTCGACACTCTAAACATAATATTTTTCCCTCCTCTGCTAGGGTAGATGATTGGGCTAGATTAATGACCAGGCTCGATGTCGTCCTTCCCAAAGTATATCATGAGGCATAAACATGGTTAAAGTATAAGTATGAGGAAATGCAATTAGATATATGTACTTATTCATTATTATTGATTATGATTATGATATTGCTAACTCTAATGATTGTAAATGGATATATGTATTTGTATATGTTGTTAATGTCTTTGATTGCAGGATTTGAGTATATGTATGCACAAGTAACTTTACATTCTTGCTCATTGTTATTGATTATGATTATGATATATTGATTTCATTACTAAATTGATCTCTAATAGTGCTAATGTCTCTTTCTAGTAGTTATTCTTGTGTGCAGGTTAAGAAAACAAGAATATCCTAAAAGGGGACATTACATGCTTATTATATTTCAAATTGTGAGCCTTCCTGGGCATTGATGCATCTAATAGTGTGTTCTCAATCCCTTAAATGGATCAAGGTGATTGGGTTTTAATTGTAGACAATCTAGAGTTCTGTTTTTACTAGATTGATGTCCTTCCTTTGTCTATCTGTGTAAGTAACTTGTATCATTCTATTGTAGAACATATTTGGCTATTGTTGCTTGTAGACCCTTAATTTAACCCAGAATTGATTCTTGTTTGTCTAAGACAAGGTAATTTGGATATGATTATTTTGGTGGGATTCTCGATGCCTGATCCTATGGTATAGATAGTTTGGTCTTGAACCCTTGTGCATTGGTTTTCTAGTGTAATTGATATTGCTTACATTTGTAATTCAAGGTTATGCCTAATAAGACTAAGGGTAGTAGTAGAGTACCTTGCTATTAAAGGTTAATTGTATTTTACCTTAGATACTTAGGGGTAAATACGTTACCATGAACTGATTGAACATAGTCAATTATAAGGACATAACATAGTATTAGATATCTACATAATAGTTAGGTTGAGGTCAATACATTGTATCAGTCCAATGAAAGGATGGAAGTAATAGTAGTAAGGCAAAGTTGTATGACAAACCCTAGTAAAAAGTGAACCTGGCACTTATATTTCAGAGTCAAGGCATAATGTTTTGATCATTATATCTAGACTAGGATTTGCAAGAACTAAATTTGTGGGTGATAATGGTTAAACTATCTCAGCTATTATGTTGTAACTATATATAGTGTTGTAAACTCTTAACATTGATAACAAAGGACATAATAGTCTTGAGAATGTGAACCATGATTGTGTTAATCAAGAAAGAATGATGAGAGAGCAAAATTACATTTGTCTAGATCATGATGAGTGAGGCTCTTTGGTCTGACACTTCAAATAGAAAACACCATATGCAAAAAGACAATACTAAGTTATAGTTGATGAAAGACATGAACGATGAAATCATCTTAAAAATTCAGAGAGATGAATTTGTAGAGAAGGTAAATTCAATCATAGAAGTGTATAATAGATGATGATATGATAGCATGCAGACAATCAATGATAGAGAAGAACCATGTTAAAGTATACGTGAGGCACAAAGTATACGTGTAAGATATAATATACAGAGTACACATGAGTCGTGTAAGTCCCTATCATTCACAGGATGGCAGGATGACTGCTCTGATACCACTTGTAATGTCCCCTTTTAGGATGTTCTTGATTTCCTAACCTGCACACAAGAATAACTACTAGAAAGGGATATCAACACTATTAAAGATCAATTTAGTAATGAAATCAATGCATCATAATCATATTGAACAAGAATGTAATGTTACTTGTGTGTACATATACTCAAATCCTGCAATCAAAGATAGTAATAATAGATACAAATACATATATCCATTTATAATCATTAGGGTTAGCGATATCATAATCATAATCAAGGATAATAAACAAGTACATATATTCAGATGTATTTCATCATGCTTATACTTTAACCATGTTTAGGCCTCATGATATACTTTGGGGATGGTGATGTCAAGCATGGTCATTAATCTAGCCCAATCATCTACCCTAGCGGAGGAGGGGAAAATATTACATTTAGAGCATCGGATAATCATACTCCACTGTCATAGGCCCAAGGGTTTTATGCTCGCCCGACAATACCACCACTTGGCAATCACCTACCATGTGAGCCATTAAATAATAAAAATAATAACAAATCGTACGTCCCTAACAACCCAAACATCCTCATAGGGGAAAAGGTGAAAGATTAAAAATGTGGCAAGGTTGCGCTTATCCCTCGTATATCATGAGTTAGGTTAGTATAACTATTAAGGTTAATCGTATGAGTTAGAGAGATCGTACTAATATGCGATTTGTCTCCTTGGATGATTTGAGAAGCTCAAGTGATCTTATAGATCACTAAGATAATGATTCCTTATGCAAGGTGGTTCCATCAATAGGAACTAGATAATATTCCACCACTATTGGATGGATATGAGTATGGCAGATCACTGCCTCTAATTATATCTGAATTTACTTGATATATATGTATATATATTTATGACTGTCTTGCTGGATTGTTGATGCTGATAAATATTCAATATTTTTCTTATAATAGAATGAATGATATTAATGCTGATGGATATTACAAATCGGATGCTTTGTGATGAGAGAGTGAATTGCTTAATTCTTCTATCCTTATGTTGCCCATCGATCAAGTACTTATATGTCTTGGAGGGATACCTTCTTACCATCGGCCACCACCTTTCAAGAGGCGCCACTTCATGAAGATGATTTTTTTTTTATCTTTGACCGATTGCTTACTAATCAGATCGCATCTTTTAAGTTGGTTCGCTACCTTATTAGATCGCCATACGAATCATTGCTTATCTTAAATAGTATTAATTGCACCTTTTTCTATTATGTATTTTCTTTGGTTTTAATTTGTCTTATTCTAGATTCGTTGGGTCCTCCTTAGTTATTTTAATCACTCCTATTACTTATAAGTTGCTGGTCATTATTGATCGCTAACTTCTTATGTATTTAGGTGCTTCTTTATATTGATCCGCCCACTTCATACTTGGGCTCGATGGTTCTTATACCATCACTGAACTATTGTTTAATATTATTTAGTTAATTAATTTATAATATTTGATTTATAATTTATAATATAATAATATATATTATAATAATATTTAAATCATTAATATCTATATTTATATTAATAATTATATTTGAATAAATATATTATATTGTATTCGATTAATAATCGGTTCACTATAGGGACATGGCACTTGATTCCCTAATAAATCCCATCTCAAAAGTTTAGCAAGTCACCCTATTCTAGTCAATCCGTAATCCCCTGAGTCAAAAATCCTACTAAAGAAAAATCACATTGTTAGTTCCATATGCATATCATTATGAAAACAAGCAATAAAGCTTGTCATAGAAATTTGCATCTATCTGAAAGTATCAAAAGTGGCATTGCATTTACATTGTTTCATATATCCATACAAAAATTCACTTCGCATCCATCTCATACATATATGCAAAAAAATTACAAAAGCTCATGAGCTTTGTACCATACATCTATAAGCATAAAATGTCTCTAAATAAGAATTCTAAAATCAACCATGTGCATAAGAGTGAACTAAAGTGAACAACATAAATCATAATAATGTATTGACTAGTACCAATCTTGGTCATTGCAATAAGTGTCATAGAATGTTAGAAAGTATGAGTACAAGTGCTCCATCATGGTAGCCTAAAAAAAAGTAAAAAGTGTGGACACAAGTGTGTAAGTCTCCCCATGCAAGGGAGCAAATATAAAAAAACTAAAGCAATAAGAGAAGATCTCCTAAGATCCATAAGGTCAACTCTGGCCTATAGATCCTCTAGGAATCCTACTCTATGGTCTCCTCCAACTCTTTGCCATGTCAGAGTGTTTGGAAGTCCTTTGTGAAAGTCCCTGAGAAGAGATCAATATGTGAATCCATGATTGTGGCTGACCAAGTGTCCTAGTCTATGAGTGAGATGATGGTTGTCTACTAACTCCAAAACTAGCTACCTCTCATAGAAGAGTAACCTCAATCTCCAATGCAACAATTCTAGTCCTTTGAGATTGTAACACTACTTCTCCCCAGGTTATTTTATTATTTTGCAACGGATTTATTATGGTTAATATTTAGAGTTAAGATAATTTAGAGTAAGTGAAGATATCAAAATATATAGAAATAACAAATGAAAATTACAACATGTAATAATTTAATAAGAACTCTAAAGTAAATCATTAACAAGACAAACTGGATAACGTAATCACATAATCACATTAAAATCAAAGATTATATAATAATCCCATTATATTTTATTATTAATAAGTTTAGTACTTATCTAAATCACTGAGCACTTGGATTGGCCACTTCTAGGAAGATTTCAGTGTTCTTGGCTCTCATAGCTATGGCACATTCCAGGAGGAACTAATTGTTATTCAGAACCAATTAGCTCTTATTCAAAAAGCACACATGTTTCCCAAGCATCCAACTCTTTTTTAGAAAACACACATGTTTCCAAAGCATCCAACTCTTTTTCAGAAACACACATGTTTCCCAAGCATACAAGCCTTGGCCAGGACAATCCCAGGTGTAAACTATACCTTGAGTTGGACACACACTGTGTGCCCCTTCTCCTAGAGTTGGACACATCCCATGTGCCCATTCTCCTAATGCCCCTAGCCCACCAAACCACTTACTTCTTCCTTGAGTGTTCTCCATGCTCTTTCCAAGTCTCACATAAATGCCTTATATAACCTTTTAAGGGGTGGTTTCCAAACCATCACACTCTTTCATAAGATTGCATTTCAATAATTATTTAAATAAATACATTTATTCCTCCCATATTAAAAGAGGTTATATAAATACTCTTTATCAATCTCTATTTAACTAAAGGATCATAATATCCTTTATTTTTCCATCTCCTTTTTAATTATAAAAGGTTAAATAAACCTTATCCTCTTATAATTTTAAAAGGTTATTCACAAATAGCTTTTCTTTTTCCATTTGGGGAAAAAGTCGCATAACATTTCTCCCATGTAAATCAGTTGTTATCCTCGGTAGCTCAAGTTGAATCTACAACATAATTCAACAAACATAGTTAGTCAAGTAAGTGTGGATATAACATTATCAATATCACAATGAATCTATTTCATTTTAACTTCATTTATAATTATATTTCTCAAATGTTAGGTATATTCAATAACTCTTTTACTTTAACTGAAACCACTATTAGATCCCATTGTTAATCAATAACATGATTAGAACTATAAGTACATTTTCATAGATCATGAATTTATGAAGCTAGTACAAGTGTATACACTAAATCTCCTATCAAATAATCTTTTACATTTGGTCATTCATGTGCAACCTTATTTTTAATACAATTATTTTAATCTTTTAGGTGTCACTTCCACATAAAACATACAGAAAGTATTATCATGTGATCACATAACACTTACCTAGTGAATGGCATGCATATCCCATACATGTAGTTGCTCATCATTGAGTACCATATACTCAAAATATATTTAGAGATGATAGTCATGCATTTCGGACTACATGAATATCCTCTTTTCATATACCAAATACAATTGAATGGAAACAAGTACACAATAACCTTTAAACAAAGTTCATATTATTTCACATAGCTGCTGAAAGAAAACTTTGTGGTAATTTTTGAATCCAACAAGGATGCAATGTAAATTATCTTATTCTAACAACATGGTGTTTATAATACCTATGTTTATTACACTAAGAACTAACATACTTCACCTTATCATTGGTTTACAAATAATAGACAACATCATATGTACAAGGTTATTGGGTTGATCAAGTCCAATAACAAAGTACAATAAAACAAAATAAGGTACAAGAAATCCTATAATTCACCTGAAGAGGCAAAAGAATAGTAGCAAACAATATTCACCCACAAAACATTCCATAGAAAAAGATTATCTTTAATCCTTATAAAGAACTAAGTTAACTGAATTTTATTTTAATGCAGGGATTAATTTTAGGATGATGGTTTTGCTAAAATGATGAGGATACCTTCACATTGCTGACCATGTAAGACAACTCAAAAAAATAAAGTGGACCATAATAAGTGTTGTTGGGAATTTCCTTAATAAATGAAATAGCTAGAGGTACACAAGGATATTATGAGTCATTCCCATAAAGTATGATGCTTGGACATCTATTTATATGTGATTTGTATGTAAGGAAAAATATTTGGTGCCAATTTGCAATCTGAAAAAATGGTTTTGATTTTTCTTGAGGTGGTCTCTACCCCTGTAAATTTTGATATGTTCCCATGGCAAATGCTAACATAACCTATTTGGTTTCATATCTTATTATTTCATTCCATCTAAACAACACCATATTTTCCAAAGTTTAAGATGTGAAAATGATCCTGGGACCTATGACTTATGGGCCCACAATATATTTTATGTTAAGCAAATACAAGTATTAATTTTCAACTATATATAACCCTTGGTCTATTATTCTTTTCATGATTATTGTAGGATCCTTTATTGTTATTTAAGACTTTTATGATGTTGCTTGTATAAGATCATCTCATCTATAAAGTTTGTTGATAATAAGCATTAATATTGACACACTCAAATGAAGATATACATTGAGAGATAATGAGCTAAAAAATTGAGGAACCAATCAAAGATAATGAGGAAAGATAGGAGAATTTAACCAAGGAGTTTACAAATCTCTTTGGGATATTTCAATATGAGAATGCATATAAGACATGAGTGTGAGAAAAACCAAGTGTTTAGAGAGAGCATCTGGTTGCAGATTGATTAGTTGAAGTGCCATCTACCCAATCACTTGTTAAGGTATTTTAACTTTATTCAAGATCTCTATGGTAGAAGAGGTCAAGAATTAGAATGATAAATAATTTCACACGTACAAGGAGAGGCATCGTTAGAAAGAAGACAAATAATTATATGACTTATGTCATCAAAGGAGTTAATGAACTTACATTCAAATAAAGGAGACACTATAAAAGTAAAGAATCAATAAAATTGATGGAGCAAAGAAGTAAAATGAAAGCTATGGAAGGAAACAAAAGTCTAATACCAAAGAATGAACCTCAATCCTAAATTGAAAACTTGAGTTGGAGAGAGCTAAAGGTAGGAAGTAGTTTGTCACCCACGAAAAACAAATGACCAAATATTATTATACAACCATCCATTCTTGATGAAGAAGATATAGGCCTTTCTCATCGATCTATTTAAAAAAACCTTGCAAAGGAATCAAGGATTAATAATAACCCCCCTTGACAAAAAGAAGTCCCCATATTGATATAGAACTTTATAGTTTCATCATGGGTAAGAAGAGATATGCATATATGGATAGCATGAGGCATACTAACTAATCAATAGTAAAAATGGAGTTTGAGAACATTTAGAGGTCAAGTTTCTTGATAGAAGGAAAGTTAAAGTCAGGGCATATTAGAAAGTCCTAAGAGAGGATAGAAATGTTCGTAACACACACGTAGGAAATACAAAGTCTAGTAACCAATACAAAAGGAACAAGAAAGTATAAAAGTGATGGTTAATCCTTTGAGTCCTAGCTAGAAGAGGTAGATGGTGTTCATGTTTATTCGTGATGAGACAAAATAACCTGTTAAACACTATAGAATGTGCATGCAAATTTAAACATCCATTAGACAAGCAAATGCATATCATTAGTTGCAGTAATCTCCAACTACTCTTATGAGGAATGACAATCATTGGTATAAGAACACATTATTAGATGAATGCAACACCATAGAAAACTACAAAATGATTTTTAAAAAAGAATTTAAATTGATCAGAGACAACATGATTGTAACATGATTGCCACTAAAATTACGCCAAGTCTAACAAAGGAAACATGAGTCCATTAGGGCCTTTAATAAAATATTCAAGTTACTAAGATAGCTTAAGAAAGAATCAAATGTTGAACTTAACAAATGGAAGGTCATTGAGGAATTAATACCCATTCTATGGAAGAAAAATGAAGATGTTACCACCATCTTAAGATAGTGCATACAATAGAACAATGGGTATTGAATAGACTATGATTTCTATGCAATCAAGAATGTAAAGTGATAACCACAATGTCTATGGAAGCTCTTTAAGGAAGATATAATGTGAATGATATGCAAGCTTAATGATACCACAATGAAGAATATAAATCATGGACGATTCATTAACTATAAGAGGACCTTACAAGAGATAAATGCCTAAAGAGAATATTTCATGAGATCCTTCCACTATTGAGCCATTATATTGAATATTATCTAGATATAACTTGAGGATTACAATTCATAGGTGCAAATCATGCATGATTCCAAGTACATCGCCCAACACCCTAAACAACCATAATACTAGTAGGGATCAACTTTTATGTAGATTATTGAACCCTAAATGATTCAAGTAGCAATAGATGAAACAAATATGACCACTAATATCGGCCAATCATGTACTGCCAAAAATGCATTGATTGGAGGTAGTTTACAAAATGCTATCCAATAAAGTAACAATGCAATTCTTTATTAATGTGAATATAGCCAATATCAACAAATCCATAGAGTGAATGATTAGTAAACACCAACTTATAGTTTATAATTAAACTTATTTGTAGAACTCTTCAATCCAAATGAATCACATTCATTGAATTATGAATACATCTATTTTGAATGACAATCTTTTGCATAGTCCCACTAACAAGTTTGTGAATGATCCATTCTAACCTCTCTTGGATATGTGATATCCCATTCACAATAATTAGTACCCCAAAGGCCCCCATCTTTAATTCAATCAAAATATAAGACATAATATCTACTAAATTTTATGTTATTAAAACATTATGTACATGAAATAAGGCATATATTGTACCGTGGGATATAATTTCCTAACAAGGAACTACCCCACATTTTAATTTCTTAACAAAGCACCCCTCACATTGTGCTTTTATTTATTTTTTATGATGTTATTTTATCTTTACTAAAACAAACGATGTCCTATGGAGAACAATGTGACCCTTCAAAATAAAAGTAGGTTGTATCATAAGGAAAAGAAAACACCATATTTTAATATATAAAAAAGTACATGAATATAATAGCAACCATGAAGTGGTGCAAAAGTATAGGAGGATGAATTGGAAAAAATGAAGAGAAGAGATATGTATTGTTATTATTTAAAATAATAAGTAGATGGTCCCTTCATAGTTATATATTTATAAAGAACATGTAAGGACATTATCACGCAAAGTGGGGACTAAACAAATCTTTAGTTTATAGTATTTTTTTCTTTTTTAGTTGCTCATAAGTATAAGTGGTGATCGATTGCTTTAACCGAGCACAAGGAAAAAAAATAAATATGTTTAGAGGTGATTTTTTTTAATTATTTAAATTTCAATAAAAATATATGCATCAAAATTTTAAAAATTTGGTCATAGGTTTAGATTTTTTTTAATTTATTTATTTTTATCATAAATTGGTAAAAATGGTAGCAATTACTCTCATAATTATAAGTTATAAAATGTAAGGTAAATAATTAGACAATTAGTCATAGTCCTTAATATAATTGAGGGCAAGATGTCAACAAGGCGGTCTCATAATCACAAGTCTCAAAGGAATGCTCTTGTAAGCACAAGATTGTTTAGGCTCATATAGCCTTATAAAAAAATGATTAAAAACATCTTACAATTCAAATCATATTTCTAGGAAACTTCTATAAATATTGATGTATGTGATCTTGCTATGGGTACAATGTGTCTAATATATGCATCTTGTCATATTTCAATCCAATTTGGATGTTGTATGTTGATGTGATTTTATAAAGTAAATGGGTCATTGGTAATAGGGATGTCCCTAGAACTTGTAAAATTGGGTTTGTTGTCTTATAGGTTAGGGTGAATGTACAAGGTTGGATATACACAAGTAATATATTAAAGATTGTTCAATATGAAATTTGAAAGCATATAGCACACTTTAGATAGGAAGGCTTGATCATTAGGCTCTAATACCAAATGTAATGCTACTTCTCCCCAAATTTATTTTATTATTTTGCAATAGATTTATTATGGTTAATATTTAGAGTTAAGATAATTTAGAATATGCGAAGATATCAAAATAGATATAAATAACAAATGAAAATTACATGTAATAATTTAAAAAGAACTTTAAAGTAAATCATTAACAAGACAAACTGGATAACATAATCACATAATCACATTAACATCAAAGATTATATAATAATCCCAATATCTTTTATTATTAATAAGTCTAGTACTTATCTGAATCACTGAGCACTTGGATTGGCCACTCTCACCCTAGGAAGATTTTAGTGGTCTTGGCGCTCATAGCTATGGCACATTCTAGGAGGAACCAATTCTTATTCATAACCAATCAACTCTTATTTAGAAAGCACACATGCTTCCCAAGAATCCAACTCTTTTTTAGAAAACACACATGTTTCCCAAGCATCCAACTCTTTTTCAAAAAATACACATGTTTCCCAAGCACACAAGCCCTGGCCAGGACAATCCCGGTGTACACTATACCCTGAGTTGGATACACACTGTGTGCCTATTCTCCTAGAGTTGGACACATCCCATGTGCCCATTCTCCCAATGCCCATTCTCCCAATGCCCATATCCCACCAAACCACTTACTTCTTCCTTGAGTGTTCTCCATGCCCTTTCCAAGTCTCACATAAATGCCTTATATAACCTTCTAAGGGGTGGTTTCCAAACCATCAAACCCTTTCATAAGGTTGCCTTTTAATAATTATTTAAATAAATACATTTATTCCTCCCATATTATAAGAGATTCTATAAATACTCTTTATTGATCTCCATTTAACCAAAGGATCATAATATCCTTTATTTTTCCATCTCCTTTTTAATTATAAAAGGTTAAATAAAATTTATCCTCTTATAATTTGAAAGGGTTATTCATAAATAGCTTTCCTTCTTCCATTTGGGGAAAAAGTCACATAACAAAGAGGCCACATCTCGTCCATCATGGTAAGTAGGAGCAAGAACATTTGTATATCGCCTTGCTAGTATGGGAACCCTTGCATCAACTAGGAGTTCCTCCTTGGCTTGTCTCATGAAACAAATCAAGACATCTAAAGAATCATTTTTGAATAGGTCTCTCCATCCCTTAGTGGTGCTCGTGTCATAAGTGAAAGAGAAAAAGAGGAATGCTAGTCCAATGTTGAAAATGTAAGCAATACAAGTTACAAGTTTCAAAAGCATAAAAAGAAGAAAAGATGAGCAAGTATGGTACTCACGAGGGTCTCAAAGCTACATGAGGGATCAATTATTCTCATTTCCTCCTTTGTCAACTTTGCAAGTGGAACAAGTTGATCTATGTAGGTGCTACCTCTCTAGGGGATACCTCCTCCTCCCCTCCCTCTAATGCTAACCCGTCTAATCCTCCCTCAATAATGTAGTCTGCATCAAACTCATCATCGATCTTATCATTATCCTCTATAATAACAAGCATTGGGCTCAGTGCACTCATCGTTGTCTTGGTCCCAGACCTTAGAGTGGTCATGTAATCAAAACACCTATAACTAGTGGGACCCAAGGAAGTGCTCCTCTTTGTGCATCAATCAACTCTTGAATTGACCTATAGAATGGGGCACTGGGGGCAATCCCTCAAGGTACTCATCTCCTAACTACTGCAACACTCATTTGATAAAGTGACTCTCCACTTGGCCATTCCTATTGGTTAGGGAGGCAAGTCCTTGGTAGTAGACTCACGTGACTATCCCCTGACCATGCTCCCTCCATCTTTGTTTAGGGATCCACAATAAAATCCTTGTTAGTAAATGTAGCAACTAATCGCACTAAGGTGTCAAAGTGACCAAGTCACCCCCATCTCATAGCTCTTGGAAGTGGCAAATCCAAGGGGGCATGTCTCATTAATATGGAATAATGTGCTCCAATATCCACATCATCACTAGAGAAGGATGATTGAAAGCAAGTGCTCCATGTCATGAAATCCAATAAAGGTCTTTTGTAGACCAAGTCTAGTATGTCAACTCCCCATGTGTAGACTATACCCCTCTCAAGTTATTGAATAATCGATGCCCAACACCATCTAAGCATGGGAACCTTCTTGCCTTTCGACAAGAGGGTGGCAATTAGGCCAATAAGAACCTTTCACAAGGGTGGAATGATGAGTCTAGGAATAGATGTAAGCTAAATTTTGAACCTATTACTAGGTTGAGTCTGTCCCATAATAGTTGCCCAAACTAGCCTCTCTCATTCTAACTCCTTTGGCAGTGTAAGTCGTTCCCCATGAACAGGGACAACAAGAGTGTAATAAACATCATAGAGAGTGATCATCCACTCTCCAAAAATAGAAGGGAATCAAAGGTGTTCTGATCAGTATCCCAGTAGGTAATAATGTTGCAACATATACGAGATGATGGATGATCAATTGGTATCTGTGCTACTTGAGCTAATCCAACTCTCTAAAGGGTAGCATGATTTGCAATAGATAATTCCTCCAAGGAATTTATATACTAGGCTTGCTCATGGGTGGAATTCCATTATATGTAGGTGTCTTGCAAGGAGAAAAATACTTAATCAAACCTTCGTTAAAACCATAAAAACCTTAAAAATTAAAAAAATTGAAAATTGTAAAAAGTTGCAAAACATTCAAAAAACACTAAAAATTGAATAGATTATTAAAAAAATTAGCAATAAACTAAGTTTCAAGAAATATTTCAACAAAAACAATCAAATTAGACCTCAAAATAATTGAAGTTCTCAACGGTCTTGTCAATGGAAGCAATCAAGAGGGTCTCTTGGGTGACCTATAGGGTAGCTCGGGTGACCCAATTTCAAGTGGTAGGGTTGCTTGGGTGACCTGCCATGGTAAAAGGGGTGACCCCAGGCCATGCCCTAGTGTACCCCAATAAACATAAAAATAGTAGAAAATAGACAAAAATTAGAAAAATAAAGTAGTGAAAACCTAAAACCTAGTCAAATATAACAAAATTTTTTTATGATCAATAGACATTTCAATCTAGATTAATGAAAAATAAAGGGTATGCTTTTAGAAAAGCTTTTTCTCATTTTTTGTACATGGGGATTTGCAAGAGGCTAAATGGTGGCCATGGCCTCACTCCCCTTGTCATAATATTTCCATTGGTTGCTCTCTTGTGCTATTTCATTGTCATTTTGTCAGTTTCCCTCTTTCTCCTCTCCTCTCTTCTTCACCCTTGCTTGTGAAAATGGCTCATGTTTTATTTTAGTCTTTCTTTTGTAGTGTAGATTTTATCCTCATTTTCTATCATCATTTTGGTAGGTCATTGAGGCAAGGAAAGGTGACATAGGTAAACACTAACTCATGCGTCTAAGTACATTATTTCATCTTCATTTTTATACTTACTTTGAGCTAATCATTTATCAAATTACACTTGAATCAATTTGTCAATCTCCAAGTCTAGATGCAAGACAACAACAAAGGTAATTATAGGTAATTGTGGGTCCCACAATGCCATTTTTGGGAATGGTACCTATGTGTTATGTAGACTACCATCCCCGAATGGGAAAATATGTAAGTACTTAAAAATGCATAGGTCGATGTGGTAGTCCGAGGATGATTTGGAAATCCAACTCATGACTCTCGAAGGCATGAATTATACCCTCTCAATAATATTTAGGCTTTATGAGATCACCCCTCAACCTATCTAGCCCTTTGTGCATCTTGTTCAACTCCCATATTGAGTTCTAAGTCTTTGTGCACACTAAAAACCTTTTGGTAGATCCTCAATTGGAGGTTCATCTGAGAGACCTTAGAGTCACCCAAGTGACACATCCTTAAGTTGTAGGGTCACCCAGGCAACCTGCCCTAGAAAAAGGGGTGGCCTTGTTCCTGAAAGGGGCAATCCTATCATCTTTTGGTATGCATAATTTCTTTTAGTTCTGTTTAGTTTGCTTCTATTTTTGCTCATGATTGAAAGTCTTCTCGAGTCCTGACTGAACCACTATTGTTGATTGATTCTCCTCTCCTCTTGACTATCAATCAAATTCCAATAATTATTTTGTTATCTCTCCATCAATCCTCTGTGATCTCCCAATCAATCTTTTGTTATCTCTCCATCAATCCTCTATGATCTCCCAATCAATCTTTTGTTCTCTCCATCAATCCTATGTGATCTCCAAATTAGTCCTTTGTTATCTCTCCATCAATCCTTTGCGACCTCCCAATTAATCTTCTGTTAACTTCCAATCATTTCTCCCTTTTGGTGTTGATTCTATCTTATAAATATCTCCTCTCCATTTGATTTTAAAGGTGGTTGTGTACTGCTATAACTTGTCTTTATTCTGCAAAAGGCTCTCATTCTCTAGAATCACCCTTAAGAATTATGCTATTTCTACTACTAAAATTCTTCCCAAGCCTCTAATGCTTACATAGGACTACATGTGCCTCTTTTATTTATTTCAAAGCTTCAAAGCTTCTCCAATCTTGCTTAAAAATCTTGATTTACTTTAAGATCCTAGTTCATTCCCTGTCATTAAGTGGAGGTTTCAATTGTTGCAAAGGAAGATACCCAAAAAGATGGATCCCTAAGGACATAAGCCAATATTGACACCATTGAGTTAGAGCAAGCAACCCTTTGGGTCATATAAGAATAATGACTACAACACCATTACAATGTCATTGCATCCACATCAATCTGAGTAACAACACCACTAAAAACACAACCCATTGTCAACATCATATAGAAACAAACCATAACAAAATAATTTAATTGTCACTCATGACGTTTTGCTTTCGCGTGAACAAAACAACCCGTCAATTCTAACCATGCTTAATTGGCTCCAGCCATGAGAGTAGGAGTGACTAGGTAGACACTTTTAGCAAAGGTGCAATGAGTTTGTTTTGTGGAGTCTGAGTCATCTGCATTGTGCTTGAGTCGATTCTATGCAACACAGAAGATAGATTGATACTCTGAATTGCGGAGCTACAATTTTGGGACCCAATAGATGGGATCACTTCAGTTGATTTCTTTAAATACCCATATCAAGCATTCAAATCTTCTATGTGGCTGACACAACATGAGATCTTCTCTAGATGGTACACCAAGGCTTTTGCTTTGCTAGGCCTTGTAGGTGACATGGACAAACTTCCTCTGCATAATTTTTCTATTAATGCACTGGATCTTTCTACAAGGGAAATAAATAGGGGAACAAGAGATGAGATCTATAGAGCCTACCTATAGTTGAAATGGTTAGAGCCTTGAGAACCTCTTTCCTCAAAGCTTCAACACTATTACAATACATATCTTCACTTTGAGGATGAGATCATCCAACCTTTAGGTTACATTAAGCTCCAAGTGCCTTGTAGTTCAAGGGTCCATTTGACATAGTTTAAAGTTTGATTATAATATTCCTTCGGAGCATTGCATTTGTTAGTACAAGGGAGCCTAAAATCGAGGATCATTTTGTTTTTAGATGCTTTCCTTATTGTGAGATTACGGGGGTGATTGATTCTCTCCAAACCTTCATGGCTTATGAGAATCAAAGATGCTTGACTCTTTTTATTTTGAGAGATGTTTGCTCTTTGCCAACATCTAGGAAGGGCTTTGCTTTTGCAACACTCTAAGTATACTTAAGGATTGCTTCTTCCATTCACATTATTCCTTCTTTACCAAATATAATTTATTTAAATGTACTTTCACTTTAAAACTTACTTTTATTCTTTTTTGAATTGGCTAAAATTACGATTATATTTTTTCAATCTCATGGACTAATTTTAATAGGTAAGATCTAAATTTGACCTTACCTATTAAACGTAACTATTATCCATTCAAAATTGCTTTTCAAATACTAAGACATTCTCTTTATATATATGCCCTGTGTGGCGCTCGCCACGCTTTGGAAAAATATTATCCTACATAATTTACCTGCTTTTACCCTAATAATGTTTTTTTTTTTTTTTAAATTAAATGAGCTCTCGTATTATTCGAGGGAATCTTTTGGTTTTGGCTCTAATGAAGCTCACGGTAAGAACAAAATTGTGTATATATACAGTTACACATATGTTTTTGAACCGTGTGTATACCACGTTCGACTCTGTACGTCCAAAAATTCATAACAGTCGTTTGGGAAAGTTCAAGTCCGTTCCAGAATTTGTTTAGTCTTAGGACAAGTGTAGGTGTCCACAATGGCGAGCTTGACAGCAGCCAAAGTTTCATTTCAGTCCAATGGGAGGGTGCCTTCAATTTCCTCACCTATAAATTCATTCTCTCACGGTGTAGATTCCGCGCGGATGGTTTCAGGCAGAGAATCATCTTTATGTGACCAGGCGCTAAGAATTAGAAATTCCAACGTTAACAGAGGAGTTAAGGTCTCCAGCAGAAAGAGGAGGGAAACTCGACATTTACCCGTGGTTTCAATGGCAACGGTAAATATATTTTTTTGAATTTTAAATTCCCCTTGTACGGTGTTCATTTCAATATTCACACATTTGTGCGTATTTGTGTGGGGATTTGAACATTTGATTTCTATTATGAAAGTCCCCATGATTCTTTTTTAAATTAAGTACACACGGTTTTTTTAAAATCCTTTTTGAAAATTGCTTGATGATGTTTGAACAGGGGAAATCTGAGGCACCGAAGATCATGATATCCGGGGCACCTGCCTCTGGTAAAGGGACGCAGTGTGAGCTCATTGCGAAGAAGGTAAGTATTCATTGCTCTCATTTACTTCAATTTGGATGCATTTTTCTTCCTCCTTTGGTAAATTGATACAGCAGGAAGCTTTTTCGGTAATAAGGTAGTCATGTGCTTAAAGATTACTCCGAAGACCTTGAAAAATTCTTTCCACCATCGATTAGGCCTTTGATTTGGAGGTTGTAAATCTTTTTTGGCTTCAAACTAAACCTGCACTCAGATTTTTCCAAATTCAGATTTGAGATCAGAAGGTTCACTTTTAAACTCAATCCGAATGGGGAGCTCTGAATATGCTAATATCAGGCACTAGAAAATAATTCATAATTCATTTTGCAAGCGCACAATTAGTTAAGAACACTTATTTTTGTTGAATACCAAACAGAGCTCATTCATCTACTTTTCCACTCCGAGACTATAGATGCAGAGCTAACTCAAGAAACTAAAGGGGACTAAGAAAAACTGTGAAAATCAATAGAAGAAAACCTGCACTGGAACACAGTCACACATCTTAGTCAGAAACAACATTTTATTTCATTTTTTTAGTTGTGGGCCTCCCAATCGCTTTGTTGGTTGGGACTGAAATTTACGAGTATCCACAATTTCAAAGGAGCTCCCATGGTGTGGATGTAATACCCTCAGTGAGCTCAAGTACTTTATGTTTATTCACTGATTGTACTGAATAACAAAGCAATTTAAATTTCTTCAAAGAAACAGCCACAATTACTGGAAACACGACTATTTCGATTTGAATCAGCAATCAGTCATAAAACATATTCAATGCTGTTGTTTCAGATCTACCATTCAGTTTCTATCATTCAGAAATTTGCAATATGACAAAGATCTCTGCACAATTACAAACTGGCCCAAAGGCTATAAGATTCAATAATTCCTCCAGATCGGATTTACAACGGTTATCAGCAACTCATGGTGATAGGCGCACAACAGTTGGCTCTGAATTCTTCTTACTTATGCACAAATAGACCCTCACGTGGTTTGTATTCAGTTCGCTCTGGTACTAACTTCCTGGATGAGAAGCCGCTCCAATGTAACTCAGACACTGTTGAATCGGTGGGTCGCTATTCCTTGATCGCCTACTCTGATGTTGGTTTGTGGATGGTGCAGGGATGATGTTGGCGTCTGCTCACAATTAGCGTGGAGTCCTTCAGCTTGTATAAGTGTTCCCAATGTGTCGAAGACACCAAATCGGGCATAACAATCTCCAGATCGCCCTCCGCGCTGCCTAGCAAGCAGATGAATTTGGTGTGATCTCCAATTATCAAACCAGTACAGCAGTAATGCCCTTCCAGGCGCAATTAATACTTAATACTGGAACCCTTGAGCAGTAGCTGGGGTCAGAGAATTGATATCATCATTTCAGCATCAACTATAGGATAAATATGCCATCATTGCCAACTTATAGATCTGAATGACCCATCTCAAACAGGGTCAAACTACTAATGACTCTCCTTGCTTGCAACAACTTAATGATGTAGTTTCCAAAATTTAGAAACAACAGTAAGAGATCATTACTTAGCATGAATATCTTAAAAAGGAAATGGAGGCCCAACAACAATTTATCCAAAGATAGCTTGAAGAACATAATTTGTGGGTTTAGGTGGTGAAGGAAAGAAGGCACCTCCTATTGTTGAGATGGCTGTTCAAGCCAAATTCAATGAAGAAAGCGTGACAAGCTAAGGCATTGAATCTCTGCGTCTGTGGCCTACCTAAGTCCACCAATCCTTTACAAGTTGGTCATGCATTCTTGCATGAATCCTTAGATTTGAAGGTTATCTCTGTCCACAAGGCTTGGGCACTTCCGGACAACACTCTTGTCATCCAATTCCGAATTGCTGAGGATTGTCTACAAGCTCTTAGAGAAAAGAGAAAGCTCTTCTCCCTCCCTCGAATGATTTACTTAGATGCAGACCTTATGAGACTCTAGGTAGAAGAACTTTGGAAAGCCCTTGTCCAAGTTGTAGTTGCCAGGAAAGAGAACAAGTGGACTATTATACAGAATAGTCATGCCATCATTCGTGACTCCCCTCCCTCTGGGTGGTCACATTCTAGATCCTCAGAATGAGGGGGTCTTTAGGTCTCAGTGGGCGAGGATGCCATCTCCATTAGTTGTTGGAATTGCAATGGTGCTATATGGTCCTCTCCAGGTATTTTTGAGGATGTGATTGCCTCTCATCTTCGTCACTGAGACTTACGAGAGCCTTGAACGGGCTCTCCCTCTTGTTATTGGTTATTTTTGGATCTTGGCCTTTCGTCGTGAGACTCATAGGTTTGGGGGTGTTCATGGCTCTAGAGGGGTGGCTTTCCTCATTAGAAATAACCTTAGATAGAGAGTTTCACTGGTTGCTTTAGATGTCTACTCTAGAAACATGTGGCTCTAGATTCACAGGGGACCTTTTCCCATTTGGGATGTCTTCACTGGAGTTTGTTACTTCCCCCTTGCCTCATCTTCTTTTGTTATTTACACTGATGGGGATCCCTATATGGACCTCTATCTAGAGATCTCCAAATACTTCATAGCTGGCAATATCATTCTTTTGGGTGACTTTAATGCTCCCACTGGGATTCTCTAGACACACATTCATGATCTTGCAGAGGATGAGCTATGTCATGAGAATCGAGATGGATCTTGAGGAGTTTGGTTTACAGAGAGTTTCTGCGAATGGAAATACTGCTGTCCCAGCCTATGGAGCTATCTTCTTTGATTAGGGGAATCTTAGAGCCGTCACATTCTCAATGGGCTTCCTTGCTTTCCTAAATTTGATAAATTCACTTGCTTTCCTCATAGTGGTGGTGTAAGTGTCATGGATTATGTTCTCACCTGCAGGTCCCTCATACCCCATATTTGTGGTTTCTTTATTTCCCCTCGGCTCCCACTTGTTGATCATGCCGCGATGTCCTTCATCCTTCTTTCCAATTGTCATTCCTTACCCCCAGGATCTCCCACCACGACCCCCATCACTAGTCATCCCACTATCCATTTTATTGATGATTGTACCCTTGATTATTCAATTGTCTCTCCCTTCTCTTGAAGGGTTTCTATTCCCTCCCTCTTTCGACCTTTGACTCCATATATGACTTCCTTCGTCAAGCCCATTGGGATGCTGCGCTTAAATCTTGCCCCCACACTTTACATCTTCCTCGACCTCCCCACTCCCATGGGTCCTGCCCTATGAACTGGTGGTTTGGTGATGAATGCAAATCTCTCCATCAAAGGTTCCGGTTTTTGCTATCTCATGACCCCTCCTCCATGCCCTCCATCCGTAGGGATTATTGTTGTCTTCTCTGTCGCAAGAAGCGAGAGTTTCTTGCTTCTCAACAACTTGTTCTCCTTGTTGATCTTCACCACTCCCCCAAACACTTTTGGCACTCTTCTCCCAAGGAAACCTATAGGTATAGCCTCTGACATCAGCCCAATACTTGGGTTTCCTATACTTGCTCTCTTCACAATGTGCCTAACCAACCTATTGTTGTGGTCCCCACTTCACCACCTATTTCTACTGTTTTCACCATAAGCAATATTAGGAGGGCTATTTTGAAGTTATGCACCAGCTGGGCAGTGGATTGCGAAGGCCTCCAAGCTGAATTTATCAAATATGGTGTAGATTCCCTGGCCTCACCTTTGGCTAAACTTTTCAATGAGGTTATTTGTTTTGGCTTTCCTCAGTCTTGGTCTGTCATGTCCCCAATGGGATCTGCAACTTAATTTTTTCAATTCTGCCCTAATTTTCTGCAATTTAAATTCTGAAAATTTGCCCTAGATTTCTGCACTTTAGTTTTCTGCTCAAAACCCTGGGTCTGCTATAAAAATCAAACTTGAAACAAATGCACAACTCCACCACAAATCATAATAAAATATTAATGAGAGTACTTCAATGAATTCGCCTAAACATGTAGATAGTTCCCACCATAAGTACACATAGAATATATGATATCACACCATGAATATAGAGTATGAAGTCTGCTGTTATAGATTGCTGTAAATATGAATTCTGAGTTTATAAATGATGACAATAAGGCAACCAAACTGCCCAGCTACAAGGTAATCTTCAATACCAATAAGTACATACCAAAATTAGGCTCATACAAGCCTCAATGAGAGCTAAACGATGGTGAAGAAGTCTGCTACTGTAGGTCTGCTCCGAACCCTAATGCACAGCAGTCCTTAAATCTGCCACAAACCTCTCCCAATGCAGGTGGCTCCTCCACCAAAGGGGGTTTGTTGTCCTTCAAGGAGAATTCACTGCCACTTGGGGTCTGATTTCTGCCTTACTCCTGCTGTTATACCTCCAAATTCAGGTCCTAATGATGCTTCTCCATAAGCTGATCTGCATTAATTCCTATTGGATGGGGTCATCTCCATCCCACATTGAGGGGCCACCACCTCAATAGAAGACAAAGGACTTAAATCCTTATGCTGATCTGTAGAAGACTGAATAAAACAAGCCAAATGATGATCCAAATGGCAAGTTCCACACTTGCTTTTATACCTTTCTCCAACGCTTGATGGAAGCTTCCAAAATGAGGTCGGCCAAGAGGGATTTGAATTGGAAATGGGCGCCAAAAACCTTCTTGTTTGAACGCCACATTGCATATGATCAGGTCGGCCCAAGATGCATCCAATATTCTTTCTTGGACTAAGTCGGCCATAGTGCATTTTTAATCTTTTCAAGACAAGTCGGCCTTCTTGTGAAGATTGTGAGCTTGGTATCAAGTTGGCCCACCTAGCAACATGGAACTTAATCCAATTAAGGGCGCTAATGATAATTATTTATTATTTATATTTTCCCTACTAGGCGCCCAAGGAAAATGATGCAATATCCTTGTCCAATACATAGAATTATGTTGAGTGCTTATGGATGGCAAGGAAATGATGTGGGCCAAGTGAATAATAATCTCCATGACAAGCTCCATAGCTGGAATGAATCATTATAAGCCAAGTGTCTCATAGAAAGCATCCATATAGAAGTAGCTCAAGGTTTAGTGATGACATGATGAAGTCCAAACTCCAACACGAATTGCATATGAAAGCTCCGAAGAAGGCAACTCATCCCAAGCCAAGTATCCTGGAGAAAGCATCCAAAAGTGAAATGATAGCTCCAATGATGGAACCCGACCTCTCTCAATATCTCGAATCCATTGGAAAGTGCGACAATGTGCAAGATGGTGACCATTCCGGAAAAAGGGACATGACATGGTCTTAGCATATAACTCATCCTATTCATAAGTCTAGGGATCTCTCTAATCTTGGCAACTATTGGATTATTATGATTGGGCATACATTTACCAAACTTTATGCCACAGTGTTGGTTATGTAGTTTTTTGGGTACCTGGAGAAGGGTAATCTTCGTGCTTGTGGGTAGGCTGGTTTTAGGGGAGATTATCATACCATTGACCACATCTTCACACTCCGGGCTATTATTGAAGAAGCACACCACTAATCTTTCTCAGTCTTCTGTTGTTTCATTGACTTCCTTTGACTCAGTCTTGAGACACCTGCTTGTCCAGCAGATACATGATATTGGCATTTTTGATTCTCTCATTATTGCTGCTTGGAGGTTCTATGAGATAATTATTGGGCAGTTTTGTACCTCTCATGGTCTCTCTGATTGCATGAGGAGTACCAATGGGGTCAAAAAAGGGTGTCCACTCTCCTTGACCCTCTTCAACGTCTACATTGATGAGTTGGAGGTATTTCTTTGGCAACACAGTCACTCAGATGATGGTTGCATTACACATGAGGTGATTATTGCCATTCTTCTTTTTGTTGATGATGTTGCTCTCCTCTCTCACTGTGCCAAAGGTTTACAATGCAACCTGATGCCCTTGCCTACTCTTGTGATCTCCGCTAGCATGTGGTCCACCTTAGTAAAACTAAGGTCATGATTTTCAATATCTCCAAATGCCTTCTTTCTCGATTCCAATTCTTTAATAAGGGTCAACCTTGGAGATCACACCCACTTACACATACTTGGGTGTCCAATTTTTTGGTCCATCCTTCAGCATGAAGCTTGCATCTCATTCACGTCTTTGTTAGGGATACGCCTCTCTCTCTTTCGGAACACTGTAGTGTTTCTAGATCCACTTCCAAGATATCCCCTCCAAGATACGACTTTTTGATACTATCATCAAGCCCACAGTTTTGTATGTCTCGGAGGTTTAGGTTTGGGGGCCTAGCTTGGGTTTCATTGATTGGGCTTGTGTTGAGAGGGTCCAAATTCTCATGCTACAACGTCTTATTAGGTGCAAACATATTGTTCCTCAGAGCATTGTCCAGGTAGAGTTTGCTGCCTAGCCTTCGTGCCTCAAGATTGTCTTCCGACTAACTGTCTAAATACATAGACTCAGATCCATGGGTGAGTTTGCTTTTGGTCGTGATAGATATTCGTATTTGTCTCTTCGCTCTTCTGAGAGGATTGCCTCACTGGGTCCAATTCGGCGCCATTAGTGTTTGTACTTGGACACTAGCTGACTCCTTTCTATTGGCATATCTATTGACATACTACCTCCTTTCATGTATTCCTTGGATGCTCCTCCCCGACTCCTTCCTTTGAAGGAGATCATCACCAAAGCTACTAGAAGGGTCATCTACAAACAATACATTTAGGTCACTTGGACCTCCCCTCTTGTGCCACTCAGCCTGAAGCTTGCTTTTTACGCGGAGCATTTCCTATAGGTCCAAGATGGTATACTTTGCCGCTCTCACTATCTCTAGCATCATTGATCACATGGCTTGAGGTTCCCCCTTGCTCAAATGAGGGTTTGTTCCCATCAACTATGGGTCGAGATTGATCATCATATTTCTCGCCTTGACTGGATCTATCGTCTTTGCTCCCCTCAAGAGGTTGTGACCGAGGAGCATTTCATCTTTAGATGCCCCATTTATTATGAGATCCATGGGAGATATTACTGCCTATACAGGGACTTGGGCAATAATTTCTCTACTTTCTTTAGATATTCAAACCAATGGTGTTTGGCTCTTTATCTCCAAGAGGTCATCACCCTTCAAATAAATCTTTACATGTGGCTTCTTGGGATTCTAGAGCCCTTAAGTTGATCACCTCCTTCTTTCAACACATCTAGGAGACTAGTAGCCCTAAACGACATTTGGATACTGTTATTTCACATAGATGTAGATAGGCTTGCAAGGCGATATCTCTTATAGCTTCTGCCTCAATAGGTCCCCCCACAACATCATGGTCTTGTTTCTTCTTGACGGTACAACCCGATTTCCTCGTCACCTTAGATCTTCTCCTCTTCGGCAACCTCTCCAACCATAGGGGCAGATGCATATTACGAGATTTTTCACTGTTAGTGGTCCTACTTCGGCCTTGGATGTTAGGTGTGATCCTAATGGGGGTGCCTCTCCCGGTCCTCGACATCCCCCGACGAGCATTATCAGATCTTGTATCGATCCCTTCTCTGTGATTGACGATGGCATTGGTGACTCCACCATTTCTAGTCTAGGCAATGATACTTTATGATCTTCAGTCTTCCTCTACGGCTGCTATCTGCTCTTTGAAGTTTTTGTTCTCCTTTCTTGGCTATTTGTACCTATTTCTTGACCACTTGTTTTGGTGGTCCCCTTTTGTTTTACATTTTCTACCTTTTTCTTCCCCTTGGCAGGACCTTTCTAGGCTTCTCTTCCTAGATCTCTCTATTGTATAATGCTGTTCTCTTGAGTCCTATTGACCTACTTTTGGTTATTCGTGGACATTAATATTATTATTTCTTTCTTTCTGCTCTCTATTAGTGGATGGCTACACAGCTCACTGAGGCCTCATGGCTGACTAGCCCTTTAACTGCCCCCCCCTGCCACCTACGACTTGGGGTGCTTAAACATAGAGTCATCCTTGTCACTGGGTCACACGCTTTTAGAAGTCACACAGACTACACAACTACATAGGGACTAACCGGATTGAACAACATCATATTACACAAACAGGCTATCACATAGGACTTGATTGTCACACATTCTTAACTCTGGGCTACTACCCAGGACATACCTTGAGAGAGCCTTCTCCAGCTCTTTTGTTTTCATTTCATTGATATGTTTTTCTCTTCTATCTACACAAACTTCTTTTCACACGAATGTTATGGGCCTTCAACTCTCAGCTTCTCTTGATACTTATACATCTCTAAATCCTCTATTCCTGGAATTTCATTGGTTGGGTTGGCAGTTCATTAACTCCTCTGGATTTTTCTTGAGATCTTCTCCTTGTCATGAAATCATTTTGTTCCCTCAGATTGTCCTAGCCATGCAATTTTTGTTTGCAATTGATTGGTCTATTACTTGGTAATGCATTTAAGGAAATTGACTCTCTCTTGATACAGGTGGGCATTCTCTTTAGTCCAGACTAATCCATTCCTGTGTGTTAATCTTGGGCTTTGCCCTGCCATCATCTATTGCAATCAGATAACTTGTGCTGTGTTGGCTCATGACACCTAGCATCTTAATCTGACACCTGGATGCTCTGCCTTCCTTCTGTTGGCCGTTCATGCACTGTTACCAGTCACCAATTAGAATCCCCGTGAAATTATACACTCCCCCTTCTACCCGGGTGGCCTGGTCCATGTCATTGGCCACTTGTACTGAGAAAACTGCCATCAAAGTATTATATTTATAGAAATAATCTGTGAGACTGGAGAATCTTAAATAATCAAGATATTAATCTAGGAATTAATCTTGATATAATAATTTGAGGTTTAATTTAAGTTGTGGTCCTGCCTTATCATGGCCTTAAGATTATTATCATGAATGCACCTTATTTTGCACACGGGTTAGTCTGAAAACATGTTGTTCAAGTCTATACCAGGTAATTTCAGAATCAAAACCTTTATTTTCTTGAATCAAGATCATGTCTCATCCAAGATACATGTGATATAAGGTATTGTTACATCTTGACAAAAGACATGCAATTAACATCAGAATTTAGTAGTATTTACCACAATTTATCAGCCTTATAATCAAAATTAATTCAGTTCATGCCATTTAGCCCCATAATTCACAAGGTCCTTGGGATTTTTATTCTGTTACTAGTTTTAGGCAAAAATTGAGACATGTTGGGGTGTTACATGACATTAGATTTCTGCAGAAAGGTTATGCACTTGCTGTTGACTATGCTTAATGTGTTCAATGATTTTGGCACTTTGCCATCTTCATTTTGAGATGGAGTCACTGTCATAGATGGTGGAATAGGATTAGCTATATCAATGGTTGCCAAAGGTTGGAAACCCAAGCAAACCAGAAATGGGTATGCTGAGTAGAGCTTTGCAATGCTCAGTTGTATCTCAATTTTCTATTAGATTGTAGTGGATTTTGGCTTGATGTAAAACATCTGTAAATGGTGGGAATGACATGGGACTGAGGTTTTTATAGTCTGTTCTTTTTATCGTAACATAGTTGATTGTGATTAAGTTTCCAAGTTGTCATTATGATTTAGATAGGTCCATATAGATGATGACTCTTAATGGATTCTTATGCCCTTTGGGCCTCAATGTTTCTTCCTTGGCTAATAAACTATAATAATGACTCTTTTGACTTTAATTGTTGCAACATTTCCAATTCTCTTTGTTTAGACAATCATATTATGGCGAGCACCATAAAGTTTTTAAGACATTTCTTAAAATTGCGTCAAACTTTCTGTGGGCACAGCTTATCTTGTAATGAGTTTGAGCAAGTATACAGTATAACACTTGGTGCTGTTTTGTGTCTACTACTGACATGTCATATGTAGTATAGTACCAGAATCTGGGCAGAGGAACCGATTGTTTATTTTGTTGATGATGCTGCTATTTTAATATTTGTTCTTTGGTGATAGTTTGCACTTATGGCTATAATGTTCTTTTGTAAACAACTGTTTTCTGAATTAACTGGTGAAATCTGGGTCACTGTATTTGATAATTTGATTGGGAAATCATTTTGGTAGTTTGATATTTTCAGGAGATTGTAACTAGTTTTCCAGCATTATTTTATCAATTTATCTGCAAAATAAATAAAGTTCTTATCTTCAAAATTGTGTTGCAGAGTAAGCAATGGTCATAGTAACCTATAATTATCCACTTTTTCATGTTTGTTTGTCTGGCATACTTTTGAAATAAAATGTTGCCACAATTGCAGTATGCCTGAACATTGTCATGAAATCTCAAATCTAGTATTTGAGTTTCACTTTTATTTGCAACCTTTCTTGACCATAGTGGTTGGTAGTTTTATTCTATTTCGTGAATTGTTAGTTTTCACTTATTAAATGCATGGAGTTGTCAATATCGTTTTGAGATCACATGTGAGACCTTCACATCTACTAGGATTATTTGCTCTACCTGCTAGTATGAATCTGGATAAAACAGGTTGATAGCATCTCTGACTAAATCAGAAAAAAATGTGAATGCTGTTCTGAAGTGCTCAAATGGTCCACTCCAATTGATTTTTCATAGTTTGTGGTATTGTTTGGCATATGTTTCTAGACCTCTTTTAAGAATGACTAGACAAAAGTCTTCCATGATAGTTGTCGTTGATTGTTGTAAAGTTAAACAAATTGTCATTCTAATTATGCAACTATTTGCACATTATGCCTTTTGAGTACAAGGTTGCAAACTTGCAGCTTTTCTCCTCCTCCTTTTGCAATTTTTCTGGAACAAATTTCTGTTTTGTACCGTCACACTGGAGGGTGATACAGGCCTTTTTCCTTTTTAAGTTTTAGAAAGGGAATCTTCTTATTGCTCTTTTCATCATTACTGGTGCAGGTAGCCCTCCAAGGCTTCAACAGACTTCATAAAGTTGAAATACGTGTGAAAGTTGATTGTTGGATGATCCTCTAGAGGTCATTGCTTAAAGATACATGTTTACTTTTTATCATTTTATATCACTTAATGTTCTTATCATTAGCTTTATTGGATAAGATACCTCGTCTTCCTTTCTTATCATATCCGTTGCCACTTCTTGGAGCATTTTATTTTTCTCATTTTAATGATTGTTGTAAGGTTGTATTTGCATTTTCTGATGTTGAATGCAATAATTTATATTTTGCTTAATTATACCACTCTTGCTTTTTGTCATTTACAATATTTGTGTTTCCATATTTTTGTATGTTATTGGGTTTGCCCATTTCTTGGGACGCACCTATACTGAACTGGACCTGGTACAAGTCCTAGGTTTGGTCCCTCTTGAGTATGCCTAGGGTTCATACTTGGGTACATGAACCTTGACCTACCTAGGATAAAGCCATGGGCCTACCTGAGGCGAACCTTGGAAAGAAAAAACTAAAAAAAAACCAGAGCCTTCTGTCATGTCCCCTTTTTGAGCAATCAAAATAATTAATAATTTAATTTAAGTTGCTTGGAAAGTTATTTTAATTTATTAAAAAGGCAACTTATATTTTATTATTAAATTATAAAGCTCCTCAAAGTAATATTATAAAGGGATTTTAAAATGAGGACTTAAGTTGTTTTAAAAGTGTAGCTAAAATTGGAGTACAAAAGTGATTATGTAAAACCACACTTTTAGGGTTTGAGTGGAAAAATAGAAGAAAAAGAAAATAAAATAAAATATTTTCCCTCGAAAAGTTATAAAAGGAGGTTTTGAGAAGAGAAAGCTCATACTGTGCATTTGATAAACCCAAGCTAGTTGTCAAGGATTGGACATGGTTCATTCCTCCACTGAAGGACGAAAGCCCTTTTGGCAATCAGTTTCATGGACGAAAACTCATCTAGCTGATCGAGTGATTTCACCTAGAAATCATCATTGTGCTGAATGCAATAAGATTTTGGGTTTGGGGATGAAAACCCTCACATCCATTGGAGAGAGGTTGCCGTTGTGTTGAACGAGTTGGGCCATTGTTATTTGTGTGAAGTTTTCAGGATTTTTGATGTTTTGGAGACTTGTGTTGAAAAGCAAAGAAAATTTTCAGATTGATATCTTGGTTTGAGTGGATTTCTAGGTTTGAGATTTATTGAAAAATCATTTGCAAGCAAATATTAATTTATTTCTGATATATGGTGAATGCTGGAAAAGCAAATATTTTATTATTACTAAATTTTGACTAAAGTCTGCTGAGAAGTTATTTGAAATATTATCATATTTTTTATTAGCCTTTGAGAGGCTAGGCATAAGCTGCTGTACAAGGAAAGAAGCTAGCACTTGGTTAAAGTGTAGCGCTTCATTTTGGTTGGTTTCTTTTAAGTCTACAAACTAGCCGCCACTCTCAATTTGACTTTGGTCAATATTAAAATAAGGAATATGTAGTATCGAACGGAATCGTGGTTGCTGGTATTATTTGGAATCAGCTGATGCATCATAAATATGACTTATTTCAGCTATGTTACTCGGTATTAGCTGCTAATAATTATATTCAATCAGTCCATTTATAGATTTCAGACTACTGTTGAGATTTCAGATTACTGTTGAGTCATTTGGTGAAGTTGGAGGGTCTGATTTTCTGTTACAGCAGTCTATAATTAGTTCTGGAGCAGCACACAGTCAGCAAGGTGATATTTTCAGAGCAACACAGCCACAGTAATCAGATTTATACTCATATCAGAAGTAGATTAGTGTGAACAGTATAATATTCCATTTGTATCAGACAATTGAGGACAATCAGCAAATTGGTTAGTATGACACTGTATCAATTTAATATGATCTATATCAGTTGATTTCATATTTATATCGTGTTGGCCAACTGTTTGTTAAAATGTCAATATATTTGTGAGTAAATTGCAGTTGTTCTTAATCATAAAACTTAGAATTATTGATTGGTATAATGTTCCACCAACTGTTTGACGAAATGTCTGTGAGCTAACACTGGGAAATTTGCAAAGTTTATTGAAAAATTTTGGTAGGGACATTACACCTCAGCTTCTAGTTGTGAGAGATATCCATTTTTAGACTTTGCTCCTTTGAGAGGACGACTTCACTTGTCCCCATTGCTTGTCTGGTCCCTACTAGACAATGGCACCGTTGTTAGTTGGAGATCAGGTTGCTTGTCCTTTTTATTGGCATCTCTATTGATAGCCTATTCCCCCTTTCATGTACTCCCTAGATGGCCTCACCCCCGCCTCCTTCCCATGAAAGACGTCCTCCTTCCCATGAAGGATGTCATCACTAGAACTTCTAGAGAGGACATCTACATACAATATATTTAGATCACCTTGGTCTCCCCTTGTGAGCTGCTCAGCCCCAATTCGTCATTTTACACCAAGCATTTCTTATAGATGGTGGATAGTTTGATTCACCGCCTTCACTATCTCTAGTGTCACTATGCCTATGGCTTGAGGTTTCCCCTTGGCTACTCAGGAGTGTGCTCTCATCATTTAAGAGTTGAAATTGGCCATCACATCCTCCGTTAGGACCGAATCTGTCATCTTTGCTCCCTCTAGTAGGTGGAGTTAGAGGAACACTTCAATTTTAGATGCCACATTTGCTATGAAATTCGAGGAAGATTTTTATTCCCTATATACTCAGGTAATAGTCTATCTACTTTTTTTAAATATTCAAAACTAGTGGTGCCTATCTCTTTTTCTTTGTGTGGCCATCACTCGTTGACGTAGATCCCTATAGTGGGGGGAATCTAGAAGCTCTAGAGCCCCCGTGTTGATCACCTCTTTTCGTTAGCTCACTGAGGTGATAGGCAACACAAAATGACCTTTGGATACCAATATTTCACAAATCAGAGTTGATGGATCAGTTAGGTAGCGCTTCTCTCAGCACACCATTACTACTCAGATTACTCATATTATCCAGCCTGCTCCCTCAGCATCATGGCTCTGCTCATTCCCGTTTGCATGACTGAACCCTAGTCTAACAACATTGATCTACAACTTACTGGGTGCCCCCCAGACCACTTTTCTACCATGGGAGCTACACTGGCCTTGGATGTTAGTGGAGTTTCTAGAGGAAGTGCTTTGATTCATCCTAGGCCATACCTGCATGGTCTTTTGACCTTGGATACTCCCTAGTGAGCATTATCTCCCATAATGATCAATGATGGTTCAAATGACTCCTCCATTTCACATGTAGACGGAGATGTTTGATGAGATTTCCTAATAGTCTTCACCGCACATGCTTTTGGGGCTCTGTTTGCCCTTTGTTGCTATTTGTATTGCTATTTGTTAGCCGCACAATGCTTTATTTTGTCTTATGTACTTCTATTATTTTGATTATAGGGTTCTCTCTTCCCAGAACGTTCTATTGTTAACTGCTGTAACCTCTAGTCTCATTGACCTACTTTTGGTCATCTGTGGACATTAATATAATTTCTTTCTTTCTGTTGCTTTTCTTCTCATAAATGTTTTTTTTTTTTAAATTGCAGTTGAGCTCTGTAAAGTTTCTTCTCATAAATGTCCATGAGAGGGTTTTGTCTAGGCATGAACTTGTTTTAAACATATGAATTCTAAGCACAACACATTTTTCCACCATACACTATGAATTTATATCCTATACATGCTGCTTGAATTGATCTTCCACAGTTTGCACATTAGGCTCTAGATTATATTATTCATTCAATGATGATGCCACTTGATATACACAGTCAGAGGATATAAAGATTTGACAATATACTGAGGCAGCTATACATAGGCATCTATGCGGGAAATACAGCAGCAAATAAAACAGATACTGCTGTACATATGGTTATTCTTTGATTCTTTAGCTTTTCTTGATAGTATTTACTATTTGTTATGGGTGGATCATATATCTATCTCTAGTTTCTGAATTCTTTGTAGTCTCTGGATACGTTTGTTCACCAAATGTTCATATTTAGCCACTGATGCTTTATTGTGACCTCTGAAGTCTGCAATTTTGTAACAGCATTTCTCTATAATATATGTATTTATATTAATATCTTTTATGTATATTATTTATATTTATATAAATGGATATGACATATGTTTCTTGCTTTACTAATATATTTATATATTTAAATATATAAATATATTTGTAAAGCAAGAAACATTTTATATCCATTTATATAAATATAAATAATATATATAATAAATTTAAATATATAAATATACTAGTAAAGAAAGAAACATATTATATATAGAGTGGCCAGAACCAGCCATACAGAACCCAGGAAAAAACAATCACTGAATGCAAACCCGAACCAGCAACATAGATATTTTGATTTTCCATAGTTTCTCTTAGTTTCACAATGGCCACCTCGCATTTTTTGATGCTTGTCATTGGGTTGAGGTTGCCTTGATTTATGACACAACAAGAGTATTTAGTATAAGCAATTTTTTTTCACGAACCCATTGGGTCTACTGTTCTTGTGCCAGTCTTGAACCCCTCTTCTAAGAAGACTCCAAAAATGGTCAAGGCTTGTAAGATTTTTTTTATATGATTGGTAGATGAGTGAGTGATATGGCATATGTAGGTGCTTTGTTTACATAATCTGCTCATGGTAATGATTTGTCAAGGATTAAATCTAAATGTTGCTACTATTTGGTTGGCATTTTTTGGCATCTGTGTATAATTTACTAATAAATGAACTGCAATTGGTGTTTTACTGAGGTTTTACATATCTTATATTGTCAGCTATCTTGTAAAACATGGTTTTAGTGTTTGGAAAATCATAATTAATTTTAAATAGTTGAGATCTCTAGAATGAATAGATCCTTGCTAGTCTATTTGCTCTCGAGAGTGACTTGAGCTCTAATTGTCCATATGAGAATTAAAACATTGAAGAGCAGGATATGTGAATTTTATCTTGATTTGGTGAGGTAGATAATCTGTGATTTTTCATTTTTCAATCCTAGTATCTCCTTGACTTCACTTAAAATTATTATTTATTTCTCTTTATCAAGTAATAATGTTTTTCTATATTTTTGTAGTATGGATTGGTACATATTTCTGCTGGAGACTTGCTCAGAGCAGAAATTGCAGCCGGGACAGAGAATGGTAAAAGAGCCAAGGAATACATGGAAAAAGGGTCTTTGGTTCCTGATGAAATTGTTTGCACGGTAGATCTACTTCTATCTTTTGTGCATTCATCTCAATTTTTTTTAAAAAAATTGTTATTAAAGTTCTCTCCTTGATCCTATGGGGATGCAGATGGTGAAGGAGCGATTGGCACAGAAAGATGTGGAAGAAAAGGGGTGGCTGTTAGATGGATATCCCCGAAGCTTGTCGCAAGCAGCAGCCCTTGAGAATTTTGGGATCAGGCCAGATCTCTTTATTCTCTTAGATGTAATTAATTTTCTAATGACACTCAGAATCTCCCTATGCAGCATGAATATTAGGATGCTATAGATGGATTTTGCATTTTAATATGATACTATTTTTTTTGGAATGAGACTCTGATCTCCTTTGTGCAAATTTATAAACTGATAAACTGAAAGACAGCTCTTTTGAAACTTTGAGGTAGTTCCACGAGATTATGGCATCTAAATATTATATTGTTTTGATTCAGTACCCCTAACTCTATGCAGTCACTGGCAATTTGAACTGCTAGGTCCAGATAAAAGTGCTAAACATATTCCATTTCCACTTGTAGTGAGTCCATCAGATTAAACCTGGGACTGGTGTGGGACCTGGGATTATGTTTGTGTAAATACTGAAATCCAGCTGGAGCTCTGCAAATAGAGGGATTGACTGAACTATAATAGTTTGCAGATAAAGCTTAATGTTCCAAACAAAAATGCAGCCACTGAAGAATTTAGGTGGGATAGTCTTAATGGTAGTTGTTTGATGAACCAAATAGAAGTTGTTCATGGTCCCATCAAGTTGACTCCAAACAAGGCACACAAGCATAAAGCACGTGTTTGGGGATACAGAGTCTGAAAATTTACTAGAATTGGTAAATCCACCTCAAAACATGGCTTAAACTGCCAGCACCCAAGTAAGGGTGTATCGCTGTATCTAAATGTAAATACTGTTATGAGACCAACCATAGACATGGTATAACTGATGTTAATTGTAAATCCTGGTTCTGATAACATGTGAATCTGAACTGAAGAAAAAAATATCCGAGTTCTGAATGTTTGTATGTTTTAATCCTATTCTTAGACTGGAAAAAGCATAAATTTTATGAAAGATTTAATTGCTTAGAAATGTGTAAAAAAAAGTAACTGTGGCATTATTGAAAATTTGAAATATCAGTTCAGGTGATACATAGAAGAGAAGTGAACTTTTGTGAAAAGGTGTGGGTATTAACTCAGGCCAAAAAGTTGCCCAAGCACGGTATGGTCTGTAAGAACCCTGTCTAGCTCTGCCTTGAATTTTCAGTTTTGGTAGTTTGACATTTTGTCAAACACTTGTCATGCAATGTCACTGTATTCTGATTTTTGAGTTTTGTGTTTGGTTTTGATGCTTTTTTTAATTGGTTTTCATTGAGAATACATATGCCAATATATAGAAAACATAACCAATAACTTTGCTGCATAAACATCAAAGTACCAACACTAAATGTGCCTTATTTATCATCAAATCAGGTCTGATTACAATGTTTATCAGGTTTGATACAGACTGTAACAGCGAATGAATGCTTATTCAAATTAAA
Source organism: Cunninghamia lanceolata (assembly GCA_027924645.1). Lineage (NCBI taxonomy): Eukaryota > Viridiplantae > Streptophyta > Pinopsida > Cupressales > Cupressaceae > Cunninghamia > Cunninghamia lanceolata. The sequence goes on along the minus strand of BSBN01001292.1, from coordinate 80,679 downwards.
GATTTGAAATGGGAACATCAAATAAACATACCCAGCCTGTTCCACCTTATTACATGCATGAAATAGGTACCAAATACAATATAAACACTGCTGTAGCAACCTAGGAAAGTTTGATAACAATCAGCTATCCAAACAATGGTGAAATCGGCCTTACTAAGGCTGCAAACTCTCCTTGATGATGTGCTTAGGGTTTGAAACCTTCAATACCAGTCAAATCGCCCTTTCTTGGCCTCAATCTCCTTCATTGATGCATGCAAACTCTTTCATATCAATCCTAACTTGTACGGCCTGTAGTGTGCCCGCAAAATGGCAGCGATCTTCCCTCTCTAGGGTAGCGATCCTCCTCTAGATGTCGATGAACATCAAACCATAAGCAACCAGCAATCGATTGTCTTCAAATCGCCTTAATTCCAAAATGATATTTGGACAAATCTTCATCATTTTGGTATCCAAACCCTAGCCGCCCATAGTTGATATAAACCTGCAGAAATAATGTCCTCCTTGAAGCTCCAATTGATGCCAAAAACCTACAAATAAGCTCTATAGAAAACCCTGAATGGATTCACCTCTCAAGTGGTGTTGGGTTTTCGTCCAAACCACAAATGTCTAAGGGTTTTTCGTCCTTAGAACAAGCTGAACCAGAAGTTGCAGCAGAAAGGAAACTCTCCAATATGCAATTGATAAAATGACAATATGATATAATAAACTCCCAATGACCTCTTTTTAAAGTCTCCAAGAGGTTCGACCTCATTTACCAATTTTAATATAAGTTTGAAGTCCATAAGAGGTGTGCCATAATTTGGGAATAAAATATTATTTTTAATTCACTTTTACACCCTCAAATGGGTTGGCCCACTTGCCACTTAAAATGATATTTTATTTGTCATTTTATTGTATTTTACTTTTCCTTTTTACAAAGTGACTTTCCTTTCTCCAAGTTTCACTTAACTGACTTTCCTTTCTCCAAGTCACTTTTGCTACAATGGCTCAACTATTCATTCCCTTACCATACGAATTAGCCTATGGAAATGGTGAATAGGCTAATCATCCCTGCTAGGTGATCACTCCGGAAATGGGGACATTACATGGTCACAGGACTTGGCCAGTGCCCACCTGTGCATTAAAAGCAATTATGTCCAACCTAAGAATCTCTTTAGCTAATGTTCCACTTTAGCTATTTTGTCTTTTGAATGTGGGATAATTAGATTTAAAAAGAACCGTTAAGAAAATGTACAATTGATTGACACAAACATAAATTTCATTAACTCAGCATAAACAATATACAACTATCAGAATGCCCAATGACCACTAAAAGTATCATTAACTAATGCTGAAGTGAGTTATTTTCCAGCATTGTGAAAGTTCTTCCCTCTTGAATTGCTTTACCCCGAAGCAATTGTAGTGCTAGATGCTCCAGTATTTTAGGGCCTTCCTACATGGCCTCTTCCAATGACAAATCCTTTGACTGAATGAGAGATTTTGGTTGTTTCTTTGACCTCAATTTCTTCTCGTATCTATCTGGAATTAGAATAAAATCTCCATCATCTAGGGAAGGCAAGGATCTTGAAATTTTAAACCTTTTGTCCTACTACTTTCTACAAACATGAGACATGAAATGACAATTATTCATTAGTAACCTTGGTGGTATTTTAAGAAAATATGCAACCTATCTTATTCTTGCTAGATCCTTGTAAGGCCCATAATTACCAAGCCCAAGCTCCCTCTTGAGTGACTTCAGCTTATAGGTTTGTCATCTCAAGAAGATCTAAGCTCTTTCTTCAAATTCATGCTCATTAGATGGTTGTTTTGTTGGGAATTCATTCTATCTTGGGCCAATTTGAGGTTTTCGCTAGCTTCTTTGATAATTGAGAGTCATAAGTATAGAATGTTCACTTGACAACATTCCAAGAATTCAAGGGATGTGTGGTAAGCTGTATGGCCATGAAGCCTGCTAATCTGTAATATGGTTTCTAGGTATCCCTCTATAAATATGTTTACTATTTTGTATTCCCATTTATTTGAGGGTGATAACTTGTACCTGGGGTCAAGGTGTTACCGGAACTGTTCTAATCTTTCTTTCCAGAAGTTGCATATGAACCCTGGATCTTAGTCAAGAACCAGTGATGGAAATTCTATATGAACAACTTCAACCTTTTCCAGAGTATGACACATCAACTGAGTTCAAGGTTGCATATGTTGAAGACATGGATGAAGAACGTCAAGTTCGATATGTGGTGGTTACCATTCCCACAAGCGTACTTTTGCCACAGGACCTTGCTTCATATCTTCAGAAGGAGGTTTTATACCTTCACCTATTGCAGAGGCTTTTCACTACGGAAGGAGATGATCAACCAGGGATCATGCATATTAATAAGTTCATCCTGACTTCTCACTGCATGATTGTGTCTATCCACCATAATCGTGGCTCTTCGAGAGGGTGTTGCAGAGGACGGAAGATGGAAGACTGTGCTGCCACAATTAAATTCTCAGCTTAGGAGGAGTGGGGTTGTTATTTTTCCAAACCTGTAAATGGTTTTGTGTAACCCGTTTGGTAATCCTTTGTTTGTGCTCATAAAGAGTGTTTATGTTTTTCTTATTGTTTTGTGTTGTGTTTCCTCTTTTTGTGATGTGTTAGTTATGTCGCATTGTTTTTCCCCTTTACGTATTGCAGTAATGTTGTGTTCCATTAGGTATCCTAGAGTTCCACTTTTTAGGCGATTTAGGAAATATCCTGACTTTATTGCCCAACTGATAAGGCACTGCACTACTTGCAAATTCCAAAGATTCTGAGGTCCTCCTATGCCACAAGTATACGCCATGGTCCCTAGACAGAGCCAATTGTTGCACCCACATGAAAATGTTTCCACTAAGTGGTATGTTCAACTGGTCTTGATTATTGAAAACCTTGTACCACCATGTCTTCTATAGTAATTGACTAACCTTGCAGGGCCAAGAATTAATATTTTGAAAATCTAAGGCAAGGATATGAAGAAAAGCGCACCAGGGATCAAAAGAGTGTGCCAAGGAATAGTGAAGCGTGCTAGGAACAGGTTAGGCCCGCCTAGAAGTAGTGAGGCACACCGAGAAGCAGTGAGGCGTGCCAGGGGCAAAATTGGCGCTCTTGGAGCCAAGGAGGCATGCCTAGAGTCAGATAAGTGCACCAGAAGTACGCTCCTATTCACAAGAAACACATCCATCATAATACAAATTGAGAAGACATAGGCACGTTCAAAACTTATTAGGCGCTCCAAAACATATGATAGGCGCATGCATATCCAGGAAGGCGTGTCTAAGATGTTAGAGGCGTGTCCAGGAATGGAAAAGCGCATCAAAAGGAGTTTAGGTGAGCCTCTTGAGGGAAAAGCCTGCTTGTACAAGCAAAAGCGTGTCTGGAGAGTTCAAGGTGTGCATGAGAGAGCAAAAGCGTGCCTGGGGATATCAATGTGCGACTCAGAGCAAAAGGGTGCCTGGTTGACAGAAAGCGCGCCAAGAATGCAAAAGACGCGCCAATGAGAAGGAAGGCTCGCCTAGTGAGAGTTGGACGCACCTAGTAGCCTAGAAGCGTGCCTTAGTCTAAAAAGGCGTGCCTAAAGACCCAAAAGCATGCTTGGAGAAGGAAAGCATGCCTTGTAAGGCAAAAGCATACTTGGGAGGTCTTAGAAGCATCTTGGAACAAGGAGCGCCCAACCTGAAGCAAAGTGCGTCTATTTGCAAAGAGAGGCGTCATCTTATAAAGAAAAATGCACTTGAGAGGGTACAAATGTGCCTAGAGAAGAGAAGGAGCACTTTTTGGAGGTAAAGAGCGTCTAAAGATTTTGAAGAGCGCCTAACTAAAATTTCAAATTCAAAGGAATGCTCAAAATGGAATTGCAAAACACTTTCAAAGTTTAGGCCCAGGCACATGTTCAAAGGTTTTGGCGCTCCAAAAGTCATTGAGGCGCGACAAGGGTCAAAAAGCATTCCAGGTACATTCTAAACGTGCCAAGGATCAACTAAGTGCGCTAGGTACTCTCAAGACGCACTAGGAGGCAATTAGACACGCCAAAGTAACTAGAGACATGCCTTGCAGAAGGAGCACACTCTACAGAGTTTGAAGGCGCCAAAGGGAAAGAAATAGACACATTTGGCGGAAGAAGCGCACTCCAATTGAAAATGACGCGCTTGCCAAAGAGGCGATGCACCTAGTAGAGAGGCAGTGCACCTACAAGGCCAGAAGCATGCCTTATTTAGGAAGAGTCAATTTCTTCTAAAAATAGATAAAGCAAAACATAACTTTAGTTTAAGAGGGCCGACCCTTTCATGCAAGCTTATGCCTTTTCAAAAGGCTATAATTAGGGTGCTTTTATCATGCAATTATGGAACTATTTTTGTAATAAACATGCAATAATCAGTTAATTGATTTTTGCATGGCTTCAGGATTATTTTGTTATTTGTTTTAGTTACAAATAAGACTTGCATGCATGCAAGTCCAGTCCTAGAGTGAAGAGTATTAGTTACACTCTTCTTTCCCTTCTCATGCATTTGCTTTATAGTAGTATAAATAAGTGCTTTTGCATAAGCACACAGATATAGATTTTAGACTTCAAATTCATTGTTAGTTGGCTTTTTTGAAGCTTTTTAGGAGTTAGCATTTTTCAGTATTCAATATCAGAGTTGGAGAAATTAATTGTACTCATGAAAGAACATCCATGAAAATAGCAATTCTCATGCCTTCATTATGCTGAAGTTGTTAGTCACCTGGCGTTCGAATTGTGATTTTGGTGTCTCCTTCAAGAACATCAATTATGCTTGTTTTTGCTAATGGATGTTATTGCAATGTGTTGTTGTCTATACTGGATCTATGAACTTTGTGTCATAGTGAAGTCATTCGTGATCATATGTTCTTGTGTTATTTGTTCAATCTGTCCAATCCAATCTGTGTGTACTTGCCCTGCTCAGCCTTTGAATTTAGTTGAATAGTGCAAGCGTGTAGTCATAGGTTCTGATTTCAGTCAAAAAAGCACAAAAATCTTTCCTTCGCTATTGAATGTACGTCTCAGCTTTTCCGCGTATTGCAAAACCAAAAAGATTGCAAATTTCCCTTTTATTTAGCATAATTATGAAAAACCCCTGAAAAGTTTGTTCATATTGTCTAGTTTTAGTCAAGTTTTATTTTACAGGGAGCTTCCCCTACAAATTTGAAGAGCGGTTCTACCACACATTTGTCTGTTTTGCTTTCGCATTGAAAGGTGCAAAATAAAACCCTAACACAATGCAATCTAATGTCAATGGATTTGGTTAAAGGGCTTGGTCTGAAAACACACGGACATCCTCATCCATACTTGTTGGGATGGGTGAAGAAGGGTGTAGAAATTCAAGTAGCTAGATAGTGCAAGTTCAAATTTGGGGTAAGTGCACAATACATAGATGAAGTAGATGCAGATGTTATTCCTCTTGATACATTCAACATAGTACTTGGGAGTCCAAAACTATATGTTATGGGTGCTATTTTTATGAGAAGGGTTAAAAAGTATAGGTGGCTTTAGGATGAAATCAAACATATTATCAAAGGACACCAAAGTAAGGCAAAGGTAGCAATGATAAGTACTAATCAAGAAATAAAAAATTAATTCAAGAAACCAAGCAATTTTGTTTACTTTTGTTGAAAGATAAGAAAAGATGATGGACTGGGTATTTCTACCATATCTAACTCAAAATTGAAAGGTTTGGATGATGTCTTATCATCTTTTCAGTAAGCGTTCCATGAGCCAAGAAGGTTGCCACTAAGAAGGGAGGTGGAGCATGAGATTCTCCTATTGGAATCTCCTCTACCAAATATTGGATTGTATTGATAATCACTTCTAGAGAGCAATGAGGTCAAGAAACAACTTTTGGAGCTACTTGAACAAGGGGTCATACACCCTAGTATTTCACCTTGTGGTTCGCTTATAGTGTTTATATGAAAGAAAGATGTTCGTGGAGGATGTGTATTGACTACAAAACTTTGAATAAGATCACTATAAAATATAGACATCTTCTTTCGAGTATAGATGACTTGTTGGACCAACTTAAACATGCAAAACATTTTACTAAGCTAGATCTTAAATTAGATTATCATTAGGATCACATGGAGGAAGACACATGGAAAACACCATTCAAAACTAAGCAAGGACTTTATGAATGGTTAGTTCTTCCGTTTGGTTTGTGTAATGTACCAACTACTTTTAAGAGGTTTATGAATGATGTTCTGAGGAATTTCATAGATATATTTATGATTGTTTATCTAGATGACATCCTAATTTTAAGGGCAACATGAGAAGAACATCTCACTCACATAAAATAGGCCTTGTAGAAGTTGAAAGAAAAACAATTGTTATGTAACATAAAGAAATGTGAATTTGGAAAAGAATCTTTGGCTTATCTAGGACATGTGGTAGGAGAGGAATCAAGGATACATCCTTAAAAAATAGAAGCAATATTAAATTGGTCCACACCAAAGAGTGCTACTGAAACTAGGAGTTTTGTAGGGGCTGCACAATAAATGAGGAAATTTATTCCTTCATTTTTCTCCATAACCTCACCTTTACATTGAATTGCAGCAATGGGAGGAGTTTTTATTGGGGTAGAGAATATGATGAAGCTTTTGAAACATTTAAGTATAAAATCAGTCATGCTCCTATACTTGCTCTACCTAATCTAATTTTTGTTTTTGAGGTAGAAATCAATGCTAGTGAATATGCTATGGGCATTGTCTTGTTTCAAGGTGGTAAACCTGTTTGTTATCATTCAAAGGTTTTTACTTTAGTAGTTAGAGGATCTTTGATGTATGATACAAAATTATATGCACTAGTTCAAGCTATTAAAAATGGAGGAACTATCTGTTTGGCAAGGAAACTATTGTGCATATTTGTAATGTCCCCATTTTCGGAGTGGTTGCCATTGGAGAGTGGATGGGTTGGTTTCCACACTCCGGGATTTTTGGAGGGAGAATCGAGGTTTGGAGATGCCTTGGTATATTTTTTTTATGACATTGATGTGATCCTTTCACTTGATATATTTTTCTTGCTATGGGAGCAAACCATTTTGGGTATGGGAACTTGTTATGTAGAGGAGATTTGCCATGTGATGATTTTGCTGACATCTAATGCCACCTTGAGGATGGATAAGGGAAAATGTTTGGATCATGTGTATACGCCATCTTTATGGAGATTCTCTTGATGCACTATTGAGTTGGGACGACCTATGAAGGAGAGAAATAAACAATAAAATAATATCTATTGCTTGGCGCTTGGAGGGAGATAGTTTGGAGGAAATAAAGAAGGCAAAATTCATGTCTTTAATTTGAATTTTCTTGGCGCCAACATGTCTTGAGGCTGGTCGGCCCTCTTAAAGGGAAAAGATTATTAAAATAAAAAGAATTCCTCTCTCTAGGTCGGCCAAGAGGAAAAGAGACAAAACATGTATTTATACAAGGTCATTTGGTGGCATTTGTATCATCATTCAATCATTCATTCACACATCATTGGGAGGTTATCTCTTGGAGAAGGACTTGAGACGAAAACCTTGAGTTCTTAGGAGTTGGACAAAACCCTAGCTCTCTCTTTTGGAGGATTTTGTGACAGGAGTTCATTGGTGCATTATTGATATTTTGTGGAGAAGAAGAGCAGAATTATAAATCAGATTGGAAATCATCATTGGAGGCACTTCCTTGGCTTGGATTGATCATCATTTGTGAGAAGATTGCCCTAGAGTGGAGCACTACCCATTGAAGGAAGATTATTTGCATTTTTGGGAGTTGTGTTGCTGATTAGGGTTTGAGAAGAGCAGAAATCTATTGCAGCAGCAGAGCAGACCTGATTTACCCATCTTTGGAGGAGATTTCATTGGTGGATTTGTGTCATTGTGCCTAGGTTTTGACCCTACTTCTTGAGCGCCACCTTTGGAGGATCTTTTGTTGGAGTTGTTGGCTTCTTTTGACATCATTTGCATCATTATTTGGAGCAGCGAACATCTCAGACCTGAGTGCACCCTTTTGGAGCAGATTTCCTTAAAATTGGGGAGTTGAAGACCTAGGGTTTGATGCCCTAATTAGAGCAGCATTCATTGGAGATCTTTTCCTACCATTTGAAGGTCATTTTGCTAACATTTTTGGTATGTACAACCCTTAGGGTTAGGGCAGAACATTGTTGGGCATGTTTGTCATGTTTGCCCTATTTTGTTGATGTAATTGAAGACATGTAAAACTCAGATTTTGTAGCATAGACCTCTGATTTCATTTTCAGTCATTTGTATTGAATAAGTGAAGTGGATTTGTTGTTCATTTGATGGTGAAATGCAAGTATATTATGGTTGATCATGTTTATGGTGAAATTATTGTTTACTGGCAATATGGTGGTTCACACAGACATAGAGTAAACAAAATTAATCTAGTATAGTGCATAGCACAGAGCATGAAATTATAACAGCATTGCACAGAATAAAGCATTGTTCCCATTCATTGAATATATCCGTATTACACTACAATGTTATAATGCTGCCGGTGGCCCCGACTGCAAAGTATTAAACCAATATATAACTTGGCCAAGGTTGGCTGAGATACCAACCGTTGGCAACGACTCTATAACTATCCAACCGTCGGGGTTAATTCCCGATAACACTCCTAACTTAACAACACTAATTAATTTATGATTATTTACTTGGCCGACTACGATCGACTACAATTATGACCAACTACATCATCCCCCCCACAAAATTAGTCGTCTTTCAGACGACAGAAAACGATCAAGTGACATTAAGTAAGCTTTGCCGACAATAATGCTGAAGTAGGAGCTGTGTAAAAGTAGAACCAACACATTCGGAACACTTGCCAGTAGACCAACCAACCAAGGGACCCAATCTGATAGTACATTGAATGCTGTGAATGTTGCACCCCATTGCTCACTGAATCAAGATAGTACTGATTTGATGGGGGTTTGGGGGCAATGCTCCCAATGGGGTTGAGGGGCAGCGCCCCTCGCGGGGGTTTGGGGGCAGCGCCCCCAGCGGGGTCGAGGGGCAACGCCCCTTGCGGGGTCCGAGGGCAGCCCAAATTAACACCTTCAAAACCATTCAGGCCTTCATGGCGCACATCATTTTTCTGACAAAATTGGACACTCATCTGCAATCCAAAAATTCATATAGTCGGCTGAGAACAAGAATTAGTACGGCGGAATACACTTTAGGCAGTAACAACTTCGTATGACTGCTAACTTCTTTTGGATGACTCGTACGGCTAAGAGATTTTTGTACGGCTTTGCATGGCCTGGCATTTTACTCTGTCTTCCTATTGTCCTTCCACTCAGCCTCTTTCCTCCCGTATGGCGTGGAAAAAAAATCTTGAAGTGTCCTCTTTTTTTTTTTAATGTGGGGATGGGGGTGGGTCGTACGCCGTACGGTCTGGCCGTACGTCGTACTTTTTTTTTTCCCCAATTTTTCCCGACTTTTTTTTTTTCGTCTTTTCCAATTTTTCATCCATGTCATCCTGAATCGGATTTTTCCATTTTTCTCCGACAGGGTCCATGTTCGATTTGCAACTCCGACTTTATTGATTTTGTAATCGTCGGCAGGGACCGGAACTGTTGTCTTTCTTGGAACCAGAATTGTTGTCTTTTAGAAGCCGCATATTACATTCGGCAAACTGTCCAACTTTTTAACATTATTTTTTCTCTGTTGCTTTTCACCGATCGCCAAAAAATTGCAAGTCGGCAGAATTACTCTATAGTCCTTATTCTTTCTGTATGGTCTCTTTCTGGCCGATGTTTTCAATGTTGTGTTCTCGTCGTTAGTTTCATCACCTCGATTCACCTTGCTTGTCAATGACTCTTCATACCTGATCACCTTGTCTGGTTCAAATGTATGTGCAAGTGTATCATCTATCTTGGCTTCACCCTCTGTATATTCTTTCTGTGCCTCTCCTGGTCGACTTGTCTGTTCTGGTCGACTTGTCTCTGCCACTATTTGCTCTGTTACTTCCGGCTGATTATTACCTTCCCTTTCTCACTCATTACTGGTTCCCTCTTGCCAAGTGGTCGAGTGTTTGTCAATCCATCCAGTGCTTCATTCATCAACAATGTTTCACTGGGCCCAATATTGCCGAGTGTTTCACTAGTCGCCCGAGAGTATTTGCCACTTTCTCTTATTGAAATCATGTTACACTCTGGCTTGAAGAACTCATAGTCTTCCATCTGCCAGTGGAAGAGCCCACTAAAAGAATTGGTTTCATCCTCAGAACATTCTTGCAGTTTTAATACTCCTTCCTCATCAGGTTCTATTGGTCCTCTGCCAACTGACTCCCCTTTGTCTGAATTAGAATCTGATGCTAATTCTTCACTTACAACTTGTGTTCTCAGATCTATGACGATCTTCTTACCTTTGTTCTCTATTGACATTGTGTTTCTTTTCCAGTTATGGTTGGCCTTGGCGGCTATCAGCCACCCTCGGCTGAGTAATGCATCGTACGACGCATTTTGTGCTGTTATGACTACAAAGTTTAACCGAAAGAGTTGGGTGCCAATCTTCACTTTTTGAGCCATTAGCACTCCCAATGCTTTAATTCCGTGCTAGTCTGCTCCCAGTAATTGGAAATTTTGTGGCCATAATGTAGGTTTCCCCAAGCACTTCCACGTATCTTCTGTCAACACATTCACTCCCGATCCACCGTCGATTATTGTGTTCGTCAGGTAACATCCACCGATTGCCATGTGTACGATGGCTGGATTCTTGCCATTGTTAATTGCCAACAGTCTCGGGTCGATGACTTGTTCTCCTTCCAGCGGTGGCTCCACTATGACATCTTCGTCCTTTGTTTGCTCGTTTGGGTTCCCTTCCATCGCCTTCGAGATTGCCATCCTCAGTTGCGGCATGCTCTGTAGAAGATCCGCTATTCTGACCGATACAGTGGTTTGTAACACCTAATTCACAATACTCTTGTCTGACTCTGGTCGTACGGTAGTTATTTTTCTGTTCTTCCCCTCTGTTTCCATTGCCATCTCTACTTTTCTAGCCTCCCGAAGTCTCTCCTTCTCGGTTCTAGGATCTGGATACGTCGCTTTTTTCCATTGTGCTCGGGTGACCGCAAGGATCTCTTCATCATTTTCCTTGAAACTGATGAGGTTTATCCCTTTTTGCTTCGGACAATCTTTTTCTTCGTGATCCCCAGGCCCACACCACTTGCATAATGCATTTATTTTGTTTTGATTATTGTTCGGGCATTCCCTTGCAAAGTGTCCCCATTCGTTGCATTGCCGACACTGTATCATGGGTTGCCCCTTGTTGTCGTATTGCAATTTGTTTCTGGGGCTATTATTATTAATCCTTCTGTTATTCCGGTAACCTCTAGGGGATGCATTCAGACTATTTTGAGGCTTTGGGGGTGTTGTCGGCGGAGTTGACGATTCTCCTTGTGTAAAGAGCACCTGGGTATTTTTTGCTTTTAGATTAAATGGGCATTCCTTGATTCAATGTTCCATTACCTGGCAGACATCACAAAATAACTTTCTTGGACAGTTTGCTTTTACGTGACCTTCCTCGTTGCAATCGGTGCACTACAATTCTCGGCCTTCTTTAGTTGTCTCTTTATCAGTCTTCAGTTCTTTCATCATGCGGATCATATCTCTCCTCAGTGCCTAGATGGTTTTTGACTCGCCATCACTACTGTCATCACCCGTACTTTCATCATCCTCGGTCCTTCTCTTACTCCGGGAAGATGTTTTGTTCTCACTTTCTATATCCATCGCCCAATTGTACGCTTCAGCGTACGATGATGGTGGTACGACTTTCATCTTTTTCCTTAACGACGGAACTAACCATTCGATGAACCATCTCTTTTTCAATCCATCGGCTGGCTGAGTTTCCAGTTTTCCGAGCAGTTCTTTGAGCCTCCTATTATATGCTCTTACATTTTCATTTTTCCCTTGTTTGGTGTTGTAGATTTCCGCTACAATCTCATTGTCGTCTCTTAGAAGCTTAAACTCATTCTCGAAGGCTTTCCTCAATTCATCCCATGAGGTCTTCTGTGCTGCCTCTAGGTCTGTATACCAGTCAATAGCTATACCTCTTAGCATTGCTGGGAACGCTTTTACCTAGTAGTCTTCGTCTTCTTGTCCATTTGCCACTCATATGGTTTCACAAGTTTTACAGTGCCGGACAGGATCCTCTGACCCGTTCCCCATGAACTTCGGCAACTTCTGCCTTTCACTTGCCAGTGGAGTCACCATCTTTTTCCCGGGGTACCCTCTCTGTGTCTTTGACCCGATTGGACTGGTTCTACTGTGTCGTTCCGGTGTCTTCTTGACACTGCCGGCCACGTACGGTTCCTTCCCACTTCCGTTCTCGGCGTCCTCTACACTTCGAGTTACCTCTGGTTCTCTCTGGTTCTCCCTTTGCGTAGGGGTCTTGGGCTCAGGTCCTCTGATCCTCGGCCTTTCGTCTGAAATGGACAATGCCACAATACGACGTATGCTATCCTCTAGGTCTTCTGTTAGTTTCTTCCCATTTTCTTTTTCTCTATTTGTTATCGGTGTTCTAAAGTTCTGTTCATCAACCCCTTGATTTATTTTTTAATGTTGTTCATTTTCTTTTTCAATAATCTGTTTTAATCTTTTTCTGCGTTCTTCTTGTTCCCTTAGTCTTAGTGATTTTCTCAATATTTCTTCGGGTGTTTCTTGCCCAACTGGTATTTTATTCTTGTCCTTATTAAGCTGTATGGGCATTAATGATGCTTACCCCTGTCAATTGAACGGCGTGCGATGGCGATTGGCGTCACGTTCTTTCTCCTCTTGTTTCATACGTTCCTCATACCTTCTGAGTACTTGTTGCCGTCGCAATTCCCTCTCTCTTTCTTCTCGAAGGTCTTGGAAGGTTATCAGGTTCCTTGCCAGGAGTCGAGGAATGCGGTTCAGAAGGTTATCCACTTCGCTATTGACACGTAGGTTTTCTCCAATAACCTCCTCTAGAATCTCCCTGCGGATGGATTCGTCTCACGTATTGCCCGACTGACAATAACCACAGTTTTACCAATTCCTGCGTTAATTCATCTTCTCGGCTTCTTGGTTCATTCTCTCTCTATCGCTTCCCTCGCGTTCTTCTTGAATTTCTTGTACTATTTCTCTTACGTGCCTTCTATTTTGCAATTCCTCGTCGGTGTGGATCGGTTGCCCCATTATGCTGCCATCTTCATTGTGTTTTTCTCGACCCTAGTTACACCCGACGGTTTGCTCGTTTTTGACGATGCCACTTGTCCGATGGTTTCCGATGACTCAACTTGTCATCGACAACCAACTTGTCATCTGATGGTCTCTGACGACTCAACTTGTTATCGACTTGTCACCCTCGACCTGTTTTTGAACAGGCAACGACGCTAAATGTTTACTGGCAATATGGTGGTTCAACTTCACACAGACAAAGAGTAAACAAAATTATGTAGTATAGTGCATAGCACAGAGCATGAAATTATAATAGCATTGCATAGAATAAAGCATTGTTCCCATTCATTGAATATATCCGTATTACACTACAATGTTATAATGCTGCCGGTGGCCCCGACTACAAAGTATTAAACCAATATATAACTTGGCCAAGGTTGGTTGAGATACCAACCGTTGGCAACGACTCTATAACTATCCAACCGTCGGGGTTAATTCCCGATAACACTCCTAACTTAACAACACTAATTAATTTATGATTATTTACTTGGCCGACTACGATCGACTACAATTATGACCGACTACAATTATGATAATTTGAGATGTTTTATGGGCTGCCCTAGATGTTTGTTCAAGTCTGATTTTTACTTCAGAAATTATGGTTTGAGCAAAAAACTAATTTAGATATTTTGGAAAGTCCATAAATCTAAAATTGTCCAAAATATCCCATTTTGGGATACTACAATATTGATCATCAACCTCTACAATATCTACAAGCACAAAATAAATTACAACAAGCAAGACACGAGAAATGAATATGGTTTTCACAACAATTTCATTTAGTGATCAAATATGAAAAAGGAAACACTAATCTGGTGGTAGATATGTTATCCAGACCACCTTTTTCTAAAGCAATTTCAGCTATGGCTGTGCTTACACAATTGGAGCGCTTCACAAAAGAGGCTTATAATGAAGAATACACGGGGACACATCCCTCTCTTTGAAACCCTCATCCTCATCCCCATAGCTGTTTTTGGGGGTTTGGGATGGTAGGGGACGTCCCTTGGCCCCTAGCATCCCTAGTCCGCAAGAATCTTTAGGGACATCCTTGGGACACCATTCAAAAATTCAGAATGCCATCGGGATGTTTGGCCATCCCCAAGATGGCTGGGGACATTTGAGACGTCCCTTGATCATATCAGGGATGCCTAGGCATCCTTGATGGCAATTTTTTCCCCAATGTTTTAAAAAAATTCATTTTTAAAAGGATACAAAATTATAAGGGATGTGGAGGACCCACAAGCTCTCCCACACCTCTTATGCAACCTGGCAAATAAGGCCATGGAAGACAATGTCGGGCCATGTTAGAAGTACACATCAACAGACCTGGAAGGAAAAGATTTTTGCAATCTGTCATAGCTGTTCCCATCAGCTTCTACCACAACAGTAGATTTGGATGGAAATGATTGTTATAGCAGGTTATAGCTGTTACAACCAGAGATTGGGTTAACATGCTCATGGATAATAGTATTACTACGGGGATTGTTCTTGAGGACATTTTAATCAACAAGGTTTCTTTTTTAAATCTGGGATATTAATCTATGAAAGGTTCATTATTAATAAATACAAATTAATAAGAAAAAAATTCATTTTTAGGTATTTGTAGAAGCAGTTTTATTTCATAAATGTTTGTATCTAGTTAACAAATTCTCATCATCTAAACTGTTTCTCAAGTCATTCACATGTAGAACCAGCAACCCACAAATGGAAGGTCAATCTAGAACAATTCTGTACCCACTATAAGCAGCTAAAAAATATGTATTAGAGTTTGATGAGAAAATGGTTATGACATAGAACTGGAGTTGAATTTTGGAACATCAGCATGATGAGTGTTATCATTAGTTACCAAGCTGAAATATTGGTGAACACTGAATGGTTAAAACCAAAAACCAATATCATGCAAATTGCTAATCATCCCCTGCTGTCCCAAAAAAACACCCCCTTGTAATAACATCCCCGAGACACATCTAGTTGTCCCCAGCCGTCCCTATCCCTAAAACACTGTGGGACATAGAAAATATGCTAATAATGAAGACTCCTCGGAAGAAGTTGAAAGAGCTACAAGCTCAAGGTAATGCAAAAAGTGATGAAGACTTCTACCTCAAAGAAGGGTTGCTATATAAAGTAGGAAAATTATGTGTGCCAAAAGCACATACTTTTTCTCATGAGGGAGGCACATACCTCCAAAGTGGTGGGTTCCCTTGGGTTGGTAAAACAATATCTTATTTGCAAAGTTACGTCTTTTGGCTCAAATGCAGCAGGAAGTAGCAAATTGTGTTGCGCTAGCGAATCTAAAACAAGAAAGGAATGTATGCGTCTTTCCCAATCCCCACAAAGCCATTGGAAAGTATTTCTATGGACTTTATAGGAGGACTGCCTATGAGTAGACATGGACATGATTATTTGTTTGTGGTAGTAGATAGATTTAGCAAAATGTGAATACTAATTCCTTGCAAAAAAGACCATCAAGCAAAGAGGCTGCTGAAATGTTCTTTGCTAGTGTACGGGTGCACTTTGGGCTTTCTAAGTCCATTGTTCAAAATAGAGACTCAAAGATTACAAAGTAAGCCATGTCAATTGGTATTCCAGAGAGAAAGTAAGCTAAGCCAATTGGTATTCTAGAGAAAAGTGGGAGAACTCTTCCCTCACTTTGTGTCTCATTTAGCTTTTGTGGAATCAAAAGCCTCCTAAGAGGGAAGGTGTGATTCAAAAGGATCTAGAAAATAAAACTTGAACAGTAAGTTGGATTCGGGAACCAGAGTGAAAATAACAAGCTGGCAGAAAACAAAACTTGTAGGATGTACAAGTTCATTTCCACGGCTTTGAGGCAGTTTTCTGGTTGTGGAGGCAAATATGCGTAGGGTCAAATTCACAGATTGCAGGTTTGAACTTGCAAGTGCGGAAGTGAACCCCAAGTGTGGAAAACTTAGAGCTAAAATTAATCGATGTCCTTTCCACTTCCTGCTTCTCGAGGTTTCTCCTTGGTCTTGGGAGAGAGCTCCAGCATCACCAACAACTATTTATAAAGGTGGAGAGTGTGATTTTTCATGAGAGTATTGATTTGAGTATTGCATTGAGGTGAATTAGAGGAACTGAGTTGTTCATTAGTTTGTAGAGCATAGACCAAGAAGTAGAGGACAACATTGTACCCACTTGTTGTATGCCTCCTTTCAATTAATTGCAATAAAGTGTAGTGGTGCAATTGCCACTACAAAAGATGGTTTTTCCCCTCATGGATTTCCAAGGTAAAATCTTGTGTATTATGAGCTTATTTATTAATAAACATCAGATTTCCACAGTCTATGATAATTATATCTGAGTGTTTCAGGCTTTAACTGTGTGAAAGCTTTTTCCTCAATGTTTTGGATCACAGTCCGTGATCCATCATCAGGAAGTAGAGAGCAAGAGTGATGATGGATCACGGACTGTGATCCGAAAGGCTGATGAAAAAACTTTCACGCAGTTAAAGCCTGAAACTTATTTATTTCTATTCTTGCAAGATAAATTTCTAATTTTGCTCACAATATTCATACCTCTTTAAATGCGTCATTTGTTAAGCAAGAAGAAACATGGACTTAATTTTATGATTCTTGAATTCTACGAGTTTTGGGAATTTATGGATCAGCTAGTGTTGTGAATTGTGTACCACTTGCAAGTTTTGGATTGTTTCTTTGGCTCATCGGATGGTGTACTCTTGCATGGACTGATCCCTTGTTTGTGCGCTTGTGCAAACTTGATGTATTGATCCTTGTAGTTGCTAATTGGGTAGTAGGTCTCAATAAGGGCTTCAATGAAACCATTCTAGATGCCTAGAGATTGTGACATAATGTCCTTCTTGTGGGATGCACAATAGTTTTGATGGGTAAGGAAACTTTTAGAAGAGCAAAGGTAATCTTTTCTCTATTTGAGAATGATTTATTGTAGAGTATGAACAAGTAGATTAAGCCAATTATCTAGAGCATCTATGTTTATTTTACTTTAGAAAATAGGGATGCCTAGATTGATTTGTAGCTCTTATGGTGTGGAGCCTTAAAGGGTTTGGAGTAGGTAAAACTCTCTGGAGGGCACTATATGTGCTCAAGAAGTTGGGCAAAGTGATTGATGATGCTTTCTCTATCACTTGCGTACTAATATTCCAATCTTCCTGTTGCTGTTGTAACACATCTTCTATCATTCTCTATAACATATCCATATTGGGTATCTCTGAAGTTATGTCTACCATCTTGGGTTGCTAGAGGAAGGTATGCAGAAGGGTCATGAGTATTGAGCATTAACATCCCATAGTCCGATCTTGTGTGGATGGGCACATGAATGTGAACCTCAATACCACTGAACATGAGACGAATTGGATAGGCTTTGATACCATTGATCTGGTGCCTTGGATGGCACCTGGCAGATAGACAAACTTAGTGGACTACATGAGCTATGAAGGAAGCATAAATATGAATGATAGAGGCTGAGAACTATATTACAGTGCAGATGGCTAGGGAAAGAAGAATAACATAACAAGTTAGACACTTCAATGAGAACTGTAATACAAGATTCTATTATGCAATAGTTCTGTACATGATGCATAGAATGCTTAAGCTATCCTCCTGTCTACCACAAGGCTAGCTGAATCACTAACTCATTCACTCCCTAATCGTTAGCTTCCAAAAAGAATGGTAGTTTATAGTAATAACACATATACATGAGGGTGAAGGAGTGTTATGTCAGTGAATGCGTGCGGCAAGATTGGAGAGGGTTTAGACTGTCTTGTTACTGCAGCATGTTTTGTAGGTGATGACGCTGCTGTTGACAGAGCTGTGGAAATGATGTGTAAGTGCTGACATAGTTATGCATTCCTAAGTGTCCCAGATCCTTTTGTATCAAAATGTTAGCCCTCATCATTTTGGTTAGCTGCTCAGGTTGGCTTTCTATATTTTCAAATATTTTTCAATTTCATTCCTTCCGTATGTGCCATAATACAAAGCCTAGGGTGAGTTTGATGAAGGGAAAGAAGAACCAATATTAGGCAGGCATTTGTGCCACCTTGTTCCAGTTTTCATCTGCACCTCTATCATTCTGGATGTGGCTATGTTGAGATAGAAAATGCTTAAAAGTGTTCATCAAATTTCTTTTGCCAAAGGCCATAGAAGAAAGAGATGCTCAATGGTTTCACTGTCCCTGATGCAGTTCGGAAAAGCAGAAGTTCCAATCCGCCTTTTTTGGGTTAGAAGAGGCATTGTGAAGACTTGGCCATGGAGAATAACTCATAGGAAATCACTGATTTTTGGCCATGTTTGGGTTTCCCACAGTGATTTCCATTTCCTTCTGGGGGTATTGCTATGCTGTGCTGGCTCTGATTTATTCCTTTGGCAAATCTCACACAAGGAAACAGAGTTCACATTTGTCTTAGATCCATTCACAAGAACTAACTCGTTCTGTTGTAAATTCAAAACACAAAATTTTAGAGAAGACAATATAATGAGAAATAGGTGAGAATGACATACAGCTAAATCCTTCACTTTGAACCTAGAATTAGGTTTAAGGAATATTTGATTCTAATTGAATACTGTATTACCTGAAATATGGAATCATATTGTTTATGCCCTTCTTATACCAAAGATTTGTAACTTGTTCACTCACTTTTCTTGTCAGTTAGTCAAGGTCTATTTTTTGTGGTCAACTGTTTATGCCCTTCTTATACCAAATATTTGTAATTTGTTCACTCACTTTTCTTGTCAATTAGTCAAGGTCTATTGTTTGTGGTCAGCTCTATATGGATGATGAAGTGTTGCCCATACAAATAGTACTTGGGCTTCACTAAAACATACATGAGAGTCAACATTTCTTTATTAGAAATTCACAATAAGTTATTTATTGTCATTTATTTTGCTACTTTTGCAAGTGATTGGTTGTTGACTTCTCATGATAGTTACCCCTTATACCATTTCCTAATGCATCACATTCAACTACAAATGGCTGTAAGCAATCTCTAATTTGCTAGTTAATGGCTGGAAGTCATAACCTTTTTCATTCATTTGAAGGTAACCTCTTTTGCTTGTGTCCATTTGAAGAGTTCCTTGCTTGCAGCAAAAGTGTGAGGTAATGTTACGCCTCCAAAAGTCTTCGACAATTTTCATAACCTATTATTCTCTCAATTGAGCTGCATTCTTTGGAGTGGACCAGTCAAGTAACTTGAATCTTAGCTGGATCAGCTTTGTCTCCCTCACTAACAATACGTGCAAATTAAACCAGCTTGATCTTTGCAATTCATTTGCAAATAAGGAATTTAGCCACAATAACTATAATTTTATTTTCAGCTGGTTCAAATGATGCTCTTTTGTTCTATAAGGAAGAATGTCATAAAAGAAAACCAGAATAAACCTAATAAAATAGGGCTGAATATTTTGGTTCGGTTTACCTTGAAAAGTGATGGTGCCATTGGCTATCTGAACAAACACTATCCAAAATTCACACTGTCCATGAAAAATTTGAAAAGCTGTTTTCCATTTCTTGCTTTCTCTCAATTGAAAATATGGACGCACTATGCAATTTAACCAGTAGGTCCTCTGTATCTAGAATGAGAGATAGATTCTTAATGATCCTTTAATTCCATTCTTTGTAGCCCATACACATATGGGAGGAACTATTCTCACTTAACATCACCAACCAAGATGCAAAAGGTCTCTTGCAGTGTAACTGTATGCACATGTACAAAAACTTTTGGATTACTGTTCCAATTTTGTCCTTGAATAACTTAGGTTACTCGTAAGGGTGGGACAATGACTGTTTGGAACCTGGTTCCAACTACATGATTTTTTCTTGCTCCTTATCTAGTGGCAGCCCGTGCAGTAGGTCCTGAAAATATCTGCATCATTATCAGTCAAGAGTCGTGTTTCCTTTTTCTTAGCTAGGTTTTTCTTTTTAACCTTGACGTGCAGGCTGTATTACATTAAAGTATGTATAATTTACTGTTTATAAGTTGTTTGTGTATTTTGTGAGCTGCAATCACTTTATTTAAACTTGATCGTAGCTATCTATACGCAGTTATTTCTTTCCTCAAATTTCATTTACAACCCATCATGTCCTATCCAAACTTGCCCAAGATCTTTAGCAAATGTGCTCCCATGACCACATAAATTGCAGCTAGGGCTATGATGTAAAATTCAGAACTCAATTCCTGGCTAACCAGCTTCAATTTCAGTCTTTTGATAGTCATCTCACAGTCTATTATAGGGTCATTGAGTCTCAACACCTAGAAATTTTGTAATGGAACAATTCTTATGCCCATGGGTGTCACCAACTTAAGTCTATGAAGTTATGTTTCCTGAATTGATGAGGTTTGCCACTCTTCTCCCCTTACCTTGCATTGTATCTTCTAGTTTTGATATGGAGTGTCCCTATTATGACAGGAAGAGAGTTAATTTGGAATTTCTTTCTATTCTTGGTCTTTAAAATCCGCAATTACCTTTATTTACATTGCTTCTTGATGATTACTTTTTACCATCTTCTAATTATCTCTGTCTACAAACTGAATCATGGGGATCCTTCTAGTGGCCTTGCACTCTGTTTGTCTTGGAAAAAACCTTGTTGTAGCTCAAACAAAGCCTGTTCAAGCATAAATCAACAATAACAGAATGTGCTACCACTCTGTTGAAAGTCCAGTAGCAGAAGTAAGAGATGAATTAGATTCTTCATTAGCTTTGGGATCTCCCTTTGCGGTTGGGTTAGTTTTGGAGGGTGATCTTGCTGTAAGGCAACTCCTGACAACCTTTGAGCATGCTTTTGCTTGCTGAATGCCAGCCTCAAGGGTAGCTGGGTTCAAAGTCTTGACATATCCCCTAATTCACTTTTTCAATCCATCAATGCACATGGCTAGTGCACAATAATTTTTACCAACATGGCAGAATTCCCTTGAATAGTAAACCACAGGACCTTGCTGATTCATGTATTTGAGGACCAGCAAATAGTCTTTTTGGTTATAAGCCTCAACTTTTGGAGACTGCAGTTACATATTTGTCCCAAGTAGCTGTTCTTGCCTCTTCTCCTTCTTCCTACACTGCTTCAGTCATTAGCCACCTACCGAATGCTTCCCCTTCAAGATGCATGGTGACAAACTGATCTTTTGGTAATACTCTATGGAGTTTAATTGGAAAAAAACAGAAATTGCTTATCCACCCTTTGATTAATAACTTTGCTACAACCATCAAACTTCTCTGATTTATGCAGTTTCATCCACGGTCTCTTGCTTCCTTGATTATCAGGATTGCTCCCTCTTATTATAATTTCCCATGAAAGGGTTTGGGCTCATGATCATGATTCAAAACCTCCCCATCTATTGAGGCAGTTCTGTTGATTTGCCTGTCCTCTGCCCTGATGATTTGTGCCTAGTCAAGAGGTCCTTTGCATCTTACTCAATAGCCTCAATAGACATCACGTTGTTACTGTCACTTATTGAGTCCCCATAACTCTACATCTTTCTAAATGAAAGATAGATTTGAATGAAAAAATGTCAAATCATCTGCCATTTTGCTGTCTAGACTGATATTTTTCACTAAATGTATGATAGTGTAATCATTCCTGATGGCTCAGAAATGGGAAATGACATGGAAACATGATGGCAGA
The DNA here is from genome assembly GCA_027924645.1 of Cunninghamia lanceolata. Taxonomy (NCBI): domain Eukaryota; kingdom Viridiplantae; phylum Streptophyta; class Pinopsida; order Cupressales; family Cupressaceae; genus Cunninghamia; species Cunninghamia lanceolata. The sequence goes on along the minus strand of BSBN01001292.1, from coordinate 58,849 downwards.
CATGTGGAAAAGTTTCTAGTAACTTTGTCTCCATGCATGACATCTAAATTGACAATGAATCACTGTGCAAATAATTTGTGCCTGAGTTTTCTAAATGATATGCGACGATATAAAAATTATTTGGCATGTATATACATTCTGAAATTCCCCTACAATCTAATTAATGACCATTCCATCTTGTTGCTATTTTGGATTTCCCAGCAATGTTCTTGAAACAGGTGATGGTTTCATCAGTAACCCTTAGAAATCATGTAATGGTATGTCTTCTAACATTGGTAAGTGTGAATTGGCAACATGCAGGGAACCTGTCAAAAAGATTCACTAGTTGCAAGAGATAGAGCAAGATTAATCTTAGGCATAAGGGATGAATAGAAAGAAAATTGTAGCATTGCTAAGAGATATACAAAAGTATACATCAAAGTCAGGATAGCAGCCTTTGGGTCCAGCAAAGCTCTAGTCCTTGTAGAACTTCTTTTGATAGGTAAACAATGTGAGGATAAACCAGGCCCAGTTAGACTCATTGAAGTTTTCCTTATGTGGATTCTTTTGTCAAATTTGACTTCGACTGAATTTATATCTGAATTACTTTACGGTAAAAACGTCTTTTTGAAAGATGTTAGGCTTGCAATCAATTACCAATTAAAGTATCTGCTAACTGTCTTGGTCATCACAATGAATCCTCTCTCATGATAGAGTGACTCACTACATATCAGAGTGACAAATTATAACACTTTGTGTCACAGCATAGCACATGGTAATATTTTATGGAATTTACTGCATTTTTGACCTATAGCATTTGATGATGACTATTGTAAATGATTATTCCTAGATGATATCAGTTTGTAAGCTGGATTTGCAAACATTGTGGCTGGCCTTTCTGGCAAGTACTACTGATCTCTTCCAGATTGTGACCACCCTTTGAGTATAACTGTACTTAATGCATTTGCAACCAGAAATTTCACAAATGCATCTGGATCTTTATTTTTCATTTTGATTCATAGCAATATGTAGTAGCCCCTATGGTTGATACAATATCCAATGTCATATCTGCCTTGTTTTATACAGCATATTCTCGGTCTCCTCAATGGATAGAAATTCTGTTCTTTTCATATGTTTCATAAGATTTGACCTTTAAAAGTCTCAAAATATCAGCAATTGTTCATGAGCTAGAATGTTTGAATAGCAAACAGAAATGTCCCGAGTTCTTTATAATTGTATCATTTATATGAAATTTTGTCATCTTGCAATTGTGTATTGCATGAGATTTTCTTTAGTGCCTGGCATTTAATCTATTTTTAAGTTCATTTCCACAACTCTAGTGTTGAATACTTCAAAATTTCACTAGTTTTTTTGGTGATTTCTATATCTCACATGTGCATCAGAAGTGAAACTAACACAGCAGGTCATTGCAGAGGTTCTTCCTTCTTTAATCACCTTGTATTATGTGTTTCATGAAACATCAAGGTTTTTCAATACTTTTGGATTCATTCTGCTAGTATCCTATGGTTTTAAGGGATGTTTTCAACATTATTTCTAAATATAAGTTTCTAGAATTTTGTAGTTATCCTGTTGATTTTGGTGTAACCAGATTATTTTTGGCTCAATTTTTTTGTCTGTTTTCTATACTGTTTGTCAAAGATTGAACAGGTTTAATTTCTGGTCTGTTTTCTCAGAAACCAGGTTTTAAGAAACAGAAACAATCAGATACCTTTTATTCTTTAAAGGAGTTACATTTTATTGTTTTGAAACTAAGGAGATCATACGCGATGCTTTTTCTGCAGGTCCCTGAAGAAATCCTTGTTGATAGAGTTGTGGGAAGGAGACTTGATCCTGTTACAGGAAAAATTTACCATCTCAAGTATTCTCCACCAGAAACAGATGAAGTTGCAGGAAGGTTGACTCAACGTTTTGATGATACGGAGGAGAAAGTATGCGTGCTAATACTTTTTCTCTAGAACTTTGATAGTGTTCTTTTAATTGGGAAAAATGTATTTTATGTATGATGTTTGTTAATTTTGAGCTGTTCTATACTGAACTATTTAAGTACTTCTTATGAGTTTACATCAGACAAATTAATGAGAGGCATTCTATCTGCTGTGCAGTATGCTGTATGGGTCTGAACTATTTAGTATAGCTGGCATGATTCTAATTGGTCTATACATTGTTTAACCTTCTCAAGGCATTGTATGATAGCACAGGAAATTAGAAGACTGAGTTAGAAAATGGTTGTCATTTGCATGGTCAGTGTCAAAGTACCTTCTAACTAACTATCAGCATCTGTGGTCGGATAATATAGATGTTTCAATGCTGTTTTTTACAAGTTCACTGGGGCTTGCTAGGATGCAACTAAACAAATCCATCCATAAACAGAAACAGGCATGCCTCGATGTGCCCCACTAGTTCTCTTGCTGGGATAATGTAGCTCAAAAATTTGGGACTCCAACTAACTTGTCACTGCTAACTATTTTTATATAAAGGTAATTTGCTTTTTTGTTAGGGTAAAAATAATGGACATCTTTGGCCCTCTGATGTAATTAAATCTCCTTCACTTGAAGGTTTTAGGGCTTTCAAATGAAATAGAATAGGCAACCTTGTCTAAAAGGATTTAAGGCTGACCAATGAAATACTCACTTGATCCCTAAGATTCTAGAGCTGACTGATTAAACTATAGAGTTCCCCTTGACCTAAAGCCAACAGGCTGATCGATGAAATATGAAAAGTCCCATCAAATAAAGGCTCTAAGACTGACCAAATGAGCTTCTTGATTCTCATATGATTTCAGATTTTCATCTCATAATTCAGTCGTACAAATTGACAACAACAATCGAGCATTTAATGTGTAAAACAGCATTATATGTGATTACGTAGCCTATATTTCAATGGCTAGTTGACTTACAATGAGGTAATAAATAATTTATGCACCAAAATATAACTTTTTAAGATGCCAACATCACCTCATGGCTTTCCGGACATCATCAGTAAGTTTTCTTCCAATCATACAATATAAATCTTCAACTTTTATGTAGGTTTGTGTTGCAGACCTCTAGAGGTCAAGTAGTAAGACAAAAAAGTTATGGTCAAATGACATCTCATTAGTTATTATTTATCCATTTCATTGAATGTCATTAAACTCATGTTGAAAATTGAATAAAGTAAATAGATTAAAATATTAGATTGGTAGTTATAGTCATAGATGTGCAATCATGGTCAAAGCATAATTGGTAGTTATAGTCATGGATGTGCAATTATGGGTCAAAGCATAATAGTGTGTCCCACTTTGAAGCCAACAAAAGTTTGAACATATATTTTTTAAACATATCCTAAAAATACATAAGGAAGTTTATTTTTTTGAAAAAATTACATGTCTCATAGCTTAAAATATTTAAGATTAAACATATACATTTTATTGATTTTCAGACTGCTAAACTTAAGTTTTTCTCTCTAGAACACTTCACTGTCTGAGGTCCCCAAATTGGACACATGTAATATCCCAAACGGATATTGCCCTAAAATTCTGATTTCAAATTTGTGAATTCTGCCCTAAATTTCTGCATTTTCATTTCTGCTCAAAACCCTAGGTTCTGATTTGATTTTCCTGCACTTCTTGATTTAAATTTCTGCCTTAACCCTAAGTCTGAAATCTGATCTTATTTTCTGAATATGAACACTTTATGAGCAGCCAACAAACATGTGCCAAACATCCACAAATATGCTAAACAAACAGCTAGTTTATTAACCATGATTGCAAATTACGAACATCCATTATGCATGAGCCAAACATATGATAAACAACTGATTTCTGAGTATGCAACTCTGCTGCTCCAAATCTGGATGTATTGAAATGAACATTACACCAAGTTCTAGGGCTCAAACATACCCAAACATAATTGGATTGTTGCCACTACAATTCCAACAAAAAATAAATGTTTTACTGTTTACATACCAAAAAGGTGACAAATGATGCTCCCAAACCTCCAAAATGCTGGCGCACAGGTCTGCTGTTATGTTTAGGGTTTAGAAACCCTAATTACATGGAAAGTAGCCTCCAACACACAAAATCGCCCTTCACAAAGTGGCGCTTCCAGTTTAGGGATTAAACCCTAATCCAAGGTATCATAAACCACCACAAAAGCTGCTCCAAAGTTGTGATCAGGTCTGCTCCAAAAAGTCTTCAAAGCTACTCCAGAATTCTTCTCCAAAATTGTCCTAATGCTGCTCCAAGATGAAGACAAAATGCTGCTCCAAAATAATTAGAATTCTGCTCCAAATGATGATGAAAATGTAACTCCAAGATGATGTAATTTGAATGCCTCGAACCCTCCAATTGTGGCACACCTATCTAGGGCAAATCCTAGCTTCAATGTCTCACAAACACCACGAACCTGCTGATCCCAAACTGATCTGAAAATCTGATTTGCAAATCTGCTCTTCCGTTCCTTGAATCTCCAATGAAGTGCAATTGCGAATTCCGTATGAATCCACCTCCAAGATGAGATTGGGTTTTCCTCCAATCCACCTTATTTTCACAAGGGTTTTCATCCTTGGAAAAGTAATGCAAACAAGTTGCAAATCCACAAAGGAAATAAATGATAAGCTGATTGATGATGAAATGACTCCAAAAGACTTCATATTTATACATGACTTTTTGCCCTCTCAAATAGGGCTGACCTAGCCTTGGCATCTTTTATTTTATTTCACTTTATCTTCCTTCTAGGGCCGACCTCCTCTTGGGCGCCCGACTCAATAATAAAACATTTTATTTTCTTTTTTTTCATTTATCCCTTCGTAGGCCGACCACCTTCTAGGCTAGATTGGCCCAAAAAAGCAATGAAAATACTTTATTCTATTTTGTTATTATTCTCCATCTTTCCTTTCTCCAAGGGCGCTCCTTTTTGGCACATGATATAGTATGTTTTATTTTATTATTTCTCTAACTTTCCCTCCTCCAAGGGCGAACATCCTAGGCATATGAAACTTCATACATTTGTCCTCAAATGAAGTCCTCATCAACAAGAAACATCATCACAATTTATTTCTTATTTTTCCCAAGGCAAATTTCATATTTTCCTCCATCTTTTATCCTCCAAGTGGGTCACTCTCCATTAGGGCAAATTATTTGACCCAAGTTGACTTTGCCAAAATTACCACAAAAATATGAAAAATCAATTCCCACACTCAAATTGTCTTGCAAAATTAGCAAAGTGTAAAAATTGGCTCATCATGACATCATTTGGTGATCACTCTGAAAAAGGGGACATTACAACACCCTATAGGCAACATGAAGCATATGTTACCAAATGCATCCTTCATCTCTAATCACACAAAATATTCTTGAGACAATTCACCAGTGCTTATCTATGTTTACATCAAGAAGAATGCTAAATGTGCAACAAAACCAGCTGAAATCATTCTCCAATTGCAAAAATCAAGCCACATAAAATGAAATGGAATGAATATGAAAAGAAACATACACAACATCACACATTAATTTGATCTACCATGTTGACCCTGGAAAAACTCATTTCAGAAAAAACTCCAGCATGAAATAAGACCATACCTTTTGTTCCCTTGATTTGGAGCGTAGGAGGGGTAAGAGAACAACACACTAAAATGGACTGTAACTTGTGAGCAACATGCATCAAAATTATGGATGCCTCTCAAATCTCCAAAGAGCATATGTTTAAATCATACCACATCAACTAACATTTACGATGGTCAATCCTCCTCAATTATGGGTTCCAACCCATTCCAATATTTAACCTCCTTACTTTCAATCAATGTAAAGTCCAGTTGAAGCACAGCTTGGTTAGCCAAGTAATCTACCACTCTATTTTGAGAACTATTACAATGCACCACTATAATCCTATTGAATTTAACCTTCCATTCCAGAACTTCTTCTAAGATCACTTTAAGTTTCCAATTTGGATAATTCCCTTTGTTTACTGCATTGACAACTATTTGTGAGTCACCTTCTATTCTATACCCCGCCCTATAAGTAGCTTTCAAGCCATCAAGTAGCTTCCCATTCCGCATTATTATTAGTTTTCACCCCTAGCTGCTTCAATCCACCTAATACAAAACTGCCTTTATTGTTTCTTAAGATGTAAGCTGTTCCAGCTGGACCTAGATTCCCTTTGGAGATGCCATCAAAATTCAATTTGACCACACTTCTTAGTACCTGCCACCTCAATTTGGCCTTGCTAGTTTTCCCCTTTATTAACCTTTGAATGGGGAAAATGTCTGTATGGTTATTGGTTATGGAGTACAAACTTGAAACTTACCTTTTAGGTTCAATGGAGTTCAGATTATATATGACCTCTTGCTGCATGGCATCTACTTCATTAGTACTTCACTTGCTTTTGCCTGAGCGACTTCAGTAATGAATTATCTGTGTAGTGATTTGACAGTGACCCATACAATGTCCAATGACAAGTAACTGAGAAAATCCACAAGTAAACCTCAACTATGTTTGATATCAATGCTAGGTGGAAGGTTCTTACTCCTGGGAACAGTGAAAGTTTAATGTGTTTAAGAGCAGATGCGGGAGCGGGAGCTGCTTAGATGTCTGGAAGGGGAATTGAAATTCTTCTAACATTTGTCTTGAGTTAAAGCACATTCTGTCCACTAGTGCTTATCCATATTTTTCTTAATTTGAGTGTTCCAGGAGTACAAATTTGTATTTTTTGTTTCCTTAGTCATTATTGCATTGCTCATAAATGCAGATGAGATTGAATATGGATTTGGCTGAACATGGCTTTCTTTATATTGCTTCAGGTGAAGTTACGGTTGAAAACACATCAGAAAAATGTGGAAGATGTACTTTCCATTTATGAAAATGTCATGAAGAAGGTATGATTTATTTCTGTCCCGTTCCTTTCTCTCCACTTATAACTTAAAGGTGTTCAAGTTGGCTAGGGTTATGAATCCAAATAAACAGCTTTATAGTTGTCACTTATATAACTCCCATTTAGTTATCATGAGTCAAAGTCAACAAGTAGGATGCTCCTAATAGTAGATCATGAACTAACCATATGAAACCTTGATCTTAGCCAGGTTCAGGTTCTAGGTCAAATTTATTTTGCTTGATTTTCAGTTGAGAGCCATTAGAATTTTTCAAGTCCTAATTTTACGAAGGGGTTGTAAAAGGCTATAATTTTGTTTGTAACATTTCAATTTTGTAGGTTGATGGGGATCGTCCCAAAGAACAAGTGTTTGAGGAGATTGATGGAGCGTTAGCAGAAGTCATTCGACAAAAAAAAGAGTCGAGAGAAACATCAGTTCTCAGTGGTAATTAATGGATGTGATCAAATCATTGTTATCGTTTTTTTCATTGACAAATAACTGTAGTAATATTAAAAATGCATGCTTATAAAATTAGCTTATCGATGAATGTGAAGCCATGTAAGCGTTCTTTATGAGGAGTGAAATGTTTACAAGTTTGAACTTGGGATTTCCAATTAATTGCCTGTATTTTGGCAAAAGTAATGCTTGGATGTGATCCTTGGCTATGTTATTGATCAATAAAAATCTAACAGTAACAAAGCAATGTTATACGTCACCCTTCAAATAAGCATTTATCTGCCTTGGCATTGATCTCATACAACAAATCACTGTCTTTACCTTTACCTTAACTATGCAGCAAGATTGTATACTTCTAAAGATCTAATTTCTTCTTTTCAATCTCATTATGTGAACCAAAGTTCTGTACGGACATATTGCCAAGGTAAGACATTGTTGCCTCTAAGAGTCCCAACAATATCTCTGATGTGTCACCCACTCATGTTTCTACAAGCTACAACGTACATGCTACAATGTTAAACTCTATATTTAGACCTTCTAAGATCAATAGAATTTTTTTTGATGATAATGACGATGACGTTTAATGTCCTTTACACCGAAGTCAAATATACACGATGCTTTTTCTTTAATTTCAGTGCACAATGCATTATCACAATGTTGCTATTGTGTTGTTATTTCCTTCTTGTCTTCTGTGTCATTTTCTTGTCTTCTGTGTCATTTAGTTCATCAGGAGTGTCTGTTTATGAAGTGTCATCCATAAATTATTGCCAATGTAACATTAATTCTCTTTCTTGATTGACCATTAACCCTTCTCCAATATATGATATTCTAAAACAAAAAGGGGAAATAAAGAAATAACATATTGATTAGACATAAACATTAGAGTCAGACTAGCTATTCCTTATAGTATCATTGTATATGTGAACATGGTAGAAATAAAGGTATTGAAGTTGTTAAGATTCTTGAAAGCCAAGAACTCGTGTAGAGTAACTGAGTTACAAAGTTCAATGAAGTTACTTCTCACATTATTAAAAGGTGCATTAAAAAGAAATGTTGCTCATCCTCAACTTTGTTGGTGCCACAAATTTTACAGATTCTCTCACCAATGGTGCTTTTGAGTTAGTTCAATGACCAACTTCACTATGGAGGTTGTGAACATTATTCCTTATTTTAGCAATATTCATTTATTTTAGGTTGATAATATTGGAAAAATAATTTTGATCAGTCAAACAAGGTTCTGTATATTCATTTATTTTAGGGTATTGTTGAGAGGTTGGCTTCCAAGTTTAGGAATTCGCTTGTAGGGAAATTTATTGGAGCTAGACCTAATTCTAATATGTTAAAAAAGTGGACCCATGGTAAATGGAAACTTAGGGCCCATTTTGAGATTGCGGCTTTGTTGAAGGGTTGCTTTATCATCTCCTTCTTGAACCATGAAGATTGTGCACAGACCCTCTTGGATGGCCCATGGTTTCTAGGTAAGAACGATTTATTCCTCAAAAAATGGTTGTTGAGCTTTGATCATTAGAAAGAATGCATCAATAAGGTTTCAGTATGGGTCAGGCTTCCTAGGCTTCCATTGGAGTACTAGGTGGAGGAGGTCTTGATGGGCATCGCCAACTCTTTTGGACAACTTATTGTGGCAGATCTGGTCACAAAATCCAAGAAACAATTGCTGTTTGTAAGGTTCTATGCTTTTGTGGAAGTTGATAAGGTGCTCCCTTCTACAATTACTTTATCATCTAAATTAGCAAATGGGTGCAACAAATAGTCTTTGAGAATTCCATGGTTGTTTGCCATTGTTGCCTCAAAGCTGGTCATGTGGTGGTGGAATGCCTAAGCAATAAGAGAAAACAATTTTTTTGAAGGAAAAAGGAACAAGCTTTGCCTTCCCAATCTCACATGAGGCCTTTGATTAACAACAATGAGGAGGAAGGCCTCTTGTCAAACGGAATTAATGATGCATGCAAGGCCCTTCTTGAAGAGGCGCTAAAGGAGGTTTGTAGGGGGAAGGAATTTGAGGATGGTAGGGGTTTGGGGGAGACCCAAGATATTTGTGTCTTCAACCCTATGAATGAGTTGTGGAGGTTGCCCACCCCTTTTAAAGAAAAAGGGGAGATGAATTTGGGAGAGAGGATTTCATGTGGCCCTTTGGGTCCTTCTGATTCAATAGTAGCATTTAAAAAAGGGGGAACATCACGGAAGGATTTTTGGATCAAGGAAAAGAAGAGTCTGTCCAATGCTCTCTGGAGTGTCTTGGTTTCAAACCACCTTGATTTGGCTGGTCTCCTTTGGTCCTTGGGTAGTTAGCCCCGAGTTTGCTGCTTTCAGCGCCTTTGTTGATTGTTTGCTATTGTAATGTAGCCTTAGTGCTGTTAGTTCCATGTTGTTGCTCTTTGTTGTTTGACTGGATTTCATCATATTATCTTTCCTATTTTGTAAAAAAAGGTTTGGACCCTTTCAAAAACCCTACTTTTACCCTTATAAAAAAAGGGGTTTGTATAATCTTTGTAATATTCGTCTTCCTTTGTTAAGAGTATATTGCTGTTGCAAACTTTATAGGGATGTAAGGTTAGCTATTTATGTATACTATTGATTAGTTTCTCATCTTCTATATTTCAGTATTTAAGCCAAATTTGACTATCTCTAGACAAACTTGTTTTCAATGGATGGTGGTGATTACTCCTTTAAAAGCAATAAAAATGACTCTATTGCTACTTAAATTGAGCATGTTGTGTTTACATTCCTTGTATCTGGTCATAGCTTCAGGCTCCACCTAAGTACAACCAACTTCAATCAAAAGAATGTGGTACGATGTATTACATTTTATTTTATAATTGTAGGCCATATAACAGTTGGATTTTATCAAATTCTATTTTCTCTTACAAGAAATGTTGCAAGCCTTTTACTTAACAATTGTATAGAATAATTGGAATGACTAATGTGTTGAATTTGTTTTTCTTATTCCATTCCCAAAGATAGAACTTGATGTATTTTCAATAACATAAAAATCTTTCCAACCACCAATTATTCTCTTTTTCAACATTGTGGTTCCAATATAAATGGCTATTGAAATCGGTTACTAAGTTTTCATAAGAGTGTACCTCTACTAGGGTATTCTTATCATATAGAATTGGAGGGTATGATTGCATTTTGGATTTCCTAATAAAAACCTGATTTATTAGCATTAATAGTGAGTTCATAATTGTGACAAAATTGAACTTTGTGTTCCTTTTGCAGGTTGATAAAGGTTTTTGCGAAGAGAACAATGCTGTTACCCTATAAAAGTAGGACAACAATCAGCTGAACCATGCTATACAAATACATTCATCATCATCTAAACATTCCTTATTTTTTTGTCAATGTGGATTCCAAAAAATGTGGGAGAGGGGACACCCTTGTTTAACCCCAATATTGCAATTGATATCCTTTGACTACTCATTGTTATAATTCATCTTGGTAAATGAATTTTTTTCATTAATTGCATCAGAACAAAGTTCAAGGTGAATACCCATTTCTTATAATATTTTCCATAAGTTGGCTTTTGGGATAGTGTCAAATGACTTTTTAATGTCAACAAAACAACATATCAGGTCTTGCTTTTTGTCTTTACATTTTTTTAGTAATAACCTTAGGGTTGACAAGTCTCCTCATTCTACTAACTAATATTTCTTTCAAGGATTAGACCAATACGGTTTTTCAAAAGGGGGCTAATCATAATGGTTGGATAATTTGTCAACTTATGTTGGTTTCCAAATGTGGACATGAGAACAAGTTGGTTGAAAACATGTTTGGTGTAGGACAAAGATTGGATTTCCAAGTTTTATGATCTCAACTTTGTATCCCCTTATGTCTTTAACTTTATCTTTTGCAAGGTGCTTAATGCTAAGTTTTATATCTTCATCAAAGAAACCTTGTGTAGGGTATAGGAATTTGTACGTATTTTGAGTATCAAGGGAATAGATAGAGGTTAAAAATTCGGTGTTCAAATTGTTTGTACTAATATGTCTAAGTTCCTTACCTTCTCTAGGACAATGTTAGCTCAAAGTCTCTTGGGATCTTACTTGCATAAGTTAAAAATCTCTTGTTTTCAATTTACATACTAATACTTTTTTATTTTTCATTAGAGACCTTGAGTTTTTTAATCTCGATAGTTTTGTTGGATTCGTTAAAGGTGGTTCTTGTATTTTTTTCTTACACATCAACATTCCAAGTCATACCAAGGGTTTGAAACCATATGATTTCCTTTTAGATGCAATTTTTTAGAATACAAGTCTTAAGCATATAGAAAAGCTAGAAATGAACTTTTCATCTAGAATTCAATTATATCATTTTCTATATTATAATTGAATGTTTCTTGAAGATTTGAGGAATTGAGAACATTTTCCATAAGACAACTTAATTGCTACTAATGCATGTGATTATTTCATCGTTGGTTATATATATATTGATAGTCAAGTGTTGCCAATGGGGCAGCTCCCATTACATATATCAAAAGATCACAAAAAAAAACCTTGAGTAGGAGTATCAGCGTGTTGGAATATCGTCATTGATGTCAAAGGAAACTAAGTCTCTATGTTGGCGCACTTTCTATGTGAAAGCAAATCTGATTTATATCTTAAAAAGAGAGCAAGTGAAAAGGATATCAAGTGAAAAAGATAGCAAGTGAAAAAGAAAAAGCGATTTATTGCTAAGTGGAGTTTCTTTTTGTGGATAAGATTTTAACTAAAAGAGGGGTAAAAATTTATTCAAACCAGAAGAAGTACAAAGCAAGGGCATTACACAGCCCTATCAAGCTCCACTAAGTGGTCCAACTTTTGAGACAAATCCAGGGTAATTGACTCCAATCCACAATGTTCCAACTTTGCATGTGATCAGAGGCCCATTTGGCCAAACAATCTGCTACTCCGTTCCGATCTCTAGGAATATGATTGAAAGCAACCGAATCCAAAGAATCACACAAATTAAGAATTTGTTTAACAACCAAAGCTAAATGCCAACTAACATCCGCTAAATGCTATCTATTCAACAAATTCACCACCACCTGGGAATTAGACTCAAATGATCCTTCTCCACCCAAGATGACAGCCGCACTAGATAACATATAAAATGGCAAGAGCCTCCATCAAATTGTTAGAATGAAGACCCTTATAAATAGAAAAGATAATCTGCACAGGCCCAGGCCTATCTCGACCAACTCCACCAATACTAGCATGACCAGGGTTTCCCTGAGAAGAGCCATCCATGTTAAGTTTCAAAACTCCCTGAGGAGGAGTCTAATGCCCCTCCTTATTTATCTTCTGAAGAAGGTGTCGACATTTATTTCTCATGAGACAACCTTGTTGAGGAGGAAGATGAAGACAACTGCAACAAACAACATCTCGAGGATCCACTGCTTCCACCAAATCACAATTTGCCGAAACAGTCTCCCAAAGAATGAAGAATTTTCCACCACAAGTGATGGGCTACCAACATCACATCTTGAAAAATCCTACGATTCCTTTCCAACTAGATATGCCAAATAATAAAGGAAGGGCCAAGAGCCCAAGTAACTTGAAGAAAAGAGGTTTTAATAGGGGTCGTGCCCCAACGATCAAAAAACTCAGCCAAAGAGGAGACATGCCAACAAGCCTAGTTCCAAACACGCCACCATAAATGCCAAATCTCCCTAGAGAAAGAACATTGGAAAAAGAGATGAGAAACACTTTCCTCACTATTACGACACACCACACATATCGAGGGACCTTGAAAACCACGCTTACTCAGATTATCCCAAGACATCGATTTTGAACCACCAACCACATGAAGAAGTTGTACTTGGGCCACGAAAAAATGTGCCAAACTTGCTTCCACCAAGGAACCTCAGTGTCTCCGAACATCTGCACATAACTTGCTAAAACAGAGTACTTCCCAGACAAATCACTGCCAGCCCAAGCCAAAACATCACGCCCCACCAAAGTATTGCATTCACGAGAAGCAAGAATTTAAGCCAGCACTCGCCTATCCTCCTCAGACCCTCCCGGTGGCCATTCAGAAGAGTGCTTCCATCTAAAACTAACAGCCAACCCACAATTCTGTGCAACCTTGTAATGCTCAATTGTGTCCCAACCTGCAGCAGTAAAAATATCACAAAGGGACTGGAGGTGAGGAAAAGTAGAAAGGATAGAAGGGTGACCATCCCAAGAATCCAGCCAAAAAAGAGCCAGTGACCCCGAATGACAGATCCAAAAAAGCCCATTCTTAACCAACTTAGCCCCTATTTATTGCTAAAAAGAAAAAGCGATTCATTGCTAAGTGTGGAGTTTCTTTTTGTGGAGAAGATTTATTTCAAAAAGAAAAAAGATTTGCATGCAATTTCAAGGCCAAAAATATAAGGAAAAAGCCAAAAATATAAAGCAAATCTTTTTGGAAACAACGATCAGTTTTTTGTTTGCATGATACATTTCTGAGTTTGAAAAAGAAAGCAAAAAATATAGGAATTAGTTTTTTTTTGTAATGTTAAAAATAGAAAAAGATGGAGTTATGTGGTAAGCGCTAAAAAGGAAAAAGATGATGGTGCTCCCTTTTTAGAAGTTTATTTTATTTGTTGGGAGCTTACACGAGGTTTGTAAAGTGATTTAAGGGCATTCAATAAGAAGTAAAAGTTAGTTTTTTTATGTTTTGTTGCTGGTCACCCATCTTTGCCTATGGAATATTAGATTTTTAGTCATCTTTTGAGCAACGTCTATAGAGCTGGTTATTCTTATTGAGAAGACGTTTTGGGATATGTATACAAGAGTATAAGCAGAGATAACATAGTAGATGGAAAGAGTACTGAAAGCAAGTTTATAAAAAATTATTATCAGCAGAGTAAAGCAGTGCGCCTGCAATGTTGTAAGTGATTGTCCGGTCTTCCATTGAAGATGATATTTCATAAGAAGATATATTGTACCTACTGTATTGGAGGTTGGTGCCTCTTACTGAGTCGGTGCTCAGAGGGTGTTGGTGCTTCTGATGAGTTGAAGCTCACTTTTGTAACCAAAGATTGGTGTCTTCCGTAGGTTGTTGCCTACGTAATTAATAAAAGCAAATACTTTGCTGTGGTTTATTCTCGTAAGGGTTTTCCACGTAAAATTGGTGTTCATTCTGCTTATGATTCATTTGCATTATCAAGTGTAGAGTATTCTATTTAAAAAGGATTAAAATTGTTTTATACTGATTCACCCCCCCTCCCTCTCAGTATAACCGTGTGATCTTCAAAACCCAATGCCACACTTAATCTCTTCTAGCCTAGCTTGTTGCTGGGCTGAGAGGAGATCAGGGTGGCATATAATGATTTGCATATATTTCTCAAATTTCCCTATGATGAGCCCATCTGAATATGCATCCCAACACTCCCACAACATAGCTTTGTCATTAAGGGCCTTCTTGCTTAGGACTTCACCCAAATCTCGCTTTGAGTGTTTGCTGTCATAGGTTGAAATGCCCGCAATAGCCTTCTTGACCAAAGGCTCTTGCAAACAATGGCTCACAACTATTTTGGCGAATAGTTTTTGCCCCATGAGGTCCACGAAAATGGTGAGGAAGTCCCCCACCAGCGCTGCGTCGTGGATGTGGCCTGCCACAATGCGGGATACAATATATATATATAGAGTTAGTTAGTTAGCCTAGTAGGGCTATGATTAGAATCAAGCATGTTTTTCTTAGCTATTGAAAGAAGTTAAACAAAGGAATAGATGACATAACAAAGTCAACAACGTTTTTGCCCAAGTAGTGGATATGTCCTAATATGTGAATTGGGTCATTAATCCATCCAATTGCAAGTAATTAGGCCATGCCTAGAGGTCATCTTTAGAAGCTCAACTATCTAAGTTTTTTCCATCATCTTCAAAACTTCTTTTACAAGACTTAAATTTGAGTCTTCTTCACTCCATAATGGGTTAACATTAGAGTTATTAGTCAAAATACTTTTATTGGTTCTTGCATAAAAGTCATAAAGAAGAAGAATGGCTTTGATGATAGTGAATATTTTTCAAGTTTATGTAGAATGTGGTCATTTGGGCGATTTGAATTGTTGTAGAAGTTAGCGTTAAGGGTGCAAAAAAACAATTGGCAAGAATTTTGTGTCCAAAGCCAAATCTATTGGTTTAAAAGATCACCCTTGTGTGCTTTGATTTTTTTACTTGAACACCTTTTTTATATAGCAACTAATACTACCTATCCCTATACATTTTTTCAACTATATGGAGGCCTATTGTTGGATATCACAAAACTTTGCTATATATCATCTTGCTTTCTTTTTAGCAAATAGCTATAACCATTTGCGAGAAACACTTTGTCGTACACCCAATTGTGTTTGTCAAATTTATAAAGGAGTGGGTAGTGGAAGACTAAGGATGGTCATTAGGTTTAATGTCATGTCACTCTTTACCAAGATCCCAGTTAAAGTGACTATTGGAATCATTGGTTGAACCACTGATGGTAAACTACAAAATTGATGGTCTTAGTTCAACCTTCTTCAAGTTTGAAGGGGAAATCTATACCAATGGATTTACCCATATCTCCAATTTTAGTGTATTTATTCATTTAAGTCTTTGAGAAGAGAGTAATTGAAACATGCCCATTAAAACCAAGTTGAAGAGATAAGTAGATGACACAAATATGTATTTAACATTAGAGGAAGATGGTTACATTCCATTTCTTTATGTTCTTTTAGATAGGAAGGAGGGTCGAATTGACACATCAAGTCTACATAAAGAAGATGCACATGTATCTTTACCTACAAGCTGATTCCCTTATTACCCTGCCCAAACAACTAGGGTTTTCAAAAAACATTGCCCACTACAACCTTATGATATTGGGAGATGATCACTTTAATCATGAAAGAATAAGTTCAAAGAAAAACATATTTTATAAGCAATTTCAAAACATTAAAAAGGAACTTAAAGAAAGAAAAATGAAGGGCCGAAAGAATAACATAAATGAAAGGCCTTTTTGCCTTACATTTAAAGCACAACAAACAAAATGACAAAATACGAAAAGGGAAGGTATTGAAACCACCTTCCTACCTATTAACATTTTGAAGAACAAATTGATATTTGTGGAGAATGAGTGACTCAAAGAAAACTACTGGTGTGTTTGTGATAGAATGCTCATGTAGAAGGTCATATATTAGAGAAAATGCTAGATGTAGAATCAAGGAGCATGATAGAGACATAAAACATGGTAGGGTGAAAAAATTGACCTTGGTAGAATAGTCTCTCATAATAACATTATATTTACATTGACAAGGCAAAGGCATTAGCTAATGAGGATCATTAAGTAAATAGACTCTTAAGGTAGGCCATTATGCAACTCAAGATAATGTTTGGAACATAAGTAATGCTTGAATACCTTTAATCCACAACCTTAATTGTATGAGGAATTAAACATCACTAATAAGTAGAAATGGAGCATTATTAATTTTTTTTTTGCAAATATGATTCAAGAAATCATTTTTTTAAAAAAATATATGTATATAAGGGATATGGGGCCCTTTCCATTTCTATTAACTTTAAAAAAGAACAAGCTTCACGAGAAATAAATTTTTGTTATTGAAAAAATTCTAGCTAAAAGAGTTGCTTGAGAATCAAACCCAAATTACATCCCAAAAGTATCTATTCTGAAAAGAAAAACATTTGTAGAAAAATTACAATATAATATTTGTCTGCACTCCACTTCTTGGGAAAAGGTTTCCCACACTAATGTCACCAGAAGATATACCTCACTTGCACCAACTCAAAGAAACATTTTCATTGATTTCTTCTCTCCTAATGCTCAATGATTTTGAATTTAGAATCGAAACCTTTCCATCATAAGATAGTGTTATTGATGATAATCTCTTCTTAATAATTTGTAACATAGTTGGCGATAAAATATGTTTCCCCATTCACCTCCCTAAAATAATAAGAAGCAATGAAGAATTCAAATTTTTGAGAAGGTGCCACACTAACCTTAAAATATTATTTAGTTTCCAATTTAAAGAGCCTCAATTTTAGATGGAGTTAAAATTCACCATCGATTTCCCTTTTAAAATAAGATCTTTGAACCCATATTGATTTGCCACCTAAAGCCCAAGAAAAAGTGCTTGCATCTCTACATTGTTATTTGTTCCATCTTTCAGTTTCCTTGAAGTTGCAACACCTAGATTACCTTAGTCATCTCTAAACATGTATTTGTCCCAAATTTACCTAATTTTCCTTTAGAAGTACCATCAAAGTTTAGCTTCAAGACTCTATTTGAAGGAGGTGACCATTTTGCCAATTTTCACTTTGCAATGTTGGCATCCACTTTGATTGCTCCATAAACATAGAATTCAAGAAATCTCTTACATAAACACTCCAAAAAAATATATCATTGGTCCATAATTTCTTTGAAGAGGGTTCTCATTGGAGACTCAAAACTTTGGAAGTAAAATGTGTAACATAGACTTATTGGAGAGTACACATCTAATTTGAAGATTTAATTTCTTTTTTTTTGCATTGCCATGTTTTGACAAGTAATATAAGGTTAGTTGAGGTTAGTGTGTGAAACAAAAGATGAAATCTTATGGTGCATTTCTCTTTTTAATGAAGTGGTGTGTACACTTAAGTGTTAAGTAATTAAGTGCAAATTAAGGTTGTGTTCAAGTAACTAGATGCAAGCATATGCAAACTATATGCAAGCTACATGCAAACTAAGGTACCTAAGGCCATCTCTAACTAGACAAACCTTAATTATGACCAATAAATGAGTTGGGATAGATTTCATGATTGAATTCTAAATGAAACTATGCTAATGGATACAATCAAGACTTGTAAACTATGATAATGCTATGCTGGGATATAGAAAACGGAAGGCAAAGGTATCCGATACACTTGTATTAGAGTGTGATAGTAATGAAAGTTGTTAAATACTAGATTTTGTACTCATCAGTCAAATTTGGGAGCATTTGGAGGCACAAACCAGACATCTAGATGCTAGAACGACTAGTAGGAAGGCCAAGCCAAGTCTAGGGGGTGGCCTTGTCCAGGCAATTGGTGAGGACCTGAGACTTTCTAGGTAGTTGGGTCATCATCTAATGCACATTTTGAGAGATGTACACCTGTTTGTGAACAACAGAAGAGGACTAATCAGTAACAAACCTATGATGGGTCAATGCACGAAATGAAATGATACAAGTAACATGAAATGATGGAATGAGTTCACTTGAGAAATAAGTTGATGTGGACCCGAGGTTGGAGGGATTGTTTGTAGATAATATAAGGAAAGTACTCAAGGGTTTTTAGTTTTAGACCTACAAGTTAGATCTAGAAACCTAATGCAAACCTAAAGTACTACTTTTCCATGAAAAGTGAGATTAAATTGATAAAATCACATGTTTTTACCTAAAAATAACTAGTTTTTAATCATAGATCACCTTGGGAAGGTGTTAGAGACCTCTATAGTTGCTTTGGTTTGAAATGGAGTTGATTTTGGGCCTAAAATGAGTAGTAATCAATTCCTTGACATATATGAACCTGCAAATTTATGTATACTTTGATGAGCAAATTTCACCGATGCTTTCCTTCTGCAACTTTTTATGACAATCTGTAGAGTCTTCATAAATAGACCTACAAACACAAAACCTTCTAACAGGGACCTTACGAAAATAAGGGTTAGAAGGGGAGTCTACCTCGGTGTAAGAACACTTTCTAATTCCCAATACAACATAGCACTGAAGCAAAAGAAAACATTTATTAAATAACTACTTTATAATAAATAAGGTAGTCTTTAATCCTCACATAATCTTGGTTCCTACGTACTGGGAACATCCTTCATTTCCCAAACTGGCTACATACCCTGTATCCATGGGATCAAGGTACACGAGGATTCGATTCGTTATGAGAAATATGTAGTTCTGGTTGTTCTATGTTTATTCAACTATACGAGTGGGTTCACAACCCTTTCTAGGGTCCAATTTCCCCAGATAGTTCTTCGTCGGCTGCCACCCACTCAGGTGAAATAGGGATAGTAATAGTAAACTAGAAAAAGGAAACACCTATAAGGGGTGTTTGACGTTTAAATCTTTCTTTCATGTAATGAAAGGTTTACCTAATGTTTGCATGTCTGTCCTCTTGGACTTAACACTTCGTTTTTATTTTAATTTCCTTTAATACTTATAAAAAAGAAGAGCAATAAAATTTGACCGAACAATATTATTCTAAAGTGCTAAAAGGTATAAAATAGATTCAAGCTTGGTTTCAATCTACATTATCGGAGGTAACAACACTCAAGGCAAAAAATATAATAAGTCATATATTTTAAGTGCTCCAATTACTACCTTCTCAAGGTCTTCTTCATTGATCTCTATAATAGATTTGTATTGAGAATAAGCACCATTTTCTTATCATTGAGATCCGTACTGGTGAAGGGAGAGCTTACGATGATACTCCTAGTTCCCATTAGGAAAACCGACTAGAAGTTCCCAAATATACTAAGTTTCCTCTTACCAATAAATTAAAATTAAATGATCTAACATTATCCAAGGCCAATGTCGAAAGAACCTTCATTAAGACCAACTTCCTAACAAGTGCTAAACTATCAAATTGAAAATTCATGATATATTCAAATGTGGTACTATTTTAAACTATGGCTTTTTGACAAAATAAGGCAATTTAATGAAATAGAACCACCAATGACCACTACCAATAGATTAACTACTTAACCCAAGTTGATAAACCAAATGCTTTAAACCAAAAATAATGAATATACAGACTATGCAAGATAACAACAAAAGGAAACTATGGTTAATGATTTAACTAAGAAAGGTTCTTTCTATAGCGATAATCTAAACTTAACATCTTATTACCGGGTAAGTGCAAAAAGATGGGGGGCCAAAAAGTGGCCACATAGTTTTGAAAAAAAAATACATAACACAAGCGCGTTATAACGTGCTCGCGTTATGGTTTGGTAATGACGAGCCTAAGGCTCGTCAAAACCAAACCATAACATGCTCGCGTTATTACTTCCTATAAAAAAAAAGCACTTCACTTCATTCCATTTCTTTTTCCTCCTATATACCTGCGGCCTGCAAACCTTAGGAAGCGCGCTCGCGTTTTGGAGATCTCAATTCGACACAAAAATCTTTGCAATTCGTCGCCAAAATGCCTCCACGACGTCGAGCACGCCAAAGGAGTGAGTTTTATTTATTTTTTTGTTTGAATTTGTTTCTAAATAGGTAGGTTTGAGTTGATTTTTGATGTAAATTTCGTTAATTGTCAGGAAATGTTAATGCACCTCCTCCTCCTCCTCCACAAAATCCTGCAGAACAACAACCTCCTCCATCCATTCCTCAACATGCCCCTGGAACACAAGAAAATATAATGGGGCAAATTGAAAACAACAAAAAAGAAATTGAAGATATAATTGCAAGGTTGAAAGATCCTTCCACTTCAACCTTGCATAGGTCCACGCTTGCTGAATCTCTTGAATCTATGTTATCAAATGTAGATTCAATTAGCAAGCAAATAACTAGTTGGATGGATAAGAGGAGAGAGTTTAGAGATTATTATGCAGACAAGTTGTCATACCAAGATGTGAAAAAATTACAAATCACAAAATTAGACTTGTGCTCGAATTTCACAAACCCACAAACAAATCAACCTCCACCCATTACATGCAAGAGGTTCCCTATCCATTGGTACAACAACCAAGCGATAAGGGACAATTTTGGGCAGAGTTGGTGGATGGTTTTTGACCATCCTCCATGCAATAATAATGAGGTCCCACAATACTTTTTGAGGAAACTCTACTGCAAGTTTGTCCTCAATAAAGTGCCAAACTATTTTGATATGTGGGACTTCCAGGGTAGAGGTGGGGGGTCAGCACAAGATAGACCAGGGGCACGTCTTGACCCACAGCGGGTAGAGAGACGAGTAATCAGCAGACCAGCCCACAAGCATGTTTCTATCCCTTCCATTGTGAAGGAGAGTGTTGAGGTCGATACACTTCAGTCCATTAGTGCCTTGACCTAGAGCATCATAGAGCATGCCGGTCCTGCAGCACAGAGTGGGCTGGGAGATAGTGCGAGGAGTAGGGTCCCACCCCATACTTGTCAGACTTGCGGGTCAGCCTGTGGTTATGACCCCATGGATAGTTAGGATGCAGGTGCACAGGCTACATCTGCATCTGAGCAGATGGTGATGACAGATACCCTCCTGAGTGAGACTTTCGGCCTTGATACTCAGGTAAATATTAGCAAGTTTATTGAATTTAATTTATTAAATTTTATTTTTGAGATGCAAGATTAACTAATTTAAATTGATGATTTTAATGAAATTTCAGGGTCATAGCGTCGATGTAGTTTTCAATGGTTCGCCACCTGCATTTTACACTAGATCATCTACTGTCGAGGTATGTAACTAGTAAACAATTATAAATATTATATGTGAATAGCATCGTTATATGAATGATATTCTAATAGCTGATTTTGGATGTTGAATAGGTTAATATTGTAGATTTCACGGCAACACCTGCCAGCGGTGGTGGACTTCAAAGCTTTACGGAGGTAATAAAATAAATAGTTTAATGAATGAATTGTACTTACTAGATTTTTGTATGTGACTTGTGTGCTTTATTGTGTGTACTTCCATGTTTAGATGAATGTGTGTGTATGTTAGGAGCCATGATTTGCATCACTATTATAGTTTTCGTAATTGAATAATGTTGTTTTATTTCCAGATGATGCAGGCTACGGAGACACCTCCCCATGTTCAGAGGGCAATGGAGCATGGTGTGGCCTCTGCGATTCATAGCTCCATGGCATTGACAGGGGTATGAAGTAGATTAGTAAATTTCAATTTACATTCATTGTTATAGTTGTCTATTTTTAAAAAATCAAAAGATTATTGATTTGAAGTTTAATTTGTATCTGGATGGTTTCTATAGGACATGACATCACCAAGGCCTATTCCTGCTACTGAGGCAAGTGAGGAGACAGAGTATATGTTAGCGGTAAGTGATTATTTTGTTAATGTTTCATTTTTTATAACATGTAATTTCTATATATTAATGTCTATACTTTTTATTGTAACAGGTAAAGATGCAGGAATAACTAAATAGGAGTAGCCCTCAGATTCGTAGTAGACCACCCACATGCGTGTCTCCATCCCCTAGAAGATCAAACCCTGCCCGTGATCTATTCTCTTCACCAGCCAGAGGGGAATGACTTTTTATTGTGTTCCTTTGTTGTATGCCTATATGGCATTTGTGGACATATATTTTGTATTGTATATAGTTGACATTGTATGCCTATATGGCATTCTTGTAAGCCTAGATGGCTATTTTGTATATATGTTATACTTATATCGACATATATTGATGTATGCCTATATGGATATTTGGTTAATACAAATCTTTTTTATTAATGGCGTCCATACTTGCATTATAAATCCATGTTTGAATGGATATTTGTAGATGGCTACTTCAAATATTTAAAGTCCAATTGTATTACATAGGATGTTTGTTGATCCAATAACCTAGCTATTGTTATTCAAGTATCACCTAAACCTCATTTTGGAACTAAAAGATAAAAGTTGTATTTAAAAAACAAATGAATCATCATGTTGAATAGACAATATTAATATTCTTTATGAGTAGCATAGAATGTCAACTATATGCAATACAAAAAAATGAATCATCATGTTATTCTTTATGTTTGAGATCCTGAAAGTGACTAAGTCTGGTAGCCTGATATCCTGAAACACTAGGATGAATATCCAAGTCATTAGGATGATTGCGCCTTAAGAAAAAGTCATTAAGATGAGCACCTAAAGGAGACTTTCTTAAACATTCAAACATTGAGCAACAAGCATGAAGGGTTAAGGCGCAATTTGCAACTCATAAAGCCTCAAACTTAGAGAGAGCATTCATTTAAGATAAGGCGCCCATTGACACCTGTTCCACCATAAAAGTGCGCCTAAGGTGGAAGGAGAACAAGCCTCTAGTAAGTGAAGTGCACCTATTGTCTAAACCACTTCATTATGGCACCCTAGCATGAGGAGGAGTATATAAGTCAATAGGAAATGGCACCTATAATGCAAATGAAGGACTAAGTGGCATTTTCAATAAGCATCAGTTCACCTTGAGCTTTCAATAAATACATCAAATTGAGCCCCATAAGCCTAGGCGCCCTTTGCCTTCAAAAGAACCTTGTATCAACATCAAGAGTTGGTCGTATCGGCAGACCTTGGTTAGGCTTTGCTGATAGTGCATTGTCTTGCCGATGAGTGTGGTTCAAAGTCGAAGACATCGGTGTATCGAAAGATAATCCCATCGGTGCATCGGAAGAGCAGTTGAGAGCTTCACCGATGAAGGGGGTCACACCGACAGTCAAAATCCATCGGTGTATTGGCCCAATGAGATTAGAGTTCACTGATGTTTGGAGTCTCACCGACGGGTGTCGTTCAAAGGTTGTCATTGGTGAGATCGGTGTGTCGGTAGAAGAGTTTTTGAGTGTGTTGATGGTATTAAGTCCTACCGATAGGCGAGGGACTTAGAGTCTCGTATCAGAGTGACAAAGACATTGGTGTGAAAGAATATAAAGTCACAGATAGTGGTTTGTTTGACCGATAAGAGTCAATGATGGGATGTTTGTCAGAAGTGAAATCAAACGTAGTCATGGTGGCATCGGCCTATTGGCTGATGAAATTTTAACCTCGCCGATGGTATGTTGTCTTGCCACTAGTGAGTTTGAAGGTTCAAAAGTTGATAATTCTATGCTTCCACTATGTGCTCTACATCAAACACTCATCCCTACTACAGTCTAGCATTCTCTAGTTGTGTTCCCCCCTTTGTTTTTGTGAACGCCTTTGGAAGTAATGTTGAGTTACTTGTGATGTCCTTATTGACTGGTGTTGTTTTGGATTCATGTGTAGTCCTTGTTCCTTATAGTCTATTGTCTACCTGACTGTTTGTTGTAACTTATCGAACCACTATGATTTTGAATATTTAGATTTAGAGGGCATTAGACACCAAAACTTCTTGACCTTTAACAACCCAACCTAGAATCAATAGATTTTTGTCCATCCCAACTATTCTAGTCAAGACAAAGCATGTTGATTCTCATTCAATCCAAAGTTCATTAACAGGATTATCTTATCATAATATTTAGGGAAATGACCACCTAGATGGACAATGATGTGAGCTATCTATAAAGAAACTTGCAAGAAGTATAGGAGGCATGAGAATCCCTCCATGTTGTTTATCAAGTTGAATGATCTATGACACATCATGTATCATTACAAAATATTCTCGAAGAGAAAGCAAGTGAAAATACTCAAAACAACCCATAACAAGGTGGAGAAGTTTAAAGGATGGAGGTTGCAACACTTTCCAACCTCATAGCCACACTAGTCCGATGGATCAGGATACTAAAGGCTAGAGGTGTTGAGAAACCTCTAAAGGACAAAACTATAGAAAGACCAAAAGTTTAAACGAATCCATTCAACACTAGGGTTGAGAAAAACTAGGGGCAACTCAATCTTCCCTATCTATTTTTTTTTTCAAAAAACTAGTAATGACACTTTCCCACATCTTCAACAACCTAGTGGAGCTTATGCACCACAAAATCATGTGACTCCCATAGTGTATCATCCCATCACTGTCCAACCAATGTATCTAGGATATCAAACAAATGTGTAAATGAAAAATCAACTTAGTACACAAGCCTCATCCATGGGTCTCATGTTCATAAAAACTCCAACTTCTGAAGATTCCTTTTTCAGGAACCTACTTAGACTATTTAAAAGAACCTCTTGACTTAAAAATTTGTAATATGTTATTATTACATCCCCTCCCAGATGTACCAAAATTCAAAGGGGAAGGGAATCCAAATTCCCACATCAAGGCATATATGATGACTGTAAGAGAGATCTTCCCTTGGGACATAGTTATGGCTAGGATATTTCCCAAGACCCTTGAAGGAATCATGTTAAATTGGTACTATTACCTTCCAAAGGTCTCTATACATTTCTTCATACAACCCATTGGTGATTTTGTGATACCTTTCAATATGAACAAATTGGTCAAGGCAAGAATTTGAGAGTTCCTAAGTATGAAATAAAATGTTTAGTTATTGGTACATTTTTAGAAGTAAGAGGCAAGTCCTTTATTTGTCAACTAGTGCCCTAAATATGGCCCATAGAGAAATCTATAACCTCTTTTTGCATTTTTTAAATAGGGATACAAGGGAGGAGGTTTAGAAGTTACCTTATAAGTCTTATGAGGAATATTTAGAAATTTCATTAAGAATTGATCAAGCCACAATTAGTAGTGGGTAAAGGGTTTACAGAATAAATGGATGGTTGATGACTTCCCAAGCTAGAGATAATAGTGAAAACAATCCTTCCACCATCAGGATATTGAAAAATAATCATAATGTAATGATATATGGGATAACTAACATACCCCTTGTGAAAAGTGATGATCATAACAAGAATGGTCACCTCAACTTAATGCCCAATAATTTTAATACTATCAAGCATCCACATAATAGTAGATAATCTTATCAAAAGTCACAGAGAAATTTCTAAGGACCATAGTGTTATCCCTATGACTTGACACATACTGCTTGTTTCATAAAGCAAAGGGACATGATATAAATATTGTTGTTATATGGAGCCTAATCAGACTCAGAGGTTAAATTTACCCAACTTTTATCAGCGCGGTTTCCCCCCAAATATTTTCCTACTAGTTTTGGCGCCTTGAAGTCTAAGTGCATGAAAATCATTCTAAGTTGGCAACCTAATCCAATGACTTGACACGGATCCCAAAACCACCTATTGGACCAATAGGATCCTAGGCGCTCACTTCATGCATTATGATTTCTAGGCCCCAATTTGATGCTCCATCACAAGGAAAGTGCGCCCACACTTGCAAGTGTTTTTCTTCAGGATCTAGGCGCCAGTTGAAGGTTGTAGTTGCCATGAAGAGTGCCTAGCAAGAGGAAGTCTTTTGGAGTCTCCAAAACACATCAAACACTTGAATAACAACAAGATAACTTTTTCCCAAGTTAGGCACTTCAAGAGGGAAGTTAAAACATGAATAAATGCTAACTTGTCTAGGCACAAACTCAAGCTTGTTGAGGATACACATGGTGCCCAACATTCCTTGGTGATTTCACAAACTTTAAACGCTCAGAACTGTTCAAGGAATGCCCAATGTGCCCAACATTCCTTGGTGATCTCATCTTGCACCAATACATCACCAAAATTTCAATCACAAGATCAATTCAAACTTAGGTGCTCATTAAGAGTCTTTCCAATGTTGGCGCATCTGAGAGGTTGAACTGGTAAGAGATGGTGCCTAGCTTCCTAGACCTTGTTTCAATATGTTTGAGTTCCAAAGTTGACTCAATGATATCAAGATGGCACCATAGAGTCTTTGGACTAGTTCCTTAGAGTTTCAAAAACATTCTAGCTCCTTGAAAATTCCTCCTACATGCTTGGGCGCTATTTCAAGGTCCTGGAACCATGATGTAGCGCCTTATTGCTCTAGGCGCCCATTCATGATTGTGCAAATTGAGATTGGCGCCTAGAGTGAATAGGCTTTCATCCTGACTTGATTCACTAAGGCAACCTCATCTTGAAGGCCAAACAACTTTTCCTGCCAGAGTGCCTTGTTTGATGTGCTTCTTAACATGATACTTCTATGCTAGGCGCCACTTTGAGGCTAGAGGAGAGAGAAAGTGTGCCTAACCTATCTTGGGTAACTTTAGCTTCAAATTCCTTTATTAGGTGTGGAGCATGCTTGAATGATGTTGCTCTTAACATCTTGCACTTCCAAACCCTGATTGAAGACTCCACATCGTTGGGCGCTCATTTGGACATCACCTAATTGAGTGCCTAGGAGGTATAAAGCTTAACGTTGACATGAGGACAAGTGCTTAGTAAAGGAGAGTTTCTCAAACATTTAAACATGTGAATGAAGTCATAGAAATGCACTAAGTAATCTAGGCGCCATTTTCCCCTTGTGTACCCTTACATTTGCGCCTAAGAAGTTGCAACTTTACACTGCCTCCTTCTGACGATTTTTGGGGCAGCAGAAAACCTTTCACCACGGGCAAATGTCTCAGAGATATAAAAAACTGAGAGAGATTATTGTAGAGACACTCTACGTGATCGTGTTGCCTTAGACATAATGTTTCTAAGTGACACGGTTTTTGAGTAACAACCATTCAAATATTGTTGCTTTTTTACACTTTGGACTCTTCAGGGATATCGTCGGTACAATGCAGCTCAGACTGTTTCGACATGTTTGGGTGAAAAACAAGACCATGCCTAGCATAAATGTACCCATCCAGATGCGTTGGAACAGTCAATTTGGTCACATCAGGAGCAGGACGAAAGTTACACCCCTTTGCAACTTTACACTGCCTCCTTCTGACAATTTTTGGGGTAGCAGAAAGCCTTTCACCACGGGCAAATGTCTCAGAGATATAAAAAATTGAGAGAGGTTATTGTCGAGGAACTCTACGTGATTGTGTTGCCTTAGACAAAATATTTCTAAGTGACATGATTTTTGAGTAACAACCATTCAAAGATTGCTTCTTTTTTGCACTTTGGACTCTTCAGGGATATCGTCGGTACAATGTAGTTGGGACTGTTTCGACATATTTGGGTGAAAAAAAGGACCATGCCTAGCGTAAATGTACCCATCCAGATGCATTGGAACAGTCAGTTTGGTCACATCAGGAGCAGGACGAAAGTTACACCCCTTTGCAACTTTACACTGCCTCCTTCTAATGATTTTTGGGGCAGCAGAAAACCTTTCACCATGGGCAAATGTGTCAGAGATAAAAAAAATTGAGAGAGGTTATTGTAGAGGCACTCTACATGATCGCGTTGCCTCAGATAGAATGTTTCTAAGTGACACGATTTTTGAGTAACAACCATTCAAAGATTGCTGCCTTTTTACACTTTGGACTCTTCAGGGATATCGTCGGTACAATGTAGTTCGGACTGTTTCGACATGTTTGGGTGAAAAACAGGACCATGCCTAGCGTAAATGTACCCACCCGGATGTGTTGGAATAGTCAGTTTGGTCACATCAGGAACAAGACGAAAGTTACACCCCTTTGCAACTTTACACTGCCTCCTTCTGACGATTTTTGGGGCAGCAGAAAACCTTTCACCACGGGCAAATGCCTCAGAGATATAAAAAATTGAGAGAGGTTATTGTAGAAGCACTCTACATAATCACGTTGCCCTAGACATAATGTTTCTAAGTGACACAGTTTTCGAGTAACATCTTGTCAAAGATTGCTGCCTTTTTGCACTTTGGACTCTTCAGGGATATCGTCGGTACAATGTAGCTCGGACTGTTTCGACATGTTTGGGTGAAAAACAAACCATGCCTAGCGTAAATGTACCCATTCAGACACGTTGGAACAGTCAGTTTGGTCGCATCAGGAGCAAGACACCAAAAATGCATAACATGATGATGTAAAAATGTGTATATGTGTTAAAATGCAGGAGGAAATAAAAAAAGACAAACCTTACAAATTAATGTGCATACTTACAACTCAATGTAACATGACTTTACAAAATCAATGTGAATACTTACAAATTAATCCAATGAACCATCTGGGTCTGCTCTACTCTTTATTGTGTCAAGTATTGCTTCATGGTCAAACTCACGCACCTTCCACAAGATTTTTTTCAAAGGTCTACCCCAATACTTTATCAAATGAACATTGGATGCCACGACAAGGTTTGAGTAATGAAGAATCTTCTGATGCGTGCCAAAGTCCTGAAACAACCAAATATTAACACTCTTATGTGGGTACCTTCTAAGCCATGTTCTAATAATAACCACTGAGCCTGTAGGGTATTCGATGTTTTCTCCATCTGTAACAGGGGCCTCCAATTTCTTTTTGGCCTCAACACAATGACATAAGTAATAATCTATTTCCTCTTCATTATCTTCATCTACAATAACTGCATATACGTGCCCTACATTGATATGTGTAGCAAATTAGATGAAATTAGTCAACATTACAAAAACACTATAAAGTAAGATGACATTACCTAGTTGAACTAGATGAAATTAGATGCATATATGCACCCTATATTACCTGGTTGAACTAAATCTGATATGTGGTCAAAGTCAACTGATGATTCCATTTGTGTTAGTTCTAGTGCCGTCGGGGGTCGATACGTGTCAAGTGGGCTAAGATAACTTAACTGCCATTCGTCAACCCACTCCTTTGACTCGCACTCATCCTAGACTTGAATTGTACAGGAAGAACAAAAGCATGACATCTTTTGCATATGGATACTCCATGAACCTACAATTGAGCTTCTGAAAGAGTGCATCTCATTTGATCTTGTCAGTGTACAACAGTCCTCATATGGTGCAATGTTAGTATCATCTATCAACCAAAAAAATCTACGAATTGAAGACTTACCTTCATTACCTGGACCCATGGAAGCATTACACCACTCGACAATCAATTTTGCATCTGTCAACTTTGCATTGTCTTTATACTTTAACTCTTCTCATGCTATGGCTCTTTTGATACATGCTCCTGCACCATCATGCTCCCCTTTCCATGCCCGGCCTCACAAAA
Organism: Cunninghamia lanceolata; assembly: GCA_027924645.1. NCBI lineage: Eukaryota > Viridiplantae > Streptophyta > Pinopsida > Cupressales > Cupressaceae > Cunninghamia > Cunninghamia lanceolata. Next base: position 28,944 of record BSBN01001292.1, on the reverse strand, counting down.
GTTCCACATATGTTGAATACCTATAAAATTATGCCTCCTACTCAACCAATAGAAATTCTGTGAGTTCTTGAATTGTGACACATAGTTATCCGACCATATGATATGCTGATTGAACGATATGCCCCTTCTAGCCAAATCATTGTAGAATACCTAAAAGCAACCTTGCACGAACTCTGTAGAATGCATGTGATCATCACTAATATAGAAATTATACTCCCTTATGATCTTTCTGTCATCCTCTGTACTATCATTCACATGAATGAATGCGATGTGCACAAATATAGAAACTTGTGTGGAGTTGTAATATTGTGATTGCACCTCACGCTGTGGCTGTAGACTGTAGTTCTCTGCAAAGTTGACGAATGAAACAATGCTACCAACTGGAAATGTGTCCTTGCATAACTTGAATTGCAAGTCCAATCATTGAGCTCTATGGGCATGTCTTGCATACTCATACACTATGCTATCACAAAATATAGGCATAAACTGATACACTGGAATCTTTTCAATAACCAATTCACACCTCTTTGCTTCTTTACCATCTTTTGTATTGTATGCCACTGTTTTATACTTGCCAAACTCTACTAGTTCATTTCCAACCGCATGTGTTCTTTCCATATGTTCACATATTGGCCAATGTTGCAAGCCACCGCAATGATGACATGTGCCATCCAAGCATAATTTCTTGTAGAATATTTGACCTTCTTCTCTTTCACATAAAATTCTTGATATGAAATCTCTTGAAGATTTTGTGGGGCACATATGGCACAACCCTGCAAAACATTGTTAGTATGCATTCTAAACATATAGACCTATAAGCATCAAAATGGTTAGAAAATTCAATATGTAATCTACAACAACAAGTAGTGCGTGTGTGATTTATCTTGACATAGAAAGGTTTTAACATTTCAAAATATCTTTGACAAATTTTAATTTGAGGATACTTCTCTAGAAATTTACCATAAAACTATGTTTGAGTCTCATCCAAAAATACTTTGGATGTGGCTCACGGTTCTGACTACTGATTCTCCTTCTTACCACATCCCTTTGATTTGGAGATACCCTTGTGTAATTCTCCAAAAGTCTTCAATTAGTGATCTCAATGCTTCAACAATTGGTTTATCTTTTCGTGGTAGTCTCCCTGAGAACGCCCATAATTCATTGGCATTAGTGTCCTCAATTCTTTGGCGACTTCCAATGGCTCTTGATAAAGTTTTCCTATTAATTCTCAATTCTTGACTCGTCTTTCTAATGAGACGAGCTTTCCTTGTTTGACTACTTACTATAGTCGATGTAATCACACGCCGTGTTGCATTACTATCTTTTGTGCATGAGGTCTTACCCACACTCTCATACGCACTCATTAGATTCTTGACAATAGATTTTTCACTTGAAGCCTCTGATGTTCTCAACCCAAGAATACCTAACCCTAATCCCTTGACCCTCAACCCTATCCCTAAACCCTTGACCCTCAAACCTCAACCCTCAACCCTCAACGTCAAACCCTAATCCCTCAACCCTTAACTCTAATCCCTCGACCCTCAACCCTATCCCTAAACCCTAAACCCTAAAGCCTCAAGCCTCAAGCCTCAACATCAAATCCTAATCCCTCAACCCTTCACTCTAATCCCTCAACCCTAAACCCTCAACACTATACCTTAAACCCTAATCCCTCAACCCTCAACCCTAAACCTTATCCCTAAACCCTAATCCCTCAACCCTCAACCCTAATCCGTCATCCCTCAACTCTAATCCCTCATCCCTAAACCCTAAATGCTTTCCCTATTCCTAAACCCTCAACCGACTTGATACTATACCTTAAACCCTAATCCCTTATCCCTAAACCCTCCAACCCTATCCCTAATCCTTATACCCTCCACACTCTACTTTAACCCTAATCCCTCGACCCTCAACCCTATCCCTAAACCCTTGACCCTCGAAGCTCAACACTCAATGTCAAACCCTAATCCCTCAACGCTTAACTTTGATCCCTCGACCCTCAACCCTATCCCTAAACCCTAAACCTGAAAGCCTCAAGCCTCAAGCCTCAATGTCAAATCCTAATCCCTCTACCCTTCACTCTAATCCCTCAGCCCTAAACCCTCAACACTATACCTTAAACCTTAATCCCTCAACCCTCAACCCTAAACCTTATCCCTAAACCCTAATCCCTTAACCCTCAACCCTAATCCATCATCCCTCAACTCTAATCCCTCATCCCTAAACCCTAAATGCTATCCCTATTCCTAAACCCTCAACCGAATCGATACTATACCTTAAACCCTAATCCCTTATCCCTTAACCCTCCAACCCTATCCCTAATCCTTATACCCTCCACACTCTACTTTAACCCTAATCCCTCGACCCTCAACCCTATCCCTAAACTCTTGACCCTCGAACCTCAACCCTCAACCCTCAATGTCAAACCCTAATCCCTCAACCCTTAACTCTGATCCCTCAACCCTCAACCCTATCCCTAAACCCTAAACCCTAAAGCCTCAACCCTCAACCTTAAATCCTAATCCCTCAACCCTTCACTCTAATCCCTCAACCCTAAACCCTATCCCTAAACCCTCAACACTATACCTTAAACCCTAATCCCTCAACCCTCAACCCTAAACCTTGTCCCTAAACCCTAATCCCTCAACCCTCAACACTAATCCATCATCCCTCAACTCTAATCCCTCATCCCTAAACCCTAAATGCTATCCCTATTCCTAAACCCTCAACCGACTCGATACTATACCTTAAACCCTAATCCCTTATCCCTAAACCCTCCAACCCTATCCCTAACCCTTATACCCTCCACACTCTACTTTAACCCTAATCCCTCGACCCTCAACCCTATCTCTAAACCCTTGACCCTCGAACCTCAACCCTTAACCCTCAACGTCAAACCCTAATCCCTCAACCCTTAACTCTAATCCCTCGACCCTCAACCCTATCCCTAAAGCCTCAACCCTCAATGTCAAATCCTAATCCCTCAACCCTTCACTCTAATCCCTCAACCCTAAACCCTATCCCTAAACCCTCAACACTATACCTTAAGCCCTAATCCCTCAACCCTCAACCCTAAACCTTATCCCTAAACCCTAATCCCTCAACCCTCAACCCTAATTCGTCATCCGTCATCCCTCAACTCTAATCCCTAATCCCTAAACCCTAAATGCTATCCCTATTCCTAAACCCTAAATGCTATCCCTATTCCTAGACCCTCAATGGGCTCGATACTATACCTTAAACCCTAATCCCTTATCCCTAAACCCTCCAACCCTATCTCTTAACCCTAATCCCTCGACCCTCAACCCTATCCCGAAACCCTTAACCCTCGAACCTCAATGTACTCAACCCTCAATGTCAAACCCTAATCCCTCAACCCTTAACTCTGATCCCTCGACCGTTAACCCTTAAAACTTGAACCCTAAAACCTATCCCTACACACTCGACCCTCAACACTATATCTTAAACCCTAATCCCTTAACCCTCATCCCTAAAGCCTCAACCCTAAATCATTAAACCTTCAACCCTAAACCCTATCCCTAATCCCTCTACCCTCGACACTGTTATTTAACCCTAATCCCTTGATGATTAACCCTATCCCTCAACCTCAACCCTCAACTCTCAACATTAAACCCTAATTCATCAACCCTAAACCCTAATCCCTCAAACCTAAACCCTATCCCTAAACCATCAAACCTCAACACTATACCTTAAACCCTAATCCCTATCCCTCAACCCTTAACCCTTAAAACTTAAACCCTATCTCTACACCCTCAACACTTGATACTATAACTTAAGCCTTAAACCCTCATCCCTAAAGCCTCAACCCTCAATCCTTAAACCTTCAACCCTAAACCCTATACCTAATCCCTCTACCCTCGACACTCTAACCCTAACCTCGACATTAAATGCTAATCTGTCAACCCTAAACCCTAATCCATCAACCCTAAACCCTATCCCTAAACCCTCAACCCTCAACACTATACCTTAAACCCTAATCCATCAACCCTAAAACCTAATCCCTCAACCCTCAACCCTAAACACTATCAATAAACCCTCAACCCTCGACACTATACCTTAAACCCTATGAGAAAAGCTTTGCGTATGGTACATCCACAGTGAGTAATTAACAATTGAAATCAGAAGGATGATCATTATGAGAAAATATTTGCATTGGGGTACATCTATGTTTCTTTCTGTCCACCCCGCACTTAGGGAAGGTATATTGTTATGAAACAGGCAAATAATCTCCCATTGTTTACTGGCTCTATCCTCAATAACTACTAAACTATACCTTAAACCCTAATCCCTCAACCCTCAACACTCTACCTTAAACCTAATCCCTCGACCCTTAACCCTAAACGCTATCCTTAAAGCCTCAACCCTAAACCCTAATCCCTCAAGGTCCTAAACTCTAATCGCTTATCCCTAAACTCTAAATCCTATCCCTAAACGCTCAACCCTCAACCTTAAACCTTAATCACTCAATCCTTATCCACCCCTCTCCTCCCCTATCTAGCTCACTCCCATCTCTACCCTCCTTTGCCCTCGACACTATACATACATAAATATAGGCATACATAGATACATAAATATATACATACATACATACATACATATAGGCATACATAGATACATACATACATACATACATATAAGCATACATACATACATATATGATTAATAGACTTGAATAGAAAAAAATTTAAGGGGAACATAACAAACAACAGACTTGCGGAAAAGAAAAATGCAAAGCAAAACATAACGCGAGCTCGTTATAATGCGCTCGCATTATGTCTTGCTTTGGGAATCCCAAGCCTTGGGCTTGGGATTTGCTTTGGATTTCCAACCCAAAGGCTTGGAGTGCCTTTTGAATAGTCACAGACATGTTTTTCCATATTCTTCAAGATTTCACATAATTTCGTTCGTGCTAACCATCAGATTTGCACGTGTTTCAAGGTCAAACAAATCGAACACCTAGGTAATGTTAGGCTTTCTCTTAGCTATTTGACAATGTGATTTTTTTCACATTTTAACAATGTTAAGCCTTTCATCTTTAATTTATTTTGTTTGTGTGTCCATTTTTGGGCAAAAACCACAGTTTGGTCTTTTTTTCATTGTAAATTAACTATTCAGTGAAATTTCAAAAAAATTACATATTTAGAAACTAGACTCCATTCTACAAATATTAAAAAAATAAAAAAATGATTTTCAATTAGTTTTCAAAATTTATAGGGGTAGCACGGCCAAAATTCTATTTTTTAGGATGTGTCCACTTTGAAAATTAGTAAAAAATCAAATATTCATCAAAAAATTATCAGAAAAATTGGGCATAAACTACATGCTATTAGCTAATTTCTCATTAAGAGATTTTAAAAATACGAAAAAAAAGTTGACCTTTTGAGGGAGCCACAAAACATACTATGTTATGTTTTTTTGACAGAAACAACACCAATTTCTGTGGCTCCCTTTTTTGAACCCCTTAATCTATGCCATTTTAAAAAAAAATAGTAGTTTAGAAAGTAGACTCGGAGCATTACGAACATTGTTTTGGTTGCATCTCCAAATTTTGAGTGTAACTATGCTCAATTTCTCATCCAAGGCCAGTATTTCCTGATTTTAGAAAAAAAAAGTGGCCACTTAAGACCCCTTTTTGGCCCCCCATCTTCTTGCACTTACCCTACCAAGAATGACGACTCCTTCACCAAGATCATCTTAAGATCAAAACTAGATGCATCAATCATTATAATTGATATCTTCACACAAACAAGACCAAGGTAACTTATTGATAATTAATCAAAAACCTTTATATTAGATGTCGTCTATCTAGCATCCAAGACTGAATACAAATATAAGTAATTGCAATGGTAATTAGAATGATGCAATATATATATTTTGATATGCATGGCTATCATCAAGTAATCACTTTATTGAACATCTATCATAAAACTAGGAACATGAAATATAGTACTAACTCGTATTGACTAGACTAATACTAAGAAAGGGGTCACAGGTACTCAGTCCTTTCGACCAAGGTTTACCTTCAAAACATACTAAGAACAATTTTCCTCAACTTTTGACTTCAACGAATGGCAACTACGATTAATTCAGTTATCTTTTAATGTTGTCTATTGTTCATTTATCCGAGGGAGATTTTCCATTCACTCAGATTTATTAACAGGATGATCCTTGTTACTCCCTGACGGTTTATAGGGATGATGCCACATACACCATTGTTGCAACTATTTTAGGCGAGCATATGCAATCGTTCAAACGTGACGACATTACCCGTAAATGTGAACCAGAGGCACCATTATTGCCGAACGTTGCGAAAGGTTGTGGTTTTATTCTTATTTAAAGTTTGTAAAATAACTTGAAAACTAATAATCCCAATTGTGCCTTCGATTACAACTTGGATAAAATGAAATGAAATTACACTTATTAATTAAACTACTAACTAAATTTACTGATTTATATGCCTCCATTACATTAATTAAATAAGGGAAATTTAACTAAGTTAAATAATTAAATACACTCATTAAACATTGCTTAGAAAATACTTACAATTAATTTACTTGATAAAAGTGAGAATATTCACATGGAATTACAAAACGGAAACTTAATTCTTTCTAATTTCATTTTTTCTTCCTAAGGAAATTTTCCAATTGACTATGCTATTTAAAACCAATGGTTGACCAAATCCACATATTAAACAATTTTTTTTTAAATAGAAGAGGTTTTGGTTTTCCAAGGGAAGGAATTCTTTTTCCTATTATAACTTAATATTGAAAGAGAAAGTTAGATCGACTGCAAGTGGTATTTGGAAATATAAATATAATTGCAACTAATAATGGAAGTAACTATATTAATTGAAAGATTATTCTTAAATCAATTATTTAAACAATAAGGTAACTTAACTAAAAATTAAATGAACAATACTTATGAATTTATTTGTATGATAAACTAAGAGTGTTCAAGGGAGATTACTAACAATGATAAAGTGGAAAGTTATAATTTCTAATTTTTATCCTTTCTTTCTAAGGAAATTTTCCAAAAGGTTGTGCTATTTTAACTAAGGATTTCAACATATTAAACAACTGTTCAAAAATAGAATCAAATTTACTAGCAAATGGAAAGAAGTCTTTTTCCCATCTGAAATGAAAATTTTAATAAAACTACAAGTTGTATATTTTGAAAACACACACATATATATAACTATTAATAAATGGAATCCTTCCATTGTTAACTGAAGATCATATTTGAAATTTCCCAATGAAAGATATGAATAAATTTTATTTTTTGACATGATAAAACAAACTTCCAAAAAAAATATAGACTAACATATATATAACTATTAGTAAATGGAATGTTTCCATTGTTAACCGAAGATTGTATTTTGAAATTCCTAAATGATCATTGATAGATAGAACTTTAAGATTAATTCTATTCTTGAAATAAATAATATATATTTTTTCAATAGAGAAACATAGGTAACATACATGTTAATTGCTGTTTTTAAACAAGGAAATTTCAAGGAGGCCTTGACATGTGTATCACAGGCCGACCTCACAAGGCACAACCTTATATGAGGGCTGCGATCTGTGATTGTACAAGCCGCACCCATAATGTTTAAAAGATTTATTTTCTTTTTTCTCCATTTCATTTGATTTCTATACTCTAAATCAAAATAAATTCTGTCATAAAATAATAATGAAGTTATATATATATATATATGTATATGTATATGTATGTGTATTAGTATTATAATGCACAACCTGTCTGACATCTACTACTATGTCATCAATGTTATCTTGAGCGGACATTAACCATTGGGCTTTCCAGTTCGTCTGTGCTTTTGAATTCTTCTGCTTTGTGCCAATTGAAGTATAAAGCCTAGATTCATATCTACCCCATAAATTTTTATCTTGATTTATGATTGTAAAAGACTCAAGGGTATGCCATCTACCAGGTTCATAACCTGTCACTTCTTCTGTATTATTGGATCCTACCTGGATTTGATATTTAGTTTTCTTTTCTGTACCAACTCCAGGTAAAGACTCTCTCATCATAAAAGAAGGTTCACCCATCTTTTGTTTTTTTATGCTTTTATTCTTTTGCCTATCATCTTCTTTGGGAGTAAGAGACAGTCTTTCATTGACCTGTCTAACCAATCTATTTCTATTTATGGGTAAATCTTGGAAATGAGGAGGCTTCTGGTTGATTAGTTGCTCTATGATTGGGAAACCTATATCAAAGCTAGTATGATCAATGTGTCAGCCATAATCTAATAGGTTGTTTGATCCTTCAGGGATTCTCACCCCCGTGGGAAAAGAAACTGGAGGAGACACAGTATTAAGCATCCTATAAACACATCAGCCCCCAATGGTGGAGTATACTGAATTGAGTTGTAAGGAAATACCATCAACTTGAATACGCAAATAGAAAGTAGAGGTGATAAATTTATCAGAAAGGGAAAGAGTGAAATTAGGTGAAGTTTTGAAATAACACCATCTCCTTTCTCACTGCAGAACCATCCAACCCTAAGTGAGTGGATTATAACCCTGAAGAACCATCCACCTCTGGCAGTCATTACAGGGTAAATAAACAACCATCTATTAATCCTTATCAGAAAGGGAAAGAGTAAATCTTATTAGAAAGGGAAAGAGTAAAATTAGGTGAAATTGAAATAACACCATCTCATTTCTCACTGCAGAACCATCCACCCCTAAGTGAGTGGATTATAACCCTAAAGAACCATTCACCTCTGGTAGTCATTACAGGGAAAATAAACAGCCATCTATTAATCCTTATCCATTTAGATCCTCTTTTGCCACCATGTATGATCTCTTGAATATAGGTGTACCTTCTTAAAGATAAGAATTTATGGAGTAGATATGAATCTAGGCTTGATACTTCAATTGGCACAAAGCAGAAGAATTTAGAAGAATAGAGTTATTGTCAAGCCCAATGGTTAATGTCTGCTCACGATAAGATTGATGACATAGAAGTAAGTCTTGTTTGAAGGACAGGGGAGCCGTGTGAAAGGAAAACATAAGCCGACTAAAGTAGCAAGGAATATCATGAAACCAAAATAGTAAGTCAAATCCTCTCCATTATGGCAAGTCGAAGATCTATAAATGCAAGTTTCTGTTATTTGAAGTAATCCATAATTATTTTAAAGACAAGGATGAACCTCATGTAGATGAAAAATGAAATTTTAAGTATCCTGATGTTAAAATCTCTACATTATATCCTAAAATAGGCATTTGGGCTAAGTTCTGTGATTCTGTCCGTTAGTCTGAGTTAAATTTGTTAGTTTTTGGTGAGGGTATTTGCCATGTTTATCTTCCTTTCTTAGTCTCAGAAGATGTTAAAAGATGGTGAGAAAAGGGTTATTTTCATGTTTACTTCCCCAAAGTTGATATTATAGTCCATCCTCACTTCAATTATGACATCAATGCACAATACTTCGCCACCTTAATAGACGCTCGTTGTAGGATTTGAGACCAAGATGTCATAGCATAGTTTAGAGGAACCTTAAGCAATGAGAAAGGAGATGGTGTTATTTTAGTTTCACCTAATTTTACTTTTTCCCTTTCTGATAATTCATCATCTTTGCTTTCTATTTGCTTATTCAAGTTAAAAGTATTTCCTTACAACCCGGTTCAATATTTTCCACCATTGGGGGCCGATGTGTTTAAAGGATGCTTAATACTGTGTCTCCTCCAATTTCTTTTCCCATGGGGGTGAGATTCCCTGAAGGATCAAACAACCTATTAGATTATGGCCGACGCATTGATCATACTGTCTTTGATATAGGTTTCCCCATCATAGAGCAACTAATCAACCAACTTCCTTCTCGTTTCCAAGATTTACCCATAAATAGAAATAGATTTTTTGAGCGTCCTCTAGTCCAAAGCAGAAGAGTAGCTAATATAGAACTAAAATATGTTCCGTAACAAACCATTTTAGAACAACCTATCAACATGAAACATGAACCTCAATTCAGACCTATGACTAGAAATTTTCCTTATGCTGATAAAAAGCCATACATGGATTATAACCTTGAAGAACTCGTCCACCTTTAGTAGTCATTATAGGGTAAATAAACAACCATCTATTAATCCTTATCCATCCAGATCCTCTTTTTCCACCATGTTTGATCTCAGCAGCAATCTTGAAGTTATGAACATATTGGTTAGATAGGTTAGTGAAAGACTGTCTATTACTCCCAAAGGGGATGATAGACAAAAGAATAAAAGCATAAAAATACAAAAGATGGATGAACCTTTTGCTATGATGAGAGAGTATTTACCTCGAGTTGGCACAGAAAAGAAAAATAAATATTAGATCCAGGTAGGATCCAACAATACAGAAGAAGTGATAGGTTATGAACTTGGTAGATGGCCTACCCCTGAGTCTTTTACATTCATAAATCGTAGCTCATAAAATCAAAATACCAACATGTAACTCTCCCATGAGTAAGATCTTTATCTAGCTTCTTTTTCAGAAGTCATCGCATTGCTTGGCTATCTGTTCTTACAATAAAATGTTCATGCTTTAGGAAGATTTTGAATTTTTCAATACCTTTTTTGACTGCGAATATTTCCTTCTCATAGATGTAATAACCACATTTTGTTTATGTGAAAGTGCTTGACTTATATCTGCAGAGAGGTGTACCTTCTTCTGGGATCTCTTGAATAAGGACTTCATTTATGGGGTAGAATTTATGGGTGTTTACTCTTTCCCTTTCTGATATGGTTTCATTTATTATAGCCTTTTGTGGTTCCTAGCTTTAGTATTTTGCATAGATGTCCAACTAGACATATTTAACAAGAAACTAATAAGAAAAGGAATGAAGTGTTAAAAAATAAGATCAAGAGTTTTTTTGTAGACTTAAAATAATTCATGATTGTAGGGGATGTCCTAAAGTCCTTAGGATGACATTAAGACATTCTCAATAAAGTCCCCCCAAAATAAGGACATCTTAGGAAATGTCCCCTACTTTGGGGAGACATTGCTAGGATGCCCCTAAAAAGATTAAAATGGGGATAGTTGGGGGGGGGGCATTTTGTCCTCACCTCCTTGTTCCTAAGACAGTTTCCATTCTTGAAATATTGTGAAAAACTCAAGATGCATCCCCAAGGAACACTGATAAACGATGAATATATTTATTGAATAGATGGTGAATGTATGCATGATGTAAGAACAATTGTCTACTCCAAAATTTTGTCCTCATGTTATCAGCACGTGTCTAGTACTAAATACATTATAGTTGTCCCTTTGGAGAGATGTTCTAGATGTATTCACGTGTCTCTGTTGTAACTTGCTACTCTAACTTTTGACTTTAAAATTGCCAACCTAAAAATAGATACTAAAGTCATGCCTAAGTGGCAATTAGAGTTGGAACTAAAGAAACAATTAAAGTTGGGTGTAATATCCTAGCCTTAAAGTCTATACTAATGTCAACCTAAATTCATTGTAATCTTAGGATTAAAGTCATTAAAATCAACTTGACTCTATCTCAACTTTAACATGACTAAAATTTGGTGAAATTTCATGATTCTAACTTTAAGTTCGAAACTAGATGTGACTTTATTTTCTTCAAATGTTGTAATAAGCTCATTAATAAAGATGTTCAGGGTGAAGCCTACTAATGCCTACAATGATTTCAAATACCTATGCAGAGATAAATAAGTATGGCAAGGTTTGAATTTTTTAGCTTTGTATTGGATGGTTGAAATTTTAACATACCTCAAATTATATATATTGCTAATTGTGTGTGTTGTTTATATGAGGCTAATAAAATTTCCTCTAGACCTATGTTTCTAGATATAATGAGCCAATATTTTCAATCTCCTTAGTAGAGGGAGGTTGAGTTATAATATTTTCCCTAGTATGGACCATTTACATAAGTTGAAACAATGAATGAAAGAAAATATTGACTTGTTATTATTTGTAGAGGAAAAATGAAAGTTGTACTTTCAGTGAAGGCAAGGTTATTAAGAACTTTGTATATTTTTTTTTAAATGCACCTGGTAAACTTTTTAACGTGACCGGCGATGTTGGTGCGACACGCCCTCCGGCTCCACGTGAATGCTTTTGCCCGGAGCAATGAACCAGTGAGGCCACAACTGGGGGACCTCATCCCCTAGGAAGAACACTTCAAACCTGCGAGCTCATTGGCCCAGCGAAGGCGTAAAGCCTTGCAAGCTCGTTGGCCCAGCGGGGGTTTGAACTCTGGTGGCCGCCACTACAACCGAGCGACTTAACCACCGAACCATGCCATCATCGGCATTAAGAACTTTGTATTAACAACTATAATAGCTTAAATTAAAATAAATGAAGGTAAGGTTATTAGGAGCTATATTGTCCACAATTTCATATCTAAATGTCTCCTAATTTAGAAATAAATGTATATAACTTTTTAAGTTATACCTAGTACTTATAATTTTAAAAAGTATCAACTAGAGATGTATTTCTTGCATAAGAAATATCAAATTTTCAATTATTTGGATATATCAAACAAATGGATAAATTAATATTTGAATTTTTCTTTTAGGTGTATAAGGAGGGTTATATCTACTTGGAGGTTAATTTTTAGACAACTTTTTACAACCATAAATTAGTACATGCTAAATTAATAACATGCTCATCACTCTCCCAAATTAGAGGAAGTGTAGGGGCACTTTAGTTCTTTATGTGGAGGTGATGAAAACATTAAACTAGAAGATTTAAATATAACAAACACCTATGCATTTTAAACATTATTTAATGATAATTATTGTTAAAAAGGTACTTATGTAGATTGACCTCCAAATAATTTTGGACAAATCTACGCTATTTTGTACACTTCCCCGAAGTTGATATTATAGTCCATCCTCACTTCTATTATTGAAAGGAGATGGTTTTATTTCAGTTAAACATCACGATAAATTCTACCCATAAATTCTTATATGGGTATAGAACTATCATCATTGAAGTTTGTTATGCCATTGAAGCCATTTCCCTTGTTAGAGAATTTGCTAATGGATTATTATCACCTTTAATCCATTCTATATTAAAATCGTAGCTCATAAAATCAAAATACCAACGTGCAATTCTCCCATGAGCAAGATCTTTATCTGACTTCTTTTCAGAAGTCACCGCATTGCTTGGCTATTTGTTCTTACAATAAAATTTATGGAAACAGTAAAATTAGGTGAAACCATATCAGAAAGGGAAAGAGTAAGTCCCATTTGAAGGCGAAGGGATCCACGTGAAGGGCAAACATAAGTCAACTAAAGTAGCAGGGGATATCGTGAAACCAAAATAGCAAGTCAAATCCTCTCCATTATGGCAAGTCAAAGATCTATTAATGCAAGTTTCACTTTATCTGAAGTAATCCATAATTATTTTGAAGATAAGGATGGATCTCATGTAGATGAAAAAGGAAGTTTTAAGTACCCTGATGTTAAAACCTCTACATTATATCCTAAAAAAGGCATTTGGACTAAGTTCTATGATTCTATTTGTTAGTCTAAGTTAAATTTGTTAGTTTCTGGTGAGGGCATTTTCCCTGTTTATCTTCCTTTCTTAGTCTTAGAAGATATTAAAAGATGGTGAGAAAAAGGTTATTTTCATTTTCACTTCCCCGAAGTTGATATTATAATCCATCCTCATTTCAAATATGACATCAGTGCATAATACTTCGCCACCTTAATAGACACCCATTGTAGGATTTGAGACCAAGCTGTCATAGCATAGTTCAAAGGAATCTTAAGCAGTGATAAAGGATATGGTGTTATTTCAGTTTCACCTAATTTAACTCTTTCCCTTTCTGATAAATTCATTACCTCTGCTTTTTTTTGCTTATTCAATTTAAAGGTATTTCCTTAAAACCCAGTTCAATATACTCCACCATTGGGGGCTAACGTGTTTATAGGCTACTCAATACCATGTCTCCTCTAGTTTATTTTCCCATGGGGTGAGATTCCTTGAAGGATCAAACAACCTATTAGATAATGGCTGACACATTGATCATATTGGCTCTGATACCAACAAATGGAATAACCAAAAAGGATCTGATAAGATTTATTAATGAAAAGGAAGATTAAAAAATAAATGATAACTGATAAGGATTATCACTTATGATCTCTACACAATTTTTGGTTACTCAGATCGTACTAAGCGCACAACAAGAGCATACTCTTGTGATATCCTAAATTCTATCCCTCTCAAACTTTGAATCACACTTTGAATGCTAAATGAGCAAGGGTTATGGCATTTTATAGCATGAAGGCAGAACTCAAACCTTATTAGCTACAAAATGTTATTGAAACTAGAACTGGAACTTTCTGAAGATGGTTCTCATTTGCTATTGGATTTGTTATTAGCAGCAAACAAAATGTCTCTAATTTCCCCTACTGAAGCATTGCAATTCCTTATCTCTCTTCTTTGTTGTTGGAGGAAACCTTTGACTTCTGCTAAATCCTGAGCAATATAATCAAGTTTAGAACACAAAGTATTGAAATCAGAATATTGATCCTTGGACCTGTGGACTTTTGTTTTCTTGGGAGATGGAGGAGGAGGTGAAAGTTTATTCCATCATGGATGCTTATAACCATGAGAAGAAGAGGATGGTTTGCTTTTAGTAAGTTGTGACTGGAGTTCTTCTTTTTCAACTTCCCATTCTTTGATCTTTTTGAGTTGTTTGACAACAACTTTTCTTTCCTCTTTGTTTCCTACCATCCTATATGGATCTTTTGCTCTTTGCATGCCTATTTTAAATTGAAGATCTTTAATGTCTTTTTCGACCAATCTTTTGATGATTGATCCATCCTACTGTCCATTTGAAGAAGAGTCAGATGTGTTAGATTCTGATTCTGACTCTGAGGATGTAATGTGAATTGTCTTATGCTTATCTTGAGCCATGGATAATTGTTCTAGAATGACTTCTAATAATTCATAAATTTTCTCATCATTAAACTAAGTAAATGCTTCCTTAGTTTCCAGGATATCCCATTTTCTAGCATGATCTTGTGCTTGGAAAGTTGCATAAACTTTTGTACCAGGATTAAGTTTTTTGGGGCAGTTGGTTGCATAGTGAGGTCCTTTACAAATAAAACACCAAACTAGTCCTTTTCCTAAAAGTTTATTCTTTTTAAACACATATTTTGGGGATGGTCTTCTTTTGAAAGACCTTTTGTTGACATGAGCTAATCTAAACCTCTTTTTATACCCGAATTTACTTTTCTTGAATGGGTTTTCCATATCATGCACTTGACATTTGCACCTCTTGCAATGACAATGCTTACCACATGATTTCTTTTTAAATCTTCTCACCTGCTGGAAATCTTTAATCTGATTGATTGGTGGTAGATTGCAATATTCTTTCACATTACAAGAAGAATTAAATTGTTCTTTGTTAGCATTGAGGGCTCCTAACAGGCACTACTTATCTAACTTGTAGCTAATGAGAGTTTTTAAATCATCAAATATACATTTAGCTATAATAGTCTTTCTTCTATCAATAATATAATCTTTAGCTCAGCTACCTAATTCACAAGGGAGAGAATTCAAATAGAACTTTTTTGTGGTAAGATCATGATATTTTTGTGCTGCTATCATGTATTTTTCAAATACCAAATTATATTCATGCAATTCTCCCAAATTCATTAGCTACAATGAATATAATATCTTTTCTGCCTCTAAAATATCATTTTGGTGATCATCACAAAACAAATCTATCAAAATTAATTTTAGCTAGGAGAAACCTTTTGTTGAAATGTTGTTTCTTCTCATATCTACCTCCTTAACTACTGCTTCATTTGGAGAGATTTGGGTAATAGTTGACAAGGGTCAATGTACCTTGGCATTTAATCATATTTTATGTGTCAAATCCAGGGCTGTGTCCATGGCTGTCTGCAATAGAAACTTGATAATCAACAATCCTTAACTAATCTACTGAATTAAACTTCCCTAATTAATCAAACTTATGCTTCTAATTACTTGCTTGAAAGGAAAACCTAATCTAAGAACTGAAACAATAATCTAATAAAATGATCTATCTAATTCACACAAAAGCTAAACACTCATTAAATAGAAACAAGATTGCTTTAACAGAAATTGATCTATCTTATGAAAACAAAAAAAAAGCTATATTTAAGATAGATGCAATAACATAATAAAGTAGAGAATATACTAGCCTCCTATCTATTGGTGGGAGTGGGCCCTTGCTCCACATCTTCAGAACTGAAGGCTAAACAAAGATTTCAGAGCAAAAGTATAATAGTACTACTTTCATTAATCTAGTGTATCTGAAGTATATTGTATTAAAAAATACATGTTTCTGCTGAAGAATGAAATTACATAAAAATCTGCTAAAAAATCTATATCTTATTCTGATGTCTCCATCAATATATATCAGTCTGGGTGATATCATATTTTTGGAGTTAACTATTTTTCCTCTCAGTTCAACTTGAGATATAAAAGATATCTTATTCTTAGAACTGAAACATGAAATTACCTATTAGAAGTATAATCATGCAAATCTTAAAAAGGACTTAAGTGACATTGAAGGTGTCACTAAATCCAGAGTTTGACTTTTAACAATAAGAGGCCGTTGAGGTCCTAATAAAAAGGAATTTAACTTCCCAAAAACAACAAACTATGAGAAGTCCTCTAATCTCATGCAAAAGCAAATATAAGTGCATTGTGTCCCTTTGGACCATTGGAGTTATCTTCTTTGACACCTACGCCTAGATATGTGGAACTCCGTAGCTCCTCAGAAGCTCTAGAGATTTTGGTAGTTAAGTGATGCCGGAGACTTTGATCAACTATGGAGATCCTATGCAACTCTGAAGACTCTGTGCAGTTGTTAGCAGCTCCAGAGAGGCTTACAAATCCTGTTAGGACACAACTTCAGAGGTCTTCATGATCACCAACCTTCTTTGTCCTACTGCTTCAACTTTAGAGATTCTCCAACAATGTTGGAAAATGTTGGAGTGCTTTGTAGTGTCCTTCCTGCTCATCTCTAAAGATAATTAGGATCATCTTCAGAGTTCCCAAAACTATCTTCCACTTGAGTGATGGATACCTGTGAAACAAAAAGAGATAATTCTACATATTTCTGTTAGTTTCACTTCAAACATAAGTCTTCTCATCATAACAGTAACTGCAACACTTCATCTCTTATTAGCACAATTAAAAAAAGACTTCACAGTTCCTATAGTGCAATTGCTAGGACAGGTAGTGTATAAAGATGAGAAAAAGGGAGTAAAAAGACATGTTTAGATGAGTGCTACCTAACACTCATCAATAGTGCCATTGTCTGGTAAGGAATTCCACCAATCTCTGAGATTGCTAGACATTAATCTAACAACATACAAGACTTTAACACCATTAGTCCAACTTTGTCCTCTTATGTCAAAGAAGTTTTCTAATGTGTCACACCAGGTGCATATAGTATCATATGGATGAACAATTTTATCAATGTTTAAGATATATCGAGATGCAACATATGATCTCATCTGTTCTGGCTTGGGATTTTTAGATGCTGAGTCTCTCATTTCAATATCAAAGTTATCACCAATAGATGTGTGGCTTGCCATCTGGTATACTTCCCAATCTTCTGCTTGGTTTATCTAATCAATTTCTAATTCTAGTTCCATTTCTTCTTCATGATCAGAATGATGTGATGATGCAATATCTAACTCTATTTCTTCTTCATCACCTGAGTCTTGATTGGCTGCACCAGGTTCTCTCATATATATAGGTTTATTTGTAGCAATATTAAGTTCATTAAGTCAATCTCGTTCAGGTGGTGCAGTCTGTTGCATCATATGCTCTTTCATTCTTGGGAGAACTATTTTGGGACTAGAGGTAGAAGGTTTCACAATTTTTTTGGGAGCTCTGGGTTGCTCTTCTTTAGGTTCCTCCCTTAAAAACAAGCTCTTTCTTCTTTGCATTGTGACCTTTTTGGGTCTTTGGGAAGATTTTGCTGGTATTGGGTTTTCTTCTTCTGAACTATTTGCCCCTACTTGGGTTACTCTGATTTTCTTGACATAAGATCTTATCTTATCCAATTTTCTAGAGATAGATTCTAGTAATACTTTGCTTTCTATGGCTTCCGTGTCTCTTTTCTAATTAGATTGTGCTTGATCATTAAGAATCTGGGTTACATAAGTATCTATCATTTGATTATAGGATTGAATAGTGGATACTGATGTGTTCATATTCCTCATCTGATAAGTTAGACCAGAAGTATCTCCTAACAAGGAAGAAGTTTGTTTTTCCATTTTCTGAATATTAGAATCTACCTTATTATTTTAAAATGATCAACAATAGTTATTTTATCAAGACATGAATTAGTTTTATGTACAACCTGTCTAACATCTATTGCTATGTCATCAATGTTATCATGAGCAAACATTAACCATTGGGCTTGCCAATTCCTCTGTGCTTCTGAATTCTTTTACTTTGTGCCAATTGAAGTATGAAGCCTAGATTCGTATCTACCCCATAAATTCTTATCTTGATTTATGACTATAAACGACTCAGAGGTAGGCCATCTACCAGATTCATAACCTATCACTTCTTTTGTATTATTGGATCCTACTTGGATCTAATATTTAGTTTTCTTTTATGAAATTATCAAGAAAATTAAATAAAAATGCCAACATCTACCTACATTGCATGTCCCAAAACAAGGATTTCAATTGATTCTCAACACAGATGCTTCAGATGATGTTTGGGGTGCAGTCCTTATTCAGGAGATCCCAGAAGAAGGTACACCTATCTACAGATGTATGTCAAACACTTTCACATAAATTTGATGTGGACCCTAGACTACATGCAATTATGTCTCTCTCCCTATGTCTCTCTCTTCCTCTCTACCTCATTCTACTCTTTCCATAACCCATATAGAAGGTGAAATGAGGGTAATGCCAAACATATATCTAAGGTGAGATAAAGATAAACAAATGATGTTAAACATATAGAAGGTGAAATGAGGATATATTATACATAAAGAAGGTGAAATAAGGATAAGAAAATCATGTCAAACATGTAGATGTGGGGAAAATGAGGATATGTAAAGTATGTAGACCATATAGAAGGTGAAATGAGGATATGTGAATCATGCCAAATGTGTCTCTCTCCCTATGTCTCTCTCTTCCTCTCTACCTCATTCTTCTCTTTCCATAACTCATATAGAAGGTGAAATGAGGGTATACTAGACCTATAAACGATGAAATGATGATAGGAAAATCATGTTAAACATATAGAAGGTGAAATGAGGGCAAGCAAATAATGTCAAACATATAGATGGTGAAATCAGGATACATTTTACATGTAAAAGGTGAAATGAGGATACATTATACATAAATAGAAGGTGAAATGAGGATACATTATACATATAGAAGGTGAAATGAGGATAAGTGAATCATGTCAAACATGTGGACCTATGAAATGAGGATGTGCAAAGCATGGAGACCATATAGAAGGTGAAATGAGGATATGCGAATCATGCCAAACATGTCTATCTCCATATGTCTCTCTGTCTTCCTCTCTACCCCATTCTGCTCTTTCCATAACCCATATAGAAGATTAAATGAGAGTATGCTAGACCTATAGACCGTGAAATGAGGATACGATATTGAATCATGGAGTATATGATATTGAAACATACTTCCATTTAAGATGTACACCTGTTTACATTTCCAAATGCAACGATTGTTGAATTTGGGTTGTGGATGACATTTCTTTGCATAAACTAGATAAGAAAATGGGTAAACACACAAATAAGTCTTTCCTCATTAATACAAAAATAACCATCTTTGATTTAATGAAAACATCATAAGTTTTGTCATTTTTAACATGTATCTTGCATGTTTAACATGTAAGATGAGAAATTAATATCAATGATTATCATATCAAATCTAGTAGTTTCTATATCAAATCTATTAATTTCAATATCATGATTATTATGAGATGTATACAAAAAGAGTCCAATACAACAAATATGTTAACTAACACTAAGCATCCATGTAATAATTTAGCATAAACAAATTTTGAAATTTTTTAAAAGTAATTTAGCATAAAGTAAAATGAAATGTTAACTATAAATTTCATTTGATTGCAATTATGCTTCTTTTTTATTAATTCTTACTAATTATGGTATTCATATAGAAATATATAGTAACTTATGTAATATCTACTTATGTACAAATATTTGGTTTTATGCTAGTAATAAGATAGTCATCAGTATGAAAACATCAAGAATGTCTTCTTAATGGTGTTTGGACAATGCATTATCATTTGAAGGAAAAAGTTCACATGTCATTCTAAGAAAATCCTATATCTAACTAAAACTACCATCATGTGGCAATTAAGATCAAGTTATGTATTGAGGTAGGAAACTACATACCATCTTTCTACCAAGAAAAACAAATCATATATAACAAGAAATTAATCTATAACATGTTATTGATCATAACTCAACCATTGTAAAGTGATTATATATTCAACTTTTAAATTTCAAAGTAGGAATACCTGAAAATAAGGAATTTAAATTATATTGTATATCAAGGTGTATATATATTAAAATCTACTCCATAATGGTAGACATATACAAAAATTTGACAAATATGCCAACTCAAAACATTTTTTACCAAAATATCCAGGCTCATAAAATCAAAATATGTCCATATCTTATTTTCATAACTATATGTAGCTTTGATACCAACAAAGGGAATAACAACAAAGGATATGATAAGCTTTATTAGTGAAAAGGAAGATTACAAAATAAATGATAACTGATAAGGATTATCACTTATGATCTCTACATAATTTTTGGTTACTCAGATCGCACTAAGTGCAGAGAAAGAGCATACTCTTGTGATATCCTAAATTCTATCCCTCTCAGACTTTGAATCAAACTTCAAATGCCAAATGAGTGAGTTGTATGGCCTTTTATAGCATGAAGGTAGAACTCAAACCTTATTGGCTACAAAATAATATTAAAATCCGACCATAGGAAAATGACACCTAGCAAGGCACTATTGAAGTGGACAGCTTCTATGCAGTCTAGTCTGGAACATTGACAATAGTGGAGATAGACAAATCAACAAAGGATATGATAAGATTTATTAATGAAAAGGAAGATTACAAAATAAATGATAACTGATAAGGATTATCACTTATGATCTCTACATAATTTTTGGTTACTTAGATCACACTAAGTGTAGAGCAAGAGCATACTCTTGTCATATCCTAAATTATATCCCTCTCAGACTCTGAATCAAACTTCGAATGCCAACCGAGTGAGTTGTATGGCCTTTTATAGCATGAAGATAGAACTCAAACCTTATTAGCTAAAAAATATTATTGAAATATGACCATAGGAAAATGACACCTAGCAAGGTACTATTGAAGTGGACAACTGTTACACATTCTAGTCCAGGACATTGACAATAGTGGAGACAGACGAATCACCCTTTTTTTCAGAACCGTAAGGGACAACGACCTACTTTATACCTAAAAGTAGATACGGGGATCTTACTTTTTTTTCTATAGGGTTGCATCCTATTGCCAGATCTTAACGTGGCTGGCATCATGACACTGACAAGCCCAAGTGCTAGCCAAAAGGTGTATTAGTTGACATAAGTTCTGTTGGTAATGGTTTGAAAACATCTTCCCAATCTTGGGATTTGAAATTGAAAGCATAAGTGATATGGAGAAGCTCATCTAGATATGCATAATCAAGTTCTATTCTTCCCGCAAGTAATGCTAGCCTGAGGGTTGGTTGAAAATCCTGTATAATGGATTTTGGAAACCAATTAAAATCTATAGGATAAAATTCAACATGAGGTAAACCATAAGGCCATGGATTGGTCAAATGATTAATAATGTCTTCTGATAGTGCCCAATAGATATTTCCATGAATATGATCTAGAAATTCTTTCATATCTCTAGTGAGCATCGGAGATAATGTGTTGGCATGATCTTCTACTTCTGTTTGTAGAAAAGTAATGCTATTGATAAACTCAAACTTAATATTTTTCAGCAAATTCATTTTTAAGGTCTTGGGCCAATCTGGGGCAAACATGGATTTGATACAAACATCAAAACTAAATCTCTGTCATATTTTACAGCTAATCTTGGTGTGTTCTAAACCAAAATGGCTAAAAAATTTTGTTTCTTGATCTGGTTCATAATATCCTTCTTCATAATGCATGTTGATAAGTAATCTGAGATCATCCAACCATTTGTTGAGGAAATAAATAGAAATAATTGGGTCAAGAATTTTTGGAGTTAGTTGAGCACAGTGATGGTGCCATAATTTTTAGGATCTAGTAATTCTTGATAATCTGGGTAATCATCCGTTAATTCTATCATCATTGAAGCTGGTTCTGCCATTGAAACCATTGCCCTTGTTAGAGAATCTGCTAATGGATTATTACCACCTTTAATCCATTCTATATCAAAACCATTTCTCATAAAATCAAAATACCAACGTGCAATTCTCCCATGAGCAAGATCTTTATCTAGCTTCCTTTTTCAGAAGTCCTCGCATTGCTTGGCTATCTGTTCTTACAATAAAATGTTCAGGCTTTAGGAATATTTTGAATTTTTCAATACCTTTTTTGACTGCTAAGATTTCCTTCTCATAGATGCAATAACCACATTTTGTTTATGTGAAAGCGCTTGACCTATATCCACAGATAAGTGTACCTTCTTCTAGGATGTCTTGAATAAAGACTACACCCCAAACATCATATGAAGCATCTGTGGAGAATCAATTGAAATCCTTTTTTGGGATATGCAATGTAGGTAGATGTTGGCATTTTTCTTTAATTTTCTTGATAATTTTAGTAAGCTCATCATACCAAGGTCCTGCATTTTCCTTCAACTAGTTTTGTATCTTTTCCCTATCTTTTGCCAGTCCATTGTAGAAGGGAGAGACGTAATTGAGACATCCCAAAAATTGCTTAATTTGCTTCTTGTCCTGTAAAACATCTGGAAATTGATTAATGTGCTTTAGAATATGAGGTTGCAATCTTACCTTTCCTTCAAACAAAATTAAGCCTAAGAAATCAATCTCCTCTTGCCCAATGACCATTTGTTTTCTAAGAGACAGATACCATGTTCTTTGATAGCCCTGTAGAGATCTTGGAGGTGCGATAGATGAGTCTGAACATTCTCAGAGAAAACAATAATATCAATAATGTATACAACACAAAATTCTTTAAGTTGCCTTAAAGCCTCATCCATTCTTCTTTGAAAATATGATGGAGTAGTCTTTAATCCAATTGGCATAACATTCCATTCATAGAGACCTTGAGGTACATAAAATATCGTCCTACTTGCCAAAATCCTGATTTACAGTGAAATTTGGAGAAAATCTTCTTAGATGCTACTCTTCTAATCAAATTTGAACTAAATGGGATTGGATAGTTTAAAGGAAGAATGATATCATTTAGAGGCTTATAATTGATACAAAATCTTTTCTTACCTTGCTCTTTTATTTTCCAAGAAGGTAGAACAAATGAAAGGACTTTTACTTTCTCTGATAAAATCTCCACTGAGGGGTTCATTCAGATGTTCATCCATTTCATGGACCTCAAAAGGACTCATTAGATATGATGGTTCAAAGGGTATCACATTTTGACAGTCTGGTTTTACCTTGATCTCACATTCTTCATGATCCTTAGACCAAACTTGCAGAGGATTTAAGCTGCAACAATCTGTTTCAAACATGGCTTTGACTGATTCCATCAATAATGGTGGTTTCTAAATCTGGGGATTTGCTTTGTCTTTTCTTGATTGAGTTTTATTGCCTTCTTTTTTGTCAAACTTAAAATTAACAAGTTTGAACATAGGAATCCTGATATGTCCATCTTCATATCTCAAAGAGACTTCACGAGTTCTTAAGATGAAGGGTTCATATTTTGTAAGGAACATGTATCCTAGAAAAAAATGTCACCTTCAAGTGCATGATATTTAATGAAGTTTGTGAAAAATTTCTTACCTTGAATTTCAATTGTCACATCTTGAGTGTATCTTCGCATTTGGAGCTATTCACCATTAATCAGATATCCTTTAGGAAGATCAAGCCTTGGTTTCCAAAATTTAGGAGGTATTACCTTTATTTTAGCAAAGATTTTGGAAGAACCAAAATCCAGAAAGGCATCCACGTGGATTTTATTAAAACCAGGAAAGCAAAGATCAATTCTAATATATGTAAAATTATTAGAAAGATATACAACTTCAACAAGTTCTCCCATTTTAGTTGGTTCTCCTATTTTAGAACTGAAACTTTCTGAAGATGGTTCTCATTTGCTATTGGCTTTGTTATCAGAAACAAACAAAATGTCTCTAATTTCCCCTACTGAAGCATTGATATTCCTTATCTCTCTTCTTTGTTGTTGGAGGAAACCTTTGACTTTCGCTAAATCCTGAGCAATATAATCAAGTTTAGAACACAAAGGATTGAAATTAGAATATTGATCCTTGGACCTTTGGGCTTTTGTTTTCTTGGGAGATGGAGGAGGAGATGAAATTTTCTTCCATCGTGGATGCTTATAACCATGGGAAGAAGAGGATGGTTTGGTTTTAGTAAGTTGTAACTGGAGTTCTTCTTTTTCAACTTCCCATTCTTTGATCTTTTTGAGTTGTTGTTTGATAACAACTTTTCTTTCCTCTTTGTTTCCTATCATCATGTATGGATCTTTTGCTCTTTCCATGTTTATTTTAAATTGGAGATCTTGAATCTCTTAAGTATGAGAAGTCTTTTGATAGTTGATCCATCTTGCTATCCATTTGAAGAAGAGTCAGATGTGTTAGATTTCGATTCTGACTTTGAGGATGTAATGTGAACTGTCATATGCTTATCTAGAGCCATGGAGAATTGTTCTAGAATAGCTTCCAATAATTCATAAATTTGCTCATCATTAAACTGAGTAAATGCTTCCTCAGTTTCCAAGATATCCCATTTTCTAGCATGATCCTGTACTTGGAAAGCTGCATAAACTTTTGTACCAAGTTTCAATTTTTTGGGGCAGTTGGTTGCATAGTGAGGTCCTTTACAAATAAAACAACTAACTGGTCGTTTTCCTGAAATTCTATTCTTTTTAAACACATATTTTGGGGTTGGTCTTCTTTTGAAAGACCTTTTGTTGACATGAGCCAATCTAAACCTCTTTTTATACCTGAATTTACTTTTCTTGAACGAGTATTCCATATCATGCACCTGAGATTTGCACCTCTTGCACTAACAATGCTTACCACATGATTTCTTTTTAAATATTCTCACCTGTTGGAAATCTTTAATCTAATTGATTGGTGGTAGATTGCAATATTATTTCAAGTTACAAGAAGAATTAAATTCTTCTTTATTAGTATTGAGGGCTCCTAATAGGCACTCCTTATCTAACTTGTAGCTAATCAGAGTTTTTAAATCAGCAAATGTACATTTAGCTACAGTAGTCTTTCTTCTATCAATAATATAATCTTCAACCCAACTACCTAATTCACAAGGGAGAGAATTCAAATATAACTTTTTGTAGTAAGATCATGATATTTTTGTGCTGCTATCATGTATTTTCTAAATACCAAATTATATTCATGCAATTTTCCCAAAATCTTCAGCTACAATGAATATATCTTTTCTGCCTCTAAAATATCATTTCAATGATCACCACAAAACAAATCTATCAAAATTAATTTTAGCTGGTAGAAACCTTTTGCTGAAATGTTGTTTCTTCCCATATCTACCTCCTTAACTACTGCTTCATTTGGAGAGATTTGGGTAATAGTGCCATGTCTGGTAAGGAATTCCACCAATCTCTGAGTTCTCTAGACATTAATCTAACAACATACAAAACTTTAGCACCATTAGTCCAGCTTTGTCCTTTTATCTCAAATAAGTTATGTAATGTGTCACACCAGGTGCATATGGATCAAAAATTTTATCAATGTTTAAGATATATCTAGACATAGTATTGTTGGCAAGAGACACTGTGTGACTTCATGAGTGTTGTCATTGATGGCAACAAAGTCCATCCCACACATCCGCAGGACATGGTGTGTCTATACCAGAAGTCAGATTGAAGAGTATTTTGGTCCGGTGACCAAGAACAGAGCATGCAGCAAGGTCCGATAATTAGGTCTGGATCTCTCAGAGGAAGTATCTCAATAAAGTGCGGACTTGGGGAAGTCAAGAGGAGTACCATGACTAACATATCCAGAGATTGAGCCTCCAGTGATATAAGAATGAAAAGATATGAACACCTAAGTGTTGGGTTCTTATTTGACAGAGTAGATTGAGGAAGAACTGACCGGCAGAGCTTCAGACCTTAATCCGGATGAGATATTGATGGTATTAAAGTTTCTTAAGGGATCATTCATGATTGGCCGACATGATTGATGACTTCTATTAGCATCTCCTTGATACGCATCTCATTGATAAGCAAGGATTCAGCCGACAGACTAGAGTTTGGGAAAATATTGAGTATTTCGGATGCCGACTAGAAAGATGTTGAAATCCTTTGTGCAGATATATATACCATATGGATTTCAATGAGAAGGTGTGTGTGGTGTGTTGTGTAATGTGAAGAAGAGTAGAGAACAGTGTGGAAATAGAGATAGAGGTCCAGTATGTGACAGAACAACAGCACTCAGGCAGAGGAAGAATGAAGTGCAGTAGATTAGTATATTGAGCTTAACGAAACTGAACCTAAGCATATGTGGATGCTTCTCATCAGTTCAAGTACCTAGTTTCATTCTATAAACTGTTGTAGGCAGTGAACCTCTTGTGAGCAGTGTGCTCAGACAGTGAGCCCTAATTGGCAAGTGTCATTTTGTACTACCTTATTCTTTTAACAGAGAATACAATCTTGGGTTAATCACCCCGTGGTTTTTTCCCTTAACAGGGTTTTCCATGTCAAAAATATTATGTCATGTGTGTTAAGTTTATTTTTGCTTCCATTGTTATGTATGCTGATATAATTTGATAGTGCTCTAATTGTTAAAGAAGAAAAGAAACCAAATAATTAAGATAACTGATTCACCCCCCCTCTCAGTTATCAACAAGTATATGATCTCATCTATTCTAGCTTGGGATTTTCAGATGTTGAGTATCTCATTTCAATATCAAGGTTATTGCCAACAGATGTGTGGCTTGCCATCTGGTATACTTCCCAATCTTTTGCTTGGTTTATCAGATCAATTTCTAATTCTAGTTCCATTTCTTCTTGATGATCAGAATGATGTGATGATGCAATCTCTAACTCTATTTCTTCTTCATCACCTAAGTCTTGATTGGCTGTAAAAGGTTCTCTCATATATATAGGCTCATTTGTAACAATATTAAGTTCACTAATCCAATCTCATTCAGGTGGTGCAGTTTGTTGCATCATATTCTCTTTCATTCTTGGGAAAACTATTTTGTGAGTAGAAGTAGAAGGTTTCACCATTTTTTTGGGAGCTCTGGGTTGCTCTTCTTTAGGTTCCTCCCCTAAATATAGGCTCTTTCTTCTTTGCATTGTGACCTTTTTGAGTCTTTGGGAAAGTTCTGCTGGTACTAGGTTTCCTTCTTCTTCTGAACTATCTGCCCCTACTTGGGTTACTTTGGTTTTCTTGACATAAGATCTTATCTTATCAAATTTTCTAGAGACAGACTCTAGTAATGCTTTACTTTCTATGGCTTCAGTGTCTCCTTTCTAATCAAATTGTGCTTGATCATTAAGAATCTGGGTTACATAAGTATTTGTCCTCTAAGTATAGGATTGAATAGTGGATACTAATGTGTTTAGATTCCTCATCTGATAAGTTAGACCAGAAGTATCTCCTAGCAAGGAAAAAGTTTGTTTTTCCATTTTCTGAATATTAGAATCTACTTTATTTATAAAATGATTAACAATAGTTATTTTACCAAGATAGGAATTAGTATTATGCACAGCTTGTCTGACATCTACTACTATGTCATCAATGTTATCTTGAGAAAACATTAACCACTGGGCTTGCCAGTTCCTCTGTGCTTCTTTATTCTTCTTCTTTGTGCCAATTGAAGTATGAATATGAGACTCGTATCTACCCCATAAATTCTTATCTTGATTATGACTATAAAAGACTCAGGGGTAGGCCATCTACCAGGTTCATAACCTGTCACTTCTTTATTGTTGGATCCTACCTGGATCTGATATTTAGTTTTCTTTTCTGTGCCAACTCTAGGTAAATATTCTCTCATCATAGAAGAAGGTTCATCCATCTTTTGTATTTTTATGCTTTTATTCTTATGCCTATCATCCTCTTTGGGAGTAAGAGATGATCTTTCACTGACTCGTCTACCAATCTATTCATAACTTCAGGATTGCTGCTGAGGTCAAACATGGTGGCAAAAGAGGATCTAGATGGATAAGAATTAATAGATGGTTGTTTATTTACCCTATAATGACTACAAAGGTGGATGGTTCTTCAAGGTTATAATCCACATATGGATTTTTATGAGTAAAAGGAAAATTTCTAGTCATTGAGTAGCTTCTAGTCATAGGTCTGAATTGAGGTTCATGTTTCGTATTGATAGGTTGTTCTAAAATGGTTTGTTGTGGAACATATCTTAGTTCTATATTAGCTACTCTTCTGCTTTGGACTAGAGGATGCTCAAAAAATCTATTTCTATTTATGGGTAAATCTTGGAAATGGGGAGGCTGTTGGTTTATTAGTTGCTCTATGATGGGGAAACCTATATCAAAGCTAGTATGATCAACGTGTCAGCCATAATCTAATAGATTGTTTGATCCTTCAGGGAATCTCACCCCTGAGGGAAAAGAAATTGGAGGAGACACAATATTAAGCAACCTATAAACACATCGGCCCCCAATGGTGCAGTATACTAAACTGGGTTGTAAGGAAATACCTTTAACTTGAATAAGCAAACAAAAAGTAGAGGTGATGAATTTATCA